>NC_051165.1:195649867-196879867 GCF_013339725.1 Rhipicephalus microplus
TTGTCGATACCAAATTTTGTATGGAATAACATGGCTCTATTGCGAGCAAAATCGACTAGTCATAACAAGAAAATCATGATATGTATGTCATAAATATCATGATTTCCTTTTCTTAATCTTGCTAATCCTCCGGCGGTTTCGTTCACATGACACATTGCAAGACCTGTATGGTATGACAAGACTGCAAGGCGAACACAAGTGAGTAACACTAACAGGAAAATTATGACATGCGTTTCATGTCTTTACTCGATGCTATGCTCATGGTGTACTCGTGGTCGTTTCGCAAGCTTCGCATATACCAAATTTGGTATTACGGAACATAAATAGATGACGAAGCTATATGATTGGTGCAAACATGATAATCATGGGATGCGTTTCATGTAAGGATATGTCTAAATGCCACGCTCATGATGCGCTCGCGGCCGTTTCGCTAGCTTCACTTATACGAAATTTTATATTATGGGACGTCGATGGATGACGGAGGTATGTGACTGGTGCAAACTTGATAATTAGGAGATGCGGGTCATGTAACAACATGACATGCCACGTTCTAGATACGCTCGCGGCCGTTTCGCTAGCTTAACATATACCGAAGGTGATGCCACGTAACGTTAATGCATGGCAAAGGTAAATGACGTGCCTAAACATGATAATCTTGGCATGCGCGTCATGTCAACCTTGACTACATGCTATGCTCATATCACGCTCGCGGCCGTTTCGCTAGCTCCGCATATACTAAATTTTGTAACATCGGTGTAGAATGAGCGACGAAGGTAAATGACCCGTATAAACATGATAATTATCAAAAACAAGTCGTTAGTGGCATAATTTAGGTACGCCTCGCAACGTTGGGCTGATTTTGAAGTGACACATCAACTTTCCTCATTCGTGCTTCGCATAACACCAATTCCCACTCTACGTGGTACCTGCCGTTCTTCCCTTTTCTTTCCTTAACGCGTTTAAATATGGCGCTTGCTTAGACAATTCAGTTTTGATAGGCACCCGCGTAAGCGTCGTTTGCTTAGTGCGCCGCTCAGGACAGCCGAAGCCCAGCCATGCATCAAACGAAGCAGAAATGCGTGAACGGTGGTGCGCCCTCTCCGTTGCATCGCGCACAGCGTCGTCGTCGAGCGAGGACAAGGATGCCGTTCAGGGTCGTCGTAGTTGCCCCGCTGTGCACGGTGCCCACCCTTGCGACGCTCTTGGGCGGGCAGCGTTGTTGTCGGCGAGGTGGGATTGCAATAAAACTTAACTGTGTATTAACTGCGACGTAACTAACTTCGGCGAGATTGAGCGTATCTATCTATCTATCTATCTATCTATCTATCTATCTATCTATCTATCTATCTATCTATCTATCTATCTATCTATCTATCTATCTATCTATCTATCTATCTATCTATCTATCTATCTATCTATCTATCTATCTATCTATCTATCTATCTATCTATCTATCTATCTATCTATCTATCTATCTATCTATCTACGACTTTTACCTCTCCTGGGCGTTTCGATTATAGAAGCGATACGAAAATTGATATGAAGTAACATGACGGTATGACGAGCATAAAAGCCTAGTCGTAACATAAAAATGATGATATGTATGTCATGAATGTCATAATTTGCATTTCACAGACTTAGTGCTCTTGCGGTGGTTTCATTCACAAAATAATGCAATACTGCTGTGGTATGACATGACTGCAATGAGAACCTAATTGAAAGACCCTAACGTGGACATCATGACATGCACGCGATGTAAGTCATAACTACACGTCACCCTCATGGTGCGCTCGCGGTCGTTTCGCTAGGTTTACAATAAAAAAATTGATATTACGGGACATGCATAGATGATGAAGGTATATGACTGGTGCAAGCAAGATAATCATGAGATGCGTGTCATGTAAGAACATGACTACTTGATAATGATAGGCAGGTAAAACATTGTTTTAGGCCCTCAAAATTATGATTGTTGGCACAATAAATTTCTACAAAAATTGAAATAACCCAAAACAATGACTTGGGTGACTTGTATCTACGGCAAGAAACAAAAAAAGAGTGATACTGTTTGATATAGCAGAAAGGGATCAACGATTGAACATAGGCATGCATTTCCTGCACGATTCGCAGTATGCGGTCTTTTGTTTTATTGTCTAGCATTGTGCGTCAAATGTCCACAATTCAATTAACACTCTCCTGGTAATAAGGGCTGCAGCGCGAGCACGAAGGTGCAAGAAGAAACGTGAAACGAAAGGCGAGGCATCCTGGGTCTCTTTAGTTTCGTTGTGGCTGGGAAGGGCAGCGCAGGAGCAAATAATCAGACCACCGATACCCGAGAAGAGAGGGATGTTAGGTCTAATTGCGCAGGACCAATTTGTCCCATATTGATGAACACCTTAAATGACTCCTCACTAGGTTTGGGCATTTCGAGCGAAGTGTAATGGTGCACTGGGCACCCCGAATTATACCTGTTAATATTTGCAAATTTACATGTCGCAGAAAAACGCTCAATTTCTAATGAATGCCACTTGCCTTTCTCGCGGGCGTGCACACCAAGGTCTGGAAGTGACGTGCAGCAAGGAATGGTCCTGTTTTTACGTCACTCCTTTACGTTGACATTGGTGGGCTGACGTCGCATACCACAAGCTCTTTATCAGGTCTTCGTAAAATGCTAGCTCTATGCAGAAAAACAGACGAAAATTGTCCCGCTTCCTGATTATATCCTGTATTTTAAACGGTAGCTCATTAAGAGCGTTCCACGTGACATTACTCTACTTGGCAGGTAGAATTGGTGTGTTCTGTTGTGTAGCATGAAAGAGGAGTACTTTTGTTTGGGCTAGCTGCTTCATATCATATTGAAAGGAAGACGCAAAGACAAGAGAGAGAGATAAAGATGCAAGGAAAGGCAAGGAAGTTAACCAGACGTACATCCGGTTTGCTACCCTGCACTGGGGAAGGGATAAAGGGGAGAAAAGAGGTTGCAGAAAGATGAGAAGGTACACACAATCACGAGCACACTCGGGGAGCACACACAGTCTACAGGCGGTCGCTCAGGTTTGTTGACTTAAGGTAAAGTAGCAGTGCTTTAGTCTTTCTGCGCAACTGAGGCAGATGCCCAAGGTCCTAGTATCTTCTGCACACAAAATGGTCCGGGGTCAAGTCGATTCAAAACCATCCGGAGCTGGCATCGCTGTGTGTCGTAGCAAGCGCAGCTGCACAGGACGTGTTCGATGGTCTCTTCAGCTCCGCAGTAGTCGCATATAGGAGTGTCTGCCATACCAATGCGAAAGGAGTACACCTTTGTAAATGCAACACCCAACCAAAGGCGGCATGACAGTGTCGCATCGGAGCGGGAAAGTTGCGATGGTAGCTTTAGCTTGAGCGAAGGATCCAGTTCATAAAATTGACACCTTTGGAAGCTGGTAGACGACCAGAACGTGCGTGTGAGATCTCGAGCCAGCAGGTAAAGTTGTCTTGCTGCATCATTCCTTGATAGAGGAATCGGGACTACACGGGTTTCTTCATGGGCTGAGCGGGCTGCATCATCGGCTAATTGATTTCCGGTAATACCGATATGTCCAGGCAGCCATTGATATATAATATCATGCCCTCGTGCTAGAGCTTCATGATGGCAATGTCTTATTTTTTGTACCAGTTGGTCATGACTCCTCCTACGCATGGCAGACTGCAAACTCTGAAGCGCTGCCTTCGAATCACAGAATATGACCCATTTTCCTGGACGTTCTTGAACGAGATATTGTAAAGCAGCCCTTATAGCAGCAAGCTCTGATGCCGTAGATGTAGTCGTATGCGACAACTTAAACTTCATTGTCTTGATTGATTAAACTTGATTGAAACGCAAGGACAAAGGGAAAAGAAAGACAGCGCCCTTTGTCTCTGTGTCTTTCTGTTCCCTGTGTCTATGCACTGGCCTTTGAAAATCAGTTCAACGAATGAAAGCTGAGATAAATAATAAAAAACGCAAGCGGAATGTCTGCCTGTTATTATTTTTCTTTTTGTTTTGAATAGCCTCGAGATTCTATTCACTAATCGGCCCTCGTTTCGCGTCCGTGGACCAGTCGGGTGCTCCGCTGCTGAGCCGCGTTCGATTGTGGCCTCGGCGGTCACGTCCAGATGGAGGCGGAAGAGTAGAAGCCCGGGCACTGCGCGCTGTCGGTGCACTTCGAAGAACTCCAGGTGGCCAAATCTTCTGAAGACCTCCACTTCGGCATCCCTCGTATCGTGCTTTTTACGTAAAACCACACATAGAAATGCATATTTTCCAAATCAGCGCATATATGAGCGCTATTCAAACCCAAATTTTGTTTTCGAGCGTAGTGTGAAGCCGTTATTCATGTAAAAAACGGCAACCTTGATATTTCCAAACACTATAAGGTTCAACAAAGACAAAGCTGACAAACTGCGAGCGATTGGAGGAAGAGCAGAAGGAGTGAAAAAGACGGTTTTTCTACAGCCCTAAGTGGAATCACGTCTCAGTGCTGCAGGGGTAGGAGGAGGGAGAATTAAAGATGGGGCAAGAAAATGAAAGTGACGTCTATGGTCGAGGACACGGCGACCGCCTTCTACAGAGAGCTGTCCCGTGCCCTGAAGAAACTGAAGAACCACCCTGAAAACCTGGTGTTGCAGTGGGAAAGGAAAAGCAGGTTTTTCTGGGCAGCCGCGGGTAGCTGGAGAACAAATGGAAAACCATGAAGGGCCACTCATGGAATGCTCTTGTTGATTCAGTGGTGGCGAAGGTCGCCAAATCATTATACTTTATACAACGAAGCCTGAAACAAGCGCCGCCATGTTTACAATCAACGGTGTATTTAGCATATTCTCGGTATGCTTGAATACGCTTGTTCAGTATTAGATCCTTTGTCATATTTCTTTAAGTGACAAACATGAAAAATACACAGAATAGGAATTCAAGGTTTGTGCTAAGCCATTACTCAAAAATGATAGCTGTCACAATATGAAAAATGAACTATGATGAGAATTACCATCATCGCGTAGAATTAAACTGCGGTTAAAACTCCTATGTGAACATTTCATGGTAAAACTCGCATTCGAAAATGAATGTACCTAAACAGTCCTGTTCGCGCAATGGTAATTAAGATTTTGTAATGTCGTATCAGATATAATATTTCTGTTATTAATTAGTTTTTGGTAGTTTCATGACAGAATTAAATGACTTATAAAGAGAACAAAGAGTGTTGTGCCGATGAAGGCGTGTTTTCTTTGACATTATAACCCATCTGCTGCAGCGCCTTCAGCTAAAAAGTGCCACGTGCACGCGGCTTTTGTTTTGTTTGTAATTTACTTTTAAGCGTCCCTCTCTAGATGACATAATAAGTTGTAGTTAGACACTAGAACTTCTTGCGTGCCTAATGGAAAGCGTTCTGCCACGGTGATTTTTCAAATGGGTTCGCTACGAGCCACCAAAGCATGATGAGAAGAAGCAAGCTTGAATCCCTTGTCTCTCGTCACGCGTGTAGCCATCGCGAGCCTTTCCCGTTCTCTTCGGTATCAGGGCTGGAGAATCACACGACGCAACCAGAGCAACATGCGTAAGCAAGATCACGTGCTGTCTCACACTTCGGGTGAGGCCCCGCCGATCCAACATGGACGTGCGGCAGACTCGCAGGCTTTCACCTTACGCTTCAGTCTGTGACGCCTGAAAGGCCTCGAAGTGGCACATCTCAAATTTATTTGCAGGTCGGTCGACCCGTGCGGGTTTGCACGTGAGTGATGTATGGGCCGGAGCGACGCACTCATGGAGTAGACACGAACATTTGCTTAAACACAAGCAAGTCTTTGATTAAAACAAGGGCAATGGCTCGGAGACTACGAAAACAACAGAGGAAAACACTAATACGCAAATGAAAAGAACAGCTATAAAACACACTACGCTCTGAAAGAACATTACACGTAGTAGAAGTATTTGCAACGCGGAACGTTATAATGAACAACATGATGAAAATCAAAGAGAGATACAAGTAAATAGTTACGGAATAAAGATCATGCTCGCGCTTCTGAATTTCTACGTGCGTCGCAGCGTGCACAACTACACTTATCGAAAAGCTGGTTCTAATAAAATGACAGTTTAACAAAAGTCACATTAAAAAGTTTCATATGAACCAGGCCAGCTCTTGGTACACGTAGGGGAGTCGACGGGTGCCGCTGAAGATCTCGCCAGCTTTGTAGACGACGACGGCGCCCAGTATTGCAGCCGTCTCACTACGTTGCGCGGGTCACTTCATACTCGCCGCCTACGCGAGCCTTGCGACACCGACGACCACGCTTCTTGCTGGTTGCACGTCAACTGCCGATTTCAAAGCAGCCAAAGCTCTTTCGGGACGTCCCGTCCCTTCTCAAGGTCATTTCTTTTTACTCGAACACATGTCTCTCCTTTCGGTGCAGGGAAGACGCGGCGGCGCCGCTGCTGCGTGCGTCGTTAGTCGCCAGATGTCGTCCTCCCAACACAAAAGCACCTTTCCTTGGACGATATTGCAGTCGTTTGTGACACGCGCGGATCACGCGCCCCCGCCTACGTAAGCATGGACACCAAAAATAGGCATTTATAGGCACTATAAAAACACCATAAAAGCCATTCTTAACCTCTCATTCACGCTCATATATCAAAATGGCACGATATAAACGCAAGGAACCAAATAAGCATTTGCCTATAATCCGGACTCTAATCAATACCTGCGTGGAGATGAAAAAATTACCAGCTGTGAGCAGGAGTCGAACCTAGGTTCGATTCCTGCTTACTGCTGGTAATTTTTTCATCCACTTTTCTATCTTCTTTCTTCTTATTTACATTCCATTGGTTCTAATAACTTCCCCTGTACATTCCTTGGCATTACTGTCTGTTAAATATATATATATATATATATATATATATATATATATATATATATATATATATATATATATATATATATATATATGTGTGTGTGTGTGTGTGTGTGTGTGTGAGTATTCCTGCCCACGGCAAGCTCTTCACGTTTACTATACTGTTTGGTCTAATAATTTGCCCTATACTTTTCTTGGCATTATTGTCCTTTAGATATCATAATATTGTGTCAAACACGAAAAAAT
The DNA here is from genome assembly GCF_013339725.1 of Rhipicephalus microplus. Lineage (NCBI taxonomy): Eukaryota > Metazoa > Arthropoda > Arachnida > Ixodida > Ixodidae > Rhipicephalus > Rhipicephalus microplus. The sequence goes on from NC_051165.1 coordinate 195,656,972, forward strand.
GAGGCCTTAGGTGTACACTTCTTTCTCTACCCATCAACGAGGGTCTCGTACAGGCAGACTTGGTGCATTTAGGTTATATTCGAGAGACTGTTGGTCAGCGGCCAGCTAGTAATAAGTTCACGTGCTACGTGACGCCAAACAGGCTCATAAAGAGTGTGCTACACTCACCGCCATGGCTACTGGTGGCGCTGACGGACACTCCCATGTTCAAATTCACATGTGTACCCAATGAAGTGGCGGGGGGATAGCCGCCGTGGTAGCTCAGTGGTAGCTCGAACCACAGGCAGCATATCCACGGAGTGAATGATTTCGTCCGTCCGTCCAATCGTTCATCCGTCCAATCCGTCCATCTGTCCAATCATTCATCCGTTCATCCGTCCAATCATTCGTCCAGCATTCGTCCGTCCAATCGTTCTTGCTTCCGTCTATCCATGCGTCCGTGTGTGTGACCGTCCATGCGTCCATCTGCCCGTCCGTGCGTGCATCTGTTCGTGCGTCCGTCCCTGCGTTCGTCCATGCATCCGTCCTCGCGTCCATTCATGCGTCCATCTATGCATCTGTGTGTGTGTCCGTTCATCCATCTATTCAACACTCCAAGTACCACCATCTCGCATATTTTCATCATATAGTACGCATAAAGAAGCACCGCCATCCAGCGGACACTCCAAGGACTAAACGAGAGCTGGCACACGCACACTTTCTAACGGCTTGCGCTTCGGATCTACTTCCCAACTTTAACCACCTCGAGTTCATGGTATATACTAGTTTTTATTTTTGAGATTTTATTTTTGAGCGTCCACAGTGTGAGAAGGTGGCAGCAGGAGCAGAGTATAGGAGTAAATGACAGGATGACAAGCGACATCTGCCGCGCATGAACAACACTATATCGGCGAATTCAGCACACTTGAACTGTGCCCGAATAAGCTGCAGCACAACGATGAAATTGTGCTGCACCATCCACAGAATGGCCAACGCGCCGGAGTGCGCAAACAGTTTGCGTCAAGTCCGTGTAAAATGAGATTTCATGGGTGCTGCATCTCGACGAGCGACTGATGTACTGCAACGCCGTCGCAGAGAGCAAACAGCTCTGCCAGTAACAATGTAATCGGGATCTCTAACACAAGAGCAAGTCCGGTCGGCAAGTGGGTCAGAAGGGCACTGTAAGGAAGTGTGCAGTATAGATGCTGTCAGCCCGGCATCTGCTTATGCTCTCAGTTCGAGTTTCTGAGATTCGAAAATGAACAGCGAAGCTGGGTACACTGAGATGGATACATCCCAGAGGCTTGCTGGTGGTCGTTTCACAACGCTCCCACGGTGGCACTGACAAAGTATGTTTGTCCAGCGAATGGACCTTAGGGCCCATGTAATGCATTAATGCAGCTGCCACAAAAACACTGGTGTGCTTTATCCTCCTTGCCTTGCGTCTTCGATGAATGAGCTTGTCCAGCGTATTTAGTGTCACTTACCGTTTGGGTGGCAATCAGTGTGCCTGCAAAAAGGTACTAGAGGAATTACAGGAGATTGAAAGCCGGCGTATGAGTTTATTTTCTATCGGCTGCTGGTGATGTGTTCTTCAAGTTTTGTTTCAACTGTGGTACCTCCATGGTACAGTGAACGATTGAATTTGCTTTACTGTCTACTAACCTGACCCATACGAATAATTTCTGCGTCACTTACAATGTGTTTTACCATTTAATTCTAGTTTACTTGTATTGCAAGAGAATGCAACGTCTGAGTACTTGGAACTAGTACATTAAAAGGCAATTGTAAGATATTCACATTTGTACATTACCAGCAGAATATGTAAAAACTGACAGGAATGAAAAAATAGAAAAATATATAAACATGCTCTAGCCTTCAAGATGTTCTAGGCATGAAGAAGGCAAGGGAGAGAGAGAAAACATTTATTTGGTGACCATCGAGTGAATGTGGGAGGGTCCCTCTGACCTGGACTGCGCGACAAGTCCACTTTTGTCAAAATGGCAGCTCAGAAATCCTGTTTAGAGATTTTTACATAGGGAGATTACGCAACGTTTTTTATGAAGCGTACTTTACAGCTCTTTGCGCGTTCTTAGTCGTATTGAATTTACCATTACTATAGTGATTTCGGGAGTCCTGCAACAGCTCGGTTTCCCTTACACGAGGACTGGTTTTGAGGCGTACAACCTGAGCTATTATGACATCAAGCAGTCGTGCAAAAAAAAAAAAATTCTCCAATACCTAAACAAATTAATGGTATTGACCAAGAGCTGCATGAACTTCCTGCACGCTGGTGAAGATTATGCATTGTGATTGAAAAAGGCAACAAGCGCACTGAAGTCGTAGTGGTCGAGGACTTGGAGCAGCGCAGGAACCTTGCTCTTCACATTGATTCCTTTAAATTTGTACACGTCGATGTAGAGGTCGGTGATCATTCCTGCGTGAAAAGGAACGGCGTATATAAATAGCCTCGCATGTTTAGGGAAAAAAAAAGGCTGCGAGATTTTTTTGTGCCTTCAACAGAGTGCCGTGGAAAGCTGTGGCTTGTTGCTATACATAAAGTAGCCCACACTTAGACAGGATTTCCTTTACTCCATCGTTGTGGCCATGGAACGCTTACCCAAAAGTTTGTAGATTTCAGCGGAAACTAAAAGGAAAGGGTCTATTATGCCTGTACGGATATCAAAACTGGGCCGCAAAAATATTTCAGTGAGAAGTGACGGGCTGAAAATCTCACCCACTGCAATAGCGAGTGTAACGTCATGAGCAGCAAGGAGCAAAGTCTTTTCTGCCATAATTTCAGCCCCTGCAAGCCGTTGAATTTCAGTGTCAAGCTGAAAAAAGTCACATTATTTCGAGTTCACGAACGGCTGACCACGGAGCAATATCGTACGCCAAAATGCAAACGCTCGCACAGCTAGCTCCTTGCTCTTTGTAATGTACCCTAGTGTGGACTCTCAGGCTGCTCACGTACTCCAAAATATTTAAATAATAACTTAAGTGCTCAATTAAATTTGCTATGCCAACTTATTTGTGAATGCACAAGAATTCACTCACATTACGCTGATTATAATCGAAGATTACGTGTCATGAAGTGCACCTTATATTCTCCTCAAGCCATAGTAGTAAATATTTATGTCACTTTTACAAGACCGAATAGCCAACGGAAGTCATTTATGCGAGCATACAAGACGAGTACAGAATTGGTACAAAGAGGACACTGAGCCATTAACCGCAACACTTAAGAAGCACAGACAAAAAATAAACGTGAAAAATGTGGCTGATCCTCCAACCTACGAATCAGTATAACAATAAAGTGAAACGTGTCTTCACAGAGGTACTTGAGCATTCTTTCAGCATCAGCAACAAATTTCGCAGTCACGTGAACAATGGCAAGCAGCTCGAAACTTGCAGAACAAACCTCAAGCAAAAAATACGCACGGAATTGAAATACGCAGGATAAGCGTGAACTGACAACTGTCACAGCTCGACACTAAATTTAGCGCACTGTTCAAACACAAGGTCCGACGCATGGAACGAGCGCACAAGCATACACAGAACATGCGCGAACAGCTGTCAGAATTTTCACTTCGACGTGTGTCAGCAGTGCACTTCTTTCGTAGCCGCGGCAGCGAGAGAAGTGACCTTCGTCCTCTCCTGAATTACGAGTCTGATAAGCGCGCGCGCAAGACAGACCACGCTCCCGAGAGGCGACGACTTTTAAGGCGCTCCCAAAGCGAGGCCGTCGCGCCATCTCGCTACTGATAATAAAAACGCGCAAAAAGTTCGAGAGCTCTGTGGAACGCAAAGCAGCGTATGGTTTATGGCTTCTTAGCATTCTCGCGAATGTACGCTCCGTGGCACAGTGGTTAGCACCGCGCGCTGCAAGTCGGGAGGTTTCATGCTCTTGGCCTGGTTTTATTGCAATAGCAATTATATGGACAACTTCGGCTGGATTTTGCCGCCGGCGTCAATATGCATACATATATGAAAACGCAAGGAAGAAAAATTATCCAGAAAAGACTCCTGCGCCCAGATTTGAACGTCCAACCACTTGTTTGTGACTGCGAGGCATTAGCCACTAAGCTACGAAAGAGCACCTCTTTCAACGTTGAAACGGCAAGCTATGTAGATCTTCCGCGAACTGCGAGCGCGTGGTAAAAACGCACACACGAAGCGACGAAGAGGCACACTGCACAAGTGCGTCTTCTTTGCTTCGGTTGTTGGTTGATTTCGTTATGCCACAACATTTACTATAAGCCGATTTTTCTACCTCCCACACGCATAGGTCAAATAACTCACGGCCCTCAGTCCCCAGCAGCTGCGAAGCAACTGACCACGGCGGTGGTCAGATCTGCAATGCAGCATAAGAATCTCTGGATCCGGACAGGCCGCCGTTGGAACCTGAACTTGGCAACGTTTAACGCTAGAACCTTATCTAGTGAGGGAAGTCTAGCTGTACTATTCGAGGAGCTAGTGGGTATTAAATGGGATATAATAGGGCTCAGTGAGGTTAGGAGGACAGATGAGGCCTATACGGTGCTACAGAATGGGCACGTCCTTTTCTATCGGGGCTTGGCTGACAGAAGACAACTGGGAGTGGGGTTCCTAATTCACAGAAACATAGCTGGCAACATAGAGGAATACTATAACAATAATAAAAGGGTGGTAGGTATCGTAATTAAACTGAATAAGAGATACAAGATGAAGGTGGTACCGCGCCTACATCCAGCCATGATGACGCTTCAGTTGAAAGCTTCTGTGAACACGTGGAATCGGCAATGAGTAAGGTAAAAACACAGTATACAATACTGATGGGAGACTTTAATGCAAAGGTAGGGAAAAAGCAGGCTGGAGACCAGGCAGTAGAAGATTATGGAATTGGTACTAGAAATGCCAGAGGGAAGCTATTAGCATAATTCGCAGAACGCAATAATTTACGAATGTCGAATACCTTCTACCGAAAGCGAAGAACCGTAAGCGGACATGGAGGAGCCCTAATGGCGAAAATAAGAACGAAATAGGCTTTATAATGAGCGCACACCCAGGCATCGTGCAGCATGTGGAAGTGGTTGGCAAGGTACGATGCAGTGGCCATAGAATGGTACGGTGTCGAATTCGCCTAGACTTGAGGAAGGAACGACAGAAACTGATACGCAAAAAGCCAATCAATGAGCTAGCGCTGAGAGGGAAACTACAGGAATTCAGAGTCTCACTTCAGAACAGGTACTCGGCTCTTAGTGAGGAAATCAACCTTAGCATAGATACAATGAATGATAATTTGACAAGTCTGTTTACGGAGTGTGCAGTGGAAGTTGGAGGCAGGGTAGTTAGACAGGACACTGACAAGCTTTTCCAGGAAACGAAGAATCTCATTAGGAAGCGTCTAATCATGAAAGTCTCAAGTACAACAGACAAAATAGAACTGGCAGAGTTTTCGAAGTTGATTAATAGGCTTAAGGTATCCGATGTAAGAAGGTATAACACGGAGAGAATTGAATACGCTCTGAAAAACGGAGGAAGCGTCAAAGCAGTGAAGAGGAAACTTGGGGTAGGCAAAAATCGGATGTATGCACTAGGGGACAAAGAAGGCAAAATAACTAGCAATATGTATAGCATAGTTAAAATTGCGGAGGAGTTTTGCAGAGATCTGTACAGTAGCCGGGCCAGCCACGACTTTAATACTACAAGAACTAGCAGTAACCCAGATGACACCCTACCAGTAATCTTAGAAGAAGTCAGAAAAGCTTTGGAGAGCATGCAAAGAGGCAAAGCTGCTGGTGAGGATCAGGTAACATCAGATCTGCTGAAAGATGGAGGACAGATTGTGTTAGAAAAACTAGCCACCCTGTTTACGAGGTGTCTCCTGATGAGAAGAGTACCAGAGCCTTGGAAGAACGCTAACATCATTTTAATACACAAGAAAGGAGATGACAAGGACTTGAAGAATTACAGGCCGATTAGCTTGCTCTCTGTAGTATACAAGCTGTTTACAAAGGTAATTGCTAACAAAGTAAAGAAAACATTAGAATTAAATCAACCAAAGGAACAAGCCGGGTTTTGAACAGACTTCTCATTAATCGACCACATTCATACTATCAATCAGGTAATAGAGAAATGCTCAGAATATAACCAACCACTACACATAGCCTTCATATATTACGAGAAGGCGTTTGATTCAGTAGAAATATTAGCCGTCATGCAGAAACTGCGGAATCAGGGCGTCGATGAAGTATATATAAACATCCTGGAAGAAATCTACAGGGGATCAACTGCTACCATCGTGCTTCATAAAGAAAGCAACAGAATACCAATCAAGAAAGGTGTAAGGCAGGGGGACACAATCTCCCCAATGCTAATTACCGCGTGCTTACAGGAGGTTTTCAGATGCCTGGGATGGGAACAGTTAGGGATAAGAGGTAATGGAGAGTACCTTAGTAACCTGCGCTTCGCCGATGACATTGCATTGCTGAGTAACTCAGGGGACGAATTGCAACTCATGATTATGGAGTTAGACAAGGAGAGCAGAAAGGTGGGTCTTAAAATGAATTTGCAGAAAACGAAAGTAATGTACAACAACCTCGGAAAAGAGCTGCACTTCGAGATAGGTAATAGTGCACTTCAAGTTGTAAAAGACTATGTCTACTTGGGGCAGGTAATAACCGCGGAGCCGAACCACGATATTGAAGTCACTAGAAGAATAAGAATGGGGTGGAGCACATTTGGCAAGCACTCTCAAATTATGACAGGTAGATTGCCACTATGCCTCAAGAGGAAGGTATATAACAGGTGCATCTTGCCGGTACTTAGCTACGGAGCAGAAACCTGGAGACTTACAAAGAGGGTTCAACTTGAATTGAGGACAACACAGTGAGCGATGGAAAGGAAAGTGGTTGGTGCAACCTTAAGAGACAAGAAGGGAACAGAGTGGATCAGGGAACAAACTGGGGTTAAGGATATCATAGCTGAAATCAAGAAGAAGAAATGGACATGGGCCGGGCATGTAGCGCGTAGACAGGATAGCCGCTGGTCGTTAAGGGTAACTAACTGGATTCCCATAGAAGGCAAGCGGGTTAGGGGGAGACAGAAGGTTAGGTGGGCAGATGAGATTAAGAAGTTTGCGGGTATAAATTGGCAGCAGCAAGCAGAGGACCAGGTTAACTGGCGGAACCTGGGAGAGGACTTTGTCCTGCAGTGGACGTAGTCAGGCTGATGATGATGATGATGATTTTTCTATTGCTCAAAAGTAGGATGAGTTCTTCGCATAAGCTTTAATTCTTTATGACGTTGACGCTACCTGAGCGCATTGAACGTAAAAGTTTAATATCATAACTAATATGGTACGAGTGCCACAGCATACATAATTTTTTTTCATTTTTGATGACTTTAAATACATTTATTGAAATACCCAGCAGAGATGCAGACATTGTCGAGTGGTGCAAGAAAAATAATGAATAAAAACTCCCAAGCATTTCCCCGAGGGTGAACATGGTTAAGTGCGAATGCACGGGGTGATGCTATGAGAGAGAATAAAGTTAAAATCCGTTGGCATTCGCCAATGAGTTTACGTAAACTCCCCCGTGTGATCACATTGCGTTGCCCAGGAACCATTAGACCCTCTCGGGAAATCTTGGTGAGTTTACGCGTATATGTGAGAGTAAATTCACACTATAATGATGCTTATGTCCACGACCCGCTTTGCCCGATTGCGCTAGCTATCACGGGCCCATCGCCGCGCTGCCTTGTCTTCAACCGGCGCGACGTCTTTAACGACGCGTGAAATGCTCGCATTCGATTGCGTTGTACTCGTTGTTGGAGGTATCGCAATCGAGGTTGATGCCTGCGATGGATCCATACCTATGACGACTTGCCGATCTTGAGCAAGTCGTTGCTGCGCGTGCGCGCGCTGCCACTAAGCGGAGGGCGGAGCTTGCGCAATCACGTGGTGTGTGACGTCGCTGCACCTTTGCTACAGACGCTCCTCTCCGCTCCTGTCACCGTTGCTATGAGAGAGGAGAAGGCGCACCGCGGACGGCGGATTCAGAGTCGCTTATAAAGGGCATTCGCACACAATAACGCAAATACAGTGTACTAGAAGGGGGCAGTGGAGTGAACGAGGCGGCCGCGTCGTATCTCGGCTGATTCTGGTGGGTGACAGTAGCGGCGGCGCTTTAGTTCCGTGGTATTGAAGATCGCGGCAGTGTCTGCATTTGGAGCGTGCGCACCCGCGCCTGCGAAAGCGTGTGATTGCTCGTTGTCAGCGCGTTTAATGCGTTTCTGAGCCTTTATCAGTGGACACTTCTGCTATGCGCCATGGTGCACGATTAAATATGCAGGCACGCCGAAATTGCGTCGATACATTCACTGTTTCAAAAGCCTGCGGACCCAGAAAAAAAAAGTGTCAATCGAAATTTGCACAGATCCGCCTAGCTTCTTCCTATACTTAATCAGCGCTTTGAGCTGCGTTACATCAAAGGTGGCTACCGGCAAACTACAAAGAAAGGAGAAGTATCAAAACTATGATTAAATGATGCGCTCGTTTTGTCAGCAGTCTCTACGAAATCCAGAGCACAGTGTTCCTCATATGAGCCCTATATGCGCTCGATTGTTTCACGAGAAACCCGAGTGTAAGTAAAGTTGTCACAACATTAATTGGTGACGACTCTTTTTTATCATGCCAGTTTTGTGGAAGATAATTATTGCTTTCCGAAAGGCTTACTACATATAAACTTATTAAAAACACTCAAACATAATAAAAAGTGCCAATTGTATATATAGCCCATCTGTTAATCTGCATGAATTCGTTGTAACCAGTTCTCATTTTGTATCGACAGCTTAAATTGTGCTGCTTTCCAAATATTCTATTGGTGTAACGCCTTTGCAAGCGAGCAAGTTTATGACGATGTAGGCAGGCAGTGGTGCATCTTGTTTTGAGAAATTTACCTTCCTCCTTGTATATGTACAGAGTAAACACACACACACACACACACACACACACACACACACATATATATATATATATATATATATTTCTCATCCGACTACGTTAGACTTGAACTAGTTTTGAGACCTCATATTCAAAAAGGTGAAATCCACAGTGCGCATTTGTAGATACACGCTATGTTCCGCTTAGCCAACTGTACACTATTGGCGCAGGGCTACCCAGGATTTCTTTTTTTTTTTGGGGGGGGGGGGGGGTGGCGTGCAGCAGAATGCCTACCTTTGGTGATTGGTGGTCGTTGTGAATGCCTGTAACTATTTTAGTATACCCTGAAAAGTTAAATTACCAAAACATTTCATGGTGTAGGGGGTTCAGATTCCCTTCCTCTCCCCTCGTTCCTTGTGGCTTTCTGGTTTTGCGTGCGTGTGACGAAGTATTTGTTTTTTAATCTCACAGCTTTCTGTGCACAGCTAACTTCCAATAAATGAGCTCAGTTATTCTGAACATTGTAGGCGCCTAACCAACGAAGAAAGAGTTAAAAGAGGATAAATTAGTATAAGACAAACACTTTCTGAATTATTTTTGATCTCTCGCATTGGCTTTTATGGAGCTCAAATTCAGTGTATGAGCGTGTCACTCTTCAAGAGCTATGGTGTCATGTGCTAGACATGATGAAGGGCAGGTGCGAAGAAATCTGCATCAAGAAATCGTGACGGAGGAGCCGAAGTGCATAGCAGTTCCTGCAAGCGGCGCGCGGCTCTTTCAGTACTATTCGACTGCAGCGCCGCCGCTGCGGGGAATGCGGAAGGGAGCAGGCGGCGAGGCGTGGTCACGCGACTCAACACTTCTAGTACACTCTAACGTAACAGCATTAAAGTACTCATTTCGTAGAAATGCCGGCGTCGGCGACGCCGGTTTAAGCGGGAAACTATCTTGGCCGTGAAAACAAATCGGGATCTAGAGTTTTGAATGAAATGAAGGATACAAATTTTGGTTTAGGCTTCTCACGGGGAATTTCGTGGATGACACCATCGACTGTAATTTTGAAGGGGCGCTAAGTGTAGCAGTCACTAAAATGTTTCGCACTAACGACAGCCGCCGCAGTTAGTCTTCGATACTTTCGCTTTATGTTTTTCTCCCACTCGGCTGAGCGTTCTGGGTCTGCAGGGGCGCTGAATAATAAGATCCGCTCGTTGTGTCAGCAGTATCCACTCACACAATAAGAAAAAAAAAAGAAACAGGCGCTTCCATTACGCCTTATTTCGTGCGACGACATCCCAATTTCGTGAAGAGACACAAGCGTGAACAACGCGCACAGTAAAGGAACACGGCAAAGACATGCAGAGGTATGCGCTGTGTGCGCAACAGCAGAAATGCCTCTGAAGTACACCGCAACCGACTGGGTTAACAAACGAAGTGCATCCGAAGTGCATTCAAAGTGCAAGTGACGCGCCTGCAACGTGCGTATGGCGCACCCTCTCGGTGCGTCCCACCGCTTGGATAGCATGGTCCCTAAAAGTATCGCCGTCTGGTGGCGTCTGGAAGAAGGCACAATCGGCAGTGCATGGCCTCCGAGATGGCGGACGCGGCGTGTTTCTCTACGGCCGCTTCAATCACCGCGCTAGCCATAGAGTTTCTTGAAAATAAATAGAGGGCACTCTGGCGCTGCGATCGTTCAGCGACAATGGGAATGATGGGTAGTACACACATTTGCCAAGTCTTCGTACTTGCGGACGGCGAATCGCACTTGCGGCTCTGTTTATTGCTGTGTTTCGGTTTTGTTTTGAAAGAAAGAGTGAACCCTTTTGAACTTCGTGAGCCTATTCGGAAGTTAAGCCTAAAAAAATAAAATGGCGAAGTGCAACCGCTGAATATTTGCTAATACTTGTTTTGGAAGAAAAGAGCTCCAAGCCACACGAACACACACAAAGCCAAAAGCAGGCCAGAAGTACTAATATTAGACAAATGTGTGTACTACCCATCATTCCCATGCTCGCTGAAGCGCCGTGCGTTGTAGCCCCCATAGACACTAGCGCCAGAGTTCCCTCTAGTAAGTATTGTGGGAAACTCTATGGCGCTAGCCACTGTAGCCGCGCTCCCCAGCGAAATCAACGAGTACACCGCCGGGCTAAACTGCACGTGCGTGCGCTCCTTTAGAAGGGAGCGCGGAGATGCACTCTAGCCCGGCTGTGACGAGAATCGCCTCGCGCGCCCGGCTACCGCGAGAGGGCGCAGATTGGGGCGGTGGCCGACACCGTGGCAGAGAGCAGAGCGCATGAGATTCACGCGTTCGTGTTTTCTTTTTCCCTGCGTACGAGCTAGAATCACCGCCAAAATCTTCTGGCCGAACTGAAGGAAAATATTTTTTGTTACTGCATTTATTTTTGTCCCATTTAAAAAGAAAATTATGGGAACTACGGCATTTCCTGATCGGTAATTGTTAGGAGGTGAGAAATTGTCTTTGGCGTTATTATTTTTTTTATTACGGTCCATTTTGGCTCGGGGATATATTCTATAGGTAGCTGAGTGCCCTGGTCATGTCACTAAAATCATGTCACTAAAGGTACGTGTGAAGTAATTTTGCTGGAGTATTGTATAAGGCTTCGATTCACAGGTTGCACGCAAATAAATGGGTCACTTTCTTGTTCCTTTCGTAGAACTACCCCTGATTTACATCGTCGTCTGTCCACCCGTTGCGTGTGTAGTGTGAAACAAGTCGACGGACGCATGAAAAAAAGAATGCACGGACGGATGGATAGACGCTCCGCTCAGCCAATCATTCACTCCGTGCATATGCTGTGATTTTGTTTATTTATCCCTCGCGTGCCGAACAGCGCTGTGCTCCTCGTTTAGAAGTGCCACTGAGCATGCCTCACCTATAGGGGAGACCAGTTGATGTGAGCACAGCTGGACGGCAGGCGTGCCAGCCTAAGAAGCGAAGAACGCTTTTAAGAAGCAATAAAACCACGTCGTGGAGCAGCTGTGATTACATTAGGGCGTCTGCGAGAATTCTCGAAACAACGTTACAATGAAAAGTAGCACTATAGTTCGATGAGAGCAAGAAGAATCAATTCAATCGAGTCTAAAAAGTAATCCATTGGCGTAGAACGCAGCACTCTTTTGACCCGGGTCGTTTGCGGATCGGCCTGCCATTTTTTTCTTCTTCTTCGTTAGTGCCCCCCCCCCCCCCCCGCCCCTCACACCCTACGAACTTCGAAGTATAGTTTTCAAAAAAGCATATGCGGGTCTCTTGCAGAGGCACCACAATTTTAACTGTTCTAATAAGGGCGGCGCCAATCTGCAGCAAAATAAAAACTGCATTTGAAAATAAAACGCTTCAGCATTGACTTAGCCTCTCGTACTCCTTCACGTGACATTTCCAAACGAACACAAAGTTATACAAAAGCGCAAAACAATTTTTTTTCTCGCAACATAGAAGCTTCGCCAACAGCGCGGCAGCCTTTTCGTCTGAAAGAAAGAGCGGGCCATGCCCACCTCTGGAAACACGATCTCTCTGTGCGATCGGCCGGAGAGATACCCACCGCGCACCCGCTATCTCGACGGGCGTCTTCCACTGGAAACTTTCGGAGGTCGGCACAATAGAAAGTATATCCTAGAAAAGGTACGACGGAAAAGGAAGAGGCACTGAGAGAGAAGAATTTGAGGAGGAGAAAGTCCCAGGCCGCGCCAGCGCACGAGCGTGACGCAATAGCACCAAGGAAGATATAATTGGGGCTAACTATGGAAGACAAGCAAGAACTCACAAACACAATGTATAGGTCCTACGAGACTCAAACAGCGCCTCACTAACCCCACAGCATTGACTTCGGTATGTTTTTTCGAAAATGGTGCCCCATCCACGCAAATACTATGCTGCGATAGTATAAGCTCATGAGTCTAGAGCGAATAAAAGCACTAGTTCATAGCTAACGTGCTACAGAGCATACGACGGTCACTTGATGGATTCTAGGCGAACAGCAACCGCTTTCGGGAGTGCGGCCTGTGCACCAGCTTCTCCGCAGTGCGTGGTTGGTAGCGGCGTTGGAAAACAAATGCACTACATGCGCTACTCTGCTACTTAAAGGTAGAATATAGACGAGAGCACGCCTATCTCGTACCGAGGTGCCTTTGGTGGTATACCTTCGCTCCCAGAGACGCCATAATGTGTTTGGAACTGCCAAGGCCCGCCTCGCTAGCATGGTATGCAGCGACTCTTGGAGTTTAGAATGCGAAAGAGCGCCTGATCACGCTGCGCCCGCTTATAAAAAGTCATCTGGGTACCAGCAACACTGCACCGTCATGTGATGCGACAACAACCAGCCCAAGAAGAAGAGATTGCTGAGCACTGCCTGTCAAGTTCACAGCGCATTGCGGGAATTGTGCTGGTGCGGTGTTTCGCGATTGCAAAGATTTCCGTCCAGCGCGAAGAACGCTAAGCTCAGCCACCCTATCCGCCTCGTGCATCGGTAAGGTGGCGCCACTGCTCGGCTCCCCTAGCAACTGGTGTGGTGAAAAGCGTGCGTTCTCTCTCTCACCCCTCCCCCCTTTAGTACCCCATGCATATTTAAAGAAGTTTGCGCATCTGTTGTTCAAAAAACAACCGAGCGCCATCTCTTGCTAATATTTCACATCAATAACAATACCCTTCAGCTGCCTTCCACCGTTTTCCGGCGCTCTTGGTTAATCCCTCTCTGCCTTTTTAAACGCGAAGCATTTCTCATCGAACTTCGGCGACTTTGAGTCTGTCTGTCTGTCTGTCTGTCTGTCTGTCTGTCTGTCTGTCTGTCTGTCTGTCTGTCTGTCTGTCTGTCTGTCTATCTATCTATCTATCTATCTATCTATCTATCTATCTATCTATCTATCTATCTATCTATCTATCTATCTATCTATCTATCTATCTATCTAGCTGTCGCCTGCGGCTTTTAGCTCTCCTGGCCGTTTCAATAAAGGTATCGATACCAAACTTCGTATGGCATAACATGACTGTATGAAGAGCATAGTTGACTCATCATAACATGAAAACATGACATGTAAGTCATGAGTTTCATGATTTACATTTCATGGTCACGCAGCTCTTGCGCTGGTTTCATTCACATGGCATGTTGCAAAACTGATATGGTAAGACATGATTGCATGGCCAACACAAGTGACAGATCCTAACATAAAATCATGGCATGCGTGTCATGTACCGCCATGACTACATGCCGCACTCATGATGCGCTCGTAGCCGCTTCGCTAGTGTCACATATACCAAATTTGGTATTACGTACGTAAATGGATGATGAAGGTATGTGACTAGTGCAGACATGATAAAGATGAGATGCATGTCATGTAATAACATGACTACATGCTACGCTCATGATGCGCTTGCGGCCGCTTCGCTAGCTTCACATGTACCAAACTCGTTATTACGCGACGCAAACGGACGACATAAGTAAATGACTAATCAAAACATGATAATCACGACAGGCATGTCATGTAACAACATGACTACACGCCAAGCTTATGATGCGATCGCGGCCGTTTCGCAAGCTTCACATATGCCAAATGTGGTACTACGTGACGTCAATGGATGGCGAAGGTATGTGACATGCGCAAACATATTAATCATGAGATGCGTGTCATGGGAAAACATGACTACATGCCACGCTCATAGCATGCTTGCGGCCGTTTCGCTAGCTCCACATATACTAAATGTGGCATCACGTAACGTGAACCGATAACGAAGGTAAAAATTCCCTAGCAAAAATTCTGATAGAGGTCTGAATCAGTCTGATACAGTTTCCTATATGTTGTACAGTCTTGTACCAGACTGATACAAAGTCTTACTAGTTCTTATAGACATCCATATCAGTCTGATACATTTTCTTACCAGTGCTACCCGTCTCATATCAGACTGATACACAGTCTTACCAGTGCTACCAGCTTTTGAATAAGTTTGATTGGTCATTTACATGGCATATATTAGTATATGGGTTTTTAGTCTTTTGTTCATTTATCGGATCTTCATAAGAGTGGTGAAACATGAGAAACTGCTCAGAGCCCACAATAAAAATAAAGCAAGGCGACGAAATGTATACCGACCCTGTAAGAGTGGCCGCCACGTTCAGTGAGCATTTCTGCGCATCTGCGGATACGCAGCAATCACCAGGTCATTTACGCGATATACCACGGTGTACTCATTCTTTTTATCTTCATTCCACGTCTGCAGATGAAGTCCTTCAGGTCATCACATCACTAAAGACCACAAGTGCTGGTTTAGATAATATTGATCCTTTTAAAGTAAAACTAGTTTCAAACTTAATATCACCACCTTTGGCAGTAATTATTAACAAGCTGTTTTCAGCGGGTGTGTTTCCGAGCTGCCTTAAGGCTGGTAAAATAGTTCCAGTTTTAAGAAGGGTGATAAAACTTTTGTATAGAATTATAGGCCAATCTGTATCCTGACTTTCTTCGGTAAGGTAATTGAAAAGTTATTCCACATTGGATTACTGCGTTATCTGAAAAAAATTAATCTTTTATCTCCACAACAATTCGGATTCCGTCAAGGATATTCAACTAATTACCTTAACGGAGGAAATTAAAACAAGCTATTTATAGAGGGTTACTTGTGGGATCTGTGTTTATCGATTTGACGAAGGCTTTTGACACTATAAATCATCACGTAATACTTGCTAAACTCGAATCATTTGGTATGTCTGGCCTGCCACTAAAATTAATTAAGAGCTACCTCAGTAACCGGTCTCAAATGGTTCATGTTAATGGCCATCTTTCAACGCTCAAGTTAATTAAGGTTGGTGTTCCACAGGGATCAATTTTAGGCCCACTTTTATTTTTGATGTTTATTAATGATTTACCTACCATTCTTACAAGGACCAAGTGCATACTTTACGCTGACGACACAACAATCTTTCAGTCATCTAAATCAGTTTCTTCACTCCAGTCTGACCTCAACACAGATATACATAACATAACTTTATGGTGCCAGGCCAAATATCTTCAGATCAATGCTACTAAAACCGTGTTTATGTTGTTCCATTCCCCGTGCATTTCACTTGACGTACAACCTTCCCTTCACATTGGTAATACCGTCATAAACATTTCCAGTGAAGCGCGATTTCTTGGCGTCTTCTTAGATAGCGAACTAAAATTTCATAAACATGCAGCATCACTCGTTAAAAAGATTACATTTGGTATTCACGTTATCATCAAGACACGAACCTATTTTCCACCTCACATCATACGTACTTTGTATTTTGCTTATATTCATAGCCATATTTCGTATTGCGTATCATCTTGGGCCAACACATATTTCACGCACATCGAACGTTTGCAGCGACTTCAGAATCAAGCAGTTAGATTAATGACTTTCAGCCCATTTTACTTCTCCTGTAGCTCGTTCTTTCCCCAGCTTAACATACTCCCATTGAGACAATTATTTTTCATAGAATGTCCATTGTCGCCTTTAGACTAATCACGCATGACATTTTTATTGCATATATTGATCATCGTCACTTAACTAATAGTAACATCACCCGGTTTTCCCAGTGCAATAACCTTCTTTTGCCGGCCGTAAGGACAAATTACGGCAAGTTCTCAACCTTATTTACTAGCAAAGCAATTTGGAATTCATTGCCTTTCGAATTGAAATCATCGCATAACATCCATATTTTTACTTCGCGCAGCAAGAAATATTACGTTCAGGAATTAATCAGTTCATCCGATTTGTGTAATTTACTGTTAATTGCTCTCCACATTTCTGTGCTATTTTACTACTTCAATTTACCTTTGTATAATTGATAACACTGATAATGAAACGTGTTGCATTTGCCACGTAGTGTTCATTAATATTGTTTTTTGTCTTCACTTGCTTTTGACTATTTCCTTGTTATTTTTCAATAGTGAGTATTACCATTATGTTGTTTATTGATCGTATTTTAAAATTTAATCAAGGTTATTCATTATTACTCACAAGTCCGTATACTATTGCTGTATGTTTTGTAATTACCCCATAAATGTAGCCATAGGAGGTCCCCCTGTCAGTTTCTCTGAAACTTTGGGACCTCCTGCTGTAATAACGCTAACCATGTAACTCAACTGAACTATTTAATAAACTTGACTTGACTTGACTTGACTTGACTTGAAGAAAGGTGAATACCCGGTGGTTCGTTGAACAGCGGTATTGTGTGCAAACATTACGAACGGCAAGATTTTGTCCCAGTTATCGTGCTTCGGTCCAATGTACATGGATATCATGTCACTTAGAGTCCGGTGGAATCACTCTGTCAGGCCATTTGTCTGCGGGTGCTAAGCGCATGTGGTCTAATGAATTGTGCCACAATCTTTAAAAATTTCGTCAAGAATTGTTGACATGAAGGCCTTGCCTCGGTCACTCAACAACGTGCGAGGTCACCATGACGCAACACAATGGCTTCTAAAAACAAGGCGGCAACGTCTGAGGCAGAGCTAGTGCGTAGAGTAGCGGTCTCCGCGCATCATGTGAGATGGTAGACGGCTGTGATGATCCAGCGGTGGCCCGCGGGCGTTACAGGAAGTGGTCCGATGATGGCTATTCTGACAATGACAAAAGGTGTATCAGGGCATGAAATGGGCTGTACTAAGCCAGCAGGAGCTGAAGTTGGTCCTTTCTAGCGTTGAGAAAGTGCACAATAAGCGATATAATTAGCTACAAAGGTAGAAAGACGAGGCCAGAAGAAACGGCTCCTAATGCGGTTGTATGCCTTCTGAAATCCCGAGTGTACAGCTGATCGGTCATCGTGCAACGCTTCGAGAACTTGTTTTCGCAGTTAACAGGGAAGTACTGGCACCCACCGATGCCCATATACATTGTAAGTATAGCGCTGCAGGACATTGTTCTGTAGCTTGAACTGCCGTAGGTGACGACGTAGTCTGGCATTAGGTGGAGAAGGCGAGCCATTAAAGTATCCGATGATACGGTTACAGTAGGGGTCGTCACGCTGGCACGTGGCAAACTGAGCGCTGCTGTTTAAAGATAGTGACCCAGCAACTGCCATGGGTGATAACGTGAGTGAAGAGGAAGCCGCTTGATCACCTGAGGGGCATTGAGGATGCGTGGTTGGAGATAAAAGCGGCAGAGGGTATCGAGAGAGAGTGTCGGGATCCTGATGCTGCTTGCCAGACCTGTACACAACGTGAAAAGTGTACTCTTGCAAACGGAGTATCCAGTGACCAAGGCGCCCAGACAGATTCTTGAGCGAGGACAACCACCATAGGGCGTGGTGGTCTGTAATCAGAGTGAAGTAGCGTCCATACAGATAAGGTCGAAATTTCTGGATGGCCTAAACGACAGCGAGACATTCCTGCTCTGTTATCGAGTACTTCTGCTCAGCAGGTGTTAGTGCGCGGCTGGCATACGCAACTACTTGCTCACGTGAAGGGTCGTCGTGCTGGAGCCGGACATCACCAATTCTGTGGCCGCAGGCATCTGTGTGCTGGAAAGTGGGCGCACTCTTATCGAAGTGACGTAGGACGGGGTCTGATGTCAAAGCACGCTTAAGGGCTTAGAAAGCACTCGTCAGTCCAAGTGAAGGCCGTTGCTGACGTCCAAAGCTTGTGCAACGGTCCCGCAATGGCAGCAAAGTGGCTGATGAAGCGGCGGTAGTAAGACGCCAGGCCCACAAAACTTCGCAATCGTTTTTGATTGCCCTGACGTGGAAAACTAATTAAGGCAGCAACCTTGTCGGGGTCGGGTCAAACGCCATCTTTGCTGACAAGGTGACTCAATAATTTGATGCTTGTGCTGGCGAAGTGGCACTTCTTTGTATTGAGCTGAAGGCCAGCGTTCAAAATGCACGTTAGAACTTCATCAAAACGCTTAAGGTGCTGATGATAAGTAGAGTAATTAATTACGATGTCGTCTAAATAACATAAGCAGGTTTTCCGCTTGAGACCACGTAAGACGGTATCTATCATGCACTCGAATGTTGCTGGAGCATTGCATAAGCCAAAAGGCATGCCGTTAAACTCGTAAAGCCCGTCAGGCGAAGTAAACGCTGTTTTCTACTTGTCTGCTTCGCGCATGGGTATTTGCCAATACCCGGATCGGAGGTCGAGGCTGGAGAAGTATTCTCCGCCTTGTAGGGAACCCAGGACATCATCTATGCGTGGCAACGGATATACATCTTTTTTTGTGATCTCATTGAGCGCTCTGTAATCAACACAAAACCGGGCAGAGCCATCTTTTTTCCAGACCACCACCACAGAAGACGACCGAGAGCTGGATGAAGGTCGAATAATATCCCATTTGAGCATGTTGGCGTTGTTTTCCTTAAGGATTTGCCGTTCCGCTGAAGACAGACGGTATGAGCGGCGGCGTACAATGGAGCAGCTTTCGGTTTCGATGCTGTGCTCTGCAACGGAGGTGCGGCCCAAAACTTTGTAATGTATGTCAAACGAAAAGCTGCGTTTTTGGAGAAGGTCTAAGAGGTCTCTCTTTTGCTAGGCAGTAAGGTGAGGACCTATAGTAGCAATTAAAGCAACAGTGGAAGCTTTGATATCAGTTGTAGCAGACAAAGGTGGTGATTCTGCGTGAAGGGAAACCAGCAAAAAAGGCTTGCTGTCAGCGAAGCAGCTCACAGCAGTGCCCCAGGGAATCATCACTGGCGAATAAGTTGGTTTCGAGGCGGAGACATATGCTTTGCCGTCGCTAAACCGCACAAGCCCGGGTGCAATGGTAAACCCCACAGGTTCGGAGCGAACTGATGGCGCTATGAACACGTAACCCTTAACTATAGTGTGCGAAGTGATCCTGAGAATTCGTTCATCTCCTGGCGAAAGGAAACAATCAGCGGCAGCAACGAAATGGAAGCTGTATAGATCGACATCGGATGAACTCTCAGTAGCTGACATATGAATTACTCGCTGACGGCACGATATATGAAAGCTCATACTGAAGAAAGGATGTCGCATCCTAAAGTGACTGCGTGAGTGCACAAAGGAAGCACAAGAAACTGAATGTGGTGAAGGATGCCATCCCTGAAAACGCGGACTGTACAAACACTTGAAGGCTGAATAGGGACTCCATTTGCGCACAACGAAGGGGAGGACCATCGTATGGCGTCTTAACTTTTTTCAAGTGGGGACACACACACACACACACACACACACACACACACACACACACACACACACACACACACACACACACACACACACACACACACACACACACACACACACACACACACACACACACACATACGCACGCACGCACACACACGCACGCACACACACACACACACACACGCACGCACGCACACACACACACACGCACACACACACGCACGCACACACACACACACACACACACACACACGCACACGCACACACACACACACGCACACAAGACGACAGGCGTCCGTGGAACGCGCAGCACAGTCATCGCGAAAGCTGTAAAAGCGGCCTTTCAGAGCCTTTTCTGAACACTCTTTGGCATGCTGCGAGCAGACTGCTGGGAACCCACTGCGCCACAAATATTCATAAATTTTGCGTAGTAGGCAAGCATTCACTACGCTATCCTTCGTAATTCTTTAGAGAAGCGTTCTAAGTGCTATAAACTCGTCGGAAACATTTGTGAGGTTTTTTATGCAGCGGCTGATGACGATGAAGAAATATGCCGGAAGTGGGTATGCGCCATAGTTAATAGGGGATCAAGAACAAGTTTTCTAATGGGTTGGATATTTCGACGACCCATTCGTTACGCATTTCGAATTGTGTGACGCCTGGCTATTCCTTTTATGTTCTAAAACGCCTTGTTACTACTCAAAATAATGCAACTCCTTTCCCGACATCAAGCCTGCTTAAGACCACTTTAGAAACAAGTTCCAAGCACTAGCATGCCTTAGTGGTAGAATGGTGGCCTGGCACGCCATCGCGTCATTGCTGTTTTTCATTTGCCGAGTTTTTTTTTTTGTTCGAGACTGGTTACGAACACCAGCAGTGGTGGCGGCAGCGGCGGCAGCAGACAACTACGGCGCCGTTGTGACCCGTGTTCTTATTTCATAACAGCTTTTGCTGTAATACTTCGACTGCGCCATAAGCGGCGAGCACCCGAAACCTTTTCGGTTACACATTGACTGCCAAACTTTCCAGCGCCAATTTTCGAAGGCCACAGGATTACAGGTGCGTAGAAACCACAAGAAACCACGGAAGAAACACACACATCACGTCAACCAGAAATGTGCCATTGCGGCTTGGGGTGCCCTAAAGATTGTGAAAAATGTCTTAACATATAAGTATTTGAAGAAACTTTTTAAAATGCCTCACAAATATAACAAATAGGATTATTGAAAAAAATACTGATGCAGGTGATTTAATAAATGTATGCCATTAAATTGATTTTTACGAAATCTAGAGACTTTTCGGATAATGCGCTGATTTTTGGCGGGTCCGGCTACTAATTTCGTCTTAGGGCAATCTGGCAGCACTGATGTCCGCTCTTGTCATGCTACTCCGCTGCTTGCCGCCGCAATAAGCTTTCCGTCAATATGCACGTTTCCCTCATTTCCCGGCCTACTCACTCTCGGAAGTGCGGGTGCTCTGCCTTAGTATCTCGTACCAAAGTGAATAAGAGGCAGACTGGAGATGGAGATACTTATTGAAGGGTTATTGTTGAACAAGGTTACAGAAATATGCCACTGGCTTTCGAAGCCTGTTTAAAAGCCGTTTTTGAGCACACGTTTAACCAAGGTGCGAAAAAAGATAAAAGACCTGTCACTCATGGTACTCTACCGTAAAGTCTTTCCAGGTAACAAGGTTGTTTCTTGAATTCCAGCTCCAGCTCATCGCTTTGCTCCAGTATGTCTTGATATTCAGGTGCAAGGCAATCCGAATTTCCTTCGTACACCTTGAGATCCTGCGTGATAAGTTTTAGAGAGCATAAACAGCATTGTTACAATAGTATATTGTGGAAAGTTCGGGGTATAATTCATTACACCTACCGCACCATGCAGCTGTGATGAAAAACAGTCAAACGGGCAGATATTTCGATGCCCCAAGAAAGCAGTAATCAGCGCGATAAGCTTCCATTTAGTTTATATTCGTGGAAAACTTTCTAGAAGGGCTGGTGAACATTTGTTACTTTCATGGTGACTAGAGTGCCCAAGTTCCTGCAAAAATTAATGGCCGGGTTTCTTTAAATCTTCACTGTACAGAAACAATAGTCTCAAGGGGAGGCCATATCACACGGATATGACCAAATAACTGTTTGGTGAAAAAAGTACACCACTTTTCGCTAAACGGAACCATGTGTAGATGCGAATCAGCAGGCGCTAACGCTTAAAGCGACGTTGACGCTGGTGGCCATCACGGCGTTGCGCAGGAGAGAAACCTGGGGAGCCGTAAAGCGTGTAGTGATGGACCAGTGTTTCCTGCTAATACGATGATTGATTAGTGGCGTTTTGTGACGCAAGGGCCATGGGTGGCTAAAGAGCACCGTGTTTTTAATGCGATGAAAGCATTGACCAGTGATTGTGATGACAGGGTGTATTACAGCTGTATAGAGGCCTGAAATCACGTGCTCTATGAAAGCGTAAAATGTGTGTATAAATATAAAATCCTGAAAGTGATAAGCGATTTGATGTATAGATGTGGGATGATTCACAAGTGAAAATCGTATCTTCAACTGAGCTATTGTAAAATAACATAAATGTCTCCTCAACCCAAACAGATTCCAAACTAATTGGAATCTGTTTATACGTAAGGTAGATGAACTGACCAACAAATACATCCCCGTCCGCTCTATCACTACAAACTTACACGCCCCCTGGTTTAATAAGCACATTAAACGGCTATCCAACAAAAAGAAGCGTCTATACAGATTAACAAAGCGTTCTAACAACGCTTCCCGATGGAATGCCTACAAATTAGCGTCTGCTGAGTACATCAGAGTCATCCAATCTGCTAAAGACACATTTATCAATACCACTCTTCCATCCATGTTATCCAAGGATCCTAAAAAGTTTTGGCGCGTCATAAACCCAAGTAGTGAACAAACGATAAGCCTTATCAATGGCTTTTGAGACGCTGTAGCCCCTGAGCAGTGCGCTTCATCTCTCAACATCTCTTTCACTAGCAATTTCTGTCGCACTATTAATGTTCCCCTGCCACCTAAGATATGCTATAACTACCCAATCATGTTCCCAATTATGATAAATTCTGTTGGTGTAGAAAACATAATTAAGTCCCTCAAACTTTCATCCGCCCCGGGCTGCGACCTGATTACCACCAACTTCCTTAAAGGTACCTGTGCCTACTCATCCATTATTCTTACTAAAATTTTTCAACAGTCTCTTCACGAAGGCGTATTACCAATCGAATGGAAGATTGGCAAAATTGTGCCATTTCACAAGTCCGGTGACAAGCATTCCCCATTAAACTATGGACCCATCTCACTTACTAGCATTCCATGCAAAATACTGGAGCACATTTTGTACTCTAACCTTGCAACCTTCCTTGAGTCTAACTCGTTTTTTACGCGTCACCAACATGGCTTTAGAAAAACATTCTCATGCGAAACTCAGCTTGCAGCCTTTACACACAAATTAAACGTTATTCTCGACCAAAATAGCTCTGCCGACTGCATATTCATAGATTTCTCCAAAGCTTTTGATAAAGTCTGTCACAACTTGCTGTTGCACAAATTAAATGAACTTAATATAGATCCCAGGCTTCTAACATGGCTCGAATGTTTTCTAAAAAATTGTTCTCAATTTGTTTCAGTTAATAATGTAAGCTCTGAACCAAGTGCCGTTCATTCCGGCGTACCACAAGGCTCCGTACTAGGCCCACTGCTCTTCCTTATATACATTAATGATTTACCGTCCTGTATTACTTCCAATATTCATTTACTTGAGGATGACTGCGTAATCTTCCGAGAGATAACTCGTGATAGCGATATTACCTCTCTTCAACATGATCTTAACTCCATTTCTCTTTGGTGTAAAACATGGCTCATGGAATTAAACAATAAGAAATGCCAATTTTTACGTGTTTCGAGAGCGAACCATCAACTTCCAAACTATTACCTTGATAACATTCCTCTTCAATCCGTGACAAACTATAAATACCTTGGGGTGCATATAACAACTGATCTGACCTGAACTGTTCACTGTAATTACGTCATTAAAAATGCTAACCGAATGTTAGGTTACCTCCGCCGCAACTTTTCAACGGCCCCTTCTTTCTTGAAACTTCTTCTTTACACTACACTAATACGACCTAAACTTGAATGTTCCGCTGTAGTATGGGATCCTAGTCATGCCAACCTAATACACTCTCTTGAAATGGTACAGAATGACTCAATTCGTTTTATACTTTCTAATTACAACAGGACAGCTAGCATAACAGCCATGAAATCTAGCCTCAACTTACCTTCATTTTCATCCCGTCGTAAAATGTTTCGTCTCCACCTGTTTCACAAGCTGTTTCATCACACATCGCGGCGGGACGGTCTTATCTTGCCTCCTAGTTATATCTCACCCCGGCTGGATCATTCCCATAAGGTCGGGTTGCCTTCTTGCAGGACTCGCGCCTTTTCTCAGTCTTTCATACCTCGGACCTCTCAGGACTGGAACCGGCTTCCCGCATCAGCGGTAACCATTGTAAATCACCTTCATTTTAAAAGTGTCTTAGCTAGTTATGTGTAATTACAGCCAACAAAGTATTGTATTACCCGATGCTGTGTTGTTCCTGTACAGTATTTATTTTCTTGTCGTTTTTCCTGTCTTGATGTAATTCTCATCATTCCCGCATTTTTGTTTGCTATAAAGCCTGTTATCTAACCTGTATAATTAAGATCTTCTGCTCGATGTAAGATTCGCCGCTGCATTTTGTAAAAATTTTTGTCTTTTCTTTCTCAACCACTCCCCCTGTAATGCCGTTTGGCCCTGAGGGTATTGCAAATAAATAAATAAAAATAAATAAATAAACCCTTTGAAGCCAAAGGCTGAGAGGCAGGTGCTTGTCAGAGCGGCTACTACAGCAACGACTTCTGCGGAGAGATTGCGCTACGGATTTCCCTCATATGTGATGCGGAACTGTGAATTTCATCTAAAACGCCAATAATGACTGGTAAAAAAAATGGTTCTTTGCCAATGAGCATCCCGCGATGTAGTGGAATGTGTTCACGGTAAGCTAACGGAAAAGGTTTTTTTTTTTTCTAATAGAGTCTGTGGGGCCCGAAACGGAGAGAGCACCACGCTCTTCGAGTAAACAGGTACGGTATACACTGTGGGAACGAACCAAAACAACACATTTATTAAACTGCATTTACATTAGATCGAAAACATTGTCAGCCGAATTATTATACCATCAATTTGGATCAACAAGCTAAAACAACCTTACACAAAATAACGCAACACTCAACGACGTAACAAACACAAGAACACACAAAAGGCGCCTTCGCCAACGCCTAACTCACTACGAAGGCTCCCGGCGCGCAACCTGCGGTGCCACGCTACGGGGACCCACAGCTAAAGACCACCATTCGCGCTAATCGCCACCCGCCAAAGAGCCCCGCTCATCTCTCCCTAGCCGCCACCGAGGCATACACCATGCATCACCGCAGGCGCTACGAACTAACCATGATGATGGTGGTGATAAATGCTCGTGAGTACAACGCCACCTAACGCTCAATAGCTATGATCCTTCAATGTATTTGCGCTCTACTTTTATTTTTGGGCACACACCAACTCGCCCTGCAGAGCATTTTGTTAGGTGCAGACGAAGCCTTCAACCAAACGAGGTGGAGTGGGCATCTTGGCTGCTTCTGCGCCAACCTGGCTGCTGCCCGGCCATGCAGCAGCGGCTGGTGGGCCTACTTCGACAGAAGGCAGGGCAGCGGTGGCTGCTCCTACCACGGGGGTAGGAAGCGTTGGTGCCAGTACGCTTAGGTGCAGCTGGGCCGGCCACCTGAAGCTGATGTGGTGCTGCGCTCCGCTGCACCTTTCGTCGAACTACGTTTTGCTTGGTAATAGGGAGACACGAATTGTATTGCTCCACGGAAAATGATGTTTTGTTTCACTTTGACGGTTATACTTTCTTTTTGTTTGTTCCACGCAACGCATGCAGGACCTAGAATATGCCGGATGGTCACCGTTGCAGTTCGCGCAGTGTACATCGGCATTGCAGCGACAATCCGTGGAGTGTCCCATGGTACCGCACTTCGCACAGGTTAGCTGTCCTAGGCAAGTCTGGGAAGCATGGCCAAATATTTGCCATTCAAAACATCACCTCGGATTTGGTATGTAGGGTCTCGCAGATAGTTTCATATAGCCGGTCACTATTTCGTTAGGAAGTGTGGAGCATCCGAAGTTCACGATTATGTTCTTAATTCGCATTTATTAGCTGTTTCTCCTGATTATGATACGCTGTACATGTAAAACATTTTAATTCTTGAGCCAGCCAGAAGTTCATCATCGGTCAGGTCTATTAGGTCGTCGCCTGACAAAACGATTTTGACGGTGTTCATCGTTCTGTGAGGAAAAATGTTTACAGGCTTGTCTCCAAATACTACTTGGCCTTCTAGTTTCTGAAACTGCATGTGTTTTGTCTTTAACCTCTACTAGACAATCCCACTGGCCATCTTAGTGGCTTTATAGCCACTTCTGATGGTTTCGGTGAGGCATCTGAATACTAGAAATGGGAAATGTTCCGAGTTTTTTTTTTTGTCCGAGTTCTCACAGTGAATGACGTTGACGTGGTATTTGGAAAGCCGGCCTTCTTTCGAAAAAAAAGTTTTGCAGTGGCATCAGTGTGCCACCTTTTCAGGGAGCGATTGTGAGCAAGGGGTTTCTTCATAACACGGAAAAGAGCAGTCCATACGGTAATGGTGCCTACCACCCACCACGGAGCCTAACATGAGGACGTGGTATATCATGTAAAGTCTGCTCAACGCCAGTAGTACGCACTACTAAACCAAATATGGCTTGCCCTCGCTCAGATATTCACACAGAGTTAAGGACCGTTCCAAGCGCTTCCCGCACACCCACTTCGCACGTGGCGAAACCCCTGTCGCCCGTAAGTGGAGAGCGAAATGGCGGCCCGGCGCCAAAATGCGAACCTAGCGCTAGCCGCGTGAGCGGCTCTGTAGTAGGAAGGCTGAAAAGGTGTCTGGAGCCCATGTAGCAACTGTAATCCAAATGCAAGCATTTAAAGAGGGCACGCAGCAAATATAAGGAAGGAAATTGCTTCACGACAGTTTGTAAAAGTGGCAAAGTAGAGAAGGCAGGTGGTATTAAGGACGAAACCATATTGGCAATTTAAAGCGGCCAACCGAGCTCAAACCACAATTTTCTTACAGTGAATCAAAAGCCGGTAAAACTTGAAGTGTGCAGCGGACCAACTGTTGACGTCATCTCAGCTAGACACGTCCACGCACAGTAACTGGAATCATACGCAATGACGCTGCGAAGATTGAACGGAAGTTAAGTATACAATACTGGCGCAACACTCATCTAGAAGTCACCCCACCAAACGGACAGTGGAAACGTAGTCTTTAGAGAAGACCTCACTCCTCTGATTGGAGAAACAAGAGCTAATAAAATGGGCCTGACAACTGTAGAGTGTAACCTTGTGCAAAACCGGCGCTGGGGAGGGCGGGGGTAGCACTGGAGCCCTTCCTAAAAGAAAACCTATTCCAAACACAACGCATGACGTCCCCTCTTCTGTGCCCCCCCCCCCCCCCGACGGAACGCGATTGTTGTCTCTGCGCCCCCCCCCCCATCACATAGTAAAAAAATAGTGAGACGTCCTTGAAGACACTTTAAGAACACCCCCGGGAACCGTCAATTCGATAAATAAGCCTGATCTGCTCCCAATCGCAATAAAGAGTTGCATGGTGTGAGTCACGACATTGAAACTGCATCTCAGACAAATGCCGATGAACCTAAAGAACACAGGTGTCATCAAAAGCGCCATTCACCATTCACCTAAACTATTGTATTAGCATCACAAGCCAACAAAATGGGCTAACTGAATGATTGTCGCAACCAAAAAAGGACAAATGTGAGTATTCATCCACAAGTGCTCGAAGCTCCATAAAGAATATGTCATGCATTAACCACTGTTTATGATGTTCTACTATATCTTGCTAAAGCCCAAGTTTTCTCAGAACTGAATTTTCAAGAGGGGGTAATCGATGACGAAGCAAGCTTGCTGACCACCTTACCAACTCCGAAAAATTGTTACCGATCGCTCCAACTGCCATGTGGTCTCGCGCTAAGCAGCAAAATATTCCAAAATACCGTGTCCTCAGAATGGGCGACACTGAAAAAGATGCTCAAGTAGACCACGACAAGAAGCTGAAGAACCTGGTTCAGAGATGCCGACGAATTGGGATATGTCTCAACAAGGATTGAAACGCAACTTCTAGTCACATGAGTCATTTTCCTAGGACACATGTTACCAATGTGATCCAAATAATGTCAAGGCGATTCCGCAGATCGCAGATGCCAAAGACAATCAATTTCAAGGAGTGCAGTGCTGATTTGGTATAATGAACTGCCTCTCGATACTTCTACGGATATTGTCACGCGTATTGATGCTTTTGAGGGAACTCGCTGTCAAGGATGCACCATAGCAGACGGAGAAGCTGCAGGAGGAAGCATTCGATAAGGCATGAGTCTGTGACAAGAGCTCCAGTTGTAGCCTTTCTTTGAATAATGAAATCAGCTAGAAATCCAATGTGATGTGAGCTATTTTGGACTCAGAGCAGCTCTTCTTTAAAATGGACAGCAAGTATTCCTTGTCAGCAGAGCGCTGACTACAATGGACGTTCGTAATGCACAGAGAGAAAATGATATGCTGGCCGTTGTCTTTGCCTTAAAAAAGTTTCGTGAGTATACATTTGGAAAAAAAACAAAGATATTGAGCGATTACAAACCACTGAAGCAAGCTATTCTGAAGAAACGATTGGATCAAGCTCAAAAATGACTGCAAAGCATAATCCTTCAGAAGCAAAACACAACATTAAAATTGAACGCAGACCAGGAAAGCAATTAGTTCTGGCTGACATGATACCTAGGGATTTCATTCCCAACGAAAGCAATGAAGCGGAAATTGAAAACATCCATGTCATGCAATACGTCAACGTTAGAAAGAAAACCTTGGAAACAATGAAAGCTGTGACTGAAGGTGATGATTTACTGCAAAGAATAAAGTGAATCTTTCTTCCGTGCTAGCCACAAGACAAACATGAACTGACCAAAGGCATGAGCTAGCTTATATTTAACACACAGAATGAAGGGCTTCTGCAAAAGTCATTTGCAAGAATCAAGGTTTTATGGTGGTGAATTAACTCAAAATCAGCCAGGGCACCAAAGTACACCGCCATGACGGCAGGTTCTAAGTAGCCACATTGTTCCTAAGAGTGGTCTGGACCACTCTTAATATTGTCTTTTAGCCACGTTGATTTTACGCGAAATTTTGCTTCGTGAATCTGCTTACGAGCACTTTTCGGTGACGTAAGCTAACATAGCAACTGCATCACCATCGCCGACATGTTCCCGGGCAGTCACAGCGCGCTTTATTGCAGCGGCCGATGTGACAACGATGGCCTCTTACGACGTTTTTTTTAGTTTCGTGAATCGACTTACGCAACAAAATTTCTCTTGCGCAAAAATGTTTTCGTAACTGAGTTTTATGAATCTGGCCCCTGATTTGCAAAAAATTACACCTAATTATTGTACCATTTTTGTTAGGTGAAGCAAAGTGAAACTCAAGACAACGCCTCTTTGAATTGAGAGCTGTCTGCAATGCGCTCGTGAGTATGTCTTCTGGACAGGAATGAACACAGAATTGGAACAATTCATCATGATGTGTGAAATATGCAAAAAGTATGCACAAGCCCAGCAAACAGAAACTCTCACACCATACATAACCAAGCTGTTTATGCGAACGGGTTAGATGCAACAAGTTTGAATTCTAGGGAAAGAATGCTTTGGTTACAGTCAATTATTACAGCAACTTTTGGGAAGTGGACAAAATCAAATAGATGGTCTCGAACCAAATGATACTGAAATTAAGGACTCGCTTTGCAATGTACTGGGTACCGAGAATTCTGATAAGCAGCAACGACCTGTCATTCACAAGCAAAGAACTCCAACACGTCACGAAGAGCTGGAACTTCGAACACAAAACCTGAAGCTCGGGTTACCCGTGTGCTAATGAAAGGGCTCAATCAGGCGAAAAATCTCTCTAAAAAGCACAAAGAAGCCACTAAAACCCACAAATGTCATTTGTTTATCAATGAAACACACCATTCAAGAACAGAATGGCAGTCCAGCACAAGTGTCAATGAGTTGCCACACTAAAATGACTGTGCCGACAGCTTCACAGTTACTGCAACGCGGAACAGGCGATGGGAGTGAAATAAGAGTGCAGAAGAGGCGAAAAATCACGAGCTACTATCAAAGACAAGTCAAGGACTTGCCAAGCCTTAGAAAGGGTCAGTGGATGTCTCAGTTCAACGAACAAAAAGAAAAGCATGGGTGAAAGACAATAATTAGCAGAATAGACTACCAGTCAGATGAAGTTCAGATGGAAGACAGCATCCTGAGAAAGCACCGAGTACTCAACTGGGAAAACCGTTTCTCAGACCAACACATTGAATTCAGTCTCAGTTCCTCAGACCAACACATTGAAGTCAGAGACTGATCAACGTAAGCAGACTGGAACTTTTGCCGGACCTCCAAATAACCATAAAGCCTGCAAATAAGCTTCTGAATTTCACTTTTGGTTGAATGATTGAACCTAGAAAAGTATGGATGTATCAAGAAAGATCCACACATGCCACAACTTCATTTGCAGCATCTCACAGAAGCTACATGCTTCTTTGGAATTCTCCGGTTCCTCCTTCTCTGAGAAGGCACTGCGTCCGGGCAAGTTGGAATTGATCCGTAACTTTTGTAAGCGCTAAATGCACGTACAGCCGTCACCACCTTTAACACGAACGCTCCGCCGCGTGTCATGCAACAGTTTGATTGATGCTGACACCACATAAGTTTAGATTGTGTTGCCAAGATTCTAACCATACATGCGGACATACTATTCAAGCCCACCGAGGTATTATCTCGGCAAAAGGGCCCATCACTTCGTGACTGGCATCAATCAAACTAGCCCTGGCCACGCATCGAAGTGTTCGGGTTGAAGGTGCTGACAGCTGTACATAAGACGAGCGAACCCCTTGTCCTGTGTCCTTCACTCATCTCGCGTACGAGCATTTAGCACTTACAAAAGTTACAGATGCCCCTTTTCCGTTCATTCCACCTCCTCCTCTTTTCCAAGCTCACGAAGTATCAAGTGTCTGCCCCTCCGACTCTGCTCGTGGGCCGCTCCCCCACCTGCTTCTCCCTTCTGCATTTGTGCCTGTATGTAGCCCTACCCATTCTTGTACTTCAACGCTTATTCAACGCGGCGCTGACGAAACCATCGAACATACCTTGTGTTAGTGCCCTCAATACAACTGTCAAAAACAGTACCTGTCAGCAGTGTTAACACGCCTCGACGACAAGTCGCTCTCCGAAAATTTTTGGAATGCCGGAAAGAACAAGGCTCACGCCGAAAAGTGATGAAGGCCCTCCTAAAGTTTCGGCGATCGACCCGCCTCGTTGAACGTTTGACATTCCAGTGTGTGTGTGTGTGTGTGTGTGTGTGTGTGTGTGTGTGTGTGTGTGTGTGTGTGTGTGTGTGTGTGTGCGCGTGTGTGTGCGTGTGTGTGCGTGTGCGTGTGCGTGTGTGTGCGTGTGTGTGTGTGTGTGTGTGTGTGTGTGTGTTTTCGCTGTTATCCCGCTCTCTTTCTCGCATTCCATTTTTCTTACTTTTGTGTCTCCCATTACCCCTTCCGCAGCGCAGGGTATACATCAGATAGTTGCTTTCCGGTTAACCTCCCTGCTTTTCTTCATACCATCTCTCTCTCGAGCGAATAGGCACATGACGTTGCCTTACTTTAGTCACGTGAGTGTTGCGTGATGGTACATTATTTTAGACAAGATACGTGGTTGTTTGACCCATAACCAGTTGTTACGTGGTCTTACGTTACTTCCTAGTAGACGCTCAATCATACTGACTGTATTTCATGTCAAACGAAAATAGGCGCACGTGTTGTGAAGCGCAGTAGCTAAAGAGTACCAAGTGAGTTGATGATGATAACTACTATCTGGCCGAACAAAAATACCATAAAAATATTGTGTTGGTGGAATAGCATAAAAACTCCTATGGTGCAGCCTCGTATACCCATGACTATAGCCGGTAATTCACTGCCTCACCATTCGCCAGCCTTGTGCCGTAGTTAGCCTCCAACCCGAATTCACCAAAATATGCCCGCTTACCTTCAGGGCCTCCACGAGCTGCACCTTCTTGGCCAGTATCAGCTGGTGTTCAAGTTTTGGGTGAATCATTCGCAGTGTATGTGCTATGCTCTCCTCGTTGAATTCTGAAACGATATCCCAGTAACCCTTTATAGCCACACTAGTGCCTATAATCATATGATCAAAAACTTGCAGCAAGCACCTGCCTCGAACACCTATCAGCGCTGAGTGACTATCAACCTTGGCCAGGATAAGCACTGAGTTCCAGATTAATTTAACCTGCTTCATTTCAAATGACAAACACTTGAACGAACCTCCATCTTGCGCGGAGTGCTTTTCGTTTGTATTCGAATGAATATTTTAACGTAGTGTCAGTAATCATCTTATTGAATGTAAACAATATAGTGTACATGTAGGAAATAGGAACTTCATTTTTACATTTTACCTGAGTTGTTACGCCTTCAAATATAGATGAGAGCCCACAAATGAAAACAGAGTCCGGGGATATTCAGGATGAACAGTGAAGTGCCTCAGACTAGTTGACCGAGGTTTCGATAGGATGACCTATCTGTTTGAAAGGCGCCATGTCATTCTTGGCGTGTTAGTTTTAGGGGTTAGTGGTGACGTCATCTGCGTGTGGTGGTGCATGTCCCTGTTGATAATCGCCGTCTGAAAAGCATGAAAACTATAAAGCAGAAAGGTGCAGCCCTAGCTTCACTTCAAAACAGGTGGTAGTAATTTAAAAATGTTCTAAGAGAGGGGAAAAACACGCAAAGTTGGAGCAGTGTGCAGCAAAAGTGGTGGCCGCTTCAGACGCGAAAAAACGAAAGAGTTCAAAGCTTCGGAGCCAGCAGGCGGTCCCTGCGTCCGCCTACCACAAAGGGTTACCAACATTGGCGGTGTATGCCGGTTCCCGAACGCCTATGTATGGGACGTACAAGAAAGCAGTTACATATGGAGAAGCAGATGGCGTACTTTTAAACTCCAAGGTGTCGAAGGCAAGCGGTACGGGATGGGGTCTGAAGTACATTTTTGAATAACTACCACCTGACTTGAAGTGAAGCGAAGACTGCACTCATCTGCTTTGTAGTTTTTTTTGCCTTTCTGACGGCGACTATCAACATAGACACGCGCCATCACCAGGATATGACGTCACCACTAACCCCTTTAAAACTAACAGGCCAAGGATGACACAGCACCTTTGAAAAAGATATATCCTCCTATCAAAACGACGGCCAGCCAGTCTGAGGCACTTCCACTGTTCACCCTGATTTTCCCGCTACGTATTCGAATACTAGTACGACTAGTCTCTTGAAGAAATAAACCATCACGTAGCCTCCTTATGCTGTTTCCAATAGTTGCTTTCGTCGTTTGACAGGATCTCGAGCTGCGAATCGTGGCGCTTAACACTCTTTTCAGCGGAGGTGTCCCGGTGCTGCACGGACACTGGCGGCGTAAATTGAGTTTTGCAAGTTTTCACTTTGCTCTTCGTGGCAGCCGCAAAGAAAATATCTCGTGGGAGCTATACTAAGGTACAAGAATTGTATACGCAATCAATCTGCGAGTATTTATGAATATCTCTTGCTAATTCAGTGATTACGAAAAGATTTGACCCAATATGCAGTTGAACAAGTAACCCTGCTGTTTCACTGTTCTAATCACGTGCGTTTAGTTTGGAAGCGAAGACATTTGCCTAGTTCACTTGGCCTAGTCAGTCATCGTTGTCTAGATAAGTAGACCCTTTCCCAATAAAAAAGGATATGCACCGTTCCCTCGACTGGAACGGTGGTACAAAAGCGGGGACCAACCGGAAACCATTGGGCACGAAGCGTAATGCGGAGAGCGCTGGGATCGTTGTCAATTGCCAAGTTGGGGCCCGTCATTCAGACGTTCCAGTGACAGCGAGACTTCCATTGAACCATTTCTTATATGAGCACTCACAGACTACCAAAGTCGTCAATTCGCAATTTGCGGCTATTGGATAGCCATGCAAAGAGTAGCATCGTTATGGGCTAAAGTGGCTGCTTCCAGGGCAAGTTAGTATAGGAGAGGCAAAGAGGACACATGCAGCAGCGCTGCCTTACAACAAAGGTTTGGTGATGATATTGGATTTGTTTTTGCTGTAATTTTTATATATTCTTTTAATTTAATCGCCCATGTATATAGTGCGTGCTTTAATGAATAAACTTTAACGCGAGAGCATTAAAGAGGTTGTTTCGCAGCAACAGTGCCGGCGTCGGCATCAGCTTCCTTGGTTGTGAAGAAAAATCATCATGTTGTGCGCGACTGCAAAAAAAATCGCTAACATGCAAATAAAATAAATTATAAAAACTTTTGGGTCTAAGTGGCGTCGAAATTCGTTCCACTGCCTCACAAGCATGTATTCCCCCATGCATCTAAACATCTGCTTGTGAATTCAGTGAAAGGTACTTAATCGGCTTGAAACTGATGTAAAACTAACATTCATGCTTTACAAACACACAAATCCTGTACCTATGACTCACAACAAAACATGACATGTAATAATGCGCGGTACAAGTGTACATTGCCATCGTGCGGCAGAAGATGCGATTACCATAAGAACTTTATGGTTTAAAGGCCCTCACACACTACAAAAGGCACACAGGTCACTGCGTCTTTGTGGCCCCGTAGTGGGTTCATAGCAAGTTCAGAAAAATTTCATGCCTTAAGTGTTTGAGGTACGAACTAGGGGCAGAATATCGCTATCGCGTTAAACTCCTAAAGGCGAAGCCTAAGGATCCCCAGTCCTTTCGTTGTAAGTCAGCGCTGTTGTATGTGTCCACATATGCCTGGTCTTACGTCTTTCATGGTGTTTTTCTCCATGAGATATGAGGTGGGATTTGGTGCTGAAGATATGAATAAGGAATGATTTGATGGTGTGGGGCAGAAAATCAGGTTGGGTGAAAGTATGAAAAGTATGACTTGCACGCTATCTTTTAGAAAAGTCATCCGCTTGTTCGTATCACAAATCCAGAAGGAAGCACCTCAGAAGAAAAGCTTAAATTCCAGTGGCAGATGGACTCTGCGAGCGAGCGCGTCCAAATCCCCGACACAATTTGCGCCACCGGAGGGAGGAAGCGGAAGTTGCCGGAATACCTTGCAGTCATTCCATCACGCCATTCCGTGCTGGAATAGGTGGATAGCAAATCGTGGCTCACGCAAAGGATTGCAGGCTACGGCACCCGTCTGCATCAACTTCCAGTTCGAGGTTCTGTGTTGCCGTACGGGGGTTCCTGCTTCTGTCATCACTTTCTACGTAGCGAAGGTCTATTGGCAGCGCTGAAGTCTCTGTTGCATGCGGCAGATGTGTGCTTAGATTTTTTTTAATCTGTGAGGAGCTCCATGTAGCTTCGCTTTTTCGGCATATCAGCTATAAACTTTTGGTCATCTCAGTGCTAGTATCAACGAAAACGGTGGCCATTTCACTCATAGGGCTTCCGTATTACCTGCTGGCATGAAATGAGGAAGAGGCGGCCAGTGCACACCTTCAATAAATGCATCATTACTGAATGCAGCTATGTAGAGAGGGCTCATGCACAGCCCAATGCAGCCTGAACAGTATTGAGCTTGCTGATAATTCCCATCCACGCTTGTAGGCGGGCAAGCTCCGCATCTTGCCGCACTCTACAAATACGCCGTGAGGCAGTGAAAAATCCTCGGCACATTGCCGGCAAAAGTTTCGGAACGTCGAGTGGTGACTTAACAACACCACTTCCGATTAGCAACAGGTCCACGCGAATGACGTCACTGTCATCGAAGTGCTTTTCCCACACGTGCACATTCGAGGAAACAAATGTGAAACTACGAGTGTCTTTTCACGGCATTGCGCTCTTACAGTTTTCCTGTCTATCACTGTCGGCAGCGAGAACTCGTAGACTTGTTCGCCATTTCTTTTGTAAACAGATCGACAACGAGATATCCAGCAAGTACATGGTATCCTTCCGTACCTGCAGGCACAGCACACTAAGCACAATAGCAATCATGCGGTGAAAAAAAATGGCAGCATATCCACGGAGTGAATGATGGGGAGTGGGGCGAAGCATTCGTCCGTCCATTCGTTCTTGCTTCCGTCCGTTCCTGCGTACGTCTGTGTAACCGTCCATGCGTCCATCCACCCGTCCGTGCGTGCGTCTGTTAGTGCGTCCGTCCCTGCGTTCGTCCATGCATGCGCACCTGCGTCCCTTCATGCGTCCATCCATGCATCCGTCTGTGTGTCCGTTCGTCCATCTATTCAGCACTCCAAGTACCACCATCTCGCATCTTTTCATCATATATTCTCCATATAGAAGCACCGCCATCCAGCGGACATTTCAAGGACTAAACGGGAGGTGGCACATGCACACTTTCTTACGGCTTGCGCTTCGGGTTTACTTCCCACCTTTAACCACCTCGAGTTCATGGTATATACTAGTTCACTGTATTCATGGCTATGCGGCCCAACGCTCGCTAAACCTTTCTAAAACCAAGGAGGTTACACCCAGCGAGTATAACGTAGCAACCCCTTCTTGTCAGATCATGCTCAATGTACATGCCCATAGCTGCGAATGGGGATCGCAGCGAGCGCGTTACCTAAAGGCCGAATGCTCCTGTCCCTCATTCCCCCTTAGCAGCCATTAACATGTGCATTGAGCACTATCTTTTATTGTTCAACAACGCGCAGAAGAAATCTCTCACCGGAACCACCTTGGAGGTCAAAATCGTAAGGACCGCTATTTCGGGTATGTGCCACTGGTGGTTACGTACTACGAGGGACGCACAAGCCACGCCATAAGGAGCTTCGCCCCTAAAATTAAGCGATGGCACGCCACGATATTACGGCCCCGTATTCACAAGCCAACCTCGGCTTTACCTCATCTTTTCCTCAACTTCCTGTACTCTCCACATGCGTTATAAAGACACGAAAATGGCGACAGGCTGAAAGATAATGAGAAGACTGGTTCGTGTATACTGGTCCAGCTTGTTTATCATACACAATAAAGGTTTAAAACCAATAAGGAAAACTCGAGGAAAGTGTGTTGTTTGTTTGTGAATACGGGCCTATGCTTTGGCCCAATAGCGGCACCAGCAGCCAGATTCCATCCGTGCTGCCTGATGCCCAGCACTAGGGAGCCTTCATGTGCGCGCATCTCCGCGTTTTAGGGTGGCGACAACTTCGATCATGGTTGCTTACAACTGGCTGAAACGGCCACCATACTTGACGGACCGGCACGTTAGTTTTGAGCGGTCACGCATTTAAATTGAAGGCAGAGAAGGGGGTACTTTTTTAAAGGCGATAGTCTTTCTTGAGGACCTTCGATGCCAAAAGTTTGGTCTGTCTGTCTGTCTCTCTGTAGCATTGTCTTTTTTTACACTCTTTACGGCACTGGGTAATTGAAACGGCCGACCCCATCCGCAGCGACCACGAATGTTGTTCAAGGTTCAGTGTTCATACTTGTGCAATCGTAAAAAAACAATTATTGCGCATGTCTGGGGCACCACAACAACACGTATATATTCTGCATGTGCGTATTTCACTAGAAAGGCATACATAGGTAATTTCAAGGAACATAGCGCTTGTCACGCTGCACTGACCATGCAACGTTTGCACAAACAGGCGAGTGTTTCCAACGCTTTTTTCTAAAACTAGACGGTAGTGGCACCTACCCGTCGCCTTGCGTTCTACACTTTATCACTTCTGAGACGGGTGCGCACACCCGTCTCAAAGCCATGCGCTCCGTTTTTCAAGAAAACTGCGAGATGGCGCTCATGTCTCACGTGTGACATGACTTGATGCGCTCGTTCGCCTCCGCTACACGCTCTAGGCACTCTAACGCAGCGCTTTCAGAATACCATTCACCAATTTTCTTGCACAGAACATCAAATAAATTGTTAACTCTCTCCACACGCAAGACTATCGTATTTCGACGACATTTGCAGATTACCATGCAGATACGGGGCCGATTTTTTATATATAGCTAGTTTAGAAGGCTAAACTGTTGTATTCTGAAGTTAGCCGCAGTTTTGTAGAAGAGGAAAGACATGTTCGTGACTCAAGTTTGTGTAAAATACTGTTAAAACAGTTCGTTACTTCCACCTGATAGACCCACCGCATTAGTGGAGTGAGAATATTCAAGGAGCCTATATTTGCGTGGGGGAGAACTTGATGTCACTGTGAACGGACTTGATGTATGCGCGGCATTCGTGAAGCAAATTCACCTTAGAGCTGCAGACACCTCAAAGGCCTTGTAGTGCAAGGCTCCAAATCATGCTGTTTATACGATGGTACGCATAACGACAGGGAACGCAGATCAAACGACTGGGCAGCTCGCGATGTTTTCTGTAAACCGCATAACTCCGCTAGCCTGTTTCGCATACCCGAAACATTGCTTTTGTTCCGTAATATAATTTCCTGCCGCAAGTTCAGTTACTGCGAACGAATCTGTACAATGGACTGCTTAAAAGCCTTAAAAGCTGTGAGTATTGCCAGAAAATAGCAGGGCACTCACTAATGCTTCACCAACTCTCCCCTTTCCCCCACAAGTATGTATATATTAGGCTAGAAGAAAAGGAAACGGGACCAACATAGGAAAAACCAAGTTTTTCCAGGTTTGATTTTATTGTGAACAGCATCCAAACAGCATCTGACCCTAATTTCATCAAAATGTCCTGCCTCCTTCGCTGGAAGCTTGTGTCCTCACAGTAGGCCTGCAATAAAGCAATAAGGCCTGCAATAAAGCAATAAGGCGAAAAGTCATACGCGGCGTGAACCACATACACGGAGTCCATACATGTTTTCTCTAGAAGCGCAAAATAAAAACTGGGTTGGCGATATCAAATCGTCTTCGTGGCTGGTTATGAAACAGAAGGACGAAAAAAAAATAAAAAACGCCGCAGCCTCTATATCCCATGGGGCGTGATTGAATGACCGGCCAAGAGCCGACTTGCTTAGTGCACATATGCTGCAACATTCTGGACCGATAGACAGAAAGAAGGACGGATGGGCAAGAACTGTAAATCTGCCGCATTTCATATTATTGAAACGAAATCTTTTTTGCAATTGTTGAGCGAGTTTCGCTGTGGTTCCGCGTACCCCATAGTAAGCCGCTTGAAACTTACTTCGGTCGCAACTGCGCAAGAGTCTACAGAGAACGCGTTCCTCGGCTCGTCTGTCTACCTCTGCAAATGCCCTTTCTCAGCGACCGAGGTGAAGGTGCATGAACGCGAACATTTGCGAGCAAAGGATGACGCGAAAGCGAGCCTTGTTTGATGGTTCACGGGCCTGGCGTTTTCCGCGATGAATGCGGCGATCGCTTCGGGAACCGGTGAAACGCAGATAGTGAATGCATGCAGGACTACACGTTCGACAAGTCATGTCATTCGCTTGGTGAACTGCGCTTCGACTGAGAGGACAAACAAGCATATTCAAGTTAACCAGTTTTCGCTCGCATAGGCTCCCGGCAATGCAGTTTTGGAGATCTGATGGTAGCGCCAGAACGCACAGCCTAGCGAGTAGGCGCAGCAAAGCAGAGCCTTTCAATGGGTAGCCTAGCGAGTAGACGCAGCAAAACCGGACTTGCCCATAGGCACCCGACAGTGGACCAGAGGGCACGACAAAGCTCTTTGGGTTGCCTCGGCATCGTTGGTACCGACCGCCAGGGATACTAAGAAAATGAAACTCTTGCTGAACACAATGACACGCTGAAGTGTCAGTGCCCTTTTTGGCACGTTTCCAAAGAACGCTTCCTGGGCGCTTACATCATCGGCTGTGACCCCCTTGCTCACAACTAAAAAAGAAAATGATATGCATGTGCAAGTTCGGTTTTGTTGCGTCTACTCACTAGCCTACGCATTGGAAGACTCAATTTTGCTGCGCCTACTCGCTAGGCTGTGTGTTCTGGCGCTGTCATCAGATCTCGTAAACTGCATTGCCGGGTGCTATAGATATTATTTTCTTTTTTAGCTGTGAGCGGGGGGGGGGGGGGGTTGAGGCTGATTATGTAAGCGCCCAGGAAGCCTTCTTCGAAAACGCGTCAGAAAAGGCATTGACACTTTATAGCGTCTAAATGTATTCAGCCAGAGTTTCATTTTCTTGGTATCCCTAGCGGTTGGTACCAACAACGCTGATGTGACCCAGAAAGTTTTGTCCCGCCCTCTGGTCCACTGTCGGGTGCCTATAACCCGCCGTAGCCGAACGAAGCCTGATCCTTTTTTTTTTCAGTGTGCAAGTTTTCGCGTTTACTTTGCACAAACTGCTTTTCGTCGCATGACCAAGTCAGCAATTTCACGAAATATGTGGTGATATACTCAACACACTCGCCATTCAACGGGTACTCACCTCATAAACACGGGGAGAAGTAGTAGGCTCCAAGCGATCCCGCTTCACTTGTGTAATCAAACGCTTCCCTTGGCTAGAGCAAGCCGGGAAGCGGGACAGCCTCCAGATGGTTTTGGATTGCGGCACGCAGCAGCCTGGCATTTACACTTCAAAGTTCTTGTGGGTGCGCTTAGCGCGAGGCTGGTGCCGTAGCGGAAGCTACGTCTATGGTGTAGTCAAACGCAGCTCATACCGCAGCTTGCACACCTGCGCCAACATGCAGCTGGTGCAGTGTGGCGGAGAAGGAACGCCTGGCCACAAGAGCCAACATGGCGCTTGTTGCCATAAAAACCGGGACTGGCAAAATTGGGTTTTAATTGGTGGCAGAAAGAGGTGGGTCAAAAACTGACAGCACCCTAAAACACGGGAACGCGCGCACATGAAGGCTTCCTAACTTCACTGTTTACTCAGAGCCACGGAACAGGCATTACTGTCTTTCATACTGTTCTACCTTTTTCTTCGAAGAGGTGCCTCAAACCAAATCATGGTGTTCAATAACAAACACGTATTCAGAACAGTGACAGCTTCATTGCGATACAAATGTGTGGCGTCACTGAGAATGACAAAAGTTAGGGACTTTGTATATTTAGCATTTTGTAACTACGGCGCATCTACTAACCTTCATAGCCTGGAGTGCGCATCCTAACAGTTTCATCTCGATTTTTCTTTGTGACCTACGACATGAATGCTTAGAGATATGGTGGGTCACAGAAAAGACATGTATCTGGTATAGGTGCCATTGGCAAATGCAAAAGGCTGACAAATTGAATATGCTTAAAACGCACTCATTTTCATACTGCCTACTGTATTAGAAACACCGTAAACAAAACTGTTCTTTTATTTTGGGGTTCTCAATTGGAAGGCCTGCAATGCCGCACGGCTTGTCTTCCAAGCTCTGAAGATTTGCTGAAAGCAAGCCAACCTACCACATGTGATGTCCAGTCTGATCGTTTTCTTGGTGGCTTGCTGAGCAAGGACGTCCCTCAGTATTGAAATTGTAGAAATGTTGTCGGATTTAAATGTTGCTTCACCCCGTCTGAAAAAAAAAGAAAGTATAGTGAGCTGTGTGATCGTCACCTACGAACGGCTTCATTGATGTACGCTCATGGTTGCCTGCCTAAAACGATGAGTACAAAATAGTGGGACATTTGTTTTCAGCTCATTTCAAACTATTTCTTAAATAGCTATATATATTTCAATAGACCAGCAGTGCGCGCTCTGCAGTGCCGCTCTAGTCCTGTTGTCAGTTCACTCCCCCCCCTCCACTCTTCGTTTTCTCGGCTACAATTGGTCAGAAAAATTAGGTCATCGATTCGTACTCAAACAATGGCAAGTGGTGTTTCATAGTGCGCTAAGCCAAAGAGTGCCAGAATATGTTGTCATGTGTAGTAAATGAAGTTTGTTAATTACAGGTTTATTCATAATCGAAAACATACAACATTGATTTATCAAGTGGTTCAATAAGAAGGGGTGATGAAAAGGTAACTGAAGGCCTGACAGAGCACCGATCCCTACCCTGGCTGTGATGCATTGAATGTCATTTATATGGCATACCATTGACTGTACGTGCTCCTAAAACCTATCACTGCAAAATGTGTAAAATGGGTATAAAAATTATGTGGTGCACTGAGCGTCTAGATAAGGTATGCACGAATGACAACGTGGCAATGACGCTAGTGCTCATGTTCCATAAAAAGTCTTGCAAGTGAGGACCCGGAGGCTTGTGCTGCGCGCTATTCTATCATGGCAACAGGAGCTCTTGAGAAAGGCTACGCTTTGAATAATAGCGATAACAAAACACCGTGCGTTTGTTTTCTGAAAACCTGTACATTTTGCCTGCGCCAACTACTGGCCAGTGTCTGACTAACCATGTCACATGGAAATAGCTGTGTTATAACTGGGCAAGCAAAAAGTACTTCAATGGTTCAAGTTCTTCTTGCAGATATCCCAGCAGAAAAACCGAAAAGCACTGACCACATTTGTGAGAGATCGGAAGATCGTCACCAGTAAACAAGTGGTTTTCCTGGAGTGGATAAATGCGGAAAAATGAACGTGCGAATCGCAAGTGGCCAGGCGTAGACACATTAGGACACGCAGATGCAGTGCTGGTAGAATGACGGTGAGGCGTTTCGAAGCATAAGGGTTGACAGGAGAAACAACACGAGCCACAGGACAGAGACCGCTTCTGTTCGCGCTCTTCCCTGGAGCCATCCGGGCCATATAATCACTACAGTGTAGTTCATTTTCTTTAATGAAACGCGTGGCGGCGGCAAGGCGCCACGGCGCCACGCAGTGGACGCAGACGCAATTCACATCAGTTCCACCCATTTATGAATGTTTCCGCACGTTCATTTCAAACTCCACACTTGAAAGCGGTACATCTTTCTACAGAGCAAGCCGTCGCAAACCCAAGGATACCAGTTGCTCGTGCGAGCGTGAAATTTATTCGAGTTTTGAGGTACAAAACAGCACGAGCTACAAGTGAGTAGCTAGACCTTACTGCTGTCAGGCCAGACGAATCCAGCGTCGGTCTCAAGGACTGCAAGAGCCACCGAGATGGAAG
The DNA here is from genome assembly GCF_013339725.1 of Rhipicephalus microplus. Taxonomy (NCBI): domain Eukaryota; kingdom Metazoa; phylum Arthropoda; class Arachnida; order Ixodida; family Ixodidae; genus Rhipicephalus; species Rhipicephalus microplus. Next base: position 195,700,174 of record NC_051165.1, read on the forward strand.
TAGACGAGGCAAGATACCCCGAACAACAATACCAAAGAAGCAAGAAGCGCTTCCGTGTGTGACGACGAAGACTTTGATAGCGTTGCAGCGGTGTATCGCAAGGAGAATTAAAAAAAGTGCTGGAGTGGAAGCTCCCGCAACGCTTTGCCAGCAAAACTGAAGCCAGCTTTCGCCACTTCCAAGATGGAGGAAACATGCTCGTTTCTGGTAGTGCTCACTTAAAGATCAAGTGGCTTTGATGTGGTAATGTAAATGCTACGTTATTTAAACGATAGATGTTAGATAAAAAGATAGGGGTTCCCGACAAAATAACAAACAGAAACGAGTGTAGGTGACTTAATCTCCAAAGAAATTTGCCTCCAATGAGAGGCTCACTAAGGAAAACTATAGTAACACTAAGACGCACTTGGAGCGCTGCGTGACCCGAAAAAGTTTCCACATTAGACTCGTCGGGCGTGCGAGGGAAACGCTCCGTCGTTTTATTGTGCTCCTTTCGGTGTTCCAGTCTTCAACGCGGTCAGCGTTCCGGCGGCGTTGCTGCCAGGTGTCCACTCGTGACTTTGCCAGCCAGCTATTTTTAGGCCTCATCCCATCGTCGTCGGCCCCTGCCGGGACCAGCGAGGGTGGCGTCAAGGCCTGCGGTGCTCCCCCTGAAGGAGCAATGCTTCAACTTCACCATCTTGGAGGGGACGGCATCCGTTGACGAGATCATAGATGGCCTCGAAGACGTCATGGGGAGTGAAGGGGTGCTGTTCCTGCAACACCTCGGAGCTTTGAAGTTCGTAGTTGCGGCTTGGTCGGCTGCACAAGCAACCAAGCTGATGGTAATTCAAGGTTTCAAGTTAAAAGGTCACAAGGTACAAGTTGAAGCAGTGGGGGCGCCAAGCGTACAAGTCAGTGTGTTCCGCCTCCCGCCATGCGTGTCAGATGACGCAGTTATTTCAGCTCTTCAGTCATACGAAAAAGTGAAGGGCATCACATTTCTTACCTTACAAAGGCATCAATCAACGTACACTGGTACCCGAATCGTCCGAATCGAGATGGCCAAGCCCGCCCCTAACTTCCTATCAATTCAAGGTCACCGCGTCATGGTCGAGTATCGCGGTATGCGCAGAGTGTGCACACGCTGCAGAAGAGAAGGTCATGTTGCGGCTATTTGCACAACACCCTTCTGTTAACAATGTGGCACCTTCGGCCATACATTTGAGGATTGTGTGTCCAAGTGTAAGCGCTGTAATGAGGACCATGCGACGAAAGATTGCTTCCGTCCCAAGTCATACGCAGACGCAGCGCAGAGGACCTCACAGTCACTGAAAGAATTCCCAGAACTTGGAGAGCCTGCTTCGAAGATAACGACCCAAATTGGAACATCTAGGCACATGGAAGTTTTGCAACGCAAAACTAAGCCGTGGCAACAGAAGATTCCAGATTATTGAGATGAAGACAGCGCAATCGACACAGAATTTCATGACGCCAAGACAGAAGACACCAGCGGCGTTGATGCCGCGTCGCCATGCACAACGAGTGACAACGACGTTTCTGCGCTGTCTGGGGACACCGCAGCGTTGTCATCTCCCACAACGTCGCCAGAGGAGCCCAGCAACGCTGTGAAGACGCCAAGTGCATCTGCTACGTCTTCATCAGAGGAACTCAAGGCCACGAAAAACGAACAATCCTCGAATTCATCAACGTTGGAGGAAGAGTCCCAGGCATCTCTGGGTGCTGGCCAATCGGGAAGATCACTCCGACCTTCCGAAACAACAAGTTCAAGTGGCGAGCTCCATGAATGGCCTCCTGTGGGCCTGGAAGGTAGCCTCAAGACGACGCCCACGAAAGAAGTAAAGACCACGTCTTCGAAGAAACCTAAATCGACTCGCACACACGCTGTACAGGCCCAAGAAGAAGTGTCCGACAAGACATCCAGACATTGTAGGAGCTTCTCACCATCACGAAAATTAAGGAGTGACAGATTTTCACAAGCCTCGCGATCGGTATCTTTGTCGACTGAAAATACGTGTTCTCCAGACAAGTTGTCTAGAGCCACAAACTCTCAGCGTCGCTCCAAGCCTGGTCGCTCAAGCAGTGGGAGTGACGTCACCACCTCCGAAACATCCAGAAAGCCCCGAGTGGATTCGCCAAACCGAGATCCATCACCTGATGCGGTTCCGGACTCAATGTTTTTTTTTAATTTGTGCTGCCCACATTTATTCTTTCCGCTTCCTGCGTCCTGTACCGTTGAAATGCTTGCTTCGCAGCCGTGCAAGGACTATGCATTTGTTGTCTGTGATGCATGCAAACTGTTTAGTATTCCATATGCTACTGTCATTCACGATGGAACCTTTATGTGCCAATTTGTGAGTTCTATGCAGTGGCGGCTAAGCCCTGCTATAGTAATTGCATCATGTGAGTTACGTTGCATGCTGCTTGTACTAATGATATTATTATTGGTGTTGCTTACTGGGTCCGTTCTATCTGTGCGCGTGAGGAAATCGCAGCGCCAGTCCTTCGAGTATCATCACATTGACATAATATACTGCCGCTTGACACATGAGAGGCCGTGGCGTCCCCTGACTCATCGTTGTTAGGAAAAAAAACGATTGTTTTGTTTCCCCCTAAATTTATTTTAAATGGAAAGGCTATCTTTCATGACTTTCAATGTTCGCGGTTTCAAGTATCTTGTAAAACAAACCTTGCGCGCGCGCTCGGGGTCGACGTGCTATTTCTGCAAGAGACCAACTTTCGAACGCGGCACGACGTCATGGCCTTCCGTACTAGATTTTTGATTAAAGCCTTCTTCTCCCTAACGCAGACGAAGTCGCGTGGCACCGGTGTCGTGTTTCTCAATCCGAGGTTCAGGCAATGTGCACATTGCCTCTTCGATGCAGAAGGCCCTGTTATTGCGGTGAACTTGTGGATAAAGGACCAGAAAATCTAATTCACCAACCTTTACGCACCAGTGAACAGGTCTTTTGTGAAAGACTGTTTAGAAGGGCCAGGTCATTCCTGCTAAATTCTGCACCGTGCCTGTTGTTAGGTGATTTCAATTGTGTTTTTGATTCAATTCGAGATGTCCTAGCTCCTAGTCAAGGACGAAGCACATTCCATTCGAAAAAGTTACAGAAAATATGTAGAGAGTTGAAGCTGGTTGATTCATGGACAACGCTTCACGGGAACACCATTGGAGCCACGCGCGTTCAGGGTACGTCTTAGAGCAGGATTGACAGAGTCTATATACCTAAAGAGCTCGTTGGAAGTTCAGAGACATGCCGTGTCATTTCTTTAGCACCTGGGCAACGCAAGCTTAGCGACCACAAGCCAGGGCCATTGACCTTGAAGGCCCAGCTGGGAAGACATTGCTCCAAGTTGTGGTGAATGGATTCATCAATTTTAAATGAAGCTTCGGTATGGGAAGTGCGCATGAATATCTATGCGTCTTTGGAAGACACGCCGCAAATTACGCCGACAGCATGGGATCTTTTGAAAGCCAGATGGCGTGTGATTGCGCAGGAGACAGGGAAAATGCGCCATTCATGTCTTACACCTTAAATGAATGAAACATTCAGGCGTATTCAAATCGTTGAGCGCGCAGGTAATCTAATCGGCGCAGTGCAAGAGTACCTTGAGGCCAAAAAGGCTAAATACGACCTCTTGTTGAGGGCAAGGTCCGGGGCTTTTAAACGCGCAGAGGAACGGCACCTGCCTACGGATGAACTAGGTAACTTGGCATACGCACAGCGAGTAGGGTTAAAGAAACACCAGCCCAGTATTATCGGTGCAGCACGGACAGAGTGTGGGAGCATCGTCACAGATATCAAATTAATCGAGGAGGTCTTTAGGGCGCATTTTGAAAGGCTCTACTTTGCAGACCATCGCTCCAAAGACAGCAACAAGCGCCAAATAATCGCTGACTTTTGTGAAGGCTTGCCCATGCTGTGTCCTGGGGCGTCTGATATGCTCTGCACTGAGGCGACGAAAGATGAAGTTTGGCAAGCCCTGAAGGAAAATGAACACTACCACGGCTCCAGGTCGAGACGGAATACTGACGGGGTTTTATATAGCTTTCTTCAGCGTCCTAGGCGACGCACTTACTGACATGGTTTACGGTTTCATTGTTGATGGGCAAAAGCCGAGGTCTTTCAGTGAGGGCCGTGTACTCTTGCTGCCAAAGGAGGGCATGGATCCTGATGATACACGGTCATGGAGGCCGATTACCCTCCTTCACACGAACTACAAACTTGTAGCCACGATCCTTAGCTTGAGGCTAAAACCTTTTCTGCCCGATATAGTGCCACCCACTCCAACGTGTGCAGTGTCGGGTAGGTCAACTTTTCAAACACTTACTCCGATAAGAGATTTGTTCTACTATGCCAACGCCAAAAACGTTAACGGTGCTTTCATGTCGTTGGATCAAGCTAAGACCTTCGACAGGGTCGAACATGACTACCCATACTGCGTACTTTGAATGTTTGGTTTGCCTGAGCAGTACGTCCGCTGCATAAAGCTTCTATACACCAACATGACCAGCAGACTCCTCATCAATGGCGTAGAGAGAAAATGCTTTTCAGTAGCGAGAGGTGTTCGCCAGAAATGTCCAATCGCACCGGTGCTCTTTGTTTTTTCCATAGATCCTCTCCTTAGGAAAGCGGCAAAGTGTCCTGATATTCAGGGCTTTACAATGACAAGTCTGGGGTCCGTTAGCATCATCGATTATGTGGATGACATCTCTGTGTTCGTGCGAAACCGAGCCAGTTATTGCGCTTTCTTGGAGCTGTTCGAAGAGTATGCCAGTTTATCGGTTGCTTTCCTGAATGCGGAGAAAAGCAAAGCTCTTCGTGTCGGTGGCTTCCACAGCTCTTTGCCGGGTGGTATTCAAACGTGGATGCCGTAAAGGTTCTCGGGGTATACTTTCAAGACGAGGAGGTGGCTGAAAAAATTGGGACGACGCCGTACATAGGGCCACGCAGGTATTCGCGTATGCCACTGAATTCAATTCGTCACTTGACGCCTATGTGACGGTGGTGAAAACCAAAGCATGCGCATATGCTTTTTATATCGGGCACATTGCACTCATACCCAAACGTTTTGCAAGCCGCCTTGCGTCATTGATTGGAGCCTTCCTATAGGACGGGAAGACACCGAAAGTTCAACAAAAGTTCCTGAAGCTCCCAAAAAGTTGTGGAGGACTCAGTCTGCCAGATGTTGCGACATTCACAAAGGCACTTGCAGCTAAAACAGTTCACAAATTGTTTCAGGACAATGACTATCCTGATCGTAGCTTATTGCTATATTGGACCGGAACTCTCGGAGCCGCATTCACGTCGGAAAGGTACCGGGGACCTCAAGCAGAACACCCACATGCCTTTTATAAAGCAACAGAGGGCCTCAAGCATTCGGTTGACGGTGACGCCACCGAAGAATACTTTGCAAAGCTCGCACCCGCACGCATTAGTGAAATGTTAATCAGTCGCTCGATTACTGACGAGAAAAAACGCAGATGCAGGCCCCAAAAGTGGTAGAAATGGTGGAATAACCATGTACCGGAAATAGAGAATTTGATTTGCTGCGGCGATGGGACGCGTTGTTCCCTCGTCAGAGACTCTCAAAGTGGGGCGTCGTTCCCAATGACCACTGCGTCAACATCGGGAAAAGAGAAACGATCCGCCATACGCTGTTTGAATGGGTAGTGAACAAAGGCGTGTGGCACGTCGTGCGTCGTCCATTCGGAGTGTCCATTCCTTCGGATCAACAGCGCAGAAGGGGCTTATTTGAACAACTCGTACTGTACGTCACAATGTTCGTCTTGTGGCGTCGCCGCTGTATGGCCGAAGCACAGCGACGACCCCAACGAGCTGCATATCCAGCGTTACAGAAGATTAGAATGATCATTTCGTACCTTACCGAACAGATTGAAACTCAGGGTGAAGAAGCCTTTATCAGAAGGTGGCATACACGTTTTAAGTGTGAATACACTTTATAAGCGACCCCAAACCATCCACCGCCGTCGGCGGCGTCAGCAGTCTCAGTCTCTCTATCTTTAAAAGAAAGAGGACTTGGCGGGTCGCAGCGCGACGCTCTACCGAATAAGCCACGGACGCGACGCTGATATCGGTGTCAGTAACGCGCCTTATACCCCCTCCCCCTTCGCTCGCTCCTCCGCTCTCCTCGCTCGCTGCAGCTGCGCGCGCACCCCTCTCTCTCGCGCGCCCGCCTTCTCTCTCAGTCTCCCGTCGAGAGCGGGTCGTGAGGGGGAGTAAAGTTAAAATCCGTTGGCATTCGCCAGTGAGTTAACGTAAACTCTCCCGTGTGATCAAATTGAGATTCCCAGGAACCATTACACCATAAAGGCACCATAGTGTGAATAATAAATATAATAGTGCGAATTAATAAATACCCCTCATAGCATCACCCCGTGTATTCGAACTTAACCATGTTCACCCTCGGGGAAATGCTTGGGAGTTTTTTAGGAGTCCGGAATGGGAATATAGAATTTCCTTTACTGCCGTTTTAACTCGAAAAGGGTGGAAAATTGCTTCTTGTCGCACGTAACATGTGAATTTGTGTCAATTTTGTGCTTTCTGCATTTCTTTTTCGCTTTGTTTTTTAGTGATTCGTAATCTGTGAGAATATTGAAGTGCTGTGTGTTACATCCTTTCTACGTTCTCTTGTTTTTACATGCCACTGAAGTGATTTTGTTACACCAGACAGTTGTACTCACCTGAGATGTTGTTACCAGTTTGGAATAAACTTCCCTGTCTTAATCGCTGAACGGGGACACTTTATCATGCCCCTAATAAGATGGCCGCCACAGTCACAATCTTGCCATATGCACGGCTTCACTCCTGGGCAACCATTTCCACTCCTGCAACTTTTTAAATACTCCGTGTATATATCGAGGTAGCGCTCAGAAGTAGTGGACACGCAAGCCATAACTAGGTGGGAGGACATGAACACGCCCGCTCGCCCATTCCAACATGGAGAGGTGTCCGAAGCGTCGTAAGCAAGGTTCTACAAGCTAACAAGACGCTCAGATGGCCTAGAGATGATATCAAGAAATTTGTCAGGCCAAAAAAAAACGGGCTGAATGCAAGGAGCACGTGCGGTGTAATTATCGATGAGGCAATACGCAACAGAGCACGAGTGGGCGATGACGAATTCATAAGAACCTGTCCCAACCTCATGCAGAAGATGCCGGTGCTCAGCACACCAGAGGAGAAAACGGCGATGAAAATTTCAAAAACCAAGGTTTTGACGATCAATAAAAGAAGCACGTTTCGACGACTGAGCAAATGGTAAAGTGGACTAATTAAAATATCCCTCTGAAGTACACGCAACTCATTTTCGCGCTTGTGAACACAAGAAACTGCTATCTGACTAACTCCAAGATGCTCGGCAGTAGGATTAACGTGATACTGCACTACTAGGGAAACTGCGTTCCCAGGTGGGCTCATTTCAATAATGTAATGATAAGAGTATTAGTGTACCGGAAGCAGACAGACTTCTGCAAAGAGTGTGGTGGGCTCTGCCACTGACCTGGCGTGTGCCCAAGACCAGACATCAAACTGGGCTTGATCTGCGGATTGAAGAATCGCAGCAGTGAACATGAGTATACGACAAAGTGGTGAATCTTCAGTGAAGCACACCCTACAGCTGACCGAACGTGCAAAGCTAAATACAAGGTGCCGCCCACAAAAAAGCAGATGAGGTGGCTGTGGCGATGCAGAGGCGAGAACAGAAGAGTGGTCCCCATCACCATCAGAGTTCAGGAATAGCATGGCAGAAGGCAAACACCCGAGTCGCTCGAGGTCTGCTTCGAGCGACTCGGGTGGTACACCTATATCCGTATCCCGCTCGTCGATAAGAGGGAGATACGGATACGGACGGAGCCGAAGTCCTAGTAATAGCACTAATCGAAGTCAGAGCAGAAGCCGCAGCCAGCACCGAAACTGCCTCCCACAAGGCGGAGGGTGGGCCGCACCTGGCGGTGTACAGAAAGGGCAGCGCAAGATTAGCTTGTTCGGCATTGTCGCTGGCAGAGGTGAAGACACTGTACAGGGGCCCACTATCTTTGGCAATCCAAGAGCAGCCACTGACCCCGACCTAGCAGTGAGGATAAAAATATGCAGAAAGAAATCAAGGAACTTAGAGAAGAGCTGCCCAGGGCCGGAAAGCAGAATGAAAAATCTAGTAGGCAAGTCGAAGAGCTACAACAGACACTGAAATAAATCTTAAAGCGCCTCGGAGGACACTCCAAAGGGATTCAAACCTCCATCACCTCGGCCCCTCACGATCCTACAGCGTGAGGCGATGTAACTTCGGCGGAGGGGATACCGACGTGTGCTGCAGCGGCGAAGATGAAGTGCGGGCGGGGGGATGCAAGCGCAAAAGCCCGAGTGGTGCTACACCTTCGGAAGATGCAGAGAATCGCACAAGAGAACCGAAATGGCTGAAATCTGGAGCCTGACAAATCGACGCGATCGAAGAAATGGCGAACTAATTGACGAACACTGAGCGATTGTTTGAGATGCTTCTGACTCGGCTGACACTGAAAGAAACGTTCAGTATGCCGCGGTCACTGCCAAATTTGCGACTGTGAATAAGCGAATCAAAGATCTGCAACGCGTCACCGGGCGTCTGCAGCAATCAAGTCCCTGGAGACTATATGCAGCAACAGCAACATGAACGCCACGAACAAGGAGGAGCCGGGTTGCCGCTACCACGTGTAGTATATGCAACGACCATTCTGAACCAATGCTTGAATAGAAGCCGGAACGCCAACGCTGCTCCCACTGAGGCAGGTGGGGCTAATGGACAGTCACGTTCTCCCAGCACTTTTGACTAAGAACCATGGCTGCGTCCCGCAAGTCAAACAGCAGCCGCATAGGCTAACCAACGCTTTCTCTAGAAAGGTACCTGCGACATCACACACTTTCCTATTGGGATGAAAAGTTCCCCGTACAAGGAGCGCTCACAGCCGACACTAGAGTTCAGTCAGACTGGCACGGTGGATGGACGTGTTTTTTTAGCGCTCCTGACCGACTGCGCAGATAAGTGGTTCCGCATGTTTTGAGCTTGCCTTTATAATTAATAAGGCAACAGTTAAAGTCTTTGTAGCACTTACTACAATGTACGGCTTTTTCGGGGGTCAGTCATGAGGTATTTACTAGTTTGTGCGTGTGTGTTTTTGTTTCTGTTTTTTTCATACCACCCTGTGGGGGAAGTGCACGTGCATTGAACCCGCAGATTTTTGTAGTAGAGCTTAGACTTCCATTTTTCGTAGGGCAGGGATCGTGTTTTGTAGTTATCGAGTGAGACAAGTCATAAGGACAATCGGTGTCAAAAAGACATGAATTAAAAGGCTGTAAAGTGTTCAGAATGCGGGTTCGGTTTGAAAATGAATCCAAGTGCAGACTAGAATGGAGAGAAGGCTGTGAGGTCGAGGAAAAAATGGAGAAAATGATGGTTGCTCAAGTGAATTGCTGATCAGGATCACCGAGATGAAGACTGCGTTGGCGACAGAGCAAGAGAAAACGAGGGCTATGGGAGAAAGACTGAAGTCCGCCGAGGAAGCACTAGCGAAGCTGAACAAAGAAGCGGCCTACGGAGAGAACAGTAGAGAACCGGCAACCAGAATGGCGGAGAAAAAAGAGCGAGCAATTTTGGAAAAAAACAAGTTCAGCCGGTTCAATTGTCGATAGACCCAGCTTCAGCGAAGTAGTGGTGGGACGGGGAGGCGACAAAGCAGCCGGCGTCACAGGTGCGAGTAACACCCAGGTGCAGGACGCTCCAGCTGAAAAGCCACAGCATGTGATAATCGCTGGGGACTCGAATTTAAATCGATGCGCAGAAGCAATCAAAGAGAGGGTGAGACGTGACAAGAGGGTTGCAATAAGGGACGTTCCCAGGATGCAAGCTCGAAGCAGTGATGAGGCAAGCGAGCGCAAACCTCAAAACTACAGCTGACAGACGAAAGCTCATGATCATTTCAGGTGGTTTAAACGATGGCTTAAATGAAGATATGGCAGGACTAGCAACAACACTGGCGAAAGGGGTCTACGACATGCGCGCCACTTCTGAGATGCAGGTAGTGATATGCACGATACCGGAGGTACCGGTGCGTGACGGCAACCTGCAAAGAGTGGTTGTCAACGCAAACCAAAGACATGGCGGATGAGTCGAGAGAAAGGCTTTGAGATGGTGGAAATAAACAGAGAGGTGCATAGGTGGGTGGTTTTTGACGAGACAAAATTCACTTCGATTGGCGGCTAGGTCATGGGGTTGGTTCGCGACTTGCAGAACGTGCAGTAGCTTTCTTGGAAGGAACGCGGGTCCTTCGTGGAGCAGGATAGCTATTAACGAGGAAAACAACCAGGCAGACTCTTTGACGGTGGTATGGACAGATACGATTGCAAAGTGGCACTATTATCTAAGATGGGTAGAGTCAGGGGCAGAAATAGACGTAGCCACGAGGGCCAAGCCAATTCAGTCATAGGGTATATTAACATGCATGGGGGGAGTAGGCTGAAGTGGGAAAGGATAGAAGAACAGCTGAAGGTGGAGAAGCTGATGGTTTATGGTTTTGTAGAAACACATCTTAGGGACATGGAACAACCTCCTAACAATCCGGACTACGCGTGGGAATATTGTAATAGAACAAAAGGAAGCAGAAAGGAGGCTGTATTGGGGCATTCATTCATAAAAGTACAGACTGGCAAACGGTGAAGCACGAGTGCAAGGAATACTTATGGCTGAGAGGGAAAGTGTCATGGCAAATGACGCTCCTTGGTATGGTGTACTTGTGGATGGCAGCAAAGGCTACAGAGGAAAACCAGGCGATGGTAGAGTGTATATCAACGGACATTGACGAATTAGGTAAGAGTGCGAGATAATATACTAGGAGGTATGAATGCGCACATAGAAGATATAGAAGGGTATACCGACGATCCAACAGACAAAATGAACATGGATATGCGTGAAAGACATGATTTGATCATTTGCAACAGTACCGAGAAGCGTGAAGGGCAAATAACATGGGATGTAAAAAGGCCGCATTTGACGATAGATTACGCACTGATGTCACATAGGATGCATGATAGGCTCAAGGGAATGCACATAAATGAATGTGGCTACGGAAGTCTGAGTAGTTATCACAAACGTATCAAGCTAACTTTTGGAAGTGCAGTGAAATAGGGAGGGAGACAAGATGAGTAACTGCAGGAAAATTTTTATTCAGAAAGGCTAAATTGAAATATCTACTAAACAAATTGAGAAACTACTCACTGAAGATAATGAAAAAGTGTGAACATACACGAATCTAATCAGACCACTTAAGCTACATTTGGCTAAGGCACGTGACAAGTCACCCCGGAAAAGAGGACACAAACTCAAGAGTGGGTGGAATGAGGGAGTTAGGAGAGCCAAAGCAAAACGTCAGGAAGCCTCTAGGGAACACAGAAATGCTAAGCAGCGGGGTGAACCGAAAGATGTAGTTGAAAGAAAATGGGAAAACTTTTTAAGCTGTAGACGGGAAGCGTCCCTTCTGATCAATGAAAAGATGAGAAGAAAGGGAGCCCAGTGGCTGGCAGAAGTACATAAAAAAGATAGAAAGGCCGCTGCGAAATTTTGGAACCATCGAAACTCCCTAAGAAATGAGACGAGCCTAGAGCAGATGTTTATATAACTACAGCTCAAGTTGCTAGGCTAGAGGAGGACGAAGCTATTGAATATATAAGAACAAGGGTGACAGAAAAATCTGAACAAAGAAGCGCCTTATGCCCCACAATAGACAAGGAAAAATCAAGTGGCGTATTGGCTCCATTTTCACAACGAGAGTGGGAAAGGGCTCAGAAGAGGGTTCCTAGTCATACATCAACAGGCCCAGATGGCATTCCAATTATGCTGATAAAGACATTGGGTCAGAAGTCTAAGCAGACTTTCAGAGAGGCAGTGAGCAAAAAAATAATCGATGGTGAAGTCCCCGATGGATTGAAACTTAGCAGGATGAGCATGATCTATAAAGGAAAGGGGGACAAAACTGACATAAGCAACTACCGTCCTATAACAGTGACATTCAGTGGTCTACACTCTGGCGATGCAGATTATAAAGGAAATACTGCAGGCATAGATAGAGGATGATGGGGTGCTGGGAGAACTGCAGAATGGGTTTCGGAAACACAGGAGGTTGGAAGACAATCTGTTCTCACTGACGCAGTGCATTGAAATAGCAGACAAGGAACACAGGCCGCTGTGGCTAGCATTCTTGGATATCAAGGGAGCGTATAATGGCGTGGTTTAAGAGAAATTGTGGGGAATACTGGAGACACTAGGTGTGGAAGATAGAGGCACTAATCTTTTAAAAGATATCTATAAAGGTAACAAGGTAGTTTTAATCTGGGAAAAACAGGTATCCAAGCCCGCAAAGGTAAAATGGGGGTTTAGGCAGGGGTGTTCTCTGTCACCGTTGTCATGATGAACCTACAAAGATTAGATGCCAAATTAGAGGAAAGTGGACTTGGCTTCAACCTCTCTTTCGTCAAACAAGGAAACCTCATTGAAAAGGCACTACCAGCAATGATGTACGCATGTGATATAGTGCTCATTGCCGACAACAAGGAAGATTTGCAGAGATTGATGGACATCTGCGGTATAGAGGGAGATAGGTTAGATTTCAGATTCAGTAAGGAAAAATCAGCAGTCATGATTTTTAATCATAATGAAGGTAGTGAGCTTAGAATACAGGAGGTCACGCTAGAGGTAACAGATGAATACAAATATCTGGGCGTATGGATAAGCAGTGGGACCGAGTACCTAAGGGAACAAGAATTATACGAGACGACGAAAGGTAACAAGAATGCAAGAGTGATGAAAAACAGGGCACTGTGGAATCACAATGGGTATGATGTTGTGAGAAGAATATGGAAAGGGGTCATGGTTCCTGACCTGACGTTCGGCAATGCGGTCTTGTGCATGAGATCGTAAGTTTAAGCAAGATTAGAAATTAGGCAATGTAGAATAGATAGGCTTGCCTTAGGAGCTTACGGGAATGCACCAAATCAGGGAGTACTAGGTGATATGGGATGGACATCATTCGAGGGCAGGGAAGCTAGCAGCAAGATCAAATTTGAGAAGCGATTGAAAGAAATGGGCCAGGAGCGTTGGGCTTGGAAGGTATTCAGCTACTTGTACATAAAGATTGTCGATACAAAATGGAGGAAGCGAACCAAAATTTGACTGGTAAATATTTAGAAAACAGCAGGGGGCCAAACCAAATAGTATTTTCGGTTAAAAAGGTGAAGGAAGCTGGGACAGATATGTGGAGAATGGGCATGAATAAAAAGTCCACACTACAGATCTCTCGAACTTTTAAGCAGGAAATTGCCAAGGAAAGGATCTATGACAATACTCGGGGTAGTTCTCTACTGTTTGAGGCCACGATGGTACTATTGCGAACCAAGACATATCGGTCCGAATACGAAGGGGTAGACACGGTATGCAGTGCGTGTGGAGAGGAGGAGGAAACTGCCGAACACTTGATAATGTTCAGAGTTTTTCATAGCACTGTGGTTTAGGGACATGGAGGGAAAAATAGACTTTAAGCGTGTAGAATTGACTAAAAGGAGGTTATATGATTGGCGGCTAAAAGCAAGGCACGAGAGAAAATTAAACCCTTCACTGCAAAGTACGAGTCCTCAACCTCACTATTTAAAGGAAAAAATGTAAATCTAGTGTTTGGTTCACTAAGTATTACGGCTTGGTGGCGTTAGCCACTGCCCGATGTAAAGGGTACATCCATATCAATCCATTCATCCATACATCCACTATTTTCGCTGAATTCGGAAGTGACGCCATGAAAAAGACACATCGTGTTGCCTTCGAGACGGCAGTAGACATTGGTTTAATCTCAGCGGTGGCCAAGTTTAAAGCGGCCGCCGCAGCGTGCGCTCGACGCCGCCACTGTTTGGGCGGCAGAGGAGGATAGGACAGTAGAGGGCAGGGAACCAGCTTTTCGGCTAAAGTCGCAAGTATCTTTCAAGAGGAGGCATTGGTCTGGCAGTCAAATTGTAGGGGCTTCAAGAGCAATAAAATCACAGCATATATACGGAGTAAATGGTGATAAGTGGGGTGAATCGTCGATCAGTGCTCCTGCGTTTCCGTTCGTTCATGCGTCCACCCATGCTACCGTCCGCGTGTCCGTCTATCCTTTCGTGTGTCCATCCGTCCGTCCAATAATTCACCTGTGTGTCCACCCGTGCGTCTGTGTGTTCATTTGTACATCCGTGCGTTCGTCCGTGCATCCGTCTGTCCGTGAGTCTGTATTGGTATCTGTCCATCCGTTTCTTCGTCTGTCTGTCTGTCTGTCTGTCTGTCTGTCTGTCTGTCTGTCTGTCTGTCTGTCTTTCTGTGCATCCGTCCGTCCATCTGTCCATCTAGTGAACACTCCAAGTATCGCCATATCACATATTTTTATCATATATTACTCATATACAAACACCGCCATTCATCAGACATTCTAAGGACTAAACGCGAGGTGGCTACATACTACTACTACTACTACTACTACTACTACTACAACTGCTACTACTACTATTGCTATTTTGCTGCTGCTGCTGCTGCTACTACTACTACAACATACATTGGGGATGCATGACCCACGGCTTAAAGAGCATTTCCATGCAATACATGAAAACGCTCTCGAAAAACAAGCTTTCCTACGTGATCACTTTGCAAGAACTTTTGGACTAGGCTCAGCTACCGGGCTATGCTACCTGTGGTTCCCTTTGCGAATGCAAATGGAGAAGGGCAATAAAGTGCAGTGAACGTCAGTGAATAGTCGGATATATACCACCACGCCCTCAGTTAAGTCGTGCCTGGAAGTGGGACTAGGAAGACCGGTTTATTCGTGCTTAGTGTGTGCAGACCCCTTCCAAAAAGACGCCCAAAGCGCAATTTAAGCGCCCCTTCTCGCGAAGTAATTTCCAAAGCCACTTCCAGTTCTGTCCTCATCTGCGGAGACTTCAACGTGCCGCAGATGCAACGGGAACATTGCCATGTCCCTCCAGGGGTCAAGAGAAGGTTTATTGAGGTCTGCGCCATAGAGTTTCCTAATATACACTAGAGGGAACTTTGGCTCTAGTGTCTATGGGAGCTGCAACACACGGCGCTTCAGCGAGCATGGCAATGATGGGTAGTACACACAATTTTCGTACTTGTGGCCTGCTTCTGGCTCCATGTGTGTTCGTGTAGCTTGAAGCTGTTTTTAGGGGCGAAGCTCCTTAAGGCGTGGGCTGTGCGTCCCCTGTATGTAGCCACCTCTCGCTTAGTTCTTGCAGTGTTCACTAGATGGCGGTACTTGTAGCTGATGATGAAAATATGCAAGATGTTATAAACTAGACGGCGGTACTTGTAGTTGATGATAAAAGATGCGAGATGCTATAAAATAGGAATGATGTCACATGTGACGCGTGTCGTTGCTGGAAGGCAATCGTTCGATATAGTGCGGTGACGTACGCTAGGGGGAGCGTTGTAATAAAATCGAGTAGGCAAAATGTACGGAGGATTCATGGTTTACCAGGTTTACCTCCGGAGCTTCGCCCACTCATCATAATTCACTTCGTGGATATGGAAGCACTTTTTTCATGAAAACATAAATTAGCAAATGTTCACCGCTTGCGCTTTACAACCTTATCCTTTAGGCTTACCATTTTGAATCAAGTCACTAAGTTCAAAAGGGTTCGTTCTTTCTTTCAAAACAAAACCGTAACCAGCAATAAATGAAGCCGCAAGTACGATTCGCCACCCTCAAGTACGAAGACTAGGCAAATGTTTGTACTACCCATCATTCCCATGGTCGCTGAAAGATCGCAGCGCCAGAGTGCCCTCTAGTTAATTTTGGGAAACTCTATGGTCTACGCAACAGGGCTCTTACCAAGCACGTCGGTTGGGCTTGTCTCCAGAGCAGGAACACGTGCTCACTTATTTCTTTAGTGTTGTGAGCCTTCGCGTTGGCATACGACTCAGTACTAGAAGTAGGTGGCTATATTCCTCCTCCACAACAAAAAAGCACTGTCTCTATGATAACTAAAAAACTACAAAAGAAAGCCGCTTAAACAATGGAAAAGGACACTAATAGTACCATGTTACACGCGAACAGTTCACCAATGATGGGGCAATGGTCATAGCACAAATAGGAAAAACTCAGGAAAAGTGTTCTTTTCGGAACGCCCAAAATAAGGCTTCATGCGCACCAAGCGAACTGTGTCAGAGCTTGGTTGTCTTCATTGTACCCATGTTGACGACGCAGTGTCCGGAACCACTTCGTAGTTTACGTCACTCACGCAGCGCAATACTTTACACGGACCGAAGCATCTACGTAGCAACTTTTCGGACAAGACACGGCGACTAACAGGGGTCCAAACCCCAATTTGGTCTCCCAGACTGTAACATACGTCATTGTGGCGTATGTTGTAATGTCGTGCATCGAACTGTTGCTACTTACCCATTTGTAGCAGGGCGAGCTGGCGAGTTTTCTCGGCACGCTCTGCGAATTCTTCGCCGCAAGTTGTTAATTGATCAGCGTCTTCAAAAAGAAGCATAGCTTCCAGCATCATCTGAATTTTGCGGCCATATAAAAAGCAAAACGGTGTAAATCACGTTATTTATTGAATGGCAGTGTTATAAGCGAATGTCACATAAGGCAAAATGTGATCCCATGTTTCGTGTTGTACGTCGATGTACATGAAGATCATGTTCATGACTGTCTTATTTAATCGCTCGGTGATCCCGTTGTTCTGCGGATGGTAAGCAGTCGTCGTTCGATGCCTAGTGTTAGTCGAGAAACTTCATCTATAAGCTGTGCAGTGAACACTGTTCGTCGGTCGGTTAGCACTGTGAATGGAGCACCATGGCGCAGAAAAATGTGGCACATGAAAAACTGAGCTACCTCAGAAGCCGTGGCTCGTGGTATCGCCTCTGTTTCAGCATAGCATGTTAGATAGTCAGTTGGAACAATGACCCATTTGTTGCCGTTGGTCGATAAAAGAAATAGGCCGAGAATGTCCATGCTGACGTTAAATGGCTTGTGGGGTGCATCAAGTGGCTAAAGTAATCCAGCCGGCACGCTTGGTGGCGACTCTCGACGCTGACATTCACGACAGCTTTTAAAGTACTGCGTGACGCTTGCCGTAAGTCCGGGCCAGTAGTACACCTCACTTACTCTGGCGAGCATTCGCGAGTAACCTAGATGTCCAGATGCGGGCTCGTCATGACACGCGGAGAAGACTTCGTCCCGCATGTCCTTCGGAACGACGAGTAAAAAAGCGCAGCTCCATGAATGGCGTTTTTCTCATACAGGACATTATTTAGGAGGTAGAAAGACGTCATGACGCGAGATAGATGGCGAGGTATAACGGCACTACGACCCTCTAAATAGTCGTGGAGCGGTAGAACCTCTTCATCCTTTCGCTGCCGCCCGCCCAAGTCCGTTGAGCTAAGGGCGCCCAAGTAATCATCATCGTTCTCTTGTTCCTGGTTGACTAAATGTATGAGTGCACACAACAGTGTATATCAGCGTCTTAGTGCTTCTGCCCAGATTTGTAGGCGGTGGTCACATGAAACTCCTGTAGACGCAAGCTTCATCGGGCCAGCCGTCCTGAGGGAGCATGTATGTTCACCAACCCGCAGAGGGCATGGTGGTCCGTCACCACTTTGAATGGACGCATATATAGGTACGGGCGAAACTTGGTGATCACCCATACTACTGCGAGACGCTCTCTCTGGGGTCGTGTGTGTAATTCACCTCGGTACGGGACAGTGAGCGGCTAGCATAGGCTACGACTCGTTCTTTGCCGTGTTGATGTTGGACGAGCACTTCACCGAGGCCGATGTTGCTGACGCCAGTGCGCACCTCTGTGTTAGCATCATCGTCGAAATTCGCAAGAGCTGGGGCTGACTGGACCCGCTGTCGTAGTTCGGCAAAAGCAGCTTGTTGCTCGGTAGCCCATACAGATGGTGTGTCGTCTCGAGTAAGGCGAGTAAAGGGTTCTGCTGTCTTCGAAAACCCTCTAATGTATTGTCGATAGTAGGCGCACAAGCCCAGAAAGAGCCGAACAGACTTTTGGTCTGTAGGAGGCGAAAACGTGGCTACAGCGGCAAGAAAACGCGTCTAGAGCGGGTCGGACTCCTCTCGCGTTTGCTATATGGCCAAAGAACTAAAGCTATTCACAACTGAAGTGAATCTTCTCCGGATTGAGTGTAAGACCTGCTGATCGAATAGCCTCTAGCACACTCCCGAGGGGATGAAGATGTTGCTGTAACGTTTCAGAAAAAAAACGACCACATCAAGGTACACGAGACAAGTTTGCCACTTCAGACCAGTAAGCACGGTATCCACCATACGCTGGAAAGTTGCGGGCGCTGAACACAAACGAGAAGGAAGGAATCGAAATTCATACAGGCCGTCGGGGGTCACAAAGGCAGTTTCTTCGTGGTCTTGCTCGTCAACCTCAACCTGCCACTACCCGCTTTTTAAATTCATATAGCAAAAATAGTGGACGCGGCGTAATCTGTCTAACAAGTCCACGATGCGTGGCAGCGGGTACACGCCCTTTTTTTGTCACGCTGTTCAGATTCTGGCAATGGACGCAAAAGCGTAGCGTTTCGTTTTTCTTTTCGACTAGGATGACCGGAGCCGACTCACCGAAAGATAAGAGGCTAGCCGGACTGATAGACGAGTTCGGCCTGGTTGGGCTTAACGAACCAGCGTCGCACACATGGATCGGAGAGGGCGCGTGCCGCGACACGTCGCCAGACCTCTTCGTGTGGTCGGATGCGGATACGATTGCTTAGTTGAACTCCTTCGAGGACCTGGGTAGCGACTACAGAGTCTTATGCCGGACTGCGGGAGATGCCGAAAGTGAGGTGGATGGCTGCCGAGAGGCCAAGATCGTGAATTGGGACAAGTTTCGAGATAACCAAGAATGAGAGAAGCAAGAGAGCCTGATCGAGGATATGGGAGAATGGTGCAGGGGACTACTCACAGACGTTGACACAGCTGCAAAAGAAATTGAGTTGACAGACTGGCAACAGGAAGCTTAAAAAAAGTTGATACAGGCCCCATGGAGGCATCGACGACGGCGCTTCAGAACCGACCAGATTGGATAGCCAGCTGGCGCATCTCGCAGAGGCCAAGAAATCCTTGCAACAAAGAGCCAGTAAGCAGAAACTGAACAGGAAGATATGCAAGAAGATTGCCGATATTAACCGAGAGAGACAGGCTCACTACGCTTGACTGTGCGAGCAGAAATGGCAGAAGCTGTGCCACATGTTGGACGAAAACATGAGCACAGAACGCACCTGGAAGGTCTCAGGCACTTTCCGGACCCGACCAGCACCAAAACGGCAACTCTTGTGCAGATGGACAAGCTGCAAAATAAGTAGAAAAACCATCCGGAGGCGTTCGTGGAGGCGATCGTGTAGGCGCACCTCACTTGCTCCTCAGGTAAGAGCCACTTTATGTGCAGGGGCGCTCCCAACGAGGAACTAGACGCGAATTTTTCCGTACAAGAGATCATAGTGGTCCTTCAGGCCCTGAATACAAAGTCGGCTCCCAATCCTGACCAGATCACGAACCAAATTCCGAGGAACCTGAACGATGATTCCATTGAGAAGCTATGGCAGTTCATAAATGCGTGCTAGAAGGAAGGCCACGGTCTGCAAGAGTGGAAGACCGCGCACATGATACTAATACCCAAGCCACGTAAACTTCTTGAGCTTCGAAACTTCAAACAAGAGGCCGATCTCTCTCACGTACTGTGTCGGGAAAGTCATGGAGCACGCCTGCCGCAACAGGTTGACAACAGTCCTCGAGAAGCAGGATGCTTTTGCCATCCACTCATCGGTTTTCGCAGGGGATTTTCACGCAAAATTCCATGCTGCAGATCAAGGAACCGGTCATAAATGCCCCAAACAGGCACGTGTGCGCCCTGCTCAGATTACACCTCAAAAGCGGCTTCGACACCATAAAACACATGGCCATTTTGGATTAGATCACCTGACTTGATCTCGATGCTATGTTCCATCGGTACGTCAGCAGCATCCTGAATAGACGTAAGGCGACGGTCAAGATCGACGGGGCTCCACCGCGCACGGTTGGCATGGTGGGTGCGGGTATGCCGGAGAGTTATGTGCTCTCTTCTATTATGTTCCATCTTTTCGTGATTGGGCTACCTGGGCGTCTTGTTGCGACGGAGGGCATCAATCGTACAATCTACGTAGACGACGTGACCATGTGGACCCCGGAGACTAAGAGTATCGGGGAAATGCAAGACAGAATTCAATGGGCCATCCAGGAGGCGGAGTAGCACCTAGAGGGCACGGGACTCCTTTACTCTTCTGATAAATCGGAAATCCTGCACTATAGACCACGCAACTGAGGACCCCACTCACAGGCGCTGGTGGACGCCCGTCGTTTGGGCATCCACGTCCCGATGAGGTAGGGGGCCAGAATACTGATGGTGTCCAAGACACGAGTGCTCGGCCTGTGGCTTGAAGAGAACGGTGGCAACCGCAAGCAGGTTGCGCGACTGCAGAAGAAAGTGCCCGCTGCCACGCACATTGTCCTGAGGGTAGCGAAGAAAAGGAAAGAGATGAAGGAACATAACGTAACGAAGGTATTACATGCGTACGCGCTGAGCCACATAGTCTACGTCGCCACGAACGCCGACTGGAGCAGGAGCAAAACCAGTAAGCTAGACGTGGTGATTCCTAAGGCGTTCAAGACAGCCCTGGGTGTGCCCCGGTACAAGAAAACCCGTAGGCTTCTTGAGCTGGGCTTGTACAACACGCTGAACGAGATCGCCGAGGCGCAGAGGATCGCACAAAAATCGAGAGGTCATCTGGCACAAAACAGACAGACGCATTCTCGGCCTATTAGTAATTAAATATCACGTGGCACAGGGCCCGAATGAAGTATTGTTACCCGAAGTCAGAGATGCCATCCTGACAAAAACATCCCCAGGAACATGCATCCCGTTCACTTCTTGATACGGCCAAATGCAGGGCGGTAGCGATCTTGAAAGAACGCGGAAGGTGAGAGGATGTCCTCTTCGTCGATGTGGCTGGATATCAGCGTCTCCCGGCGATAACCGCGGGAGCAGACTGCTACTACCGCCGCAACAACGGAACGAGTGAGACGAACTTTAGGCACAAACACCATCCCCTGTACTAGAGCTACAACAGCAGCGTCAGTGGTAACATCAACGACAACTCCGAATGTCAGCGGCAGCGCCTGCCCTATCCATGGTGGTTCATGAGGTATCCATGAGGTAAGCTCCGGGTCTCGGCATCGACAAGGCTGCTGTCGGCCGAAGCTACAGAAAAGATGGCCATAGCTTTATCAGTATTCCGCAATTCGGAACTATACTGAAGCTTGGGTGTCTGTAGAGGCGGCTCGCTTACTCAACAACAGGACCGGAGACGTCGCTTCAGGCATGATTAGGGACAAAGCCCACAAGTGGTTCCCCGCGCACATGGGGTACATAGCAGCGAGCCCCTCCAACAGCCGTGAACGCAACAGCAGCAATGTCAAAGGTAGAAGTCTGTTGTTTTCGCCGCATATTATGGATCATTACCGACTCGCCCAACCAACCACCCGTCGGTAGAAGACACCCGACGACCCGGCCCAATCACAACAAGCGCTCCCACCCAGTCGCGAGGCAACTTACACGCCGTGATGCAGGACCAGCCACCAGTGTTGTTGAGACGACTCCGGAGGGAGAAAGCCAGTGGTCGCTAGCTTTGGCACCACCGTTTTTGCGAACACAGTCGTCTCCGTTATGGCGGCAACCAAAGAGGGGAGTCCCAAGCGCGTGCCGCGCTGCGTTGCATTGACGCATGCGCGTTTCAGCGCATCCGGCGTCCCTCCGTCACGAAAACAGGCAGACACAGTGTTGACTGGGTAACGTATCGGCGCGAAATGCAGCATGTCGCATTTCCCGCTGGTTGCCGTTGGGCCGCGCTGATGAACGCTGGTCACGCCTGGCGTCAGACTATATAGTGCTCGCGTTTTGCTAACGTACCGTCGCTGTGCTCAGCGTGCGCGCGTTAACGCTACATACGAAATTTGGTGTTACGTGACATCAATGAATGACGAAATGTATGACTGGTGCAAACATGATAATCCTGACACGCGTGTAATGTGAAAGCATGACAACATATCACGCACATAGCATGCTCGCGGCCGTTTCGCTAGCTCCCCATATACTAAATTTAATTTCACGTGATAGGAATAGATGACGAAGGTAAACGACACATTCAAACGT
Source organism: Rhipicephalus microplus (assembly GCF_013339725.1). Classification (NCBI taxonomy): domain Eukaryota; kingdom Metazoa; phylum Arthropoda; class Arachnida; order Ixodida; family Ixodidae; genus Rhipicephalus; species Rhipicephalus microplus. The sequence goes on from NC_051165.1 coordinate 195,722,487, forward strand.
AGTAATCATGGCATGGAAGTCATGTACGGTATTATTTACCTCCACCTCGTAACGTTGTGCTGATTTTAAAGCAACATTTCAACATTTCTCATTCGTGCTTCGCATATCATCGATTCACACTGTATACGTGGTATCTGCCAATTTTTTTTGTAACTCTCACTTCCGTGTACTCTTTATCATTCGAAAATCGATGCATTTGCTAAGCCTCCCCGCTTCACTAACCGGAGGTCAGTCTTCTTGATTCTCACAGGGACAAACATGTTTCTCCGTTGCAAAAGGAACAACGTTTCTCTATTTAAAGACGAACTTTGAGTACATCATCGTTTCTCCCTAATTGGAGGGAACATCACTCCATTTCTTTAGGAGTGTGGCCATGAATAAATGATGCAGTCAGCGTGCTTCAAGACACACGGCTTGAGCAGGTGCGGCATGCCGGAGAAATTAACGAGAGCAAGAAAGCGGCTGTCGTGTGAACGATAAGATTGTCAAACATCTACCTCCGGACAAGTCGACTGAATATGGCGATAAAAATGCGACAGCTGCTGCATAAAATGAAGGTAATCTTACTGATTATAGGCCCCGAATAAGATGAACGTTAGGCCCTAAATGCCGTGTGAGTGCCTAAAAATTAATATGTCAGAGTTCGAACGGGGGATTCCTCTGCTTGCACGAGGCACAACAGGCCGGTATAGCCATACTGCAAAAAAAAAAAAAACAAAAAAAAATGCGCCAGGCCTGCGTGAAAGGCACAGAACAAACATAGTGAAAGCTGGAAGAGCGGCCTTTCAGAGCTTTTTATAAACACTCATTAGATAACTGCTGCAAGCACACTTGCTTTATGCCCACTTTGACATTATTATTAAAAATTTAGAGTAGTAGGACGGCGTTTGCCATGCTATTTTTCGTCATTCTTCTGAGAAGCGTGGAGAAGCGTGGCTTTATGCCCACTTTGGCATTAATAATTAAAATTTAGGGTAGTAGGACGGCATTCGGTATGCTATTTTTTGTCATTCTTCTGAGATGCGTGGTATCCGCTAAACTATGGCGACGGATTTTGTGCCAATTGTTCATGCAGTGGCTGAGTACGTTGAGAAATTATGCCTCAAGTGGGTATGCGCCACAGTTAATAGGTGATCATGAACAAGATTTTGTTGTGGGTTGGAGCATTGGACGACCCCCTCCTTACACTACTCGCATTGTGTGACGCCTAGTTTTTCGTTTGCTGTTCTGAAACGCTTTGTTACTCATAATAACGTGATTCCTTTCCCGGCATCAAGGCTGCCTAGGGCAAGTTTGCTAACAAGTCCCAAGCACGGCGTAGCTTAGTGGTTGAATACTAGGCTGGCACCAAGCGGACCTGGGCTCGAGCCTGACTATATCATTGGCACTAGTGCATTTTGCTAATTTCACGTGATGTGGTAACGGACACTGGCGGCGGCGGCGGCGGTGGACAACTACGCGAGACCCGAGTTGTGATCTCATAACCGTTTTCGCTGCAATATACCCAGCTCAGTGAAATCGGGAATCGATGCGCCCACTATACTCCGATGGCACATTCACACTGAGCATTCTGGCCGCCGAAAGTTCGCTGAATCTGGTTCGGCGGCAGCAAGATCCGTTGAAAGGGCCCTCTCTGCGCCGATCGCTCTCGGACCGATTTTCGCGGCGACTGCCGCCGAATCGGCCCCCACAGACCATGAGGAGCGCTGGTGAAGGAATTTTGAAAAGTGGCGGGCAAGCCCTACTCACTTGTCATGTTGCAGTGCACGTGACTGCATGTTGTGCGCAACAGAAGTTTCACCCATTCTCTGCCTATTTCACGTCCCTATTTTGTGGAAGAGGTGGCCAAGCTAGTCGCGGTCTTGCAGAGCGAGAGAAACCCCCCAACACCGCTGGCGTCGGCAATTTTTTTTTTTTACTCTGCATACATTACAAGTCAGCAGCTTGCCAGCACAACTGCTTCTTCTTGCTTCCTGCGTACACGAATCATCGAGGTTTAGACCACCGCATAGCGTAATGGCGTTCGGGAGCCGCGACAACAACCGGGTGATCCATGCCGCGTTCGCTCCATGCATGATTGGCAAAATCAGCAGCACGGGGCGCGTCCAGTGCGAACGACGCTGCGTGTCGGTGGCAGGAGATTTTAGCTCACTGTAGAAAGCGGATGCTTCAGTGTGAACTAGGGCTATACCGCATTGCACCGAAGCAAATACATTCGTTTTCCACCGTTTTCTTCCGGTGGGAGCCGGACGAAGGATAGCAGAGCAAAACGGGGCCAATCTCCTGATTACACTCCCGTGGTAGCTCAGGAAAGGCTCCGGCACATCGCCTTTGCCCCGGTGGATGCTCCGCGATCGCTCCGGCTCATCGCTCAGCGGCACTCATTTGTTGTTCGAGGAGTGACGTAGGCAGCCTCACCGCCGGGAGGCCGTTCCTTACAAACCAACACGACGCAGACAAAGCCGGTGCAGTGAAGATTGTGCGAAGCTTTCAGGCGCGTTCAAGGAAAAGAAATCGTTCTGTGCACTTTCTAGATATCACAAGTGATTACAAGCAGACACTAAGGTCGTAATCGACAGAAAGCAGTTGTAGGAACCTTAATCTTGTAACTGTTTCGGGCAGCGAACGGCACATTGTGATGTCGTGAGGGGTGAGTGACTCCGTGGTTGCTTGTGCGGTGCGAAACAGGAGAGTGAGCTACTCTTCAATTACCTGTGTTATTCTTGCCAGGTAGTGCTCAGATATGTAATGTTGGGTTTATGAGCAGACAGGTTATCAATAATAAGGAGATTTTACAAGGCATCAGTAAACGTCAGCGGAAATTCCGATAATGCATTGTTTAGCCCTCTAGTCTTTTTCGTAACATAACTTCGGTAATTTTATTAACACCCCTGTAATGTTTGGAGCACTTATTCAATGTGCAATACTGAAAATGCCATGGTTGTGGGTTGATTATATAAAAAATTATTGACCGTTATGAACAAACCTATCATGACAAAATTCTTTTGGTATTGTCATCATACAAATGAGTAATATCTGTCCGCTTTCCATATACAAAAACACCGGGTTGAGGTGTACCACTGCGTATAAATGATTTCACTCTATCATGTCAGCTGTACCAATAAAACATGAATAGCTGAAATCAGCGTTAATTTTTATATATGTAGTGAAATTAGTTAGGACAATTTGTTTGAAGCAGACATTTCGAACGGATATACGTACGCACTGATTTTGGTGAAATGTTTATCATTGTATAAGTGGTGTCTGAAATATTAAGCCCTACGGGGGTCATTTTACTTTCAGGAAAAGAAAGAGAAGGAGGAAAGGAGCTGAAGAGACCAGTGGCGAGAAATGCGTAAAGAAGGGAGGGTCGGGTTGCTTGGCAAAACGGGTTGTAGAGCTCAGACGAACCGGGCGTTGGGCGTGTTGGTATTCCATTGTGGACAGTGTTTTGCGCAAAAAAGGGCAAAAAAAAGAGGAAGAGAGCAGAGACAGGTGCATTGCGTGCTCTTTCTTTTGGGTCCATATGTTTGCGCAAAACGCTGCCCACAATGGTAGTAGGAGGCCTGACGTTATTGTGGAAGAGCGTGGGGGAGAGGTTAAATGCGTATTTCTGCAACCCTTTGACCGCAGAGCTCCGCCTTCTCGAGCTTCACCTTCTGCCTAATCTCAATTGCTGCGCTTCTCGGTGCAGGCCTCAACCGTGGCGTAAGCAAATGACTGGCCTCATCCGTTTCAAGTTTGCTGCAAGCACAGTTGCCCACTGCGGCATAATGTTTCTTTCGCCAATCAGCGAAGGGCGCGTGCGCATGGCAGCACACGAAACAACGCTGCTACCCACTTCGTTACGGTGTTTGCAGCTGACGACAGTTAAATATGTCTGAACACTTTGTAATCGGTGCGCCTTTTAAAGGCCCTCTCATGGCGCAATGTACGATGCCAGGTGCGACTCTCCACTTCTGCCACACAAATTTACTTGCGTTAAAGATTCTGCTCTCCCATACAAGACATTCATAAAAGTTTTTTGTTTGTTCCGAAATACTTTCATGCCACAGCGTCAACTTGTAGCACAAGAACAGCTTGCTATGCAGATGGCCAAGGCTTGATTCTCAATCAAATAGAATATATTATTGTCCATTGCATTCCCATCCTCATTTTTCCGTCATGCGACTATCGGATAACGCTGGCGCTACCACCGTCACCAGAATTACCGCGAAACGAGCTCTTGAACACTCGTGGGTAAATGAAGTGGGCAGAAACAGTACCTGTAAGCTGTGCCAGACAAGACGGCCAACTGTCCTAAGCCAAACAACATTCCGGTCCCCCATGAAGCAGTTTGGTGGGAGCCCGAGCCCCCCTTCATTCCGCACTGTCCGCCTATGCGCTTACGCATCGCTTAAGAAATTCCAAAAAGAAAGTTTACTTCATGGAAAATGTTTTTGGAATCATAAAATGCGAAAAAGACAGGCTGGTCAACCCGTATTCGGTTTGCTACCGGGAAAGACTTAAGGGAAGAAAAGCGGAGAGGCGTGCGAAAACGAAAATTAACAAGACAGGGGCTCAATAAACCAAACAAAAAGTTCAACAAGGCCTTGTGAGACTTTTTGTGCGAAAATGCGGGCACTCGAGCACTGACTCCTTTGACGTCAAGGGTCTGTAGTGAAGGCAGGCCAAAGCAGTGGCGGCAGTCCATGCTCACTGTTCATCGTCACAACCTCGAAAGATTGAACTGGAGCAATTCGGGACGAGATGCAATATCGGTTGAACACTTTCTCTCCTGCTAGGCTGACACTAAGTTCGGCTTGAGCTTACCTGTAGAAACATATAAGCAAAGTGCCAAGAAAGGTGGAGACGAAGCGAAGTGTGGCTGAGTCTCCAGCTGGAGGCCGCTCAGCCACTTCTGTGAGGCTGAGCACCAGCCAAGCATGCATTTCCGCCATGCTGAATGATCCGCGCAGCTTGAGCACGTTCATGCACCTACGCCAACATCGAAGGCTGTGTTAGAACACAACGCTCGCCGCTTCATGAAAACAAGCATTGCACAATCCAAACTGTGCATCCCCTAACTATCGTTATGTGTGATGACGTTACGTGATATGTGAGAACATTTTGCACACAATTTTCGTCACTGCTTGACTTAATCATTGTGGTGTTCACGCATTCTCTTGAGTGGCACATCCTTTCCAACTTGGGTGCAACCAAGTAGACTCTTGACATTTATGCGGATTCTAAAAATAATATTTCTTGTGGTTAAACGTCCCAAAGCCACACTTTTATCAACAAATGGGTGGCTACTTGGGCTGTTTGGTATTGTGTTTCGCAAGAAATTTACAATCTTAATGCGCAGGGGAACGTTTCATGAAGAGGTCGTTTAGGACATAGCGCACACATAGGAGGTGTGCGATCTGTCCTGTCTGACCTCTTTCTGAAGCACTAAGAAAGTATATTTCTTAGAAAAACATTATGAGGGTATTGGAGGGCTCGGAGAATTCGGGGCACTTAGGCTTCCTTAACGTACGTCCAGCTAAATTGCGTGCCTCTAGCATTTTCACCTCCCACGAAAAGACAGCCGGTATTTCATCCCTTGAGGTGAGCAGTTCAGCACCATAATTACTAATTAAAAAATTGGTGAGCCTTCTGTATATAACTCACAGTATTAACATGCGCGCTTCCACTGTCGTTTCGAGAATTAGCTGATAAAATATTTAGCAGATTATAGGACTTCGTTTCATGCGAAGCAGTCGGCAAGCAATAGGATATTCTTTCCTGGCTTGGAGTCAAGCGTTACGAGGTGATTTTTGTAACGGCAGTATTTGCGCCCACATTGTGGCCTTACCAGGATGCACTGGCGACCAAAGTTTAACCTGTGACCTTCAGAGCTGCTTTTAAAGTAAAGGTATAGACACGAAGGCCAGATATTACTTTTTGACTAAATGAATACTATGCCTAAGTGTATTAGTGCGGGGTTAAACAACGCTCGATTACCTGTAAGTGTTTAGGTGTTCGCGTAGCGCATATATATTCGAGTAGTTGGTGAAACGACCATTTGAAAAGCTGTCGTGCGATAGATGTCTTACCTTCTTACACATAATTCTTATACACAATCTCTTTGATCCGATTGTTTGACGCTACGACTAGCTTTCGCCGCAGCTGGTATGAATTCGTTCTACCCGGTAGAAGTACCTGTCATCCTCCAGCAGCGAGTGTGTCCGCCGGTGCAGAGAGAGGGGTCGTATCTGGTACTCTCGCCGGCGGCAGCACTTGGGCTGAAGATGCGCGGTGACGTAGGCCCGCAAGACGCCCTGCTGGCCCTCGATGGTTCGAATCTTGACCTCGAGCCTCGATGTGTTGGCCTGGCACCGGAACGTGGCGAGCAGGTAGTTGCCGCTGGACTAGAGGAATACACCAATAATGTCTATACATCCGAAAGCCAAAAAAGTAGAATCACAGATTTCTCGAAAAAGATATGCTTTCTGCAACCCTAGAAAAGCCAGAAGTAAATAGGAGAGGGAAAATATTCGCGTGCGCAGGACCCATACACCCTTCAGGTGGGCTCACGCTAAAGTAGCTATACGTGCCATTGGACTCTTCTTTCAGAAGCCATCGTGAGGTGCTCGATGGTTTTCGAGCGCAGATTGGTAGGTTGGGTGAGCTGGCTCGCCGTAATAGCTTGGTCACGAAATATGAAAGACAGAAGAGAAGCAGCAAAAGGTGGCCGCATCTGACGCGGCCATAGGTCACATATCCTGGCCTGTAAGTTGGCTTGCAGGTACCTTTAGTTCTTACGGCCGAAAAAATTCTGTCCTAGCCATTGAAGGGAAAGAAAAGATGATTGCGACACAAAGCCGTTCATGGGCGGAGTGGTCACTACACTATGGCTACAGGCGATGCTGCACAAGGACAGAGCGCATCTGCAGGATGTGAAAGAAAAGTTGGTCGGGGTTTTCAAGACACGCTCTCGTGGTCAACTGGATGAGATTATGGCAAGAAGTGGTTATGTGAGAGCACACGTGGCACATGAAGCTTAGATAATTAGCGTTATACTCAGCTGCAAGTCAAGGGCAGTGCGACGTTTCAGCGTCAAGAGACCCCCTCCTAGACGTGTCGCCAACTGCCTTTGCGCCGTGCTGCTCACGAGAGAAATAAAAAAAAAGTCATCGCAGAAGCATTTTGCATAGGCGTTGCACGAAGTAGTCTATGAGGGGGTTGCAAGGTCAGCCACATGCATTGCCATAATAAGCAATAAAGGTGGCACTGCGACGAACATTCGCCCAACAATGGTAGTTCGTACAGGTGGTTAACCAGAGGAATGCTAGAAAGCAGTGGTGTACGCAACAGCGTTCCGAATATTCCGGGAACTATTTCCTACGAACGAAGAACGCCACCATTCCTTTCAGGATCGGTGGAACTGCAACGGTAACTCATTAAGTTTATTAAACAATGGCAGAGGGAACGGCGTTAGTTCTGTAAGTGTTGCACGGCAATAAACAAAGTGCATGCAAGCCATGGTGTGACATGACTATGGTGCATCCTCGATTTCTAAGACGATAGTTTTTTTGGGATACTTAAACACAGATGTTGCTTTTTCAGTCTCTTTGCTGGTGTGCGTGTCCAACGATTCAGCCACCTGGTGAAAGTTCAAGCCCGTGATCTACGTCCACCCATGTTCGCCTCGTAGCGGCGATCATACTTGTGGACATTGTCAATCAAAACCAAATGTACGCATATTTCAACACTTAATGAGTATGAGGGAGTGTGTTTCCTCACTTAGAAAATGCATAGGTACGCAATTCTAGAGATCGCAGCGTTTACAGGTGTTACACTGCGCTGACCATGCGACGCTATCAACGAAAAAAATTCCGCCATATCCACGAAGTGAATGATGATGAGTGGGCGAAGCTCCGGAGGTAAACCTGGTAAACCATGAATCCTCTGTACATTTTGCCCACTCGAATTTATTACATCGCTCCCCCTAGCGTACGTCGCCGCACTAAATCGAACGATTGCCTTCAACCAATGACACGCGCCATATGTGACATCATTCCTATTTTATAAGATCTCGCGTCTTTCATCAACTACAAGTACCGCTTTCTAGTTTATAACATCTTGCATCTTTTCATCATCAGCTACAAGTACCACCATCTAGTAAACACTACAAGAACTAAACGAGAGGTGGCTACATACAGGAGACGGTACCGCCATCTAGTGAACACTGCAAGAACTAAACTAGAGGTGGCTACATACAGGGGACGGTACCGCCATCTAGTGAACACTGCAAGAACTAAACTAGAGGTGGCTACATACAGGCTACAGGGGACGCACAGCCCACGCCCTAAGGAGCTTCGCCCCTAAAAGCGAGGCATCGCTAAACTAGAGTTAAGGTGTATGCTACATTTATGTATCCGAGTTGGGCATCTGTTTACCAATGCCGCTAGCAACCACGCACTGCTGAGAAGCTCATGCACAGGCCACACCGGGGAAACATAGCCGCCCAGCCGAAGTCGATCGGCGTCCACCTGGAATCTATCGTGTGACCTACGAACATTTATTTGTTTTAGATTCATGTCCCGAAGCTTCGTCAGCAAGGTATTTGCATAGATTCGGTGCCATTTTCGAAAAACATACTGAAAAAGTTGGCAGATCCCACGTACAGTGGGAATGGATGATATGCGAAGCATGAATGAGAAATGCTGATATGTCACTTTAAATAAGCAAAACGTTACGAGGGGGAGGTAAATGATGCGGTACTTGACTTCCGTATCATGACTATCATGTTTAGATGCGTCGTTTACCTTCGTCATGTATTCACTTCACGTGATACCAAAATTATTATATGTGAAGGTAGCGAAACGGCCGCGAGCACGCTATGAGCGTGGTATGTTGTCATGTTCTTACATGACACGCGTGTCAGGATTATAATGTTTGCACGAGTCATATATTTCGTCATCCATTGATGTCACGTAACACAAAAATTGGTATATGCGAAACTAGCAAAATGGCCACGAGCGCATCATGAAGGGTCCAAAATACTCCAATGTAGCGTTGACGAGCGCGCACGCTGGGCACAGCAGCGCTACGTTAGCAAAACGCGAGCGCGCTGTAGTCTGACGCGAGACGCGACCAGCGTCTGTCGGTGCGGCCGGACGGCAACCAGCGCGAAATGTGACATGCTGTATTGCGCGCCGATGCGTTACGCGGACAACACTGCGACTCTCTTATTTTGTGAAGGAGGGCGCCGGACGTGATGAAACGCGCATGCTTCAAAGCACCGCAGCGCGGCACGCGCCTGCGAGTATGTGGCAGTAACGGCGCATGGAATGGCAGCGCTGGCGTGACGCGACAAAATGAGCGCACCACGTCACGTCGAAATGTATTGGCGACTTGACTGTGGCATGTAGTCATGTTCTCACATGACACGCATCTCATGATTATAATGTTTGCACCAGTCACACACCTTCGTCATTCATTGGCGTCACGTTGTACTAAATTTGGCATATGTGAAGCCAGCGAAACGGCCGCGAGCACATCATGGGCGTGGCATGTAGTCATGTTGTTACATGACACGCAACTCATGCTTATCGTGTTTGCACTAGTCACACACCTTCGTCATACATTCACGTCATCATCATCATCATCATCAGCCTGACTACGTCCACTGCAGGACAAAGGCCTCTCCCATGTTCCGCCAGTTAACCCGGTCCTGTGCTTGCTGCTGCCAATTTATACCCGCAAACTTCTTAATCTCATCTGCCCACCTAACCTTCTGTCTCCCCCTAACCCGCTTCCCTTCTCTGGGAATCCAGTCAGTTACCCTTAATGACCAGCGGTTATCCTGTCTACGCGCTACATGCCCTGCCCATGTCCATTTCTTCTTCTTGATTTCAGCTATGATATCCTTAACCCCCGTTTGTTCCCTAATCCACTCTGCTCTCTTCTTGTCTCTTAAGGTTACACCTACCATTTTTCTTTCCATTGCTCGCTGCGTCGTCCTCAATTTAAGCTGAACCCTCTTTGTAAGTCTCCAGGTTTCTGCTCCGTAGCTAAGTACCGGCAAGATACAGCTGTTATATACCTTCCTCTTGAGGGATAGTGGCAAACTACCTGTCATAATTTGAGAGTGCTTGCCAAATGTGCTCCACCCCATTCTTATTCTTCTAGTTACTTCAGTCTCGTGGTTCGGCTCTGCGGTTATTACCTGCCCTAAGTAGACATAGTCTTTTACAACTTCAAGTGCACTATTACCTATCTCGAAGCGCTGCTCCTTGCCGAGGTTGTTGTACATTACTTTCGTTTTCTGCAGATTAATTTTAAGACCCACCTTTCTGCTCTCCTTGTCTAGCTCCGTAATCATGAGTTGCAATTCGTCCCCCGAGTTACTCAGCAATGCAATGTCATCGGCGAAGCGCAGGTTACTAAGGTATTCTCCATTGACTCTTATCCCTAACTGTTCCCATTCTAGGCTTCTGAAAACCTCCTGTAAGCACGCGGTAAATAGCATTGGGGAAATTGTGTCCCCCTGCCTTACACCCTTCTTGATTGGTATTCTGTTTCTTTCTTTATGAAGCACTATGGTAGCAGTTGATCCCCTGTAGATTTCTTCCAGAATGTTTATATATACTTCATCTACGCCCTGATTCCGCAGTGTTTGCATGACGGCTGATATTTCTACTGAATCAAACGGTACATTCACGTACCGTAATACAAAATTTGATATTTGTGACGCTAGCGAAATGGTTGGAGTGCATCATGAGCGTGACATGTAGTCATGTTGTTACACGACACACATGTCATGATTTTCATGTCAGGGTCTGTCGCTTGTGTTCGCCTTGCAATCTTGTCATGCCATACCAGTTTCGCAGCATGCGATGTGAACGAAACCACCGCAGGAGCTGCAGGATCATGACATGTAAATCACGACATTAATGACATATATTTTATGATTTTTATGTTGTGACTAGTCAAATGTGTTTTTCATACAGTCAAATTATACCATACCAAGTTTGGTATTGATAACATTATCGAAATGGCTAGGAGAGCTACAGGTCATGGGCGGCTAGATAGATAGATAGATAGATAGATAGATAGATAGATAGATAGATAGATAGATAGATAGATAGATAGATAGATAGATACGCTAAAGTCGCCCAAGTTCACGAAGAAATGCTTCGCATTAAAAAAATAAGGCAGTTCTTGAATGTTGAATGTTATGCGGTCCCATTAGCACCGCATAACATGGGACCGGCATAAGGAGCTTGCACTTTACGCAGGCGAAAACACAATTCACGATCAATTATCAAAATTGCCGCTCCAGTGTCTATAAGGGCGTCAACAAAAACACCTTCCACAGAAACAGGCAGTAAATTAGCTGGACGAGACGGAGCAGTTGTATCGTTCCGACGACAAGCAGTCTCCCCTCCAAAAACTGCACCTTCTAGTTTTCTGAGTCCAGAGAGATCGGAGCGGGACGCAAGGGTGATGACGTACGCCGAAACGGTGACGGAGAACGGCGGCGAGATGAACGAGAAGGATGAGGCCCAGCATGAGACCGTGGAGGGGAGGGCGACTGACGGAAGGTGTATGGATACGGTGCGGGATCGTATTCATCGGGTCTCGGGGCAAAGTTTCGTAAGCTGAGTAACCACGTCGTTCATCCTGCTGATGGCGGCGGCAGAAACGGGATATATGACCCCTTATGCCACAGTAGAAGAAGATGGGGCGGGGAGGACGCCATGTAGAATAGTGACGTGGCCTTGGCGCTTGCGTTGTCATCGCAGCCACACGGGCGCATCCGACGTCCGCAGGCACGGTTGGAACTGGTGCAGGGGCCCGCGATGCAACTTATGCGTACGAAGGCACTGGGAAGCGCCCAGGAGACGGAGCATGTGCAGCGCTTGTCATTGATGCCCGTTCGTCCTTGATTATTTCTCGCAGGTTGCGAGGAGGTGTGTGGACAGACGCAACGGTTTGAGGTTTGTGAAAACATTTTATCGCTCCTGATGGCACCAAAACACCACATCGAAGATATGTCTGTGTGCGTTGCGAAAAAGATTGCGGTTCAATACGAACAGTGTGCTAGACTGATGCTGAATGCTGTAAGATGACAAGGGTCCCTGCACCATCCGGCCAAACATTGTCTCTATCGCTTCTAGCGTTTCAGTTACGTGGTAAATTTTGCCGGTGGTGAACTTCCAATAGTCATCGGATCCTGTGATGATACTAATCTCGTCCGGGGTCCACGTATTTGGTTGAAAGCTGCCACCTGCATTGTACCCCTGTTCGCCAAGCCGGTGCAAAGTGTTGGGGTCGTGTGGTGAGCTTGTGACAGAGCAAATTTCAGGAATCGTTAATGCTTCCAAGGTAAGCGTTGAATCGTTGAACTGGCTTCGAAGCCACACGTTGACACGCTCGGTGCAGAGTCACCTTTGTGACTTGGATTCTCTAAAAGTGACAAGGAAGAGCTCTTCTTTTTCCACGACGGAGCACTGAAGCATCCTTGCCTGGTCGGCACAAATGTAGGTGCGCTGACTGCCATTGTCCAGCAGTACCCGCGCGAGGAGTCGGTGGTCTCGGGACTGCCAAAATTTGACCTGTCTGTAACAACACGTGAGTAGACTTAACGTGACTCTTGGTGGTAGTGACCATTCGAGTGGTTAATGAGGGTGGTTGAAAAAACGCTGGGGATCTTGCATTAGGGTGCAGATCTTTGGCTGGGCGTGATAACTCGCAGAGGATGGTCAGGTGCCATCACTGGCTGGTTCCACACCTAAGATTGAATGACTTCCTGCACATTCTGGCGATGTGGTTTCGTGTTACACAGGGAAAGCAACAGTTGGTGTGCTATAGCCTTGCCAGCTTCTCTTCAGCCAATAGGTTGACATTGCAAGCGGCGATAATTTGATCCTTGCTGTGGCAAAGTGGGCACGCCAGAGTATAAGGCAAGGTAGACCCCGTTAGGGCGGACGCTGACGTTATAATTTCTGTGCCCTACGTTTCTTCGGATATGTGGGGTCTGGCTTCGTTTGGCGACACACGACGAGATTGTAACCAGCCCTCCTTTCGGATTTCCACTTAAATGCGTAGAAACGTTCGTACCTCTTTGGCTAGCTGCGTTCGGTCTTCAGGCGTTTAGGCGACGCAAGAGGCACAGTTTGATTCCTTCGATTTCTACCTGTACATTATAGCGAGATCCTCCAGCAGACATTAGGACACTGTTTAAGACCACAGTGTACTGGTCGGGCACAACTCCTAGGCCTTTCAAGGCACTAACGTGGAACTGCACACTATCGTGCAGCAGACCAAGCCTTCGGACGTTTGACAAGCTTTTCACAGGGCTTAGCGCAAGGAGACTCTGAACATGCTCGTTCACAAGGAGACCCTGGTGTCCAAAGCGATCTGTTAGGGTCTTGATTGCCAGGTCATAATTTTGCTCTGCTAAACAGATCCCTTCGACAGCTCGCTTCGCGCTCCCATTTAAGTGAGGAGGTACTTGAGTTTTTCGATGCGCGGTAGCTCGGTATTCTTGTGGAAGGTAGCGTCAAAATTGTCCCAAAAGGAATGCCATCTACAAAGACGGCCATCAAAAGTTAGTATCTGGAGCTTGGGCGGTTGAACCGCAAGTGGACGGTGCGCTTTCATGCCCTGCTGCTTCGCTGGAGCTCGGAAGTTGTAGGTTGCTTGGCCCAAGTCTAGTGGCTCGTGATTGCGTTGTGGCTGCCTTCTCACGTTACTGTAGCCAGAACTTGGCTCGTGACATGGCGTAAAAAATTTTTGCGTTGTACACATCTGATGTTTCCACTTCATTATCCAGGTTTTCTTCGTCCATTGCCGCCAGAATGACCTCGTCAAGGCTCGAAAGTGCTGCTCCTCTATCATTCAGGAAATCCACGTGACCGGTAATCTGGGAGGCATAAATTTCCGGTTGCTGCAGCAGGTATGATAACATTGCTAGGGCTTGGGCGAAACCAGCTCTGATCGAGCCGCGCTTCTTTCGAAAATGGTCATTGGTCGCCATGGTCGTGACGTTCAGGGAAGTCTCCGAAAGGGCGGATTCTGGGTTTCGCGCACCAAATGTAACACATAACTGGTCCGCAGACATTAAGCAGAGACGACCCGCTTATTCGTCATGGAGCCCAAGCTGTTCATTTCTAGTGCGTGCCTGTTCCCACTTCGTCCTCTTGGATAGTCTGGCCCGCTCCAAGAGAATATTCTGCAACATCCTCCCTGGGGGGCCAAGATGACTCGCACGATTCGATGAAGTACGGACCACTCCTGGTTGCTCCGATCCGGAATATTATTCAACAACCGAGATGATTCCGTGTCACCCTTTGGCGGCCTAAATTGCTGTATAATCTGCATTGATAGCATGCTAAATGTTGGGAATCTGTTGTAATAATGAAGGGAGTTTAGTGATAGCCACGTCGAACAAGCTATGCGAAAGGACTGAGCTTTGTGGCGTTCCGCTGCCTGCGAAACGAATTACGTCTGACCTGTGGTCCCCGATTCCGATAGTGGCCATGCGGTTGGAACGAAAGAACCTGACGCAATTGTATATGTGGGAGACGCTCTGGGAGGAAGCTAGGTTGTCATGAATTAGGTCGTGAGAGATGATGTAAAATGCCCACTTCAGATCCAGGGCCACAATTGCCTGAACCTGACTTTAAGCAACGCTATCCAACACGACCTGCTAAGCTGCAGCAATACGTCCTGTGTAGATTGTAGTAGCGACATATAACTTGACTGATATGCTGAGACAGTCTCTTACGGACAGTCTTCGAAGTAGCCAAATTCTTCTTCTTCGCCAAAGTAATCCACTATGATGCTCATAACATTGTTACTACAGGCCGAAGAACGGCATTTACAGCCGATTTTATGCAGTCCATCATAAAGCTTACCCACACTTGCCAGAGGAAAACAACTGCTGATCATCCGCAAACCATTAGCCTGGCTGAACGTCTTAACAGAACACCGACTCATATGTTTAAAATTTACCTAGACATGGAGCACCATCCATGGGACACGATAATACCATATGCCACATTCGCATACAACACCGTATTGCACGATGCTGCTCAAGTGACGCCGTTCGAGCTTGTTTATTGCCAAACACACACTACACCTCCGGATGCAGCGCTGTCTGTAAGCAACCATGATCACCAGAAAGGTGACGTCAGAGATTCCACTCAAACGGCTGACGAAGCAGGCCAGCTGCTACGATTCCGCATTAAAGAACACCGGTGAATTAATGGTCACCCATACAACTTGCGACGTAGAGAGTTCGAGTAAGCACAAAGTGACAGATTATGGATATGGAACCACGCACGAACACCTGGCCTCTTCGAAAAGCTTCTTCGTCGTTACTTTGTTCCTTACCGAGTACTGAGCCAAATTACCTCTTTAAACCACAAAGTTTCGCCGGAAAGACAAGTTAGTTTATCCAGGTGCCTGAACTTTTCACGTTGTTAGAATGAAACCATACTACGACCGGCAGTAAACATTATACTCTGTGCTGAATGCCACTATCCCCGACGCATATAACAGATAACACCGTCTAACTTGCCGGCTTACGCATCGGGACAATGCATTTGGAGGGGGAAGAATGAAGCATACCATAAACGTGTTCTAAATACGCTCGCCCTCCTAGCAGACAACGGCGTGCTGCAGCTGCAAGAATTAGCCCTGACTACATGCGTTCGAGCGCACGGGATCGGATTGTTAAGGATTGAGCTAGAACGGAGGAAGGAGCAGTTACGAGCAGCTAGAAAAAGCAATCGAACACTTCTTGTTTCTGCTTCGACGGTCAATGATATGTCATTGACTATCAAAGCAGGTATCTCTGCTTCGACAGTCAATGAGCGAAAATGACAGGACACTGGCTGTCATCAATTTTTATAGAAAGTAGGTCTGTTTCTAAAGTCCTGTGTACGCAGATATATCTTAACATGATTTACGCCTGTGCTAAAAAGAGCATTCGTACCTACCTGAGCATCACACGTCGTGTAGCTGACGACAGCTGAATTCTTGCTGCTGTCCAACAGGTCAACGGGTACGTTGGACTGCAAATGAAAATATGTACAATAGTGCGTTATAACTCATAACTTAATAAGCAACGGTTCACCAAGTTTCCCAGTCGTTATGCGTAGCGCAAACATTCTGAAGTACGTAGCTTAAGAAAATAATTTTATGAGCTGCTACGCTGAACCCGCCAAGTAATATTTATTGCACGCATACGTTTCGTAGTGACGCCCCAAGTGCTATAGTGGTTATGACACTCGACTGCTAACCCGCGAGATCGAATCCCGGCTGCACTTTCGAAGGAGGCGAAAATCTTGGAGGCCCGTGCACTTGGATTTAGGCGCACTTTAGAGAAGCCAAGGTGGTCGCAATTACCTGATTCCTCCACTACGGCGTCTTTTATAAAAATATTATGGTTTTGGGACGTGAAATTTAGTATAATATTGTTGTTACGTCTAAAATAGGGGTAGGACAGTTTATTCAACAGAAGGCTGGATGTCGAGGCCCCATGGAACAAAGCTGCCGAGAGAGAGATCTCCTTCTTCCAAAGTTCACACTTCTATTCTTTCTTCTCGGTCCGGCACCTACGAATTGTAATATTTCCCCCTTCGCAGACGAAGTGCACCGCGCGTTTGATGCATTGTCCCACAGTCAAAAAGCTATGAGGCGAGCTACATGGGTAGCCTAAGTCTTAGTGGATCGTCTCCCACTAGCTGTCAGTCGTGCAATTTTGTAATCGACCACACTGATGCGCTAATGGACAACGAATGAGCCAGTGTGGTGGGCGAGGAGCATTGTGGACAAGCCACGCTTGCATAGGCTTCCACACCAAGACAAGGTATCCTGGTTCATATGTAACGTGGCGGTGCTTGCTGTCGTAGGGTAGCTTTCAGCCATCTTGCGATGCGATAGTACGCAGGTGGGCAAGACGGTGAGTTTCTTCTGCAAGGCAAAGTATTTCGGCTAAAGAGGTATTGTCATTGTCGTAAAACAAAAAGATCGTGTTCAGGGTGTGACGAGGGGGTCGAACATAAACAAGGAAGGAAGGGCTCTGACGTGGTCTCATGTTGTGCAGTGTTGAAGGCATACGTGATGAACGGTAAAACGTCGTCGCAGTTTTTCGAATTAGGTGCCGCGTACATATTCACGAGTGTCCAGTTCGTGCGTTCAGTGAGGCCATTGGTTTGTGGATAGTAAGGTGTCGAATGTCGAAGTTTCGAGCCACTCGTACGGAGCTGTTCCTCGACAACGTCTGCCGTAAACTGACGGGCACGGTCACTTATCATGACGCGATGAGGTTCATGGCACAGTATTATAGAGTGCAAGATGAAGGAGGATTCTCGACCAGCAGTCGCAGATGGCAGGGCGGCCGTCTCGCAGTAGCTGGTAAGATATTCACCGCACACTACAATCCATCGGTTTCTTTTTGCCGAGCGCGGAAAAGGACCCACGAAGTCATTGCGAACTTGCTCAAATGGAGTGCTGGGAGGCCTCACAGGCTGTAGAAGTCCGCACGGAGTAGTCGCGACATTTTCGCATCTGGCATTGAGTACAATTGGCCACGTACTGCTCAACGGACTGGCGCATGCGTGGCCAGTAAAATCGCTCGTGTGCACGTAGGAGTGTTCGTGTCATTCCCAAGTGACCCAAAGTTGTGTCATCATGCATGGCACGCAGAACATAGAAACGGAGTGTGTCCGGAACCACCAACAAGAAACCCGAACCAGTGGCTGAGAAGGTCTTCTTGTAAAGTCATCTTTGACGAACGCAAAAGCGTCCTGCCAAAGTGGATGTTCGTGCTTCAGCAAATCACGGCTTCAAGCTGACGTTTTTCCACTGCTCATTTTCAAAGGTAGTCTTGTCCGTGAATATTGGAGTCACTGTCGCATATAGATGATGGGAATGGTCGGCATCGCAAAGTGTTCTAGTAAGCGGCATCCGCGAAAGGCAGTCAGCGTCAGTGTGCTTCTGGCCGCTTTTGTATAATACCATGAAGTGATACTCTTGCAAGTGGAGGGCCCAGTGTGCAAAGCGGCCAGATATGTCTCGAAGGGTTACAATCCAGCACAAGGAATGAGGTTGTGTGACCGCTTGGAAAGGACGACCGTAAAGGTATGTGCAGTGAAGACGAGTGCCAAACATTTTTGCTCTGTCACTTTGTCATTCCGTTCCGGTTTACTTGGAGTTCTACTGGCATATGTAATGACATGTTTCTTTCTATTGCAGCGTTTTACTACAACTGCACCTATGTCAATGCCCCTGGTGTCAGTATGAACTTCGGTAGGCGCAGAAGGGTCAAAGTACCGGACAATAGACTGCCACGTGAGTAAGAACTTGAGTTGGTTGAAGGACGTCTCACAGTCATGTTTCAATTCAAAACTAGCACCTTCACATAGCAGGATGGTCAGGGGGAAAGAAATGTCGGCGAATGTAAGAATAAATCAGTGAAAGCACGAGCACAGGCCTAGAAAGCTACGAAGCTTTTTCATTGAGTGAGGTAGTTTGCACTCCTTCACAGCTGCTGTATATACCGTTGGGGTCAGGCCTGATACATCTTTGTTCACGAGGTACCCAACTACCAAAGTTTTTCGCTCACCGAAACGACACTTCTTCGAATTAAGAACAAGGCCAGCGTTTCTAATGCATTTCAGAACAATGTCCCCGTGTTCGTTGTGGTCATGACATGTGCGCCCGAAGATCACGTTGTAATCTAGGTAGCACATACAGACGTTTTATTTTAGGCCACGCAGAATCGTGCCCATGAACCTTTCGAAGGTGGTAGGAGCGTTATACAATCCAAACGGCATCACGTTTAATTCATAAAGTTCGTCCAGAGTTATCAAAGCAGTCTTTTCCTTGTCCGCTGGATGCGTATGCATCCACCAGTAGCCCGAACGTAAATCAATAGACGAAAAGTAGGACGCCGAATGGAGACAGTCCAAGGTGTCATCAATTCGTGAAAGAAGATAAACATCGTTTTTCGTGATGCAGTTCAAACGGCAATAGTCGACACCACCTTTTTTTTCCGAGAATCACAGGAGTGGTCCAAGTACTCGATGATTCTTGAATGATGCCCTTCTGGAACATTACACACACTTGAAAGTCTATTACCTTGCGCGCGGACTGTGATACTTGGTACGGTTTTTATCGGATTGGCTGTGCCATTTCTGTATTTATTCTGTGGCGTGTATGACACGGGGAAATTGAAGGCGTATGGTCACTCTCGGAGGAATCAAAACTTGCAAGTACTTTATTAGAACGTCCACAAGCATACTGCGTTTGTCCACAGGCAGTGACTTATCAACCATAGAAAAATTTTGGAACTGTCTGAGCAGGCGTTCACTTGGACATCACGTGGAACGTCAGAGTGGACAGCTACTGTTTCCGGCGAGTATTCTTTAAACGAGGGTAGCTTAAGTCCTTCTCGTAGCAGCACTGGTCCATTTGAACGATTCATTTTGCAAAGTTTTGAACGACTTTTCCTCACGGAAACTATGCTGTGGGGTACTAACGTGTTTCTTATACCACTCATGTGGAAAGGCTCCACTAACGCGTCAAACCTGGTAATGTTGTCGTTAATATGTGAAGAAACTACTGCAACGCATGCAGCACAGAAGGCCAAGACAACGGTATCTTCATGGACTCGAAGCGCACCATTTTCCTTGCCCGAATTCTCGGTAAGCCCATGAAAAAAAATTGCCCGCAGCTTCCCTCGGGGGAACACTGAAGAGGATGCGGAGCATATAATTGGTTAACGGGGTGTTAAAGTGCGACTTACTTGGGTCGATGGCTAAATTGTTTAACGTGGTTGTGAAATGGGGTGTTAAATTGCGACTTACTTGGGTCGCTGGCTAAATTGGTTAACGTGGTTGTAGGAGGGGTGTTAAATGAGTGAACACGTACGACACGTATGCGAAAGGGCGGTGTTTATTCATTGCGACGAACTTTGAGCACGATGGCTTCTAGATGCCACTTTGGCCGGCGCTGGTCGAAGGGACGTCGATCATTGCGACCTCGGACGTCGACGCGCCGTACAAACCAACCGACGAGCGGCAACTGAGCGAGCGATCACCGACCTTGAGTATATATACAGCGCGACGGCGCATGCACTGTCAGCTGTCGAATGTTCGAGAAGGGGGAGAAGCGCAACGGCGCATGCGCGCGCGTCAGCTGCCGATGTTCTCGAAGCGCGACGGCGCATGCGCGCGCGTCAGCTGCCGATGTTCTCGAAGCGTGACGGCGCATGCGCGCTACATTATACAGCTAGCGAATGTTCATGAACAGGAGAAGCGAACGCGGTGTGTAGAGGAGGAAGGGTGCACAGATGGTGGAGGTGTGAAGCGCGCGCAGTGTGTAGAGGAGGAAGGGATGCACAGATGGTGGAAGAAGGAGGAGGAAGCTTGCGGACGGCGCCGCACTACAAGCCTCGAGTATTAGATGCTCCGCATCTAAAACAACGCAACCTATGATAAACTCGCCAGATTGGCAATCCACAGTGGCCCCACACATCCGCAGAGAATTTATGCCCTGAATAATGTCATGCGTGCTCCGTGGAAGAACCGTAAATTCTGTCACAAACACTTGATCACTCAGTGACACTGCCGTGGTACTAACACAAAGCGGACACAGCAAGTTTCCACCAACGCCACGAACGTTATCGCTTTCTCCCACAAAAACATGACTTCTCGTCGTAAACGAGCTTTGAACGCAACTCTCATGATCGACACGGTGACTCCAGTGTCCACCAAAGCCATTGGATGTATACCACCAGCAAAAACTTGCTCTCTCTCTTTGTAACCATAAACACCAGGGGAGGTATTTGTTCTTGCAGCGAATCACCAGCGACATCATTCCCAGCGGCCGCGCAGCCTAGTTTGCCTGATGTGGGTGCGCGTAGTCGTGACACGGCGACGGCGACTCGCACAGTCGAAGTGCTGGAGGTGGTGTCACACTCAGGTCGGAGGCCGAAGAAGTGTTGCGGAAGTGCCCCCGCCGGAAGCTGCTGTTGGGTCGTGGTTGTCTAGTCAGTGTTTTTGTAAGGGTGGGACACCGAATTGTTGAATTGAAGGTGGCGGCCGTTAGTTGCGTGGTATTCGTGGTTGATCACAGTAGCTTGATATGTCAACGGTCAAGCCGCAGTTGTAGCCCACAAGAGCTTGGTGAAGTCGCCGCTGCACCTCGACGTGATCTGGCATTTTGTCACTGTAATTTGCGTGAGTGCGATGCACAATAAAATCGTTCGCTGGCCGGTAGTATGGTCGTTCATTACGGTAGCGCTGAGGGTATGGCAGTTTTGGGAAGCAGGTCGGTCTTGAGCAATAACTACGTCGAGATTCCAGAAACTCTGTTCCGTTGACAAATTGACTAAAAAAAACTCAAGCTGTGAGGTAGCCACGTCTTGCGGTAAATTGCGCTGAGAGGCGCAAGCCACATCATGTGTCATGCTTTCTTGTCTTCCTAGATATTGTTGAACAATCTGAGGGATGGTTGTAGCTAGGTTAACAGGTGGTACGGCTTCTACGCTGGCCACCGTGGTGACACTGGCCAGACGAGCAAACCAGCATTACTCTGCGCTGCTACAATGTTTCAAACGTCCGACAGTGTCTAACGACATCTGACAAGGAAGTGAGACTTTCTTTGCTCATTTGAAAGTATACACATCCTCAGCAATACCTTTCAATAGATGTCCCGCCTTGTCTTCTTCGGACAAGCTGGAATATACTTGCCTGCAGAGCCTCAAAATCTCTTCTGTGTACATTTACATTTCCCACCGGGCAACTGAGCCTTTTGTGCAAGAGTCTGCTCAACAAACTTCTTTTGTGTAGCAGTGTTACTGAAACACCTCGTTATCTCAGCAACAAAGTTTCCTCATGTCGGCAGCATGTCCTCATGATTCTCGTACCAGACGAGTGCAACTTCAGTAAGGTAAAAAAAACACACGATACAGCTGGAAGGCAGCATCCCATTTCTTGTATTAGCTTACCCGCGTGTAGTGCTTGAGCCATGCGTCCACGTCACCGTTGACCTTCCCAGAAATAGCTCGAGCGTCTTGTAATATGGCCAAGAGCTGCTGGGGGCTGGTTCTCGAGCTTTTGTTTCGTCAGGCGTCATGGGCAAAGGAGGAAGGAGGCCGGCGAGGCGACGGCTCCGGCGAAGTCTCAAGGGTAGTGGTCATGTCGTTGTTTGTTATACCCCGTACCTTCCGCCACTCTGTTACGTCTGAAATAGGAGTACAGTGGTTTTTTTTTTCCAGAAGGATGGATGGCGAGGCCGCACGGGACGAAGCTGCCGAGAGAGATATCTTCTTCCGAAATTCACACTTCTATTCTATTCTCTCAGTCCGGCACATACGCGTAGTAATGATATTATTATTTTGCAGTGCTTCTGAGGAAACCCTAAACATATAGAGTCAAGTTCCATTCACATGAACTAGATTTAATGTGTGACACTCAACCAAAAAGGGTCCCTTTTCGTTTCCACGATATGCTTTATCAACGCTCTCCACACACTGAACCGAGACAACTGGTTTAAACTATGAACGCGATAGCGTTGGAACGCTCATTTCGCAGAGATTTCCGCGTTTGATGCTGACGTTAGTTGTGAGCGAAAAATCATATTGTACGTCCGTGACTGAAAAGTAAAAAATGCAAATAAGACACAAAATGAAGAAAAAAACTATGGTTTAAGTAAGAGTGAAACCCAGACCATCTGCGGAGCTAGCAGGTGTTCTACAAAGCCACGGGACCACTTTACATTGTTTAAGAAAAAAACAAAAAAACGACATGAATTGAAGTTTATGCACGGCGGTACAGAAGCCTGCTTCGAGCCACACGCACTCGTACCACGCACGTAGTCTTCGCGTAGCTCGAGGCACTGCAGCTATGACGGGTTCGGGCGAATAAGAAAACCGGCTAGGTCAACAAAACAGCAGTTGATTGCTACCGTAGCAACAACGCCTAGAGGTCAAGTAGATGGTTCGTCCGCTCTATGAAGAGAACAGGGTAGCCTTATGCCTTTGGTCGATGACCATGGCTCGCAAGGTTATCACAGGTCAGTCGTTTGCGTCCGGTGGCTGGCACAAGAATGATCTTCCAGCAAGCCTGCTGATACTGTTCAAACTCTCGGTTTGCCTCTCTACAGTGAAGACCGACTACCCTGCCGAGGGAGAATTGCACTTCCCGGGAGCCGAGAAAGGGGGGACAGAGTGAACGGCCCCCGGAAAGAGACGTCAATGTCTCAGGGACCGTTTTAGAGGCGAAGCTCTTTAAGTGGCCCCCGTTCGTCCCTCGTAGTCGTAGTCGTAGTCGTAGTGTGTAACCAGTCTTACCTTTTGACCTGCAAGGTGGTGTCGGTGGGAGATTTCTCCTGTGAGTTGTTGAACAATGAAAAATTCACAGCGTGCGCGTTAACTAAAAGCCGAATTCTACTGTCTCTCATTCCCCATTAGCAGCCATTGGCATGTGCATTGAGCACCATCTGGCAAGAAAGGGTTCCTACGTTATACTCGCAGGGTGTAACCTCTTTGGTTTTAGAAAGGTTTAGCGAGTGTTGGGCCACAGTGCCATGAATACAGTGAACTAGTATATACCATGAACTCGAGGCGGTTAAAGGTGGGAAGTAGACACGAAGCGCAAGTCGTAAGAAAGTGTGCGTGTGCCATTTCTGGTTTATTCCTTATAATGTCCGCTGGATGGTGGTGCTTCTGTATGCGGAATATACGATGAAAAGATGCGAGATAGTGGTACTTGGAATGTTGACTAGATGGACGAATGGACACACAGACAGACGCATGGACAGACGCATGGACGGAAGCAGGGGCGGATGCATGGGCGAACGCAGGGATGGGCTCACAGATGGTTGTGCGGACACGCGAACAGACGCACGCACGGATGGGCGGATGGACGCGTGGACGGTCATACAGAAGGACGCATGGACGGACGGAAGCAAGAACAAATGGACGGATGGATGCTTCACCCCACTCTCCATCATTCACTCCGTGGATATGCAGCTATTTTTTTCCTCTAAAAGGGAGAACGTTTGACCATGTTGGTTTTTGATCGTTCTACATTAACCAGATTGCAAATAAGTGCATGTATGGGACCAAAAGAGACAAGTGCTTGTCTTGGTCTCCTTCTGTCGCATATTACTATTGGTTTATGAGGAATGGTTTTCATCGCAGCTATACTAGCCGCACTGCCGTCAAACAGAAAGGAAGCATAGACGAGCATGCTGCCCCACATTCTTCTTTCTTTAAGAAGGCGCTCGAACGACAGAGACCTGAAATATGGGAATACTATTTTATTCGTCCTCCAGGAAAGCCAGGAGGGCCTCATCAGCGTTCATGCCCTCCAGCTTATGCTGTGGGTTGGCGTCGATGGGGGCCTCACTGATGTCTCTGCAGCAGACAAGGCAAAAGCTGCCACCTCCGGTGTCGCCACTGTCATGCCCTCGTTTGTCACGGCTGGCATTGTCGCCTCTGCTGGCCGCAAAGTCTCCACTACCTCAGATGACTTCCCTGCCGCAACATTGCGGGTGGACTCGCGCCGGTCACATAGCTTTAGGCTACAGTAAGGAGCCATTCGGTGAAGTAATTCTCCCGGGATACCCGTGCCAGCGTGCCATGCAATGTAGGCGGCGCCATCTATCATGAATTGCAGCTGTCACAGCTTCAAGACCCCGCGAGACAGCCGACCAGTAGCATAAGTATGCCATAAGGCTTGCATGACGTCTGCACTTTCTTATTCGTTTGCGCGTCTTGTTGCTGCTGCATCCCCTGCACGACGACTGCACTAGGATGAATTATTCCAGGAAGCGTAGGGCGATTCAATGGGCCTCTCTTCTTACCAATCGGCTTCTTACCAACCGGCTGAACGCCCTTCTCTCCTTCATCGTTGCTGCCGGCCTCGATGAGTGACCTCGCCAGAGAGGGAAAGGTTTGTTTGAGACTATTTTACAGCGATTTGTAGCTTTGCGTATGGTACCACCGAAATCAAATCGTAAATTCTCTAAAGCGTCATATAACTTTCGCTAGCGTTTTCAATACATAACGATATTGCACTAGTTCAAAACGCCCACCTAAATACCATTTATCTAGCACCCCACAGTGGGGCAGCACTTGAAATGGTATGGGCTCAACATTCATAGACGGGGGGGGGGGGGAGGGGAGTGATTTTTTAGGAGAAAAGAACATAAAAGTGAGCCCAGTAACTGTCCTCCAGTGGGAGGACACCTCAACAGTAGCTCACGAGGAATGGGGGTAGAGAAGGGAATGAAGGATAGAATTAAAAGGTAGAGAGATAGAAAGGAGAGAGCGAGGTGGTGGGACAGGGAGCGACGGAAGTGAAGACAGGAAACAAGGACAAGGTTTCACACGTACCACATGCGAGAGCTCTTGTCGGCGACAGGAGATGGCGTACGGCTAATCCAGTCGGCCAGAGCTACGCTGTCGTCGGAGATCGCGAGGGCACAACCGGGCGGCACGAAAATGTGCCGTAAAGGAAAACCCGCGGGTGTTGTGAAGAAGAAAATGACGCCCGCAGAAGAAATGGCCATTTTCGAGCAACCGAATGGGTGAGCAGGCACTCTTGGGAAAAGGATGTAGTACGCCTCCTCAACGAGCGTACGCACCTCGCTTTTCGCTCGTGCCGACTTCTCATACACTGCGTCGTGAATTTCAGTGTCAATGCCTCTTGATGATTTCTATTGGTCGGACCAGCTGAGAGGCTCAGAAGCCTAACACATCAGGGGTGAAGCTCCTTATGGCGTGGCTTGTGCGTCTCCTTTTGTCGTAGTGCGTAACCTGCGGCACATACCCGCATACCAGTGGCATATACTCGCCCTCGGGCACATATACGCGTGCCAATGTGTTACGAAAAACGTAGCATGGCGTCCTTATCATGGTCTCTGTGTTAACAAAGCGCTGACAGCCGAAATGTGGTACATACTTTCGTTTATTTCTTGGATTGTTTGCTGGATGGCAGTATCTGTATTTAATAAATATATGATAAAGAAAGCGAGGTGGCAGTACTTGAAGTGTTCACTAGATGAACGGACGGACGTACGAACGGACAGACAAGCAGGCGGACACACGGACAGACAGACGGGTGGACGCACGGACGGATGGACTGACACGCGGACGCACGAGCAGACGAAAGAACGGGAGCACGTATGGATGGACGGACGCATGGATGGAAGCACGGACGCATTGATAGACGCTTCGCATCACTCATCATTAATTTCGTGGATATGCTGTGATTTTTTTAGGGGCGGAGCTCCTTAGAGTGTGGGTTGCTCCCTCTTCTCTACTAGCAGCAGTAGTATTAGCCCCGAGAACAAACACTGGCGTCGGCTCGCGGCAATGTGACGTCACGGCACGAACTCGCCTGATCCACCGGCGCTTGTCGCCTTTCTCTGCGCCCACCGTGTACACGCTCTTTAGCCATACGTTGTTAATAATTCCTCAATTTCTTGACGCAAATTTCTCAACTTATAAGGTGCAAGGCTTCTGTTAAGTCTGGTGTTGTCGTCGGCCCATAGACGTACGCGTTGGTCGCGGTAGTCCAAAAAGCTCAGACAGCCTCGAACGGTTAAAAAAACTCCCAAGCATTTCCCCGAGAGTGAACATGGTTAAGTGCGAATGTACGGGGTGATGCTATGAGGGGTATTTATTAATTCGCACTATTATATTTATTAATC
Organism: Rhipicephalus microplus; assembly: GCF_013339725.1. Classification (NCBI taxonomy): domain Eukaryota; kingdom Metazoa; phylum Arthropoda; class Arachnida; order Ixodida; family Ixodidae; genus Rhipicephalus; species Rhipicephalus microplus. Next base: position 195,749,193 of record NC_051165.1, read on the forward strand.
ACACTATGGTGCCTTTATGGTGTAATGGTTCCTGGGAATCGCAATTTGATCACACGGAGGAGTTTACGTTAACTCACTGGCGAATGCCAACGGATTTTAACTTTACTCCCCCTCATAGCATGCGAGCCCCGGACGAGCAAAGTCCAGGGCTCGCACCCTCTCCCGCGCGGCACGTTCACTGGCTCGAACGGCTTCGGGAACGTCCACTCGCCGTTGACGATTGCGAGCGGCGTCTTGACACAGGCCTTCATCGCCCTTCTCCGCCTGACGCTTGCGTTGTCGTTCCGCTTCTTGGGCCGCGTTCACGGCTCGATGCTGACGCCTCATCTCGGCCTCGCGAACGCGCAGTTCACCATGCGCTGCATGCTTCGCCCGCTTGTCCTCGGCCTCGCGAGCGCGAAGTTCGGCATCCTCTGCACGCTTCGCCCGCTTGTCCTCGGCCTCGCGAGCGCGCAGTTTGGCATCTGCTGCACGCTTCGCCCGCTTGCACTCGGCCTCGCGAGCACGCAGTTCGGCGTCCGCTGCACGCTTCGCCCGCTTACGTTCAGTCTCACGAGCCCTTCGCAGCGCCGCCTTGTCTTCCAACGTCGGCGAAACCACCGTGGTACCGTCACCTCCAACGATGGGTGCAGTGCTGGCATTCGGTTGTACTGCATTCGTTGTTGATGGTAGCGTTGCCTCCGGGACATCCATCGCACGACCCGCTCTCGACGAGAGACTGAGAGAGAAGGCGGGCGCGCGAGAGAGAGGGGTGCGCGCGCAGCTGCAGCGAGCGAGGAGAGTGGAGGAGCGATCGAAGGGGGCTATCAGCGTCGCGTCCGTGGCTTATTCGGTAGAGCGTCGCGCTGTGGCCCGCCAAGTCCTCTTTCTTTTAACGATAGAGAGAAGACTGCGGACGCCACCGACGGCGGTGGATGGTTTGGGGTCGCTTATAAAGTGTATTCACACCTAAAACAAGTTTATTCCTATTCAGATGGAGGCGGCGGCCAAACTGCCAGGGGAAACGAACGGTGGCTCGTTTGCGCCGAGCGGGGGAAGGGGAGGAGTCAACATCTGGAAGCAGTTTCAGCATCCGGTCTTTCGCGGGTTCGGAGGCTCGCTCGTGACACAGGGGTGCTTGGAACACAACATCTCCTCCCTCCTTAGATTGTCGCTTGGAAGCGATCTGGGGGCCGCCGTGAGCGCGTGGACGCTCTGGACGCACTAGGAAGAGAAGCCTCCGCTCACTGGGTGTCGTTTCTCTTGTGTTCAGGGCCGGCGGGCGGTGGCGCCGATTCATCTGGTGCGAGATGCCAGGCTAAAGGAAACGAAGCTTCCGTCGAGGTGGCTGCTTGAATGGGAGGTTCCCTTGGCAAATTACCTGAACGGCGTAGCTGATTAAGGTGGCGGCGTGTGGCCTTTCCACCAATGTCGACGAGCCATGACCGCAAACCTATGCGTTTGAGTGCCGTCGCTTCAACCCAGCCGGGCTTTCTGTGGAACTGGCGGGCGTATATGCGCTGTCCACTTTCAATTCTCCTGCTATGTGGGAGCTTTTATTCCTCCGACGGTGCTTTCGCTGAGGGCTCCGGGATAATTGCGGTCAGCTGGGTTCTCATTTCTCGTCTGAACATCAATTTCGCTGGCGTTTGATCAGTAGTGCTTTGAACAGTGTTGTGCTGTCTGAAGAGAAAGCGCGCGATGCGGCGTTGCATTGTCCCAGTCTGGTCTTTAGTAAGGGCGCGCTTTAGCTCAGCCACGTAGTGCTCGGCTTGTCCGTTCGTAGCCGGGTGGTAAGGAGCTGATGTAACAGACGAGACGCCGTTGTCGCTGTAAAACTTAAGAATCTCCGTGGACACAAACGGAGTGCCGTTGTCCGAGACCACCTTGCGCGGTAGGCCAAACGTTGCAAACAACGACCGCAGAGTGTCGATAACTGCTGCCGATGTCGTTGTAGCCATTTGTTTCACCTCCAGCCACTTGGTGTATGCGTCTACAACCACCAGGAACGAACACCCTTCGATAGGTCCAGCAAAATCAATGTGCAGGGTGTACCAAGGTGTGTCTGGTCTTTCCCATTCAGGAATGAGGGCTCTTGGCGGGCTTCTGTGGTTGCATTGGCAAGGCTGGCAATCGTGAACTGTTAATTCTATATCATGGTCGATACCAGGCCACCACATATAACTTCTGGCGCGCTTTTTCATGGCAACAATGCCTCGATGGCCTGCGTGGACAAGCGACATGGCCTGTTCGCGAAGTGCCGCTGGAATTACAACTTTTGATCCCAAGGTGACGCAACCACGATGAGTGCTCTACTCCGCAGCTCGCTTGCGGTAAGCGTCGAAGTGTTCACCCTTTAGCTTCTGCACGTTGCCTTCTTGTATAGCTGCGTAGACTTCCTTCAAGACAGTGCACTCCTGCGTTGATGCTGCTACCGTGTCAGCTGTTAGCGGAGGGTTCGGCAGCGCCTCGAACATGAGTATATCACCCGGCAGGGGTGGTTCATCTATTGTGGTGTCTAGCGGCAGGCGGCTTAGTGCGTCGGCGTTCTGGTGTTTCTTCCCAGTGCGATGTACGAGTTCGTAATCGTACGCCGACATCTTGATGCACCATCGTGTCATTCGCGGCGACAATGTCTGTGGCATTGGCTTCTGGGGACCCATAATACCCAATAAGGGCCGGTGATCTGGTATGAAAGGCACTTTCCTGCCGGTGACGTACTGCCGAAAGTGATCTGCTGCGTAGACGATGGCAAGTCCCTCTTTATCTAGCTGGGAATAATTCCTCTCTGCCTGCGATAGGGTGCGCGAAGCAAAAGCGATCGGGGCTTCCCGTCCCTGGTCGTCAACTTGGGAGAGGACTGCTCCCACTCCGCATGGTGATGCGTCACAGGCTAGCAGTAGGGGGTCTCCTTTTGTCGTAGTGTCACAGAACAGTAGACTTGCGAAGTAGTTGCTTAAGGGCAACAAATGACTCTTGGTGGCGTGGCGACCAAGTCCATGGGACTTCTTTCTGCAGGAGCTGATATAGATCGTTGGCCACTGTAGCTCGATGTTCTAAGAACCGGTCGTAGAACGCCAACAGCCCCAAAAATGACTGCAGTTCTTGCTTGTTAGTAGGCGCTCGTGCTTCGGTGATTGCACGCACTTTGTCTTCAGTGGGATGGATACCCTGCGCGTCAATTTGATGTCCAAGAAACTTCACTTCAGGCACCGCAAAAACACATTTTTATTTACTGATGCGCAAATTAGCATTTGCTAGCCTTTAGGAAATGAGCTCCAAGCGTTCTGTGTACTCTTCATTGGAGGCGTCACCGACAATAACATCGTCCAAGTAGACGCAAACACCTGGGATCCCACTAAGTGTAGACTCCATAAATTTCTGGAAGATTGCTGGCACTGCAGATATTCCGAATGGTAGCCTTTTAACTTTGTAAAGACCCTTAATAGTGTTTATCGTGAGCAGTTCAGACGTTCATTCGCTCACCTTCAGCTGCTGGTAGGCTTGTGTCAAGTCCAAGGTGCTGAAGATTTTTCCACCACGAAGCGTGCTAAAAACCTCTTTCGGTGTCGGCAGTGGGTAGGAAGATGCTTTTGTCGCCAGGTTGACAGTGCTCCGGTAGTCTCCGCAGAGGCGTAGGGTACCGTTCTTCTTTCGGACGAGAACGAGTGGTGTAGACCATTCCGAATGTTGCGTTGGTTCGATGATCCCTTGTTCCTGCAGTCGGTCAAGTTCATTCTCGACTGACGTTCGTAGAGCGAAAGGCACCGACCTAGCTTTCCAAAATTTCGGCGTCGCATCCTCCCGCAGCTCCAGTGTGACTGGAGGTCCGTTGTTCCCTGGTATTTCTTCGGAGAAAACCGCTTTGTACTTATCTTGAAGCTGCTCCACTGACGGATAACTGGGTCTGTGGTGAACTCCGCCAATGATCACTCCAAGGGGGGTGAACCAATTTCGTCCTAAAAGGCTTGATCCAGAACCGTGGATGACTAGCAAGGGGAACTGATGGGTCTGCCCGTTGTAGTACACGTCTACGTTGGCACAGCCCAGCAGTGGAAGGGAATGTCCGGACCACGTTCTCAGCTGCGTGTCGTCTTGCTGGAGAGCTGGCGCGTTCTCACGCCAAGTAGCGCGAAAAGTGTCCTCGCTGATGAGCGTACATGCTGCTCCGGAATCCACCTCAAACCTGATAGGGCGCTGGTGTACCATAATTTCAGTTGTAATCTTCATTCTCGTTCCGGGGTTCACAACGGCGTTTAAGTCATATAGTGCCGATGACGTTAGTGCTGTTCGGCTTGTATCTTGCGTCTGGCCCTCCAGTGCGTCGACATTGTTGTTCCGTTGCACTGAAGTCTTCGGTCCGAGCTGTTTGCGCTTCGAGATGCATGCCTTTTCAATGTGTCCCAGTTTTTGGCGAAAATTGCAGGTCGCTGTCTTGTATCGACATACCTGGGGATCGTGCATGTCGTCGCATCGCCAACAGCGCTGTGTCTTTCTGCTTGATTTCGCCTTAGACGTGAAATGACCTGACTGCTAACTGGTGTGATGCACCGGCTCGACGTTCCGTCGAATATCCCTCTGCTGGTGACCGGCGCCCTCCGTTCGTTGGGCGATGTCGTAGGCTTTGGAGAAGGTGAGACCCGTCTCCACGAACAGGCGTTGTTGTAGGCCTGCGTCACGCAGTCCGCACACAAAACGGTCACGCAACATAACGTCCAAGGGGAGCATAGTGGTGTTAGCAAGTGTGGCAGTCGATCCTCTCTCCAGCGCAGTAGCTGCAGTTATCGTGGTCAACGTCCCGAAATTGCAGTCAGCAGCGAGCTTTTTGAGAGCCGCTACGTATTCGGCCACTTTTTCGCCTTTCAGTTGGTCTCGCCGTTGGAAGCGGGCTCGACAGTAGACCTCCGATGGCCTTGGGTCATAGTGCTCTTGTAGCGCTGCTACGATGTCGTCGTAGTCAACGGCTGCTGGAGTGCGTGGCTGAATCAGGGCACAGACTGTGTCGTATGTCTGCTCCTCACACAGCGTTAGCAGGTTGGCCCTCTTCATTGCTGCATCAGTGATGTTGTTAGCCTCGAAGTGAAGTTGCAGGCGTCCAAACCACGATGACCATGATGAGCCGTTGAATTCGGGTAGCCGATTTGGGAGCCCGTGCGTAGCCATAGCTTGTAGCTTGTTAATATCGTTGCGTAGCGTTGGTCCAAATCCACTTCCTCGTCGCCACTGTTATGTCCGGTGTTGTCGTCGGCCCATAGACGTACGCGTTGGTCGCGGTAGTCCGAAAAGCTCAGACAGCCTCTAACGGTTAAAAACAAGTTTATTCCTATTCGGATGAAGGCGGCGGCCGAAATGCCGGGGAAAACGAACGGTGGCTCGTTTGCGCCGAGCGGGGGAAGGGGAGGAGTCAACATCTGGAAGCAGTTTCAGCATCCGGTCCTTCGCGGGTTCGGAGGCTCGCTCGTGACACAGGGGTGCTTGAAACACAACAGCTTCATAACTAGTGAAAGTTCTGAAAGCTGTAAGAAGTTTCCACAATTTCTCTTAGGGTCGGCAGACTCTCGTTCAAGCGGACGGTTTATTGTGAACATAGTGATGCAGAAGAAGACACTCGTTGTTTTTATCGCGTACACCAGAAAATGGGTGCTAGTAAAATATGCTCAGTGGTACTAACATTATTACAACTACACATAGACTCCGGGACTAGAACAAGTCCGTGCCAAAGTAAGTGAAATAAAATCGGGACGTTTTCAAATCACTTAATACATTGGGCTTTACTGTGCAAGTAACGCCTGCATCTGCGAATGATCTAAAAGATTCGACAGAACTGCGTTTTCTTCAGCAGGAGACATTACAAGTATATGACTGTCATAAGCACTCACGTAACATATTCGTCAAACAAACAAAACAATTATGCCACACAAACAACACTTTCGGAAATAATGAGATATTTCCATTCATTATTTATGTGTACAGATTTTTCCGCAACAGTCGCCAGGTATTATATAGTCCTATACACCGATGCCTATGCACCGATATACACCGTATAGAGTACTATACAACAATACCATCACACATGTTTTGGCAATTCCTCGCTTAAAAAGCGTGGAGTGCGTTGAACTAAAGGGTAACATGGCTTTCTTGAAGCGGGGAGCGTATTGCCAGCACGCATGTTCCGGCAGAAACACGAGCTCTAGGTCTTAAATTCTAAATTTGTTATTGTCAGGAAACTCCGGCGTCAGCTGCAAATCAGTCATGTTCTGAGTGAAAATGCTAAAAATGTCGGTGTGCTGCCTTGTGTCAACCTGTTCAGCAATATAAAAGAATCATCAATATAGCGTAATACCTTAATGGTATGGGTCTTAGCAAGCCTCGCATGTATGCGTTTGTCATAACGATCCAATAAAATGTCTCTGAGGACTGGAGCTAAACATGATCCAATACACACGCCCTGTCTTTGAATGTACGATTTGTCGTTTCTCGTGACGAATGTCGACCGCAAATTAAGTTCAGAAGTTCAAGAAATCTATCTACGTCACTTCCACGAAGTTTACAAAAATCATTCTCACCAGAGCGCTGGATGCACTCTTTCGCCTGCTCGCACAAAATGTCCTGAGGTAGGAAATATTATAAGTCCTTAACGTCCACGGAAAAAGCACGGGCGCATTGGGGAAACTCATCACGCGGAAAGTCTGAGATGTCCTGCTGTTTTCTTATGATGACTGGATCTTCATTGATCAGCTAGGGCTTTAATATGCATTTGTAGATACCTTTCATTAGGTTTTTGACAAGCGTCATGCTCCGATACGATGACCCGAAAAGGACAGACTTTCTTGTGGGCCTTAGCTATGAAGAAGACAGAGAGGCTTGAACCTTTGCACGTTCTCACCGACACGGCCAATCTAGTAAGCCCCAATATTTCACACAGCTTCTCAGTTACCTTTTGCCGGAGCTACTTTTTGCAGTTTCCTGAAGTTCCCTGATAACGGTGCTACCACCTTGTCTTCATAAAGTGGTTTAGCAACCAGGACAAATCCTCCTTCCTTGTCAGACTGGAGTAAATTGATGTCCACTTCTTTAACAGCAGACACGACATGCCGAACTTTTTGAAGTTCTTTCTCTGATGGGTTGCTTGGACAGAAACTTGGCTCCCTGTTTGATGCACCTCTCAATTTCATCAGCTTTTGTTCTTCCCGAAGCTTGCCTGACGAGACTGACCAATTCAGTCTTATCAAGCCTCGAATGGACGCAGTATTTAGAACCGAGGTCTAGAAGGCACTCCACGTCTTTGGGAATTCATTCGTTGCCAAAAACGACCACTTTTTGGCCCGAAATGGATGCTTTCAGTTTTTTCTTCGGTAGTCTAATCACCATAGAATGCCAAAGGAAATCAGAAGTTTGCGAGTCATCCCGCAGATCCTTCCGCCCCATTTTCTTCGCTTTAGTGAAGGGGCCCTGCTTCAGGTTAATGGCAAGAAGACATTCGGTGATGAATGTCACCTGTCTCCAAGCCTCTCCTGATAGCATCTTGCACATCCTTTTCTTGTGGCCCCAGGAAGATTCCAGTCCATCAAAAAGGCATAAAACTTCCGGTGATAGACCCCAAAAAAGTCGGTCCTTTTTGGGTCATCGTATCGGAGCGTGACTCTTGACAAAAACTTGTTCGAAGGTATCTTCAAATGCATATTACAGCCCTGACCATTGAAGATGCATTCATCTTAAGAAAACTCCAGGACATCACAGACTGTCTACGTGATGAGTGTCCCCAAAGTGCCTCATGTAATTTTCTACCTCAGGGCATTCTGTGCGAGCAGGGGAAAGAGTGCACCCAGCGCTATGGTGAGAATGGTTTCTGTAAACTTTGTGGAACTGACGTAGATAGCTTTCTTGAACTTCTGAACTTTTATTTGCAGTGGACGCTCGTCGCGAGAAACGAAAAATGGTACATTCTAAGACAGGGCGTCTGTATTGGATCATGTTTAGCTCCAGTCCTCAGATACATTTTATTAGAACGTTATGATGAACGCATAGATGCGAGGCTTGCTGAGACACATACCATTAAAGTATTTCGCTACATTGATGATTCTTTAGTCTTTAGATGGTGCACGCCCGCGCGTGGCACCATCTATCACCACGCGCCGTTACCAGAGCAAGGGAAAGGAAAAAGGAGTGGCCGTATGGTGGAATGCCCGCGAAATGGTCGCGGGCACCCCTCAGGTCCCCACAAGTTGTCAATTAAAGATTGGAATAAGGTGGTCTGGCACATGCGCTAACACTTGTCTTTTCTTCTGTGTGTGATCTCCTCGCCCTCTTGACTATATACATATATCCCCGCCATCTGTGCAATAAATTGGTTGTAAGTGTGTGCTCTGTCCTATTTCATTGGTATATGTTCTTTCTTAACGTTTCCTGCGCACTAATATAGTAAATTTCTTTCAAAATGCAATAGCAACCCGCCCAAGTAGCCACTCTTTTGCAGTATATTTTAAGTACATCGGACTCTTTTCTTCCCTGCCTGTTTGAGACAGGCTTCCATAAGTTTTATCGTTGATGCAACGTGCAAACCCAGGCTTTGCACCTTTTCCCTGAAGAATTCCTTCCTACCACAGGAAGTGTTATGCCTTTTCGGTGGACTGGAAGCTTCCTGGGGCCACAAGAAAAAGATATGCAGGATGCTAACAGGAGATGCTTGGAAACAGGTGAGATTCTTCACCAAATGTCTTCTTGCCATTAACCAGAAGAGGGGTCTCTTTAAGAAAGCAAAAGAAATGTTGCAACAGAATTTCTGGGATGCCTCGCATACTTCTGAGTTTTTTTGGCGTTCTATAGTTATTAGGCTACCACAAAAAACCTAAATCACCAGTTTTGGGGCAGAAAGTGATTGTTCTTCGCAACGAAAGCATTCCCAATGACGTGGAGTGCCTTCTGGAACTCGGTTCTAAATACTGCGCAATCTGAGGCTTGATAAGACTGAAGTAGTCAGTCTCATCAGGCAAGTTTCTTCAAGAACAAAACAGATGAATTTGAGAGGTGCATCGAACAGGGAGTCAAGTGTCTGCCCAACGGACCCTTGAGAGAAAGAACTTTCAATATTCGGCATGTCTTGTCCGCTCTTAAAGAAGCGGACATCAAGTTACTCCAGTCTCACAAAGAAGGAGGATCTGTCCTGGTTCCTAAACCACTCTAAGAATGCAAGTTGGTAGCAGCGTTATCATGGAACTTCAGTGAACTGCTGAAAGTAGCTCCGGCAAAAGTTAAGTGAGAAGTTGAGAAGCTGTGCGAAATATTGGGGCTCACTAAACTAGCCGTGTCCGTAAGAATGTGCAAAGGTACAAGTTTATCTGTCTTCTTCACAGCCAATACCCACAAGAGACTCTGTCCTTTTCAGGTAATTGTACCGGAGCGTGACTCATGGCAAAGACCTAATGAAAGGTATCTACAAATGCATATTAAAGCCCTGATCATTGAAGATCCACTCATCATAAGCGAACCCCAAGACGTCTCAGACTTTCTGCGTGATAAGTGTCCACAATGTGCCTTTGCTTTTTCCGCGGACGTTAAAAACTTATGTTATTCCCTGGTTCAGGACATTCTGTGCGAACAGGTAAAAGAGTGCATTCAGCGCTATGGTGAGAATGATTTTTGTACACTTTGTGGAACTGAGGTTGATAGCTTTCTTGAAATTCTGTGCTTTTATTTGCACTCGACGTTCGTCGCGAAAAATGACAAATGGTACATTCTAAGACAGTGCGTGTGTATTGAATCATGTTTAGCTCCAGTCCTCAAAGACATTTTATTAGCTCGTTATGACAAACGCATTCATGCGAGGCTTGCTTAGACGCATACCGTTAAGGTATTTCGCTACGTTGATGATTTTTTAGTCTTTTAAATTGCTGAACAGGTTGACACAAGGCAGCACGCCGACGACATTTTTTGCATTTTCACTAAGAACATGACTGATCTGCAGCTGACGAAGGACTTTCCTGACAGTAGCAAACTTAGGTTTTCAGATCTAGAGCTTATGTTTCTGCCGGATCATGTGTGCTGGCAATACGCTCCCCGCTCCAAGAAAGCCCTGTTAACATTTAGTTCAGCGCCCTCCACGATTGTTAAGCGAGGAATTACCAAAGCATGTATGATGGCATCATTGTCAAGGTCTTGTCATCACCAGGTTCAGAGCAGTTTTGGCAACCAAGTTGCCAGAGTTAAAAAAGCCGGCTTTCTTGGTCACTTGCTCTCGCGCATAGCAGAATCACTTCTGAATGTATTAAAGCAGGGCAAGAATGCACGGCACACATCTCAAGACAAGCCAAAGCTGAAGGTGTCTGCCATTCCTTATGTGCACAAAGTTTCCCACTGCAATAAAGAATCGTAGAAAAAAACGGGGGTCGAGGTTGTCTTCACGGCAAAAAATAAGCTGAGCTCTCTTTGTAAAACAGTTAACAGCGAAGGATCTTTAGGTGTCTGGTGTAATAAGAAGCACGCAAAGATGTTTTTAGAATGTACAATATGCGTTGTATATCTGATTAATTTATCATGTGGTCGACGCTACATCAATCAGGCAGGGCGCTGTCTGTACGATCACCTAAGGGAGCACGCAAATCTGATGCGCGGATCAGTGGGAAGCAACTTGGCAAGTCACTGTGCGAATTGTGGGTGCACCCTGAAGTTTGATGAATGCCAAGTATTGGGAAGATTTAAAGATTAGAGGGCACATAGAATATATGAGGCTTTTTCGATTAGCAAAGCGGGAACTGAGTGTGTCAGTACCCCATTCGTAAATCTGTTAGATAATGAATACAAGTATCTTTTCAGTGAGGTTGTCAATTGAAGGTTGGAATAAGGTAGTCTGGCGCATGCGCTATTATTTCTATTTTCTTCTGTCTGTGATCTCCTCGCCCTCTTGACTGTATATATATATTCCCGCCATATGTGCAATAAAATTGGTTGTAAGTGTGTGCTCTGTCCTATCTCGCTGGTTTATCTTCTTTTTCAAGTGTTTCCTGCGCACTAAGGAAAGTGATTTTTTTTTCAAAAAAGTCCGTTTCCGAAAAGAAAAACATTCAATCTTTAGGGGTGTTTTTTTACGATTCTTTATTGCAGTGGGAAATTGCTGTAGGGGTGTGGACCCATGTAATAAATAAACAACCTTCGCTTCGACGAGGCGATGACTGGTCTCGTACGTATTGTCCCCCAACAGGTAATCATCTGCCAGCAAAAAAAACATATACATATGAGGTGGCTATATAAACTGGTGGTGCGAATAGCGACCGCACCATTACTACGATTCTGCGCGAAGACTGAATCTGACCGCAGTAGGAATTCGCGCACCTAACCACAACCATACTTAGCCTCAATAATTTCGGTCAATTAAAGCTTCAAAATTACTGCGAGAGAAACATAATCTAAAAAAAAAACGTGCTTAGTGCGCAGGTACACGAGGAAAAAAAACAACAGCAGCGGCGGCCCTATCCTAGGGCGAACGCCTTTCGGTATATGTTGTGATACTCGATGCTGTACGCGAGCGGGGGACTTGATACACTTGTGAAAGCGCTGTTCGTATATAAGTGGATTCCTCCAGTACAAATTATTCTAGGGGACGAGAAGCCCTGATATCCCTGAAAAGAATCACCCATTCACATATCAACCTTATAATGCAATAATGTTGTCCTAATTCCTTCTCAAAACACATGATTATGCGTGAATGAATTTGTTGTATCCAAACTTGATTTTTACACCCCTGAGAATTCGGCTGTCGCCGCCACGAATGAAAGCCATCATCAAGGTTACCAGCGCGACACAGACCAAGCACAAGGACGATATCAGTATTTTGTTCATTTACAATAATCTCGACTGCATCCAAATCAAAGGGTCGCACGTGCGGCTGAGCGGGGTCTTTCAGAAAACCATGTATTCGTCTAGGTAGACTACTGAAAAATAAAAAAAGTGTGCATTGTCACTGCTATGTAACGCGCAGTGTTTTATACCAGATACACACAACTCTGAACGCATGCGGCTTTCTTCTCCAACAAGCAAAGCGCCTCGATGGTCGTCCTTACAGTACCCGACATAACCACTGAACACCGTAGAACTTGCAGTACGAATGGGCGATCATAAATTGTCAAATCGCTCCTGTAACCAGCCCGTCGTCTTCGCAGAGGAGGGGACGTTAGACCATCTCCGTGCTTCTTCGGCGCCACGGGAGGTTGTTGGAAACTGGGGAAGCCTCGCGAGCGAGTGCGAAGCGTTGTACGCTTTGAGAGCGCGGCTTTCGCGCCAGACTTGTCAGCACGGCGCTACCGACTGTGCTGACAAGACATTCTATTTCCATGCCATTCACTTTTTCCTCTCTGCTCTATTCTTTCTATCATCTTCACTTCCACCTTTCTTCCATCCCTAAAAGAGTTGAGCCGTGTCCGCAACGGGAGGCAGAAAATAGCGCCCTTTTTATCTTCTCTCTATAATTAACCTCTCCCCCTCTCTCTCTGTTGACTTCGTCGGCCCTTACGAAGAGTGACAAAGACAGTTACTGATGCTGAGCGCTGAGTTTGGTTGGCTGAGCGCTGAGTTTGGTCGTCTCAGCGACTATTACTCTCCAGCGGGTGTTATTAAAGACGATATAGTGTTTCTTGGGGGCATTCAATGAATGAATGAAACAACTTTATAGTAAAATCCGGCTAGTTTTTGGTGCGGGCCAGACCATTCCAATGGAGGTTGGAAAACCTTGTCTCCAAATAGTCTTCTGAACTGCTGGATAACCAAGGTTTGTTCTTCTAGTTCGGAACTGAGCAGCATTGCACGCCAGCGCTCCCGGAGAGGTTCTGGGGAGTCTGCTTCTCGGGACACTCCCAGAGTTAGTGGCTTAGGGTGGCTGCTTCTACTTCACAGGCTTTACATATCAAGTCTGGGTAAATTGATAGAAGCATTCTGTGTAACTGAGCAGGGCTGGGGAAAGAATGAGTTTGTAATTTTCGCTAGTCTGTTGCCTGTTTTCAATGTAATTTTAGGTGAGGGGGAAGAAAAATGCGCCCCAAGTCACGATGATACATGGTATATTCTGCATAGCTGGAGATTCTGCCTTTTATTACAGGTTCTATTTCGGCAGCAGCATTTCCTGACGATGGTACCCCTTGGGCTGCGTGGCGGGTTAAATCTCGCGACAGCGTACGGACTGTCTCGTTCAGGTTGTTGGTGACCGCGTTTGTGTGCGCCAGGAACCAGATTAGATATTTACGTTCCTCCGAACTCAACAGTTCCTAGTTCCTCGCTAGAATATTTAGGGCACTTTGCCAAATGCGTTCGCACGCAAAATTCCTGATTGCAACCTGTAAGTCGCTCAGAATGAAGCTGTATTTTTTGGAAGTGAGAGCCATGGCGATGGCCACCTCTTCAGCTTCCTCAGTTCATGTCGTAAAGACAATATAGGCAATAACGCAGTTTCTGGTCGCGTCTACAGCCGCTGAAACATGCGCTTTCTTCTTGGAGTACATGCTAGAATCTACGAACAAAGACTTTTCACTTGTCCCGTGTGTCTTAAGCAGTGCTTTTGCTCGGTGGTGTTGGAGGTTTGCATTAATGGTGGGGTTCGTGTTTCTTGGAAGTGGGTTTATCACGATTTTAGAGTGAATGTAGGTGAGAATGTCGTACTTTTTGCCGTGATGAACGTGGTATGTGACACCCAATTTCGCTAATATGTTCCCGCCCGTTTTAGTTGCGGACAGCCTTTCTAAGTGTGAAACGCGCTGGGCTTCAGCACCTCACTCATCTGATCTAGCGTGTTGTGAACGCCTAGTTTCAGGAGTAGTTCCGTACTGCATATTCTGGGACGCCTAAGGCTTGTTTGTACACTTTCCTGATCAGAGAGTTAATTTTGTTGCTCTCTATGGTGTGCCAATCGTGGAAAGCCGCTATGTATGCAACATGGCTAATTACAAACGCCTGTATTAGGTGCATGACGCTGACCTCGCCCATGCCTCAGTGTCTATTTGTAACCCTGCGCACTGAACGCATAGCGTTGGCGACCTTGGTTTGTGGCATGTGGATAGTTTTACCGTTGGTTACCTTGGACTCAATGATCAATTTGAGGGCTCTTATATGCTGAACTATAAGTATAAGTTTGCCATCGGCCGTGCTTACTGTAATCTCTTCGTACTCGCGACTACCTGTGTGCGATTTTGGTGGTCTGCCTCTAAGCGTGGGTTTGTATAGAAGGAGCTCCAACTTTTCTGGCGAACATCTAAGGACCGTGCCTTCTATGTATCTATTCACCGAGGCTACGGCTTCTTGAAGCTTCTGCTCTATGTAGCCATCACTACCGTCGGCTACTCGGATGGTAATATCATTTGCATAGATTGAGTGATGAACTCCCGGAATTTTATCAAGTTCGTTCGGTAGGCATCGTTAGGTAGGTATCGTTGTCAAAATTTATTTATTTATTTATTTATTTATTTACAGATACTGCAATTACGATAGGGGATTTTAGCTGGGCGTAAATACAGCTTATTATCAAACAAATGCAGGCAACAAAACCAAACAGGGTATAACAAATACATGTTACGCAAACGAATACATTATTTTAGGCTACTGCGCGTACAAAAACAGGTCCTATACAAAACATCAAACAAATAATCAAAAACTCGGCGAAAAGAAATACATATTATGAAGGAGGTCATATAGGAAAAATAATTAACAGATGTTTGCAGCAAATGAAGACAATGAAGGTTGTGTAACTTGGGTATTAGTCAGGTTATTCCATTAAGTCACTGTTCTTCAAAAAAGAAGAATATTTGAAACAATTATTTTTTATGCAAAATGAAGTAATTGTTAGGCGATGCTTCTGTCTTGTGGCATAACCAGAAGAAAACGTAATTATATCAGATATGTTTATAGTGTACTGTTTATAGATAAGTTGAAATAACAATTTCATACGGGAAGCGCGATTGCGATCCGTAAGTGCAGGCAAGTTGGCTTGTTTTAGAAGTTCAGTTGCAGAGGTACGGGTGAAGTTATTGAAAATTGAAAAGCATTGGCGAAATCATGGAGCCCTGTGGCGTTCGGGTGCTGCCCAACTCGTAGAGGTCTGATTTACCATCACCTATGGTGATCCTCATTCTCCTGCTGGGAAGGAAGTCTTTCAAATAGTTGTACGCTCTCTCTCCCATATTTAGACTAGAAATTTGAGCTAGAATGGCGCTATGTGCCACGTTATCGAAGGCTTTTTTGAGATCCAGTTGAAGGATGATCCAGGTGGATCTAGATTTATGGTCGAGTACTTGGTGCCTAATTTGCAGCATGGCGTATTGTGTAGACAAGTTCCATCTAAAGCCTAGCATTGTATCTCTAGTGACCACCATCATCTATGTGGTCGTTTACTCTACAGAGGAAGGCGTGCTCCATTAGCTTTCCCACACATGACGTGATCGAGACAGGCCTAAGGTTATTTTTGTTGATTGGTTTGCCTGCTTTAGGAATTAAGATTGTTGTGGCTTCTTATTCTGACCCGGGTATCAAGCCACTGATCCATCACTCGTTTATATACTCGGTTAAAAAATCTACAGAGTCCTCGTCCAGGTTTCAGAGCACGCAGTTCGTTACACTGTCCGGCCCTGGTGCCGATTTAGGATTTGAGTTGTGAAATACCGCTCTTATCTCCGCCATGGTGAATTTCTTGTCTAGCGTTGCGTTGGCGTCTTTCGAGTAATCTGGGTGTCACACAGGTGGAGTCTTCGCAATATATAGAGCCTTTAGATCCTGAATTAACTGTTCCTCGTTACCCTTGTGATTGTGTGTTAACTTGCGAATAGTGTGCCTCTGTTCCATTTCGATATTTATCTGATCTAAAAGAAACCGAAGCAATTTCCACGTTTGGGAAGCCCCGAGCTGCCTGTCCATGTCTCTACAGATTTGTTCCCATTGTTGCTCGTTTAGTTGCCTGCAATAATCCTCAATCTCCCTGTTTAATTGCGTGATCTTTTTTCGTTACCCTCTTTGGTGTGTCTGGATCCTCCACTAGCTTGAAGTCATTCTTTCACCTGCCATAGGTGTATAAGCTCACTATCTAGCCTTTCCATGCCTTTCCATGAGAGGGTTCGTCTGCACTTTTTGCGTGGCCTGCCGGGCGCTCTTTATTACATTTTCACACGACCTCTTTATGTCCAATGTGAGTGGGGACGACGACCATCATCTTAGCTCTCTGAATTTGTCCCAGTCAACAAGGTGTTTCGTTCGATTGGATGACCAAGTTGCGTCATTCTCACGTGGTATTGTCATCACCAGAACTCTATGGTCACTACCCAGATCGTCGAGAGCGTTATCTCACGTTGCACCCGAGGCGTTTTATGTCATAGTGAGATCCGGCAACGTGTCCCTTTGGGCACTTGTACCTATTCGCGTATGTGCAGTAGGCTCAGCGATTATCGTTAAGTTCTCGTTTTGTATGCTCCACAGATGTTTGTCTTTGGAGGAGCTGAAGACGTAGCCCCGAGCTTCTTGTAGAGCGCTGAAGTCTCCGCTCACTAAAAGCTGAGTGTCTTCCGCTACCACAACTGCTTTCCTGAAGTAAGTATTGAATTTTTCTCGCCGATTGAACGGGCTGCCATATACGTTTAACATAGAAATACTTGTCACCCTTGAATTTCGAGAAATGACTTCTGTCATTATGTAATCATGTTCTACACCGAGGTCATGAGTTTTGACTGTCAGTTCTCTGCTAACTAATCTGAGAATTTCGTCATTGTTGCCTCGCCCAGTGCCTATAGATTAGTAACCGGCCAGTTTGGCAAGCCCATGCGTTTCCTGGAACAAAAGAGCGTCCGCTTTATTGCCCTGCGTAATCTATTGTCGGAGAACGTATATTTTGGTCCCATATCTCCTACAATTCTATTGACAGATTTTGAACGGTCACCTAACCCACCTTAAGTTGCGTGTGACGGAGGGATAAAAGTAGCTTGCCGTAGAAAAGCTATCGGTGTCACCGCGGTTGGATAATCCAAGTAGTGCTGTTTCTGTGGTTGCACATTGGCTACTGCATGTACAGTAGGTGTTGCCATTGCACTATTGGTACATTGCTCTATGGTTTCGACTCTGGTGGTGAGTGCTGCAATATCGATGGACGCTTTGGTCGTGGCCTCAACTAACGATTGGATAGTGGCTAGTATTTGACCTAGCTTCCTCTCAATAGTATCTGATCATTTTGTTCAGCGAGATTTTGCCTGGGACTTGCGATTGCACGGTCTTTTGACTTTGGTCTTTCGTTTGAGTGGATCATGCGATCCTCACCTATCAAAACTTTGCTATTTTCTACTATGGTATGAGTCAATATTTTTAGTTGCCCGGCTATACCTTCTGGCGAAAGTTGATCAATTTTGGCATTTAACGGTGTGATAATCTCTCTCATTTGGGTATTTGCTGCTTTTAGCATTTCGAGTTCCACATTAGTGTGTTTAACTGACTCCCCATTCTCCGCTGGTCACGACCCACGTACTTTATCAGCCCAGCTCATCATGTATGGCGAATTCCTCGGCTTTGATCCGGACCGGGAGCACGACCTGACAGGGGTGCAGCCTCTAGAAGTGGACCCCGTCCCTCGTCTTCCCCTTGATCTTAGTTTCGACCTCGGGTGGGATTTTTTTCTTTGCTGAAGAAGTCGCTTGTCTCTGGTTTTCTTGTGACTTGGCCCACTGTCTCTGCTTGAAGATGAATGGCTTTTTATACTTGACTTTGCAGTTTCTGTCCGTGGTCGCATGATCTTTGCCGCACATCCGGCATTTGGGTTCGCACGTGGGGTCTCTGTGTGAATTGAAGGCACCGCACCCAGGGCAGAGTTCATCGTTGGGACGCCCGCTAAACCTTTCTAAAACCAAGAAGGTTAGGCCCCGCGAGTATAACGTAGCACCTTTTCCTGTCAGATAGTGTTCAATGTACATGCCAATGGCTGCTAATGAGGAATGAGAGGCAGGAGAATTCTGCTTTTAGTTAACGTGCACGCTGCGAATTTTTTATTGTTCCACAACGCACAGGAGAAATCTCTCACCGACACCATCTTGCACGTCAAAGCGTAAGATATGTTACGCACTACTAGAGTGAAGAACGGGTGCCGCTTATGGAGCTCCGTCCCGAAAACAGACAGCCCAGTCCACAAGTGAAATCATAATGTCGCTTTCTGCACTCACGGGTTGCACGGAAATAAATGGGTCAATTTTTTTTCGTGGAAATACTATTCCTTATTTAATTCGACGCTGCTTAGAGAATTAATACAGGCGTGCTCGCACAGCTGCGACGCGTAATGCGACATTTATTGCTTTTCGGGACGAAGCTTTTTATAGCGTCACTTGGTCGGTCGTCCTTCTTTCAAGCATATCTACGAAGTGAATGATATGATGAGTGGGGTGAAGCTTCTGTTCATCCGATGCGTGCTGTAGTGTGATAGGAGTCGAGGGATGCATGGACAAACGAATGCACGGAAGGATGGATGGGCGAACGCTTCACCCCATTAGTTTTCACTCCGTGCATATGCCGTAGTTTTTGTTTGTATATCCCTCGCGCGCCGAACTGCGTTTTGCTTGTCGTTGGCAAGTCCCACTGAACGTGCCTCATCTAAAAGACCAGTTTTGGCAAGCACGGCTCGACGGCCGGCGTGCCAGCCTAAGACGCGAAAAACGCTTCTAAGAAGCAATGAAACCGCGTCGAGGCGCAGCTGTGATCACATTGGGGCGTCTGCACAAATTCTCGAAACAGCGTTACAATGAAAAGCAGGACTAGTTCAATGAGAGCAAGGAGAATCTATTTATTTGAGTGTAAAAAGTAATCAATGGACATAGAACGCTGCAGTCATCTGATCTCGCTTGCGGATCGGGCTGCCATTTTAAGTGTGAATACACTTTATAAGCGACCCCAAACCATCCACCGCCGTCGGCGGCGTCCGCTGTCTTCTCTCTATCTTTAAAAAAAAGGGGACTTGGCGGGCCGCAGCGCGACGCTCTACCGAATAAGCCACGGACGCGACGCTGATATCGGTGTCTGTAACGCGCCTTATACCCCC
Source organism: Rhipicephalus microplus (assembly GCF_013339725.1). Classification (NCBI taxonomy): domain Eukaryota; kingdom Metazoa; phylum Arthropoda; class Arachnida; order Ixodida; family Ixodidae; genus Rhipicephalus; species Rhipicephalus microplus. Next base: position 195,768,208 of record NC_051165.1, read on the forward strand.
TCCCCCTTCGCTCGCTCCTCCGCTCTCCTCGCTCGCTGCAGCTGCGCGCGCACCCCTCTCTCTCGCGCGCCCGCCTTCTCTCTCAGTCTCCCGTCGAGAGCGGGTCGTGAAGTAAAGTTAATAAAACTCGCAAGCATTTCCCTGAGGGTAAACATGGTTAAGTGCGAATACACGGGGTGATGCTATGAGGGGTATTTATTAATTCGCACTATTATATTTAATAATCACACTATGGTGCCTTTATGGTGTAATGGTTCCTGGGAATCGCAATTTGATCCCACGGGGTAGTTTACGTTAACTCACTGGCAAATTCCAACGGATTTTAACTTTACTACCCCTCACGACCCGCTCTCGACGAGAGACTGAGAGAGAAGGCGGGCGCGCGAGAGAGAGGGGTGCGCGCGCAGCTGCAGCGAGCGATGAGGGCGGAGGAGCGAGCGAAGGGGGAGGGGGTATAAGGCGCGTTACTGACACCGATATCAGCGTCGCGTGCGTGGCTTATTGGGTAGAGCGTCGCGCTGCGGCTCGCCAAGTCCTCTTTCTTTTAAAGATAGAGAGAAGACTGCGGACGCCGCCGACGGCAGTGGATGGTTTGGGGTCGCTTATAAAGTGTATTCACACTTAAAATCCGTTGGCATTCGCCAGTGAGTTAACGTAAACTCCCCCGTGTGATCAAATTGCGATTCCCAGGAACCATTACACCATAAAGGCACCATAGTGTGATTAATAAATATAATAGCGCGAATTAATAAATATCTCTCATGGCATCACCCCATGTATTCGCAGTTAACCATGTTCACCCTCGGGGAAATGCTTGAGAGTTTTTCTTTCTTCTTTGCCGGAGCCCGCGTCCCCCACCGCTTCTACACAGCTGGCGAACTTCAAGGTATTGTTTCGAGCACATGCGGATTTCTTGCAGAAGAATCGTAATTTTAACTGTGCCAATATGGGCGGTGTCAATCTACAGCAAAATAAAAACCCCATTTCAAAATAAAACGCCCCAGCATTGACTTTGCCTCTCGTACTCCTTGACCTGAGAATTCCAAATGAACACAAAGCTATATAAAGACACAAAGACATTTTTCTCACCACATAAAAACTTTGCCAACAGTATGGCAGCCTTTTCGACCGCAATGAAGATCGCTGCGGTGCGGAGAAAAGAGCGCGTCACGCCCACCTCTGGAAACACGCGCTCTCCGCGCGGTTGGGACGGCCGGAGAGAAACCCGCTGCGATCCCGCAATCTCGGAGGCCATGGCGAGCCAACCTTAGTTAGTGAATTGCTCAATAGGTGACGTTGTGTGTGTATGTCCGTAAAAAAGGGTAAATTTAGTTTTTGGTTCACTAAGTATAACGGCTGGGTGGCGTTAGCTGTCGCCCGATCTAAAGGGTAAAGCCATATCATTGCATCCATCCATATGTCGTAAAAATTATGCCTACCCTAAGACCTCTTATTTGTTATAGGATTGATTGACTGATTGATTGATTAGTGAACGCACAACTCGCTTTCAACACGGCCACGGCAAGTATGGAGTGAATATCAATAGACGACGTTAGTGCTTTTCGTATAGCTGACAATTTTGTGTAATTAACTGACGTACGGATGGACAGACAGACTTAAAAACAAAAAGACAGACAGACAGACAGACAGACAGACAGACAGACAGACAGACAGACAGACAGACAGACAGACAGACAGACAGACAGACAGACAGACAGATGAATGAGCGAACGCTTCTCGCATCATCACCATCAATCACTCCGTGGATAGGCTTTGTATTTTGTTGGTGCATACATGAAGGGAAATTAAGAGAAAGGTACAATAGGGTTTCCTGTGGTGTATGATTCCCGGATACATTTGGAATCTACGTCCATCGGTATTGTCTACAAGCTCAATTTGAGGTTTGGAGATTCAAAGAGTGCACTAGAACGTATAGGCGGCATTTAGTAAATTAAGATACATTCACTAAACAGCGTGCGCGTTGCTCGCACCGTATTTGCAACGAACGATTAGTATGTACTCACTTTCGTTGGCACTGCAGCTACAGGTTGGAGTAGTGCTTAAATAAAAAAAGAAAGAAGCATGGCAAAGATGAGAATACGCAAGAACTATCGACCACTCACTCTCAAATGAAAGTTTATTGGACGTGTCACAAAAATAGAAAAAAAAACATTCGAAAGTGGATGTGCTGCTCGTGTGTCATAAAAAGACACACAAAGTCAAAGAAGGAAGGCTCGTGCTTATCGTCGATTATTCTAGTGAATTTTCTTGACCTGTACCGGCCGAGAAGGGAGGCGCACACAAAATGCGACGTTCTTTGTGACATAATATGCTTTCACAATTTCTCGCGTTGTATGACTAGATTTACGGTACAAAATTGCTGTGCTTTCGAATGTGGGATTACATTGGCATGACTGACATAACGACGTGAAATCGAACGACTACATTCAATTAATTTAGATGCTCACTCGACCACACTGGCCGACCGGTCTGGCCGATGAATAACAAATGGCGAAACAATTGCCACGGATCTTTTTTGCCCACTGCCTAACTTTGCTACCTTTCGCGCACTACTGACTAATCGGATCTAGTTCGTTTGAGGCGCGCCAAGCAACACCACGCGCACAGTTTCTAAAAATATATATTGAACATCCCAGCTACAAACCTGTTGCAATTTGTTCACCATACTCGTCGGTCCTCCTTTCATTGTCCTGTGTTGTCCAGCGCTGTTTGTTCCCAACCACGCACGTCGCTTCCATACATTACTCATTCCATACAATACTCATTCCATTACTTTTTATACATATCTGCAATAACGGCAATATTTCTATGGGTGGAGGACGTCCGTATTTATATCCTTCTGTGCCACGCAAACAAGTTCTCGCAAACTGATGCAGAAGCGCCTTTGAGGGGATCAATTTAAAGGTGAAAGCTGTTGCTCGTCTTATGCACGCACCTTTTTTTTTTTTTTTTTTTGGTGCCGTCCGGAAGCAGGTAATTGAAATTCCTGGTTTCTGATTATTTGAATGCGCTGACATACGAAATGAAAGGCCACTGTCGCCGAACCTGCACTATTCTATCCGCCAACATTCTCGCAGTGACACGTACGAGAGTATACCAAGAAACAGTAACTTACCCAACCAAGGCACCTCGCAAATGAATGCGAGGTGTCCTGATATAAACACGTTTAAAATGTGCTGACATTCTACAGCGCATGACTCGTCGAATAAAATAAAACAATCTCTGATGATGATGATGATGATGATGAGGAGGAGGAGGATATGTGTGGTGTAACGTCCCAAAACCACCATATGATTATGAGAGACGCCATAGTGAAGGGCTCCGGAATTTTCGCTACCTGGGGTTCTTTGATGTGCCCCCAAATCTGAGCACGTGGGCCTATGAAATAATCTCTATACTTAAACATTAACACCTCCCAGCAGTTTGGTTAAACTTGATCACGAATGATTTATTAAACAGCTTGTGAACAAGCATCTTTGAATAATTATGAATTCATTGTTCCTGCTCACAGTGCTCACAATAACACGTTTTGACAGCATGTGCGCAAACACTCGCACGCCGCTTTGCACACCGTATGCATTCGCTCGGCAATATACTCACTGCGGCATTCTTTTCGATAATTGCGTCTGTTCAAACAGGCATGTTCAGGCATGCAGGTGTGTTCAGACGTGTGTAATATTTGTGATTTATTTCAGTCAACAACCGGCAACGTGCTCGTTCTCTCATTCGTTAGATGCTCCCACCGCGGCCCCAACGAGGAGTGGGTGATGGCACAGCCTGACTCTACAATGTCACGAGGAAGCTCCCTGTAAACCACAGAAAACGTCTGTTACGCCTGAATACTCATACGAGCACATATCCTTACTTGAATTAGGATATCTTGTGCTAAATACTCGTTACTGATAATCGCCCCCCCCCCCCCCGAATCTCAAACAATACTCCTCCTGGCTTTCCTTTTCTCTGTCAATCTGACCGACTGAGGCGTCCTCTAATTCGAGAGAAGTTTGATTGATATGTCGGGTTTAACGCCCCAAAACCACCATATGATTATGAGAGACGCCGTAGTGGAGGGCTCCGGAAATTTTGACCACCTGTGGTTCTTTAACGTGCACCCAAATCTGAGCACACGGGTCTACAACATTTCCGCCTCCATTGGAAATGCAGCGCCGCAGCCGTGATTGGATCCCGCGATCTGTGGGTCAGCAGCCGAGTACCTTAGCCACTAGACCACCGCGGCGGGGCGATTCGTGAGAAGTTTATCGAGCACACCCTGCTTATTTCTCAACATGCGTCCACATCGCCTTGCACATCTGCACCAAGTAGGCATTGGTAGCAGGGCACGGCTGAAGCTCGAGCCTAAACGGCTCCGCTGTTAAAAATTATCGGGCTTACTCGTATGTTTAAGAACGGGAAAGGCACACTGGGAACAAAAACAGCACACACAAACATGCGTGTTTTGTTTGTGTGCGCCTCGTAGGCAATGGCCTTTTTCTTGGTCACTGAAATATAACGGCTCGAAGCAAGTGACGCAGCAATGTTGAAAATGTGAGTGGCGGCAGTCGTTCAGGCCACCCCTCATATTCAGAGATGATGACGATTTTCGTGGGTATGGTGCATTTAATTTTTGTGTGTGTGTGAAAGTACCTTGCATGCTTCTATGTACTTCAAAATCTGTATCGTCTCACCATGATACATATTTTCTACGGCTCTGTTCGTAATTGCTGTGAACTTTTCACTAAAGAAACGTGCGTTCTGTGTAAAAAAGGCATTTTCGTTATACTGTAAATTTGGAACACATGCTGTAAATTCACAACACACATGTCAGTGTTTCAGTTCTTTTTTTCAAAAGATAAACCGAATATCCATGCATTGCAGTATTTGTGTACGTGTGTTGTCTCCTCCCGAATTCTGTAGGGGCAGGGGTCTTTGTCAAGCCGCTATCATAGCGGCTTTTTGCTCCTGTCCTAGCATTCGTTTCAAGTGAGTGCTGAAATAAAGAATCAGAATCCGAGATGTTATAGAGCATGCTGCAGCAGACGTTCTATCCTTCGGTATCTGCTGGCCCGGATTATTGTCAGTAAACATATTCGGAGCAAGCTACATACGTTGACATTAGAACGAACATGCGAGACTGCAAATCTGGCACCTGTAAGACGACGGTGTCGATTGCCGTCTGTAGCTGAATGGCGAGCACGTACGAGGCGTCCTGGTGGTGCAGCACAAAGGAGTCATCCAGCGCGAAGAAGGGCACCGCAGAGATGGAACCCTTGTCCGAGGAGTACGTGCGCAGCTGGTACGTCTCACGTTCGCGGGCAACCTTCTGCTCCAGCTGCTCCACTTCCTCCCTGTACACCGGTGTTCATAAACGTCATACATTGAAACACAGCAGCTTTCGTTTTAATGAAACCCTGCGAGTGATGGAGGCAAGGAAGTTGTAGGAGGATCGAGTTATTGAGGATGCTCTTATATATATATATATATATATATATATATATATATATATATATATATATATATATATATATATATATATATATTGTGTCAGTCAAAACACGAAAACACAAGCCCTTAAGTGTACACTTGTTTCCCTTATTCATTTACAGGGTCTCGTACTGGCACACTTGGTGCGTTTCGGTTGTATACGAGGGACTAATGGTCAGCTTCCAGCTGTTAATAAGTTCACGTGCTACGTGACGCCAAACAGGCTCATAAAGAGTGTGCCATATTCGCCTCCATGGCTAGTGGTGGCACTCACTGACACCCCCACGTTTAAACACCCAAATATACACATATATACCCAAACAAAGTGACTAGAGGAATAGCCTCCGTGGTAGCTCAGTGGTAAACTATCGACCGTGTTATTATAAGGTTACAGGTTCGGTTCATGCCCACGGCAAGTAATCTTCTCACCCACTTATCATTCTTGACATTCACTATACAATTCGGTCTAATAACTTTGCCTGTATTTTTGTATTTTAGATCTCATTATTATTGTGTCAAAACACGAATATATTGTAAGAATACTGTTATACGCCACGCCAAAGTGAAGGAACCGTTCAATGGGCCTAACAGCAGCGAGACAGCAGCCAGCGGTTTCATCAGCAGCCGCAGCAGCACGAGCCTCCGCCACAACAAACGTCTTCTTCATCGTTTCCATAGCAGAGCCCGTATTTGTCACTACATTGACTCCCCAGTGTGAAAGGAGTCATCCTGGCGACCTATGGCGCAGACACAACTGGTGGGTTGTAGTGAAGTTTTAGACGGTCGACCTGCACAGTCTGGCGCCCGCGGTGCCGTTGATCTGTAGGTGGCTGAATAGGTTCAACCATGTAGTTTGGTGACGTCTGGCGCAGGATCCGGTACGGACCGTCATACTTGGGTATGAACTTTGAGCAAAGGCCTGGGGCAGATGATAGCACATGGTGCCACACGATTGTTCCAGGCGCATATGACGAAGGTGATGAACATCAGTCATGAGAGTGCTTCTGGCGAGCCTGATCGTGCGTAGTAAGCGAACGTGCGAGCTGACGATATTCTTCGGCATATGTGGCGGCTTCGGCCAAAGTCGTCGATTCTGAAGGGTCTGGGGGGTACAGAAGGATAGTGTCCAAGAACGATGAACGTTCCCGACAATAAAGAAGGAAGAACGGGGAGAATCCAGTTGTCCATTGAATTGTGCTGTTGTAAGCGTAACGAATGGCTGTATGCGGTCCCAGTTCGTATGGTCATCGGAAACATACATTGAGAGCATGTCACCCAGCGTGAGATTAAATCGCTCGGTCATCCCGTTGGTTTTGGGTTTATATACGATGGTTGTTCGAAGCACGATGTTGTATTGGCGTAGAAGGGCTTCTACAGCTTCTGACAAGAAGGAAAGCCCATGGGCCCTGAGAAGCTCGCGGAGTGCCCCATGTTGAAGGACGAGGTTGTGCAGAATGAACAGGCCGACCTCACGCGCAGTGGCCTCGGAAAGCGCCGAAGTTTCAGCGGTGGTCCGATGCTACGTTAGCCAGCGGTTTCCATTTGGTGTGTATAGTAGGAGACCGTACAAGTCGATTCCGATGCGGCCGAAAGGCTGAGAAGGACAAGGCAGTGGCTGGAGTGGCCCATTGGTTGTGTGAGGGGAGCTCTTCCGGAGTTGGCACAAGGAACATGAACGGACGTACTGCCTAACAAAGCGGTACATTCCGCGCCAGTAAAATCGATTTCGTAGGCGAGCATACGTCTTCACTATACCTGCGTGGGCGCATTGCAGATCCGCGTGGAAGAAGGCACAGACGTCAGAACGTAGGTGGCGAGGGATTACCAGAAACAATTTGCGGCCATCAGATAGGTAGTTTCACTAGTACAGAAGACCGTCACGGATGGTAAAATGGCGAGCAGTTCGTCGAAGTAAACGGTTGTCGGTACCTGGAGACTTCTGAGACAAGTACTCTAAGAGAGACGTTATCCATGGATCATGGCGTTGCTCAGCGACATGTCGGCAAGTTCAAGTGAAGAATATTCGCAGCTGCAAACAGACGCTGTAACATAATCATGGGAAGTGACGAGCGAGAAAGAGCGTCGGCGTCTGAATGCTTGTGGCCTGACCTATAAATTACACGAATGTCCTAACCTTGGAGACGTAGGGCCCAGCGAACTAGGCGACGTGATGGGTCTTTTATGGTGTATTGAGACGATGGACCTAATCCGGATTTGTCGTCGACGCGGATGGCTAATCCGCGGATGATCCGCCTGCAGGCGCATCCACAAACGGAGGGTGTCCTAGGAGAAAACAGCCCTATTATCCTCGACAGCAGATTCGGCGCTCACCGGCGCTCGCTGGCAGCAGACCGGTTTGAGAGTATTCAACATGCATGCCCACCAGAAGCGACGCTTGGTGGCGATGGCCGTCACGTTGCTCTCTCGCTCGCTGGATTTCGTGCCGACCATTTGTGACACCGTGATCTCCGACGACAGTGCAGCTCTGGCCGACTGGCTTACCCTACGCTATCTCGTGACGCTGACAAGAGCTCCCGCCGAGTGGTGCCCCGTCCTCCGACTCCTGCAACCGTGTCCATCTTTCCTATCTTCCCTTTTTCCCTTTACTTCCGTATGCGGCCATCCCCGTGCATCACTCTCTCCATCCGCTCCCTCTATATCTATTCCTTTTCGTCCTATCCTTTTAATCCCTCCTTACCTCCCCCCCCCCCCCGCGTTAGCTATTGTTGAGGTGTCTTCCCCCTGAGAGACAGTTACGGGGCCCACTTTTCGCTTATTTCATTTAATATCACTCCCCCCCCGCCCCTTTCTCGCGTTGTGAGAAATGGGCGAGGAGTGTTATTCTTTCAGGAGAAAGCGCAGTTGCTCGCAGAATGTTCTTTCAACTACATTGTTCCCCTATGTGCGGCACTTTTGAATGCGTCTCCCGTCTTTTTTTACAAGCGGCACGTCGCCGGTTGAAAAAGTTAAAATATTTCACCACCATGGCGGCTAAGAATCTCATGCGTCAAAAAACGGTGGCGACATTTGCAGAAACACCAACATTGATTTCTCCTTAATTATTCACCTCAGAACAAAGTCCCCGGAAACTAAGTAAACCATGTTCAAGCGTAGATGATGCTGGCCAGTCATGCAGCTGTCCGCGAGCCATAGAGGGCATGCCACGAGCAGACGAAAAGTGTACTGGTTGCCAGAAACCCAGAGCTAGTCCGCTGAACCATCCGCTTTCTCCCGCCTCAATTCCGATGTGAGAAACGGGTTTGGGTCTTCCACCCGCGAGGCGCGCGGACGAGTCGCCAACGAAGCGAATCGCTGATGTGTGATCACGTGACGCGTCGTCCGTCCCGCCACATCCGGATTCGGTCCGTCGCCTGAATGCACCATTAATGACGACAACCAACACAATGCGTGGTGATCAGTCATGACGTCAAATGGGTGACCATATACGTAAGGTCGGAATTTCGTTATTGCCCAAAGAATGGCAAGGAACTGTTTCTTGGTGACTGAATTGTTCTTTTTCTCTCTAGTGAGGGTGCGACAAGCGTAGGACACAACATGCTCATCGAAGCCAGATTTACGCTGAGCAAGAATAGTGCCGAGGCCAACTCCACTAGCGTCCGTGAGGATTTCGGTTGGGGCGTCTGAATCAAAGTAGCGTAGGATAGGTGGTGATGTCAGAAGATGGCGTGAAGAAGTGAATGCTTCGTTGCATGCTGGGAACCATGCCGAGACGTCTTGGTTGTCGGCAAGTAGCTGTGTTAGGGGCACGATTATGGTGGTGAAATTGCGCACAAAATGGTGAAAACATGAGCGGTGGACGATGAAGCTGCGGAGTTGTTTTAGTGTAGCCGGCCTGGAAAACTCGGTGACAGCGCGAAGCTCGGCTGGATCAGGACGGACACCATGCTTGCTAACAACGCCCTAAGATGGTAAGCTGGCGGGCAGCAAAGTGGCATTTCTTCGAATTCAGCTGCAGTCCAGCGTCAGAAAGACAAGTCAGGACGCTTGCGAGGCGGCTGAGGTGGGTGTCGAAGCCCTTCGAGAAAACAACGACGTCATCCTAATAGCACAGGCATGTGTTCCATTTGAAGCCTCTAAGGATGTTGTCCATGAGACGCTCGAAGGTGGCAGGTGCATTACAGTGGCCGAATGGCATTACGTTACACTCGTACAATCCGTCACGCGTTACAAACGCAGTCTTGGAGCGATCGGCTTCATTCATAGGAACCTGCCAGTAACCGACTCGAAGATTTAAAGAAGAACAGAACTATGCTCCTTGCAGGCAATCGAGGACATAATCGATTCTGAGCAGCGGATAAACATCTTTCCTCGTGATCATATTTTTATATTTCATTTATTTATTTATTTAACAACACTGTAGGTCTTCTGCAGACCCATACAGGAAGCGGGCATACATCATCACAGGTAACCAATTAGATACAAAGTTCAGGAAATACAATATTTTGAGGGACGGTACGCACAACAGCGAAACACTTACAATAGCGGGTACAACAATACTGTATTGGTGCTCTTCCCATACACGAGAAGATGAGAAAAAAAATAATAAAAACCACGTAATACGCATGAAAAACAATATATATGTACAAACGATTACAATGCACCACTGCAAAACACGTTTTTCGTTATCGCAACAAGAACAACAAAATGTAACTATACTGGCTCGGTTAACTGCTCCACAAAAGAACAAAATTCATCAATATTTGTAATATTAACAGCTTTACCTGGTAGCGTGTTCCAAGCGGTGACAGCGCAAGGGAAAAAGAAATATTTAAACACATTGCTGTGGGCACTGAAGGGACGTATACAGTTATCATGGTTCATTCTACTAGAACGGCGGCCAGGCGGATTAATATAGTCGTCTTTACAGGTTTTAAGGTGACCGTGAAAAAGGAGATAAAAAAAAAAAACTTCATGGAAGCAACATGACGCCGGCTAGACAGAGTTGCTAGGTGCGCTTGATGACGCATGTCCGTTGCACTGTCGCGCCAGGAATATTTTGAGTATATAAATTTTGAGTATATATGTGGGGTGTAACGTCCCGACACCACCATAGGATTATGAGAGACGCCGTGGTGGAGGACTCCGGAAATTTCGACCACCTGGGGTTCTTTAACGTGCACCCAAATCTGAGCACACGGGCCTACAACATTTCCACCTCCACCGGAATAAACCACATTGTGACCGCTCACGGAGGATCTACTGGACTATACGCAACGCTTCGGCCACTCAGCCATCATGTTCATCTATCATATATATATATATATATATATATATATATATATATATATATATATATATATATATATATATATATATATATATATATATATAAAGGGAATGAAGTGTATACTAAAGGGCTTGTTTTCCGTGTTTTGACACAATATTAATGAGATCTAACAGACAATAATGCCAAGGAATGTATAAGGGAAGTTATTAGAACCAATTTAAGGTAAATAAGAACAAAGAAAAGTCCGTGAAAAAATAACACACTGTGAGCAGGACCTGCTCACAGCAAGTTATTTTTTCACCCACTTTTCCTTCTTCCTATTTACAATACATTGCTTCTAATAACTTCCTTTATACATTCCTTGTCATTATTGTCTGTTATAAATATATATATATATATATATATATATATATAGAAAAAATATATTTTACACAGAAAAAAAGTTCTCGCACCAATTATTCCGGCATCTCAGCCGTGAAACTAGCCTTCATCTGGAATATTTCTGTAATGAAGGCCAAAACGCCAGAATAAATGGTGCTAGAAGGTTCGTTGTGCGTCAAATACCTTTCTGTCTACAGTACCATAGCCTGAGTGACACTTCTCGTAGCCTATCCTATACTGGGAATCCAGGTGTAGGCACCAGTTTCTCGTGGAACAATTGGGTAAGGGAAAAGGGTGCACCAAACAGCGTGCACCTTATGTGCACGCTGTTTCCCAGAATACGATAAATATTGCGTAGCGGACAAAAGTGCATGAGCTTTTTTATATTATATTATTTTATGTGGGGTTTAATGTCCCAAAACCACCATATGATTATGAGAGACGCCGTAGTGGAGGGCTCCGGAAATTTCGACCACCTGGGGTTCTTTAACGTGCACCTAAATCTGAGCACATGGGCCCACAACATTTCCGCCTCCATCGGAAATGCAGCCGCCGCAGCCGGGATTCGAACCCGCGACGTTCGGGTCAGCAGTCGAGTGCCTTAACCTCTGGGCCTTTGCGGCGGGGCAATTGCATGAACACTATTACAGCGTTATAAACCTGGCAGGTGCTTTCTTAGCAGTGCAGTGCAGGAAGTGTGGTTAATTTTCTCTGTTTGACAAATGCGGAATTTCGGCACGAAACGAAAATCAGCTTAGACGTGGATTTATAAAAGCCGGGGAGATAGAGTTTGGTTGACAAGTGTATCAGCATGCCATCTATCGCACTGAAAAAAAAAAGAATTTGACTGTGTTGGTGTTCGTCTTGATGCCTAGTAAAAATACAGTTCTACCACGCAACAGATGTGCGCATATTCATTGCCTTTCTTGGTCCTATAAGTAGCCCTGGTATTGCAAACAAACTGTTGAAAGTTGTGCTATGTGTGTGTGTGTGTGTGCGCGCCTTCTTTGTGCCCTCGTTTTTAGTGCGCTTTACATTTCTTAATCTTTGGCAATTGTTGTTAACCAGCAGCCGACGGCTGTTACGCCGTCTCGTCATGGCCCCGGCCATGGTGGGCGCGCGCTCCTTTCCACAGTCTTGAATTCCCAATGCAGCGAGGATCATGCACCGAATGTTTCTCCAAACTGTTCTTGTGTTTGTTCTGCTTATTCTACTCTTGAAGTGCGCAATCGCGAGAGCGCTGGTCGAAGGGAAGGGTGGCGCTTCAAACGTGGTTCTTTGTTTGTCTGTTTCTTGTGTGAGTGCGTCATTCGCAGCCAGTAGTTGATATCTCTTGTAACTTGTATTAGGCAATCGGTGTCCTCTGGTAGTATCAAACGACTGGTAGTATCAAACGATTGTTGTACTAAACTTCCTGGTAACAATCCAACCCATTTGAAAAGCGTCGCCTAGGGTGCCCCTCGCTGCACGCACCCGGGCTTCTCGTTTCTTTGCGATGATGGTCCGAGCTCGTGTCCGTAGCGGCGAGAGTGACGGTATATACGGCCGGAGGAGACAAAAGAACGAGGACGCGGCTGTCTCCTCGGATAATATATAATAAATCAGACACAACTTAGCGGTTATTTAAAATTTATTTCCAACGATTTGGACCGGTGCACTGGTATTCGTCAGGGTTTGCGAAGAAGTGCGACGCTACGCGAACATCCCGCATCGACAGGGTGGTTCAACAAGAAGAGGAAAAGAGCGATAAATTACTGGTGTTTTACAGTGGTGAATATGCTGTGCCCAACAGTTCTCCTTGTCTCATTCGCTGGAGGAAGCAAAGTAGAGAAGGGTGAGAGGGGCCCCATTTATAGTGGGGCACGTGTCGTGTATTTGGGCGAAACATAAATAAATGAGGCAACAGAACACAAATAAACCAACTAAAAATTCAAACAAGTTGGGAAAAGCAAGGAGAATGAAAGAAAGAAGATAGGGCGGTTTACGCTACGTACCCTTGAAGGTCGCCGAGGGACATCGTTCGCTCCAAAATTTGAAAGCGGCTCTGAACTAATCGTACGAAGTACTTTATTTCATCCATTGAACTCGGCCGTGTATTTGAACTTTTTAAAAAGTTATTCCTCCTATATTTTCATGAATACTGCCATAACTAATGTTTGTACACAGCAGAATATGCCTGCTGCAAAAGTAAAGGGAACGGCACAAGTAGCACGCGGATGCCTCCTTTCAGTAATATATGACGCTATGATTATTTGGAGACGTGGTCAATGCCATGTTTATTCCAAAGCACTTCTTCCTCATCGGCTTCTCAGCACCACTTCCTTCTTACGTCACATGATTCCCCTTCCCCCCCGATAGAAGTTTTGAGTTACGAGCAAGGAAAAATTAAACTAGGAGATGTTTCGAAGTCACAAATGTCAAAATGCACAATTAGTTCCATGGTCCAGTGCAGTTCCGTAAACTCGCTAAGACTTCAGGGGACAGTGCAGCAGTCCGCTAAATGATGGAGTTCTGCAGGACGAGGCTGACTGTTGCGTACTGGGCAGCATAAGCATATTCTCAGAATGGACACTTCTGATAAAACTACTTGCATTCGTGTGAGGAACGGATCATTTTGAAAGGCCTTGGAGGTTCGAAAATTCGATTTTCATAGGCATTGCTGTCTGTCCTGTGTGTGTGCTCGTTGTAGCCTGATAGGTCGGTGCTTTAAAACTTGTGGGGTAGAAATGGTGACGCCATTTTCTGTGTGTGCTCAGGGGTCGGTGCAGTATTCTGATGCGCACTTTTGGCCTCTTCTGCAGAAGGCGTTTCTGGCGACGATCCTTCATGCGGAAATGCCTTACGTCTTGTCTTTGTTCTTGCTTCAATAGACTTGCTTTGGGACGTCGTCCTTCTTGAACTGTCCGTTGGAGTGTCTGAAATTATCGGCCTTTCTGAGAGATGCTGATGGCGTTTCTGATGTTGCTGTGAACGTGCTGAGGTGAGAGCCTTTCTTGAACACCGCGCCAGTTTTCTTAGCAAGTAGATGTTGTGTTCAGTAGGTAGCTATATACCGGTGGTCTGTAGGCTGTTGTCATGCAATTCGGACATTGAAGGTAATCCTCCAGACTTGATATAAATCTCATTAGAGGCTTCTTGTACCCCGTTGACTATGATGAGTTCTTGCGCTTTGCAGTGTGCAAGGTTTGATGTTCATGAGTAATCTGTGTTTCTTTGACCGTCGTGTGTACGTGCAATAGACGGCGATGCATGAACGCGTACGGAAGAAGCGTGCCTTGACAGGGTGTCTTCCCGATTTTCAAGCTGGTCAATCATGTATGCGTGGTGGTCTCGTGAGGAGTGCCAGGAGAGTAACGGGTACTAGCGCAGCTTCTTGACGCAAAAACAGGTGGTGGCCTACATAAGCAAGGTAAAAAATAAAGCTCATTGAATTGTTGCTTAATGGCTGGATCTTTGTATTGCAGTGAAGAGGTAAGCTTAGGTGATGGCGAACCAGGTGGGGAACGCAGATGGGAAACCAGGTGGTAGGCTGTGTTTTTTTTTTTTTGGGAAAAAAGAACGGGATGTCTTTCCGTTAGGACGTCGGTGACTTCACCTGACGGGGTTTGTAAATTTATGATCTGTGCTCGAATGAGTGAAGGCTGCCCACAACTGCGATGACCAAGTTCAAATGCATAGAGATGGTGTGTTATTGGATAGTCATTGCAGTCTTGAAATCGGATGATCATTTTCTCTTCGACCTTTTCCCACGGGTCGTTGTTTTGGAAGGTGTGTGTAAGGTAGAACTTGAAAGCCTCACCGCAGACGTAGTCAGTAATGTGATGAGTATCTGCCGTTCCGACTAGGACGCAGAGGTATCGTGGAGCTCGAACAGGTCGAACCAGTCATGTACAGGTCCCTAGTCCTCTGCTCCGGTGTACTTGGAGATGGGAAGTTCGATCGATGTTGCTCTCATGATACCAGTAACTGCATACACCTGAGATTACACCTTCTGTGGTCGAACAGATTTTAAACTAGTCATGTCATGTTTGTTACGAGGAGACCGAAAAAGCAACGCATATTTGAGTCTGACTAAGGTCTTACGGTCAGTGAGCATTTTTTTTCTCGAATAACACGAACGTTTTCGAAGAGCTTGCTGCAGATTGTTTCGACGTGCATGTGCGATCTTAAACTTGCTGTGAAACTCACACCAATGTATTTAAACTGCATAACGCATACCATACTTACGCCGTCATTAGTACATGCAAAATGGAGAGCTTCTGTCATATTTTCTGCAGAGGTCGTAAATACAGTTCTATTGAAGTTAGCCATGTTTCACTTCCGTATACAAAACGAAAAAAAAAACACTTTTTGGCGCATGCTTACCTTGAGTATTAGAGATGGTTTTACAGATAACGTAGTCGCCTGCCTATATTTTAAGTTTGATTTTAGTATCACCAACAATTCCTTCTGCGTCAATTATATAAATAAAAAACAAAAGCCTACCAAGCACCCAGCCTTGAGGCCCCTTTCTCATGTGATATGAAATACTACCCACTGTTAAAGGGAACACTCTAATGAGGACCTGTCATATTGCATGCCCCATAACTGCTGGTAGACGTAGAAAAATTATTCGTGCATGGCAGTGGTCTATCAAATAGAGTCAGAACAGTCAACCAGAGATTGTATGATACAATGTAAGCCACTATGATTTTGCCACAGAGTGAAATCTGGACAATGTGCACACGACAGTGTTTCCTTTAAAAGTGAGCCCCTCTGTACGTCAGATGACATCGCGTGGTTTCATGTAACAAATTGTGAGGAGGACATCAAGCATTCTGCTATCCAATAAGCCAGCTTGTTGTCACCCGCAAAACATGTAGAAAACAGAACAGCTTAGCATGTAAAATCTTGTCCAAGACCTTTGAATAGTCAATAAATATGACATTAGCTTGTTTTCGGTCGTTAAGCAAAGAAGCATTGTGCGTAAATTGAAGCAACTGGGTAACAGCAGAATAGTCAGCTTAAAGCTGTCCTTTGATTATAAAAGTATATTGCGTGCATTTAGGTGTTTTGCAATGTATTTTATTGATATGCTACAAAAGTTTAGAGCTGGTAGAAAGCAAAATTATTGACCTATGAATCGGTATTATCTGCTTATTTGCGGACTTAAATATGGGCGTGACGTTTGCTAACGTCCACAGCTGGGGAAGTGCTCCAGAGATTACTGATTTTTAAATATTACACTCACAAAGTCCGCACACCAATCAGAGTACCGCGTTAGAAACATACCTGAAATACCATCTAGACGATATCGTTTCGAAACCTCAAGACTCATGATGAGCTTATAAGCTCCAAAGAAGCTTGATTCAAGATTGGAAAATTGGGGGGCCCTTAAGCTTCGTCTTTAAGAGTTGAACGCGATAGCGAAATCCGGCCCCTAGTGCACCCTTAAAGCGTTAAGTGCATACTTATTCATATGTTTTGTTGCACACACACGCACACACACAAACAAGCACGCATAAGATTAGACCAGCGCGCTATTATCACCGAATTGGCTCGTTTTTGTTGTGACACCTGTCGAACATAATGCGTTAAAGGGACTCTGAAACACTTTTTCAAGTAACTGTGGAATAAGTTCACGATACGAGCTTATTGCCTCACTAATTCAACTCCGCAAATATTTTAAGAATCCGCCGAGTGCAAGTGGAGTTACAATGGTTTGTCGCATGCTGCAATTGCATTATCTCTTGTGTCGTTCCGACGAAAGTGCTGGAAGCTAAGCAGGAAGTGGTGGCAGTGCAAAGAAACAACCGCGCCTCGTGACCTTGAGCACTTTTTTTTTTCTTCGAATGCGTGGCTTTTCAGTGTGATCGCGCGCGCACGCGTGGACAAGTAGCGGCCTCCCGCGGCTATCTCGAAAACTTGATTTTTCGGTCACAGACGCACAGACGATTTTTCACTTACAACCAACGGAGCTGACGCCTGCGGCGGGTTTCCTGCGACACGAGCTCCTTAACGCTATCGCGTTAAAATAGCAGGTAGTTTGCTGCACGCGGAAAATGAAAGGGCGATGTCGTTATCGGTATATCAACTATTTAAAGCAAATAATGAAGGTATTTGCAATAGCTTCAGAATTTCAGGAGGATTGGCCATGAAGAATAAATGACGAGGGCATAGACGATGCAGGGCTAATCAACCTCTATATCCTGAGTAGATATTTTTCATAAATGTAGCGAAGATATTGCTAAAATTGTAGTTCTTATAAGATATCTTATTTTAGCTTCTAATTTACTTTCAGTGCATAAAATGAAGAAAGAGTATCATTAAACTTGAGATTACAGTTTTTACGTAGGCGCTTTATGTGACGATTGAGGTAAAGTATATTTTTATCATACCATAGGTGTCCAAAGTTTTATTCAATGTATGTTTGAGATACATACTTCGATATACATTCAAGCGCAATGTCACAAAACAGGACAAAGAGCGCACTTACATTGAGAAAGTCACTACAACCCTATTGAAAAAAGTCTACCGTAGGAATAGTGGATTCGACCATCCACCATTTTGGTGGATTATTGCGCTGGAAATGTTGGTGGCACATGGTGTATGGAGGAGTGGATGGTGGATGGCGCGCTCTTGCCGGCAATGCTGGAGCGCGAAGCAGCGTCAAAACCACCGTTACGAGCTGCCACTCAAGAAATAATAAAAATAATTGTATAAAAACGATGTATAAAGCTACAGTAAAAAAGAAAAGAGAACTAGCTACAGCGCGGAATTGAACCTGCCACCTTCGGATCCTTGACCGAGCACACTAACCACTGCGCAACGCCGACACAGGGTAGCTCGGGTGTTAAAGAAGAATACAACTCACATACTCGCTGTTTCACTTCAGTTCTGTTTGTCGCTTACTAGAGATGGACAGGATCTGCACCTGCTACTGAAATTTGCACATTTGATAAAAAAGAACAACTGCTGCCTGTAACGATTGCCACCGTTGTAACGATTGCCACAGGTCCGTCTTACGAACCAATGGTCACCTGGGGGCCATCCTTCGAGACTGAATTGCAGATGTTGGCTGGCGGTGAAATGGTGATGTTTCCGCGTGTGTGGGTGATGAAGTGGAGTCGTCACCGGTGGCGGTGGCATAATATGTATAAATGCGCACCAAGGCTTAGCCATCACCATCGGCCTATACATTAAACGTCATAAAAAAGCTTAGGCAAACTATACCCAAACTATGAGCTTAATTATAATCAAGATGATGCAAATTTTATCAAAAGCCAGATACAAAGATTTCATACTGTTTCGCAAGCCATCGACAACATTATAAATCAGCGTACCGAGATTATGACGCAGCTAACTTGCCCTTTGATGGTCCGAGCGGGAAGACACCGTTCCATAATTTTGCCTGTGTAGTCATTTTTAACGTTCCATACAGCAACATTACTAAACGACTGACGAGAAGCTGCATGACACGCTTTATTTGCTTCCGAGTAGCCCCTGCTAGAACGTCGCCTGACGCGCTATGCAGTGAAGGCGAGGCAAACGCAAGCTCCGTACTAAGTTGTGGTTGTTCAGATGGAAAGTTTTTTTTTTTTCTCGCTTAAAGCTGCGACGCCTGCCGACAGTCCCGATGTCTCGCACACTTCGACAGCGATGCGGAAATGGACGTGGGGGGAACGCATGACCACTTTCAGAGACATCACGCAACACTACAGACTGAACAGATGCAAATATCCACCACCCCACGCCAAACTAAACAAGAAACAGCATGTTGCCTGGAGACAACTACAGACACACACGTACCCGAATCTGGCGATCCTTCGCCTCTGCTACCCAGGCATTTATACGTCCGACGCGTGTAAGGCGTGCGGAGCCAGAGCGACTCTGCAGCACATGCTGTGGAAGTGTACCGGGAACGCGCAGCAGTCCCCTGCGAACCCGGTAGACATGGCGGTCTCGAACCGCGAGGCGCGATGGGAGGCGGCTCTGCTCAGCCACGACCTTGCCGATCAACTGTGGGCCGTCCGGCAAGCCCAGGATGCCGCCCGGGTCCAAGGACTCGAGGCCGTCACCTAGGCCGGGGTGCTTGTAGCCCCACCCCGCTCAATGACGCCGGACATGTTCAGTAAAGTTTTTACTCACTCACTTAAAGCAAAAGCCACTTTCTTTAAAACTTCCTGAATGGGCTACACAGAAACCATACTATGCAATAATATATAGGCCCTACTTTTACTTCACATGCTATATTGCCGAAATTGAGCCGGAATATGAGTCAAAATGGTACTTCTTCCACGTCTGTCACAATATTTTGGCAATTTTTTGCGTGATTACTGCCGAAGTACTTTAATATATTATACAAAGAATTTCGTAAACAGAAAATTTAAATATGTTACTGACTCAAAAACTTGTGCTTCTTATGAAAAGATGCCAAACGTGTGACATATTGCCATCATTCCCCAAGCCGAAAGATAAAGAAAGAGAAAAAAGTCAATGTACTCTCATAGTCATGAAAGAGAGAAGTGCCTTGACATTAAGGAAGCCCCGCCACGGTGGTCTAGTGGCTAAGGTACTGACCTGCAGTTCTGCTGCTGACCTGCAGTTCTGCTGCTGACCTGCAGTTCGCGGGATCGAATCCCGCCTGCAGCAGCTGCATTTCCGGTGGAGGTGGAAATGTAGGAGGCCCGTGTGCTTTGATTTGGGTGGCACGTTAAAGAACCGCATGTGGTCGCTTTTTCCGGAGCTCTCGGCTACGGCGTCTCTCATAATCGCATGGTGGTTTTGGGACGTTAAACAAATCAATCAATCGTTAAGGAGAAAGTTTTCACGCAGTAATTGCTCAATTCAATAAGATATTATAAATTATTTTGCGCTGCACAGTTTCACCTAGTTGCTCAAATTTCGAAGCGCTCTCTACGCAACACAATTTTTGCGAAATGTAACGCCTCCGTAACTACTTTTCAGGTTTACGTATACATGTAATTCTTTTCAGCATGACTGCAGAGCAGTTCGATATATATATATATATATATATATATATATATATATATATATATATATATATATATATATATATATATAGTGGGAGTAATAATTCAATTGGCCAGTTAGTCTTCGTGAAGGTATGGGATATGGCACAACGGAAGCGTTGTCAACAAGGATAAATATATTTATCCTTGTTGACAACGCTCCCGTTGTGCCAAATCCCATACCTATATATATATATATATATATATATTGCTTTGTTTGTCTTTTAGTGAATACATTCTATTTTTGCCTATCCTAAGTTTCCTCTTCACTGCTTTGATGCTTCCTTCGTTTTTCATGTTATTCTCTTCATGTTATACCTTCTTACATCACATACCTTACGCCTATTAATCAACTTCGAAAGCTCTACCAGTTCTATTTTGTCTGTTGTACTTGAGACTTTCATGATTTGACGCTTCCTAATGAGATTCTTCGTTTCCTGTGGCAGCTTGCCAGTGTCCTGTCTAACTACACTGCTTCCAACTTCCATCGCACACTCCGTAATGATACTCGTCAGATTATCATTCATTGTATCTACGCTGAGGTTGGTTTCTTCTCTAAGAGCCGAGTACCTGTTTTGAAGCGACACTCTGAATTTCTTTACTTTCCCTCTCATTGCTAGCTCATTGATTGGCTTCTTGCATATCAGTTTCTGTCGTTCCTTCTTCAAGTCTAGGCGAATTTGAGACCGTACCATTTTATGGTCACTGCATCGTACCTTGCCAACCACTTTCACATCTTGCACGTTGCCTGGGTGTACACTCATTATAAAGTCTATTTCGTTCTTATTTTCTCCGTTAGGGCTCCTTCATGTCCACTTGCGGTTTCCTCGTTTTCGGTAGAAGGTATTCAAAATCCGTAAATTATTGCGTTCTGCGAATTCTACTAGTAGCTCTCCTCTGGAGTTTCTAGTACGGATGTATATATTATATACTATACTATATATCATATACTACTACACGATAATATATATATATATATATATATATATATATATATATATATGTATATATATATATATATATATATATATATATATATATATATATATATATATATATATATATATATATATATATATATATATATATATATATCAACAAAGTAAACACAAGTTGCCGCCGCTTCGCATTACGTGCGTCTTCTTCCCATTTGAGCTACGGTTCCCTGAAGTGGATGATTGTCACCGTTTTGGGAAGAGCATCGCGCACGTTATTCGAAGCTCGCAGGTTAGGTTCTAGCTGTTTCATTCGAGCGTACCACGCGAACAGACTGGATTGTTGGGTTGGAGCGATGGCTGATCCCTTTTGCTATGCAGCGTCGTTAGGTAGGGCTTGTAACAATGAATACAAGATATGGTTTGTTTTGGTTTTCTTTAAACTTAAGCCATACAAAAAGATGAGTCCTGTAAATCACCCGACTTCATTCAATCGCCGTGTTTGGTATAAAACGCAAAAAGGCCACCTACTTCAACTTGAGGATCTTTTGCGCCGACTCTGGAGAAATGAGCAGGTAGTCGGGGTCCAGCCTCTTCTCTGAATGCTCGGCGGACAGACCGAAAATCCAACCTGGCGGAAACGTACAGGGGCAATGAGAGACTTTCCGCGACACCCAAAGCCGCTTCTCACCGCTGTAAGTAGTGACCAGCACTTCATCGTAGCGGGCGTTTCCGATGGCACCACCTTGCACAGATGTCACACTCTCACCGCAGTTCTGCCAATGGAGAGCGCAAGTAAGCATCTGCGTGCAGTACATTTTACGAGCTCAGCGTAATAAATTACCATGGAAACACACTGATGAAAGATATCTTCATTCGAGCAGTATAATGTTTTCGGAACTCATGCTTTTTCGTGAGCTTTTTGATGACGACAGCTAACTTTTTAAGTTTTTTTGTAAGTGCCCTGGCAAAGATACTAACTAAAGTGTCCCTTTAGTGTCGCGCCTTGAATTAGAGAAAAATACTGAAGAATTACCTCGTCGGTACTTTGAACATGTATACAAAACTTCAAAACATGGCGTAGTTCGTGAAAGGACGGACGCCAAAGATCTCAGGGGGCCAACTTGATGGAATAATCCCGTGGCATATAAAATGCGGTAGAAAAATAAATGCAACCTCGAGAGCAAGTGACTCAAGTCAAAAGACACAGCGAGTGAGTCAAGACGAGTGAGCACGAACGGCGCTCGTTCCAACAATCATAGCGCAACGTGATGGTGTGGTTGACGAGGATAACGTTACTGTGCCGCAAATCTGTATCTGACTGATTTATTCGCAGAATGAATATAAGTCAATGTTTGTTGGTGGCCGCTGGGATAAAAGAGCATCGCGCTAAGAAATTGGGGACCTCAGTTACGCCGACGTTGAGCGTTCATTGGTAATTAAGCGTTCTTTGTGCATTGTTTCGCCACAAGAGCGAAGGAATTATGAGTACAGCAAGAAATTGCTGTGTCAAGCAAAGAACGGCATGTAGCCCACAACTTTCAGGGAACGTCTCCTGCAGAAAAAGCACTCACGAAATGCACAGGACGAGCGCGTACAAGCTCTCACAGCTTGACACTCGAAGCAACAGAGAGAAGAACGCTCGAAATGAAGGACAAGTGCGAACCACGGTGACGATTTTAGCGCGTTCGTATGGGAGCAGCGCGATCCTTTCGTGAATGCGGCCGCGTATTCGGGCTTTTAGATGCGGAGCATCTTATACTCGCGCCTTGTAGTGCGCCGTCCGCACCGCTTCTCGAACATTCGACAGCTGACGCGCGCGCATGCGCCGTCGCGCCGTCGCCCACTCTTCCACCATCTGTGCATCCCTTCCTCCTCTACACACCGCGCGCGCTTCACTCCTCCACCATCTGTGCACCCTTCCTCCTCTACACACCGCGTTCGACATCTACAATTCTCCTGATTCTCCAGTGGACGCGCATGTGGCGTCGCGCTTCGAGAACATTCAACAGCTGACAGTGCATGCGCCGTCGTGCTGTATATATACTCAAGGTCGGCGCTCGCTCGCTCAGTTGCCGCTCGTCGGTTGGTTTGTACGGCGCGTCGACGTCCAAGGTCGCGGTGAAATGAATTCCAACGAATCCACAAACACAATGATCGACGTCCCTTCGACCAGCGCCGCCCTTTCGCATACGTGTGTGCGTGTTCACTTATTTAACACCCCCTCCTACAACCACGTTAACCAATTTAGCCATCGACCCAAGTAAGTCGCAATTTAACACCCCATTTCACAACCACGTTAACCAATTTAGCCATCGACCCAAGTAAGTCGCAATTTAACACCCCATTTCACAACCACGTTAACCAATTTAGCCATCGACCCAAGTAAGTCGCACGTTAACACCCCGTTAACCAATTATATGGTCCGCATCCTCCTCAGTGTTCCCCCGAGGGAAGCTGCGGGCATTTTTTTTTCAGCTTCAAAGCAAACTTGCGGTGGAAGAGGCAGCCGCATCTCGAGGTAAGCTTGCGCACGAGGGAGCCTCGACGCTATCATGCGCACTTTGACCACGCCAAGCGGAGGCGCGGCCCTGAGGTCCCTGGATAGAAATGTGTGGGGACCTTGCGCGGCCAACACGCGGCCGTCGCGCCATCTTGGTACAGATGACGAAAATGCTCTGAAGCAGACGAAACTGAGGACGTCACTGCTCAACTCGGCGACGCGAAACCGATATCGATCCCCACAAAGAGAGCAACAGTAAATTATTTAGCGAAAATACACAAATCTTGGTGCGTGTATCATGCTTCCCGTAGCTGAAAGAAACGCTTTCAGCAAAGAACACGCATGCCACAAATTTGGCGGTACCACTCTGTTAAAATAGAAGGTGCTTGTACTCCCGCAATGACACAAACAATTATTTTTCTGATTTTGTTGCCTAGGTGCGTATTTAAAGCATTGACAAACAAATATATATTAAACAAACAGCTAGACTAAAGTACCTCCCATTGACAGAGCATTCGCACTACACAGCCTTCCACCGAACATCTGGTATATATATTCATAGTATTGTAAGCAGTCATTTAGTGCAGTTCGGGATATTCTTGTTGTGTATAAAATACTATCAATATTTCTTGAGCATTAGGTATAAGTTATGATCTGCTTGTCGATTACCCTAAAAAGGACAGATATCTTTTAATGAAAACTCGCCAAATATCAAGCAAACTTCAAAAATTGAAAAAAAAAACGGTTCCACCTATAGTTTGGCACGCTGTCGTACGGGCCATTCGCGTTCCAAAAACCCCTAGGGTCCTGAACTTCTCAATAACGCTAGTAGGTCCTAAAGGAGGTTTTATTGAGTAAATTATCCTTTAAGAACTATTTGTTGAAGTGAAACATGCTGATTGCTTTTTTTTTTTTTGCAGATTACGGTTATAGTCAAAAGTGTTTTGCTTCCTAAGGGTGCGAAGTGGTTACAGCGAACGCTTGGTATCGTATATGTCGTATGATTACAATACAATGTTGCGTCCATCCTGGTACTTTTTTCGTACGAGAGGCTCTGCATGCCTCCTCTGTTTCCCACTGCGCAATATAGAATACTTGCGCTTCTCCACGTAGTGTTTCACATGTAAGTGCTGAGTTGAAAATAATTACGTAGGAGAAACGCAGCAACGGTTCACCGGAATCCTTGAAGGAGTACACTTCGACTTGACCATCGTTTCTTCCAACGAGAAGGTCCAAGACACCGTCGCCCGTCATGTCGTAGGAACCGAGACAGGTGATGCCTATGCAGAAGTGTGAGTCAAGCGAATTAAGAATGACAGCAGTACGAAAAGAAGAACAAAGGCGAGGGGCTTTGTAAGACGCAACCAAATGAAGCCAACAAACAACGAAAGCGTGTGAGGCTGCCATAGAGTTTAAATCCAGTGAAATATGACATGCACTGGAATGAAGTAGAGTGAATGAGAAAGCACACTTTGGCTTCTGCGGGGCCGGAATTTTCACAATGACGCATCTAATTCCCTCAAATGTGCAGTTTCAGTTTCAGTTTATTTAGCAATCGTTTTCAGCAATCATGTTAAAGTACAGTGATTCAATGTTTTCATACAATGGCAACGGTCAACACAAAACAAAATGTAAATCAGATTAAAAAGTGAAAAAGATGCAGGGACAGGAATTTAAAGCTGCTAAAAAGCAGCTTGACGGGATTTCTGACCCTGAGCAGATTGGCCGCAGACTCGTGGTGATGTAAAAATGAAATAAAATACAAGCAAGTAAAAGAAAAAGTACAAGAACGCATAACACAAGCAAGTAAAATATCAACAAATTTAGCAGCAAACTTTAACTGCAGACATAATGTAAAATCGCAAACACTGAAAGAATGCGGCATAATATGGGAGAACAAATTGAGAAGGAACACAAACGAACATAATTTATATATATATAAGAAACACTACCTTGAAACAGTATGGATAACGAAAACACAAATACATGAAACAGTTAATGTTTGTACATGTGCATATGAAAAGGCAAAAATACACTTCTATCCAAAGGAATTATCAAATTGAATATGATACTATAAAAAATAGATAGTAAAAATGAACTCGAGATTAATTGATCAAATTGCCAGACTCTCTGGGGTTGCTAATTAAATATTCTTTCCACTGCTTGTTTGTCAGTGTATCAGGCGTTTATTGTTTAGGTGATTCAAAAAGTTTGGCATAATATACTTAAGACTTTTAAAACCGTAATTCGTTTGCGAAAATGGTATTTGCCATGTGTCTCTTTTCCTTATGTTGTAAGGTGCTGCGGGTGACTCTTTGGGCTGACACATTGTTAGAAAATTGGTTTTACTTTTCGAACCATGTTTGTATTTAGCAAAGAGATTGAAATTGTACAGTGTTTCTACTTGGAGCACGTTATATGTTGTAAATAATGTTGATGTATGAGCGTCGTATGGAACGCCTGCAAAATATCGTATTGCTTTCTTCTATAGCCTGATTAATTTTAATTTGTTCTTTTGCGTTTGCATGCTGAAACACCAGCATGCGCCTTGCTTTCGTTAGGTTGTGTCAGAGCTGTGCTTTCCTTTCTCTTTGTTAATTCTCACTGCTGTTATCCCGCCATGCACACACAAGTGGCTCGGCGTACTCACTTCCACCTCCGTTGACATTCTCGATCTCCCAGACCGGTGCATGAGGAGACCTGCGCACCAGTGGTTTCTTAGAGACAGCCAACGGAAGACCGTTGCTTACTTGTCGATGGAAAGAAGGCCCACTTTGCCGTCGCTTGTACCGTACACAACGTCCTTGCCCGCAGCACCTGCAAATACCATTTACTGTCTACTTCTGTTGGGTGTCGTAATAGTGTTTTTTTTTTTCAATGGCACTACTCTCTGTCAGATGTGCCCTATATTAGATGCCAATTCGGACTTAAAATATTCGGCTGCCCTAGAGTGCACTTTCTGGCCACTAGAAGAGATGAGCCGATCACTACCAATGTACTAACCTACTCGGATATCTCCCGAGCTCCCTGTATACGTTGACGTCGGCGGTGGAGATCATTTTCCAAAGACGTGGTCCTGAAACTGGATCGACACTCGGACAACTAAGTGTTAGGTGTAGATGACGTTCACCACGTCTTGACAGTGACCGTGACAATTATCGAGTTTCTTTGATAACATCCAATTGACAGAACATCACGTACAGCAGCATAGTGACCATTGTGAGTTTCTGACAAAGAGCTCTGAAGGGACCGCTTACACTAATCATTTGGATCGGTAAAGTGTCTTGAAAAACTCTGCTGTTTGTTTCATATTCTTAATTTTTTGTTACAAAACCAATCGAATTCATTTTGTTAGTGAATTATGCCTCCCCCTTTGCGCGGTGCGTGCAAACAGTACATCGCAAACCACTGATTTCATGACTACTGATTGAGGGAGCATGCGCAAAATTTAAAGGCAGGTGACGATGCCTGTATTTCTTCCGAACACAGAACGTACGTGCAAATATTTCTCGAAGTCTAGGTAGAATACAGAACAAATGAGCCCGTGAAATCTATGAGCGACGTCTGACATAAAAAAGAACGGAATGTGTTAGCGACACATTCTTCGATGAAGGCAAGATGATGTATAACAATGCATCTTGTCGAGATGGGTCTTGTCTAAATATCAATTGGTCTTTGTGCACATCACCTTGCTTCCTTTAGTCTCACTGAAATAAAAGCACACAGACACGCCGAAATCTAGAGACATCCACATTGTACGAAGAACGATGATGGGTTGGAGAAGCATGAGGATCATGCGGTGATACCACGAACCACCAGTGATATTCACCCATTGACTCACCGACGGGAAGGGGGGTTTGGGGGTTGTAATCTCCCCCAGAGGATGATTTAACCCCCATCTTACATGGCCCATTGTCCTTGTCGCCGAGTCACCTACGTCAGTGGTGCATCGAAGGGGACGGGAATCACGTGTTTTTAATTCATCCCACAAGAAGCCGCCCCCCCCCCCCCCTTCCCGGTATTGCAGCCTTGTTTTCAAGTTGTTGTCGTTTCAATGCAAGATGTGCCTTGAGGGCAAAATAGCCTAATATATTCTAGTATTATGTCATAATCACATATCTACTCCTATACTGAAAGAGCAGAAACGGCATGCTCTGTGGCTCGAGCGGCATTCACTTACAGTTAAGCAGCTTTGAAGAAAAAGGTGCTTTCACGAGTTGTCAGTCTGGCCTCTTTTATTTTATTCTTGGTGGAAGAAGGGCTGTGTAATATGACAATTATCTGCGTGAATTGGCTTCGGTGCACAGTGCATGTCACTTCAAGATGTATTACATCTAGCGGCTCAACCAGCTGTGTATGCAACGCTGCTTACATGTATTGTAAATGAGCAACATTTGCAGCATACGTTTGTAATACTTGGGTCCATGTGCTTCGAGTTGTCGATGAGTACACCTTCGCACTGTCCAATGCTAGCTTCCTGGTTAGCTCAATTAGCAGAGCGACTGCTCAGATAGGTGTTCGTCCTGGTTCGAACTACGTACCAGGACGAACCTTTCGGCAACTAAGAGGCTTTCTTTCTGAGAAGTCCGTATGAATTTCCTTGTGGCTTCGTGCTACAAACGGGTGTTTGTCTTCTTACCCTTTCATACATGTATGTTCAGAACAAGAGTTCACAGTGTTGTTCGCCGTTTATAATAATATCCGGTTCACACGTGCAAATCTACTCCACTGACTTGCATTCATACAAATACCTGATTCACTTGGACGCTCCTGATGCAATTAGAGGTTGAGATCTCATGTGCCTGGATACCACTAAATTATCCGCCTCACAAGGCTTGATTTAATGGTTTTTGATTGATTGTTTCGTGTGGTTTAACGTCCCAAAACCACCATACGATTATGGGAGACGCCGTAGTGGAGGACTACGGAAATTTCGACCACCTGGGGTTCTTTACCGTGCAACCAAATCTGAGTGCACGGCCTACAACACTTCCGCCTCCACCGGAAATGCAGCCGCCACAGCCGGGATTTGATCCCGCGACCTGTGGGTCTTGATTTATTGGCCCTAAAGGTTTGATGTGACGAAGCTGCAAAGTAATGACATTACGCTCAAGTTGCTTTAAATGTGCATTTTTGTTCAAATAAAAGAACCTCCAAGTTTTTCTCAACTAAATTCATTGAACAAGTATTCAGTTTCACTTGAAACAGAGGCTCATTGTCATTTAGGATGTTCTCGCAACCTGAAATAAAACTACAAACACACCTACCCTAACTGATATCCTCAGTTCACTTCAGACCACCCGAAAATGCGCGATACATCAGTAGTAAAGGCTATAATGCGAAGAGCCGCAATTCAGTGAAACACACAACTAAAAAAGAAAAAATAAACACAATATAATTGGCAATCTCACCAAAAACGGTTACCCAAGATTGTTTACTGAAAGCCAAAAACACAAGGATGCAATCTTAGAAATGCAGGAACAATATTTTGCCTTCCAACACCATGACAGAAACATATACCTCTCCGTTGTCCGAGGCGTCAGTGAAACCATCACCCGTTTGAAGCGAACCCGGGCAACCTGCGATTCGTGCAAGGCTCAGTTGCGTGGTAGTAAGAACACTTCCGTCCACTTTCACTGCGTTAGGGTGCCTTGAGCGTGCAACGAAGGCGAGCGAGCGCGTCGAGGCACGTTAGACACGAGCGCCATCTGGCAGATATCTTCGAAAACGAAGGCGTGCGCGCCCGTGGAGAAAGATGCGTGCCTGTCTCGGAGGTTATAAGGTGTAGAACGCAAAGCGACGGGCAGGTGCCACCACCGGCCGTCTTAGCAGAGCGTTGCAAACACTTACCTTTTTGAGCATCACGCTGCACTGTCAGCGCAGTGAGATAAACGCTGCCGTCCTTATAATTACTTGTGTGTGCTCTTCTAGTATAAAGGCACGCATACAAAACATTAACGTGTTGTTGTGGCGCTTCAGATATGCGCAACAATTGCTTTTTAATTGACAATCGCACAACTATGAACGCGGAAGCTTGGGCAATATTGGTTGGCGCTGTGAATGGGGTTGGTCGTTTGATGCTGCTTGAGGTATCGTTAAGGTGGACAAACAGAAAAATGTACAGACAGACAGACCAAATTTTTTCCGTTCAAGGTCCCCAGGAAAGACTATAGTGTTTAAAAAAGCAAAGAAGTCTCGCTGACTTTTCACACTTTGAATGTGTTTGTCGCAACCGAGGCTAGGAACGGGTGGTTCGTGCCTCCCCACTTTGAACTCTAAAGAAGGACCGTATGCATTCCGAAACGTCGGAAAAATGCCCGCTCAAAGTTCTAATGATGAGAAGGCGCTTCGAAACACGTGCTTTCGGGTTTCTACGGGGCTTGCGCAGGCAAATGGTGTCTCGAGAAGGGTGATAATGCGTTTTCTCCTAGACAGCAGACGTACAATGAGCACTGGAGTGCCGAAAAGAAAGGCGGCTTTGCGCGCGGCTCGTTCGTCAAAGCGACCGCAAACCACGGAGGCTCTGCAGCAGAAGCACAAGGCGATATTAGTTTAAGCCACGGTGTAAAAACTACTCTTACACTGTGGCTTAAGCACATATACGTACGCTGTGGTTCCTGCATTTCTGAGCAAGGCTTATAGCGTGTGCGCCGCCAGCATGGTCGCCAGCCACCCCGCACTGCACACATGCAGGGACCCCAAGCAAGCACGACTGACATGCGAAACGTGCAGTTGCGAAGAAGACGCCATGGTCTAATGAGGGAAAAAGGCTTTGGGAACTTGCGAAAGGCATAGTGGTGGAGTTCACCTTTTTTTGCTTTATTTTTCTGAAGCCATGTGTCACGCTCTCTTCTTATACCCCTTCTTTCTTGCACATGGTACATCGGACGAAAGCCACGCATGAATGCATACGTTCAGTTCACTCGCTACAACTTGTGCTCTGCGTCTGCTGCGCGAAGGTGGGTTGGCAGTGCGCTTCCGAACAGACGACGGGCATCGCTCGAGTGCCAGTGGAACATAATTCTCAGCGACCTCCCGAAAAAGATTCCGCATTGAGATTCAAGACACGCAGCAACAGCACCGGGATCCTCGATTACAGCCAAAAAGGAAACGATTACTCGGCACATACGGCCGTCAGATGCGTTCATCGATTAGTCGTCACTGAGGACGCTTCAGTTGCCAAACTTGAGCACCCGAATGACATTGCGAATTGGTAAGCGTTGATACAATTCCGTCGATCCGTAAGCTGAGAATTTTACTACACGTGCGCTGCGCTGAGCTCTAAATATTCTTTATAATCAATACCGCAAAGCTTATACTCAATATTTACAGTGCACTTTCGTACTTGTAGTCTGACGAAGCTTAGAAAGCTAAATATATAGGATATTCTGTTGGTATTATCCGAAAAATTCTCGGCTGCAGTTCTTTAACGGCTAAAGTTGCCAATGGGGCTTGTTTGTATCGCATTCACTCATTACTCAAGTAAAAAAACAAAATAAACAATAATTGGGACACAAGAAAGCCACACTGCGCCAGGTGTTGCCGTGTGTCTTTCTTGCGTTCCTTTTTTTTTGTTCTCTACCATAGAAGTCATGTTTTTTTTAAACAGCATTGTTTGATAACCAGCCGGCAGACACGTCAGCACCAGAATCACTAAACGGGGCTGAAAAGCTAAGAAAATGAGTATTTACGCCAGACATCTCTGTTGAGAACTATGCTACACCTTGTTTTATTCTTCTTCTCGTTTATTTTGTACGTGCACTGCTTCATCGAACAGTTTGTTGGCTCAAGGTTTTTCAAGGTCTCCCGGTAAAAACACTTAGAGATGATTGTCATAGTCATCTGAATATAATAATAATAATAATATTAATAATAATAATAATAATAATAATAATAATAATAATAATAATAATAATAATAATAATAATAATAATAATAATAATAATAATAATAATAATAATAATAATAATAATAATAATAATAAAATACTAACAACAATAATTTATTATCATCATTCCTGCAGGTAAGAAAACTTATATTAATTATTTTGTATGTGGTACTTTAGTTTTATCTTAAGTTTCACCCTCACCCCCGAAGAGAGAAAACCTGGGTGCGCTAATGCATTGACCACTCACGCATTTCAATGAGTGCCAAGCGGTGTATATACAACGTTTAGTGGTCATAAGTGGTATGTTGCGTTATGAATAATTTTACCTTCGTTATTACGGCTTTGTGGAATGGTACCTAGCCTGATGCTGGCAAAGACGAGGTCTAGGCACGTTCTCCTGGTGGTTGATGACCCGGCCGCGCATATTGAGATTCCAGTAGATGCAGAGCTAGCAACCGCGACCGCACGCGGATTGGCTGCTTCAGCTCAAGACGCTCTCATATTAGTGTCTAGAAATATACTACTGATATCATGCCACAGCAACGGCAGGTGAGTGACAACTCGACCGCGCCACTGTTTCGTACTCATTTTTTTTTTTTTCCTGCCTGCGCTTGCTCGCTGTGTCTGAGGTGTTGGGTGTTCTGTGGTGTCAGCTGTGCGACTGTCTCATGCGGTGCAACGTGTTCTGTGGTGCAACAGTGTAATGCAGCAGCGCTGCTGGGGTGTTGTCTTCTCTAGTTTTCTGTGTAATGCGCGCCCGCTGCGCAAACTTATTGTAAACACGTAAATATTACTCCGAAGTGACAACAAGTGCGGGGCGACACGCACGCGCCAGCATGGCCGTATGCTTGGCTCACGAACATGGCGATTGTGGGATGCCGGATCAAATGCAAGAGGAATTGTTCGTGGCCTTCGAGAGAGGAAGTATGCCCCAGACGGGGTGGCGAAGAATGTGAACCAGCTACTGTGGACTCAGCCCACCAGTACCTTGCCTGGTCCCGAAGGTATGTGAAAGTGTGTTGTAATTAAGCCTACATTGCCTGTTCGACTCGTTTGATTATGTTCGGTCGCCGCGCAAAGTAGTGGTTATTCAATATATATATATATGTATATATATAGATATATATATATATATATATATATATATATATATATATATATATATATATATATATATATATATATATATATATTATATATATATATATATATATATATATATATATATATATATATATATATATATATATATATATATGGGAAATAAGTGTTTACCTAAGGGCGCACTTTTCCGTGTTTTGAGACAATAATAATGAGATCTAACAGGCAATAATTCCAAGGAATGTATAGGGGAAGTTATTAGAAGCAATGTAATGTAAGTAGGAAGAAAGAAAAAGTGGGTGAAGAAATAACTTTCCGTGAGCAGCATTCGAACCGTGAGCAGGCTCGAATAACGCGTTTGATGCTCTCGAACACGTTATTCGAAGGTTGTAGGTTCGATTCCTGCTCACAGCAAGTTATTTTTTCACCCAATTTCTACTTATTTACGTTACATTGGTTTTAATAACTTCCCCTATACATTCCTTGCAATTATTGTCTGTTAGATCTCATATATATATATATATATATATATATATATATATATATATATATATATATATATATATATATATATATATATATATATATATATATATATATATATATATATATATATATGTCGACGAACCACTGGATTTTATGACCACATTTTGTGTCCGTGTTCTCAATATGTTGGGCTTCTGAAACCTCACAATAAAAGCACCATACCCGGGGTCTGTATCGCCTTGCGTTGTAACGAATTCAGGTTTTCCTTGGAGTGGACTCCCCAATTTTATGACACGTAACACTAGTGCGTACTGCTGAAAAAGCATGTTGGATTGTGACTGGTACAGCTGTGCAAAGAACAGTTCATGCCAGCATTGTTTGTACACTCATGCGCTAGTTGCATCCAAGATTACAAATACTATATTTAGTGTAGGTTGTGAGAGGCGTTGTATACACCACGATAGGCTGATCTAGTCCAGACGAGATAAAAAAAAAACTAGATGAAAAAGTCAAACCTTGTTTGAAGCAGTTTTCCATCTGTCTGCGCACTTGTCATTGGGAAAAGTGGATATAAACTAAAGCTTAGAAAAAAAAAGCATTTGTTGCTCGCAATACTACGTAGCTCGAGTATAGCATACATACTAGCAGAGTCCCTCAATAATACTAGGCATCACTGTGCACTGTGCAAGTAATGCATCGTAGATGTGTAGCGCAAGCTTAGCAGTCTCATTGTCCAATGCGCCCATAGTTTATATGGAATAACCACTTCATACCTCTAAATGCTCCTGCTCAAGATATTCAACTGCCTTTTCCTTTGCAACAGTGCACAAATGAAGGCTCAGGTAATAAGCTTCAGCTGCAAGCAAAACCGGTGCACTGCCAGGTGCTGGCTACGTTAGCATGTTAATGCACTTGTGTGACGGTCAGACAGTCTAGTAACCGTGTACTCTAGCATTATTCTTTAGTGGGCTACATGCTGGTTAGCATGCCGCCCTTTCTCTCAAGTCCCGGTTTCGTCGTGAATTTTTTTTTCATCGTGAGGTTAAGGTCACTGCAGGAATTGAGTCAGTTTTCACACCGTTGCCAACACAACTTTTATGGATGCTGTGGTGGTGATATGGGCAGCAGTAGATTACCTGTACTCTTTCAAAAAGCGGCCCACCCTTACATTCATTGCATTTATTTTTATATTCATTGCATGCACATCACCACAGAAAATTGAGCTAGTTGACTGAGATTCAACACGAAAGAAGGTGAGGCATGCAGGCACAGACAACAGAAAAGAACAAGACTGCAAATGGGGCTGTGAACTGAAAAGACACACTGTGACCTTCTAGTGAGCAACCATTTCGAAAAGAAATGGAGGAGAGTGAACAGTATTTTAAGGAAGGCCTCAGAGTTGTGCAAACCATTTTCTAGACATTAACCCCGCACTTCAGGATCTGTGCTGGCAGTACTCCCTTAGATAATCAAGACCGTCGCCAAACCTTCGATTGAAGCATTTTAATGTTGTGGACTGTAGCAATGCCAAGTCGTACCTTAACTCTTCAGTCATTAAATAGCGTGTCCGTGAAGTTGACGCCAGCCTTGATGCCCAGATTATGCTTCTGTGCATTTATTCGGAGAATATTATTCTGGCAAGCAGGTGAGCGTTTCGCGGCAATCTTTATTTTTATGTGCAAACAATCATTTCATCTCTCAAGCAAGTAATTTGGCGTAAATGAATGTAATGAGCAAAGGAACGTACCCAGGGAATTTTATTGAGATACATTGACCTAGGAAAATCACCGGAGTCGCCCTTTAAGAGAACGTGACTACTTTCAGTTTTTTGCTCAGTTAGGTGGTCAGTCACACACTGTCCATTCATACTGTGAAACCGCACAAGGTGATGGCAATTATGCTGAAGAAATTTAACGGTGTCAAAGCAGCAGTGGGCTCTTCACAGGAAGGACCCTATTCCCTAATTTACTCGGCTACCTGTTGCCAGCAATTAAAGAGTCAATTTGACCTTTAAGTAGTCATAATAAATAATGTCGCCAGTATTCTACAATATTTTCTACCACAGAAAGAGTAATCAGTAAGGCAGCAAGTAAATATAAATGTCTCCAACTTGAAAGCGCCTTCAGAAACGTTTCTTGAAGCACCTTCAGCACCATGTTCATTAGGTGGTGCCATCAAATTTGGAGGACCTAAAAAGCCTTTTGTAGGCTTCCTGTGTACTCAAGCACACTGAGCACAAAGTGTTGAACTTTGCAAATGTTTAGAATATATCTTAATTCACTCCTAAAGTGTGCCTAAATGTTCATTATCGCGGTTGAAATCCCTCGCTAGAGTCACTGTCACTGACGCCGCACCAAATTACAGGGACATGGAATGAACAGTGACTGGCCAACAGCTCCGTTGTACCAGGCAACCAATAGGCGGGCGAATCGTGGCAACAAAATTTTTCTCAACGTGTGGGCGAAGTAGCCAAACCTGCTAGCATTTTTAAAGTGCTTCGCATCGTCATGCCAACCTTTGAAGGCATCTTTAGTGAATTTCACTTTGTTTACACATCTTAGCTAAAGCATACTGACCCCCGTATTCAGAAACGCTCCTCGACTCGACTTTCACCCTTCACTTGACAGAGTTGAGCATTGCGCCGCTGATCGGCTGAAAATGATGCTGCGCTACTCAAGAATCGCAGCAGATTATCACGGATATGCAGTGATTTGCCGTGCCTAGAGGTGGTGCTCCCATCGGCTTTCTGAAGCGAAGTTGAAGCGTTGAGTGAAGGGACGTTCTAGAATACGGGGGTTAGGTACTGTGTCTCTAAACGTGAGACCAGTAGGTGGAGCACTTTGCATCACTAAGATATATCAGAGCAGCACAGAACTGTTGCAGATATCTGGCACATTCTAATTCTCTGCTGGTGTCCATTCTCATCAGTGGTGTACTTCTGAATGCAAAGGTTCTTTAATAATTTTTCACCACGATCATCAAGAAAAACAAAAAAAACGTGCCTATAATCGTGGTTGCATGAAGTGTCACAGGTAGTCAATATTATTGTATGGTAACCGCGTACTCTGGAAACATCTCTACACTTGCTGGAATTTTATACGTGCTAATACTTTCTACTACAGAATTTTTATGCATTTTGACGGTAGCGAGAAAGTTGCTTTTGTGTGTGTATGGGTGTTTCTCGTATCTCTTGTATTTCATGAAACTATGATTAATACAGCAGCCCAGCCCCTCTAAACAGAAATGGCTGTGGCTAAAGGTAACTTTATAAAACATACTTGTGCGGCAATTAATGAATTTGCTAGTGCGTTTTACAAAAAAGATGTCAGTCTGCTTCTTATCTATCACATCTTCCTCTGTACAGCCGCACAAAATCTTACCTAGGTTATTGGCAGGCTCAAAAACAACATTGATGCTGCATCTACTTTTCACTTTCTTCAATCAGTGACATATACAATAAATGTACGAAATGCTTGCGATATGTTTTTTGTAACGTTGAAGCTGTTTAAGCTGGATTAAGTTTGTACAGCCTATAAAAAATGTGTATACTTTGTTGATAAACTTTGTAGCAGCGTGTTGAGTATAGTTGCTATTGGCACAGTGCACGAATGAGATCGGTAACTACCTCAACTTGGTCACAGTTGAGCTTGACGTAAATTATGTTAATGTTATGTTGGGGGCTGATAGTTGCAGGCAACGTTGAAATCATTTATTAACTTTTTTAATTATAAATGACGTCTGCGCTTGTATTTTTTTCAAGTTGTCAGACAATATAAAGCTGTGAATGGTGCAGTGGAATTCATTCCATAAATGTAAATGCCGAGGAAGACGATATATAAAGTCTCGACTTCCTCGGACACTGCGCCTATAAGAAGAGCATCACCCGATCATCTCTTTAGTGGGCACGCCAGCTGGTCGCCTGTGAACAGGATGACAAACCCGTTCTTCTATTTCACGCAGGTGAGCAATAAGTACTCATCAGTCAAGTCTAGTGACCGGTGTCTAGCCCAGCTGACGTGCCCACGTCGTTTGTGTGCTTTGTTTCACTACGCGAACGATGCCATGTACTCTTGTCTGACGCCTTGTGACGATATCGAGCCCAATCCAGGGCCTGAAGCGGAAAAGATGCTGTGCGAACTTCTTGAAGGTCAAAAGTCAATGCATAAAAAACTGGAGAAGTTGGAAAACAGGCTTAAGAATGTCCAAGACTACTGGGCAATTGTTAAACAACTCTGAGCTAAACTTGTGAATTTGGAACACACAGTGTCACAGTTAAATAAAAAGTTTCCGAAGCTTGAGGACAGGAGCAGGCGGAACAATCTTCTTGTTTTCGGCGTTCCGGAGCCGCCTGGGGAAACTAAAGAATCACTGGCGCAGAAAGTGACTGAGGATATATTTCGAGATACATTTGGAGTGCAGGTGTCCTCTGCAGAAAGAATTCATAGAAGAGGCCGTCCGCGTACGAACCAGTCACGTCCTGTGATTTTAAAGTTGTTTACCATCGCGAGAAAGTTTCCGTTCTCAGCAACGGTTACAACTTAAAGGGAAAGACCATATCAATCTCAGAGGATTTCTCGGCTGCCACTAGGGAGGTTCGAAAGTGTCTATGGGATAGCGCGGCTGGTGACAGACGAGATGGGACAAAGGTAAAACTAGTTTATGATAAAATAAAAATCGGCAGTGAATTGTACTAGTGGGACGAAACGAAAAAGGCACGAGTACAAAGTAATCAAAACCGCGAAAAGAGACGGACAACCGGCCGTCAGCTCCGCTCAGGTGCGAGAGTCGCGGAATGAAATAAAGGCCTCAAAAATACTTTCCGATGTCTTAACTTGAATTCCCGAAGTGTAATAAAAAAAAAACAGATGACCTAGAAAGCATAGTTGCCGCTCACAGCCCCCATGTAATAGTTATTACAGAAACGTGGCTGCACGGTGACATAAGTGACTCGGAAGTCGCACCGCATGGATACCGTATCTACCGCAAGGACCGTGATTCCCACGGTGGCGGCGTTGCTATTTTGTACATCGACTGTTTCTACTATTCTGAGTCGGTCTCTTTCTCGTGACACTATCTTCAGGTTGAGTTACACAACCTATCGAAAGACCACTGCATATCACCCTAAGAGCAATGGTTTGACAGAAAGGCTAAACAAAACGCTAGCCGCAATGATCTCTATGTCGTGGATGTGCAGCACAAAACGTGGGACGACGTACGCAACTTTTGCGTACTACACTGCAACGCAGGTAACTACACGCTTCACACCATTTCAGCTTGTTTATGGTCGAGATGTTCGAACTATGCTAGACGCCATGATTCCGTATGAGGACATCGACCAGCTCGACCAATTAGCCCCCGACATCAATGAGTACGGTCGGAGCGCTGAGGAGCCGTGCCAACTGGCCCGCGTGCCCATTAAACCTCAACAGTGTGCAGACGCACAGCGGTACATCATTCATCATCAAAAAGTTAATTAGGAAGTTGGCCACCAAGTTTGCGTTTGGGCACCCATTAGGCGGTGAGGTCTCAGTGATAAACTTTTGGAGGAAGTACTTTTGACCCCACTATGTACTCATATGTGCGAGCGACGTGAACTACGAAGTGGTTTCAGACGGAGGCTATACCCATGATCCCAGCACAGATTACCACGCGCAGAGACTGTACACGTCGTCCGCCTAAAACCATAATTCACGCGGTGACGCGAATTTTCTTCGTGTGTCAGTGAACTTTTCATGTGAACAGTGAATGCCGTTCATTTCAGATTTCCGGCCCCAGAGCGCATTTTCTCTAGTGTGCTACTTTGTTTATTGTTTGTTTATGTTGCCCACTTTGACCCACTGCTGTGTATGCCTTTCTTTCAGCATCAGGTTGATGCTATCTTTGCAGGAGGAGTAATGCCACCTGGTGTTCTGTACCAGTGAACAGTGAACCTGTTCTGTGCCTGTGAACGAAGAAGTCAAAGACGAGCAATCCGTGCCAGCCATAGTCTTCTTTCTTCGTGCCTGAGATTTTGTCAGTGGCTTCTCGTTTTACGCATCTTCGAGCTCTTCGCGCATGACAATATTTTTTGCTACAATAGCTGTTTTGGGATCCAGTCATTCTAATTTTGAGGCACATATCTTGATAGGCATTCACGCACAATGTCACAAAACGTAGAAAAAAAGTGCATCTAACTTGCAAAACTTGCTACAATAAATATTCAAATTGTCCAGACTAAAGTGTCCAGCACGAAAGTGTCAACATCAGTTTTAAGGAAGCTCAAACCCGCCTGGATATCAGGTCTTTGAGAAGAAAGCGCTATGTTTAAGGTGACTTGAGCAGTTTTGTGATCAGAAAACCCTTCGATGACTGCAGAGTTTACACCTTGCGATAGGAGCACGCAGTCCCATAACGAACTTAAATTACCACTAACTTTTCAATCTGATGTCGCGAAACTGTATAACGCTGTTGTATATTGGAATACAGCCGCTCCTGGGAGAGGATTAGTGTTTGTGCAGTGATACCAGAGCGTAGAACGGTACACGAGGCTTTCACTTATTCCTGCTGATATAGAGTGCACGCTACCATGCGCTAGCACTCGCGACCACGCTCTTATAATCTAAGTTCGCAGTTGCGGATATAGCCACGCAGCAACTTACCTCAGTATACTCTTTCGTCCAGCAAAAGAAATATGGCTTTTGCTGGACAAAATATATGGCAGGAAATCGATGGGAAACATCGCACTCAGAGTGATGTTATCGCATGTGCCCTTCATGCGATGGATATGGGCAGCTTGTTTCATCTATGCTTCAGCGGTTTTTTATGCTGGAGCTCGCGAGGTTTCATGGGCAGGAGCTCCATACAGCGTGGACGAAAACTATAGACGTGGACATTATACTGAATATGACAGCGATGATGCAAGCCTGTCGAGAGTGTTCATATAATTCTTCTCAAAATAGAACAATTTTCGAGGACCATCGAAGCGAGCTGGCTTTTTTTATGGAGTGCTGCGCCATCTTCGCTTTAAAAAAATCATCCGTAAAGAGAATGAAAGACTGCGGAGCCTCTCTTTGTTCTCCATTACACTACACCGCATTCCATTCACTGAAATTCTTTCAGGGTATATCTTTTGAACATTTAGGTCTCCATAAAGCACGTGTGGCATATGGGGACACTAAGCGTTAGCCTATCAGGTCCTCAAGCTTGTGGGCTACACTCTGCTATTTTCACTTGTGCAAAACACTGCTGTATATTGGAAAACGGCCGCTCCCGGGAAAAGATCAGTGTTTGTGCAGTGATATCGAAGTGCGTAGAACGGTACACAAGCCGTTCACTGATGTCTGCTGATATAGAGTGTAAAATCACAGTAAATCACAGTAAAATCACAGCAAAATCACAAGTTCATCGCGCATGGTGTGCGAATTGAGGCGAGCCCGCCGCCTTTGCGTGGGTTTTGCCGCCTGTTTCTGCGTTCTCATGTCGCGACATGACTCTCCTCCTTCGCTGTCTGCTGCGCTAGGGGGAAGCGAGAAGAGGCGTTTAACCTTTCTCACCTGGTAGCGGATGTCGACTGTGGCGCCATGCGCAAAGTCACTCGGGGCTTTTTGCACGCGCGTGTCGGGAGCGAGAGAAATCACAGAACACCTACCAGCTTAGAGAACTGTACCTTTGGGCTGTTGTATCAAAATAACGTGCAAATACGTAGCGGTGATGTACTGAACTGCAATACCGCGAGGTCAGATGGCGCTGGTAGCACTATCATCCTTTATAAACAGACGCATTTTTTTTTTCGTGCAGGTGGGGGAGGGAGGGGGGGGGGGGCTGCGGCTGGTTCGCGCTGCTCACTTCCTCTGGGGTTTTTTTTTTTTCGTTGCTAAATCGTGCTTCGCGTCTGTAATTATCACCAGGTGACCTAGCTGGCCTCGACTGGCAAAAACACCAATCAAGTAAGGTTTGCATCCTTTATTGCGAGTGTCAAAGCTGGTACAATCAATCTATATGGTAAGGTCCGAACAAAACAAGTCACTCATACATATCGAAAGCTTTCAACCCATGTATAAAGACTCTTGAAAGCTAAGAAGCATATGCATATAACTGAACATCAAGATCGCTGAGTGAACGTCGCTCTCATTGTGCGGCGACGCTCGAGTTTAATAGCGTGGCTTCAGGACAAGGGTCCGATTCTGCCGTCAGATGCGGCGCTTGTCCTGTAGCGTTGATCTTGAAGTGAAGTAAATGCATGATGTAGAATCGGGAAGGAAACTTGTACATTGCCGATAGATAGGTAGCGCTGTGAGAGCAATGTAGTTTTGCTAAATTTGTTTAATAAGCAATTGCGGATGCGTGCATTTTTGAATCGTTCTTGTTCTGCAATGCTACATTGTGGGCACGTCAGCTGGCATCCAGCCAGCACCATGTCAAATCCACTCCTGTTTTTCATGCAGCTTGCTCTGATCACCTCGACTACCGAAGCCAGCAAGGCAAACACGGTATCCACGCCTGTTCCACGAGCAATCCATGGAGACTGCGCAGAGGAATTCCTAAGCCTGGGCATCGACTAGAAACACCCGTGTGCAACCTCGTCGATAACAACGAGCCAAGATATAAACGCCCCATTTCCATCGGATTTCTTCAGTGGGCACGTCGGCTGGCATCCAGCGAGCACCATGTCAAATCCACTCCTGTTTTTCATGCAGGTTAGTAACAATGCTTCCAAAATTAAATCCATTCACTTTGTGTACGTTAAAGGCAACACTCAAAAATAAAATGCTAGAAGCTAGAGATTTCTATTACAATAACACGCTGCCAACGTTTATTGGGAAAACCCGACAAAATTTTGGAAGACAATTAATCCACACTTCAGGAGAACCTGCTCTTTCATTATTGAAAACGAAATATGTTCAGATGCTCAGACGATCACGGAGGCCTTCAATAGTTATTTTAAGCCTGTTTTTACCGCTGATAACGGCAACGTTCCCTCTTTTGTCGCACCCTCTGTATCGGTAGCTATTTCGGATATTACGTTAAGTTGCTCGGGAGTTCGTAATCTCTTGCTCAACATAGATATTACTAAATGTGCTGGCTCGGACGGTATCCCTAACGCTTTTCTGAAAAGGTATTCTGAATGGTGTGCACGATACCTTATAATTATATTCCAGAAATCGCTCGACTCCGGACGGGTCCCGCAAATTCGGAAGATCGCTAGTGTTTTTCCTATTTTCAAATCGGGTAAGAAGGAAATAATTTCTAACTACAGACCAATTTCATTATTATCCACGTGCTGCAAGCTACTTGAGCACATCATTCACAAGCACATTATTCAATACCTAAGTGACAACAATATCCTTTCAGAGAATCAACATGGTTTCCGCAGTGGTTTTTCGACTGTCACACAATTGATCGAATTTACACATGACATCGCCTCATCCCTTAATGATCACGAACAAGTCGATGCCATTTTTATTGATTATTAGGTATGTCATAAAAAACTTCTGCTCAAACTCCGTAACCTTTTTACAGGCCCATATGCTGACAAATTACTTGATTGCATTACAGATTATTTGCACCTAAGGAGTCAGCTTGTTCGCTACAATCACGAACAGTCGTCACAAGCTCATATTTCCCCAGGTGTTCCACAAGGCATTGTCTTCGGACCCCTTTTATTCATAATTTACATTAACGATGTCATTCAGGTGGTCATTAACACTCTAGTTAAGCTTCGCCTATGCGCCGATGACTGTGTATTGTATTCCAATGTACGTAGCGTCACTGACTTAGTTTTGTTGAATGAT
Organism: Rhipicephalus microplus; assembly: GCF_013339725.1. Lineage (NCBI taxonomy): Eukaryota > Metazoa > Arthropoda > Arachnida > Ixodida > Ixodidae > Rhipicephalus > Rhipicephalus microplus. Next base: position 195,811,033 of record NC_051165.1, read on the forward strand.
GTGTTTTCTTCTTTTTGCGAATGGAGTAGAACTTAGCAAATGGAGCTTAATTTTCAGAAAACTGTGACAATAAGTTTTACAAATAAAAAGGAGCCATTGCAATTGAGATACGGCGACTCCAATCACACACTGGAAAAAGTTCAGGAATTTAAGTATTTTGGTGTTGTATTCTCTCCCAACTTGAAGCAGCACAAACACATCGACCTTATTAATGCAAAATCGCTTAAGAAATTAGGTTACTTAAGAAGAACGCTAAAGGGTGCCACAAGGGAATGCAAGCTTATAGCCTTCAAATCACTGGTCAGGCCTTTTCTTGAATATGCGTCTGTTGTGTGGTCACCACATCTTGCAATTGACATAAATAAACTTGAGGCCATTCAGCGTAAAGCGATTAGATTCATTTTTAACCGTTATGACCGTGATTTCTCCCCCTCTGAGCACTACCATGCTTTATCGCTAAACTGCTTAGAACACAGACGTATGTTTGATCGGCTTACCCTGCTACATAACATCGTGCACAATTCCGTCCGCACAGCCACACCCATTTCGTTCACCAATCATTCTATCCAGGTGACTCGCCGATACGATCCGTTGAACATTGTGCCATTCAGATGTTTTATTGATTGTTATAAATACTCTTTTTTTCCGTGCAAAGTTGACGCTTGGAATAATCTGGACACTACTTCGAAACGACTACAGCATGCGCTGTTTGTTGAACAAGTGTCCAACTATGTAATTTGATGTTCCTAATTTTGCTGCTGTTCTTTTTGTCTGATCATTTATTGTTTGTGGAACAGGTGTCTAATTATGTAATATTAGGTTTTTTTATTTGTGCTGTTTTTGTTGGTTTATTGTAACCACTCCTGCAATGTGTCAAACATGAAACAGCAGTATCTGTAAATAAATTGGGTACTTCACAATTGTGCAATGTCGCGTCGTGTCGACAGGGTAGGTACTAGTTTTAATTATCAGCCGTGAGCCCATATCATAGGTAATATGTATTTAGGTGATGGGTGTAAAAATATTTCAGGCTTGCTATATTTATTCTTAGAGGTACGTTACACAGCTACTGCAGCTAGAATTTCTCGTCGCAGGTAATGACCGGTCTGCTGAGTACGCAGCGAACATGTTTGCTAAAGGAACACTCATGAGGTGTGTGCTTACAGGTCGAAAAGGCCCCATTCTAATAAAGTAAGCTTTAGGCATGCATTGTACAATTTTGTTGTTTGCACATCTTTGTTGGTGCTCTTACAGTACGCTATCTGCTCAGCCCTGAGCACAATCCCTTTTTGCAAAGACATATCGATAGGGCTTGAGCACTCTCTTGCAAGCAAGCGCTCACGAAATCAATTGGTGGTACATGATGTAAATCTGTCTGAATACTAGATCAATAAAGGTCACATTTATTACACACTTGTTATTCTGTTTACTTTTTCAGTATACTTGTAGCTGAAGTTGTTTTCTCCCTGCTACTTTCAGAGGTTAGGACTTGAAATACATGCTATCTTGCAGTGTAGCTGCGGTTAAGTCAAAATCATGTATGTTTCAACTACCTGTACAATTTCCTAGATTTTTTGATGACCGTAGTGCACAAAATTTCACTTCGTAGTGGTATAAACTATAGTTATGACAACCTAACTTAAACAGAAGCAGATGTACTCAAAGAAATCTGGGACGTTTCTCCGCTATATGAAAAAACAAAACAGTACCACTTGCAATTAACAAAATCTTGCTCTTCACGACAGCATTCACAGCATTCAATCTTGCTCTTCATGACAGCATTCTTTGAGGAAGCTGTGCTGGAAGTGCTCATCACTTTTATGATTTTTCTTACTTTAGGAGCCCATTGAACATACGTGCAAAGCTAAAGCGATTGAGCGCAGACTTATGCGCTAAACGTATTTATTTAGACAAAACAGCTCTGGGTGTTGTTCGTAAACTGTCACAAGCAACAACTAAATGTCGGAAAGCCTGTTAAAGCCCCTCACTGCGGGGATGTTCATTTTCCCATTAATGATTTCTGACGATTCACATGGCAACTATGAAGTGATCGTGAGTCGTTCAGTAGTGGGCAAAAAGATTGATTTTGGCTTCCAGGAGTTTGAAAAAATGACATTGTAGCTGCACAGGAGACAAGACTGCTTGTCAAAACATTTGCTCTGACACCATATGTTAACAGATTTCTCATGTTTTCAAGTTTCCATCTTTTAAGGGTCAGTTTGGTCCAGCTGCACCAATCGCTACAGGTTCACAGGTGTGCACGAGAAGTTCAGAGATCGTGCAGCAGGAGTTCAGCAGTGCTGCATCACAAGTGAATGACAAGTTGCCGACAAGGTGGAATCCTTATTTTTGTTCGCTTAATTAAATGAGATGCGAACATCTTGGCAAAACACGTCAAATTTGTAGAGGTGGGTACAGTACCTACGTCTAATGTTATGTTGTTTGTTAAGCTGTGCATGCGGCTGCACCAAACCAGCGCCGTCAGAGCAGAATGTACAGGAAAGTCATGAACGAGTTTTGGTGCTGTACCTCTGCTGTGCCTTTTGAATTGAATTGCATGGTTTACAAGATGCCATTGCTGCGCCACTGAAATGAATGGTGAGGTGCAGCACTTCTTAAAATGGATCATGTGGTGCAGGCGAATCGAACAAACCCTTAAGCACACAATCGTCTTAGCGTTTCACCCCCATAGAAATATGGCCACTGTGGATGGGATCAAACATTGTGTTGTTGATGAGCTCAGCAGTGCCACAAAATCTAACTATAGTGTTACAGTTTCAACATTATTGAAGTGTAGATTCCATGCCACGGTAGACAGCCAATGCTTGTGGCCAATCTAAAGCACTCCTCCACAATAAGCGTGGTAAAAAATTCACAAATACAGCATTGCATGTGTGAGGTTCGAGATGACCTATTGTAGTGGACATTCAGATGTTTCAACGAGCTTGCAGAGTGGACATTCGGGGGTAGTCATCTTGTCATTGCATGGCAGTCTAGAAAAACAAGTAATATCACCAGATAATAATGCATGAAATCAATGCATAATCAATGCATGAAGTTTTCCAATGTAAACAAATAAACTCAGTTAACTAGTAAACAGCAGTATTTTATACATATATGTAATGGTACCTCAAAACACGTGTATCACTCAGGGCTGCTTCTTCACAAGGCATGTCATGTAGCAGGTACCTTGCCCATTGTACGCAGCTGCTTCCATGTCAGGTGGGCCAGGAGGCTGTGGCAGTAAAAGAAGTACTTCTCATTTATGTGACGCTTTCTTTGTCACACTATAGCAAAACAACACCCATAAATATGTGGTGTTTCTCAAACGCGACTGCGGTAAACTATTAACTAGTAGGTTTTTTGCACTAATATATGGGCTAGCTACGAAGACACATGTGAGGCGAGAGTGATTTATTTGCCTTCTTTCATCGCAACGACCTGGTTGGCGTTACCTGGTGATAGAATTTCAGAATTAACTATTGAATCAGTGACTCGTTCCCACATGAAGCCACGCCGCAAGTAACGCACGTTTTTTTTTCGGTTACAGATTGAGACGTTAAACAATTTTGAAATTTAATATTGCAGTGCTTTGCCACCGTGTGAGGCCTACGCTGTCATTGACAAAAAAAAAACTGCATATGTTGAAATGAACCAACTAGCCCCACAAGCGACCGTTTTTTTTAAAAAAAAACAGAAGTGGTTTCTACTCACCGGTTTGGGCTTGCAACGGGCGTTCATCTGATGAAAGCTTCAACGGTCACTTCGTTCCCCGAAAGTCACTCGAATTCCCTTCACGCAAGAATTTGAACGAGACAAAATAAACAGAACGAGAAAAAGTGTGTTGGTCGGCAGCGGCTCGAAATATTTAGAGCGAAATGAAACAGTCTGAGACACATCCGAATGTATTGCGAGCCGTCACCTGCCGTCGCAACCAATGACCGCCGCAAACTTTGAAATGAGGATAAAGATGCCAATAGGCTGCTGCTGACTTCGAGTTAGCTGATGCAAAAACTATTACAAAAAATTGATGAAGCAGCACATGTTTCAGAAAAACTACTTGCTAGAAGAACAAGTTGTTTTTTATGTGTCGCTGCAGGCAAAGATGTAGTATTTGATCATTCCAAAATTAAATAAAACTTGGCCCCGACGAGGGCACCCCTACAAGGAAGTGCATTAGCGCAGGTGGCGAGAGAGGTTAGTAGATCCACTCTGGGGGTTTGAAGCAAAAACGTGCCACGGTTGATTTTTTCGTCCCCTGCAGGTGATCACTTGAAGTTGAGAGTTTCCGGGACCTGGAGAGATCTCTCCAGGACGACTGAGGATGAGCACGCATCTTTTTTCCGTCCGTCGACTCCCATCGTTTGGGGCTCGTTGGATTTCGCCAACGGCGCTTGGCGCCCGCGGCGAACGCTCACCTTTTGTTGCCCCTTGCGAACGTTAGGGCGAAGAGCTATGTGGTGTGCTAGTGCGTGGTCAAACTGTGCCGACCTCTCCGATGCCAACGCGAGCGTCTTTAACCTCGCTCGAGCAACCGGGCCTTTGTCCCGGTGTCTCCGTGAATCACTTTCACGACGGAGACGTGCTCGCGGCGCCCCTGTGTAGTACTTCTCGTCCGGGGCGTGGATAAGCCCGTCTGCTTTCCCGCCGCGCCTTTGCAACGGGCTGTAATACGTTTTTGCTGTTGCTGCAGCCAATAAACTGTTGCGACCTTGAGCAGTACCGTGTTCTCGCCACGGCGATGGTTAACGTGCGCCCTGCAGCTCGCTAAGACCGGACTCACGCTAGTGGCCGTACTCCTTCGGAATACGTGCACGCTACAGTGGTACCCATGTGATACGCGAGGAATAAGAAAGGGAGGGGGGGGGGGTGAATGCATGCTAAAGCAGGGTATAAAAACACATTACAACAGATATTTCTTGTATATGGGCCTTTCAAAACTATGTGCCCTAATTTTGTCCCGTGAATCACCATCCCGGTGTCACGAAGAGCGCCGAAAGAATGAGAAACGTCAAGAAAAAACAACACGCTTTATAATATATCTTTAAAAGCTGTATTAAGACTTTACATCGACAGGGCATACAAACGCGAACCGGGGAGAGTGGTCAAGACACAGAAAACACTGCTCTGAAAAATTTTACAGCTGCAGAAGTTTAGATAAAGTGATGCATTTTACCCCGAGATTCTGAGTTTTGGTTAAACAAACGAAGGCGCGGCGTAATTATTGCGCGGCGGCGGCATGGTCTCTCCAGGAACTTTCGAGGCGGTGATACGGCGTGGTGGCACACAGCTCAAATGTAAAGCAAACCAAACGGCCGCGAGTGCACTATATGTGCGTGGAATGTAGTCATAACTTACATGACACGCATGTCATGACTTTCACGTTAGGGCGTGTCACTTATGTTCACCATGTAGTCATGCCATACCATACCTTTTTTGCAACGTCATGAGAATGAAGCGACCGCTAGAGCAAGAAGACCATGAAATTTCAATTATTACATTCATGGCATATATTTCATAATTTTCAAGCTATGACTAGTCCCTTATGCCCGTCATTCAGTCATGTTGTGCCATACTAGTTTTGGTATTGAAACGTTTATTGTAACGGCTAGAAGAGGGAAAAGTTGTAGGCGGACGGACGGACGGACAGACAGACAGACAGACAGACAGACAGACAGACAGACAGACAGACAGACAGACAGACAGACAGACAGACAGACAAACAGAGAGACAGACAGATAGATAGATAGATAGATAGATAGATAGATAGATAGATAGATAGATAGATAGATAGATAGATAGATAGATAGATAGATAGATAGATAGATAGACAGACAGACAGACAGACAGACAGACAGACAGACAGACAGATAGACAGACAGATAGATAGACAGACAGACAGACAGACAGACAGACAGACAGACAGACAGACAGATAGATAGATAGATAGATAGATAGATAGATAGATAGATAGATAGATAGATAGATAGATAGATAGATAGATAGATAGATAGATAGATAGATAGATAGATAGATAGATAGATAGATAGATAGATAGATAGATAGATAGATAGATAGATAGATAGATAGATAGATAGATAGATAGATAGTCAAAATCGCCGAAGTTCTCTAAGAAATGCTACGAATTTAAAACGCGATGGAGCTCATTCGCTCGCTGCGCTGGCGCGAGTTGAACTTGTCTTTCAAGACAGCCGCGATTCGTTTACTTCACTTTCATGGTGGCCTGCAGCCGATAAAACTCATTTTCGTGATAGCTGACAGGACTGAGCAGTGCAGTGCAGCGTCGTCAAAAGGCGATTGGCACGCAGTTACATTCCCCTTTGGTCCCTTCATTATCTGGCGTTTGGGCACGTCATGCACTGTCACCCATTTACACCTTGTTGGACCAACAGATTGTCCATCGGTTTAATGACGGCAGTTAGTCCAACCTTAACTAATTTTGGCTTAGAGAGTAGAATAATAAATGCTGCCACCCAGTGAAGGCAGACAAGAAGTAGAAAAACGATTCGAACGTGGCGTTACGATGGCTCCTGACTCCGTTCTTTCGTAATGTCTAGTGCCCTAGCGTATGCACTAATCGCAAGCGAGCTCCTGCTTCTCCTCGAGTGTTCCTTTTTTGCAAGGGCAAACGATACCTGCCACGTAAGAGCAACTTTCACCGGGGCTTGGCTGGCGTGTTTAGAGAAGGAAAAGGCGTGAAAGGCGCACCATTCCACTGAAACTTTCAGGTCTGCCACTGAGAATGATTACAAAGCGGACACCGATGTCCTTATGCGCCTGGAATGGGCTAGCGAACCACCACACGTTACGTGTGAGTAAACAGCTTGCAATGATCAACTTTGGGTCCGAGTCGAAGTACCTTGCTAAAAGCTGGCACCTTCTCTGTTTTCTCACCTCCATCACCCTGGTAGAGACACAATGCTGTCGCAGGACCAGACACTTCGATTTCCATCTGGCATTGGGAATCCTGAAAAAGAAATAGTGAGAAAGCAAAACAAATCTTGAACAAATATGAGAAAATCTCCAAGGCCTTCGATGCAATTCTTACGATAGAATTAAGCAAACGTGGTGTATTAGAACCTGCAGGTTTGTAAGCTGTATTGCAATTACACAGTTGTCTCTGCAAGCGGGGTCTACTTTGTCGGAAATTTCCGCACGCTGCCCTGCCTTCAAAGCAGAAGCAAGGTGAGTATTTTTTTTCTGTTTATTCGCAGCAACAGACGAGTCATTGCTAATATATTAAACCTTTTCAAAATATTCAATTGCTATGTTCTCACAATGAGCAAAATAAACAGTAATTTTGTGACTGTATCAGAAGCAGTCGAGGGGAGCAGCCTATACCGTATTTTATTTGAGGGGTGAAGCACCTAAAAGCCCCACAACGTCCGTGTGTGAGTAGCCATCGTATACAGCAGATACAGTAGAATTTTCTCTTGGGAGGTGGAAACAAGTGTTGCATCACGAGCTTAGGTGGGGGCAAATGTTGGTGAGCGAGGCAAGTGTCGCTTTTGCACCCCCTGCTGACGCCCATCAAAGCAGATGCATCGCTTGTGTATGTGAAGAACGCGAAACATCAGTAATAATCAAAAACATAAGCCAAAAACTGCTGGTCACAACAAACAATCTGAGAGGCCACAACACCGTAAGAACAATGGCATATGACCGCCCATAAAACGAATATAGAAGCTAAGGCTTTGCAGAAGAAAACGAAGGGCTGTTAAGCAGAACAAAATAGAAGGTCGCCACACCAAAAGCATCAACAAGACATGGTGGAAGCTTCCCGGCCAGGTTTTCAGGTGTCGCCGCCATCAATACGATGACCGAATGAAAGCGTCTAGTAAGCGTCTAGTAAGCCACTGCTCCCAGCAGTAAAGCAGCAAAACCGCGACAACGACCCCTACATAAGGGCTGGAGAAGCGTAAGCCAAACGGCAATGACGTTTCAATATTAATTTAACAAATAATTCCCGATCCGGTGCACATTGCTTCGTCCCATCACTTCGCGGATACGCGTGTTTTCTCTTCGAGGCATGTGATCGACGTTCTTGATCAAATCGAGTAGAGACGCATGTATCGCAGGTGTGCCTGGAAAGACGCCTGCACTAGTCACGGACTTCGTCACTCGAGTAGGAACGTCTATTTTGTCGCTATCAAATGAACGAAATAGCGTGCTAAAGATTAAATCAGAATGACCGGTTGTCAGCGTGTTTGAAAAATGCGTGATTACAATTTGCACAGTCATGTGTACATGTGTACATCCTATGACATTACTATCGTAGACTAACGCCGCAGGAGCGAAGGGAAGAGACAACCGAATCACAATCGACGCCACCAGGGAACGCTTGCCTTGGCTTCACGATTCACGGAGTCGGAGCGATTAGGCTATATAAAGGGAAAAAAAGATAAATCTAGCAGTTATTTCACTAAGTATTACGGCTAGGTGGCGTTAGCCGCCGCCCGATCTAAAGGGTACAGCCACATCCATCTATTCATCCATCGAGCCACAGCCGAGCGCCGTCCTTGATTTTCTCTGAGAGCGCGCGCTCGCGCTATGCTCTGTACATGCGGATAGCCAAGGCTATAAACTCGTTCACGAAGCAGCACAGGCGTGGCTTTATGGTAGAATGCTTCGCTGCAATTGAGGGAAATGAACTTATTTGATTCCATGAGAAGGCATACGCGTGAAAAGATCGGAATTAGGGGCGCCTTGCTTGGAAAGCAATGCGAAAAAGGCGCAGAAAAGGAGTGCTGCGTGCAGATGAGATGACGGAGTTTGCGAATATAAGGCGGAAGCATGCAACAAACGCAGAATCAAGTTGATTGGTGATACATGGGAGAGGTCTTTCAACTACAGTGGTCGTATTCACGCTCATGATGATGATTACGTGACTGCCCTGCATGATGCCTACGTTTCATTATGCATCATGGCGTAATTGCTAGTGTGGCCGTTGTTTAAGCCCAGCGTAACGTGTCTGTCGAAGACAAAATCTCCGCAGAGTGGTGACGTCACCTTATGTTGCCTAGCAACCACCGTCGCCTTTGCTCGTTTGCTTGGCCCGGCGCAGACCCTGCTCCACGGTCTGCTGGTGGCTGCACGCTACTCCGCATCAGTGAGCAAAGCTGTCGTGCTACTCTTTCCACCAGTCAGACCAACACCACGAGCAAGATACATCACACTGCTCTACACAACGTGTTCTGCCGTTGTAGCGGTGTTGCTTCCACGCAGGTTTTAGAATTCCTGTGCGAGTTTTTTTTTTTTCTTTCCGAATTGATCTAGGCTGTGTGGTTATTGGCGAGTGATACCGCTCGATTGTGTGTTTGTGTATTGTGAACTGAACCGCCGTGAAACTTTCCTCGTGTGGAAGATTCTTTGAGTCGCACATGGCCACGCCCTTCCAGCAACAAAGGCCACAGTTGCGTTTCAGCTTATGAAGAAAAAACAACTGTCGACCAAATGCTTCATTTACGAGGGATGGTGTCATCGACAGGCAACTCCGAGGAAGAGTTTCACTCGAAGTGCAGATTCGAAGATAAGCTAGCGAAACGACCACGGGCACATCATGAGTGTGGCATGTAGTCCTGTTGTTGCATGACAAGCATGTCATGATTATCATGTTTGGACATGTACTTTACCTTCATCGTCCATTTACGTCACGCAATACCAAGTTTTGTATATGTGAAGCTATAGCGAAACGGCCACGAGTGCATCATGAGCGTGTTATGTTGTCATGTCCTGCGTGATTTTAAGGTACATGAAAAACAAAAAGATTGACAGATGCTATCTACTTGAAAAACAATCTGTAAGGTGCCCATTTAAGAAGTCCAGGGTGTCAACGTGTATAGACCATCGAGAACCAGTGGCTCTCCGGTGGTCGACGCTGGGGAAAACGCTTTGGGGGAAGAAATAGACGTAAGGGCGTTGTAGCCGTGCACATGCGTGTTCCACGACGATTTGGCGGGATTAGATTTACTGTATATGGCCCCGGGAAACTGCCAACGCTCAGTGTAAGGCAGACATCCCGAGCAAGAGAAGCGCTGACGGCACCGCTACAAGAGACGAAGCCAGCCGCAGTGGGCGAGTAGGTCCTGCACGAGCTTCAACGGAGCGTCCAGCGCGCGTGAAGACAAAAACGTCGGTGCTCGAGGTTCGCGAGGACTACGGACGTTCGGTTCCTTTTTCCAGCTGCTGTGTCATTCCTTTGGCTTTGAGCACAAGTTCGTCCTTATTTAAACTTTTAAAAAATAGGGCATCCTTGTGGTGAGGTTGTAATATCTGCTACAATGCGGCATACCTTGATGGAACTCTGCTACCTTTAGGTAGCAGAGTTGCGCCAAGGTATGCCATTTTGGGTTAGATGTCTTGTGGGAAAGGCACTCACCACCCACGTAGGAGCAGTGATCGCACTTAAGAATACTAGCGTTTCTTTCATTATAAGTTTGTGGTTTGTTTTTTCTCTAATATTTATGAAAGTACGATAAAAACTCAGTTGCTCTGGTCACGCCCGGAAGCCTTGATTTTATGTTGACGTTTTTGCTATGTTATGATGAAAAAGCGTGCGTCTGCTTGTTGAACTAGTGATACGTATGTATATTTATAGTAGGCCACACATTAGCACAGGCTTCTTTTGCGCTGTTTTGTCCCGTTCACTTGCATAAAATTCTTTTTCACTCATGGTCGCGATCGAGGGAGTTAGGGATGAAATATTTTAATGCGTTGGGCTCATTCATTACCTGTGTGAGTTAACCAGCTAAGGCTTTGTAGTCTTCAACTGAATCGAGCTGGATAGCGATGAAGAGTGGCCGTGCGACGCCCGCATTACGCGCGATTTTCGTAACACGCACGTATTATAATCGCGGCTCACGACAATTGATGTGAATCGTTGTTCAACAAACCTGTCGTGACCAACATCCTTTTCATTTGAAGTTTCAAAGTTGCATTCAATTCACGGACTAGCAGCAACACCTTGCTGATTTAAAAAGTGCTAGCTTGAATTCTCCCTTTATTTTTAGCGTTTCAACCGCCAGACCAATTTGAACATATGCAGCTGACACACGCTGGCCAACTCTGCGTGTATAACGTATTAACTACTGCATTTGCTGTTAATACAAATAGAGCAAGTTTTGCAGTGGCCGTGGACAGATTTAAAAAAGAAAGCCAAGTGCATGGACTTCAGCAGAGAATTGTAGTAAGTGCTCTTGCTCTTCTTAAACCGCGATGCAACAATGGTTTGCATCCCACCAAGAGAAAATCCTGCAGACGACAATGGCCAAGCGTTTATTCCTTACCACTGAGCCCTCATCTTTCTATAGCAACACCACCTGCACCAGCGTCCAATCGCCTGGTCTCTACGTAGTACAATTCAACACAGAATTCAACACAGAATGAATTTGATGCCGCATTTCTCGTGACCAACAGGCAGCATGACTAAATTACCGAAGAAGTGTGGCAAGAATGACAACAGCTGTTGTCAGCTCCACTTGGTCTGACCGGAATCCGCGTAGCGTTGGCTTCTCCGGAGTGCAAAGGAACCACCTATGACCACGTGATGGCGCTCGGAGAATAGGGGCTCTGAACTCCTGTAGGCGGTTCGCAGTTCAGTTCAGACTGTCACTGTGGATGGACGTGTTTTTTGAGTGCTCCCAATCGACTGTGCAGATAAGTTGTTTTGCATGTTTTAAGCTTGTCTTTATAATTAAAGGGCAGCAGTTAAAATCCCTCTAGCATTTATTTTATTGTACGGCTTTTTCGGGGTCAGTCACCAGGTGTCTATTAGTTTGTGCGTGTGTGTTAGATTTTTTTTGTTCTTGTTGTTTTTTTCTTTTGCTACTCCGTGGGGGAGGTGCACGTTCATTGAACACGCATTTTTTTTGTAGTAGAGCTTAGACTTTCCCTTTTTGTAGCGCTGGGCTCCAGTTTGTAATTATCGAGTGAGACAAGTCATAGAACAATTGGTGTCGAAAAGACATGGTTAAAAAGATTGTGAAGTGTTCAGGATGTGGGGTTGGGTTTAAAGTAGACCCAAGTGTAGAAGCGGAAGGAGAGGAGGCTGACGCGAAGTGTAGGCAATGCGAGGTCGAGGAAAAAAAGTGCCGCCATATCCACGAAGTGAATGATGATGAGTGGGCGAAGCTCCGGAGGTAAACCTGGTAAACCATGAATCCTCTGTACATTTTGCCCACTCGATTTTATTACATCGCTCCCCCTAGCGTACGTCGCCGCACTAAATCGAACGATTGCCTTCAACCAATGACACGCGCCATATGTGACATCATTCCTATTTTATAAGATCTCGCGTCTTTCATCAACTACAAGTACCGCTTTCTAGTTTATAACATCTTGCATCTTTTCATCATCAGCTACAAGTACCACCATCTAGAAAACACTACAAGAACTAAACGAGAGGTGGCTACATACAGGAGACGGTACCGCCATCTAGTGAACACTGCAAGAACTAAACTAGAGGTGGCTACATACAGGGGACGGTACCGCCATCTAGTGAACACTGCAAGAACTAAACTAGAGGTGGCTACATACAGGGGACGCACAGCCCACGCCCTAAGGAGCTTCGCCCTTAAAAATGGAGAAAATGATGGTTACCCAGAGTGACATGCTGATGAGAATCACCGATCTCGGGACTAGCAAGAGAAAACGAGGGCTATGGGAGAAAAGCTGAAGTCCGCCGAGGAAGCACTAGTCAAGGTAAACAGAGGAGCGGCCTACGGAGAGAACAGTAGGGAACCGGCAACAAGAACTGCAGAGAAGAAAGAGCAAGCAAGTTTAGAAAAAACAGGTTCAGCCGGTTCATTTGTCGCAAGGCCCAGCTTCAGCGAAGTAGTGGTGGGGCTGGGAGGGGACAAAGCAGCCGGCGTCACAGGTGCAAGTAACCCTCAGGAGCAGGACACTACAGCTGAAAAGTCACAGCATGTGATAATCGCCGGGGACTCGAGTTTAAACTGATGCACAGGAGCCATCAAAGAGAGGGTAAGAGGTGACAAGAGGGTTGCCGTAGGGGTGTTCCCAGGACGCAAGCTGGAAGCAGTCATGAGGCAAGCGAGCGCAAAACTCAAAACTACAGCTGATAGACGAAACCTCGTGATAATTTCAGGCGGTTTAAACGATGTCTTGAACGAAGATACAGCAGGACTAGCAACTACACTGGTGAAAGGCGTAGATGACATGCGCACCACTTCTCCTGAGGCACAGGTAGCGATATGCACAATACCGGAGGTACCGGTGCGTGATAGCAACCTGCAAAGAGCGGTTGTCAACGCAAACCAAGAGATATGGCGGATGAGTCGAGAGAAAGGCTTTGAGGTAGTGGAAATAAGCGGAGAGGTGCATAGGTGGGGTGGTTTTCAACGAGACAGAATTCACTTCGATGGGCGGCTAGGTCATTAGGTGGGTTGGCGACTTGCAGGACGCGCAGTAGCTTTTGTGGAGGGCAAGCGGGCCCTTCGGGGTGCAGGATAGCTAGTAACGAGGAAAACAACCAGGGAGACTCTGACAGGTGGTATGGACAGATACGATTCCAAAGTGGCACCAGTATCTAAGATAGGTAGAATCCGGGGCAGAAATAAACGTAGCCACGAGCGCCGAGCCATTTCAGAGATAGGGTATATTAACATGCAGGGTGGTAGGAACAGGCTGAAGTGGGAAGAGATAGAAGAACAGCTAAGGGAAGAGAGACCGATGGTATACGGTTTTGTAGAAACACATCTCAGGGACATGGAACAACCTCCGAACAATTCATACTAGGCGTGGCAATATTGTAATAGAACAGAAGGCAGCAGAAAGGGGAGTGGTATTGGGGCATTCATTCATAAAAGTACAGACTGGCAAAGGGTCAAGCAGGAGTGCAAGGAACATTTATGGCTAAAAGGGAAAGTGGCAGGTCAAATGACACTCCTTGGTTTCGTGTACTTGTGGACGGGAGCAAAGGCCAGAGAGGAAAACCAGGCAATGGTAGAGTGTATATCAAAAGACATTCAGGAGTTAGGAAGAAAGTGCGAGATAATTATACTAGGAGACATGAATGCGCACATAGAAGATATAGATGGGTATACCGACACGAGAGGCAAAATGATCATGGATATGTGTAAAAGGCTTGATTTGATCATTTGCAACGGTACCGAGAAGTGTGAAGGGCCAATAACATGGGAGGTAGGAAGGCTGCAGCCGACGATAGATTATGCACTGATGTCACATAGGATGTATGATAAGCTCAGGGGAATGCACATAGATGAAGGTGGCTCCAGAAGTCTGGGTAGTGATCACAAACGTATCAAGCTAAGTTTTGGAAGAGCAGTGAAAGTGGGAAGGAGACAAGATGAGCAACTACAGGAAAATTTTAATTCAGAAAAACAAATTGAAATAGCCACTAAACAAATTGAGAAAGTAATCACGGAGGATAATAAGACAGCGTGGACATACATGAATCTAATTAGACTCTTTGAGCTAGAGCTTGCTAAGACGCGTAACAAGTCACCCCGGAAAAGAAGACACAAACCCAAAAGTTGGTGGGATGAGGAAGGTAAGAGAACCATAGCAACACGTAAGGAAGCCTCTAGGGAACACAGCTATGTTAAGCAGCGGGGTGAACCGACAGATGATGTTGAAAGAAAATGGGAAATCTTTCTAAGCTGTAGAAGGGATGCATCCCTTCTGATCAATGAAAAGATTAGAAGAAAGGGAGCCCAGTGGCTCGCAGAAGTACATAAAAAAGATAGAAAGGCAGCTGCGAAATTTCGGTACCACCTAAACTCCCTAAGAAATGAGACAAGCCTAGAGCAGAGGTCTATAACTACAGCTCAATGTGCTAGGCTAGAAGGGGACGAAGCTATTGAATATATAAGAACAAGGGCGACAGAAAAAATTCAACACAGAAGTGCTTTATACGCCACAATAGACAAGGATAAATAAATTGGCGCAATGGCTCCATTTTGCACAACAAGAGTGGGAAAGGGCTGAGGAAGGGCTTCCTAGTAGTACATCAACAGGCCCAGATGGCATTCCAATTATGCTGTTTAAGACATTAGGTCCGAAGTCTAAGCAGGCTTTGAGAGAGGCAGTGAGCAAAATAATAAATGATGGAGAAGTTCCCGATGGATGGAAACTTAGCAGGATGAGCATGATCTATAAAGGAAAGAGGGACAAACCTGAGATAAACAACTACCGTCCTATAACAGTGACATCAGTGGTTTACAAGCTGGCGATGCAGATTATAAAGGAAAGACTGCAGGCATGGTTAGAGGATGAGGGGGTGCTGGGCGAACTGCAGAATGGGTTTCGGAAACACAGGAAGTTGGAAGACAATCTGTTCTCACTAACGCAGTGCATCGAAATAGCAGAAAAGGAACACAGGCCCCAGTGGCTAGCATTTTTGGATATCAAGGGAGCGTACGATAGCGTGGTCCAAGAGGAATTGTGGGGAATACTGGACACACTACGCGTGGATGATGTAGTCACTAATTTTTTAAAGAATATCTATAAAAGTAACAAGGTAGTTATAAAGTGGGAAAACGGGTATCTAAGCCCACAGAGCTGAAACGGGGGCTTAGGCAGGAATGTCCTCTGTCACCCTTGTTATTCATGCTGTACCTACAAGGATTAGAGGCCAAATTAGAGGAAAGTGGACTAGTGGACTACGCTTCAACCTCTCTTTCGTCAAACAAGAAAAACTCATTAAACAGGCACTACCAGCATCGATGTACGCAGATGATATAGTGCTAATGGCCGACAACAAGGAAGATTTGCAGAGATTGGTGGACTTCTGCGGTAATGAGGGAGATAGGTTAGATTTCAAATTCAGTAAGGAAAAATCAGCAATCATGATTTTTAATGACAATACAGGAGGTCACGCTAGAGATAACAGATAAATACAAATATCTGGGCGTATGGATAAACAATGGGGCCGAGTACCTAAGGGAACATGAAATATACGTGTCGACTAAAGGTAACAGGAATGCAGCGGTAATGAAAAACAGGGCACTGTGGAATTACAATTGGTGTGATGTTGTGAGAGGAATATGGAAAGGGGTCATGGTTCGTGGTCTGACGTTCGGCAATGCGGTCTTGTGCATGAGATCAGAAGTTCAAGCAAGATTAGAAATTAAGCAACGTGGAATAGGTAGGCTTGCCTTAGGAGCTCACGGGAATACACCAAATCAGGGAGTACAAGGTGATATGGGATGGACATCATTTGAGGGCAGGGAAGCTGGCAGCAAGATAAAATTTGAGAAGCGATTGAGAGAAATGGGGGAGGAGCGTTGGGCTAGGAAGGTATTCAGCTTCTTGTACATGAAGAATGTCGATACAAAATGGTGGAAGTGAACCAGAAAATTGACTGGTAAATACTTGGAAAACAGCAGGGGGCCAAACCGAAAAGAATTATTGGTTAAGAAGGAGGTGAAGGAAGCTGACACCCATATGTGGAGAATTGGCATGATTAAGTAGTCCACACTACAGATCTATCAAACTTTTAAGCAGGAAAATGTCAAGGAAGGTATTTATGATAATACTCGGTGTAGTTGTCTACTGTTTGAGGCCAGGGCGCGAGTATTGCGAACAAAGACATATCGGGCCATATACGAAGGGATAGACACGGTATGCAGTGCGTGTGGAGAGGAAGAAGAAACTGCCGAAGACTTGATAATGTTCTGTAAAGGGCTTCACCCTATAGTTCAGGATAATGGTGCAGAGGTTTTCAAAGCACTGGTGTTTAGAGACAGTGAGGGCAAAATAGACTTTAAGCGGGTAGAATTAACTAGAAGGAGGTCATCTGATTGGTGGCTAAAGTCAAGGCACGAGTGAAAATTGAACCCTTTGCTGCAAAGTACGAATCTTCAACCTCACTATTCAAAGAAAAAAAATAAATCTATTTTCGGTTCATTAAGTATTACGGCTTGGTGGCGCTAGCCACCGCCCGATCTAAAGGGTACAGCCATATCCATCGATCCATCCATCCATCCATCCATCCGGAGCGAGCGGCTTCCGGAAAACAGAGGCGTAACTACCGGGTAGGGTGGCCCAGTCTAGCCACCCTACCGTGGGCGCAACTCTGCTACCTAAAAGTAGCGTATACAGTAACTCTAGGCGGGGTCATTCGAGAGCACACCAGGCCCCGGAAACTCAAGTCTAGTGTCACCTGTAGGGGGCGAAAAAATCAACCACGGTGCGTTTCAGCTTCAAACACCCAGAGTGGATCTACTAACCTCTCTCGCCATCTGCGCTAATGCACTTCCTTGTAGGGGTGCCCTCGACGGGGCCAAGTTTTATTTAATATTGGAATGATCAAATACTACATTTTTGCCTTCAGCGACACATAAAGAACTTGTTCTTCTAGCAAGTAGTTTTTCTGAAACATGTGCTGCTTCGTCAATTTTTTGTAATAGTTTTCGCACCAGCTGACTCGAAGTCAGCAGCAGCCTATTGACATCATTATCCTCATTTCAAAGTTTGCAGCGGCCAATGGTTGCGATGGCAGGTGACGGCTCGCAATACATTCGGATGTGTCTCAGACTGTTTCTTTTCGCTCTAAATATTTCGAGCCACTGCCGACCGAGACACTTTTTCTCGTTCTGTTTATTTGGACTCGTTCAAATGCTTTCGTGAAGGGAACTCAAGTGACTTCCGGGGAATGAAGTGACCGTTGAAGCTTTAATCGGATGAACGCCCGTTGCAAGCCCGGACCAGTGAGTGGAAACCGCTTCAGTTTTTTAAGGACGGTTGCTTGCGGGGCTAGTTGGTTCATTTCAACATATGTATTTTTTTTGCCAATGACTGCGCATATTTCACACGGTGGCAGCGCATTGCAATATTAAATTTTAAACTTACTTACTTGCGGCGTGGCTTCATGTGGGAACGAGTCGCTGACTCAATAGTTAATTCGGAAATTCAATCGATAGGTAACACAAGCCAGGTCGTTGCGATTGAAGAAGGCAAATAAATCACTGTCGCATCGCATGTGTCTTCGTAGCTAGCTCATGTATTAGTGCAACATATCAACTAGTTAATAGTTCACCGCAGCCACGTTTGAGAAACATCACATAACTATGAGTCTGGTTTTGCTGTAGTGTGACAAAGAAAGTGTCACATAAATGAGAAATTCCTTTACTGCCAGAGCCTCCTAGCCCAGCTGACATGGAAGAAGCTGTGCACAATGGACAAGAAACCTGCTACATGACATGCCTTGGGAAGAAGCAGCCCTGAGTGATACACGTGTTATGAGGTACCATTACATATATGTATAAAATACTGCTGTTCACTGGTTAATTGAGTTTCTTCGTTTACATTGAAAAAAAAATTCATGTGATGATTTCATGCAGTGATATCTAGTGATGTTACTTGTTTTTCGAGACTGCCATGCAACGACAGGATGACTACCCCCGAATGTCCACTCTGCAAGCACGTTGAAACGTTTGAATGTCCACTACAACAGGTCGTATCAAACCCCACAAATGTAATGCTGTCACAAACGAGCGCTCTAAAAAGGGCGCGCCGCCGAATTCTGGCGACCAAGCGCCAGCGAGGCGCCTCAAGGTCAACTGCAAAGAAGAAAATAAGCATCCAAAGACTCCCCGGGTGCGCCGTCTCCCCCCCCCCCCCTGACCATCCTCACATCGCCGGCCGAGCAAGCCCTGGAAGGCTCTCGAAGGAAAGAGACGTGGTGATGCAGAGTTGCGTCACGTGTCGCGGACGGCCCTCGAAACGTCTTGCTCTTTCCCCAGCCTTGGCTGTGCATCGCGCCGACGAAACGATGAGAACTTTCTGGAATATTGCGCGGAAGGTATTTAAGCAAGGAGAAGAGAAAGAAAGCAGGAGAAGAAGAAAGTTTGCGACCGTGTGCGTAGGGGATGAAGAAAGTATGCGCCAGAGTGCGTAGGGTGTTTCCTCCGTCTCCGCGGCGAAGGTTTCGTCCTCAGTGACAAAGCAGGTAATGAAGAGGATTTCCGCCTGAGGAGTGAAGACTCGTGCTACAAGCAGACGAGTGTGAGACTACCGCCAGAGAGCGAAGACACGTCCTTCAATCGCAACGCGTGGGAAGCCGACGTGTTACCGGCGAAGTTTGGGGCTCAGTGAAGAGCGGCCAATTGAAGACGCGAGGTTTCCTGCAAGAGAAACTTCGGGGGCAGCGGAACAACAACAGCGCTGGACTTTGAGTGACTGATTCTTGGAAGAGTATCATTCAGACTTTGTTCCAAGGACTTTGGACTGAATAAGTTTTTGAACTCTTTAGTCTTTAGGTGTCTTGGTTGCTCGATGCATGCGATATCATTGTAGCGGATATTGTTGTTTGTGTCTGTTGTTTCTAGTGTAGCTCATTGTACTGTGTAGTACGCGGTTTGATTGGAGACATATAATAATCAACTATTGTCCAGTGTGCATATTTGTGTATCGTTTCATCTGCCATATTTGAGAATATAATTTGGTGTTGTTTATCAACTCTCGGCTCTGACTTGTTCTTTGGGACACAGCTGGCGTCCCCTGGCACGCCAAATAGGACCACTTCATATTTGTCCACGCTTTCGTGGTGCAGTTTGAGGGGCCGATACTTCGGCCCTTGGAATTAGCCCAGCGATCGCCTCCCTAACTAATGAAGCCTGTGACAAATGCTGTATTTATGAATGTTTTACTGCGCATATCATGAAGGGGTGCTTTAGATTGGCCACAAGCATTGGCTGTCTACCATGGCATGGAATCTACACTTCAATAATGTTGAAACTATAACACTATTAGATTGTGTGGCACTGCTGAGCTGAACGACACACTGTTTGATCCCAGTCACAGTGGCCATATTTCGATGGGGGTGAAACGCTAAAACGCTTGCGTGCTTAAAGGGCCAGTAAACAGCCCCGAGTGTAAAAATATTTAGAGAGATATATGTTGTTTTTCTTAGCAAACATGGCTACCGCAAGAATTTTGCGAATACGTGCTATAATAAGGAAGTTACAGGGGTTAGGACATTGATCTAAGCTGGTTCCAAATTTTCGCGTGGCATTGCCCCCTTCTCCCTTCCATGAAGGGGAAGGCGTAGCCCATCGTCGTGACTCCACGCACTTCGGCAACGTGACACCACGTCAGCGATTCACATCAACAGCGAACTCGATCAGTCGCAACGCACTTCCGCTTGCTGCGAAGCGTGGTTGTTTCAATTTGTTTACCGTTTGCCGCTCTAGCCCCGGGTCAACCATGTAAGCGTCAGGTGCGAAGTGTTGATCACAAACGATAAGGTCCCCGGCGTACGACACTGGATGGCCGATTCGCTTCAGCCATGCAGCGTGCAGGGCCCCATCAAGAGGCACCCGGTGCCAATGCTTCTCCACTGCCGAGTCACTCGATTTGTAGCCGACAACAGAGCAACGCTTTTTACCCGTGTAGCTCATGTCATAGGCGAAGTATGTTCGTATGTGCGCACAGGCACTGTAGCTGAGCGAGGAGTGTACACTTGCGCGCGATAACTGCAAGGCTGGTTCTTTCACCGCGGTGCCAAGAAACAAGGGGCAGTTGCGTAACTGTGGGTGGGAAAGAGACTGACGGTGACTTCACTACTGTTTTTCATACCTGATTTAGACCAATCGGCGAGCTATGTGCTACGTAGCGTCGCCGATCACCTAGTTGACGTCACTGCACGTGCAAGGGGGTCGATCAGGTGTAGGAAAGATGCGCGGGAATTATTTTTCGAAATAGAGGCTCTGCGTAGGGCGCAGCGCTTCAATATTCAGAAAACGTGATCGCTGTGGTGCAATCTATGAATTGCCGAGCTTGTATGAGGGGTTTAAAAAAAGTTGGAGCCTGTTTACTGGCCGTTTAAGGGTTTGTTCGATTCGCGTGCACCACATGATCTATTTTACAAAGTGCTGCAACTCGCCATTCATTTCATTGGCAAAGCAATGACATCTTCTAAATCGTACCAATAATTTCAAAAAGCGCAGGAGAGGTACAGCGCCAAAACTAGTTCATGACTTTCCTGTACATTCTGCTCTGACGGCGCTGGTTTGGTGCAGCCGCATGCACAGCTTAACAAACAACATAACATTAGGCGTAGGTACTGTACCCACCTCTACAAATGCGGCGTGTTTTGCCAAGATGTTTGCACCTCAATAAATTAAGCAAAGAAAATAAGAGTTCCAGCTTTTCAGCACCTTGTCATTCACTTGTGATGCCACACTGCTGATCTCGGGCTGCACAAAGTCTGAACTTTTTGTGCACAGCTGTGAACCAGTTCCGATTGGTGAGGTTAACTAATCTGACCCTTAAAAGATGGAAGCTTGAAAATATGAAAAATCTGTTAACATAAGGTGTCAGTGCAAATCTTTTGACAAGCAGGCTGGTCTCCTGTGATGCTACAAAGTCATTTATTTGAACTCCTGGACGCCAGAATCAATCTAAATTTGCCCACTACTGTACGACTCACGATCACTTCATAGTTGGCACGTGAATCGTCAGAAATTATTAATTGCGAAATGAACACCCCAGCAGTGAGAGGTATTACATGCTTTCCGACATTTAGTCCTGTCTTGTGACAGTTTACGAACAACACCCAGAATTGTTTTGTCTCTATTAACTGTGTTTAGTTAATACAAGTTTACAAAAAGATGCGCCAAAGCTCATTAGGCTGCACTCAGTTGCATTCGTTTTGCACATATGTTCAATGGGCTCTCAAAATAATAAATCATAAAGGTGATGAGCACTTGCAGCGCAGCTTCCTCAAAGATGTGAATGCTGCTGTGAAGAGCAAGATTGGGTTCATTGCATGTGGTACGGTTTTTCTTTTCATATAGCAGAGAAAAGTCCCAGATTTCTTTGAGCACATCTGCTTCTTTTTAAATTAGTTTGTCATAACTATAGCGTTTACCACTACGAAGGAAAATTCTGTGCACTACGGTCATGAGAAAACCGAGGAAATCAAACAGGTAGTGGAAAAATACTTGATCTTGACTTATCCACAACCACATTGCAAGATTGTACTTATACCAAGTCCTAACCTCTAAAAGAAGCATGATTAAAATGTGCATGTGAGAGGATACAAGAAATGTCCAATTTTGAATCGTACACAACCAAGTGTGACCAAACAGCGCTCAGTTTTTCTCAAAGCAGGCTATTGTTCTTTTTTTTTCTAATTCCCGCTCTAATATTACCAAAATACACGATCTTAGCGCCTAAACTAAATTCTAGCTTTTGTCAACTTATTATCACTCTGTGAGCATGCCCGATAGAGGGGGCTGCCGCGAGCGAAAAAATCGTTGAGGCAGTGGTGTGGGCAAGTTCTGTTACGTCACGATTGGCATAGAGGGGTCTTGAGCTAGCCCAGGTAGCGTTGTTGAGACGCATGAAGGAAGGCCAGACGGGATGTTGCCGCCAACAGAACATGCACTCCTTCATTCTGCATAAAAGCCAGTGCGTGGCAGTGGTGCACCAGTGCCTCTTACGTAGACATGCGGGAAGCAAGAAAAATTCGCACTGCCGAGGAGCTTACTAGGAGACGTAGTGTGCTGCTAATAGAGACTACCAGCGTGGACGATGATTGTAATCGGCACGCGGTCAGCCGAAGACACCGCTACTTAACGATGACGGTGAGCTGGAGACGGCACGTGCTTTCATCGAGAAAATGCTAGGCAGAGGGAGTGTTATTTTTGGTAAATTCAGGACGTAAGAGAACTCGAAAACGAACACTGCCCTGCCGCAAGCTAATGAAAGGCCTGAACGACTGGTGCAAACGTTTAGCTTGGCATCCCTAAGCATGAATTCGCATGGCTAGTACGAGCCAAAACGTTCAGCTTCGCTTTTGACACAGTGCAACGTCTCACAGTAAATAGCGCCAATGGCTTCGTTGTGCCTGTATAAGGCCTTCTGCTTCGAAGCTTGTCTGAAGTGACAATCACAAACTCATGTAATGTTTTACATAAGCTTTGCGCGTAATGCAGCATCATGACAGAAATCCTTCAGAACTCTTGAGGAGAACTTGGAGCGCGAAAAACAAGACATTCACAAGAACAGGGGACAAGACGGGGTGCTTCTAACCCCCGCCCTGTCTCCTGTTCTTTTGAATGTCTTGTTTTTTGTGCTCAAAATCCCCGATAATTTGGCATCATGTAACCGAATTCCAAGATTTATACGACCCGCCCCTCCGAATTAAGAATAGAAGAAAACGAGATTCAACGAGGCGGCGATAGTTGGTACGTCTTCACGCTTGTGATGTGCTGCAAGGCAAGACACACTAGCCTGTGCTGTTTCTCGGTTTTTCTACTCCGTGTCTCATTTTGCAGCGTGTCATAAGCACGAAAAAACGGGACGCATAACAGAAGCCTGTATACATGTGGGAGGCTCATTAGAAGGAGGGCCATACAGAGAATTTTGTCCCACGTGTTATCTAACATCATGGAAGATCGGCTGAACCCGACATTTGATGCATGTTTCTTGTGTAACAAACCTCGTAGGTGTATCCGTGCTGTAGAAGTTTGACGCTTCATTCTTAGCCATTACTTGACCCAATTACAATTGCACGCCAACTAATAACAGCTTTTCATGAGGCTATGGACATCGCGCATCTCACGTCAAGGAAGTAACAGGAGGTGATGGAAAGAGAAGGCTGTTAACCAGTCTAGAAAGACCAGTATGCTACCCTAAACAGGGAACAGGGATTAGGGAGTTTGAAAGATGAAGAGAGAGGATAGCTCACGCACTCAAAGTTGCCCTACACAGTCATCATAACACTATTAGTCTATAACCGCTGGTCCAAGTTGGTTGCTTTCTAGGATTTGCATTGAATGTATACCTCGGAGTGCATGTACGGCATTTCTCTTGCGGTAATGAAAAACGAGCGCATACGCAACATTGCATATGCAGAGCATGCGAAAAATACGTTCGAATGCACGTGAACGAAAAGGCTAAAGGTTTCCTGGATGGCCATTCCACAACCTGCCAGGACCTCTCACTCGACCTAAACAACACGCATGTCGTTACCAAGATCAAAACATGATTTACTCGACAAATGAATCTCCAAGGGTGACAGTGACTGCCATCGGTATAAGAAACACGGAAGGAGTACTCCGAGCGATCATTCTGCTCTTCTGGGCAGCCACTCAACAGGGACTTAGAGAGAACGAAGAGGTCACCCGAAGTCTCACTTAACGGTCCAACTCCGGTGCCACTCAAGTTACTGAACTAGCAAAAAACGCCAAGCCTGCGCGGGAGGCGCAGCACAGTCACAGCGAAAGTCCGAAGAGCGGCATTTCAGGGCCTTTTCAAAACACTCATTGGGTAACTGCTGCAAGCACGCTTGCTAGGTACCCACTCGGTAATTAATAATAAACATATTTAGGTAGTAGGTCGGCATTGGCTGTGCTATTTTTCGTCATTCTTCTGAAGAGCGTAGTATCCGCTTAACATTTGCGCGAAACTTTGTGCCAATTGTTCGTGCAGTGGCTGATGACAACGAGGAAATTAGGCTGAAGTGGGTATGCGCTACAGTTATTAGGGGAACAAAAACAAGCTTTTGTAATGGGTTGGAGCATTGGACGGTCGACACGTTTCGCTATTCGCATTGTCCGATGACTGGCTGCTCTTTTCCTGTTTTAAAACGCATTATACGTCGTATTAACGCGATTACTTTCCCGACATCAAGCCTTCTTATGGCAAGCTTTCAAACAAGTCGCAGGCACAAGCGTAGCTCAGTGGTAGAGTACAGGGCTGGCACCCCGCGTACTCAGGTTTGAGCCCCACAGGGTCATTGGTGTTAGAAGTTTTTTTTTCTAGTTGTTCACGATGTGTTTAGGGACACCGGTAATGGCGGCGGTATAGCAGCGGCAGACAACTGCGCGTGCCCAGTGTTGTGATGTCATAACAGCTTTCGCTGTAAAAGACGTGAGGATATGATATCATGAAACCCTAGCACACCACAGGCTGAATCGGCAATTATACCCGGGAGCGGACAGATCACTCAGTAAGAAAGACGAGATTATGTGGCGAAAGTTACAGACGGAAGTTTTTCCAAACCTCCTACATTACATCTAGTGGCACCCAGCAGTTTTACGGTCCTAGTGCAATTTTGGTGATGAGGTGGCAAATTTGGTTCACATAGTGTCGACATGTTGAATCAGAAGGATGGTTTACGCGCTGTGTAATTCTGGAATGTCCTGCTCCACAGCCCCAACTCCAACGTCCGCCATAAGTCAACCCTTGCTGCTACCAAGTAATACTGGCCGGGGGTTAGGGGTGAGGGCAATGCATGACTTGATTGACAGATTTTTTTTTCAAAATAGAGTGTCTCTTTCTCTCACTCACTCTTGAAATCGTAGAAGCAAAACGCCTTTTTATCTGGCGGAACACCATTAGCGTGTCATTGATACATGCTCATACTGAGATGGCGTACGCATACGTAATTAACACATGTGTCGGACAGCATAGATTTACTGTAATATGCATACGCACGCCGCAACTCTTGGACGTCACTTATAAGCTACAATCACTTATAAGCTACAAGTTTTCCCTATTATAGGTTGTTGCAAGTTAAGTGGTTGTGTCGTCGGTTCTTTTCTGACCATGCGCGTGTGCGTGTTTTGCGCTTCAGTGAGAAAAAAAAAATTGTGTACCAACAAGCCTGGCTAGCTACCTTGATCTATTGGGTCTCGCTGGAAAAACTTGGGGAACGCAGCTTAATTGTATATTATACGACTGTTTGGGGTGCTGTTTCTTGGCTCTCTACGATACAGTCTGCCCTCTATATTGAACGCAAGCAAAAGAGGTTGACGCGCGATAGAAAATGTTCAGGCGCAGGCAGTATATTGAAATCGAAGCTCTCAGGAGATATATAAGGCATGTGGCCCGGACTACCCGCCACCACCTAGCCTCTCTACCGGCGGCTAGGCTTCATACTTCCTTTTCTAGAACAGTGACTACACATGGTGACTTTGTACCACTGGTTTTACGCCCACGGCAAGACATTCAGTTCCAACGTGGTGCCTCAAACAGCCAGTGATCAACCTGACGATACCATGCTTTTAGAAAAACGAGATTTGTCAATACAATCCTTTAAGCAGCTCGTCTTACTTCTACTGTACAAAAAGTACTAAGACTGCACCCACGTCTACACCAACGGTTACGTCCTGCCGAAGAGCAGAACAGCGGTGGTCGTTATTATAACGCATGCCCTAGCCTTCAAATTCAGGACAGTTCACGACACAACATCAACATCAGCAGAGCTTGCAGCACTTTGCACTGCGCTGCGTTTGACCAAAGCACGCAACGGTCGACCTTCTTCTGCGACTGCAAGGTGGCACTGCCGTCACTTCTGTCAATCTTATGCCGTGGTCCGCACAAACAAATGTTTTTGAGACGACAGCAATGCTAGATCAGTTAACATAGAAAGGGAACCACATTATATTTCATTGGCTGCCAAGTAACTGTGGATTTATCGATAACAACCGGCCTGATCAAGCTTCCCGTTGAGCTCATACAGAAAACCAATACCAGTCATCACCTCTCGCTATACCGACGCTGCTAGAAAGCTCCGCATGCTTGCTCTGCAAAGCTCCTTGTTTCTTTAAAATGAGCCTCTTTTACGCATGCAAGATTACGCTTCATTGATCCGACGTTAAGCTTACGCCTTCCAACTAACCTACTACGAGGTGACGCAACTGTTCTGTGCAGACTATGGTTGGGCGTGCTGTTTACCCATGCATACGCGTTCCACATAGAGATGGCCGACACCATCACCTGTGCACACTGCGAAGACGAGACAATTCGACACGTCCTGTGCGGCTGCCCGGAATATACGAAGCCAATATATGTCTGATACTCTCAACAAGTTGGATGACCAGCCACTGTAAGAGGAAAGTATGCTGCACCATCGTCTAGACTCATTATCGCAGACGAAGACCACGCGAGTCCTAGTGGGCTTCTTGAGCAACACTGGCTTGTTAGAACGACTCTGAATGGATTGATTCCGTGTTTTCCTCTTAATTTTCACCTTTCTCTTTTTTTTCAACCCCCTATTTTCCAACCCCAGTGCAGGGTAACATACCAGGTACTAGTATCTGGTTAACCTCCCTGCTTTCCCTTTTCTCGGTTCTCTTTCTCTTTCGGAGAAGGTGTAAAAAGGAGACGGGTGACTGTCATGTTTGCCGGAAGAAAATTATAATTGCTTACCTTGAGCACACGAAGGAGCCTGTCCTGGCAAGCAAGAACGGGCACCAGGGCCCGTAGTTTGTCGATTGGCAGCATGATCATGTCATTTATGCGGCCATTCGACAGATAGTAGTTTTTGTCCTGGCACTCGAAGTAGTGGTTGTAGACGTATTCACCGCACACCGCCAGGTCGTTGCCGCACACGCTCCTGCAAAGATACGAGAGAGAGTCATTGCTCAACATCTTTGCCGCGTACTGCTGTGGTGAAATCTAAAAGTGCTGCAGCTATCGCGCTGCCAGTATTTCGCAGAACATTCCATTTCATCCCTCTGCGCCACCAACTAAGGCACGCAGAGGGACGCAAAAGAGGAAGTCCAGGCCACCCAGTTAACTGAGCAATGCAAATTTATTGGTAACGCGACCATACGCTTAGTCGCTGACGCGTACCAACACTTCCGACCCGCCGCGTTATGACTGCTCCTTGCACAAACATTGCCGTATGGGAGGCTACGTGTGGCAATAGTTACAGTGGAAGAAATTGTGGGGCCACACTGTTAGCTTATATTGACGTACAGAATAGTGACTTTCTGGGCAGGCCAGCAGCTCCTTCATTTTTTCCAGTGCCCGGACGAAGGAACCAATTTCAATAGGAAGCGGCCGTCAGTGCTAGTGCGGCGTTTCATCTGTAGGTGCCGCAACTGGAGTAGAGATGATGCATATACTCTAAGACATGCCGCCGCGTCTTCTTTCGCGCTAATGCCACGGCTGCACTCGAAGCTGCTATATTACTCGGTTTTCAGCTGTAATTGCATTGTTTAAGATGTAATGAAATCTCAGAAATGAGGATCGTGAAGAACTTGTTCTGGAAACCTAGCTCATTTCTAAGGCATGTGTCGTTCGCGACTATTTTATCGAGACGCTCGCGCGTCGTCTGCTATGCCAATACCAGATAGCTTATACCAGTAATCCGCCGAAGATCGTTTTGTCACCGTGGCGCTCGCTTTACTGAGAAGTGCTTTTTTGGCTAACTTAAAGTTTATTTTTGAAAGAAGCCTTTGCAAGAAGCTAAAATTGAAAGCTTGGGTGCGTAATGCTCCGCTATGCTTGCTACTCTCTGTAGTGGTGTAGCACATTATGCACAAGCGTAGAGTTTATACGCTGAATAGCACTAAATCCCACTAGACTGCTTCCAGAGATATAGGTCATTAACCGTTCCCTTTACAAAGTGTTACATGTGTTGCCACCAAGAAAAACAAAGTGTAAGAAAAGGAGGACTTCTGGCAGGCGACTTCACCATTTGAGAGCTTCAACAATCATATCATCGTGAATTAAACAAGAACAGCTCCATATACGGCAAGATTTCCGCGACTATTGGCTATGTTTTGAACAGGCGCTGTAAAAGTCTGAAGTCTAATGCAGACTCTGAACTTGAGCCAAAGTGACACTGCAGGCAGGAAAAATTCGTCCTGTGGACAGTAGCTTGACCTTGTCTGTGTATTTGTGGGCGGTTTGTTGTAGCTTCAATATCCGGCTGTTCAGCTGTGTTTCTTTTTTCTTCCCTCTGGCCTCTTAATTCGGTAACGAGCAGAGTAGAGTGCGAATGCTTGGGTGGTGCCCATGGGCTCCCGTTGAGCTTCGGGGCGTAATGTTAGCGTTGCACACGGCAGTGATCGTGAGGTAGCGTTGTTACTGATACTCATTTTTTTTACTGTTCGTAAACAGAGCACTCCCGTTTAGCGATACCAATGGTCATGCTGCCAAACGTTACGAGTGCTCTTCGACCACCACTACTTATAATCTATAAAATAGTGGGGTTGTAAACGACGGCTACATATTAAAATGTAGTACGATGATTTATTAGCAGACTATTTGTTCTGCCCGACTTCTGCAAGCACCCGCTCTCCGATCACCAGCGGAATATGCAATTTCACGGAGGTACAGCCATACAATGCATTAGGGCAATTCATTTATTTCTCTCAACATACTGCAGCCCCGCAGGGCTATCGCAGGAGTGGGCAAATACACACATCGAAGAGCATAACAAGTACGCTCTACATCTATGGTTAGTAATATACAATAAAAATTCATCCAGTGATAAAGATCGAACGTAACCAGGCAAAGAATTCCACAATTCAATAGAATGAACAAAAAACTATATTTAAACGCCACGGTACGATGAACAAAAGTAGACATGTTTAACTCATGGTAATTTCGGGTGGTCGTTGGTCTAGCATGTGCTATATATTTGCCGAGTAGAGGGAACCGTGGGGAATTAAAATATAAAGAAACTTCAAACATGCAACGTGTTCACGGGAAGAGAGACTGGTAAGCTGTAAGATAGGAAGATGGGAACTTGGTGAGAAATACCTGTCAAAGCGACGATAAATGAAAAGTAAGGCTTTCTTCTGAACAGCTTCTATTTTGTTGATGTCCGAAATCTTGTGTGGGTTCCACACAACAGATGCATATTTCAATATTGCACGACCGAGTGTTTTATAAGTGAGGAGTCGTATTCTGAGAGGTGCTGAACGTAAAGTGTGTTGTAGGTAGCCTAATTTTCTAAGCGCATATGGTTGCACATGAGATCGATGTGTTGAGACCAAGAGAAATACTGAGTGAAAAGAAGACCTAAATATTTGTATTGTGAAACGATTCCGATAGGGCAACCATTAAACAAATAGGTAAATGGAAAGGGGGAAGAACGCTTGGAAAATGACATGGATACCGTTTTTCGGAAGTTGATTTGCATTTGCCAAGTGTCACACATTGATTGAAATAAAGCAAATGAATCGTTAAGGATGATTTGACCACGAGCAGTTTTAATCGTATGATACAAAACACAATCGTCAGCATACATGCGGATTTTAACAGGAACATTACTTGGCACATCGTTAATCAAAATTAGAGATAAAAGAGGGCCTAATATCGAACCTTGAGGAACGCCAAACGTTACAGTGGAAGTGGAGGAATGAGAAGACTTGAATAGTACGTACCGAGACCTATTGGGTAGGAAAGAAGAAATTCAGTTTACTAATGCTTCGTTTTTAACAAAAACAGTGAGCTTTTTAGCAGTTTTTAATGTGAAACAGTGTCGAAAGCTTTGGAAGAGTCTGTGAATATTGCGTCAATTTGATAACCAGCTTCCAGAACCTGTTAGATGTCATGAGCGAATTCACTGAGCTGGGTTATGGTACCAAACCCACGTCGAAAACCATGATGGGCATCAGATAAAACATTATAGGAATCTAAAAATTCTATGATTTGCTTGAAAATTATGTGTTCGAGTATTTTAAAAGGATGGGATATGATAGAGATTTGTCTGTAGTTCAATAAGGACTGCTTTTTTCCGGATTTGTATAACGAAAGAAATTTAGCCAATTTGCATGTTGTAGGGGCAACAGACGTCGAGAGAGATTTCTGAAAGATAATGATTGAATACCGACTAGTCCATAAAGAGTACCTAATGAGGAATTTGTTGTCTATATTATCAGGACTATACCTATCTTCTTCGGATCGAGTTTTAAAATGAGATTCAGCACACCCTGGTTTGAAACAACAATATGGTCAATAGAACTGCGAGTATGCCCTATAAAAGGAGGAACAACGGAATTATCAAGTGTAAAAACAAATGGAAAGTAATTATTGATTGCATCTGCAATAAGAGCTGTATCGCATGTAAGTGTGTCATTTATTTTAAATGTGTCAGTGGTAGAGTCCATCGGCAGAACCGACTTTCAAAATTTACGTGGAATATTTTTAAGCAAACCGGGCAGTGTAACTCCATAGTAAAAATCACGAGCAGCATTTGTTTTGCTTCGAAGATCCTCTTTCAGAGCATTGAATTGTGCGGCAAGAACAGCATTACCAGTGCGTTTCGCACACCGCAAACGTCCAAGTCGTCGCGACAGGTGCAAAATTTCCCGTGTGATTTAAGGCAACTCTGAGTTTGTCTTTTCTGTTTTTAACGGTACAAAACGCATAATGCATGTTGAAAAAAGATCACTGAAGAATTTTGTTAAAGCATCAATATCTTCTGAAATACTAACCGCTTCAAAATGGGCAAAAGAAGAGCTAAGTGTATCAATAATACCAATATCGTCAGCATGGCTCATATTGCGGAAAGTAGAATAGATGTATCGGGCTTTCGGTACAGGACATGAAATAGATGCAAAAACAGCTTTATGATCTAATATGTTATCCACAACAGTGCACACATAACCATAATTGCAGTCTCTCGGGCTGAAGAAGACAAGGTCACTGACTATTTGCTTTAGGCCGGAAGTTAGGGAAAAGTTCAATGTTTCTCTGTGAGGTTGGGAAGCATGACCCAGCAGAGATAACGACGTCCCTTTTATATCGGGGACATTAAAATCACCCATATATATTAGATTTGGTGAATGAGGAGCCATTTATTGGACGAATGCACTCAGGGAAAACAAAGAGTCCGCGATCAGGTTAGGTGGACGGTAAAAGACACCAATAACAAAAGTCAATGTTTCAAAGTAAACTTTACACCAAACCGATTCAGTTTGAGACGGAGCATCAAGAGCAGAAAACTTTAAGCCGAAACGTAAATATAAAGCAACGCCACCACCTCTACCATTGATTCGACCACTTCTTACGACATTGAAGCTCGGCAGCGAAATCTCCGCATCACGAATTTCGTTATGAAACTAACTTTCCGGGACACCGATGACATGGGGGGGGGGGGGGGGGACAAATCTAGCGACAAGAAATCAGAAAACTTGTTGACTAAACTTCTTGCAATAATATTTAAAATACAAAGATTATCAGGGAAATCCTGGTGGCGTCAACAAGAAGTAGGAGTAGTGGCTGAAGGAGATGCCATCACCACAGTATCGCAATTACGAGACTTAAAAATTGTGTTAGACTGCGCGTCCCAGTTGTAGCTATGTTATCAATTAACACGTTGTTGTAAACAATGCGCACCGAAGAGCCGCTGTTGCGATGGGTTCTGGTTGCCTCCCACAGGTTTCTTGTGATGAAACGTACGTTATCAAAATAGTATTCAGATATGCGTTGATCGGAGCCCTTCAGCTTTGAGGAGCTTTTAAGAATATGAATTTCCTCACGAAAATCCAGCAGCCTGAAAATGATAGGGCGGGTGCGGCCTGTGTGACGTCTACCTAACCTATGACACTTTTTGATTTGCGGGCAATCCATGCTCAGAGTTTTCGGGAAAAATTTTGAAACAACGTTGGTCAATGCCTTATTATCAGCATCTGGAGATTCAAGAATACCGTGAAGGATCAAGTTATTACGGCGCAGTCTACTTTCTAGGTCATTGTTCTGAGCCGTGAGCGTAATCACCTTGATGAGCCGTGAGCGTAATCAAATGCGAGGTTGTAAATGTCGATGAAATTCTACGCGACGACATTATTCAGCCGTCCGCGGGCGTCACCCGTGGTATTAGTGAAGAAAAAAGACCGAACCTTACGTTTTCCTGTTGATTGCCACTGCCGGAACAAAATCACTAAAAAGGACTCATGCCCACGTATAGCAGACGCCTTGGATCGATTCCACAGCGTGAAGTACTTTTCGTCGATCGACCTCAAGACCGGCTGTTGAGAAATCAAGGTGAACTAGAGATATCGAGAGAAGACTGCCTTTATCACACAAAACGGCATCTTCGAGTTTGAATCACGTCATCTGTTCTTTTCTCGGTGCCTGTGACGTTCCAGCGTGTTGTGGACACCGTGCTATCTGGATTAAAAATGGCAGACTTGCCTCGTGTACTTGGATGTCGTCGTCGTGTATTCCTCGATCTTCAACAAGCACCTCCGCCGCCTCGACACGGTACTTCAAGCTATCAGTACGCTGGGCTCACCCTGAAGCCAGAAAAGTGCCGCTTCGCATACGAGGAAATCTTGTTCCTGGGGCACTTGCTTGGCAAGTATGGAGTCCTTGCCAACCCTCAGAAAACAACCTCCACTGTCGATATCCCATCTCCCAATGACGAGCAGGCCGTGCACCGAGGATTGTGCGCCCAATATAGGCGTTTCGCCAGAGGATTTTCACAGATCACCAAACCTCTATCTATCTATCTATCTATCTATCTATCTATCTATCTATCTATCTATCTATCTATCTATCTATCTATCTATCTATCTATCTATCTATCTATCTATCTATCTATCTATCTATCTATCTATCTATCTATCTATCTATCTATCTATCTATCTATCTATCTATCTATCTATCTATCTATCTATCTATCTATCTATCTATCTATCTATCTATCTATCTATCTATCTATCTATCTCTAGCCGCCTATGACTTTAGCTCTCCTAGCCGTTTCAATAATGGTATCGATACTAAACTTCGTATGGTATAACATGACTGTATGAAGAACATATTTGACTAGGCATGACATGAAAAGCATGACGTGTATATCATGAATGTCATGATTTACATTTTATGGTCCTGAAGCTCCTGCGGTGTTTTCGCTCACATGGCATGTTGGAAAACTGGTATGGTATGACATAAATGCATGGTGAACACAAGCGACAGACCTTAACACGCAAATCATGACAAGCGTGTCATGTAACAACATGGCTACAAGCCACGCTCATGATGCACTCGCGGCCGTTTCGCTAGCTTCACATGCACCAAATTCGGTATTACGTGACGCGAACGGACAACATAGCTAAATAACACATACAAACATGATAATCACGATATGCGTGTCATTGAATAACATGACTACATGCCACACTCATGATGCACTTGCGGCGTTTTCGCTAGCTTCACGCATGCCAAATTTCGTACTTTGTGACACCAATAAATAATGAAGGTTCGTGACTTGTGCAAACATGATAATCATGAGATGCTTGTCAAGTGACAACATGGCTACATGACACAGTCAGGGTGCTAATACATTTTGACGGGACGTGGTACGCATGCTCGCCGGCGTTCAGGTTGTCGCGTCATGGCAGCGTTGCCACGCCGGGCACCAGTCCTGCCATATACTCGCACGCGCGCGTCGCCATGCGTTGCTTTGACGCATGCGCGTTTCAGCGCGTGCGGTGTCGCTCTGTCACGAAAAACAAACACAGCACACTTTTGCGGACACCATGTTTGGATTCCGCCCTCAGAAGTCAGCCCAGGATATACTTCTACAGCTTCACCATGACATATTAGATCCTGTTGAATGCCCCCACAATGACAAGGTAGTCCTGGCCTTGGATCTTAAAGGTGCATTCGACAACGTGAAGCATGAGGTAATCCTTGACCACCTCAGTCAGACCAACTGTGGTTATAAAACATTCAATTATGTTAGACAGTTTCTTACAGACCGTCGAGCCTACATACGCATACAAGATGAGGAACATGGGCCTTACGTCATCGGCTCGAGGGGAACTCCTCAAGGCGCGGTCCTCTCTCCCCTCCTATTTAATATAGCCATGCTTCATCTTCCCCCCAAATTGGCTTCTTTACCATGGATACATCACGCTCTTTACGCGGATGATATCACGATCTGGGCCACGCAAGGTAACCTGGGTCACATGGAGTCATGCCTGCAAGCAGCAGCGACTGTAGTCGACGACTACGCAACCTACTGCGGACTCCAGTGTGCCCCGGCTAAGTCAGAATTTGTGCACGTACGTCCCTCCCCTCAGGACACAACTCAGCTCCATATCAGTCTTCCCTCGGGACCGATCCGTGAGGCCAAGGAGATCCGCGTCCTTGGCCTCTTCATACACCACCAACGCAAGGCCGACACCACAATAGCCAAACTTCGCACGGTGGGAGACCAGGTGGGCCGTATGGTCCGCCGGGTCTCCAACAAGCGGGGCGGATTACGAAGCAGGGATGCAATGCGGCTTGCCCATGCTTTCGTAACGAGTAGAATACTCTACTCGACTCCCTACTTGCACCTACGCAAACACGAGGATGATCAACTCGAGGTCATCCACCGTAAAGTTATCAAGCGGGCTCTCGACCTCCCTATCACCACGTCCAACCAGAGACTTCTGGCCCTAGGCGTGGTGAATACCTACCGGGAACTTCGAGAAGCCCACCTCGTTAACCAATACACGCGCCTTGCACAGACCCATTCCGGTCGCCGCCTCTTGGACCGAATACACATCAAACACGATTACTATATTGAGGAAAGGGTGAGAGTGCCAGAACCTTGGAGACGCGTCCTCCGGGTCCGACCCCTTCCCCGCAACATGTCCAAAGAAAACCACAGTGGTCGCCGCCAGGCGCGCGCGGAAGCGTTGCAGCGACACTTTGGTCAAGAGGAACACGTGTGCTACGTGGACGTTGCCGGCCCGCACCATGGGGGGTGGTATACTGCCGCAGTCATACACAACGCAAACACCGTAAACGGGCTCACTTTCAAAGCCTACAGCGCAACACACGCGGAGGAGGTTGCCATCGCTCTGGCTCTCACCTATCCCTCTTCTAAACATATCATCACCGACTCACGAGGGGCCTGTCGGAACTATCAGCTAGGGTGGGCTTCACCGCTTGCTCAGCGCATACTGGAACCTAGCTGCCGATACGTTAATCCAACTCCGCGAAATCTGGTTTGGGCACCCGGTCACCAAGGACTCAGGGGTTACGAACAGGCCGATCAGGCCGCCCGCGCACTCTCTTCCCGGGCTATCTCCCTGTCTTTGGAAGCCTACTCGCAATCAGACAATTCGGCCCTTTCATTCAAAGATATTACCAATTACTACAAGGAGGAGCACCGGCGCTATCCAGACCCTTGTAAGGGACTGCATCGCGCTGACGAGCGCCTCCTTTTAAAACTGTTTACCAATACTGTACTGTGCCCGGCGGTGCTAAAACATTTCAATTCATCCTTTGATGGCACGTGCCAGTTCTGTGGTGAGGTGGCTGACACCTTTCACATCGTCTGGGCGTGCCAGTCTAATCCATCTATCCCCCCCAACCCCAATCCCACGAGAGAGGACTGGGAGGCGGCCCTGCTCGGCTGTCAAGACCTGAAGGCCCAAGAGGCTCTGGTTCAACGTGCGCGGGCGGCGTTGCTTGCCAATGGAGCCCCGGAATAGGGGTTCCACCTAGTGCTGTGAGGGTAGGAGGCCAATAAGGCCCCAACCCAATCACCTCTCTGTAACCATTTAATGGTTATTAAATGTTTTCACCACCACCTGTCACGAAAAGACGGAGACGCAGTGTTGTCCGAGTAACGCATTCGCCCGAATTTCGTGCCGGTTGCGGTCAGGCCACGCGGACGGACGCTGGTTGCGCCTGGCGTCAGACCATACAGTGCTCGCGTTTTGATGACGTAGCGTCGCTGTGCCCGTTTTGCGCGCGCGTCAGCGCTACATTGTAGTATATAATTGGGCCCTTCATAATGCGCTCGCTTCACATTTAACAAATTTGGTGTTACGTGATGTCAACGGATGACGAAATATATGACTGGTGCAAACGTGATAATCCTGACACGCGTGTCATGTAAGAACATGACCACATACCATGCTAATAGCTACTAACGGCCGTTTCGCTTGCTCCACCTATAGTAAATTTAGTATCACGTGACGTGAATAGATGACGAAGGTAAACGACACATTCAAATATGATAATCATGACACGGAAGTCATATACGGCATCATTTATTTTCACCTCGTAACGTCGTGCTGATTTTAAAGTGACATATCAACCTTTCTTATTCGTGCTTCGCATATCATCGATTCCCACTGTACGTGAGATCGGCCATTTTTTTTTCGCTTGAATTTCGGTGTGCGTGCGTTGTCGAACCATTTTGTTTTGATCTCGTTAACTTTTTGCGTCATATCTATATGGTTTGACGAATGTCAGCGTAAGCGTTGTTGTTTTTACGGTCTCTTGGCAATTTATTTTTTGTTCTGCCTAATTTGTTCTTGTTTACCTTTGTTGACATTTCACACTGTGCCGCGCTGTGCGCACGGAAGCCAAAGAGACGGACGAGCCTCGGCCTTGAAAGTTCCGTCTTGAAGACACTGACTGCAGTCTTCGTGACAAGATGTACTCTGTCTTTCACTGGTTGATGTCATAGCGATACTGATGTGCTGCACATGCACAGTGAGCTTTTTTGGCGAAATGTTTCCCTTCAATAATGCAACAATTCTTAGCTTTAGGTGTGTGTGCATCTACCTCTATGCTATGTTCAGTGTACTTGCTGCTTCAAGCAACATGGACCTACTGGCCAAGATCTTCTGGAGTGTAGCATTTTCTATCTATAATGCAATATATATCCTGGAATAAGCAACTCAACCAACAAGAAGTATTCAAAGTGTAGCACAAGCTCACAACTCACATGCACCGTATGTTGTCTGTCAGATTTGTGTCGAACTTCAGGAACTGCTTTCCTTTTCGTGTGTAACCGGTGATCTCGTTGCCTGCTGCCACAAATATCTTGTCCTGAATGCTGCCGACGGGCCCGCCCAGCTGAACGCAGCCGACGCCTTTCCCAGCAGGCAACGTCTTGAACACCGTCTGTAGTTGAACAATGCGAATAATGAACAATACCTCCCAGGAAAACAGCAGCTGACTTACTTCAATGCGACCACGGCTGGCCCCGAATGCGTGAACAACGCCAGACTGGCTGCCTACAACCACCTGCAAGAACAACACTGACTTTTAGCTCACAAGGGTGCTTTCGACCGAACAGGACACTGCCGTACTGATGGAATCTATATTTTACAGAGAGCGAGAAACGAGCAGGCTCTTGTCGAATACCTTTTGGCTTCCTTCCGATGAGCGTGGTAGGATCTTGACGGCCCCTGGCAATGTCCCTTCCACCTGCCGGGAGTCAACATGAAATGTTACACTTGGACGTTGAAAAATTCCCGAACATCGTAGCACCAAGGGGAGACATCTGTAAACACGCTCTAGATAGCTAACATGGAAGTGCGTACTTTTGAAATTCAGGCCTTAATTGAATGGCTGCCGAAGCATTTCTTTGCAAACTTAGGTGATTTTGAGCGTATCTATCTATCTATCTATCTATCTATCTATCTATCTATCTATCTATCTATCTATCTATCTATCTATCTATCTATCTATCTATCTATCTATCTATCTATCTATCTATCTATCTATCTATCTATCTATCTATCTATCTATCTTTCTATCTATCTATCTATCTATCTATCTATCTATCTATCTATCTATCTATCTATCTATCTATCTATCTATCTATCTATCTATCTATCTATCTATCTATCTATCTATCTATCTATCTATCTAGCCACCCATAACTTTTACCTATCCCTGGCCGTTTCCATAATGGTATCGATAACAAACTTCGTATGGCAATTCATGACTGTATGAAGAACGTATTTGACTAGTCACGACATGAAAATTATGACATGTATATCATAAGTGCCATGATTTACATTTCATTGTCTTGAAGCTCTTGCGGTGGTTTTGTTCGCATGGCATGTTGCAAAACTGGTATGGTATGACATGGTTACATGGCGAACACAAGCGACAGACTTTAAGACCAAAATTGTCACACACATGTCTGGAAACAACATGACTACATGCTGCGCTCATGATGCGCTGGCAGCCGTTTCACTGGCTTCCCTTATAGATAGATAGATAGATTTATTTCCAGAAATACAAAGATTCTGGCGGCACCGGCAGATAGGCACCGTTCAGTCGAGTTTTTCAGTTTGACTGCAGCGCCAGAATATACAGCCTAGTGGATGAAAAAATTTGCAGATCCAACGTAAAGTGGGAATCGATGA
Source organism: Rhipicephalus microplus (assembly GCF_013339725.1). Taxonomy (NCBI): domain Eukaryota; kingdom Metazoa; phylum Arthropoda; class Arachnida; order Ixodida; family Ixodidae; genus Rhipicephalus; species Rhipicephalus microplus. The sequence continues at coordinate 195,849,903 of NC_051165.1, forward strand.
TACGCGAAGCACGAATGAGGAAGGTTGATATGCCACTTTCAAATTACCACAACGTTAAGAGGTGGAAGTAAATTATGTCGCACACGATTTCCGTGTCATGATTAACATATTTATATGTTTCGGTACCTTCGTCATCTATTCACGTCACGAATATGCCAAATTTACTATACGTGGAGCTAGTCAAACGGCCACGTGAACGCCATTATTGTGGTATGTTGTCATGTTGTTGCATGACACGCGTCTCATGATTATCATGTTAGCACAAGTCATATACCTTCGCCATCAATTGACGTCACGTAAACCCAAATTTGGTTAATGTGGAGCTATCGAAACGACCTTGAGTGCATCATGAAGAGCGCAATATACTCCAATGTAACGTTTAAGCGCGGACACTGGTCTAAGGAACGCTACGTTAGCAAAACGCGAGCACCTAAAGTCTGACGCAAGGCGCGACCAGCGTCCTATAGCGCGGCCTGACGGCCACCAGTGCGAAATGCGACATGCTGCATTTCGTGCGGATGCGTTACCCAGGCACACTGCGTCTCCCTCTTTTCTTGACGGAAAGACGCCGGACGCGCTGAAACGCGCATGCGTAAAAGCAACGCAGCGCGGCGCGCACCAGCGAGTACATGGCAGGCGTGGAGTACATGGCCTGGCGTGGCAACGCCGACGTGACCTGACGAATTAAACGCTGCTGAGCACGCGCACCGGCTCACGTCGAAATGCATTGGCGCCTTGACTGTTACATGTAGTCATGTTCTCACATGACACGCATCTCGTGATAATCATGTTTGCACCAGTCACATACCTTCGTCATCCATTGACACCACGTAATACCAAATTTGGCTTATGTAGAGCTACAGAACCGGCCGATAGCGCATCATGAGTGTGACATGTCATGTTGTTACATGACACGCATGTCATGATTATCATGTTCGTATGTGTGATTTACCTATGTCATCCGTTCGCGTTGCGAAGTACCGAGTTTGGTACATGTGAAGCTATCCGAACGGCCGCGAGCGCATCATGAGCGTAGCATGTAGTCATGTTGTTACATGACACGCATCTCATATTTATCGTGTTTGCACTAGTATCATAGCTTCTTTCACTCCCATCCCGTAATACCAAATTTGGTATAAGTGAGCTAGCGAAACGGCCACCAGCGCATCATATGAGTGTGGCATGTAGTCATGTCGTTACATGGCACGCATCGCATGAGTATCATGTTTGCACCAGTCATATACCTTCGTCATACCTTCACGTACCGTAATACCAAGCTTGGTGTTTGTGACTCTAGCGAAACGCCCGCGAGTACATCATGAGCTTGGCATGTAGTCATGTTGTTACCTAACACGCATTTCATGATTTTCATGTTAGGGTCTGTCGTTGTGTTCTTCGTGCAATCATGTCATATCATAGCAGTTTTGCAACATGCCATGTGAACGAAACCAGCGCAAGAGCTGCAGGACCATAAAATGTATATCATGACATTCATGACATCCATGTCATGATTTTCATGTTGTGACTAGTCGACTATGTTCTTCTTACAGTTATGTTTTGTCATACCAAGTTTAGTATTGATACCATCATCCAAACGGCTAGGAGATCTAAAAGTCGTAAGCGGCTGGATAGATAGATAGATAGATAGATAGATAGATAGATAGATAGATAGATAGATAGATAGATAGATAGATAGATAGATAGATAGATAGATAGATAGATAGATAGATAGATAGATAGATACGCTCAAAGTCGCCGAAGTTCGCTAAGAAATGCTTCACATTTAAATAAGCAACCTTGAGACGGCCTCAATGAAAATGGTACGCGGAAGCACGTCTCGCGTCTTGCACCTGTCAGTGGGTTGTGCCCGTGACATACACATAGAGAAAGAAGAAGACGAGAGCGGACACTCCGCGAAACCTGGCCTCAGGAAGTGCGTCACGACTACGTAACGAACTAGTGCTCTCACCAAACGTCAGAGGGCGCAAGCGCAAAAAAAAAAACAGTTATAATCAATGCAACAGAATGGTTTTTACAAAATAATAATTATACGCCCAAGTTTAGTGTGTTCTTTATACATAAAAACAATTTATTCAACACACCTTACGCGATTATTTTTCTTCAGCCGTGCTGTCATAAACACCATGCACCCAGCGACAAGCCCATGCATGACTGACAGCGAGAAGCTTTCGTCGCTTTCGTCAACGTCGGCTGCGTCGGCGTTTTCGTGCGTGAGATAAATGGTGAGGCACGTTTTCAAGCGAAGCTTGTTGAATGACATGTTGTTGGCCTTGTTGGGTCATTTTTTCAGAAAACGGTTATACTTGCGCGAATAAGACACCATGCAACAAACATAGAAAGATGCACACACACACGTTGCGCTTCGAGTGTGCGAGTTTGTTTCTCACGTGGCGTCTCATTCACGCAGTTGTAACCTTTTTCTGAAGCTTGTAAGGACTGGGAGGTTTGCTAAAAAGAAAGTTTGTGGCTCTATGCGGCGGCTAGAGGGGAACATTGTGCAACGTATGCAGTACAGCAAAGGCGGCACGGCGTCAAGCCGAGGCGACGCGTGCTGCGTCTGCCACGGACGCGAGCGTCTGTGCGCTTAGCGTAGCTGGGCAGCTAGGTCATAGGCTCGGTGCAAAATATTGAGAAGCATTCGCTGGGCCTCGCATGTTTCACGACGCGTTTCCCGAAGGCTCGGAACACGAATAATTCTTGGTGTGCCGGACGCAAATCTGGACTAGCCAAGTGGCCATCATCTTCGTTTTTTCGCTAGCCTTGTGCCACTAGTGCAAGCTGCTCACAAATTTTTTTGACGTTTCCAATATAATTTTACCGCATAAATTTCAACTACGATTTTTCTTCCCAAGGTACTGCTGATACTGCGTACGTACGAAGGTATTCTAAAGTTCCCAGGCCGCGATACCATTGCATTACAAGGGATAGCGGCCTAGAAACTTCTGAAGATCTTTGTACGTGGTCTGGACGTATATCTTTGAGAGTCAGAGTTTTATGGGTCAGAGATGTATCACTGGTTCTGTATTGTGCATCGATTAGCTAATCATTCAAAGGGGTTTGTTGGTACACTTATGACGTGCACATATCTTTTTCGTAATTTGACAGCGAAGCATCCACTTACTAACATTTTCAGACCGCGCTGACGCCATGCCGTCCGGCGGTCCAAGCTACGGCAGCTACTGCTGTGTATCGCGGTGCTTCAACAATGGCAGAACCCACAAGAAGCCTGGGACGAGTTTCTTCTGCATACCACGGGACGGCAGGTCTGTTAAAGCTTTTGTATGGTTTGCATGTCTTTAGGCTTACTGTTCGTACTTGCTCAGTGAGGGTAACAATAAAACATCAATATTCAAGCACTTCCCCTTTCAGCTGATAGTTCATTGCCAATGCAGGATGAAAGCATGGATGCAGTATGCTGGACGCGATGATCTCCTTAGTAAGCCGGCCAGCCTATTGTACGCAACGTACAGGGTTTGTAGCGACCATTTTACTGCTTAAAGTTTCATGGACCCTGGGCACACAAGGCTTACAAGAATGGCTGTTCCCACTGTGCGACCAGCTGCACCATGTAAGTGATTGACTGAAACTCAAATATGTGCAATAGCAGCCACTTGTATTTAATCAGTCGCGACAGTTAATCGTGAAGATCTTTGTAGCCGATGGAGAAGCCTCACTATAGAAGTAACACTTAGAAAGTCTTAAATTTTGTGAATTGTGGGCTATTACCTTCCTACCAGCAGCTTTACATTTCTGTCGTTTTTTATGCTCTTGACCTGCGCAACTTGTTTTAAAAGACTTTAAAGGGCTATTTCACGTTATCTTCAAGCCTGAGTGCACATGTACGTATACCTTTCATCAGTGAAAGCTGCCACTGTTGATAATTCCAAAAATCACAAATTACTTGTTTCCTAGTTGGCGCCTTCTCTTTTCTTCCACGTTCGACCAATTTATGCGTTTGAAAGAGCTGTTTAAGTTTCCCCATGCTACAAGCTTTGTAACTTGTACCAACTGCACATATATGCAGGTTCTCTGAGCGTCGCTTCAAGTAGTGACTGTGACATGGCTGCAGAAGCTGCACTGCAAGGTGCGGATGAGCTTCAGTTTGTGTTATTTTAAGCCTCTTACTGATACATTGTCGTAATTTCATTTCTTCAGGGCCTGTGGTAGAGGCTTCAAAAAGCGGCTCCCACACATTGAGGTGCCCCGATGAACAGGGTGCGTTCAGTGTCGCGATTTCTTTTTTTTTTACCGAAATTGACTGTTGACCAAACTTCTGCAGGTGGCAGCTCCCTTGTAGCTGGTGAAAGAATTTCCGCTGACTTCGTCTTGCCGGAGAAAACCTTAACCAGTCATTCAGCTGTCGCAAAAGGAACTTGTGTGACCGGTAAGTTGTATGTTCACTTCAACACCAGAGTGGCTTGATATAGAGACTTCCGCAGGCCGCTCGCAAGATTGTTCCGACAGCACTGTCCGAGGCACTGAACAAGCTTCACAAAACCCTCCAGAAGACGTCTCCGCCAACAGCTCCACGCCTGAGTGCCCTAGAGAAAATGGTGACTATGCTTTTATTGCAGCTGTTTTTGATGTGCTATTTTATGTTTAGGACATTCTGAGGAAACTATCCTCAAAAGGACACTACCTGTGCACTTACAAAATGTAAGGGTGGGCTCTCAGTGATTTTTATTTTTTTGTGTGCATTGTCAACATTGTGAATGGTTTGTCTTTAGGTAGTGGAATCGAAAACTTTGCACCACAGAAAGTTGTGCACCTTGGGTCTGAAAGAGCGAGGAAAGTGCTCGTATGGGATTAGTTGTTCATCGCTTTTACATCCATTTTTTTGTTTATTGCAGTGCGTTCCTGTGTGCTAGCGACAATGTCTCCATCAATGAAGTACAAGCAAACCATTAAACATCTGCAAGCCAAAGTAGCAGCACAGCGGAAAACTATCAAAAGACTGCGGAGACAGCCTCACCAAGCACCGTCATCGACTTCAAAGGCCCTTGAAGTTATCCGACCGCACGTCACCGAAGAGGTTTTTAAACTTCTTTCTGCACATGTTCGCTTGAGGCCCAAACACAAGGGCAAGCGGTTTCCCGTGTGGTTCAAGAAATTTGCTCTTCACTTAAACTTCCGAGGTCCGCGAGCATACCGATTTCTGGCTACATATTTTTCTTTGCCCTCCCGGCAGGAGGTGGCTAGCTAATGTAAAAATGACTACAGGCATAATTCCAGGAATCCTTTCTTCCATTGCAACAAATACTCAAGCTTGGAATGAACGGGACCGAGTATGCGCTTTAGTTTTCGACGAAATAGCACTCAAAAAGAATATGTACTATGATGCTGCAAGAGACGTTGTCCAGGGTTTTACAGATGATGGCACTCATCGCACTTCAACCATCGCTGATCGAGCACTGGTTTTTCTTCTTGTTGGCGTTTCGAGAAAGTGGGTTCAACCGGTTGCTTTTATTATAGGGCACACATCAACACCATCATCTGTTATGCATAACTTGCTGGTGTCACTCATTTTGGATTTTAGGAGCATTAATATTGCAGTGAAAGCAGTCATTTGTGACCAGGGCAGTTCAAATGTAAGTCTTGCTAACCAACTAAGAGTGACTGTAGCAAAGCCTTTTTTTGAAGTTAATGGTGAGCGGGTATATTACCTTTTTGATGTTCCACATTTAATTAAAACAACGCGCAATAATGTCCAAGCACACAAGTTATACATTGGGGATGACATCGTTAACTGGTCGCACATTGTAAGCCTTTACCAATCCTCACATGAGTTGCGGTTGCGATTGGCTCCAAAGTTTACTGAACGGCACGTTCATCAGAAATCTTTTTCTAATATGAAGGTCAGCAGAGCAACTCAGGTCCTCAGTGCATCAGTTTCGATTGCTATCACGGCATTGGTGTATGCGAAGGTGCTGCCTGCCTCGGCCGTCACTACAGTTCAATTTTGTGATCGTATGGACAAGATTTCTGATGCCTTGAACAGCCCGAGTAAAAAAAGAACTTCGCAAAAGCTGCGGCATGCAATCATGAAAAATGATTCAGAGCTGATTGACTTCCTCCGAAGCCAGCTTCCCTGGATTGCATCATGGCAGTTTGTTGGCAGACGTCAACCACAAACCATCATAGGTTGGCAAATTACAATTCAGGCAATTTGTCAACTATGGGACGACCTCTCCAAAAATTACAATTTTGAATACCTGTTAACACGCAGGCTTCAACAGGATCCTCTGGAGAACATATTTGGCCACATTAGGCAAAAACAGGGTTGCAACACCAACCCCAATGTAGCACAATTTATTTGTGGCCTGAAGCACATCTGCATAAGAAAACTCTTCAAGCTGTCAGAATACGGAAATGTCGAGGGTGATGAATGTGACCTCCTCCAGGAGCAGCTCTCGTCATTCTCCCTCACCAGTGCGTCTCTTGTGGATAATGAGGAGTGTGCACAGCCACAGCCTGACGACTTTCCCGCTCTAGACGATCTCTCTGAACTTGCGACAAACGTTCACACCCATATTATCGATGACTCCGCTGCATATTATGTAGCTGGTTTTCTCATCAAACACTTCCTTCGGAATGCATGTGACGGTTGCAGTTGCCCACAGTTACTGAAAGACGACAGTGAGACGCTTAAGGGTACCCACCAGTATTTCACAATGCTCAAAGCATACCACGACCCCAGCAAACTTTTTGGGAATCTCACTGTGCCATCAGAAGCAGCTTTTGCATACGTACAACAACTTGAATCTCACTTTCTTGCCATAATTGAGGCCACTGCACATCACCTGAAAGTGTGTGATGTTTTGTATCACCATCTGTCAAGTGTTGGCGATTTTCATTTCTGCTCTGCTGGGTGTCGCGCGAAGTTTCTGAAAATGTTTTGCCGAGTTCGTTTATGTTGGCATGTGCGTTTTGTGAACCGAAACTTAGATAGGGTTAGGTTCCAGTCTTCAATCTCAGGCATACAGCTTGACAAGTTCAAAGGTTAGCAATTAGCGGCGGGTTTACACTAAAGTATTCGAGTTGAGCCGAATCCTGCAATAGCTTTGTTATGTTATTACTTCGTTACAGCAGACTTTATTATGGTCTTATGTGCTTATACTCAGCTCAACTGGACTAGCCACTCCTTCGTTGCATACATTGTTTAGGTTACCCGCTATGAGGAGTAGGGACACTGTGTATTCGCTCGAAGTGATTTGCATAACCATAAAAAGAATGTTGTGTATCCTGTCACTATTTTTGTAGCAAATGCGGGCGAACTGTACACTTTACTGTGGCTCGCTTGGTCACTGTGTATGCTTTATCTCTCCAGCTCAAGTAATATATCGATAACAAAACCGCTTGTTGAAATGTCTTCGAGCGGGTAAGGAACACAGTATGAAGTGGGCACGGTTCACGTTATCACGCTTTTCGTCTTTTAGCTTCTCATCAACCTCCTCATCTCGCCCATCAAAATTTTCAAAAGAATACCCAAACTTGTAGCGTTTGATGGGGCTGCGGACGCTGTCATTTTATTTTTATATAGCTTGTGAGTGATAACGTACGATGTAGAGCCTTTATGAAAAATAATGAGCCAAAGTGGTTTCTTTCTGCTATTTATTAGCCCTGTAATACCGCTCTCGTAGCACCAATTAAGGTCCACAATTCTGGATAAGTGATGACTACAACATATTTTAGCTCGCAAGCGTCACAGCAACACCCAGACGCAAATCGCTTGGGATCTCAAGTTTTTGATGAAGGCGACGCATAAGAAGAGTCACAAGACCTGCCAGTGTTGTAGCATGAAGTTTGTCTTTCATGTAGTGAGCAAGCTGCGAAGCCCTACCTTTCTGAGGACAAGCAGGCATCAAGTCTGCTTTTTTTCATTTTGGACTAGCTGTTCTTAAGCACAGCCAGCACACTGCACCTTTGCCTTTCTGCTATATTGTGTCGTGTGGTTTCTGTGCGCTCTTTTTTTCTATGCATTATTTCGGTTAACCCCAGGCGTGATTCGCGACTTCATTGCTGTGTATATGTCACTTCTTCCTTCTTCATCAGCATTGTGCGCTGTGTTTTTGCCATAGATCCTTACTTACCCACTGGCCCGGTGTGTCATACTTCACCAGCTTCTGCCAACTCTAGCGAAGTGTGCGTTGTCTGTGTTCTCTCTGTATTTGTTACAATATTTGTTACAATTTATTTGTAACGCGAGATGCATTTGTTGTCTACCTTTGTCATATTGCGCTTTTTATATTCTCAGACTATACCTTGCCTTTGAATAAAACATTGCGGATACTCTGTCTCTTTGACTGATATATACATTGATCACTTGTTCCAAAAGAAAAACACAAGCGCGATGAATAAAACCATAGTGAATTATCATTACCTGCATCTCTTTTTATTATAAGTTAATCGAAATAAAAATCACGTCACGACCAATTCGCACGAACCACTTAACAAAACAAAACAGGGAATCGCTAAATCAAAACGACCTACAAAAACTATCCATTTGGGCGATGAATAGTGGTCTGAAATCATGAACTTTCGTCATAGCCAAACGTCGGTTACGCAAAGTAATTCAAAATTTGCGCCAGCGAAACCGAAACAGGAAGCGCACGCCACTTGCTCTCACCAACCACTAGGTGTGCTAGGGTCGCTTGGGCCGCTGGGGTCTACGGGAGTGTCCACTCTTAACTTTTATTTCTCCATGTACTCGCAGGCGCGCGCAGCACTGCGTTGCATTGACGCATTCGCGTTTCAGCACGTCCGGTGTCTCTCCGTCACGAAAAGAGGGAGACGCAGTGTTGTCTGGGCTACGCATCGGCACGAAATGCAACATGTCGCATTTCGCGCTGGTTGCCATCGGGCCACGCTGTCGGACGCTGGTCGCGCCTGGCGTCAGACTGTACAGTGCTCGCATTTTGCTAACGTAGCGTCGCTGGGCCAGCGTGCGTGCGCGTCAACGCTACATTGGAGTATATTGGGCCTTGCACGGTGCGCTCGCGGCCATTTTGCTAGCTCCATATATACCAAATTTGGTGTTAGGTGACGTCCATGAATGACGAAATATATGACTCGTGCACACATGATAATCCTGGTGTCATATAAGAACATGACAACATACCACGCTCGTAGCATGCTCACGGCAGTTTCGCTAGCTCCACATATAATAAATTTAGTATCACGTGACGCGAGTAGATGACGAAGGTAAAAGACACATCTAAACATGATAATCATGACACAGAAGTCATGTATGGCATCATTTGCCTCGACTTTAATTGTAACATTGTGCTGATTGTAAAGTGACATACGAACATTTCTCATTCGTGCTTCGCATATAATCGATTCCCACTGTACGTGGGATCTGATAATTTTTTTTATAGCAAATAAGCACCCTCGTTTTAACGCTGTAAAGCTGTTTTACACTGTATACCATGCGCCTCCCAGTGACATGCCGCTCCATCGTCCCAGTACCCAGCGCGACACGGGGGGGGGGGGGGGTGATTTCAAATGAAAAGAAGAGAAAAGTTAGCCCCGTAACTGTCTTTCAGGGGTAGGACACCTCAACAGCATCTCACGAGGGGGGGGGGGGTAAAGGAGGGATTACAAGGTAAAGAGATAGAGAGAGAGGAAGGAGACAGCGAACAACGGAAGTAAGAAGAAGATAGGACTGGGTCCATAACCCGGCATGACACTGAAGTAAGACTGATAGTTGGGCTAGTTGGTGGTACAATATGGGCAGTAACAGCCAACAAACTCACGGGACGAAGAGAAGAAACACAAAGCGCTTGTTTGTTTTTCTTCTCTTCGTCCCGTGAGTTTGTGCGCTTTTACTGCCCATAATGGCACTGGACGCTGTGGAGAAGTGAGGTAATGGCAAGGACTTGCCTGCTCCGCCACCGACGCATGCTGAAGATCACTTGTTTCCGAGCCTGCCGTGTACCCGCTTTGCAGCGATACGGTGAAGATTTCTTCGCACTTTCGAGTGATTAATTGACATGTGGGGTTTAGAAACCACCATATGATTATGAGAGACGCCGTAGTGGAGGACTCCAGAAACTTCGACCACCTGGGGTTCTTTAATGTGCACCCAAATCTGAGCACATGGGCCTACAGCATTTCCGCCTACATCTGAAATGCAGCCGCCGGAGCCAGGATTCGATCTCGCGACTTGCGGGTCAGCAGCCGAGTACTTTAGCCACTAGACCACCGTGGCGGGGCTCCCAGTTTCGAGCAGTAAATCACTAAATGTACAAAGTAAAGGTATTTATTTTTGTTGAAGGTTAACTAAGCTGCAGAAAGTATGTATACAATTTGAAAATAATGGCGCAGGGTAGCAAGACATCAGTTGTTTGCACAATGTACGTACTTGGCGAAATCAGTGCAAAAAAAAAATATATTCGTGCTAAATGGGTCTGGCTTTATTACAACCTAGTATAGACTACGTGATGAAACATTTGTGTCGAAGTATTACGAATGAAGTTAGGACGTGTTCAGTTTACTCTGAGCATTGTGATTTATTGTGCAAGTTATGTCTGCCTCTGCAAATAATGCAGCTCATAAGACAGAATTCCACACTGGGATGCAGGAGACTTTGTATGGATCTGTCTTTCATACACAATAACTTTTAATAGTGAGGGAATAAAAAACGCTGCAGACCAAAATATGGTTTCCGGAATTTGCGGACGTTGGATCTCATTTAACTTCTTCTCAACAGTCATCAGGACTACGTATTCGCATACGCTGATTCACGGGAACAGCTGACTCGATCTACCATCACGTCATAAACGGTAATGATCACTTCATGTAGAAGCACTACTGATAGCTATCGTTTGCAAAACAAACGCCAGTAAGTCAAATTGAACTGTTTCGATGACGCACTCGTATTCGTGGCCCACGTGATGAGTGAGTGAGAACAACTTTTTTACGGTCCAGTGCAGACGCTGAGGTTGCCACGCCTCACCCGGCTACTCCCACGTGGGGACCAGCAGGTCTAGCCTGACGGCCCTGTCGCGGGCACACTGGACGGCCAGGATTTGGTCCTGAAGTTCTGGGCTGTGCAGAAGCGCATCCCACTCGGGTTTGCTATAGGTCGGCCCAAGCGACCCGCACTCCCGGAGCATGTGTGCTAATGTAGCGGTCTGCCCGCAAGTGGCGCAGTCGGCATCGGAGAACTTGCGAGGATAAATTGCATTTAGGTATGCTAATGATGAGTGCGAATGGGTTTGAAGTAAGCGCATTGAGACGGCCTGTGGTCTATTGAGTTTTGAATGTGGCATAATGAAGCCCTTTGCTTCAATGAAGCAACGACTGGTCTTGCACGTAATGTTGGTATACAAATTGATGCTGTTCTGGTGTAATCAACCGTTGGGAAAAATTATTTATGAGGTGGCTTTCTAAACTGGTAGTTACAAGCGTCATAGCACAAATACTAGGATTATGCACGTAGACACTATCTGAAATCAGTAGAAGTTTGTGTAACTAACCGCAACTTTTCTTCTAATGAAACGACGCACCGAAATTGTTCCCCAAAACATGAAGCTAAATAATGTGATGAAATATGAGTACCTACACGCAGGAAACTCTAACGCAACAGCTGAGGCGCTATTCTGGGGCGAGGGCATTCGAAATATTTTACGACACTCGGTACCAACTAAAGCACGGTCCGCAGGAAAAAAAAAAAAAACGCCACCAGAAGTTACTCCCATGCGTTTGATACAGCTACCAAATGGGGAAGTGAAACAATCACAACTTTTCAAAGGAATCACATGTGAACAAGGCGACCTGAAATGGAAGTACGCTGTCGTACACGTTTCAGAAGCGCGACATGATTACGGGGCGCGCTGCAGAGTCATTTAAAAGTACTTGTTGCTGGACTAGTTGGTTCGTCATACTGAGAGAACTTGTAGAAGTGTAAACAACACCTCAAGAAGTTCTTGAGAGGCGCCTAGCCAGCCAACGGTTGAGAATGATGTACGAGCAGACGGGAAAGTGGGGCGCAGGAAGGACATAAGTAACCATAGCAACGTATGGTGGCGCTGCGACTTTGGACAGGCAGCGCCATCTTGGTAGAGAAGTAAAAGCCGGGGATGTGTATTGCGCGTTTTTCCTTCCCGCCAATGCGCTGCCGCTCGCTTACGTGCTCGTGCAGAGACCGCGCGCTGCTTTTGAGTAACCTCACAATGTACCGCCAGCAGTGCGGCTTCACAATGATCTCGGAGCTGGACAAGCATCCGAGAAGCGAACCTCACAGAGTGAAGCTCGTTAGTCAAGTTTATGACTTGGAGCAAACGACGGAAGATGAGGACGCCCGAGTCACTGCGAAAAGCATTTCTCAGATCCTCCGTGATAAGCCCGTGTACGACGTATCCCTCGAGGGAAATCTCATTCTGCCGATATGAAGTCGAGTACTTTATCAATGTGCTGTGTTCACGTTTATGGGAAGCATATAATTGTTGTTTTGATGTGGTATCTAGCAGTAGCAGCCATGTCCTGACATGTGGAAACGTTTGTAGGGGCTGAAAAAAAATCTAAAGTTTTAGGGTCATGGCAATAAAATGTCTCAGAAGTTTTAGAGTCATGTCCTCCATGCCACACATGACCTACCTACGTCGCCGTGATGGAGAAAGCTATGTTTAACCATAGCGTACCAACTTGAAATGCTCGCCTTTTTTCCCCGGCACTCGTGTCCTGCTTGCTGTGTTCGTGGACTGTGACTATGACAACTTTAAACGTTGGGAGCGTCGCTTGGTGTTGTCTGCATTGTTGTGGCAGCCCACAACACAAAATACTTCCGACCTCACCGACGCTTCCCTGGGTCCACTTCTTCTATCGCGGAAAGGCAACTTCGCACAGCGAGCGTCTCGTTTGAGCGCACCAAGCTGACGGCATGGGGTCCAAGTTCCCCTCACCAGTTTCCCACACCGAATGCATAACGCGGTGCACGCGTGCCGCACGCACTCCCGTTTCGGGAAACACACTGACTCGCCTGTAACCTCGCCCACGCTTCTCCTCAAATTTTTCGGAGCTCGCCGCCAGGGCTAGGCACGGCGTTGTCGTGGCTCCACAAACTTGAGCCTCGGTGCCCTACATAGCGAACAGCGAGAGAATGAGTGGCGAAGCACTGCACCTACCCTATCCTACACTCTCTCGCACCACACGCCCCGGTTGCTACGAGTGAGGTTAAACGGGCCCAGTGACACTATTTGAGCATGTATTTTTCATTGGTTCTTCAGGTGCTCTCGAATGCACCGATATCGTTGCGCAAATGGCAACGCCGAAATCAACGCTGTTATAATTTTAATTCAAGAGACAAACTACCTAGGTTTCAGACTGCGGCGACACACATTGGCTATTTTTGTTATGAGAAGTGACGTAATGTCATGTGACGTGACGACAAACACCGTTCACTTTTCATTAGCTGGACGCGATAAATAGCGTGCAATATTCATATGGTGGTAGCTAGGCAGTACGAGTGAATGCTAAAAACACCAAAAACCTTATTTACACTTTCTCATAAGGATATCATTCCTGTTTCGAAATGATGTATTTGGAGAACACCGAACACAACACAGCCTGTCAACAAGGCTATCGTACGCCAGCAAGCAACTAAACATGGAAAGGCATGGTGCGTTTTTAGCAAGCTAACAATGCGACGGGCGGTGGGCGCCGGCGTTGACGTAAAACGAGTCTTGCATGCACGCTGAGAAGTAACCCTACCCAAAGTGTATTTCTGTATTTTACACAGTGTAACCGTGGGAGTGTCTTCTATGATTCTACTCGACGCACGTGGTTCATAGTAACCATGCTGAAGATGCCGTCAAAAAGAGAGGTAGTGAGGTATTGTGTGAAGACCATCACATGGTGACATTTCCGAAATGCCTTTATGAGACGCGCACTGGGACTGGAAGCGGTCTTTGACATCAGCAGGCGAGTGAAATGCGAAAGAGAACGCTTCTCTTCGTCGTCTGCTCGAGTTTTGGACCTTGAGGACTCATGACTTCACGGTCCGCACACCAATTTCCATCATTCTTGTTGCATTCGTCTCAGTAATGATCGCTACGCGTGTTCCAGTGCTAAATAGGGCTGTTCAAAAAGTGTCGCAGGGCCCCTTTAAGCGCACGAGCCCATAGCTGTTGCTCGGAGAGAGATTGAGAGCAGAGAGATAACAGCATGCGGGCACGCGGACACCGGCGCACGGATAACGCGGTATGCCTGACGTTGCCCGACTAAGAAATGCATTGGAAAAAAGGAGTGGTGCTTCCACTTTTATTCTGGCTCCTCTCGCACTGATGCACAGTCACACATATATACCTTGGAGCATTGGGAAAAATATTTGGCAGTGCGTAAAGTGTGTGTGATGTAGCCGCCATTGTAGCTGCTACTGTACTGCTAGTACGCCGATCGCTATGGTCCCTGAATAATTTGGCTTGTAGTAGAGCTCAACCATTTTAAAAAGCGCTTTACTGCAAGTGCCTTCAGGCATCTAAATTCGGCTGAAGTACGTCGATACATATTTATTGAAACATATTGGACTAAAGTACTCATGACACTGGTGCAAAATTATACCACCAAAAAGTAATCTGAACACCGGAAAAGAAAATTTTGCCCGAAACCGATGCACTATAAGCAACGCACTAGCACCCCTTCCTTTTTTTTTCTCAACCAAGTAAACAGTTACTCACAGCGCAAGAAGGACAAAGACGCAGACGAATGATAAGACAACACGAGTGCTGAATCTTACCATGAACTATCGCCAAATAGCTAAATGAACTACTACCAACTAGCCCACATTTCCCTTCTTGGTAAGTAAACAGAGGTACTGCAGAAGCCCACGGTTCCATTCGCAAACAGCGCAATGTTTACCGATATCGAAGGTGAAACACTTGATCTGAGAATGTACTGCCACGCGCGTTTATTGATGAGAGACCTTAGGCACCAAGTCGGAAGCGCACACATCCTTGTGTTAGAGCACGATGGGAACATGTTCCAGATGGTGCCATTGAAACAACTTCGTAGTACGGAGGCACACGCACCTTTCGGTAACGAAGAGAAGGGACGTCATCTCGACAAACAGCTCGTTCCCATTTTGGTCGCCCTTTGGGAACAAGAACGTACCTTCGGTCTGTGGCACCGTGGCAATTCGGCGTGCAGCATCGCCAGAATTTCCAGCCGTACACTATGCGAATATCCAGTACACAAATATCCACGCCCCTGTTCACAGGCACAGAAAAACACGACCTCTTCTAGTTGCCAACAAGCACGCCACAAAAGCGTAAGAACATGTGGCCTGGCAATTCATTTTTTTTGCACAGCTTGAGCTAGCGTGTGCAGCGAAACACGACGCGCACCTGAATCTGAGCACACATGCCTACAGCACTTTCGCCTCTATCGAAAATGCAGCCAGCATTCGTTCGCGCGACCTGCGGGTCAGCAGCCGAGTACCTTAGCCACTAGACCTCCTTGGCGGGGCCTCTAATGAAGAACGGATCATCTGAAACTACCGTTTTCAGAGTACAATCTAAAGCTAGTCATGTTTTTCACTAGTGTCCATTAAATACGAGCGGTGATTTTGCTTTTTTTTTTGGTCCACTATTATTGTTGCTTGTCTTCAGCTGGAATGACGTTGTGCGCGCTCCTCCCGAGAGTCTTATTCACAGCTCTTGGGGCAGGAGAGCCTCCATTTAGTGTTGGCGCCTTCACTTTAAGTGGACACACTGGTTGGTAGTGCGTCACTCGGAACACAGAGCACGTCAAGACACAGCACCAAAGTAACATCTCAGTGTTTATTGCAGGTGATCGCATACTCACGCGCACACAAGGAAAGGGTTGAGGGAAGGGTACAGCGTATTGCATATATCCCAGCATATCGCGTCAGGCGCTTGTCGAATCTGCTGGGTCGATCACTTCATGTGCTGCTTAGCACCCTTTCGCGTGGTGTAACCAGGGGGGATGCCTCCAGAAAAAAAAAATCTGCCTACACTTTTCGTGGTCTTGCGAGATGCGATATACAGGGCGTCCCAATTATGACGCAGCCTGGCTTAGAAAAAGAGAAACGGCGAAGCAAACCTACACTCTAAAAAAAGAGCGAGTTAAAAGGGTGTCTTTTTGTCCCACAACAATAATCGTCCTCTATATTGCGTTCCATCCTTGCGCTATCGCCCCGCGCCCAGTACATTCCGGTCACGATCGACTTGCCCATTATCAGGGTTAAATTGCATTCTCGATAGCAAAGTGGCCAGCGCCGAGTTTTCAAGAAAGGGAGCGCACGCAAGCCTGGTGACGATTATTGTTGTGGGACAAAAAGACACCCTTTTTACTCAATATTTTTTTTACAGTGTAGTGCGTATTGTTCCCAGTACACTACTAATTTTTGTTACTCTTTATTACCACTATATTTAGTTTAATAATATGTGTAACTCAAAATGTACTCACCTAATTATATAAATGCCATAAAGCTGATGTGCACATGTTCAAACGAGATCTGCTTGTGCTACATCCAAAGACGTATTAGTTTGGCCGCTCGTTTTTTTACGAATAAATAAAGCCTGCGAAGTATTAAAAAAAAACCTATGACTGCACTTACACCTACGAAAAGAAATCTGCGCCCTCAAATAATCTTACTGGAAGCAACCGCTTTGCCTCTTTTCTGTCGCCAGAGACAGCGTTTTGCAAATTGACAAGAGAACAGGTGGGGTGCCTACAACACGTGTCTTGCGGGGATCATCTCGTGCTTGATTGTACGTGCTATCGCGATTCATTGCTCACGGTCAACTGTTCATTGCCAGACCACTGTTCTGATTAGAGCCATGACACCTTCACTGTGTCAGATCAAGGCGGCGCGTTTCTTCAGACAGGGAATCGGCAGACAGCGCGATTCGTATTTTTTTTCTTTCGACATTACCTTCATTGCTATCGGCTATCTCAAAGTGAGCTTGTTTGTGGGCGCTTCTTTCCGATGCAAGCAGTGGTCTAGTCACGTGTTATTTTTCGTATTTCGTGGGCTCTTTTTTATTCACAGGATAGCAACTACCACGAAATTGGTGCGTTGCTGAAAGTAGCACAGACAGACGCAATTTTACCATGCGCACATCTGCTTTATTGACATTTTCATGATAAGAAGAGTAATTTCTGGTTTAAAAATACGAATATGAATAATTACGTAGCTGTGAGTTAATGAAAATATTGGTAGCAGTTACTACAGTATTGATTGATTTGTAGGGTTTAACGTTCCAAAACCACCACATCATAATGAGAGACGCCGTAGTGGAGGGCTCCGGAAATTTAGACCACCTGGGGTTCTTTAACGTGCACCAAAATCTGAGTACAGGGGCCTACAACATTTCCGCCTCCATCGGAAATGCAGCCGCCACAGCCGGGATTCTATCCCGTGACCTGCGGGTCAGCAGCCCAGTGCCTTAGCCACTAGACCACCGTAGCGGGGCCAGTTACTGCAGTATACACTGGGAACTTTAAGCACTAGCTTTGCTTTGCGTAACGCTGATCCTCTTTTTTTATATCGCACTGCATGATAATTGATTGATTGATTCGCGAGGTTAAACGTCTCAAAACCACCATATGATTATGAGAGACATCGTAGTGGAGGGCTCCGAAAATTTCGACCACCTGGGTTTTTTTAACGTGCACTCTAATCTGAGCCCATGTACATACAGCATTTTCGCCTCCATCGAAAATGCAACCGTTGCAGCCGAAATTTAATCCCGCGACCTGCGGTTCAGCAGCCGAGTACCTTCACCACCGCAGTGGGGCTGATTGGGACACACTGTGTATAGAGTTCAGCTCTATTGGTCTGTTGCCGTACGTGTGCTTCTTAGCACTACTTACTGTTTAATTCGATTTCACTATCACCAGGTGTATCTTTACTGGAGTGACAGCAAGCGATGCATATTTATACTGTTACCATTTCGTAACAAACACCATCTCTGTGTATCCGTTGTCGTCATCATGCCTTACGCTGCAGAGATATTGGTAAAAAGCGTAACAGGACCGCGAGACGCGACGTGCTGAATGTCACGTCTAAGCCGTCGCCTGTTCTCTCAACCCACTGGAAAATCTCACCGAATATTTCGTAATCGTATACTGCGGTCGTATACCTTTTGGGCTATACTTTGGTGGAAATTTAAACATGCTATTAAACATTTCGCACTCAATATAGCTCTGACGAATATCTAAGCAATGAGTCTAAGACCAACGATATGGCAAGTTTTTCATCACTTATAAAAATACACGCAAAATAGGCCCTGAAAAAATATTTTGTTACACATTTTTACCTTTCGGCGTAAATTTGCTATATTATCAAAATAATAAAAAAATATTCGAGACAAGTTAAACTTTTGTGTAGGCGTATGTGTTTATATTTTTATGAGCCAACAATTCACCATGTTCGTTTTTGTGAGTTATCACATGCATCGTAATCAACTTTGTCATTTGCATGTAATTTTCTCTTAAGCTGATTTCTTAATTAGTTTAGAAATACATAAAAACTAACAGGAAAAAAATTTATTTCACTTTCTTCTCACACACTGCTTCTAAGCAGAAAGTTTTGGCTAATAAGTTAGAGCCGTCATGATGTCAAATAATATGTACAGGCATAAAAGGTCAGGCAATCACTGGCTGTGCGTCTGGCACGGAAATGCGTGTGCCATTCGAGTGATGCTTCGCTCACCTGAATGTAGTCGCAGCGATTTAATTCTAAATCCATGAGTTGCAGCGTTAGTAAACAGCGATCTTTGTAGCATCGATTCGATGGCGTTCTTCGAACACTTTTTCCACGTCTACGGACACGGCTGTTGCGAAAACAGCGGTGGTCGCTAGGTTACCAAAGATGCCACTGGATTGGAAGCCGAGGTAACGGCGGGGCTTTTAAATACGAGCCTGGTAACGAATTCAAGTAAATATTTGTATTCACGCGGAGCTGTTTTCTTCGTCCAGTTCCTCATTGCTTGGCTGTTGCCATTAACTGATTCTGCTTGTTTAACGTGGTCGGCTCCTGGTGCACGATTGTCATTAAAATAAACGTTCTCTTCGTTGATGACATGTGACGGAAAAGTTCAGTAGCGCTAAGCAGCACACGTTGCTTTATGCTACTGAAGTGATGCGGTTCGCATTAATGACACAATATTGCCCCATATTGGAGCAGCGGCGATTGGTCTCCGCATCACACAGTTAAGCTCGGTCACCGCAATTGTTCCAGTGCCACGGCAATTATGTAACATATTCTCAAAATACACATGAAATATTTATGGCAGCTACGCACTATAGTGCCAAGTGGATGGCCTTCTTTATTTCTTCTATTTCTTTAGTGGTTGTCTCTCCTCATTATGCATTGCTCTTTCTTTTTCTCTTTCTTTGGTACCTCTTCTTCTGCCTTCATATATCTATCAGTTCCTGTGTCTTCCTCAATGTGGGTGCACTAAGAAAACCCCGGTGGTCCAATTTTCCTGGGCGCTCCACTGCTACGTCTGTCACAAACATATATGGTGCTATTTGGAGGTAAAACCCCATATCTGATTATATCTCTTTTAGGGGTGAAGCTCCTTAAGGCGCCACTCATCAGTCCCCATACCAAATTTTAGTTGGTGGAAGTTGTTGGGTGTCTCATGAGGAACATTTTACCACAAAAAAAAATTAATCGGTTCATTACAAGCTGAGAAAACAGTTTTTTTTCAAGTGGCATGAAACGAGGATGAAAGGAGGCGAGCTCAAAACCCTTGCCTCTCCTCCGCGTAGCCTTCGCAAGCCAAATATCTTCCCTACCCTCTCCGTCATTCGACCAAGAGGTCACGTGCGCATGACGCGTCTAAACAATCTCAACCCCCGGCCACGCGAGTGGCGTTGGTTTGTTGACCAGCGTCTCTTTTGAGGTCTATTGCCTGTTTCTACGGAATGGTTTGGAAACGATGGCTTAGATGAATGATGATGAATATACTTTATTTTCGTATTCGGCATGTTTTTGTTCCGCGCTCGACCGCACAAGGAGGTACCGAGAGACCTTGTCTCTGTACAGCCTCTCTGGCCTGCTGGATAGCCCATTTTTGGTCTTGAACGTCCGAGCTGAGCAGCACAAGCCGCCACCCGGAGGACCTCAGGAGAACTTGTTGAAAGTTGAGGCATTCCCATATTATATGTTTGTAAGACGCCTTTTCTGTTACACATAGCTTACATTTATTGTTCGGGTATAAGTGTCGGTAGCTCCTGTGAAGGTGCACAAAGTTCGGGTAGCAGTTCGTCTGTAGCTGTCGGTATTCCGATGCTTCCTGCCTGTTTAGATTCGGATGAGGTGCGGGAAAGACGTGTCTTGCTTCTCTGTAGTGTTGTATGTATTCTGTGTGACTTATGACGAAGGCCTGGATCAGACGAATTACGTACGCTTTTTTTATACCTCGGTTTTTATTCGTGACCCTGAGAATCAGCCTCATCGCATTCGTGACTTTGGCGTTTAGTCTGCGTATAGTCTCGCCGTTGGCACTGTTAGCCTCGATGACTAATCCCAGTGCCCGTATTTTTGGAATGGTCGGTATAGCTGTGCCCTCCTGTGTATGAATTCTAACTTCCTCATATTGCCGCTTCTTTTCCTCTGACTTGGGTTGTCTACCTCTAATTGCTGGCCTGTAGGAAAGTTCTGATTTTTCCGCGGAACATGTGAGTCCTGTGCCTTCCAAGCATCGCTCAAGTGTTCCTGTTGCTTCTTGGAGTCTCTGTTCTATGTAGCCGTCGCTGCCGTCACTGACCCATATTGCGACGTCATCCGCGTAGATAGAGTGATATATTCCTGGGATTTTATTTAACTTTTTCGGTAGTCCAAACATGATTAGATTAAAGAGCATTGGCGATATTACGGAGCCCTGTGGAGTGCATCAGCAGCCCAATCCTTGGAGATCAGATGTAAGGCATGATAAGCTGAGCCTTGTTTTCCTGTTGGTTAAGAAATTTCTGACGTAATCATAGGCTCGCTTACCCATGTTTAAGCTCAATATGCGATTGAGAACTTTTTAATGAGCAGCATTGTCAAATGCTTTCTTGAGATCCAGACCGAGTATGGCTCGTGTGGATCTTGTGGAGTAGTCTATGGTTTGGTGTTTATACTATAGCATGTCGTCTTGGGTGGCTAGGTGACGACGGAAGGCTATCATCGTGTGTGGGTAGTATTCACCATCCTCAAGATAGTTGTTGGTTCTATTTAGAAATGCATGCTTCATTACTTTTGCTACACCTGACGTTAATGAGACGGGTCGCCGATTTACTTTGTTGATTGGATTTCCAGGTTTTGGTACAAGGATTGTTTTAGCCTCCCTCCACGCGTCTGATATTGCCGCTTCTGTCCAACATTTGCTTATACTGCTCCATGCATGCATACTGAGATTATAGGGGGCGACGCGCGTGTGTGCCTGACGAGGAAGACGAAGGGTGGTCTCCGCTCGATTGATGGTGAACTGCTAACGCCATTACCGCTAGTTTCAAATACATCTAATTCACAGCCTCATCGATACGGCGTCTCTTCTTTTCCGTAACAAATTTGGTGGAGGTGGAACCTTCCCCGTCCTCACCACGAAGCTTCGCAGTGGCTGCACCGTTCAGTCTCTGGCCATGGCTACCAATAACAACAACCCATCAGCGTCTCCATCTGTAGCTCCAGCCACCACATACCTGACGATGCCCCACCCCCGTGATCCCGGTACATTCTCCGCACAACCTGGGCTTGACTACGACTACTGGCTCCGTATGTACGAGCGTGTTAGCCAGACACACCGATGGGACTCTACAATGATGCTCGCCAACGTAATATTTTACTTAGACGCCACCCCACATATTTGGTTCGACGCCCATGAGACCGAGCTCATCAGCTGGGATATCTTCAAGGAGCGACTACGCGACCTCTTTGGGGACCCGTCTGGTCGCCAAATGGAAGCGTGAAAAGAACTTGCCACTCGTGCGCAGTCCTCAACTGAATCGTATGTCTTGTACAAACAAGACGTGCTCGCGTTGTGTCGGAAAATGGACGAGAAAATGACAGAGAGTGACAAGGTGGGCCACATTCTCAAGGGCATTGCGGACGACGCCTTCAACTTGCTCGTGTATACCAACGATACGACAGTAAATATGATTACTAAGGCATGTCGCCGCTTCGAAATGGCCAAAAGCCACCGTGTTCTGCCTCAGTTTACGCAGCTACCGAACACGGCTGTTACGTCAACCTGCCCCGATCTCGGTTCCCCACCAATCATGCAAGACAGTGTGACACGTATAGTTCGACGGGAGCTTGAGGCGCAATGTCTAGCAGCATTTCGACCACATCCGCTCGACCATAGCGCCACACAAACACCTCCGGCGGTCTCCGTTATCTAAGCCGTCGTGAGACAGGAAATCGCAAAGCTCGGTATTCCTGTGGCCTGCTCTGCCTCCCGACCCACCTCCGGACCAATGACAATAAATGCACCACTCCATGACTTAAATTTTATTGCGCGATCCCGCAATCCAACCGAATAGAGAACTGCAGACAACAGACTGATCTGCTTCCGCTGCCACCGAGCTGGCCATATCTCCCGCTACTGCCGCAGCACTTGGACGCCCTCTAACAGGACCACATTTTCCTCTACTCAACCATATGAGGACTCCCGTCGGTATTCGCCCAGTCATGTGTACCCTTCTTCCGACGTTGCTAACAGCCGCTCCACCGCTCGTTCGCCGTCACCTCAACGCCGCCGTTCCCCATCACCCCAACCACGCCGCTATCCATCGCCGGTCAACTATGGATCCTCTAGGGCGGAAAACTAGATCATGCAGCTCCGGGAGGTAGCGCTGCATGAATTGTGACTGATCCGAATCCTCCGTTGACGCTCCCCACTGATACTAACTTGATTGAGGTGTATGTAGACTGTATTTCTTTGACGGCGTTAGTCGATACCGGAGCTCAAGTGTCCATAATGAATGCTCATCTGTGTCGCCTGCTCAAAAAAGTCCCCACGCTTGCAGCAACTAAAGCACCCCGTGTCGCTGATGGTGGAACTTTGGCCATCACTGGAATGTGTACCGCTCGCGTTAGTATTGCCGGCCGCCATGTACCCGCTTTATTTACGGTGCTTGAAAATTGCCCGCACGACGTAATCTTCGGCATGGACTTCCTATTGACGCCTTCTGTCCTCGTGGATTGTGCCGCCGGTACTCTCTGCCTACAACTTCCTCTTCTCCCGGATTTTCACCCTGAACTTCCGAACAGCTTGTGCCCCACTGACTTCTTCCGGATACCGCCTAAAGCACTCATATTCGTCGAATTGGCAACACCCTCTCCCGTGCTCGACGGTGATTATATCGTGACGCCGATTCCTGATGTTCTCCTGGCGCGCGACATTACTGTCCCACACTCCGTCGTAACCATGGCCTCTAACCAAACATATTTACCTGTTGTCGATTTTGGTTTCATAAAGCAAGTGCTACGTCAAGGAATATTGGTCGCCACGGTAAGACCCTTAATTGACGACTACGTCAACTGTTTTGCGGCAGACTTATGTCCCGATCAGACATGTCACTCCCAGGACGCCACGAGCCTCGATGCAACCTTACGCTTCATGATCACCCGGGACCTGAAACCTGAGAAGTCAGCCGAGCTCTGCCGCCTTCTGGCTTCCTACCGCGATATATTCGACATAGACAGCCATCCACTCGGCCAGACTTCACTTGTCAAGCACCGCAATAACACAAGTGGTTCTCATCCCATTCATCAGTGACCATACTGGGTGTCTGCCACCGAGCGTAAAGTAATTCAACAAGAAGTCAGCAAGGTGCTAGCCAAAGGAATTGTTGAACCTTCTTCGAGCCCTTGGGCGTCCCCTGTTGTGCTCGTTAAAAAGAAAGATGGCACATGGCGTTTCTGCGTGCATTATCGCCATCTGAATAGAATCACGAAAAAGGACATTTACCCTTTACCCCGTATTGATGACGCTCTCGATTGTCTACACGGCGCCCGATACTTTTCTGCAATAGACCTACGTTCCGGTTACTGGAAGATTGCTGTCGACGAAAAAGACCAAGAGAAGACTGAATTTGTAACACCAGACGGCCTATACCACTTCAAGGTTATGCCAGTTGGGCTATGCAACGCCCCAGCCACGATCGAGCGCATGACGAACTCTGCTACAAGGGTTCAAATGGTCAATATGTCTTTGTCATGTTGACGACGTCGTTGTATATTTCCCAACATTTGAGACCCACCTTAAGCGTTTGTCAGCTATTCTCGACATATTCCGCTTGGCGGCCCTTCAATTAAACTCGTCGAAGTGCCACTTCGGACGCCAGCAAATTACGGTGTTTGGCCTCCTTGTTGACACATCTGGTGTGCTGCCGGACCCGGAGAAAATTTGTGCAGTCACCAGTTTTCCTGTACCCCGGTCAGTCAAAAACGTCAGGAGTTTTGTAGGACTTTGTTCCTACTTTAGAAAGTTTGTGAAAGGTTTCGCAACCATCGTTCGACCCCTCACTGAGCTTCTGAAGAAAGACGTCACGTTTACGTGGGGTACCGACCAAGCTGCTGCTTTTTCTCATCTAATCACGCTTCTGACGACTCCACCTATATTGGCTCACTTTGACCCATCCACTCCGACAGAAGTCCGAACCGATGCTAGTGGTCACGGGATCGGAGCCGTCCTAGCCCAACGCCAACGGGGACACGACCGAGTTGTCGCCTACGCTAGCCGCCTCCTCACACCTGCTGAGCGCAATTATTCCCTCACAGAGAGTGTCTTGTTCTTGTTTGGGCAGTCTCAAAGTTCCGCTCCTATTTATATGGCACAAATTTCTCTGTAGTAACTGACCATCATGCGCTATGTTGGCTTACGTCACTGAAGGATCCTACTGGCCGGCTCGGTCGTTGGGCTCTGCGACTGCAGGGGTATACCTACACGGTGGCGTACACGTCCGGACGCCTACATCAGGACGCAGACTGCCTGTCCCGCTACCCGGTTGCTGAGTCGAGCACTATGCCTGACATTGACACCGAGCCTTGCGTCTTTTCCTATTCGCAAATGACATCCATCGGTGACGAGCAGCGCCATGATGCATCCTTGCATGCTACCATTGAGCGCCTCGAATCACCATCTTATAATCTGTCCCATCGCTCATTCGTGTTCCACGAAGATGTATTATACCGCCAAAGTTGTGAGCCGGATGGACCGGCCCTGCTGCTAGTCATTCCGAAGAACCTTCGCTCGGAAGTTCTACATGAACTACATGACCTTCCGACTGCTGGTCACCTTGGTGTGTAAGGCACTTACGACCGAATACGCCGACGCTTCTTCTGGCCAGGGCTTGCACGCTCAGTCAGACGTTACGTTGCGGCTTGTGAGAAATGCCAGCACCACAAAACGCCATCGACACTTCCCGCCGGACGCCTTCAACCACTTGCCATTCCGTCAGAACCATTCTTACGCGTTGGCTTGGACCTACTTGACCCTTTCCCCGTGTATTCCTCGGGTAACAAGTGGATAGCTGTGGCAACCAACTACGCCACGTGTTATGACATCACGTGAGCTCTTCCAACAAGCTGCACCACAGACGTCGCCGAATTCCTCCTCAAGGACGTGATTTTGCAACACGGAGCCCCATGACAGCTGCTCACAGACCATGGCCGCACCTTTTTGTCGAAGGTCATAGCCGACATCTTGCAGTCCTGTAGAACGAGACATAAGCTGACTACGTCATACCACCCGCAAACCAATGGACTCACGGAGCGTTTGAATCGAACTCTTACAGACATGCTCGCTAAATATGTTTCTACCAACCACACTGACTGCGATCTTGCGATGCCGTACGCCACATTTGCCTATAATTCTTCGCGCCATGACACTGCCGGTTACGCTCCATTTTTTCTGCTGTTTGGCCGAGAACGAGCATTGCCTCTAGACACCGTCATACCATCCCCTGCAGTACCGACCAGTGAATATGTCATGGACGCTATCACTCAGGCCGCTCACGCACACGAAATCACCCGTACTCGCCTTCTGACCTCTCAAGGGAAGCAAGGGCGTTTGTATGACCAACGACACTGCGACGTACACTTTCCGCCCGGTTCTTTGGTCCTGCTCAGATCTCCGACCCGTCAAGTTGGCTTGTCAGAAAAACTGCTTACTCGCTACACAGGTCCATACTGAGTCCTTCATGTCGTTACTCCTGTAACATATGAAATAGGTCCTGCCACCCCGTCGCTTTCATGTGCCCAACAGGCTACTGATATTGTACATGTTGCGCGTTTGAAGCCCTACAACTCTCTTAGTGACGTTGGCATTTAGAAGCGCCGAGACGGCACTTGTGCCGCCGGGGGTTATGCTACTTACATGCGCACTGAGAATCTAGGGGGTGACGCGCGTGTGCGCCTGACGATGAAGACGAAAGGTGGTCTCCGCTCGATCGCTGGTGAACTGGTCACGCCATTACCACTGGTTTGAAATACATCTAATCCACAGCCTCATCAATACGGTGTCTCTTCTTTTCCGTAACAATATACCCAGTTAAAATTCTATGAATTCATTGTCCAGGTTACGTAATGCTCGGTTGGTGACTACATCGGGTCCCGGTGCTGATTTTACATTTATTTGTGAAGCACCGCTCTAACCTCCGCTACCTCAAAGTTTTTGTCCATGTTAGGGTTTGCTTCGCCTGTATACTTTTTATGTTGTCATGGCGGCGATTTGGGCATGTAGATGTTTTGTAGATCTGTCATTAGTTGTTCCTCGTTTTCTTCTTAATCGGGTGTTTGACGACAGTGTGCCTCTGTTCACTCTTGGTATTGGTGGAATATGAAAGAAACCTCTTCAACTTCCACGTTTGTGATTTTCCTTTATGGGTGCCCATGCTCTTACATATCTCCGCCCATTCTTGCTCACACAGCTGCTTGCAATGACTTTCAATGTCTTTGTTGAGCGGCGCTATTTTTTTTCGGATTGTTCTGTTGTGTCTTTGCCTCCACCATTTGTGTTGTAACGCTTCTTTAGTTCAGCACAGGTGGATTATTTTTATCGATGCGTTCAACTGTGATATCTGTTTCTACTTCCTGTGTGGATTTCCTGACGGTGTTTATTATGCTTTTGCACCATTGCTGGATATCGTCAGGATGTTCGGTAATCGTTTTTCTGATCTCCCGAAATTTATCCCAGTCAACTAGACGCCTCATGTTACACATGGTCGTAATCCTGTCGCTATCGGTGAATGGTACGTATGTCTCGAATATACGATGGTCACTGCCTAACTCCTCGAATGTGTTGTGCCATGTAGTTCCCGGGGCATTCTTGGTTATTGTAAGATCTGGTGTTGTGTGTCGCTGGGTGCTTGTACCTATGCGTGTGTGTGCATGAGGGTCTGTTATCAGAGTAAGCTGTTTGTCTTGTATGCTCTGCCATAACCGTTTCCCTTTGGGGGTGGTGAAACCATACCCCCATGCCTCATGTGGGGCGTTGAAGTCCCCTGCTAAGATGAGCGGGGCGCTGCCATCTAATATCATTTAATATCACGGCCTGCCTAAACAGCAAGTGAAATTGCTGCCTGTGATTTGACGGACTGTTATATACGTTAAGAATAAATGTGCTGCTTCCTTTTGTTTTCCTAGATAGCAGTTCAGTCATTATATGGTTGTATCCACATTCTAGATTATTGGTTCTGACCGTAGTCTCTGCCCATACTAGCGCAGTTAGAGCTTTATTTTTTTCTTCACGATTGGGACTTACTAACTGTTATCCTAGGTAGTGTGGCAAGGCCATGCGTTTTTGAAGTAAAATAACATCTGGCTTGTTACCTTGTTGGATGTAATGCTGGACGACAGATTTCTTAGCCATGAATCCTCTACAGTTCCATTGCCATATGCGGAGTTGTCCTTTACCACGCCTCACCATCGCCATTCGTTATTTTTGTGGGAGGGTGGGTGGATGAGAGGGGTTGGTGGCTTTGTTTGAGTTTCCTGCAGGAGATATGGTGTCTGTGGTTGTTGGTGAACGTTCACGACTGCGCCCAGAAGGTCTGCGGATGTTTGTCGTTGCATTCTCCTTCAAGCATTTCTGCCCTGGCTGCTAGTGCCGTCAGATCAACAGACGTCTTAGTGGTGATTTGCAGGATCGATTGGAATGCGGGTAATAGCTGGTATACTTTTTTCTCAATGTTATCCAACCTTGTTTGTTGCGAGATGCTTTCGCGTTTAGCGCTTGGGGGATCTGTAGCTTTCTGCGTTTTGGCCTTTCGTTTTGACGGAGGGGTAGTTATCTCCATGCGATTGTCAGCTATGGCTGTTTCCTCCTGCATTACAGTATTAGTTATATTAGTGCTTCTGGGTTTGCCGCATTCGCATTCCATAGTGAGGAGTTCTATTTGAGCTTGCATCTGTTCTATCATTTCTTTCATTCGTCTGTTTTCATCTTTAAGCCGTTCGAGCTTTGACTGTTGTTGTTATTGCTACCGTTGTTTTTTTTAACCTACTGAGGTCCCTCCGGTCGCAAGCTCCGTGCTCTATCTGCCCAGCTCACCTTGTTTGTTGGTCCCTTAGACACCTATCCAGACCTGGAACTGGGGTGGGAGCTTGCAGAGCTGCGGTGCTTTGAACCGGAGCGGGATCTTGTTTGTTGTCGTTTTCCGGTTCTCGATGTCGAGCGCTCTCGTGGACGCCCTCTTGGTGGAGATGAGCTTTGCCTTTGATGTTCTCGCAGTCTGGCCTACTGTCTCTGTTTTACAATGTAACGTTTCTTGAACCTGGCCGTGCAGCTTTTATAGGCTGTAACGACGTCTTTTCCACAGATTTGATAGCTAGGGTCGCATATGTGGTTATCCTTGGGGTTGTGAATGCCGTAACCAGCACTAAATTTATCTTGGGGTTGGGGCACTCGTCACTTCTGTGTTCCAGTCTGTTGCACTGCTTGCAGTAGTCAATTTGCTTTCGGTATAGCGTGCACGGTATTATTACTATATTATAGCACACACTAAAGGGTACCTTGTTTCCACTGAAGAGCACAATAACCGTTGAGGTATTACCAGTCGTTCAGTCGTGATGATGCTGTGGTTTCTTTCAGTAACAAGGGCCGCCCTAATGCTACCAGGAATTTCTTCCAGTGAAATTCTTTTAATGATACCCTTGACTGTATCATCTGGTGCTGTTTCATACGCTGCCTCTTCATATTCTTTGCATCGTGTAAGTATTTTCTTGATATTTCTGCACTGGTCAGCTGAGTCGGGGTCTGGTGTGCTCACTATCATGATGTTCTGTGTCTTGTTGGGGCATATCACGTCCAAGTTCCGGACTTCTGGTGGTGTAGCCGCGGCTTCATGTATGTCTCTGGTTATGTCGGTCGGGCCGAGTGCGGCTACGCGTAGCCCTCCTCTCGGTCGAATGACAATTTTGTAGCCTCCCACTGGCAGCTTGGGCACTCTGCTCGCTTTTTCAATGCGGTTCATCCGTATTTCCTGCGTTTTGGGCTTGCGTGTTACCAAAACCGGGTTCTACCTTGTTCTTAGCACCATGGCAGCCATCAGCCTCCCTGGCCGATTCATGTCCGGGCTTTCGAAGACGTCCGTAGTGGACGGTGTGCTAGCCTTCTTCACTCTCGGTAGTGGCTGGCGATTCATCATCATCGTGTTGTACGTCCATCGTCCTCGAATCAGCAGCATTGTCTTCCGCGTTGCCTGCCGACGCGGTGGATTCCATTGGGTTTACAGCGCCGCATCCCTGAGGATAGCGGCTTGTTTCGCGAGGCTGAACAGCGTCTCGAGCGGTGTGCACTGATAGGAGGCCATAAAAAGACCAAGAACAGTTGGCCCAGCTAGTCTTTTGTATCCCGAGAATCTCGATGACGAGGCGAATCCTCTGATATCACTCTGAGAAATGCACGAGGTGATCTTCACTGCGAATTCGTTCATGAAACAGGAGTCAACGTGAAGCGCGTCTGCACTCGTCGGCGCTCGCAATCCCTCCCTTGGCTTAGATGCGGCAAAAAATATGAGCACAATCAGTGCGCGAACGCGTAGGAGTGTTACTTACGCTTCTACGACTGTCGTCTGCTCGATGCGCTCACCGCGGGGACACGAATGCATGCGAAACGCCGGCATCTCGTTGTAATTCACGGGAAAAAATAAAAGAAAGATGCTCACTTTATCTTATTGCATCCCATTATTAATCTCAAGTTTTATACATCTGTTCAAGAAGCAAATTACGTAAAGCACGCATGTCGTAGTTTATGTAATACAGGCAATGTCACGTTGTATACTGTTGACGACGTCAGAGCACAGTTCTCTACGTAGACGAGCAACGTCACGGCATTGTCGTGTACGTAGGGTCATTCACACGCGCACGTCATGCCCTCTTGGCGCGTGCCCGCAAAAGGAAGGGGGGACAGCGTTTATCTTGAAAATTGACCCATTTCCGCGGTGCGTAGCGTTGCAAATTTTGGCAGACGTGATCATGAATGCCTCGTCTACACATTGCGCTTGTCCGCTCAAAATGGTCAAACCTGGTGAGTGGCCCCTTAAGGCATGGCTTGATTGTCATCTGTATGTGTGGCATGTATGTAGTAACCACTTCCCAGCATATCCACAGAGTTAATAATGATGAGTGGAGCGAAGCTTTGAAGGGTTCTGTCGGCAAACCGTGAATTCTCTACTGGCCGCATCTATCAGTCATCTGTCTGTTTGACGCACGGACGGAAAGACGCAACGGACGTGCGCACGAATGGTTGGACGGATGGATGCACAGACGGACGCAAGGGCGGACGCACGGACGGACGCATAGATAGATGCACAGACAAACATACACATGAATGCACAAATGGATGGACAGAAATACATTGCAAAAGGATCACTGAGCGCTCGTGTTGTGTGGTTCCTCCCTTCGTCCTTTGTGTATTTCTCTGCGCTCCCAGTCCGCTGAACGAAGAAAATGGATGGACAGACGCACTGATGGACGGACGCATGGATGGACGGAGACAAGAACGAACGGATGGACGAAAACGTGGACGGACTGATGGACTCTTCACCCCACTCATCAATATTCTCTTCGTGGATATGTTGTGATTTTTTGTACCTATTTATCTTTCTGTACTTCTCCATTCCCTTTGTTTTTTCCATCACTTTTTTTTCTATCCTTCTCTTCCTCTCGCCATGTTTCTATTCGTTATTTATATCCGCCTCTCTTCCTTATACATCTCTCGTTTACCGGTTTTCGTTTGCCACTTTCAGGACAGCGGTGGTTGCCCAATTCGCGTATGTCCACTCGAGGAGTGCTCTCGTGGCGTCAGCACACAAATTACGGCGGGCGTGTACCAGTGCTTCACCTTTATTGACCATTTACAAAGCGGTTCTTGTGTTACACGCTGGTGGATAAGCTTCAATTCGTTTGCAGGTAGTATTCCCACATTTCTCAATGGCTGAGAATAATAGCGATAAATGCTTTGAATCTTAACAAACATTTTCATGAACGCACCATGTTGTCTTCCTCTTAACTCATTCAGCGGTAGTAGTAGTATAAAGCAAAACAGAATGAAGTGTATTCGGGTCGAAGCTCCTTACTATCGAGCCATCCGTCCCTCGATGACGCTGAAAAGAAGTGCGTTGCCGCCTATACATTATCTTTCTGCCATCGCTGCACTAGGACGATGAAGCACCACTGTGCTTTGCTCTTCATTTCACCAATGATAAAGCAGACTTAATGAAGGCAAAGCCAAGCTAAATACAATATACAATCAATAAAAAAATAATGAACATTGTATATGTTGTAAGTGAGTTGTCACTCATTTGCATGTTATAGTAGGCAACTTACGAAGAATTTATGGTTACCCGAATTATCTGCCGGAGCTTCATCCACTTATCTTGATTTACTTAGTGAATATGCTGTGATTTTTTTAGAAATAAAATTCTGCGCGTTATGCAGAACAGCGCGAACTATGCGACAGTAAAACACGCAGGACACCCCAAGAATGCTCGAACATTTTGTATTTCAACATAGTGTTGATTTATTTTACTATATATTCAAAAGCATACCGAGTAATAAGTTGTGTATTCTGCATTGTTTTATAGCACATTCCAATAAGGATGTAATAATGGGAGCTTGAACAAGACTTAAGACGACAAGATGAAGCAAGGCTGACGCTTCGCTGAATTTCATGAGCAGCTCCAGTTCTTCAGTTACGGTCAGTATGTTTAGCGGCTAAATTCATTATAGTTTTCATTTTTAATACTCACACCTATGTGTAGCACCGGCCGTGTAATCACAAGGCGAGCATTCACAAATATG
Organism: Rhipicephalus microplus; assembly: GCF_013339725.1. NCBI lineage: Eukaryota > Metazoa > Arthropoda > Arachnida > Ixodida > Ixodidae > Rhipicephalus > Rhipicephalus microplus. Next base: position 195,882,190 of record NC_051165.1, read on the forward strand.
CTCTCAAGCGGCCACTCTGGTCGGACTACTCCCGCTCAGTCACATCTTGCTCGATTTGCCAGTCACGCAACTGCAGTTGCGAGCCTCCAAGCAGATGACTATGAGTCGGATACTTTACTGCAGTTGAGAAGGTGGTGTGAAGATGTGGGTAACTCCATTTCTAGTGGCGTGACCAGTCTTTAAACCGCATCCTCAATCGCTAATGGTCCAGTGACCGCTGCTAGTCACTGTAGTGTGTGAGCGTTTAAGGATTTCTCAGAATGATGTTCATGCAACCCATAGGCGGTGAAAAGTCGTCAACACAGCAAGATATAAACTTGGTAGCAGATAACGTCAGCAATTTCAGCCGGGGACAGGCCTTCTTCGTGAAACAGAAATGCTTGCGTCTGATGTCAAAACGTCTTAGCCGAATAGCGCGCTATCACTTTCACTCGCCCTTGTGGTAAGCCGCTTGCCAGATGTCTGCCAGGCAAACAGCCGAATGGAACCTGTAGAACAGCATCAGTGGGATTGTAGCGTGTCCAATGAAGGACCAGAGGTTCCCGTAGACTAGCTTTGCGGCGATCAGGTCGTCTATGTGCTTTTGCTGCACCGTAAAGACGACCCACTGAGTGACATTCAAAATGAGAAGGAAGGTGATGATCTCTCTGCCCGGTTTGCGGTAGCGGAGCACGTGCGAGTTGCTGCACCTTCGGAGTCCGTCGACGAGCACCGGCGTTTGGATGATGATCTGCACGAGTGCAACCACGCGAAGCACAATCCTGAAGGTGTCCGACAGGTGAAGTTCCGCCATTATGCACAAGATGGCGTGAATGAAGAAGAACGGAAGTGGAATGAAAAGCAAGAAGTTATCCAGGAACGTCACCGGGTGCGCGTTCTGGTCCAACTGGATAACCTTGAAGTAGGCCACGATGCTAGCGAGCAGTCCCAGAGCCGTCAGGATACCTTCCTGACAATTGTAGATAGTTCCGCCGACCGTCTTGAAGTTGGAACCCTGGAGCACCACAAAGAAGATGATGACGGTGATGATGGACGTGAGCAGGACGAGAATTCCCGAGAAAAGACCTTTGTTGGCTGCGTGGCAGTCGGCGCTGATGACCACGTTGCTCTCGTACGTGATCTCGTGGTTGCCTTCAGGCCCGTCAATTTTCTGCTCCAGGTGGTGCGACTTAGAGTGTAGGTGTACGTTGCCGATGTTTTGCCACACGATGAACCACACTCCCGCCAAAATTATGCTGAACTCGATGGTGCACGGGTACAGGTAGGCCGCTGAGCTGAACGTTGGACTATAAGGTCCTTTGCAGCCATCAGTCGCCGAGTGCTGCGAGCCTGCGGGAAGAACATTGTGAAGATGTCATTAGGTACGTCGCTTAAAATCCACTATGGTGCTTCTATTATTATCGTACTCATCAAAGAACGCTCTGCGGGAGGACATCTGATAATAAAACGTAGAGAAAAAGCTTTGGACCACTTGTGTGCTTCTCGTTCTACTGTATAAAAAACTCATCACTGCCTGTGCGAGGCACTTTAGTGGAAAAAGCTTGCAGAAAAATAGCAAGCTGTTCAGATCCGAACGCATTGCGAGACGACATTCACGACTTACCCTGGAGCGAACAAACTTTTCACCAGCACAATCACCTGTTCAGCTATGGCCACCATAAAAAAAGGAACCTGTTTAGGAGAGAGAAACTGTAGCTATACGAAGGACAAGCAGTTGCAGCACATGGAACCATCCGTCAAGTCTACGAGATGGCGCTGTGCAGACAGAAAGTGTAAGCGAAAAATTCTTCTTATTGATGCGTTTTTTTCAGGTGAAGGGGGAAAAGGCAACTTTTGCGAGTTTTGTCTTCATAACATAATCTGTGCTTACGCGCCGACGCTGCAAAGGAGAACGGGATTCACGTACGCTCTGTGTGCCGGTTACTTTGTACGCGTTTACACGCACAGCAGCGTGCCCCGTTTGTTGGTGAGTACTAAGTTTACGTGAGAGCCAGTAAGCTCTGGCACGGGCGCAGAATGCTTTTCACAACTGATTTTGCACAACTGCTTTTCATCACTTTGCCGCTGTTTCTGGAACACGCAAGGGATCATGACATTGCCGCCCTCAGGCGTGAGTACTGCATAAGTGACGACTTCAGAGCTGTGCATAGGTCCACACAGCAACCACAGCTCCGCGGTGACGCCGCACTCTGCATATGGGAGACCATGCAATGCTGGATAGGTGGTGCGCCAAAAAACAGCACCTGGCGCAGAATCGCGCCGCGCCCAGATGACGCGGAGAGAGAGCGCGCGTGTGCAGCGCTTCATTTTGGAGCGTACACTTCGAAAAGCGCTTGTAATGCTGCATAGTGGTTTAGAAACAAAACAAACTTTTTTCAATGCTCCTCTCATAAAAAGAGCACTCGAAAACGGAAAAAAGACTCTGCACAGCGTGGCATCGATTGTACAGTGCTGTGCAGTCATGGTGACTCCCTCGTCATCATTTTCTGGTCGCGTGCTGGATTTTGTGCTAAGCAACTGCCGGCTGATATGCCCCCATTCGTAAGACTGGGAGGCGACGATACCACACTGCCAACTTCTGTAGTGAAGAAAGAAAAAAAGAGGAAAGCAGCAGCGCCATCAATTTTTTTTTTCGGGCGTCATGCATATGTACATCCTGTCCCTGGTATGTATGCACGGGGACGTTGATCAAGCAAACCACCGTGACAGCATAGCACAGGTGAGTCACGCTCTTATGCTTGGTAGCGCGGGATAGATTTCGGACCACGGCTGCCCTATTTAGGTGAGGGTGAAATACAAAGAACAACCGCGACCCAAGATGTATGAGCACATTGAAGAACCCCAAGCGGACACAATTCATCCTGAGAACCACGCTACAGCGTGCCTCAAAATCGTATCTTGTTTAGTACATGAAGGCCTAGCATTTGATGTTGAACAGACACGTTTATTTTAGGCAGACAGAAGCAAGCGGTGAAACTGAAACCGTGTGTAAGGCAGACTGACCGATGACTAAAAGTCAAAGACTTCTGACCCTTTTTTAGCAAAGCATAAATTTTGATGTTACTTAGCCATGACAGCCAGTGAGAAAGAAGCTTACAGCATAGGCTGACTCCAGCAAGCTAAGCTTCGAGATTTCCGCTGCTGTAACAAGAACCCTGTCTTAAGCACAGACTTAGTCTAACAGAAGCATCTTAGCACCGAGTATTCATCGCGAGCGTATCTTTTACAGTAATTCGAAGGCTAAGGTGAGCGTATCACCACATAAATTTTGTGGCCAAAGCAGCTTTCCTTCCACGTCACTCTTAGCAAATATGCAGACTACTTATTCACTTGACGTTCGGGCATCAGAATGGATTTTTGTAGCGGCGATCAGATGAAACTTTTTTTTTTTACATGTGCCGTATGCATACTAGTTTATTTCCGGCAATACAGCGTATAAATTTGGCTGTTTCGTACTGGCTTCCACTGGTGACCATCTTCATTATATAGTGAATCTGGTTGACAGGTGCAATTCGGTTTAGAAACAAGCCCAACACCACTGGACAGGGTTCGAGAGCAGAACATACTTCGCTTGTCGGAACGCTTGGATGCAATGCCGCGTCCCATTGATATTGCCACGTTCCTTTCCTCAAGGAAAGTTTTGTTATCACCTAGTTACACTATGTTCAGCGCAAACCGCACCTACGGTGTTAGAGAGGCTTCGAGACTGTAATAAATTGTTTGGTTAAGGTTACGCTCACTTTGTAAACCATTCAGATTATTCTGAAACGCTAAACAGATGACGCTAGAATGTTGGATGGCAAGTGTATAAATAGGGAGTTTCAGAATACCGTTTACAAGCGCTGCGGGCGTTGCGGGCGCCATATGAATTATTAGGGAGTTTCAGAATAGCGCACTGCGAGCCTTTGCAGTGTGGTCACTGCCACTGCGCATGCGTCGTAACACGAGTCGGCGTTCGCGTTCGCGCACCACACGCAAAAAATCCGAAATTGCGTGCGGTAATGGCGGCCCGCATGTGGCCCGCAAGCGCTGGTTTCGAGGCTACGGTGTCACTGCGATCGTGCGTTGTGGTTCGCAGCCGGGCAAACGCTATTCTAAAGCTCATATGGCGCCCGCTATGCCCACGACGCCCGCAGCGCTTACAAACGGTATTCTAAAACTCCGTCTTGAATAGCGTTTGTCCTGCTGCGAACCAGAACGCACGATCGCCGCGACACCGTAGCCTCGAAACCAGCGCTTGCGGGCAACACGTGGGCCGCCATCATTGCCCGTAGCCTCGGAACCAGCGCTCGAGGGCCACAAGCCGGCAGCCATCACCGCACGCAATTTCGGATATTTAGCGCGTGGTCCGCGAACGCGAACGCCGACTCGCGTTACGATGCATGCGCACTAACAGCGACCGCACCGCAACAACTTGCGGTGCGTTATTCTAAAGCTCCCTAATGCCGTCCCGCTTCACCACTTGTCAGCTGATCGACGGCCGACGGTCTGCCCTCCGCTATCAGTGTGCCAGTGTCTTGCTGTAGTCTAACTTTTCTTTTACGTGGCGACAAGTTCAGCCAATTAAATAAACATTTTTTTGACAAGTCGTCTCTATCTTTGTCAGCGCTGATCGAGGCTGGCTTCAGTGTCCTCTTCACGGTGTGGGCTTGCCTCACGGCTGGAGCGGGGCGTTCGGTACATGGGCCGGGAAGCACCTCCACCAGATGTCATGGTGTCGTGACGCTCAGAAAGGTAGAGACTACTTGCCTAAATGAAAAGTGTTTAATTGGCCAAACTTGCGGCCACGTAAAAGAAAAGTTAGATTACAGCAAGAAACTGGCACACTGATAGCGGCGGGCAGAGCCTCGGCCGTCCATTAACTGACAAGCGGCGAAGCCTGCACGCAGTTTGCGCTGAACATAGTGTAATGGGGTAATAGCAAAACTTGAGGAAAGGAACGTAGCAATATGACAAACAAGGGAAATAAACCGTACAACGTCCCGAAACCACATATGATTATGAGAGACGCCGTGGCGGAGGGCTCTGGAAATATCGACCACCTGGGGTTCTTTACCATGCATCCAAATGTGAGGCACGGGTCTACAACACTTACGCCTCCATCTAAAATGCCGCAGCCGCCGCCGGGATTTGATCCCGCGACCTGCGGGTCAGCAGCCGAGTACCTTAGCCACTAGACCACCACGACGGGGCATTTCTAACTATTGTCCCATTTGAACGCTAGCGCCCTTTGGTTTTGTTTCAGTGCTGCGCGCTCGCACCGCCTCTACCAGCCGCCGCTCTCACCTGCGGGAGCAGCTGAGAAGTGTGTGCTTTGGCTGCCAGGGCACCGCGGAAACTCCAGCGCTGGTTCGCTATGGAGCGGCTCCAATCGGCATCCCCGTCGTGTCACTGGCGGCCGATGTACTTATCTGGTGGCGACTAATACCAGTTGAGTCAGCCGCAGCAGCAGTGGCGCCAATTTCGAAAATTGACCTAAGCATCCACTTCTCCGCAGTGAAAAACTATTAGCCACGTTTATAAGAGGAATGCACTACTCGAAAGCTAGCACATACAGCAGCTTTTAGCCACCCCCCCCCTCACCCCCCGCCCACAACACTAAGCGCCATCTTTCTCCACACTAGGTAAAACAGCAAGCTGACTATTTTGCGGCGCTGGTAATCGACAGGCCGCTCCGCTGTGTGCGGTACGAGTGCCTTCTTATTTTCTTCTAAAAAACCCTCATCGGCGCTCATCTTTGAGCGTGAAGAAACATTATTGCTATCTTGTTCTATCGTTTCCTGAAGTGTAGCCTACAGCATCCTTCGAAAAAGCTTTGGCAAATAACTACCTTTGGGTCATTCCATGCCAAATAAACAGCGTTTTTCCAGCCATCACGAGTATGGCTGAAAAAACTTCCACATTTTTCTCTAAGTTCTAAACTCGTCGTGCTTGTTTATATCTGCTGCCAACAATTTACCTGCTAATTTATGAGACTGTGTATATTGCGCCAACTCAGCTAGAAGGCGTCAAACAATAACTTTCTTGAATGCTTTTGAATCACCCTCGATAAATTGGCATTTGAGGCAAGTTCATGAAGTGATGTAAGTAAAATTGATTGTCTATTGATGCATAAAAATTCTGCGAGGGCTTTTCGGATGAGCAAAATAAGTGATGTTGCCGCAATCGGCATTCTCTTCCGCGAACTTAGCAAGCTCAAAGGGCACAATTAAGACACGTAATGATGGCCTGTTAGACATTCTATAAAATAATAACTAAAATGCTCAAGGTACAGCAGATAGTATGCAAAATAAAGGAAATTCATTTTTTTTGGGGGGGGGGGGGGGGAGCTCTGTATTCAGTGTAAAAAAAGAAACAGATCCCACGTACACAGAGAATCAATAATATGCAAAGCACGAATAAAGAAGGTTCATTTGTTGCTTTAAAATCAGCACAACGTTACGAGGTGGACGTAAGTTAAGCCACACATCCCCTCTTTGTCATGATTATCATGTCTGCGCCTCGCATTGGTGTTCATCGTACATTCACGTCACGTGTGCTAAATTTGGTATATGTGAAGCTATAGCGAAACGACTGCGAGCACGCTATGAGCGTAGCAAATGTAGTCATGTTTTACTTGACATGCACGTCATGATTATTATGTTTTGATGCGTCATTCACTTTCACCATCTATTCATCTCACGTGATACAAAACTTGGTATATTTTGAGATAGCGAAACGGCCACAAGCACGCTATGAGCGTAGCATGTAGTCATGTTTCACATGACACGTACGTCATGATTTTCATGTTTGGATGTGTCATTCACCTTCGTCGTTCATTTACGTTACGTAATTTCAACTTTGCTATACGTGACGCTAGTGAAACAGCCGCGCACGCACCATGAGCGTGGTATTCTGTCATGTCCTGTCATATCTTGACATGACATTAGTCCTGATTTCTATGTTAAATAAACTAACAATAAACTTTTTCTAGTTATCGGACTAAATGTGTATGTATTGTACTGTGTGCGCTCACTGCGTATTAGTTGTGAGTGCACTCGAATTACACGCTTTACGTTCACGATCGCGTATACAATACAGTGGTGCCTTCTTATCGACGCGAAGTACGTCAAGTACTAGGCTGGCGTTGCACCGAATAGCTACGAAGCAAGCGTTCAAAATCGACATTGCCGCACTGACACTACATACGAGCAAATAACTGCTAATCGGCCCCCAGATCGGCAAATCTGGCTAAAAAAAAGTTTTGCGGCTAGCAAAACACTTAAGTCACTGTCGGGTGAGTTCGAATGTGATGATGCAGGGGCCGAATGTTTTTGATTACGCCACGTACCGGTGTTTTCTGTGCTGTTTCACAAAAACACTCAACGAATTATTTCAACACGGCGCCCACGGGCGTGCCACGCATGAACGGTCAGGGAGAGGTGTGCTCGGAACATTTTACTGCATGCAAACCATAAATTTTTTTCACAAATACCTAGAGGGAAGTGTGGCGCCACCTTCTATGCGAATTTCTCAAGGGGCGATGTTGGAGCGCTAGGAATGACGGTATATGTGTCTGCGAGGCCTGTATTGGCTGGCTTTCAGCGAGGCTTCGGCTCAAAAGCGAATACGACTGCGTATAAATAAAGCTTTACTAAAAGAAAACGTTTATAGACAAATTTTACCGGACTTACGTCACAAAAATGTGGTGACGCTGTCTTGGTAGGCAAAAGACGCTCTGCCTACCGCAGTTTCTGCTGGGTTTTCAATGGTGCATGCATGTGGTGTTCTCAGTCAAGCAACAAGAAAAAAAAAGCGGTATGCCGACGAACTGCGTCGACGTTGGATGTGAGTCACGTCTCACAACTTAGTTTTGTTTGTTGGCGCACATCGCAGCTCTCATATGGCTTTCACAACGCTTATATGCACCCGGCAATGCAGTTCACGAGATCTGATGGTAGTGCCATATCACACAGCCTAGCGATTGGGCGCAGCAAAATCGAGTCTTCCAAAGCGTAGCCTAGCGAGTAGATGTAGCAACACCGGACTTCCACGTGCATATAATTTTCTTTTTTAGTTGTGAGCAAGGGGGTCACGGCTGATTATGTAAGCGCTCAGGAAGCGTTCTTTGAGAACGTGCCAAAAAAAGGGCACTGACACTTCAGCGTGTCACTGCGCACAGCGAGCGTTTCACTTTCTTAGTATCCCTGGCGGTCGGTATCAACAATGCTGAGGCAGCCCAAGAAGCTTTGTGACGCCCTCTGGTCCGCTGTCGGCTGCCTATGGCGTCTCACAACGCTGTTTTGTTGGCGCACATTGCAGCCCTCAGCGCTTATTGCGGAAGTTACGCGCGGACGTCGCTATAATTTTACCCACGATGTCGACATCAACCTACCTGCGTTTACAAACACGGAATGGTTCTATAGGCAGGTCGCATTCACGCGTGCTGAATTGTAAAATAAAAGTGTATTTACCTTGACGGCACCACCGAACCGTGAAAGAAAGAAACATTATGACTCAAAGTGGCGGAGAGAAGGCTTGCTTGTCGTCTGCCTGCCAAGTTTAGCGGCCGTTGGTTACTTCTTACGCTCCGTAAAATTGTACATCAATGTAGAAGGTTCTAGCGTTATATACAACATGTTTCTGTGCAATGACAAAAATAAATAGCTTACTACGTGATCTTTTAGAAAGAAATCAATCATTTTACCGTGAAGCCACACACGTCTTCGAGGTATACAAATCAGAGTCAGGTTCAAAGCTCACGTATCCCGTCATTCCCTTGCATCCACCAGCTCACTAGCACCATATTTTCCTCTAGGTTTGATTGTGAGAGACTCGATGATGCAAACCATACAATACCCGTTAAGTTTACGCCGAGGCCACGCAGAAGCGCACCAACGCCGAGAGCACGCCGCGGAGCGTCTGCTCTTCTGTTTGCCCCATAAATTTGACGTCACATCCGCCAGACTTCTCGAAATGCATTGGGATACGATAGGGACTCTCCTCAGTTTCTCCTTCCTCCATGTTGGTGTCAATGTTATGCGCCGTATATGTATACGTATCAATATATACGAAAACGCCACAACCCCCCCTCCCTTCCCCCCCCCAAAAAAAGACTCCGGAGTGCGGAATAGAACGTGGGACCTCCGCGTCGTGAATGCGAGGCGAGCCGTCGAGAGGGTTTTTTTTTTCTTTATTGCCTTGCATATTATCAATACTGTTAACATTTTACATATTTACATATTGGTCAAAATACAAGCGCGGAACAAAATATACCCACAGAATTCATTGAGGTACCGTCAGTTCTTAGATTACTATTGATCAATACTTGGCCATTCGTAACAATTGCTAAATGCGCCCAATCCAGTCTGGTACATCCTCTTGGCCCTTCGACACTTCAAGAAAATGGCACACTGATACACAAAAATATTGGCGCACAAATAGCACTTCTACAACCGCATTTTCAAAGGCACATCGGGTTTTCCATATACTGTGCAAGCCCAGAAGCATGATTAGATCATGAGGTACGCCTGCCTCGTTTTTGACCGAAAGAAAAATGATGTCATGTGGACTTGATGGTAATTCTTTTTTCACGATTATCTACAATATGTCCCAGAAAAAGACCGCACTCCAGCAATCTTTGCACTTTGAAATTTGAACTTTGAACTTTTTATTTTCCAACATAACATCATTTGGGATGCTGAGGGCCGGGGTTAAAAAGCCTCTTCACGGGCTTGACTAGGACCACGACCCCGTACAAAGTGGCAGTGATAGGCGAGTGTACATTATAGTATAAAATAAATCAGACAACAACTATGTCGCTCAATTAGATCTGTAATGGAATGCATAATAATACTGTAAAGTAATGCATAAATAATTACATATAAACATATATAGACAGAAAAGACTAGTGAAACACATCGAAAAATAAACCTTTAAAACAATGTACCAACTTCAATTTTGATAATCACATAAAAGATCAATGAGAGTGTACAAATGAAAAAGAAATACAATGACATTACACAGGTAGGACAAAAACGCATCTTTAGCAATATTTTTACAGTGTTAGGTGATTCAGATGTAACGGTAATAGAAAGTGCAGCACCTATCTCCTTGCCGTAGTTCGTGCGCGTGTGTGGAAAAAACTACGTGTGAACATGACGAGTGTTATAAAAAAAGGGTCTGCTGGTTTATACGAGCAAGTGTGCTCAAAAAGTTATCACTTTTCAGTCTTGTGTAATAGTGTTTCATAAGACTTGTTGAATAATAATCTGGTAGGGTTAATAAGTTCATTTCTTCAAAAAGCGGTGACGTGTGACTTCCATACGGAACATCTGCAACGGCGCGAACAGCCCTTTTCTTTATGACATTTAATTTGTGAATGTTTTCTAGTTTTGTTGTGCCCCAAACCAGATGACACTAATTTATGTGCGATAAGAACAGCGATTTGTATATGAGAAGTTTAACTTTTTTTTTTTAGGAAGCAGGAAACGCACCCTAGACAAGTTTCCAGTTATTCTGGATAAACTTGAAGACAGCTTTTCAATGTGAGAATTCCATGACATGTGTTCATCAAAGATTACACCTAGACATTTAACACTTGGTACTATCTGAAGTTCCAAGGTGCCGAGCATTAACGGGGCATGAAAAGGTGGTGGTTTATTTCTAGGCCTAAAGTGAACAGCTCTAGTTTTTGAAGAGTTTAGTTTTTGAAGAATTATTGCATGCCCAGGACGCTAGCTTTAATATTACCTGGTTTGTGTCATTGATTAAATCTTTATAGTGTTGAGCAGTGAGAAGTAAGGTTGTGTCATCTGCGTATATAACATACTTTAGAGATGCGTCAATGTTTACAATATCATTATATATATGCAGAATAAAAGGGGTCCCAGGACACTGCCTTGGGGGACACCTGCTGAAAGTGCTCCTAAATTCGAGGTGTGATCGTTGATGACCACCATCTGCTGACAATACTTTAAGTAACATTAAATCGATTTCAGAGACACCTCGGAAGCTGTAGTGATTGCATTTCTGTAAATGTGTGACATGATTTATAGTATCGAACGCCTTTGAGTAATCTATAAAGATACCTAGTGTGTGTAGTTGACGTTCAAAAGCATATAAGAATTTCGTCTGTGCTAGGAGAGCATGCTCAGTTGTGCGGCCTTTCATGAATCCGAATTGTAATGAAGTGATGATATGGTGTTTATCTAAAAAGGAAATCATACGTTTGTGAATCAGTTTTTTTAAACCTTTTGATATTACTGGCAGTATAGATATAGGCCGGTAGTTGTTAAGCGAGTTCTTATGCCCTGTCTTGTACAACACGATTACTTTCGCCAGTTGCAGTTTCTGTGGAAAGATTCCAGTTGAAAGTACCAGGTTGAAGGTCGTGTAACAACATGTTCTAATAACTTAGAAATAAGGTCCAGCACGTGTTTAATGGGTCTAATCTGAATATCATATACGTCACAACATGTGCTGTTCTTTCCAGACGAGAAAACGTGGGCAATTTCGCTGGCTACTGTCGGCGCCAAAAACGCGCTCTCAGGAGTACTGTCTGATAAATATGTAGTACAATCTGGCTTGTGCGCTTTTTCTGGTAAGGCCACAAAATAGTTATTGAACGCGTTAGCTAAATCAGCATTGCGAATAGTGCCACCGTTCACCACAAGCTCAGTGGGCCGAAAGTTGTTACCTTTACGGCCAAGGAATTCATTCAGCCTTGACCAAGCTAGTCCGATTTGTTCATTACTTCAGCCCCGCCGCGGTGGTCTAGTGGCTAAGGTACTCGGCTGCTGACCCGCAGGGCGCGGGTTCGAATCTTGGCTGCGGCGGCTGCATTTCCCATGGAGGCGGAAATGTTGTAGGCCCGTGTGCTCAGATTTGGGTGCACGTTAAAGAACCCCAGGTGGTCTAAATTTCCGGAGCCCTCCACTACGGCGTCTCTCATAATCATATAGTGGTTTTGGGACGTTAAACCCCACATATCAATCAATCATTGTTCATTACTTCATTGCTGAACGGGCTGTTTAGGTACTTTCGCTTTTCGTGCCGCAGCATACTGTTAACTTTGTTTCTTTGGTCTTTGAAACGTTTTAGTGTCTCTTCATTCTTATTTGTCAAAAAGTGTTCGAATAGTTTATTTTTACGTTTTATTTCCTTGATGCAATATTTATTAACCCAAGGTTTCTTAGCTCTGCGCGCAGGCCTTTTTTCTTTGTACGGAAACGATTGCTTATAAATTTTTGTTTGTTTTTCATGGAAACAGTTGTAGGCACGATCAGGTTTCTGTTCACAAATAACGTCTGACCAATCAGTCAACGATATCTGTCTGCGAAACGCAGATAATGTGTGCTCATTAATATTTTAAAGAACTATTGATTGTTTTTGTTGTGACTGAGAATGACACGCTGTTTCGTTTGTAACCATAAATATGGGAAGATGGTCACTAATGGGTGCATTCAGTACGCCAGATAAAGAGTTTGTAGCTTCTATGTTAGTAATGAACACGTCGAGTAATGTAGCCTTATTTTGTTCAATACGAGTCGGAGTGGTGATAACGTTAGCAAAGCCATTGGATTCAATTATGTGAATCCTATAAATTATGTGAATCTATAAACACATGTTCAATTATTTCCAGTTTACTACATAAGTGGCAATGTGTGCTCCATGGCACGAATATTCCCCTCGCGTCTCTCATAATCATATAGTGGTTTTGGGACGTTAAACCCCACATATCAATCAACGAATATTCCCCTATCCTGCAACCACGTTCTAACTGGCTAGGTACCAGTATGTAATTTAAAGAAAAAAGTTTTGACCCCTGGCGCTACAAGCATTCTTTTAACACATTTCAGAAGATCCTGTCCTGGGCCTGCGCAATATAGCTGATGGTACAATGGTATAACTAGCACACAAAGGTACAGACAGATGTAAGGGGGGCCTTCACTTTGTTGACTGCTCGAGAACGGCAGCTTCGCCAAATCACACTTCCTTTGCGGTGAAGCTAACTTTGCTCTTGCAACAGTGCAAGCTTATCTAAAATTCAGCGCTGTTCTTAAGAAGTGTAGTAAGTGCGGCTTGTTCCATCCAGAGCAGCAAAAAAAAAAAAAAAACCCGAGGAGCAGCACCTGGACAGGGTAAGGCACAATTGCAGCACTTCTCGATAACAGTGCCGGATTTCTATTTGCCTACATATAGAAAAATCAATACACTGCAGCCAACTTACCAGTAACATCACTGCAGAGCCATTGTGTTTTACACGAAGATGAAGCAGAAGTCCCACCCAGAGCTGTCACTGTGCTTCAGTACTAGTTTTATAAGCGCCTGCAAGAGGCACTCCGTGGAGAGTCTGCTGCATGGTGTGCGTGTTCAGGGTGGAATGGACGACATTGCACATCTGTTCAAGTATTAACAAACCGTATGTGGCCTGTCACACAGCATGGTCTACAGAGTATTGAGCATTCTGCATTTTTAGCCATCTCCAGCATCAATCCAAGATTTGCCCCAATGATACGTCGATGTGGAGCACCCTTCTAGCACCCATTTGAAAGGGTTTTATGGCATGACAGGACCCTTAGTAAAGGGTGCACCCACTACACCCTTTAAAATTTTTGCTCTGCACCATTTGCTTAAGAGTGCTGAGTTCTGCACCCTTTCTCAGCACCCTTTTTGGAAAACCCAATAGGGAGCAAAGGGTTCTGGCGAAAAGCTCATTTACACCATTAAAGGTGAGGTTCGGTTTAGTGTGTACATTGGCCCGCGTACAGAATAAGGGGATGCACGCTCGATCACGCGCACTTATCATGCATTGGGGAGAATCGTACGTCTCGGTAAGCCTTTGAGCTTCGTCGGAACGATTCTGTTGTAGTTACCGGGCACAAAAAGGTCCCTGCAGTGGTTGCACAGCCTCTGTTTGCGAAAACAACGCGCTTTTCAGACACAGCGAAGTAACAACTGAGACGCTCATTCGCGTGAATCTGTACCTGTGAGTACGTTTCGTGCGTCCTTTGTGCGTGAGAAACGCAGGGCGCGTTTTGATCTACTTGCCATTCTGCGCGTGACCTTTCAATTTGTTGCTCTCGCGTTCATTGCTTCGCCTTTGCCGCAAAGCTGTGACTTATTTTTAATCATGTACAGAGCTGTACACTTCTAGCTTAAACACCAAAACGTGCGGCTGGCGCTCAGCGGAGCGCCACGGCTGGACGCCTTGGAATCTAACGCACAAGCGCAGTGACAGCTGTAGGCGGGCACTTCACCACGTCGTCTGCTATTCGTGATGAGATTGGGCTTTAGGTGTCAGCACTGTCCCCGCGGAAGCTTTGCAGTGTGTGGTTTGAGCCGATTGACGGCAAAAGAAATGCGTTGCATGACTGCAGATTACGGGTAATATCTACGCCCCACTCTGCCAAATCGACACACGAATCCCATACAACGTTACTATTGCTAGCGAGTCGAGCTTGCCCTGGCCTGCTGACTGTGCGCGTATGTTTTTGCTCGCTCTTGTTTTTGTTGTATGTAAGCATTTCGCTTGTGATCCGCCTACTACGCCTTACTCTTGCACGACTGAACCACTTATTAACATCTTTCTGATCTGAATACTGTAAAAAAGCGAAGAAAAATATTCCTTATGACCGTGCAAAGCTTTCGTTGCCACTGTTCGCACCGAATATGTACGCGTATTTTTCGCCTCTTTCTTTTGCCCATGAAACGTTGAACAGTCGATAAGTCTAGCCAGGAAAGCTTCGTGGATGACAGCGCTTCGCGTTACATTGAAGTCTACCACGTATGTACTTGTTTGTGCTCCAGTGAAATTATCAAAAGCTCATAAAAGTTGTGCACATTGGCGTATCAGCTGGGGGGGGGGGGGTAACGAGGGAGCGAGACTCTTCACTGAGAAAAGTTGTCCCCCCCCCCCCATTTGACAGTGGTCACTGTCGGCTGCACGCTGGGGAAACCAGCAGCTAAGGCAAAGTTTTCCTCCACCACAGTAATACCTCAAAAATATTGCTACGAGGAAATAAAAATGTTACCAGGGAATGTTTTGATGTAATAAACTTTTTCCTATATTTCTGCTGTGACGATTGTTCTTGAATGCTTCTTGCGCTGCGGGCCACACATGCGACTCTTTCGCGCCTTGTACTGCAAAGCGGTACAAGGAGCGGAAGCGTCCTGTATTTGCTTTGCTGTGGATGCCAACAAGCACTCATTTTATAAACTAATCAGAGTATTTGCTGTTTAAGGAACATTGTTTTCTTTCATAAAACAATGAATAAAATCATCCCTGCTTCAACGAAGCTGCTATGAGCCGATGATTGTAACGAATCTCTTTAAATACTTTATTTCTGCCGTACTAGAAACGCCACAAAAGTTTCCGCTTTAGTGTCTGATAAATGTGGTCAGCCTTGCTTACGGTAACTAGGAGTGACAGCAGCAGTTTGCAAAGTGGTGAAGAATAAAGCAGTAGACTCGAGTACAGCGCATGAGAAGCTCAAATTCTATGCTTACCCCGAAGCTTTACCCACCGGACCACAGAGAAGTTGAGAGACGGTTGTTTTTGTACGATCGAGGCCTAAGTAGGAGTCGGGCTAGTTATTTTCATTCAACTCTGATTGTCTTTACAGCTCAAAATACAACTATGAAAGAAATTAAGCACACATGTGCAGCGCTGCTTGGTTCTCTCTCTCTCAGCGAGGATGAGCCCACTCAAATGTACATGCGCACATACTCTCTAAAAAATTTCCGGGGTAACTGCGCAGTTACAACAAAAAGGGCTCTTTGCTCCTCCAAAAGACGAAATGTGCGCAAAATATTTCACACGATACCGTGAGCAGCGGTGCTTTTCTACTTGTGGAGGAAAGCGCCCGTTCATTGGGCTATACTGCAGGAATGTTCAGCCATGTGCAAACGACTCATCGGTGTCTACACAAGCCTGTTTCAATTCAGACACTTTTGTAGCGTGGTGTGGTGTAGTGGTTAGTGTAGGAGCATTATAACTGAGTGATCAAGAGTTTATTGATTGATATGTGGAGTTTAACGTCCCAAAATCACCATATGATTATCAGAGACGTCGTAGTGAAAGGCTCCGGCAATTTCGACCACCTGGGGTTTTTTAACGTGCACCCAAAACTGAGCACACAGACGTACAGCATTTTCACCTCCATAGAAAAGCAGTATATATATATATATATATATATATATATATATATATATATATATATATATATATATATATATATTATGAAGTCTTGGTAGTCCTGGTTGCGACAGCGTTTAATTGAGGAAAGGCCTCGCAAAACGAACGGGCAGAGCCAGTACACAGACGATGACGATGATGATGACCCAGAGTGGCAATGAGGACAAAGAGACAAGCGGATGATGGTGATTGTGATCATGCAGGGATGAGGACGATGCAAGTAACGAATGCCCACACTAATTCCCCCCACTTGGAAGCGGACACCCTGGCCGCCGTAAGTCAAAGTGACGGGGAACGTCGCGTGAAAGGTTTCATGCGACAAACGTGGACAATCTCTGTGCTGCGGTAGCGGCGGTCTGTTGGGGCGACGAGTGGTGTCACACGATAATTAACCGGCGAAGTCTGTTCTAAAACAATGTATGGCCCGATGAAGCGTGGTTGGAATTTGTCACAGAGACCAGGAGTGCGAATAGGTGTCAAAAGCTGCACCTCGTCACCAGGTTGGAAAGACACAACGCGATGGGATTCGTCATAGGTGATCTTCCGCTCGTGCTGTCTCGCTTCAGTATTGATGCGAGCCTGGTGGCGTGACTGCGCCAGGCGGGAAATGTATTCTTCGCTAGAAGACTGACATGAATTCTCATGGCTGCTAAAGAAGGAGACGTCGAGAAAGGTAGTCGGGGTGCGTCCGTACACGAGATAAAACGGTGAGTAGCAAGTTGTTCGCTGAAAGGCGGTGTTGTGAGCGAATGTCAGGAATGGTAAAAGAGTATCCCAGTTTTTGTGGTCGGGTTGGACGTAAACGGCTATCATGTCTGCAAGGGTTCGGTGAAATTTTTCTGCGAGACCATTTGTCTGAGGGTGGTAGCTTGAAGCTGTCTTGTGAGTAGTTCCAGAAGCGCGGAGTACTTCATTTACCATTTGTGACAGGAACACTTTGCCGCGATCACTAAGCAGTACACGAGGAGCCCCATGATGCAGGATTATGGCGTAAAGAATAAAGTCTGCAACTTCCACAGCTGAGCCTGTAATAACAGAGGAAGTCTCAGCGTATCGTGTCAGGTGGTCCACGGCGGTCACTATCCATCGTTTGCCAGCAGATGTGACGGGGAGAGGCCCGTAAAGGTCAACACCTACAACCTCGAAAGGCATTGATGGGCACGGAAGTGGCTGTAGAGGTCCAGCAGGTGCAGACGTGGGGAGTTTACGACCAGTCCGGAAACTGGACGCTCAAAAGAGCTCTCACAGCGTCACCGTCATCGACTTCAACAAGCGCACGGCGTATAAATCCCCCCCACCAGCCGGCCGCGCTCTGTGGGCTCGGTGGCTGTGCCACGACGCAGTCTAATCCACTTCCATTCGTGACGCAGGTCAGTAATCATCACTGTATTTTTGCTAAAAAAACAAGCAACCAATGCCTTGTTCAGCTACCGAGCCCCCAGTGCTGTGTTTGCATTATTTCTGATTGTATGAACATTGTGTTTTCTCTGCTGTTACTGTTGGGTGGAGATATTGAAACTAACCCTGGTCCGACCACCCTAGAGCAAATAATGACTGAACTAAAAAGCTTGTCTTCCGGTCAATCCCAGCTCATTAGCGATGTACAAATCCTAAAAAGCCAGCTCTCTACCACTGATAAAGCCATTTCTGAACTTGGCAAGAGAATCGACAGTCTAGAATCCCACTACAGTAGTGTCGATACACTCCGATCCGATCTTGACGCCATGGCCACCGCCACCTCCCAGACAGCTACCCAGGTCTCTGTACTGGAGGCTCGACTGGACGATGCGGAGAATCGTTCCAGACGAAACAACTTGTTGTTTTACGGCCTAGTGGACGACAAGCCATCTGAAACGTATGCGCAGTCTGAGGAGCGTATTACTGGGTTTTGTAGGGACCACCTAAAAATAACTGTCAAATCCAAGGATGTCGAGCGTGCCCACCGTCTTGGCCGACACCGGCCTTGCGTGTGGGCCGGTGTCGGCCAAGAGGCTTGCGACACCGGCGACACCGGCCTTGCGAGGCCGACACTCGCAAGGCCGGTGTCGGCCTATTATAGTGCAGTTCACATCCTTCAAAACCAAGGAAGCCGTCCTTGCTAAGGGCCCCCAGCTTGAACATGCAGATTTTAGCATCGGGGAGGATTTCTCGCATCGGGTCCGGAACGCACGGAAGCACCTACAGGCTTTTGCTAAAATAAAATCAGGTCCCTTCCTTTTATGGTATAAGACCCTTTTTATGGGCTCCAAACGATACGTATTTAACGAGGCAACTGAAAATGTAGAAGAAAGCTCGTAGCAGTTGCCTTCACGCCCCAGATCTTCTAATTGTCCCGCCTTTGGTCACAAAGCCAATCTTTCTTTTTCGGTCATTTTCACCAACATACGTAGCTATCTTTCCAAACGCGACCACGTGTCCGACCTTGTATCTTCATCTAACAGCAGCCTACTTATACTAACTGAAACGTGGTTGACCTCTGACGTCACCGACAGCGAAATTTTGACCGACTTGCCTCACTTTAATCTTTTTCGAAAAGATCGTCCCGGCACCCGGGGCGGCGGCGTCCTGATTGCTACTAACGAACAACTTTCATGCTCCCTTAGAAACATTGATTCCGACCTAGAAATATTGTGGTTGCTTTTTCGTTCCGTACCACAGTCCGTACTATTAGGTGTTTGTTATAGGCCTCCCAAAAGTAGCCCGGATTTCACGCGCCAGCTTAATGGTATTTTAGCCGAACTTACGACCAAATACCCAAATGCTCACGTTCTCCTCCTGGGGGACTTCAATTTTCCTAACATTGATTGGTGTAATCTAACTTCATCAGCACACAATGCAAAGGAGGCCAACGATTTCCTTGATGTTTGTCTCAACTTTAATCTCACTCAGTTGATAACACAACCTACACGTGTTTCTCGAGATACTGCTAACATTCTTGACCTAATCTTAACAACTGATCCTGAGAGCCTTTCTTCTATAACATATCTTGATGAAATAAGTGACCATAAGGTCATTCACGCTAATTTTACCTTCGTTCCTCAAATGCGCCAAGCCTGCACTAAAACTATTAGGTTATATGACAAGAACTACGCGGCCATCACTCGAGAACTTGAAGTTTTTCTTCCGACGTTCCGTGATGGTTTCTGGGAGCGACCCATTAACGATAACTGGTTAATCTTCAAAAACAAGTTAAACCAGCTAGCTGACCAATTTATCCCTAAAATAAGCTTTCGTCCCACCCGCCAAAAACCTTGGTTTACTAAAACATTAAAAAGGCTTGAAAATAAGAAGAAACGCCTCTTTCGGGCTGCGAAGAATAAAAACACTGATTCTGCATGAGAAAAATACAAGGGTGCCGAGAAAGCATATTCAAGTGAAGTGCGCAACGCCAAGTACTCATTTTCTCATACGGAACTTCCGAAAATTCTTGCTGATTCACCGAAGCGTTTCTGGCAAATAATAAACCCTCCTAACACGCCCCCCATCACCCTTACTAATGATACTGGTCAAGAGTTAAGTTGTTCAGAATGTGCCAATATATTCATTGCCGCCTTTTCGTCTGTGTTTACGAATGAATCTGACCCCGTTGAAACAGAATTAGTCTCTGTTAATCTGCCTGAAATGCCACCCTTTAACATAGGTTTCAATTGTATCCTGTCTTTAATAGAAAAAATGAAACTGTCATCCTCGGCGGGTACCGAAGAAATTACATCCAAGCTGTTAAAGAACACAAAGCACATATCAGCCGAGTTTTTGTTTTTGCTGTTTTGCCAGTCACTTTCCTCAGGTATTCTGCCTCTCGACTGGAAGTGTGGGAAGGTCATTCCGGTTCACAAGACAGGTAAAAGAGACTGCCCGTTAAACTATCGCCCCATATCATTAACCAGTGTGTGTTGCAAACTCATGGAACATGTCATATACACTCATGTCATGCATTTTCTTGATTCTAACAATTTCTTTCATTCCTCTCAACACGGATTTCGAAAAGGCCGCTCATGCGAAACCCAACTAGCCCTTTTCCTTCACGACCTGCATGCTAACCTCGATGGTAACCTCCAAAATGATGCTATTTTTCTTGACTTCACTAAAGCTTTCGACAAAGTTCCACACCAGCGCCTACTAAAAAAACTTTCTCAAATAAATCTACCAGCTGAACTTCTTAATTGGATTGCTCAATTTCTGACTAACCGCTCTCAGCTTGTTTTCGTTAACAACGTCGAATCTAACTCGCTTCCTGTTAGGTCTGGAGTGCCACAGGGATCTGTCCTTGGCCCGCTTTTGTTCCTAATCTACATTAACGACTTACCTAACAATTTATCCTGCAACTTTCGTATGTTTGCAGATGATTGTGTCATCTACCGCAAAATAACCAACACTTTTGATCAAGCAGCACCACAGAATGACCTTATGAAGTATTAAACTAGTGTGACCATTGGCTTATGACCCTTAATCCTAACAAATGCAAATTAGTTTCCTTCCACCGCCGCAAAAACTCACTCTAATTTTCCTATGAAATTGCTAACATGCCAGTCGAAACAGCCGTATCCTATAAGTATCTTGGTGTAACATTAACCCCTGATCTTTCCTGGCGAACGCATATCACTAACATGATTTCATCAGCCAACTGATCATTAGGATTTCTAAAACGTCACCTACGTCACTCACCGTATCACGTTCGTCTTGTGGCCTATCAGTCGCTAATCCGGTCCAAACTTGAATACGCATCACCCATCTGGAGCCTTCACCAAGTTTATCTGATCAACGCTATCGAAGCAGTTCAAAATCATGCCGCTCGCTTCATTCATTCTTCTTATTCTTACGATGTCAGTGTTTCATCTCTTAAAAATGAATCCGGTCTATTAAGTCTTTTCCTTCGCCGCAGAATCGCTACGTTGTCACTGTACCACAAGTTGTATCACAGCTCATTCCACCAACCACCTTACATCGCTCCCGCCGCACGCATTTCTCCCCGCACTGGCCATCCACTTCAAGTCTTCCGACCCTGATCTGGCACCTCAACATTTTCTGCATCATTTCTCTGCCGCGCCGCCAAAGAATGAAATGACCTTCCCCACGATGTTGTTTCAATCACCTGTCCATCACGTTTTATTCAAAGTGTGTCAATGCATCTGCAATGTTAACCTGTGGCTTTTGTATCTTTGTTGTACATCCCACCCCTTATGTAACACCCCCCTGTGGGGTCTTTAAGGAAATAAAGTGAAAGTGAAAGTGAAGTACAGGAACCCAGCGCTGACCGTCAGGGTGGTAGACGTGGTGGTAGAGAACCCCATTGTCCAGCTTAAAGTGCAGAAGTTGACGACGGAGTCGCGCGTTTGGTGGATGAGAAACTCCCGAAAGGTGGTCCATCATGCGTCTGCAGTATGTATCGGACCGCTGGTGGGAGATAAATGTTGCCTGGTCGTCCGAAAAGGGTTTCGTTATTGATGCGAGCGTATGAACTTTGGTAGATGTGGCAGTTGAGTTCTCACCAACACTGATATGGGTAGTTGGAAGCGGGCAACGAGATAAAGCATCGGCGTCTCGATATTTTCTGCCTGACTTCTAAGTTATGTCAAAGTCGTACTCCTGCAAGCGTAGTATCCACCGACCCAAGCGTCCGGGCAAGTTCTTCAGTGTAGAAAGCCAGCATAAGACATGGTGGTCCGTAACGATTGTGAAGTGACGGCCGTGGAGATAGGGACGGAACTTCTGGACCGACCAAACCACAGCCAAACACTCTTGCTCAGTTATAGTGTAGTTCTTTTCAGCAGGGGTGAGTACGCGACTGGCATATGCAACAACTTTCTTTAGGGAAGACTTGTCGCGTTGTAGAAGAACGGCTCCTATACCAAGGCCGCTAGCGTCGGTATGAAGGATAGTCGGTGCGGCTTCGTCAAAGTGGCAGAGCAGAGGTTCAGACGTGAGTGACCGCTTCCGCAGCTCGAATGCCGTTTGACATTCTTGAAACCACAGAAAGGGGACGTTCAAAGCGAGTAGTTGGTGTGATGTAGCAGCAATAGAAGCGAAGTTCTGGATAAACCGGCGAAAATAGGAGGCGAGGCCAAGGAAACTGCGAAGCTCCTTTGGTTTTTCGAGACGCGGAAAGTGAAGGACTGCAGAAATCTTGTCATGGTCGGGCCGGATGCCATCTTTGCTAACGACATGTCCTGAGACCTTGATAGATTTGCTAGCGAAAGAGCATTACTTGGTGTTTATTTGAAGCCCGGCGCCGGCAAGGCACGTCAGAACTTGATCCAGTCGTTCCAGGTGCTCAGGAAACGTTGACGAAAAGATAATAATGTCGTCCAGGTAGCACAGGCAACTTTTCCATTTCAGACCGCGCAGCACGGTATCTATCATGCGCTCAGAAGTCGCGGGTGCGTTGCAGAGCCCGAAAGGCATCACGTTGAATTCATATAGCCCGTCGGGGGTTGCAAACGCCGTTTTCTGCTTACCGTCTTCATGCATGGGAATCTGCCAGTACCCAGAACGCAAGTCGATGCTTGAAAAGAATTCCGCGCCTTGTAGGGAATCAAGGGCGTCGTCAATGCGTGGCATAGGGTACACGTCCTTGTGTGTGATCTTATTGAGCGCCCGGTAGTCCACGCAAAAACGCACAGAGCCATCCTTTTTGCGGACCAAAATTATAGGAGACGACCAAGGGCTAGATGAAGGACGGATGACTTCCCGTTTAAGCATGTCCGCAACGTTTTCTTCTGTAATTTTTCTTTCAGTTAGAGACACGCGGTAGGGTCGGCGGTGTACGATAGATGTCCCGACAGTTTGAATTCGATGTGCTGTAGTATTAGTGCGGCCCAGCTTAGACGAGCAAATGTCGAAAGAATTTGCATGTTTCTGTAACAATGCGAGCAGCTGCTGCCTCTGTGAATATGTCAATTCGCTGCTGATAGCGGTGGTAAAGGCGGAGGAAGAAACATGCTCACCGAGACAAGGTTCTTTGGATGCGATGGCCTGAAGTGGCGTGACAAATACAGGCTCGAAGTCAGCAACACGGGCCACAGTTCGTGCCCTGTGGCAGTAAGATCTTCTCCGGTGTAGAGTTGACAGCGGTGACAAGTGCCGAGCCATTGCAAAAACGAACGACACCGGACGGAAGAACTATACCTTTGCGAACGCAAAGTGGTGACGGTGAGACCAATACATCCCCGTGATAGGTGTCGTTGGACGTAATGCTGACAATTTGCTCTTGTAGTGGCGGCAGTTCGATGTCTTTCGCAGCGACCAGACGAAGTGGCTTCTGGTTGTCGTTGTCAAGCATGTAGTCGGTGTCAGCGAGGTGAACGACGCGTTGTCCACAACAAATCTCCGCGGAAGCAGATGGTAGAAAATCCCACCCTAAAATTAGTTGGTGAGAGCAGCGGGACAGGACAGCAAACTGGACATGATGGCAGATGCCGTCGATGAAAACACGCACAGTACAAAACGCGGAAGGGCGAATGACGTTCCCCTGGGCAGCAACTAACGTGGGGCCATCGTAAGGCGTCATTACTTTGCTTAAATGTTCACACAAATCAGCACGTATCACAGACAATGTCGCACCTGTGTCCACCAAAGCATCGACTCGCACTCCTTCCACTTCCACAGAAACCATGTTACACGGGCCCGATGGAGTAATTTCAGTTCTAATTCCGAATGCAGTTTTTCCTCTACAAACTGCATCACTTAGTTTTCCGAATGAATTTCAGAGGTGAATGAGGCGGGCCGAAGTGGAGAAGTGGAACGGCGGAAGGGCGAAGGCGAGCGGCGTCTCGTGTTTCGGCTGTTTCGTGGTGCAGTCGATGCAGGAGGAGATGGAGAACGGTGCGGGGAAGACGAATAACGCCGACCTTGATAAGACGCCCCGGCGTACAAATCCCGTTCACGCACGTCGTTCCGACGCTCATCTTGCTGGCGCTTTCGGCAGAAACGAGATATGTGGCCGCGATAGCCACAGTAGTAGCAGACAGGGCGAGACGAGCGCCACGGTGGGGGATAGAAGGCATTCGGGGCACCTGTAGATAGCGCGGTCAGGTGGGCCGGAGGGTCAGGGGGTACCGAATGGTAGTTCACCGGGGGAGCGGCAGCAACTGACGCGTAGGATGGACGCGGCAATGTCGCGTGGGCGTCGCTGGGAGGCACGGCAGCAACTTGAGGGCACGTCGATACAGGGTGAGAAGCAGGTGGCTGTACGGGCGCAGAGCCAGTCAAGGATGTAAGTTCCTTCCTGATGATGTCACGTTAGGGCATTCCCGAAGGCTGTGTAGGTCGTGGTGTAGGAGGTGTAAAGCCCATGGACCGCAATTCTTCGCGTATAATGTCCCGGATGAGGTCACGCAGATGGCCATCTGACGTGGAGTGGTGGTCGCCAATGTCCGGTTGAAGGCGAACGGAGTCCAGCGCATCAAGGCGCTGGCATGTCGTCACGACATCAGGGATGGTAGCTGGGTTTTGCACAGCAAGTGCATTAAAGGCAACAGGCCCAATGCCTTTCAATATGTGGCGCACTTTGTCCGATTCCGGCATGGATTGATTGACACGCCGGCACAGTGCGAGGACATCCTCGATGTATGAAGTGTACGATTCACCGGGATGTTGTCGGCGAGTATCAAGTGTCCTCTTCGCGACGGCGGATCGAATGTCCGGGGTCCCAAAAACGTGTCGCAGCTGCTGCTGGAAGGTAGCCCAGTTGGGTAAGTCAATGACGTGGTTAAAATACCATGTATTTTCGACTCCGGTCAGATAAAAAGGGACGTAACGCAGTTTGGTGGCCTCGTCCCACCGATTAGCGACACTTACGCGGTCGTAGTCGTCGAGCCAGTCTGCTACGTCTTCTCCACGACGACCAGCGAAGAGCGGGGGTTCCCGCTGATGTCCGTGTATGTAAATAGGAGGGGCAGCTTGCGTCGGTGCGTGGTTGATGACATCAGCGCCGGTAGGCTCTGTCTGGGGCATGCTGCCTGACAGTGGGCGCAATCGGCGGCCTGAACGAAGCTCCAGTGGGTAGAGCGGGCTGCGGGAGGTAAGAGGACCGAAAATTCACCTCCACCACGTATGAAGTCTTGGTAGTCCTGGTTGCGACAGCATTTAATTGAGGAAAGACCTCGCAAAACGAACGGGCATAGCCAGTACACAGACCATGACGATGACGATGACCCAGAGTGGCTATGAGGACAAAGAGACAAGCGGATGATGGTGATTGTGATCATGCAGGGATGAGGACGATGCAAGTAACAAATGCCCACAATATATATATATATATATATATATATATATATATATATATATATATATATATATATATATATATATATATATATATATATATATATATATATATATATATATAAGGGAAGGACGTGGACACTGAAGAGCTCGTTGTTTTTTCGTGTTCTTACACAATAATAAATAAATCCAACAGACAATAATGCCAAGGAAAGTATAGGGGAGGTTATTAAACCAAACTGTAAGGTAAATGTGAAGAAAGAAAAGCGGGTGGCAAGATAGCTTGCCGTTGGCAGCAACCCATTTTTCACAAACTTTTCTTTCTTCTTATTTACATTACATTGGTTCTATTAACTTCCCTTATACATTCCTGGGCATTATTGTCTGTGAGACTTCATTAATATTGTGTCAGAGCACGGAAAAACAAGCCCTAAGGTATACACTTCTTTCCCTTATTAATTAACGAGGGTCTCATAATGGCAGAGACTTGGTGCCGTTAGGTTGTGTACGAGGAACTATTGGTCAGCTGCCAGTTGGCAATAACTTCACGTGCTACGTGACGCCATACAGACTCATAAACGAGTGTGCCACACTCGCCGCCATAGCTACAGGTGGCGCTGACTGACGCTCTCACGTTTCAATTCACATATAAACCCAATAAAGTGGCTGGGAGGATGGCCGCCGTAGTAGCTCAGTGGTAAAGCATCGAATGCGTTATCCGAAGGTCGTAGGTTCGATTCCTTCTCACGGCAAGTTATTTTGTCACCCCTTTTTCTTTCTTCTCATTTACGTTTTAATAACTTCCCATACATTCCTTGGCATTATTGTCTGTTAGATCTCATTATTATTGTCCCGGGGGTGAGAGAATGAATGAAATAAATATATTTACAAAATATGCAGGAACAGTCAGAGGCAGCTGCAGCCAAGATGGAGGTACAACAGCGACAACAACACGAGCGCAGTCGCTTTTATCGTCTCCGTCGCCTACTTGATGCTTTCTCGTTGCCTATGTCGCGTAACATATAACCCCCGGCCGCTGGCAGCGCCGTCTAGGCGCCTAAAGGAGAGTAGAATCATATACGGAGATGTATGGTTTCAGGCGGGCCACGTGTACGACGTCGGTGGCGGGTGCGGACGACGACGGCTGACTGTCCAACGGAGCGATCTCGTGTGTGACCTTGGTAAGCCGGCGTAAAACCTTGTGAGGCCCCGAGTAGCGAGACAGGAGCTTCGAAGAGAGGCCAACGTGGTGGCATGGTGTCCAGAGAAGGACCAATGAACCTGGAGAGTAGGAAATTACTCTGTGATGGCTATCGTAGCGGGCCTTCTGTGAGAGCTGCGAGCCAAGAAGACGTTCCCGTGCGATTTGGCGGGCCACTTGAGCCCGAGAAGTGGCATCCCGGGCGTACTCTGCAACCGTTTGCGTAGTTGATGGGAGAAAAGTCTCGAAAGGTAACGCTGGACGACAGCCGAACAATAAATAGAAAGAGGAGAAGCTGGCGGTGTCGTGGCGTAACGAATTGTATGCGAATGTCACATAAGGCAAAGTACTATCCCAATCGAGAGCAGTGTTGTCAAGGTTCAATTTAGGCACTCGGTAAGACCGTTTGTTTGCGGGTGGTGGGCCGTAGTGAGCTTGTGACGCGTCGAACACGAGCGAAGGACGTCGCTTACGACTTTCGAAAGAAATTAGCGACCACGATCGGTCAGCAGCTGTCGAGGAGCGCCATGGTGAACAATAACGTCATAAAGCAAAGAGTCCATGACTTCAGTGGCACAGCTTGCTGGTAGCGCTCATGTCATAGCGCATCTTGTGGCGTAATCAGTCGCTACGGCTATCCACTTGTTTCCAGTGAGAAAAGTAGGAAACGGTCCAACGAGATCAAGACCGACGCGGTAGAAGGGGACGGTAGGTATGTCTATTGGTTGAAGTAGACCAGCTGGAGACATGATGGAATGTTTGGAGCGCTGGCAGGACTCACAAGCAGCGACGTATCGGCGCACAAAACGGTAAAGGCCTGGCCAGAAGAATCTACGCCACACGCCATCGTACGTGCGCGTGACCCCGAGATATCCCGCGGTTGGGGTATCGTGAAGCTGTCCAAGAAAAGCGGAACGGAGTATCGCAGGAACTACGAGTAGTAGCTCTGGTCCCTTAGCGCTGGTGTTGCGTCGGTAAAGAATGCCATCACTTAGAACAAACAAATGTAGCGATGGGTCTACGTGAGGCAAACGTAGACTCTGCATGATAGACCGCAAGTCCGCAAGTGGACATCGCTGAGCTGTTCCTTGCGTATGTCGGTGAAAACCTACATGGCGAAGACACAAGGATCAGAATCATGTGCTAAAAGGTCGGGTGGGCCAAAGTCGTGACGGGATAGACAGTCGGCATCTTGGTGCATTCGGCCAGATTTGTATGCCACATCAAATCTGTATTCTTGCAGTTTCAAGGCGTAACGGCCAAGTCGTCCAGGTGGATCTTTAAGAGACGACAGCCAGCACAAGGCATGGTGATCCGTAATTTCTGTAATTACCGAAAAGATGTGGCCAAACAAGTATGGTTGAAATTTTCCGACTGCCCAGACTAGTGCGAGGCACTCACGCTCTGTAATGAAAAACTTGCTCTCCGAAGGAGAAAGGAGGCGATTGGCACAAGCGATGACGCGGTCCTGTCCTCGTTGCCGGGTGAGAACAGCACCAAATCCATGTCCGTTTGCATCGGTACGAGCTTTAGTATGGGCTGACAGGTCAAAATGGGCCAGGATGGGTGGGGAAGTAAGTAATGTTGTAAGGGTGCTGAAGGCAGTTGCTTGGTCAGTACCCCAATAAAAAGGCATGTCCTTTTTCAGCAGTTCCGTAAGTTGTCAGGCAATGTCAGCAAAACTCTTCACAAAACGTCAAAAGTAAGAACAAAGGCCGATAAAACTCCGTACATCTTTTGCGGAACGTGGTACGGGAAAATCTTTGACAACTCAAATTTCGTCAGGATCAGGTTGCACGCTTCGAGCACTGACAAGGTGGCCCAGCATAGTGATTTTTCGATGACCGAAGCGACAATTGGAAGAGTTGAGCTGAAGTCCTGCTGCTCGGAAAACCTCAAGAACTGCCAATAGGCGGCTAAGGTGGCTTTCAAATGTAGGTGAAAATACGATAAGAGTTTGATCCCAGTGGTAATTCTTACTTGTACGTTCGTACAACGGCCCTTCAATTCTTCAATTCTTCAATGTCGACATCATCAGTGCCGCGTAAAGTGTCAGGATTTTTTAGCTGCGGAAGGACAACAGTTGTTGTAGTCGCCTCGGCAGGAGCGGGTCCCTGGTTTGCCATGGTGAAAAAATTCAAACGACGCCCGCTGCGGAGCTCCGTTATATCATGTTGTACCCTGCACAACCACCAAATGTCACGGGGGTGGGAGAATGAACGAAATAAATATATTTACAAAATATACAGGGAGAGTCAGAGACAGCTGCAGCCAAGATAGAAGTACAACAGCAACAACAACACGAGCACGGTCGCTTTTATCGTCGTCGTCGTGTATATATATATATATATATATATATATATATATATATATATATATATATATATATATATATATATATATATATATATTATATATATATATATATATATATATATATATATATATATATATACTCTCATGGGTGTTTCAGCGTGAATATTGCTGTGGAAATTTCGTCCTAAGCTAAAAACTTTTACTCGAAAACTCCGTTTTAGGAGGAGTTCAAGTGCCGTAGTGCCACGGTTTACTTTCGGAAATTACTTCTAGGTAGCAGTAATATGCCGAGATAAACGTAACTAAAGCTCATCGCATAGTCGATGAGCTATATACAGTGCCGTAGTTGTACACGTAACAACAAGGTGCAAGTGCATGGCCTAGAGCCTCGTTTTTGTTTGCAACCAAGTCGCTGAAACGTCATGGACTCACTATTTAATAGTCTTCACGTTTAATACGATGCCAAATGCATTTTACGATGTGCTTGAAGCAAAAAGCGGCACCCACACTTAAATGATACTCGTTATTGGAGGATAACAAGACAATACAGAGCCTCTGGAAAGTTGCACATCGCTGATATTATTGCAGTGCATTACCAGCCGAGCCAGACCAAATGCTTTCATACGTCATTTCGGGCATACGTACAAGCAGTGAAGCTCGCGCTAACATATCCGAACTGGCCACAATTTGCGAACGTTCACGACGAACAACTCCTCCATGCAAACACGACGTGGCTAGCAGAACGACGCAAGAAGCAATCCACGCCTCAACGTTTCGGCCAGTTGCCGCCAGGAGGTGACTCTGCTCGAAATCGCGGCCATATGGCACATTCTTTGCGGTGAAACAAGCATCGCTCTTTCTATGTGCGCACACAAATTTACGAGCCGTTGCGGTTGCGAGAAGAGAATCGAGGGTACTATTGTCGCAAGCGATCATGCAAGCAATAAACCTCACCCGATACACAATTCGGTTCACATTTCCAAGAGCATGGCAGATATATAGCACGTTGAGAATAGCTTCTCAAGCATACATTGACGATGCATCGTCTTTAATCTTCTGGCACTTTTGGCATGGTCCTTCAGTCGGGAGGCAATACTGGAATTAAGTACTACTGAACGTAAGAGGCTCTGTTATCAGCGGCGATTAAAATAAGGCGCTAGCGATTGAAAGTTCTGAAGAAATTTGCCGCAGATATGAAGTGATTAGGCGGGCCCTGTGTACCAAAAAGGGAGTGAAGATTTATTCGGCACCTGCTAAGAGTAGCAAAAATTTGTCACGGGCGCTTCTTTCGTACACTCCTTTCCCCGTTCAAGTGCAGTTGAAACTTGCATTCAACGTTTCCTAATATGTCTGCATGAATGACACGATGAAGCATGATTGCAATTGAGCAGTACATAAAGGTAGAATATTGGTGAGTTAAGTTCTGTGGCACATGAAAGTGGCGCTATTGGTAACATATATATGCTATATTATCAGTTGTCTAAGATTATCCGACTGGCTACATCCTTTTGTTCACAAGTAAGCAACTCATCAAAATTTTCGAATATTGTAAGACGATATGTCCTGCTTTACAGGATACATTCGTTACCAATTTAACGGCACTCAACATTGAGCTGATCAAAAACAGTCGTGGGAGGTTCGGAAATATTCTTTCCGTTCCACTGAAGTGCCTCGTCGTGGCCGCGTCAGCACGGCTTGAAAGTTTTCCTGATGTATGGAGTGAGATTTACTACTCGCATGAATGCTCGCATCAAAGGCCTCTTTCGCTTCACTTCTCTCGCTTCTCTCGGCCTCTCTCGCTTCACTCGCTTCGCTTCTCGAGAAACACGCCCGCTAGTAAATTTGCGTGTGCCCATAGCCAGAGCAATGCTTTCTTCACCGCAAAGCAGGCGCATTTAGGTCGAGCTAATGCCACCTGGATCATTTCAGGCCGGCTTACTGTATGTGCCGCGTGCTCTGACGTCCTCCGTTCAGGTTAGTGTGTTACGCTGCACAGGCGTGCCTACGCTTGTTGCGTCGCTCGACAGACCTGGATTGCCAAGCCCGATGAAAATTTTCGTGGCACACTGGTGTGCTTGTTAGTGACCTGAGAGTATACCGTCTTTTTTTTTTGTGTCTGTGAACTGCAGCGTAGATATGTGATGCGCTTTGGGCACTGGATATTCGCACTCTGTACGGCTGCAAATACAAACAGTTGGGCGATACTGCGTGGCGAATTTTGCGACAAATGGACTGAAGTTGCCAGCGTTCTTGTTTCCTAAGGACAGCCAAAGAACGAAATGGGAGCGTTTCATTTGTCAAGCTGACGTCGACATTCGTTTTCTTCGTGAACCGAGGGTGCGTGTGCCTGTACTACATATTTCTAGCTCACTCTATTGGCACCATCTCCGCCATGTTTCATTCTTGATGTTAAATAAAAGTGTCGTGTGTGCGTGCTTCTGACTTGTTAGCGTAAGTCCTGGCATTAAAATAATGAACGTGCGTGGTAATACATTTTTATAACAGGCGTTTTCTCTTCAGGGTCGGTAAATATTTCACTATTGGCGATAGCACCGCGACTTCTTTTATTACCTCCGTTTACTTGATCGAGAAAAAAGGCAGCAATATTATTGCATTGCTTAAAGCATCGGTTTTGAGCACAGTATTTTCCTACCAGTGTTCAAACCATTTTATTGAAGAATTACAATTTTGCGTCAATCTCGATAGCTCCTTACTCTAATATGTTTCCTTGAAAATTAGATGTTTGAAAGAGAGATGACAAGAAGAAAAACGGGGAGGTTACCCAGGGCTAAGCCCCGGTATGCTACCCTGCACCGGCAGGGGGAGAGAGGGAATAAAATTTATAGTGAAGGGAAAGAAGTGCAGATGCTTACACGGTAAAGCGCTTTTCTAAATGGTTTTCAAATGTGTCGATTCCACTTTGAGCTAGAATTTTTAAGAACCACTACCAAATATATATACCACCCCAAGAACCGGCAGTGCAGTAGAAGCGCCCGCAGGGGCTACACGGTTTAATCTATATCCAGTGCCGACATTTTTCCCAGGCTCGAAGCTATATGAGCGACTACGCACCACTTTGAGAGGGGTCAAAGCAAAGAAGAACTGCCCCACCTTATTTGTGTCTGTCACAAGAGATTTTTGTGACAGGAAATTTTTTTTTCTCTCGCAATGGTCATCGCCCTGTTATTGTGCTGAATAACACATTTGTGGCAGCAGCACACATTCTCCTGAATAACTGCATGTCTATGAATACAGGTGTTCAAAATAGTACACATAAAACTGTGGAAACTTTGCAAATGAGTACGAACAGTTTCTCTGCGTCTTCTAGATAGTGTGTGTGTGTGTGTGTGTGTGTGTGTGTGTGTGTGCATGCGTGTGTTTGTGGATAAATCAAGAATGAATATAATTTGCCTTGATTATTTTGTGCGTTTGTTCGTCTATCAAATTTTGATCCTATAGATTGACCGCACGTTTGATAGCGCACAATATTTGACCTTTTCATGAAAGCAATGGCTCACAGGTGAATCTCCAAACGCTTTCAAGCGCATGTTGTGGTAGGCGCAATACATTACCTATACCAGCGCCTTTTCTGACCCAAAAGGCAGAATAAAGATGTTAAAGTGGCGGTTTCACTACCTACATCTTGCCAGTAGTTTGAACAAAAAGACACCAGACGAACCTTCTCATGCACGTTTGCAAAAATCGAGAAAATTGCGTGGTTAGCGTCACCTCACGCGGCTCTTGCATGGCGTCGCGCGAGGCGACGGACATTGGCTCTAGTTCACACTGAAGCATCCGCTATCTACAGTGGGCGAAATTCACCTGCAATTTAAACGCAGCATCGTTCCCGCTGGACGCAACCCACGCCACCGATTATGTCGTCTACCACGGGGCGAACGCGGGATGGATGCACTCCCTCCCGGTTGTTGTCGAGACTCGCTAACACCACTACGCTATGCGGTTGTCTATACTTCGATGATTCTCGTACACAGGAAGGAAGAAGATGCAGTTCTGCTTAATTTACTGGCAAGTCGCTGTCTTGTAATGCATGAAAAGCAGAAAGAGCCGCTGACGCCAGCGTCCTTAGTGCGTTGGTCTTGCTCTCCTCGCCGCGACAAGCTCGGTCACGCGAATGACAAGCTCGGTCACCTCTTGCACGAAATGTGGACGTGAAGTAGGCACAGGGCGGGTTGAACTACCTTTGGTTACAACATTCAGTTACGTGCATTGCGGCGTGACAAGTAAGTGGGGCTTGGCCGACATTTTTCAAAATTCCTTCACTAGCGCTCCTCTTGGTCCGCGGCAAGCGATTCGGTGCGGTGGGAACACGGGGTACCCCACAGAGAGCAGTGTTATCACCACTCCGTTTCAACATTGCTATGATGCGCCTTCCAAGCGAATTGGCCAGGGTGGAAGGCACACAACACGCAGTATATGCCGACGATATTACAATCTGGACCACTGAAGGGAGCCTTGGTGAAATGCAGGAACGCCTTCAGCAGGCCGCATCCATAGTCGAGGCGTATGCCAACGATTGTGGACTCCTATGTGCTCCAAACAAATCAGAGCTTCTGCACGTTAGAGCGAAGCCAAGAGATAAGTCAGCCATACACATCTCCCTGTCTGGGGTTCCCATCAGAGAGGTGGAGGAGCTCCGGATTCTGGGCCTGTTCATTCACCACAGACTCAGACCGGACTCCACTATAGCGAAACTCAAGAGAATAGGCGAACAGGTAGGGCGCATGATCCACCGCGTTTCCAACAAGCGGGGTGGTCTGCGGGGCAGGGACGCGCTTCGGCTCGCGCATGCCTTCGTGACTAGCCGGATCCTCTACGCCGTCCCATACCTTCGCACTAACAAGCAAGAAGACGAAAGAATAGATGCCATCATTCGGAAGGCTACTAAACGAGCTCTGGATCTCCCGGTGGCCACTTCCAACGCCAAACTGAAGGCGTTAGGTGTGCTCAACTCCTACCAGGAGCTGCGGGAGGCCCACCTTATGAATCAATATACGCGGCTCGTGCAGACGGCTCCCGGGCGCCGCCTGCTAAACCGCTTACATATACAACACACTTGCACTGCAGAGGAGGCGGAGCGTATTCCGGAACTGTGGAGGCATATGCTCTCGGTCGCTCCACTCCCCAGTAACATGGATAAGCACACGCACGAAAGCAGAAGACAGGCGCGGACTCGGACGCTTGAGAGGCAACACGGCTCCCGACCTGGTGTATTCTACGTAGATATAGCAGGGCCTTCGCCCACGGGATTTTACACGGCCTCTGTAGTTCACCGGGAAAAGCATGTCAATGGGCTCTCGTTCCGAGCACAAAATCCAGAGCGCGCTGAGGAAGTCGCGATAGCGCTTGCTGCTGCGGACCCCAACTCGAAAGTTATCATCACGGACTCCAGGAAAGCATGTACTCATTACTTGGTAGGAGAGATATCCCCCCTAGCCAGCCAAATTCTAAAACGGGCTCTCGCTGATCCAGCCCCGAAACGCATCGTATGGGCTCCTGGCCATCAGGGCCTACGAGGTAATGAGGCCGCTGACGCGGCCGCCCGAGCGCTTACCCACCGGGCTTCTCACCTTGGCTCTTATGACTCGGAGGCCAATACACCGCTGCTGCGGTTCAAAGAAATTCTCACCTATTATCGTGACACTCACCGCCTTTACCCGGCTCCTGCAAAGGGGCCGAGTAAGGCGGAAGAGCGAACTCTAAGGCGCCTGCAGACAGGTACTCTACTCTGTCCTGCAATCCTAAAGCATTTCGATGCGAACACAGATGGGCGGTGCCCACACTGTGGGGAGACGTGTGATATCTTCCACATGGTATGGGCATGTACGAAAAATCCCCACCTACCCCCTTCCCCTACCCCTTCCCGAGAGGCATGGGAGACTGCCCTCCTCAACTGCTCATCACTAGAGTCTCAACGGGCTCTGGTGAGACGGGCGCGAGTAGGGGCCTCGTCATGCGGTGTCCCGGACTAAGGACGCCGACCATGTAGCAGGGTCATGCTTTGGCCCCGTACCTCTCTCTTTTGTAATAAATGTTTTTCATCATCATCATCGGTGCGGACGGCGTCTTGCGTCGTTTCAGCTACACGACGAAACGGGCCTCAGCGACAGCTGGCAGACCAGCGTCGTAGTGTTCTACTCTCTACACACTCTCTTACTAATTCACGTCCACGGCAAAACCACTGAACATGACATCCACCAAACGGTTTGAAGCGTTTGAATGCACTGGCATCACCGCTAACCATCTTTTTGATGTAGCGACCTTGGATCTGGCTTGATTTAGCATCGCATGAGTGCGTCTTTTTTTTTAATCCGAAGCATTTTTTTGCGAATTTCGGCGACTTTGAGCGTATCTATCTATCTATCTATCTATCTATCTATCTATCTATCTATCTATCTATCTATCTATCTATCTATCTATCTATCTATCTATCTATCTATCTATCTATCTATCTATCTGTCTGTCTGTCTGTCTGTCTGTCTGTCTGTCTATCCGTCCGTCCGTCCGTCCGTCCGTCCGTCCGTCCGTCCGTCCGTCCGTCCGTCCGTCTGTCTGTCTGTCTGTCTGTCTGTCTGTCTGTCTGTCTGTCTAGCCACCTGCGACTTCTAGCTCTGCTGGCCGTTTTGATAAAGGTATCGATACCAAACTTGGTATGGCATACCATCATGACTGTATGGAGAACATATTTGATTAGCCATAACATGAAAATCATGATATTGATGTCATGAATGTCTCGATTTACATTTCATGGTCCTGCAGCTCTTGCGGTGGTTTCGTTCACATGGCATGTTGCAAAACTGGTATGGTATGACATGATTGCATGACGCACACAAGCGACAGACCCTAACATGCAAATCATGAAATGCATGTCATGTAACAACGTGACTACATGCCAAGTTCAAGATGCGCTTGAGGGCATTTCGCTAGCATCACACATACCATATTTGGTATTACGGTACATGAATAGATGATGAAGTTATGTGGCTGGTGCAAACATGATAATCATGAGATGGGTTTCATGCAACATGCCTACATGCCATGCTCATGATGCGCTGGCGGCCGTTTCTCTAGCTTCATTTATACCAAATTGGGTATTACGGGACGTGAATGAATGACGAAGGTATGATACTAGTGCAAACATGATAAACATGATATGCCTGTTATGTAACAGCATGACTACATGCTACGCTCATGGTGCGCTCGCGGCCGTTCGGATAGCTTCCCATGTACCAAACTCGGTACTTCGCAACGCGAACGGATGAAATAGGTAAATCACACATACGAACATGATAATCATGACATGCGTGTCATGTAACAACATGACTACATGTCACACTCATGATGCGCTATCGGCCAGTTCTATAGCTTCACATATGCCAAATTTGGTATTACGTGATGTCAATAGATGACGAAGGTATGTGACTGGTGCAAAGATGATAATCACGAGATGCGTGTCATGTGAGAACATGACTACATGTAACAGTCGAGGCGCCAATGCATTTTGACGTGAGCCGGTGCGCGTGCTCACCAGTGTTTAATTCGTCGGGTCACGCCGGCGTTGCTATACGCCAGGCACCGAACCTGCCATATACTCGCAGGAGCGCGCCGCGCTGACTTGCTTCGACGCATGCGCGTTTCAGCGCATCCGGCGTCCCTCCATCACGAAAAGAGGGAGATGCAATGTTGTCTGAGTAACTCATCAGCGAGAAATGCAGCATGTCGCATTTCGCGCCGGTTCCCGTCGTGCCGCGCCGATGCACGCTGGTCGTGCACTTGGCGTCAGACTATAAAGTGCTCGCGGTTTGGTAACGTAGCATCGCTGTGCCCAGCATGCGCGCGCGTCAACGCTACATTGGAGCATATGCGCCCTTGATGATGCGCTCGTGGCCGTTTTGCTAGCTCTACATATAGCAAATTTGTGTTATGTGACGGCAATGTATGACGAATGTATATGACTGATACAAACATGATAATCTTGACACTCGTGCCGTGTAAGAAAATCTCACAACATACCACGCTAATAGCGTGCTCGCGGCCGTTTCAGAAGCTCCACATATATTAAATTAAGTTTCACGTGACGTGGAGAGATGACGAAGGTAAACGACACATCCAAACGTGATAATCATGGCACAGAAGTCATGTACAGCATCATTTACCTCCACCTCGTAACGTTGGGTGGATTTCGAAGTGGCATATCAACCTTTCTTATTCGTTCTTCGCACATCATCGATTCCCTGTGTACGCAGGATCGGCCGATCCTAATATAGTTTCATAATATATGTGTTACGTGGTTTTTCTAAGAGCACATGGTTTTTCTATCACCTTTATGAGAATTACATGGAGCAGCGAGTATATGAGATGACGTGGGGTAATCGATAAGTTGGTTCGCGCTGTTTCCCGTCTTGCTTTCGCCATCTTTGCGCTACTGCCTAAATCATGATAAACGTTGCCCCCGAAGTGTTTCCTTTGAGAAATTGTCCATTTGGCCGACAGTTGATTTTCAAATGCAGCGCGATCGCACGAAGACGCGGATTAGCGAGTATAGCAGCGCAATCAGGCTCACAATCGCACTTAGTGGGAGGCGGAAGAAGGAGGGGGTACGCGTATTCGTGAATCATAGGGAACTATGGTGGTACCCGCATAAGACGAACACTTCTGAGCCCATGTCCATGTGTTCTACGAGTGTCTTTTTCTATACTCCGTTTTTCACATCAAGTGAAACACTGCGAAGGCTAGCTAACGGGACTTCATGCAATGAATGCGTTCGCACTAAGAAATTGTACGACAGGTTTTGCATCTGCGACATTTATTTTTCTTTTTGTGCGTCGAAGGCAAAAAAAAAAAAGTCGGCAGATTCCACATCCCTGGGAATCAACGTTTTGCGAAGCATGCGTAGGGAAGGTGACGATGTTGCAATTTTTTTATGGAGCAACACTTCATGAAATAACGCTAAAATGTGTACAAATGTTGCACGTATAGACAATTGTTGAAGAGTTGCAGATGTTTATACAACCAGTTGTTTGCACTTGCGCAACGACGTGAACTGGAACAAGCGTATTAGCAACACCAGGTGCTGATATGAAGCGCTGATGCTCGAGAGGATATCGGTCCCGGACACTGCTAGAAAAATCAACTTCGGCGCACGGCAAATAACCACATTTGACGTTAAACTGACGTGACGGCTGAATCAAAGGAGTACATATGTAATGTTTATAAAATTGGGTAGGCAGCACTGCAACCACTATTGATGTTTCACGAGGATTATCGTCTATTTGAAAAGTAGTTCCGAGATCTGGTGTAGCTCTGTGGTAGAACGTTTGACTTCCACGCAGAATTCTTGGGTTCGATTCCTGCTGGGACCCTGAACTTTATTATTGGCATTAGTCGGGGGGTCAACGCTGCATTTGTCAGGTTTATTTCAACACTGACAATTATTCTATGCATTCGTTGAGTCAACGCTTGCAATGTCGGGTATTGATTGCTTAACGCTGACGCATTAAAATTGCCCATGTGTGTTCTAGTCGTTCCTGGGCAGATACTAAGCGTCAATCATCTGTGGCACATACACGCGTACCAGCGGCACATACTCGTACGTGGGTATGTGCCACTGCCTGACGGGAAATGTTTGACGACGTACGCGATGGGATCATGACATTATTCAAGTCTTGACCAGGGCTCCATAATCGTCAAGCCAACTTACGATCCCATGCTAATTTTGCTTCACGCCAAGTTAAGGGGGTGACCACGAGAGCATTGAAGCGTAAGTGGCTAGATAGATATAGAGATATGCTCAAAGTCACCGAAGTTGACAAATAAATGTTTTGCATTTAAAACGTCCCGTTATACAGCTTCTTCGTTGTCATTTCTTTTGAGACGCAGTGCAGGCGCGCTCTTGTTCGTCTCGCACGAGCTTTTACAACGATGAAAGCCAAGCGCGAGACGCACGAAGTCACACATGTTTCTGACCAAACTTCTTGCATAGCTTTCACAGCGTTGCACCTGATGTATGAAACGGAGTTAAGGTACATCTGTCAGCATAGGCGTGCACACGAGGGGGGCATCGCGGGCGCTGACCTTCCCACCACCCCCCGGCCCAATTGTCCCGTAATAATTGGTGCGCGAATTCTGCCCCATATTATAGTGCCTAGAATGCGCTAGTCATGTGTTTCTGTTTCTGGGAACTGGCGTGACTCTGTGGTAGAATGCTTGATTGTCATGCATAATTCTTGGGTTCGATTCCCACTGGCACCCTGACATATATTCTTTGCATTCGTCGGGTCAGCGCTGCCGATGTCAAGTTTTCCTTAACGCTCACCAGTTGGAACTGCCCCAGTGTGTTCTCGTCGTTGCTGGGTAAATTTCAATTATCATCACCCCTGGTACATACCCGCATACCAATGGCACATACCCGCCCACGGGTATGAGTTACTATCTGGTGGATGGTGTTCATGGCGTAAGCGACGGGATTCTGACAACAGACAGATTTAGTTGCGGGTCCGCAGCAGCCGTACGGACGCAGCCTCTAATAGTCAACTGCTTGCAGGCTGCGTCCGTAAGGCTACTGCGGACGCGCAACTAAATCTGACTAATACTCATGCCTTAATCATCGCGTAATATGCATCAAACTATCTTGGTTCCTGCCACGTAAAGGGGGTTCATAACGAGAGCACCCAGACGTAAGCGGCCAGATAGATGGATAATAGAATGCATAGATAGATAGATAGATAGATAGATAGATAGATAGATAGATAGATAGATAGATAGATAGATAGATAGATAGATAGATAGATAGATAGATAGATACGCAGATAAACCCCAGAAGTGCTTACAGTACGCAAAGAAATGCTTCACATTTAGAATGTTTAAAATGTTCGTCAGTGCTGCAGTACATGTATAGGCACTATTTTGTTCATGTGGCCCTTCTCACGGGCGTCGAAGTCAGGTTGTTCTTCATTGACGACCAACTGCACTGCCAGCTCTCTACTTAGTAACAAACCGGTAGTATTCTGTAGCAGTAGTGACTGCGAAGCAAGCTGCTCTATCACAAAGTAGCTGTGAGCGTTATCACTAGGTAAAGTAGTCCACCTCGGTCTAACTACTTCCCGACAGCGCAGCGCTCACGAGTGACGAACAGTGACCGTCCTATCCGAAGTGAACGTGTCTCTACATTTAGGGCAATTTTGCTTTTCTAGGGTCTCGTGGATTGCATATCCTGCTAATTTGACCAGAACGCCCTGCATCTTCGACGAAGTTTCGCTTCTGTCGTATCGTTGCAACTAAAATGCTTTTACCTCCTTGAGTAGACCTTAATAATACTCGTCAATGGAAGTTCTCGGCAAGGTGATCTACTGGCCTACTCTGAAATTCTCGTATTTACAATATTTGAGAACGTTCAACGAAAATGCGGATGTTGAAGTGCGACCTGTGTGACAATATTTTTGCGAATCAGTGTGCGATTTTCTAGAAGTGCTCAGAAGGCAAGAAGATGTACCAGAGTGGACAGTGCGCATCGAATTTTTGGTAGTCAGCTCAAGGCTTACCGTTCTTCATTGTATTTTGTGGTACTTTTGTATTTCACCGAGTATATGAAGTTTGAACAGTCTTCATGTGCAAGACAAAGAAGAAAAAAACATCGTGTCCTCTTTGAAGTGGCACTATATACATACCATTCGCAAGGCATGTCAGCGTTTCTCCTTTCACACTTTAGAACCTCACAGGCACCAAAACACTCAAAGGAACGTGAAAAAACGGCAGCATATCCACGGGGTGAATGATGGAGAGTGGGGCGAAGCATGCGTCCATCCATTCGTTTTTGCTTCCGTCTGTCTGTGCATTCGTCTGTGTGACCGTCCGTGCATCCATCTGCCCGTCCGTGTGTGCATCTGTTCGCGCGTCCGCAAGTCCATCCATGCGTCCATCCCTGCGTTCATCCATGCATCCACCCCTGCGTCCGTCCATGCGTCCATCCGTCCATGCATCTGTGTGTGTGTCCGTTCGTTCATCCAGTCAACACTCCAAGTACCACGATCTCGCATCTTTTCATTATATATTCCTCGTATAGAAGCACCGCCATCCAGCGGACGTTCCAAGGACGAAACTAAAGGTGGCACACGCACTTTCTGACGGCTTGCGCTTCGTGTCTACTTCTCACCTTTAACCACCTCGTGTTTATGGTATATACTAGTTCACTGTATTCATGGCACGGCGGCCCAACGCTCGCTAAACCTTTTTAAAACCAAAGAGGTTACGCCCAGCGAGCATAACGTAGCAACCCTTTCTTGTCAGATAGTGCTCGATATACATGCTAATGGCTGCTAATGAGGAATGAGAGACAGGAAAATTCGGCTTTTAGTTAACGCGCACGCTGCGAATTTTTTAATATTCAACAACACACAGGAAAAATCTCCCCCTGACACCAACTTGCAGGTCAAAACATAAGACTGGTTACGCACTACGACTATATACGACGAGGGATGAACGGGTGCCGCTTTAAGGAGCTTCGCCCCTAAAACACGAGCAGCTGAACCACGAAGGGGTGCCCATTACTGAAGACTCGCCGGGGAACGCTAGCTAGTTCAGCGGACGCGTGATGAACGCGCAATCATCCGGAGTATCGAAACCATTTGCCGCTTGTCGACACCGCCCTACCTGCTGACGTGGGGCGAGTGGAAAAGATTCATTTTCTCAGCCCTCCATTTTTTCGTGTGTATTTATGTTGTTTTTCGTGTGTAAATCCCAAACAATTGCGGTGTATTCCAGCTTCGGTCTTATAGTTGTTTTGCCTCAGCTGGTGTTTGCAATAACTGATGTCTGAGAAGTCAGAGTTTTGGGAAAGAGGATGCACAAATGTTCGATATGTGTGAGTTCCATTTCACCGTATGTGTTATAGTTAGACCTAGATTTTGGAGTCTGTAACTTCAACAGGTGGAATTGATTCGAGCGAGTATGGAAAGGTAAGACCATGGTTTTTCCTTGTTATTTTCTTGAACAGTTTTCTGGGCGTTAAATTGATGTCCCATCGATCAGATCATTTATGAATTATTTGCAAGTTAGGATTAAGAGTACTTGGTCTTCAGAGCACTTCCCTTTATTAAATATCACACGATCATCAGAAAAATGTGGAATACAAATCGGTTCACAAATTTCATCAACGATGTCATTTATGTATATGGAAAACAACAAGGAAACCAGCACATTTTTTTGTGGTACACCCAATGTTACAGGGAACTTCCACGAACAATGGCCATCGACACTTACAAACTGTACTCTGTCACTTGAATATGCTGTAACAGAAGAAACTATGAAACCCAATAAGTCTACAGCTTGAAGCATCAAAATTAGTTTTGCATGGCGTACAAGGTCAAAAGCCTTTTTAATCGAGGAAAACAAGGTCAACTTGTCCCGACTTGTCTAGAACCGAGGCGAGGCAATGTATGATTGTTCTACACTGGGTCACTGTAGACAGCCTCTTTATAAAGCCATTCTGAAACGGGGTTATTGTAATAATGCCAGTTAAGAACTTGTTTATGTAATTTGCCATAATATGCTCCAGCATTTTGCAACTCGACGATGTCAGTGACATTGGTCGATAGTTTGTTGATAACATGCTGTCTCCTTCTTTTAAAGACTGAAATGATTCTAGCTGTTTTCCGGTCAATAGAAATTTTAGCTGATGACAGGTAAACATGGAAAATAACAACTAGGAATTTCGCAAGCACTTCGGCATACCGACGAAGAAAGGCGTTCGGTATGTTATTAGGCCCAGGTGATGACTTTGTCTTTAAATTTAAAAGGATGGAAACAACACCGGCCTCTGAAATAGGGGTGGAATCTCCATGCTTGTTGTTATGGCTCTGATGTTACTGTTCAGTCTGACTGAAAAAAAAACACTATTAAAGTAATCACTGAACATTTCAACTATGCTACATTTATCATCGATTCGTACGCCGTCACACATGATTCGATCTACTGCCTTTTTCTGTGAAGAAAGGTATCGCCAATACTTCTCAGGAAAAGTTTTAATAAAATTTGAAGTTTGTGGCTGAATTATAATGTTTAGCATTATAAATTGCCTCGTTCAACTTTAATAGGATGACTTGAACTGCGTGAGCGTTTTCTTCAGCTCACTTTATCCTTTTATACTTTCTTTTGAGACCTAAAGTATCTCTTCGTGTCAACTGATTATTTTGTGGTGTTTTATTATTTTATTCGACACAAAATTATGAAGGCAGAACGCGCATAGGCTCCTATATGAGTTCCACAGTACATCTACACCATATTCCCGATAGTTGTCTAGGCTGTGAAGTAAATAATCCACAATACTTTCATCTCTGGCACGAGAAACGTCTTCAATGGTAACGGGAGTGCTAATTGTTTTTATACCTCAAAGTAACACGTAAGACACGCCATGCGGTGGTCAGAGATACCTTCTTCTAAGATATATTGTAATTTTCAAGCGAACTGCTAATGAATACAAGATCCAATAAAGAAACAGTATTATTTTGAATGCGAGTTGGTTGATTTACAATCTGGTGAACGTCCCCATTAAGCATTATGTGGGCCACGTAGTCAACATGGTCACGGGTAGCACTATTTGAGTATGGATGATTCCAATCAATGTTTGAAAGATTGAAATCGCCTGTTATATTGACTCTGTTATCTCGAAAGCGCGCGACATGATCACAGACGATGCCAAAATTCATGAGTTGAATCGGGTGCCCGATAATCCGCAATTAGAACTATAAAGCGTTCTTTACATGATAACTTCAGCGTAATACCTTCGTGATTATCAACCTGGAGCGTAAGCAAAGCCGGTATATTTATTTTCACAAGTGCGGCAACTCCCCGCTCCATCTGCCCTTTCGAAAACGTATGGGGGAAATACACTTGCATCATCGATATCACCATTTTTCAGTAACTGGGGGCATAACGCAAAAGGATCAATTCGAGCGGCGTAGTTTTGTTTCCAACTCTGCGCGCCTTTATATTGAGGAGCCGAAGCTCATAGTATTCACACTGGTGAAGTCACTTTTTGAAGAACCTTTGTTCTCGGTTTGGCGCTCTTATTCGACGGTTGTTGCTATCATCTCAATAATACACATCACCATCGAGTGGCAGTTCATTGTATGAAAGGGTGCTTTCGGCCTTGTTCCTTTTCGCTTTTGGCACTGTTCCACAACAACTTCCGTTTCCTCAGTGTATGAAGTGACTACTCATTCTGTATGGCTATTTTCATTCCTTTGAGTTTGTGTGCGTTTTTAAGAACAAGTTCTCTTTCATTATAATCCTAAAAGTACACTATCA
The DNA here is from genome assembly GCF_013339725.1 of Rhipicephalus microplus. Lineage (NCBI taxonomy): Eukaryota > Metazoa > Arthropoda > Arachnida > Ixodida > Ixodidae > Rhipicephalus > Rhipicephalus microplus. The sequence goes on from NC_051165.1 coordinate 195,926,427, forward strand.
CGGGTCTTTGTTTACCGGGTTTACCGATAAGATGGATCCGGCCCAGTGTATTGCCTGAGGTATTCAACTTTTCGCAGAATATCTCTGTAATGACTTTCTGTTTTAGATATTGATCTGTCTCTTTTGGATTTTCTGGTACGCCAAAGACAACGAGGTTAGAACGTCTGCTTCTGTCTTCGAGGTCAACCACGTCTAATTAAGGAAACTAACAGATTTTTCCCGTTTGTCAATGCGGGAAGTTCTTTCCAACTCAGTGAACCGGTGGTTACAGTCTGTAAACAAGTCCTGCAAACTGGTCTGCTGGTTTCTCAGTGCTGCTACTTCGAATAAAGATGTGTTCTGGCCTTCAAGCAACTCTTTTAGCATCTCCTGGTTAGTTAGGCCGGGATTTGACTGCACATTCACGCACAAAAGTAGCATGCACACGCAAAACATCTCGCGAGCAATTTCAATGCACATTGAGGGGGACGGCAAGACGAAAAGGCTAAGAAAGTCACTCTTAATATTACAATAAGTTTCGCCAACCTGCGTGAAGCAAAAAAGGTGCCCGTATGGCAACATGCCAAGGGTTGATCTGCCGTCTACATTGAAGTGAAAATTCTGCGCTGCGCCATTTATAGGTAGTCGATGTGACATGTAGATCCCAGGTGGTGACGAAGCACTACCTGGGATACTGTAATATTTAAGGCCTGCCTGCATGGCTCAACTGGGACCAGCGGCGTAGCCCGGAAGGAATTGGGAAGGGAATGTGAAATAGGCCGCGAGTATGTGTTTTATTTCTACCCTTTGAGTTTGTCATAATCCAGTGAAAAAACAAAACTTGGCAAAATTATTCTATTTTATTCGTGTGCAAAGCCCTTCGAGAATTGAGATATATAAATAGGTCAGTATTTTATACAGTTACATCATTTTGTGAACTTGCCGCGAATACCATTTTATTGAATGTATATAGTCGAAAAGCGACTTTTGAGAAAAAATTATTCTTTGACGCCCCCTAGCTCATACGACACATAATTACCCTCTCTCATTATAGGCAGTCAAATTTTTTGGAGCAGATTTGAACGAGCAGAACGAGTTTTGAGCTTAGAGAAATAAATGGGAAGTGTTTCAGCCATATTCATTATGGTCGGAAAAATGCTGGTTGCTTTGGCATGAAATGACCCTCTTGTGCTCCATTTCTCATTTTGACGTCGCATATCCAGTGTTTGTTGAGTTCCTGTAACTTGTTGTCATTGCGGCTATATCCGTAACTTGTTTGTAAACCCTCCCAATGCGTCCAGTATAACCAAATAAAAAGGAAATAAATAATACTAATGATTACCATTTGACAAGTTGTGGTGACCTTCGCTGGCATGGTGAGTGTGGCTGCTCATGGCATCGTCGACGATCGTGCTGAACCATGCGTGGAGCGATGTTGCGATAAGGTGCATCACGCCGAACCTTGCGACTTCCTTGAATCTATTGATCACAATCTGTACGGTGAAAAAAAAAAAGAGGCACGGTCTGAATGGTGACGCTTTCTTAAAGACAACAGTAGTTGCGATGGGCACTCAAAGCAGTGACTACAGCTAGGTGGCTTGGTTGTTTATTACTTGGTATTGCTACGTACATTGTAGGGAAATACAGCAATGGGAAAGCAGCCACAGCATATCTGCGGACAAGAACTAGTTAAAAAAAATAACAACCAATCATACCCGCCAGTAGCCACTGGGCTGTTACGCTATTCCATTTCACCATTGTAGAGGTGCCTTAAGTGAGACTCCGGTTACGCTTGGTAGCAATATTTGTGTGTAAAGGTAGGCCCTGTAAAGTGTGTTCCGCCGAATAGCGGCTGGAGTATAGGGAATCGTGGAAACTTTATGTTGAAGAGGATTCAGACACGTTATACCTCACAATATCAATGCACAAGAAAGGTAAACAAGCGTCAACATTTTGCCGACGCACAATAACGGAGACGTGCTATAGAGCGATCTGACTTTTTTCAAGAGTATACAAAACATTGACGAATGTTTTTTCCAATCGCACAAGAGCCCCACTTAACCCGTTAGTAACAAGTGCTGGGTTTAACGCCGCAAAACCACCATATGATTATTAGAGACGCCTATAGTGGAGCGCTCCAGAAATTTAGGCCAGTTAGGGTTCTTGAACGCACGCCTAAACATAATAACACAGCCCTCAATCATTCTCGCTTCCGTCGAAATTGCGGCCGCTAATTGATCTTGCGACTTGTGGATCAGCCACCGAGTGTCTCAGCCACTAGACCGTGGTTGGTCCCTTTCAACCTTAATCAACCTAGGTGAAAAGATGGCTTCAAGGATGGGTATTATATTATGGGTAATATTCAACGGCCAATCTAATCACTCAAAAATCTGTCGAATACGAAAGAGTCAGTACATGGCATTCATATCATGGCATTCATAACGCGTTCGATGCTCGAACGCGTTATTCGAAGGTCGTAGGTTCGATTCCTGCTCACGGCTGGTTATTTTTTCAACCCCTTTTCTTTCTTCTTATTTACATTCCATTGGTTCTAATAACTTCCCCTGTACATTCCTTGGCATTACTGTCTGTTATATCCCGGCTGCGGCGGCTGCATTTCCGATGGAGGCGGAAATGTCGTAGGCCCGTGTGCTCAGATTTGGGTGCACGTTAAAGAACCCCAGGTGGTCGAAATTTCCGGAGCCCTCCACTACGGCGTCTCTCATAATCATATGGTGGTTTTGAACGTTAAACCCCACATATCAATCAACTGTCTGTTATATCTCATATATATATATATATATATATATATATATATATATATATATATATATATATATATATATATATATATATATATATATATATATATATATATGTGTGTGTGTGTGTGTGTGTGTGTGTGTGTCTTGAGTGCCTCATGGCTCCTTAATCTACTAGAAGTTTACGAATTCACCTAAAGATGAAACAACACCTTGTGATAGATGAAGCAACCTTTGTTTATCAAACAGAAAGCAAAGATGAACGTCTGTTTTCGGGGGGAAAAGTGCATTCAGGGTTGAACAGACCTACTCACGTTCGAGTACTTGAAAATGATGAACAGCTGGTAAAAAGAATACACAGGCCTCAGCGAGTGGAGAAGGATGCTGATGATGTCTCTGCAGTTTTCAGGGTCTCTGTTCCAGTCGATCACGTGTTTTGAAAGCATTAAGCCTTCGTGGATAATGTGCCCGGAACAAAACACTGCAACAAAAGAAAATTTTCGTATTACACCCACACACGCACGCCTCATATGAACTGGTTCACATACGAAAGTTTGAGCTCACGCACGTGGCCATGTGCCTCACCTCAAGGCCCTGCGCTCTCTTCGTCGGCCTTCAAGTTTCACTGCCACCTGAATGCTGCTTGTCACCGTGCATAGTAATTTCTCCCTCACCGTTCAATGGGAGCAGGCTTTCTCACTGTTTCATGAAGTCTACCAGTTTATTATTTCTTTACGTGCTTGATTTGTATGTGTGTGTGCGCGCATTTGAGTGTGTGTGTGTGTGTGTGTGTGTGTGTGTGTGTGTGTGTGTGTGTGTGTGTGTGTGTGTGTGTGTGTGTGTGTGTGTGTGTGTGTGTTCTATGCGCCTATCCTTAAGGTGCGTTCTAGCCTGCAAACACCTTGACAGTTTGGTGGGAACGCCTGCGTTTTCAGTTCTTGCATCGTTAAAACTTCGCCGTTATTCTCACTGCAATGTCACCGTTCCTGCAGAAACAACGCGAAATGACTGGTCCCAAAGTACACGCCCATGATGATGCGTTAATTCTGTCGTCATTGTGTTATTAGGCCTGCTTTCGCCATTTGGCTAAGCAATGACAGCTGATCAGCCTGATGTTCACCACAAGTCAGGGGCATTGGCATACATATTTAGGGGCGGAGCTCTTAAAGCCGTGGGTCTGTCGCTTCAAGCTCGTACGTGACCACCTAGTTCAATGACTCACTCAGCAGGTGCGAACGAATGGACGGACGCACAGACAGACAGACAGACAGACAGACAGACAGACAGACAGACAGACAGACAGACAGACGGACGGACGGACGGACAGACAGACGGACAGACAGACGGACGGACGCTTCACGGTTTACTTATAAGACCCTCCTAAGCTTCGTCCCTCATCATTCAATCCGTAAATGTGCTTTGATCTTTTTTTTTTCGGGTGAGGGGGGGGGGGTAGGGCAGTTTATAACTTTGTGCCCCATGGCAGAGAAAAAATTCACCGAGAGGGGGCGGGGGCGGTCATTAGTTCTTTGCGCCACCTTTGGCTACGCCACCAGGGTTGCCACTGACTTAATTTTCGGTGAAGTTCACCAAATCTCAAGCAAAAAGTCGCGAAAAGTCGCCGTTTTCCTTCACATTTTGCCAAAAAGTCGCAACTCAACATAAATGTGGCTGTCCTGGTAATCAAGACAAATAATTGTGCACAGCCCCTGAAGTACAACATCATCCGTAATCCTATATATTGAGTGAGTGAGTATGAACTTTATGGAGGTCCTGGGGAAAGAAAGCGGTGCTGAAAGCCCCGAGCTTTTTAATGCCAGTCGAATCACCCACTTTACCACGGGAGGGCTCACTAGGCTTAGAGTTTCATCACCTACTCCATCATGGGAGCACAGAGAAAGGGCATCCATGCACCAGTAGGGTCCTGAAGACTAGCGCCTCATGACAAAAGTTTGCGATTGTTTCAGCTGTATAGAATACAGGGCAAAACAGTCTCTACATCTAGCGAGGGATGGCGTTTGAGACCTTTCTGCTGATTTTAGAGAATGTTATTGCAGTGCTATAACGTGTCCGATAATAAAACAACCTAATTATAAAACAACAGAAATTAATTCGAAAGGACGGCGTCACCGGGAAAATGCCCGCACCCAGCTTTCTTTGTAGTCATTTTTACGTTGCATAATCGCCTGAGTGCCGTTTCTGAAGGCTGCACAAAGAAATTAACTTTTGGCTGGTCCAAAAATACGTTAACAACTTTAACCTCTGCAATGCTATTAGGGTCATCGACTCTGATGGCCGAGAGTTAGCGTCGGCCACAGTCAAGGCACGCGACTCAGACGCAGCGGAAGAAGCGGCAATCACTCTCGCTACCACCACATGTAAAGACGCCGCGGTGACTTTCATTGACTCGTAAGCCGCTTGCCGCAATTGTGTAAAAGGCGGCGTCTCAGTCGACGCAATTAACATCCTGCAACGGCAAAACTCTCCACTTCCATATTTCTGCGTTATCTGGGTTCCTGGACACGAGGGTCTACAAGGAAATGAAGCTACTCACACCGCTGCCCGCGAGCACGTCAGCCGGGCTGGCTGCTTTGGGACCAAATGATACCAGATCCGTGGCTGCAGAGATGGAGGTAATAGAAAACACCTACTCGTCGCAAATTCAATACCACAATCTGGAGCGACGGGTGTACCCTCCACCCCATCCAAGATTAACCAAAGAGGAGAGAGTGATTTTCAGACGCCTACAAGGCAACTTACATACATGTCATATTATTGCACCGCCTCTACGTAAGGACACATGGCTACATGTGCCCACTCCGCTGCGTACCACACACCTTGGCATACTTGCTCCTGGAATGCCAGTGCCATGCAAACTACGACGTGCAACTGGAGCGGAACCAAGCCCCAAGAATAAACGACGACCACCTATTGGAAACGTGGGAGGCAGAGCTCGTCCTCGAGGACCTGGAAGACCAGCGACAACTCGTCGCCAGGGCTAAGAGGCAGTCAAAGCCAGAGGGTTCCTGGACTAGGGAGCCCTCCCACCTTAAGGTGACACCGGGCCTTGCTCAGAACAGTTTTCTAAATAAGCGTTTATTTCTCTCTCTCTCTCTCTGCCAAATCATTTAGCACACCATAGTGCATAAGTCGACAAGCTATCGAGGACAGTTAGGGGTTTCGTCGCAACACGCGGCCTAACCATCACCGCTTGAAGAAACACTTTGAAGAAGCTCTGAAAACACGTAAAAATATTATGCCACCACTTCGCGGCACGTGAAGCACTCCGTTGACGTAAATTTTGCTGGGAGGTTGTTGGCAGCCGCACCAGTGAGCCAATGCCTCAAGGACACAGTTGAATTGAGAAACAGGGCAGACCTACAGAATCGCGCGTAAAGTGCGTCTTCTAATAAGGGCTCTGAACTTATGAAAAATTGAAAAAAATCTTCTTTTCCCCTTATTTCGAAGACACTGAATAAAGAATGCATAACTATGCCTAGCCCTAAGCCAAAAAATTGCCAAAGAAATCGTCATGTCACCATTCATAATTTTAGGTCACTACGGTTCTCCTAAATTTGCCAATTTCGTGAAAAGTAGCCACCAGTGGCAACCGTGTACAACACTGCCATAGCCAGAATGGTTCTAACTCCACATTATGCGAGGTTTTCTTACAGTTATATTTTTACTTGAAGGAGCAGCGGCAGTACCTTGACGCATGTCGGGTTCTTCGCGTCAACGTGTAGTTATCGATGACAGCCAGTTCGGCATGTTGGTATAAGTTCATGATGAAGCGAGCGGCCAAAAGTACGAACACTCGGAAAGGACATAAAGACGACCGCCTAAGAGTAACTTAAAATTCTTATTTCCAAACGAAAGGGGTCCTCCCTTCGTCAGGGGATGAGTTATACTAACATAGACGTTCAAACTTCATTGCTGCCACGTCCCTCTCGCCTTGAAAGATGTTTGCGAGAGAGAAAAACTAAAAAAAAAACGCTGTGAACGCTGAGCACGAAACCAGCTTGTGCACATCCAAATGTCGGTGTAAGTCCACATCCTGTTCACATCGTGTACTGGCCAGTTCTCGACGTAGTCCGGCCACCTAAGATTGTCGCCGCGGTAGCGGGAGGAGTTCGCGACGGCGTGCATAAGGAAAGTTTCCCCTTAATGGGCCGGTCGGCTCTTGACCTTTGATCTGCTAGTACGAAGAGCTGACCAACCCGTTAAGGGGAAACTTGTGACGATGTCATATCTCACGTATGTTTTTATTTCACCTTGCACGTATTTCCCAAATGCATTCGTATTTATCCTCTGTGACGTGTGACTCACTATTTTACATACTTCATGTGCACCCGTGGGCACACACTGTGCTGAAGGCTGTGTGCGCTGGCGTCTGCGATGCTTGTCATCCTCTTTCATCAGAGCAGCTTCAGAAGAACTATACGGGATATGAAGGTAAAATTATTGGGGTGTCATATTTTACACGCATGTTTTATATTAACTTGCCCGTACTTGTCATATGCGTGCATCTTTAACGTCTGTCACGTGTGTCTATCTATTTTTACAATCTTATTGTACGTACAACCGTGGGAACACAACAAGCAGAATGCTGCGTGTGCTGGCGTCTGCAATGCCTGTCATCTATCGCTTCCGTCAGAGGAGCTCCCCAAGGAGTGAACAAGATGTGACAACGAGACTGGACTTGTACGCTTCACCATGAATTCACTTAAAAGAATGGAGAAACTTCACGTGTATGTAGGAAAATAACAAATTTTGATGTCTCATTTTGGTATTTTGTTGTAGCCATGACTGCGAAAACAGAGACACATAAGTGACTAACTATTTTTTCGCGTGTCATTTTCTGCGCTATTTGTTGCTCACTGCGCAGAAAAACAGGCGAAAAAATTATTAGGCCTGGCGGAAAATAAATTAAAAATGTTTGAACCGGGGATAAAAAGTTCATCTGATTAGACTATTTGAGTGCATTCGTCTGGCGAGGTGCAACTGTAAGGACTAACGGTTGCCCGGTAATGTGTAAATGTGAGGACTAAATGTTAGTCTTTAGGGGTGAATTGTGGGACTAGCGGTTACTCACTAAGGCGCAAATTTTGTGAGGAGTAAATGTTAGTCCTTTGGGTGAATTGTGGGACTAACGGTTGTTCACTAAGGTGTAAATGTGAGGACTAAATGTTAGTCTCGTGAGCTCGTCTATGGGGACTAACTGTGAGACCCGGTGCCGTTAGTCCTTAAAGGGATTAATGGTTGTGGCAGCCCCATTAGTCGCCAAAAGCATGAACCACACGCCCTTTTAACACCCTTTTGCGTTCGAGTGTATAGTGGTTTTGGGACGTTAAGCCCCACAAATCAATCTATAGGGCCCCTGACAGAACTACCCGTGAAGTCATTGAAGCCGATGAAATTGACAAAATGAAAGAAAATTGTGTGAGTGTGGCTTCCTTGGCTTTTGCAGCTAAAGAAAAAAGGTATCAAAAATCTACGCTTTGACGTTGGCGAGAGCAGATCGTCTCAATCGGTGATTGCGCGTGCATGAGCTGTAATGCATCGGAACATGTTGTTTTCGAGGTTTTATCGGTCTACTCTTATTGCATGAATAGCATGTGTGATCGCAATGTAAACATTATTTGCAAGTTAGCGCTGTGTGTGTGTTTGTGTGTCTCCCTTTTGGTTTCCTTGTCGTGGTGCGCTATATGAATGATGATGAGAGGATATGCTGTGATTTTTAGTGCGCATCACTATGCTTTCAAAGGAGCTGCGAAAAAAATCCAAGGTGGCAGTCAACTTACGATAGGACGTTGTTAACGTCTGATGAAAACCTCAGCACAAGTGAAACTGCTATGAAACTGAACACTGCGCATTGCAATGGTGCCAGCGCCTAAACAGGGCAAACTTAATTTAGGCTTCTCACACTGACCTCTCAATAAACAGTAAGCCCCAATACAAACTTCGCATCCAAGAAATGGATCTCTGAATGCTATATACAAACGCGCGCGGAAGCGTGGTAGTAGTTTGCCGACAGCTCCAAGAAGACACGACTGCCGCAGAAAATGCGCGTCTTACCGGTAACATACATTTTGAATTTCCGCTGTCACGTCATAGTCTATATTTAAAAAATGCGGCTGTTCACCATCGACACGCACATAGCACTCGCTCAAGGACATCGTGTTTGCCTTGCTTGGTCTTCCAAAGGTTATCAATGAATCGCTCGCGGTTGCAGCGAGAATAATACCGTGAAAAAGTTTTTGAAATTTTTTTAAACCTTTCGAGGTAATGACAGATGATGCTGCACGTGCAGGGTGACCAGACTATAGCACATGCAGAGCGCGTAAACGTGCTGGGAGAGCCCAGGCAGAAGGCGGGACCGGTTTTGCTAGAAAAGCGGCGAAGCGCGCGCTGTGCAGCACCTCCTGGCAAAGGTTGGGAGGGCTATGCTGGCTCCTCGTTTGTTGTTGCAACGTGGTTATCTCCGGCAACTCCTCTGCCTTCATGTAGGATGGTGCTGCTAGCTCAGCAGTTGCTAGGCAATGGCTCAGCTCGCTGTGTGGCTCATCTTCCATGCTTACAGTCTTATATTAATAATGAGCTTGTCGTTATTAAAGAAAAGCCTCTCGGTGCCACTGTCACTTGTTTCCCTCATCCCAGATCTGCAAATGAGACATAAAACCTGATACCAGGAATATCTATCAATGGTCCATGGACCGACACTGCACACTGGTTTGCGAGGTCTCAGGTTGGTCACAATTTGCGACGCTGGACTGGTGCTGGCGGCAGGGCTTTCCGTGTGTTGGCCGCCTTCGGCGGTGAGAATGCCGAGAGACGCCACCACTAAAAAGCAGCGGAAAAATTGCTGCAGGTGGTTCAGACTTTAGTCCACCTTCCCAGCTTCCCCTTTAGGCATGTGTACATACAAGATAAACCTAGTGAAGCGCTAAATGAGCAGTTTCCTGCATTTTACTTTTTTACTCGGACCTTTGCCATCTCTGTATTTGCAGAGGTATTTCTTGGTATCGTGTGCGCCAACACAAGATTTCTTATATGCATAGCCCTAAGACCGCTCAAAGGCGACATTCACCTTGCAATGATGAATACAATCGAAACCATACCTTGAGGGGTAACGTGAGTACGCTCTGTGGCTGATTATGCCATGATTATGAACCTTTTCTAATGGGTTGGCAGCATTTAAACACTTTCAAGCCATGTGACGCCTCGTGCAAATCTGCACTTATTCATCAGCACAAAAACACCTTCATTGACGCTCGCCCGGCATGGTCTTTTACCAAAGCTCGGTTATATTGAATGGCCCGCAAGTTCTGCACTCACCGGCCATACCGGTCTTCAGGAAGAAGCTTCCTGAATGTCGTCCCTTGAGGAAGCGGTAGTGCGGCAGCACGTGGTGCTCCTCTTCGTCCTCTTCGTCTTTGGTTGTCTCGGCCCACGGGTATTGTTCGTTGATCACGCACTCGGTAGTGAAAGAGAAACGGTCCGCCAGATCTTCGTACTCCTTCAATTTTTTCTTGATGCGTGCCAGGATATGGAGCTTGTAGCGTGTCAGGTCCACGTGCAGCACAACCAGCCACGCTATGCCCACAACGCACATCACAATGCCGTATACCTAAAGGAAGCAAAACAGGATCAGTTCACCGTGATAAGTGCCTAACGCGTGTTAAAGGGTCACTGAAGAGAAACAATTTTAGCTGTTTTAGATTGACAAAGTCAACTCTAAGAACTCAATTGCTATAAGTTTCACTGTCATAGGTTCATTATTAGCGGAGAAAATCAAGGTTGAAGCTTCATTTTCAGGCCCGTGTGCTCAGATTTGGGTGCACGTTAAAGAACCACAGGTGGTCGAAATTTCCGGAGCCCTCCACTACGGTGTCTCTCATAATCATATGGCGGTTTTGGGACGTTAAACCCCACATATAAATCAATCAATCAATGAAGCTTCATTTTCAAATTTCCACGCATGACGTAAACAATTCCACGATGTATTTCTCACATTTTCTCAACATTGGCTCAATGAAATGTTCTGAAACTTCGTATGACGTGCATTTTATTGCGATAACGATTATATGGACACTCTCAGCTGGTATTTGAAGCCCGCGTCAGCGTAGTTCACCGTAAATGTATACTTATCTATATATAGCTCAAGAAAGAAAAAGAAAGCCGCCTGCGCTCGCCGCCCAACTTGTCGCGATGCGCCGACGCGTGCTTATATCCTCCCCCCCCCCTTATTTTTTCTCGCTGACTGAGGGGGGGGGGGGTACATGCTTGTGAGCGCGCGCTTATTCTTCGCTGGGGATAATCGTGTGCTTCGAATTTCAACGGAACGATTGCCTTAGTTGCCAGGCCTACAAAGGTCACTTCGCTTGCCGCACACGCCCCGTTTACAAAAAGAGCGTGCTGTTCATACACAGCGAAGCATGACCCCTGGGACACTTGTTACTTTGCACTATCTGTACCTGTGATCGCGTTTAGTGCGGTGATTGTTTTTGTTTAAACAGCGCTCTAAGTGTCCAGCGGTAAACTTTGTTAGTTCGCTCTCGTCCTGTGTGTACTGTTTTCGTGCGTAATTTGTGTGTAAGCAGCGCACTGCACGTTTTTATCTGCTTGCTGTTCTCAGCGTCACATTCCGAGTTGTTGCTATCGCAATCATTTCTATCTATCTATCTATCTATCTATCTATCTATCTATCTATCTATCTATCTATCTATCTATCTATCTATCTATCTATCTATCTATCTATCTATCTATCTATCTATCTATCTATCTATCTATCCAGCCACCTAGGTCTGCTGCTTCATGATCAATTCCTTTACTTGGGGTACACCAAAAACGCGTGTTTTTTGTAGTGGGTGACCCACTTTCTATCTATCTATCTATCTATCTATCTATCTATCTATCTATCTATCTATCTATCTATCTATCTATCTATCTATCTATCTATCTATCTATCTATCTATCTATCTATCCAGCCACCTACGTCTGCTGCTTCATGATCAATTCCTTTACTTGGGGTACACCAAAAACGCGTGTTTTTTGTAGTGGGTGACCCACTTTCTATCTATCTATCTATCTATCTATCTATCTATCTATCTATCTATCTATCTATCTATCTATCTATCTATCTATCTATCTATCTATCTATCTATCCAGCCCCCTACGTCTGCTGCTTCATGATCAATTCCTTTACTTGGGGTATACCAAAAACGCGTGTGTTTTTTGTTGTGGGTGACCCACTTTAAACCATAAAGTCATGATAATCACATGTTCTGACTCCCGATCGCAATGTACGACGATAGTTATAGCGCGAGAACAAAACGACGACACAGAGACAAGATGTTCTCGCGCTATAACTATCGTCATGCCATGCCAACTAGCCCAAGCTGCCACACTTCTAAGTTACGCAATGTACGCTTGTACAGCGCATAATTAGTGCGATATTATGTGTGCGTTTGTAAAGCGTGCAAGATACTTTCACTGCGTTTCGTATCAGAGGAAGTTATTTTTACTGTGTTTTCAAGAAGACGCGGAACTCTGAGGCAGAACACCCACTTGCCACCTAAGTTACCAGGGCTCTATCCCAACTGGGACCTACATTTTTAAGATGCAAAACAGCTCTTTGACTAGCCTGTGTAACGCCGTCCATCCCTGTCTCTATACCAACGCGCCGCTCCCTGCTCCCTCGCCGCAGGTGTCCGTCTGTTCGTCAGTTTATGCGTCTGTTTGTGCGTCTGTCTGTGTGTCTCTCCATTAGTCTGTCTGTCTGTATGTGTGTCTGTCCGCCTATTTGTCAATCTATGCGTCTGTCTGTTCTTGTGTCTGTCTGTCTGCCTGTCTGTCTATATGTGCGTCTGACCATCCGTTTGTCAGTCTATGCCTCTGTTTGTCCGTCTGTCTGTTACTTTGTCTGCTAGTCTGTCTGTCTTTCTGTTTGTCTGTGTGCCTGTTTATATGTGTCTGTCTCTCCAGTTGTCAGTCTATGCGTCTGTCCGTCTGTTTGTCGGTCCTTGTGTCTGTCTGCCTGCCTGTCTGTCTGCCTGCCTGTCTGTCTGTCTGTCTGTCTGTCTGTCTGTCTGTTTCTATATGTGTGTCTGTCCATCCGTTTGTCAGTCTACATGTCGGTCTCTTCTTGTGTCTGTCTGTCTGTCTGTCTGTCTGTCTGTCTGTCTGTCTGTCTGTGTGTCTCTCCGTCCACCTATCTGTCCGTTTGTCTGTCTGTCTGTTTGTCTGTTTGTCCATCTGGCAGGAGCTTTGCCCCTAGAAAGTTGCAATGGTCAGCGAGGCCCAGAGACCAATCGCTTATTATTACGACAGGCGTGTGCACAATAGCAGAGAAAAGCGAAGAGAACGAGACGAGCGGATGTTGGCCGGGCACTGAAAATATGCCATCGTGTTGCAAGCCCAAGTTACTAAAACCTAAAACAACTGGTGCATCCCGCCCCCTTCACGTTCGCATGCGAGAGGACCATAGCCGTTCAGACGTCAACTTCAGCACAGGGCTTGCGGACTTCGGTGCTGACAGGCAAGCAGCAGCTGTCGGGCTACTGTTCCATCGAGAGGCCTGGCCAGGTTGTTCTGGTTTCTTGGCGCATCGCCCAAGCGCCAACGTTCCCTATCGTCACCAGCAAGCACGCGTCAATTCAAGAAATCATACTTCCGCTTCTTGGTGAGATTCAACTCGCAATGTACACCGCTGAGCTGCGTCAGGAAGATCCTTTGTATATTGCCACGTTCCATTTCTCAAGTTTTGTTATCACCCCAAAACACTACACAATTCTCAGCACGAAACGCGCGTGCAGTTTTCGAGAAGCTTCCGGACTTTAGTAGATCATTTCGATAAGATCACGCCCACTCTGCGAACTGTACAGATTATTCTGGAACCTATGCCACCGCCAGCGATAACGCTAGAACATTCGATGGCAAGAGTATAAATGCCGACGCACTTCGCTGCTTGTCAGTAGTTGATCGACGGCCGACGCTCCGTTCGCCGCTATCAGTCCAAGACTGCTACTGTAATCGGACTTTCCGTTTACCGGGCACAGGTGCGCCCAAATAAACAGTTAAATTCCAACGCAAAGTCTCCTGTCTTCGGCCACGTCACGACCCCGTGACATCTGGTGGAGGTGCTGCTTCGTTCATGTACCGGACGCCCCCGTCAAGCCGTGAACCGAGCCCACGTCGCAAGGAAGACGCCGATGCCAACCCAGAGCAGCGAACAAGCCGCCGACAGCAAGGTCTCCCACCGGAGTACGGGCTTCTACAAGACAAGGCGTGGAAGACCAAGGCCATGACCTCGACTGCAGCGACAGTGACAACCGGAGCGTCCCAGCCCACGATCGTCATTCATCAACCCAGGGAACCACCAACGTTCCATGGGTCATCGTTTGAAGACCCGGAAACCTGGCTAGAAACATACGACCGTGTGGCCACCCTCAAGCACTGGGACAACAAAGAAAAGCTTCGTCGTGTGTATTTCTACCTGAAAGACACCGCAAGGACCTGGCTAGAGAATCGGGAGTCCAAGCTCCGAGCGTGGGATGTCTTCTGCGGCGCATTTCTGCAAACGTTCGCGAGCATCGCTCGCAAAGAGAGGGCTGCTGCTCTACTAGAGACCCGGGTTTAGCTACCAAATGAAAAGGTTGGAATTTTCACAGAGGAGATGACCCGCCTATTCCGTCACGCTGACTCAGACATTTCTGAGGAGAAGAAAGTTCGTTTCCTCATGCGAGGGGTCAAACAGGTTTGTTATCGCCCCATAACACTACACAATTCTCAGCACAAAACGCGCGTGCAGTTTTCGAGAAGCTTCCGGACTTTAGTAGATCATTTCGATGAGATCACGCCCACTCTGCGAACTGTACAAATTATTGTGGAACCTATGCCACCGCCAGCGATAACGCTAGAATATTCGATGACAAGAGTATAAATGCCGACGCACTTCGCCCCTTGTCAGTAGTTGATCGACGGCCAACGCTCCGTTCGCCGCTATCAGTCAAAGACTGCTCTGTAATCGGAATTTCCGTTTACCGGGCACAGGTTCGCCCAAATAAACAGTTAAATTCCAGCGCAAAGTCTCCTGTCTTCGGCCACGTCACGACCCCGTGACAATATTAAGGTCTTGAGCTTTAGTTTTATTGTGATAACAATTATATGGACACTCTAGGCTGCCTTTCACCATGGGCATAGACGTCGGCGTCACTATCACTCACCGTATTTATATATATGAAAACGCAAGAAAGAAAAAAATTCAGAAAAAGACACCGGTGCCCAGGTTCAAACGTGGGACATCCAAGACGTGCGTGTGAGGGGTTAACCACTGAACCAATGAGGAGTACGCACTTCAACATCCAATTGGCAAGCCATTTATATTTGTGTTTTTTTTGTGTTGAAACCAACGAATATCTCTTTGATCATGCTCTCCTAAGTTCAGTCCTACAGAGTTTATCAAAAGCATAATTTAGAACTTCATCACAATACTAAAGGAACAGCTGCGTGCGTAGTGTAAAAAGTGTATGTGCAAAAGCAGTTTTATTTCACAACCAAAATATGTATATAGAGAGCTAGCAATGATGCAAATAATAATTGAACCATGTGAAAATTGTTCACAATCACGGCCAGCTGACGTCGTACTTTATTAAATCACGTCTTTATGATGGCTACCAAGGTTTCTCGCAGATCTTGAACAATAACCAGGACAGAAGTTAAAGAGAAGTTAGTTGCGTAAAACTGCTGAACAACGAATCACACTAGATTGTATTTTTCGGCTACTTCAATTAGCAGACAGCTGAGGTGATATCGTTGGTATGGACCCTATAGAATACACAGTACTTAACGTACGTAAAAACACATGATACAAGAACGAGAACGTGCACTGACTGTCAACAGTTGGCTACTGTTATGCCGGGAGCGACATTCCAGGGCGGCTTAAAATTACAATGGTGGTGCGGTGAGTCTGCTGGGCCCCCGGACCAAAAACCCTTTCCACCTAACTACCCGGGAGGACCTTTGCAACCTGTGCTTCCGCCTCCTCCTTTGGGTGGTGCTCCGAACAATGTGCCTCGCACCTGGACTTGTGCCAAGAACACGCTTTCTACATTCCTGGGCCAGCGACCGCGCCTTGGTGCATTGTGTTCGGGGCTTGCAAGGAGCTAGCTGAGCCAGTGGTGCCGTATTGCTCTTCCCTGTGCCACCGGGTGTGCGTGTCCTTGCACTTTTCTAGAAACTGGTTTGGCGCACTAGTCTGCAGAGGGTCGCAGTGGAGGAGGACAATCCTATTGGAGGGACCTGAACTGACTTGTCTTTCCTAACAGTGAATCCTGGGAAGGTAGTGTTTAGAAAAACGCGAGCGCACAGACGCTCGGGTGTGCTTCACCTGTTCCATGCTGTTCTACGCTACTCTCAATATGTAAATATTGTACATAAATGTTTTCTTCTCATCTACGCCGGCTCCTCGACTCGTCTTCTCCCGGCACTCGGATGGCTCCAGCCGGGACCAGGCTACCCAAGGTCGCCATAGTCACGGACGTGCCGGCATGTCCCGACACCTCCTTCCCAACTGTGGATGGCAGCTCGGTGGGATCGGCCAGCGTCAGCTACTCTGATATGGTGAGTGCTTGAAGTTTACCTCTCATAGGACCAGACCTAGCTAGCGCTCTTTGCTAGTAGGTTTTGGTGTGGTAACATTGTGGGTCGGCCAAGAAACAAATGATTCGACCACATTGTTTGAATAGAAGGCAAACGAGGTGTACTGAAATGCTTGTAGGACCAGACCTAGCTAGCGCTCTTTGTTGGTAGGTTTTGGTGTGGTAACATTGTGGGTCAGCCAAGAAACAAATGATTCGACCACATTGTTTCAATAGAAGTCGGCGTCACTATCACTCACCGTATTTATATATATGAAAACGCAAGAAAGAAAAAAATTCAGAAAAAGACACCGGTGCCCAGGTTCAAACGTGGGACATCCAAGACGTGCGTGTGAGGGGTTAACCACTGAACCAATGAGGAGTACGCACTTCAACATCCAATTGGCAAGCCATTTATATTTGTGTTTTTTTTGTGTTGAAACCAACGAATATCTCTTTGATCATGCTCTCCTAAGTTCAGTCCTACAGAGTTTATCAAAAGCATAATTTAGAACTTCATCACAATACTAAAGGAACAGCTGCGTGCGTAGTGTAAAAAGTGTATGTGCAAAAGCAGTTTTATTTCACAACCAAAATATGTATATAGAGAGCTAGCAATGATGCAAATAATAATTGAACCATGTGAAAATTGTTCACAATCACGGCCAGCTGACGTCGTACTTTATTAAATCACGTCTTTATGATGGCTACCAAGGTTTCTCGCAGATCTTGAACAATAACCAGGACAGAAGTTAAAGAGAAGTTAGTTGCGTAAAACTGCTGAACAACGAATCACACTAGATTGTATTTTTCGGCTACTTCAATTAGCAGACAGCTGAGGTGATATCGTTGGTATGGACCCTATAGAATACACAGTACTTAACGTACGTAAAAACACATGATACAAGAACGAGAACGTGCACTGACTGTCAACAGTTGGCTACTGTTATGCCGGGAGCGACATTCCAGGGCGGCTTAAAATTACAATGGTGGTGCGGTGAGTCTGCTGGGCCCCCGGACCAAAAACCCTTTCCACCTAACTACCCGGGAGGACCTTTGCAACCTGTGCTTCCGCCTCCTCCTTTGGGTGGTGCTCCGAACAATGTGCCTCGCACCTGGACTTGTGCCAAGAACACGCTTTCTACATTCCTGGGCCAGCGACCGCGCCTTGGTGCATTGTGTTCGGGGCTTGCAAGGAGCTAGCTGAGCCAGTGGTGCCGTATTGCTCTTCCCTGTGCCACCGGTGTGCGTGTCCTTGCACTTTTCTAGAAACTGGTTTGGCGCACTAGTCTGCAGAGGGTCGCAGTGGAGGAGGACAATCCTATTGGAGGGACCTGAACTGACTTGTCTTCCTTTGCAGTGAATCCTGGGAAGGCAGTGTAGAAAAACGCGAGCGCAAAGACGCTCGGGTGTGCTTCACCTGTTTCATGCTGTTCTACGCTACTCTCAATATGTAAATATTGTACATAAATGTTTTCTTCTCATCTACGCCGGCTCCTCGACTCGTCTTCTCCCGGCACTCGGATGGCTCCAGCCGGGACCAGGCTACCCAAGGTCGCCATAGTCACGGACGTGCCGGCATGTCCCGACACCTCCTTCCCAACTGTGGATGGCAGCTCGGTGGGATCGGCCAGCGTCAGCTACTCTGATATGGTGAGTGCTTGAAGTTTACCTCTCATAGGACCAGACCTAGCTAGCGCTCTTTGCTAGTAGGTTTTGGTGTGGTAACATTGTGGGTCGGCCAAGAAACAAATGATTCGACCACATTGTTTGAATAGAAGGCAAACGAGGTGTACTGAAATGCTTGTAGGACCAGACCTAGCTAGCGCTCTTTGTTGGTAGGTTTTGGTGTGGTAACATTGTGGGTCAGCCAAGAAACAAATGATTCGACCACATTGTTTCAATAGAAGGCAAACGAGACGTTTTGAAATGCCTGTAGGGCCAGACCTAGCTAGAGCTCTTTGTTGGTAGGTTTTGGTGTGGTAACATTGTGTGTCGGCCAAGAAACGAATGATTCGACCACATTGTTTCAATAGAAGGCAAACGAGGCGTAATGAAATGCTTGTAGGGCCAGACCTAGCTAGCGCTCTTTGTTAGTAGGTTTTTGTGTGGTAACATTGTGGGTCGGCCAAGAAACAAATGATTCGACCACATTGTTTCAATAGAAGGTAAATGAGGCGTACTGAAATGCTTGTAGGGCCAGACCTAGCTAGCGCTCTTTGTTGGTAGGTTTTGGTGTGGTAACATTGTGGGTCAGCCAAGAAACCAATGATTCGACCACATTGTTTCAATAGAAGGCAAACGAGGCGTACTGAAATGCTTGTAGGGCCAGACCTAGCTAGCGCTCTTTGTTGGTAGGTTTTGGTGTGGTAACTTTGTGGGGCAGCCAAGAAACAAATGATTCGACCACATTGTTTCACCATGGGCATAGACGTCGGCGTCACTATCACTCACCGTATTTATATATATGAAAACGCAAGAAAGAAAAAAATTCAGAAAAAGACACCGGTGCCCAGGTTCAAACGTGGGACATCCAAGACGTGCGTGTGAGGGGTTAACCACTGAACCAATGAGGAGTACGCACTTCAACATCCAATTGGCAAGCCATTTATATTTGTGTTTTTTTGTGTTGAAACCAACGAATATCTCTTTGATCATGCTCTCCTAAGTTCAGTCCTACAGAGTTTATCAAAAGCATAATTTAGAACTTCATCACAATACTAAAGGAACAGCTGCGTGCGTAGTGTAAAAAGTGTATGTGCAAAAGCAGTTTTATTTCACAACCAAAATATGTATATAGAGAGCTAGCAATGATGCAAATAATAATTGAACCATGTGAAAATTGTTCACAATCACGGCCAGCTGACGTCGTACTTTATTAAATCACGTCTTTATGATGGCTACCAAGGTTTCTCGCAGATCTTGAACAATAACCAGGACAGAAGTTAAAGAGAAGTTAGTTGCGTAAAACTGCTGAACAACGAATCACACTAGATTGTATTTTTCGGCTACTTCAATTAGCAGACAGCTGAGGTGATATCGTTGGTATGGACCCTATAGAATACACAGTACTTAACGTACGTAAAAACACATGATACAAGAACGAGAACGTGCACTGACTGTCAACAGTTGGCTACTGTTATGCCGGGAGCGACATTCCAGGGCGGCTTAAAATTACAATGGTGGTGCGGTGAGTCTGCTGGGCCCCGGACCAAAAACCCTTTCCACCTAACTACCCGGGAGGACCTTTGCAGCCTGTGCTTCCGCCTCCTCCTTTGGGTGGTGCTCCGAACAATGTGCCTCGCACCTGGACTTGTGCCAAGAACACGCTTTCTACATTCCTGGGCCAGCGACCGCGCCTTGGTGCATTGTGTTCGGGGCTTGCAAGGAGCTAGCTGAGCCAGTGGTGCCGTATTGCTCTTCCCTGTGCCACCGGGTGTGCGTGTCCTTGCACTTTTCTAGAAACTGGTTTGGCGCACTAGTCTGCAGAGGGTCGCAGTGGAGGAGGACAATCCTATTGGAGGGACCTGAACTGACTTGTCTTCCTTTGCAGTGAATCCTGGGAAGGCAGTGTAGAAAAACGCGAGCGCAAAGACGCTCGGGTGTGCTTCACCTGTTTCATGCTGTTCTACGCTACTCTCAATATGTAAATATTGTACATAAATGTTTTCTTCTCATCTACGCCGGCTCCTCGACTCGTCTTCTCCCGGCACTCGGATGGCTCCAGCCGGGACCAGGCTACCCAAGGTCGCCATAGTCACGGACGTGCCGGCATGTCCCGACACCTCCTTCCCAACTGTGGATGGCAGCTCGGTGGGATCGGCCAGCGTCAGCTACTCTGATATGGTGAGTGCTTGAAGTTTACCTCTCATAGGACCAGACCTAGCTAGCGCTCTTTGCTAGTAGGTTTTGGTGTGGTAACATTGTGGGTCGGCCAAGAAACAAATGATTCGACCACATTGTTTGAATAGAAGGCAAACGAGGTGTACTGAAATGCTTGTAGGACCAGACCTAGCTAGCGCTCTTTGTTGGTAGGTTTTGGTGTGGTAACATTGTGGGTCAGCCAAGAAACAAATGATTCGACCACATTGTTTCAATAGAAGGCAAACGAGACGTTTTGAAATGCCTGTAGGGCCAGACCTAGCTAGAGCTCTTTGTTGGTAGGTTTTGGTGTGGTAACATTGTGTGTCGGCCAAGAAACGAATGATTCGACCACATTGTTTCAATAGAAGGCAAACGAGGCGTAATGAAATGCTTGTAGGGCCAGACCTAGCTAGCGCTCTTTGTTAGTAGGTTTTGTGTGGTAACATTGTGGGTCGGCCAAGAAACAAATGATTCGACCACATTGTTTCAATAGAAGGTAAATGAGGCGTACTGAAATGCTTGTAGGGCCAGACCTAGCTAGCGCTCTTTGTTGGTAGGTTTTGGTGTGGTAACATTGTGGGTCAGCCAAGAAACCAATGATTCGACCACATTGTTTCAATAGAAGGCAAACGAGGCGTACTGAAATGCTTGTAGGGCCAGACCTAGCTAGCGCTCTTTGTTGGTAGGTTTTGGTGTGGTAACTTTGTGGGGCAGCCAAGAAACAAATGATTCGACCACATTGTTTCAATAGAAGGCAAACGAGGCGTACTGAAATGCTTGTAGGGCCAGACCTAGCTAGCGCTTTTTGTTAGTAGGTTTTTGTGTGGTAACATTGTGGGTCGGCCAAGAAACAAATGATTCGACCACATTGTTTTAATAGAAGGCAAACGAGGCGTACTGAAATGCTTGTAGGGCCAGACCTAACTAGCGCTCTCTGTTAGTAGGTTTTTGTGTGGTAACATTGTGGGTCGGCCAAGAAACAAATGATTCGACCACATTGTTTCAATAGAAGGCAAACGGGACGTTTTGAAATGCCTGTAGGGCCAGACCTAGCTAGAGCTCTTTGTTGGTAGGTTTTGGTGTGGTAACTTTGTGGGTCGGCCAAGAAACGAATGATTCGACCACATTGTTTCAATACATAGCAAACGAGGCGTACTGAAATGCTTGTAGGGCCAGACCTAGCTAGCGCTCTTTGTTGGTAGGTTTTGGTGTCGTAACATTGTGGGTCGGCCAAGAAACCAATGATTCGACCACATTGTTTCAATAGAAGGCAAACGAGGCGTAATGAAATGCTTGTAGGGCCAGACCTAGCTAGCGCTCTTTGTTAGTAGGTTTTTGTGTGGTAACATTGTGGGTCGGCCAAGAAACAAATGATTCGACCACATTGTTTCAATAGAAGGCAAACGAGGCGTACTGAAATGCTTGTAGGGCCAGACCTAGCTAGCGCTCTTTGTTGGTAGGTTGTTGTGTGGTAACATTGTGGGTCGGCCAAGAAACAAATGATTCGACCACATTGTTTCAATAGAAGGCAAACGAGGCGTACTTAAATGCTTGGTTGGCCAGACCTAGCTAGCGCTCTTTGTTGGTAGGTTTTGGTGTGGTAACTTTGTGGGGCGGCCAAGAAACAAATGATTCGACCACATTGTTTCAATAGAAGGCAAACGAGGCGTACTGAAATGCTTGTAGGGCCAGACCTAGCTAGCGCTCTTTGTTGGTAGGTTTTGGTATGGTAACTTTGTGGGTCGGCCAAGAAACAAATGATTCGACCACATTGTTTCAATAGATAGCAAACGAGGTGTACTGAAATGCTTGTAGGGCCACACCTAGCTAGCACTCTTTGTTAGTAGGTTTTGGTGCGGTAACATTGTGGTTCGGCCAAGAAACAAATGGTTCGAGCACATTGTTTCCATGGAAGGTAAACGAGGCGTACTGAAATGCTTGTAGGGCCAGACCTAGCTAGCGCTCTTTGTTGGTAGGTTTTGGTATGGTAACTTTGTGGGTCGGCCAAGAAACAAATGATTCGACCACATTGTTTCAATAGATAGCAAACGAGGTGTACTGAAATGCTTGTAGGGCCACACCTAGCTAGCACTCTTTGTTAGTAGGTTTTGGTGCGGTAACATTGTGGTTCGGCCAAGAAACAAATGGTTCGAGCACATTGTTTCCATGGAAGGTAAACGAGGCGTACTGAAATGCTTGTAGGGCCAGACCTAGCTAGCGCTCTTTGTTGGTAGGTTTTGGTATGGTAACTTTGTGGGTCGGCCAAGAAACAAATGATTCGACCACATTGTTTCAATAGATAGCAAACGAGGTGTACTGAAATGCTTGTAGGGCCACACCTAGCTAGCACTCTTTGTTAGTAGGTTTTGGTGCGGTAACATTGTGGTTCGGCCAAGAAACAAATGGTTCGAGCACATTGTTTCCATGGAAGGTAAACGAGGCGTACTGAAATGCTTGTAGGGCCAGACCTAGCTAGCGCTCTTTGTTGGTAGGTTTTGGTATGGTAACTTTGTGGGTCGGCCAAGAAACAAATGATTCGACCACATTGTTTCAATAGATAGCAAACGAGGTGTACTGAAATGCTTGTAGGGCCACACCTAGCTAGCACTCTTTGTTAGTAGGTTTTGGTGCGGTAACATTGTGGTTCGGCCAAGAAACAAATGGTTCGAGCACATTGTTTCCATGGAAGGTAAACGAGGCGTACTGAAATGCTTGTAGGGCCAGACCTAGCTAGCGCTCTTTGTTGGTAGGTTTTGGTGTGGTAACTTTGTGGGGCAGCCAAGAAACAAATGATTCGACCACATTGTTTCAATAGAAGGCAAACGAGGCGTACTGAAATGCTTGTAGGGCCAGACCTAGCTAGCGCTCTTTGTTGGTAGGTTTTGGTGTGGTAACATTGTGGGTCGGCCAAGAAACAAATGATTCGACCACATTGTTTGAATAGAAAGCAAACGAGGTGTACTGAAATGCTTGTAGGGCCAGAACTAGCTAGCGCTCTTTGTTGGTAGGTTTTGGTGTGGTAACATTGTGGGTCGGCCAAGAAACAAATGATTCGACCACATTGTTTGAATAGAAGGCAAACGAGGTGTACTGAAATGTTTGTAGGGCCAGAACTAGCTAGCGCTCTTTGTTGGTAGGTTTTGGTGTGGTAACATTGTGGGTCGGCCAAGAAACAAATGATTCGACCACATTGTTTGAATAGAAGGCAAACGAGGTGTACTGAAATGCTTGTAGGGCCAGACCTAGCTAGCGCTCTTTGTTGGTAGGTTTTGGTGTGGTAACTTTGTGGGGCAGCCAAGAAACAAATGATTCGACCACATTGTTTCAATAGAAGGCAAACGAGGCGTACTGAAATGCTTGTAGGGCCAGACCTAGCTAGCGCTCTTTGTTGGTAGGTTTTGGTGTGGTAACATTGTGGGTCGGCCAAGAAACAAATGATTCGACCACATTGTTTGAATAGAAAGCAAACGAGGTGTACTGAAATGCTTGTAGGGCCAGAACTAGCTAGCGCTCTTTGTTGGTAGGTTTTTGTGTGGTAACATTGTGGGCCGGCCAAGAAACAAATGATTCGACCACATTGTTTGAATAGAAGGCAAACGAGGTGTACTGAAATGTTTGTAGGGCCAGAACTAGCTAGCGCTCTTTGTTGGTAGGTTTTGGTGCGGTAACATTGTGGTTCGGCCAAGAAACAAATGGTTCGAGCACATTGTTTCCATGGAAGGTAAACGAGGCGTACTGAAATGCTTGTAGGGCCAGACCTAGCTAGCGCTCTTTGTTGGTAGGTTTTTGTGTGGTAACTTTGTGGGTCGGCCAAGAAACAAATGATTCGACCACATTGTTTCAATAGATAGCAAACGAGGTGTACTGAAATGCTTGTAGGGCCAGACCTAGCTAGCGCTCTTTGTTGGTAGGTTTTGGTGTGGTAACATTGTGGGTCGGCCAAGAAACAAATGATTCGACCACATTGTTTGAATAGAAGGCAAACGAGGTGTACTGAAATGTTTGTAGGGCCAGAACTAGCTAGCGCTCTTTGTTGGTAGGTTTTGGTGTGGTAACATTGTGGGTCGGCCAAGAAACAAATGATTCGACCACATTGTTTGAATAGAAGGCAAACGAGGCGTACTGAAATGCTTGTAGGGCCAGACCTAGCTAGCGCTCTTTGTTGGTAGGTTTTGGTGTGGTAACTTTGTGGGGCAGCCAAGAAACAAATGATTCGACCACATTGTTTCAATAGAAGGCAAACGAGGCGTACTGAAATGCTTGTAGGGCCAGACCTAGCTAGCGCTCTTTGTTGGTAGGTTTTGGTGTGGTAACATTGTGGGTCGGCCAAGAAACAAATGATTCGACCACATTGTTTGAATAGAAAGCAAACGAGGTGTACTGAAATGCTTGTAGGGCCAGAACTAGCTAGCGCTCTTTGTTGGTAGGTTTTTGTGTGGTAACATTGTGGGTCGGCCAAGAAACAAATGATTCGACCACATTGTTTGAATAGAAGGCAAACGAGGTGTACTGAAATGTTTGTAGGGCCAGAACTAGCTAGCGCTCTTTGTTGGTAGGTTTTGGTGTGGTAACATTGTGGGTCAGCCGAGAAACAAATGATTCGACCACATTGTTTCAATAGAAGGCAAACGGGACGTTTTGAAATGCCTGTAGGGCCAGACCTAGCTAGAGCTCTTTGTTGGTAGGTTTTGGTGTGGTAACTTTGTGGGTCGGCCAAGAAACGAATGATTCGACCACATTGTTTCAATACAAAGCAAACGAGGCGTACTGAAATGCTTGTAGGGCCAGACCTAGCTAGCGCTCTTTGTTGGTAGGTTTTGGTGTCGTAACATTGTGGGTCGGCCAAGAAACCAATGATTCGACCACATTGTTTCAATAGAAGGCAAACGAGGCGTAATGAAATGCTTGTAGGGCCAGACCTAGCTAGCGCTCTTTGTTAGTAGGTTTTTGTGTGGTAACATTGTGGGTCGGCCAAGAAACAAATGATTCGACCACATTGTTTCAATAGAAGGCAAACGAGGCGTACTGAAATGCTTGTAGGGCCAGACCTAGCTAGCGCTCTTTGTTGGTAGGTTTTTGTGTGGTAACATTGTGGGTCGGCCAAGAAACAAATGATTCGACCACATTGTTTCAATAGAAGGCAAACGAGGCGTACTAAAATGCTTGGTTGGCCAGACCTAGCTAGCGCTCTTTGTTGGTAGGTTTTGGTGTGGTAACTTTGTGGGGCGGCCAAGAAACAAATGATTCGACCACATTGTTTCAATAGAAGGCAAACAAGGCGTACTGAAATGCTTGTAGGGCCAGACCTAGCTAGCGCTCTTTGTTGGTAGGTTTTGGTATGGTAACTTTGTGGGTCGGCCAAGAAACAAATGATTCGACCACATTGTTTCAATAGATAGCAAACGAGGTGTACTGAAATGCTTGTAGGGCCACACCTAGCTAGCACTCTTTGTTAGTAGGTTTTGGTGCGGTAACATTGTGGTTCGGCCAAGAAACAAATGGTTCGAGCACATTGTTTCCATGGAAGGTAAACGAGGCGTAGTGAAAAGCTCGTAGGGCTAGACCTAGCAAGCGCTCTTTGTTAGTAGGTTTCGGCATTGTAACTTTGTGGGTTGGCCAATAATTGAATGGTTCGACCGCACTGTTTCAATACAGTATAAACGAGGTGGAGTGAAGTATTAATATGGACAAGTTCAAAGTGCTGCACCTTCTCGAAATTTTCAAGGAGTTAGGGCTTGCGGTCGGCTCTGCTAAGCGGAAACAGCAGATCATCGCGTTTATGGTGAAAGAGAAAGCGACTCTCGTGGAAACCCAGGAAGCTCTTGAGCAAATTCGGAATAGAAGGGAAAGAGAGGAGAAAGCTCAGGAGGATATTTGAGCTGAAAAGCAAAAAGAGCGAGAAGCTCAGGAGCAAAAAGAAAGAAGGGAACATGAGCTGAAACTGAGAGAACTGGAGGTTAGGGTATCAGCCGGGAACCATTCCCTCATTGCTCCCGCAGTGAGGGAATCGGGAAACACAAACAAGATAACAGACCTTGTGCAGGCGTTCAAGGTTGGTGGAGACATCGCGCTTTATCTTGTCCATTTTGAGGGACAATGCGAGAAAAATAGAATCCGTCTCGAGGATTGGCCGCAAAAATTGCTAGCACTGCTTCCCTGCGAGGCCACCGACGTGATTGCCCGACTTAGTAGAGAGGATGCGGAAGTGTATGACAAGGTTAAAGGGGCGTTGTTGCGCAAATATCGCTTGTGCACAGAGGCATTCCGACAGCGTTTAGGCATGCACGTAAGGCCAAGTCATACCAGGACTTCGCCTATCAGATTAAAGCTAACCTTGTAGAATGGCTGAAGAGTGCGGAAGTTTATGGAGACCACGACAAAGTAATAGAATGCATTGCCCTAGAGCAGTATTACAGTGGCATTCCAGAAGAAACAAAGCTGTGGCTCCAAGACAGGCTCACCGAAATGAATTTGAGCAAAGCGGCTGAGCTTGCCGATGACTATGAACTGCATAGAACTTTGTGCGGAAAGGCAGCGCAGCCTGAGAAAAATCCAAAGAGATTCGCATCTAAACAGTTTGAAGGAAAGAGGTCTTTCCACGTAACAACTTCCGAAAGGAAGAATCGCAGGCGCAGGAGCCGCCGAATGAAAAGCGTGATAATGAGTCGAGAACAGGCGGCACTTCAAAGGCGTCTGCTGACGTCAACCGCACATTTGATGCGCAAAGATCTGCAGTATGCTACAACTGCATTGAACCAGGCCACTTTGCGAGAAGTTGCAAAAAGAAAATGGCATTTGCAAGCATACGTGAGTCGGGCGAGAGCGTGAGACTTTTGCAACCGTACACGCAGGAAATGCTTGTCAACGGCAGGAAGAAGAGGGTACTGCGCGACTCAGCCGCCACGATGGATGTCGCACACCCAAGTTGCGTTTCTCCTTCGGATTTTACCGGAGAGTGTGCTTGGATCCGACAGGGGGCTGAGGAGCAAAGTGCATGCCTGCCAATAGCTCGAGTAATTCTAGAGGGCCCTTTCGGCCGACTAGACACCGAGGCAGCGGTATCCGAAAATTTGCCAGAGAATTTTCCCTATTTGTTCTCCAACGAATCTACAGAACTTGCTAGAGAGCGAGGCGAGTTGTTTTCCAACGAAGTTGCGTTCGTGGCCCTCACGCGATCTAAAGCGCGTGAAATTTCTGGAAAACTAGGGATGACGCAACCAGTTGAGCCGCCAATGTCAGTAAGCACCAAGGTAGAATCAACGGAGGGCACTAGCGAATCGCTCATGCCGACTCAGGCGGATCGGGACGCGCCTGAGGAAAACGGGAGAACCGCGAGCCAACACGCTGAGTGTCCGGAATGAGTGGAAGGATCAGTTGTAGCACCCATGTCAAACTCTTGGCAGCACCTTACTCAAGTAGATAAACCGCACTTTGTCGCTGAATAAAGGGCAGATCCATCCCTAAAATCCCTGCAGGAACATGTAAAAGAGGGGGTAGCGAAAAAGAACATTGCGTTCTCTCTGAATTCTGATATCATGCATCGAAGATATGCAGATGCAAAAGAGCGCGTGTACGACCAGCTTCTAGTACCGCAGAAATACCGCCGACAACTCCTCGATCTGGCGCACGACAATGCATGGGCTGGCCACTTAGGGATCAAAAATACCAAAGCCAGGCTAGCTCAGGAGTATTACTGGCCCGGCTGTTAGAAGGACGTAGAGGAGTTCGTTCGTTCTTGCGACACATGTCAACGGGTCGGTAAATCCACTGACAAAGGAAATACCCCATGACATTGGTGCCAGTCATTTCAGAGCCATTTCGTCGGCTTGTGATTGACATTGTAGGCCCGTTACCGGAATAACCATCTGGCTGTCGCTATGTTTTAACAGCCTTGTGCGTGGCCACTAAATTTCCCGAGGCCATTCCTTTAAGGGAGCTAACTTGAGTTGATGTCGTGGACACTTTGTTGTCCATTTTCTCTCGTGTAGGATTTCCGTCCGAGATTCAATGGGAGCATTTTTACAAGCAACTTAACAAATACATTCTTTGACCATTGCGAGATAAAGATTGTGCATAGTTCGGTGAACCACCCTCAATCGATACCGTTTGAACGAATGCACTCTGTATTAAAGCGTATTTTGAGAGCTCTTTGTTTTGAGAACGAGTATGACTGGGAGGCATGCGTACCTGCGACATTGTTTGCGATTAGGTCCGCCTCTCACGAGAGCACTGGCTTCAGCCCCGCGGAGCAGGTTTACGGGCGTGGCTTGCGAGGTCCTTCACGCCTGCTCCGCGAGGCATGGAAAGTATGTGGGGAAGAACCTAACGTCGTCGTGTACATGCTGGGTCTCTTAGAGCTACTCGGTAAATCATAAGAGCTAGTCGAAAAAAACATGAAAGCTGCTCAGGTCTTATCTAAAACGTACTAGGATAGGTCAGCCCGTCAGCGCACGTTTAGTGTACGCGATAAGGTGATGCTGCTGCGTCCCTTCAAGAAACACAAACTTGAAGTGCAGTGGGAGGGTGCAGCAAGAGTAATGTCAAAGTTATCCGACATGAACTAAAAAGTCAAATTGGGGTGGAAACAGAACAAAGGTTTCCATAGTAACCTCCTGAAACCGTATGTACGTCAGCATATTGTAAATCTGACAGTGAATATGCTGGTAGAAGAAACTGCCGAAATCCCAAGCTTGAACAATCTTGAGATACCCACCATAGAGGGCTTATTAGAACGAGTAAGCAGAGACCAAGGTCTCGACGAAGACCAGAAAATGGATTTAAAAGTGGTGGTTCAGAATTTTCGGGCAGTGTTCTCCAACAGACCAGGAAGAACCTCAGTGGTTGAGCATGACATCGATTTGTCAAGTGATCAACCAATTCAGAGCAAGCCTTACCGCGGGTCCCCAAAGCAAAGCGAAATTATGGATGCAGAGGTCAGGCGCATGTGCGAGCTGGGAGTGGCTATTCCCTGCGAGTGTGACTACACCTCACCACTAATCCTCGTAGACGCGCCGGGCGAACACCAAAGGCCTTGCGTGGATTATCGGAGGTTAAATGCAATAACAGTAGACCAGACATACCCCATACCGAATTTGGAAGGAAG
This sequence comes from Rhipicephalus microplus, assembly GCF_013339725.1. Lineage (NCBI taxonomy): Eukaryota > Metazoa > Arthropoda > Arachnida > Ixodida > Ixodidae > Rhipicephalus > Rhipicephalus microplus. Next base: position 195,955,772 of record NC_051165.1, read on the forward strand.
GGTGGAGACTGTATCTAACTCGATGTACATTTCTACCTTAGACCTTGTTAGAGGTTGTTGGCAAGTCCCTTTAACCGAGCGCGCAAACCGCTACGCTGCTTTCATTTCGCCCATGGGAGCATTTCGTCTGGTAATGTTAAGGTTTGGCTTGAAGAACGCTTCGTATTGTTTTTCTGTCCTAATGGATAGAGTTTTACATGGGCTGTCAGACTTCATGCTTCCCTACCTCGATGATGTAGCTGTGTTCTCCAATACCTGGGAAGAACACATCAAACATCTTCAGATCGTGCTGGAAAGATTGCAGAAGGCAGGGCTCACTATACGGGCGGGAAAATGCCATTTTGATCGCTCTGAAGTCAGCTATTTGGGACATGTTGTCGGGCGCGGCCAACAGAGGCCATCGGAGCTGAAGGTAGCCGCTGTAGTTGACTATCGCTGTCCATCTACAAAGACCGAGGTGCGGGCGTTTCTAGGCTTAGCAGGGTATTATCAACATTACAGAAAAGATTACCCTAATATGGCTAGCGCTCCAACTGACGCCCTCCGAAAAACGGAACCTGTGAACGTCGTATGGGATACCAAGAAATAACTCGCGTTTCAAAAGCTAAAACAGGCATTGAGTGAAGGACCTGTGCTCATGGCACCCGATTTCTCAAAAGGCTTCATCATCCAGTGCAACGCCAGTGACCGTAACCTGGGGCAGTGCTGTGCCAGGAAGATATTGAAGGGAACGAACGGCTAGTCTTGTACTTGAGTCGTAAACTCAGTGGCAGGGAGGAAGTGTATAGCACTTCCGAGAAGGAATGTGCTTGTCTTGTATGGGCAATTCAGAAATTGGCATGCTACGTCGCCGGCTCGCGCTTCATCGTAGAAACCGATCATTGCCCTTTAACTTGGCTCAACGAAATGTCCTCAAAGAATGGCCATTTCCTCCGCTGGAGCATGACACTTCAGCAAAACAATTTGGAAGCTCGCAATAAGAAGGGTAAACTGCACGCTAATGCCGATGGTCTTAGCCGTGCCTTCTGAGCTGTGCCAGCATTCTCAGGAAAGATTAATGTACTGCTTCGCATTTTTGTTCATGTGATTACAATTTTCAGATATTTTTGTGTTTGTATCATGCACAGTGTGTTACCACTCAGCGAGAGTGTTCAGGAGGGTTAGTAAAACCTGAGAGTTTCCGTTGGATTCCTTGATTGTTCACTTCTCTTCCCCGAGTAGCTATAGCGCAATTGTAATTCTTGTATCCTCTCGACGTTGTTGTTGTAGCAACAGCCGAAATTGAGGTCTGTTTTGGCTTGCCGCCATGAGATACACACTTCTCGCCGTTGAAGCTAAGTGCCGAAACGAATCATCAAGTTTCTTTTTTGTCTAGTTTGGTACTACGTCTGGTTTAGCATTGCGAGGGGTGTGCTGAAGGTGCTTGTAGCATTAGGTGTGCTTTGACAATGGTTGTCTTGTCGAGTTTGTCGTATCCACAGGAAGCTTGAGTTTGTGCAAGAGGCCTGATCGTTGGGAAAGCCTGCGGAGACGATGGCGGTCCGGAGGGCTTCGCAACGAGACCCAGGAAGAAGCCAGGTGTCCGACCGCATCAATTCAGCCGAGCCACCTGTGGCAGCTCGTCCTCGTGAAGCATCGTTTGGTGGCGGGGGCGCTGTTATGCCCGGAGAGACATTCCAGGGCGGCTTGAAATTACAATGGTGGTGCGGTGATTCTGCTGGGCCCGCGGACCTAAAAAGCTTTTCCACCTGACTACCCAGAGGAACCTTTGCAGCCTGTGCTTCCGCCTCCTCCTTTGGATGGTGCACCGAACAATGGGCCTCGAATCTGGACTTCTGCCAAGAGCATGCTTTCTACATTCCTGGTTGAGCGACCGCGCCTTGGTGCATTGTGTTCGGGGCTTGCAAGGAGCTAGCTGAGCCAGTGGTGCCGTATTGCTCTTTCCTGTGCCACCAGGTGTGCGTGTCCTTGCACTTTATTAGAAACTGGTTTGGCGCACTAGTCTGCAGAGGGTCGGAGTGGAGGAGGACAATCCTATTGGAGGGACCTGAACTGACTTGTCTTCCTTTGCAGTGAATCCTGGGAAGGCAGTGTAGAAAAACGCGAGCGCAGAGACGCTCGGGTGTGCTTCACCTGTTCCATGCTGTTCTACGCTACTCTCAACGTGTAAATATTGTACATGAACGTTTTCTTCTCATCAACGCCGGCTGCTCGACTCGTCTTCTCCCGGCACTCGGATGGCTCCAGCCTGGACCACGTTACCCAAGGTCGCCACTGTCACGGACGTGGCGGCATGTCCCGACACCTCCTTCCTAACACTACCCAAACTCAAAATGGTTCCACTAGCTCAGTTTTTTCCGCATATGCATTGCATTCAGAAAAAAAAAGATGCCCACTTTTCAAAACGTTGGCTTTAGCGACATTGCCTGTTGGACAATTTCTCATAGTGAGCCAATTGCATGTATTTCATACACAGTATTAGGAGCTGTCATGATAGAGGCATGCAAAAAATTACAGCATATTCACGGAGTGCATGATGATGAGTGAGGTGAAGCATCCATCAGTCCGTCCACGCTTTTGTCCATCCGTTGGTTCTTGCTTCCGTTCATCCGTGTGACCATCAGCGCGTCTGTCCGCGCATTCGCCCAGCTGTGCACCCATCCATCCGTCCGTGCGGCCATCCCTCCGTGCATCCATCCGTCCCTCCGTGCGTCCGTCGGTGAATTCATCCGTCCGTTCATCTATGCGTCCATCTATCCATCTTTGCGCCCGTCCATGCGTCTGTTCATCTCTTCCTCCTTGTCCATCTGTCCATCCATCTAGTGAACACTGACTATTATATGGGGTTTAACGTCCCAAAACCACCATATGATTATGAAAGACGCCGTAGTGGAGGGCTCTGGAATATTTGACCACTTGGGGTTCTTTAACGTGCACCCGAATCTGAGCACACGGGCCTACAACATTTCCGCCTCCATCTAGTGAACACTCGAAGTATCGCCATATCGCATCTTTTCATCATATATTCATGATATAGAAGTACCCGCCATCCAGTGGACATTCCAGGGAATAAACTAGAGGTGGCGCGGCTGGACTAGAGGAGCAGCACGCGCACTTTGTTACGGCCTACGCTTCGAGTCTATTTCCCACCTTTCGCCGCATCTAGTTCAAGGCAGTGTGGTCAAACATCGCCAAACCTTCTTAAAACCAAGTATGTTACGTGTTAAAACCAACGAGTTTAACGTCACAACCTTTTTTGGTCAGAGAATGCTCAAAGGGCGTCCTTCTGATACTATTTTAGTAAGCATCAAATTCAAGGCTGATTCCATTAGATATTAGGTCACCGATTCTCGTATCTGTAGGTTAATTAATCAGGAACAAATATCCTTTAATTTAGGATTACCGTGCGCGGGTTTCCTCATCAATTCAAAAAAGTGCACGCGTGCCGCTCCTCTAGTCTGGCCGTGAAGGTGGCTAAGTACTACTGTGACGCACTATATACTGATACATACATCGTGGACGCACGGTCTATGGCTTAAGGAGCTGTGCCCCTAAAATAAGTGGTCACCGTGCGGTGGCGATGAAGAGAAAAGTGAAGTGCGTGCGAGAGCGACACATGCCATAGTGCGCAGGCCGGTGGTCGGGACAGCGCTGCAGTTAGTGGTTAAAGAAAGGCGGTTCTCGGCTCGACGTCTGGCCCACAGAACTAAGCAACCTCCTCCAGGCGTTACCATTCCTTTACTATGGCTGGGGTTCCGGCTGGCGTTCATGACAGCTGAAGGTCAACCGCGACGAGAGACGCCTGCGTTCTGGCTGGCCCAGGGATCTGGCCAGGTGCCCTTGTTCTCACTGTCGTTTGTAGTGATTGATCGTGTTCCGTGGGTGGTGCACCACTGCTGCTGAGGTCGTTCCAAGCCGCTGAAATAATCCGGGCGTGGCCGAGACGAACTTGGTCGCTGAGCTACCGAGCTGCGGCAGCAGAGATCCGCGCCATGGCAAGGACTGCCGCCCGTTAGCGACGTCAACCAGTGAGACGAAACATCGTCTTCGAGCGTCGGGCATCGATGTCTTTCAACGGCTACAAACACTGCGAGCCCTTTCTGAGTCAAACAACTAGCGCTGTTAGGACTGCATATATCAGAGTACCTCTCGCGTTACTCGTTAATTGATCATCTTTCTCTGTAAATATATGTCTGCGTGCGTGCATTAGTGGCTCGACTCAGTTCCTTGGTGAGTGGTCCTGGGCCAAAATTCTGACATTGCATCACAATCCTTCGAGCCTGCCAAGATTTCGCTCGTATAGACTGCGAAGAAAGTTATCGTTCCTCGAGCGCACCCTCACAACAGTCGGTCCGATCATGAACACTGATGAGATAAGCACTGTTGTGTTACAGGTGGGGTTATCAGGCTCATAACTGCGTAAGTTAGTTTAGGCAGAACAGGCGAGGCAGAGGAATGAACATACTGCTGAGCGAGAGGCGAGCAAGGAAGCAGATGAGAGAGCGAAGCGAGTCCTCGAGTTTGAAGCTCAAGCTTCAAAAAAGAGCTTCGTCAAGTCGAGCGAAAAGTGTCAACGAACGACACCAAAAGGCTAAATCGGTGTTGCGCCTCTGGGCACTATGCCTATTTTACGTACGCCGTTTAAATGTGTAATGGTCGATTTAATCAGTCCGTTCTCACAAAAGTCGCACCTTAGCAACTGCTCAATTTTGACGCTTATTTGCCATTTGATATGCAGATGCCATTCTACGCCCCGCAATTGACCCTGTGCATGTCCCAGAAGGTTTATTGAGGTTTTCTCTCCAGTCGGGCAACCAAAGAAAATTGTAAGTGACCAAGGGACAAGTTGTACAGCGGAACTCATGGGAGAAGTGGGCAGTCTTCCAGCCATCTAGTTTTTTTAACGACACCCTACCATGCCACGGTGAATGGGCTCGTCAAAAAGATTATTGGAACGCTAAAAAATGTTGAAGAGGATGTATGTGGAAAAAACACAATCCTGGGACAGATATCTCGCCCCACTCCTTTTTGCGTACAGAGAGGTGCCGAAAGGGAGCTTGGGCTTCTCGCCTTCTCAGCTCACTTATGGCCGTAACGAGCGAGGACCATTCCCGGTGTTGAAGGAGCTGTGGCGCAATGAAGACATTGACGACACAATGCGCGCTACTTATACCTACTTGGACGATCATCAAAACCGCCTTGAAAGCATATGCGAATTGGCGCATGATGAGTTAGAGTGAGCATGCGCAAAACAAAAGGAAAGAGCCGTCCTGGAAAACTGACCGTTGTAGTTAATGTGCTACTTCTTCTGCCAATGGATTCCAGCAAGCTGCTCATGCAATGGAAGGGTTCATTTGAAGTCGTGGAACGGAAAAAATGAAGTCATGATTGATTGATTTATATCTGGCGTTTAACGTCCAAAAACCACCACATGATTATAAGAGATGCCATAGTGGAAGGTTGTGGAAATTTCGACCACCTGGGGTTTTTATTGTGCACCCTAATCTGAGCACATGGTCCTACAGCATGTTCGCCTACATCGAAAATGCAGCCGCCGCAGCCGCGATTCAATCCCGCATCCTGCGGGTCAGCAGCCGAGTACCTTAGCCACTAGACCACCATGGCGAAGCGGAAGAATGAAGTCGACTACGTTGTCGCGATAAGTATATAGAAAAAAATTCCCACATTATTATCCTTAAGGGGCTCTGAAAAAATTTTTCAATAACCATGCAAACAAATCACTCCAAGAGCTTATTGTCTCGCAACTGTAACGCCGCAAAAATTTTAAGAATCCGTCCAGTACGAGTGGAGTTACAAAGATTTGTCACACTCTGCAATCACATTCTCTCTTCTCTCGTCCCGACGAAAGCGCTGGAAGCTAAGCAGAAAAAGATGGGAGGGGCAAACAAAGTACGTCACGCGCGCCTGATTACTTTGAGCAATGATTTTTTCTTCGAATACGCGGCTTTTTCAGTGCGATCGCGAGAGCACGCGTGGGCAAGTCACGGCCTCTCACGTTGATCTTTGTAACGACTGTGCGGGCCATGTTCATATCAGGCAACGGCTGATGGTCACTATACGAGTGATTTTTGAGTGTCTTCCGTTATTTGTCGAGGGAAAAGAAAACAGTTTTAGCTGATCTTGATAATTTATAGTGGATTCCAGGACGCGTGGTGCGCTACAACATTTCGCTCACGTGTTCTTGCGAGCCTCTAGTACAGATCGGCAGCGTTTTCTGGCCATGGTCAAAAAGTGTTGCAGGGCCCTTTGAACAAGTACGTGGAACGCGAAACTTTGCCTGTGCAGCAGGTGTCAGTCATAGACAAAGTTGATGAAGGGCCACCGGAAGTGATCGAGGAACAGCAAAGCGAAGCAACTTCACGTGATCGAGATTCCTGCCCCTAGTCTATTTTGCACGCAGATGACATTTGCTGTAGAATTATCAGGACATCTAAGTTTTTAACGTTCCGAGCTACTTAAGTTGTTGAATAACTTTCAGATAATTTTACGAAGCCTCTGAGGAAAAGTGTACACATGTTCTTTTTTTGTTTAACCCGTTAGAACATTGTGACATTTTTTCCCACCTCTTCGTCACCTCAAAAAAGTTGTGAACGACTTTCTTAAACGCCAGATTGTGATGTACTATCAGGAATTTGGCCCATGACCACTAATCAAAGAACTGAGTTGAGCCACTAATGCACACACGCAAACATATATTTACAGACAAAGATGATCAATAAACGATTACCCTGAGAGGTACTCTGATATATGCAGTCGTAACTGCGCTAATTATTTGACTCAGGAGGGGTTCGCCATGTTTGCAGCCGTTGAAGGAAGTCAATGCCGGTCGCTCGAAGACGATGTTTCTTCTGGCTGGTTGACGTCGCCAACGCGCGCCAGCCCTCGCCATGGCACAGATCTTTGCCTGCATTAACATCGCGGTAGCTCGGACACCAAGCCACGCAAGGGTCGTCTCAGCGATCCGGAACGACCTCAGCAGCAGTGGTGCACAACCCACGGAACACGATCAATCGGCTTGAACGACAGTGAGGAAAAGGGCATCTGGCCGATCCCTGGGCCAGCTGCCTAGCCGCAATGCAAGCCTCACTCAGCTTTGTAGTCCTGCAGCATTCCGGAGTGCCAGCCGGAACTTCAGCCAGAGTACATTAATGGTAGCGCCTGGAGGACTTCGCTTATTTCTCCGAACTGGAAGTCCAGCCCAGAACCGTCTGTCCTTGACCACTGCGCAGCTGTGCCGACCACCTACACGCGCACTGTCACAAGCATTGCTCGTGCAGACACTTCGATTTCATTTTGATCACCCCAGCACGACGACCACTTATTTGTTTTACACGCCTCTGTCATGACAGGAGCCATGACTCATAAATTTGCAAGATGGCTACAAACATTTTGATGAACAGAAATGAGCCTCTTATATTTGCTCGACATGGCAAAAGTAAAGAATGAACGAACTCTGTAGGCGAGGCAACAGGCATTCGAACCTTTCAAGCAGCAGATTTTGGCAGGATAAAAACGGTTCTCATCATCACAAATTAGTCTAGCAACACTGTGTTTATGTCAGTTCAGTCATGCTTGCAGAGAACTGGGTTTACTCATGCACTCATTCAAAACGAAAACCTGCTGAAATAAACAACTTGAGTGCTTGTGCTCACGCGTTGTCACTAGGAAACGTTGATAACTTACGCGGAACAGGAAATCCCTTGATTAACACTTTTCCGCCCCCCAAACGCTCAAATCTTGTGATTAACCGATTCAGTCATCTTCGTCTAAGGCATGGTTGCCCTGATCGGCCACGCCAACCATGGCTTTCGTTTGCTGCAGGCCACATCCAAAGCCTTACCTTCGCCATATTCATAATTGGCATGCTAACCGAGTGAGAAAGCCGTATGCGAACAAACATGTGATATCGATAGCAAGGGGATAGTAAAGGCGAGCGCTAAACGCACGTCTTCGCGAGTTTCGACCGATTCAAAATTCAAAAAGTAAGAAATGAAAAATTAACGAGATGTGCTCTATACAATTCAATAAACTTCTAATTGTAAAAGCTGGTGAAAGGCAATATTTTGAACATCCACGTTCACCTCAATTAATGCAAACAAGTCTCAGGATGGCCGGCAACCGTCCAGTATGTGTCGTTCGTGTCTTATTCGCGCATTAAACTTCAAATTTCTCGGGACCTTTCGATGACGGCAGCTCACACACCCTGCACAGGCATGGACGACACTGTTCATTACAGTTTCCATATTGTAACGCATACGTTAGGACGTTAGCGGTCAAAAACAACGCGTTACCGCCAACACTGCAGCTGCATGGGGCCTTTAGGACCCACCTCGTCGTACTCCTTCATGGAGAACAAATGGCCATGGTAGGTTGATGTGAAGATACAGCCGAGGGTCACGATGAATATGGCGTAGATAAGGCTCAACATCGTCGTCAAGTTTCGTCTGTGGAGAAAAAGAACATGATCCATTTAGGCAATACGAATAAAGTTTCTATCACCAATCACATTACCGGCCAGAGCACGAGTTGTGAGAAATAAAGCACAACACGTACTCTCGGATCCCCATTTCGAAGTGAATGCAAATGATTGCGCCTTTTCGTTGTGTACCTGTTGTGCATAATTTACTAACACAGTCAGCAACAGAAGTTTTTTTCATAGCAAATGACTCCCGTAAAGATAACTAATACTGTTTCTCTTCTGAATCTCAAGTATGCAAGTGCCATGTGTTGAAAACATTCTGGTTTTACGTGAAACGCAAATGTTTTCCATTCACCTAAAAGCAGGATCCTTCTTGTGACTAGCTGAAATAGGCAAGAGGCTTGGATTTCATTTCTTGCAATAAATACGCGGTTAAGCCGCGTGTATTTCGTTCTGTTCTATCGAGCAGAAAAACTGGGCTTCTAGTGCCCGTAAACTTCTCTTCCGGGACAAGTCTTTTTCGTACCACTACCGTGTTGCATCCCGTATCTCGACGTACAGATGCAGCTTTGCCCTCAAGCAATTCTCTCACTTGTGGGAATCGAGAGCGCCCTCCTACCTGGCGCCTCGTTGCCCAGCTGCCGCGCGCGCGCCGTCAGCGTAGCCCGGGCGCGCATAAGCACCGGCATCCGCCAAGATGGCTGCCAGGGCGCCTCTTGGTCTGGGCCAGTCAACCGTCGGCTCCTTTCCGTGCTGGCATGTCTGGGCACGCTACGCTGGCGCGCTGCGCGGGCCTACGCAACACCACCTAGACTATTCACAAGGCCCGTTCATACCCCTCTCTCCAGACGGCATACGTCACGCTAGTTGTCCGATGTTATGACCGGCACAGCAAGGAGGTGGCCTGCAAGGGACGCTCATCGGCGTAACGGTCAAACGCTGTCCGCGTCCTGCAGGAACGCGGAAGGCGTCTGTGTGCGCCGCAGGAAATGCACATCAGCGTCACTGGGACACACAGTCGGCGTATAGCGCGTGCACGGACGGCTATAAAAGGAGCGTGTCGGGAGTGCGCTGTGTTCTCTCTCTGGACTTCACTGGCCCGCTCATTTTGAGTGCGCTCAGGGCCCTTGTGATCGAAACGCGCGTCTGTACGCTCTCGTTGCAATGCACTTCTCTTGCAAATATGTATATTAAACGCATCTTCTACTTGTTCGTGAGACGCGTCGCAAAAGTCGTCTTTCGCTGTATCCTGGGTGGCAGCCTCAACCTCTCACCCGACATATCACCGACTGTCCAGTGGCCGAGGACGCGTCGCTCAGGTGGTGGTGTTGGTCACCCCGCGCACTTTTAAGTGTGAATACACTTTATAAGCGACCCCAAACCATCCACCGCCGTCGGCGGCGTCCGCAGTCTTCTCTCTATCTTTAAAAGAAAGAGGACTTGGCGGGCCGCAGCGCGACGCTCTACCGAATAAGCCACGGACGCGACGCTGATATCGGTGTCAGTAACGCGCCTTATACCCCCTCCCCCTTCGCTCGCTCCCCCGCTCTCCTCGCTCGCTGCAGCTGCGCGCGCACCCCTCTCTCTCGCGCGCCCGCCTTCTCTCTCAGTCTCCCGTCGAGAGCGGGTCGTGCGATGGATGTCCCGGAGGCAACGCTACCATCAACAACGAATGCAGTACAACCGAATGCCAGCACTGCACCCGTCGTTGGAGGTGATGGTACCGCGGTGGTTTCGCCGACGTTGGAAGACAAGGCGGCGCTGCGAAGGGCTCGTGAGACCGAACGTAAGCGGGCGAAGCGTGCAGGGGATGCCGAACTGCGTGCTCACGAGGCCGAGTGCAAGCGGGCGAAGCGTGCAGCGGATGCCGAACTGCGCGTTCTCGAGGCCGAGGACAAGCGGGCGAAGCGTGCAGAGAATGCCGAACTTCGTGCTCGCGAGGCCGAGGACAAGCGGGCGAAGCGTGCAGCGGATGGTGAACTGCGTGCTCGAGAGGCCGAGATGAGGCGTCAGCATCGAGCCGCGAACGCGGCCCAACAAGCGGAACGACAACGCAAGCGTCAGGCGGAGAAGGGCGATGAAGGCCGGCGTCAAGACGCCGCTCGCAATCTTCAACGGCGAGTGGACGTTCCCGAAGCCGTTCCAGCCAGTGAACGTGCCACGCGGGAAAGGGTGCGAGCCCCGGACTTTGCTCGTCCGGACGCGTCGTGAAGTGTAAATAAATAATACTTCGTATATAATGTATCTGTGTACAAATGCTTCATGACAAACAACACTTAAATTCATTAATTATACGTTAATCATCATCATCATCAGTAATAAAACTCCCAAGCATTTCCCCGAGGGTGAACATGGTCAAGTGCGAATGCACGGGGTGATGCTATGAGGGGGAGTAAAGTTAAAATCCGTTGGCATTCGCCAGTGAGTTAAGGTAAACTCCCCCGTGTGATCAAATTGCGATTCCCAGGAACCATTACACCATAAAGGCACCATAGTGTGATTAATTCATATAATAGTGCGAATTAATAAATACCCCTCGTAGCATCACCCCGTGCATTCGCACTTAACCATGTTCACCCTCGGGGAAATGCTTGGGTTTTTTTTACCCCGAACGGCGGACAAGCCACGACAGGTTTGCCTTTCATCGCTACCTGCTTCGCTGGTTAGACTGCGTTAGGCTTGGTGCTGCATCGCACTGCTCTGAGTCTTCGTCTGTTCCCACGTGTCCTATTTTATTGGTGTTGTATTTGTGAGTATGTGATTACACATCGATCAGTGCGACATGGAACGTTGTTGTGTTCCCGGGTGTCGCGGCAATCATGACAGTGGTCCCAAAGTGCGTGTTTTCGCATTCCCCAAGGATGAAGCTCGGATGAAGTCTTGGATAAAAGCCATTGCGCGAAAGGATTTTACACCAAGCATACACTCCAAGGTGAGAAACTGCTGAAGTTTGTTGTCTTACCGGCTCTATCGCATTACTGCCGTTCTGGCTCTGTTACTGTTGAACGGAGCGAGTATCGTGAGTGGTGATGGTAGTTTTGTCGCGCTTCAGGTGGGGCAGTGTAGTAAAATAGAACAAAAATACTCAGGCTCGTGTCAAAGTTCCCATTAGCCCGTTTTGTAAGAAAGTAATAAAGTCACTGTTATGCTTGGCGCAGGTCTGTGAACTCCACTTCCTCGAGGCTGACTTCTTCACAAAGCTGTCACATTTCGACGCAGCGTCGGGACGGACATTGACAGTCGACAGCGAGAGGGTGCGCCTAGTGTCAGATGCTATACCATCGGTGTTTCCGAACTGTCCGTCCTACCTGAGCACGAAACGCAATCGTCGAGAATCTCCTGTTCTGATGGTTACAGGACGTTCGTCACTATGTTTGTTGATAGCGGACGAGAAAGGATCGACATGAACTTTTTATTTCATGGCATGGGTGGAACGGCTGACGGCGCACGGATACGCTACCGTGTGCAGTGCCGTTGAGTCGGACGTCGCGGCCAACCCAGCAGTCAGGGTCGCAACTCCGGAGGTCCAGGGTCAGGCCCCGGCTCACGCGGACCACGCCCGGTAGTCCTCGCCCACGAACCTGCTCCCGGCCACTGCAGCCAGACAGGAGCCGTTCAGCAGGCCCCGTCCTTGGACCTTGTACAGACACACCGGAGCTCGACCTGGCCGACACGTACGGGTCTCACGTCCGGCTCAGGAACGCTGCCAGGAACTCGTCGTCTCGAGCGGCGCACCGCTTCCTCTGCCTTCGTGGCCTCAACTCTCGAGCTCTCTTTTCCGCACGTTCCTTCTTCTTTGCCAAGGCACCGCCAGGTACCCTCGGGTGCACACTGCAGCTCATGAGCTCGTGGCCCACATCCGTGTCTGGCGCATCACTCGGCACCGCTCGGCGATCCTAGATTCAGCCAGCAACTTCCCTGGCACCTGGATCCTCGGCCACCCTGGACCTCGCCCGGTTCCGTGCTTCTCTGTGCGCACTCCCACGTCTCGCCCGGCAGAACGTCTCGCTCGTCCCTTGCCGAAGTGCGATGCTCTGGTGACACCGGCGCTTGATGGCGTGGGTGCGGCCACGGAGCAGTCAACCCGCATCGGAGACGCGATGCTCCATGCGGGGCATGGCCAGCCCGTCCAGCGAAGAGCGTGCGCCGAGACGCGATGCTCGACGCAACCGTGACCATTAGCCAGGCCACGTTCATCGCTGTGTCGAACGGCTGACCGTGGAGACGCCTCGCCGAGATCCGCGATGCCCTCGGCAAGGAAGAGAACAGCAAGCCAGGCCGCGCCCCGAGATGCAGTACTCGTGCCGGCAATGCCGCCCCAGCTGGTAGTTGGACGACAGTAGCGTGGACAGCCGCGTTCCCTGGCCGGAACCTGAATCGCCTGCGTCCGACGCTTCGGCCCGCTGTCTCCCGTCTGCCGCTGCTTCGGCTCATCCCCAGCCACAAAGCCCACTGCCACGTGATGGTCGCTCGTGGCCCAATCGTGGCACGCCACCTCTATGGGCCACCACAGGTCATCAGCTGATTCGCTGACACTCACGCGCACGTTACACGCGCCTTGCCCCGCACTTCCGTCGTTGTCGTTTTCTTCACTCATCACACCTGTCTCGAAATGAGCTCGAGTGGAAGACGAGGCCTTGATCAAAGCGATTAAGAACTCTATATGCGCAAAAAAAGCGAAGAGGAGAGAAATGCTGTGTCCTCTTTCGAACACTTAAGAGGCAAGCTTTCTGCTGTATGCAGTAATGATTTCTGGACCATCAAGGCCAACGATCGTTGTGTGATGTTTCTCCGCATCGAAGATAATCCTTCACCGCACGTGAGGTTTTCCGTCACTGTGCTTGCTGATCTCTCACTTGCAGTCTCAGCGGTATGATCAAGCTGGTTTCATTACCTTGCGGAGGCGCAGTTCCAGACGCAGTGCGCGACATCCGGACGTTGTCCTCACTGAGCTGGAAAGCCACATGACTGAGATGCCTGAAGTTGCAAGTCCGTCGAAAACAGTGTCAGTGTTGCAGCATATCGGCTCTCTATTGAATGAACTGTCCCAAGACAGTGACACGACCGAAGAACACAGTGGTTTGTTTCGTTTGCTAAATGAGCAAATAGCTCTCGCACTCGCTGCCCCCATTCGTCGCTACAGTGCTGAAACATTAGTGTTTTCTAGCATCCTGCACTCCATATCTCCGCACGCCTATAACTTTGCCAGATCAGCGTCGACGTTGACTTTACCCCATCCTTCAACCCTGCACCGCGTTTGTTGCAAGTATGGAGGCGATCCACTGAAGGAGCAAAACGAAGCGAACTTCCTCTCCTACATTCGAGAAAGAGTGAAGTGCATGCAGCCGCACGAAAAGACGGTGACGCTAATGGTTGATGAAATTCATATAAAGCCATACTTCGATTATAAAGGGGGCAGCATAGTTGGATCTGCAGCCAATTCTCAAGGGCAGCCACAACCGCTCATGTTTTCATGCTTCAGTCGCTCTTGTCATCAAACAAAGATGTGCTTCACATTCTTCCTGTTGCTAAAATGACCGCCGAAATTCTACATGAGTTCTGCAAGAAAGTAATTTTAGAAGCGGAATCTATGGGCCTCAGGGTCATTGCTGTAATTACCGACAACAATTCCCTCAACCGGAAAATGATGTCGTTTTTCTCAGAGAAACAGGAAGTAAGCATTGTACATCCTCATCCAGCCGACAACAATCGGCCTCTGTTTTATGTCGTAGACCCTGTGCACATACTGAAATGCAGCAGGAACAACTGGATGAATAAAAAAACGAAGGAATATGCTTTTACTTTCCTGATGTGAGCCTGTGAGGAATATTGCCCGACGGGCCGCCCAGAATGAAAGCAGCATCATTTGAAGCCGTACGGCAGCTGTATGCACTGGAGCAGACATCGCTTTCCAAGCTTGGCTACAAGTTAAATTCCAAGGCAATCAATCCAACACCTATGGAGAGACAAAATGTAAAGTTGGTGTTAAATGTCATTAATCCGTTTGTATCAAACGCATTTGAGACGCGTGGCGATGCCCTTGAAACCACATGTGCCAGTTCAACAGCTCTCTTCATAAACATCTTATCGACGTGGTGGAAAATCGTCAACGTGAAGACCCCTTCGAAATGTCGCCGACTGAACGACACCCTTCAAAATCCAGTGAATTCTACGGTGGATCAACAGCTGGTTTTTCTTAGTGGCATGGTAGACTGGCTGGATGCTTGGAGCAGCGTCAACATGAGCCGTGGCTGCTTGACAAGGGAAACACATTCTGCGTTGAGACTCACTTGCTACTCCCTTGTTGAGCTGTCGCAGTACTGTTTAAAAGAACTGAAGTTCAAGTATGTCTTGCTGGGAAAATTTCAAGCTGACACTCTTGAAGATCGCTTCGGTCGCTACCGTCAGCTTGCTGGTGCACAATATCATGTTTTCGTGAGGCAGCTTCTGGAGTCTGAAAAGAAAATTCGTCTGCAAAAGCTGCTGATGCTTGCGCAGCCAGACATCAGCAGCGAAAGTGACACAGAAGTATCGCAACATAACTTCTCTGTTCACATCTGAAATGATGAAATTTCCAACCCAAAGCATGACGTGGAGGTCGTTGCTTATATCGCTAGATATTGTGCTCATTCAGCTCTGAAGAAGCTGTCATGCGCATTTTGCAGCAGCGTGCTCGTCCTGGAGAGCAGGAACATAGATGTGGAAGGTAACACAATGATTGACAACTTGTCAAGAGGAAGCTTAAAGTTTCCGCAGCCATGTACTGTGCACATGGTGCTGGTGACAACGCTTGTTGTCGAAAAGCTCACCAAGAGAGAAAATGCAAAAGCGTTCCTCGCGTCGAACAACCAACGTGGCATTGTAAGCTCCATTACCACATCACTGCTAGGAGATGTTGAGCTAGAGACTTCTGAAAATGGCCATACCTCTGAGACTATCGTGCGGCATGTAATGCGTGTTGCAACAAATGTCGCTCTGATCAACTTTTGTAGACTTCGAAATGACACCATCTAAAGCACCGCACAAAAAAGGCAGCTGACAGAAAAATCAAAACCTTGAACAAGAAAAGAGGTAGGATAGTTTTAGCCTTTCGTCATAATAAAACCACTTCTACAAATGCGTTTCTGACTATCACAGTTTGATCACAAAGTGTAAAGACAGGCGTAAACAAATACAGACCGCACAGGAACAAAAAAAGAACAAAAAAGAAACACCGGCTTTCAATAAGTGCCCACAGCAGATATAACGAGAACGAGTGGCGACGACGGCCGAGGTGCAGGTGGGCAACTAGCGTGACGTCACGCTCTCCCTGGAGGGGCCTTGTGAATAGTCTAGGTGGTGTTGGCCTACGTCACAACGCAGCGCCATTTCCCTTTGGGCCGCGCGTGACATCCTCCTCTCCTACGAGCTATGTTGCGCCTGACGATACGCTCGTCGCGGCAGATGCTCTCAGGCCTCCACGAGAGGTTGACGTGCTGCTTAGCAGGCGGCTTCTCGTTCGTGGGTTCGACTTCGGCCCTTGTGCGGGAGTGGTAGCGCCCTAGGCAAGCGTACTTGCTCGGTCTTGCGGAGTTCCCTATACGGCCTGCAAGCCCGTGAGTGTCGCACTGTGCTGCATCTTGAGTTAATGAACCCGTTGTTCTTGTTTTCCTGCCTTGTGCGTGGTTCCTGCGCCGTGTCGGAGAAAACGACGAACCCGGCCACAGGGTCTACGCACGCAGCGGCAGTGGAGGACGTCGCATCCCTACACGGTTGCGCTTAGTAGGTAAGCCTAGTGCAAACCTATCTCCACACACTACAGGCAGATTTCCGACATCAGCGACAGTTGGGGTAGGCGTCGACATCGTATCCACGACTGGGATAGTCTCCCCAGTCTGAATTACGACGTACCCTTCATCCGGTTTCTCCGGTGTGTGAGCGTTGTCTACTTCTTTGGGTGACGGCGTGCACGACGCCAACCGCTTTTCCTGAGTTTGAGTTGTCTCCGCCGACGAACCGTTCCTGCCACTTGACCAGCCTGTTGCTGACTGGTTGTTTCTTGTCCGAGACCAACATTCAAACGCACAGTGCCCTATCTTATTGCACAAGAAACACGGACTTTGGCCTTTGAACAGGTGCTTAGCAGTTTCTGCTTTGCAAGCGTCTGCTGAGCTATCCTTATCTAGTTTGTCCTCGCTCAAATTGGACAAATCCTGGGCTTCCAGAAAGCAACCTGCGTTCTGCGCTAAAGAGTGCAATTTTTTACAGTTCCTCTCCTTCAGAAATACCCTCAGGGTGGGTGAGCTTCCCTTCATGAATTGTTCTGAAATTATTACGTCACGAAGAGCGTCATATGTTTTCTCGACATTTGCCAGCTCCATCCAACGGTCGAAATGACCTGCTATGCGAGAAGCATATTGGAGCCCCGTCTTTTTGTCCTCTGGTCTCGCCTTACGAAATTTCTTGTGGTATTCTTCAGGCGTATACGGGAATCGTAATAGCAGTATTGCCTTCACGTGCTCTTAGTTGGTGGCGGAAGCAGAGTCAAGTCGATTAATCAGGGATGAAGTAACTTGTGGTCACTTAGACCGTTCCGATAAGTGATTGGTCCGACAGTTGCACCGCCGTTGCTGCTCACTTGAATTGTATAACTACGCCCTCCGAATTTCTTTATTGTGTTTCGTTCATGTACCTTGAATTTCTTGTTATTCAAGCTTTCTGCATATCGGGAAACATTCGCGTATTACATTTGTTTGAGTGTCAGTGACTAGACACGCTTTGTCACGATGTTGTGTTATTTTCTGTGTATTACATGTTATTGATGACCGCCCTATTACTCTTTGAAGTTTGTACCCCCCTTACTCAATGCTCTCATTGAGCTTGTAAGGTATCATAAATAAATTAATAAATAAATAAATAACACCTCTCCCGTCAGACACAAGCAGAGCGAAAAGGCCCACTTGCTCCGAGGCCACTCTTGAGACACCGCGACGCGCTCAAAACGCTGCAAATATGCGTCGAGGTCATCTCGCATCTCATTGAATGGTGGCGATAGCTTGTGCGGGCCACAGCTATCCATTATAGCGGGGACGCTGCGTCGTCGCTTACCGGTCGCCCTCTCTTTCGCGCGTTCGAACCAGTCGTCTGATCTTGCAACTTTATCTTCAAGTGCAAAACGCGCTCCTCGGAGTGCAGCCATCTTTCCTCCAGCGCGATCTTTTCTCGCTACTCGTCGCGAACTTGCGCGCGAAGGTTCCTTTCAATTACGCGCTCCACGTCAACCGATTGCTGTAGTGCTGATCCCGTTAGACCCCTGTCCGTTCCGATCGTGTGCAATTTCTCTAAATCCATCGGTTCGTCCCGCCCGTCTGGCCATCGGCAATAAGGTAATGCCGATCTATCCTGGCAAGGCTCGCCAAAGTTTGTGGGCAACTGTGGGCGCAGGTTAGCCAGATGAGGACAGAGGACGCTCGAGGACAATGAGAGACTTTTATATACACGAAGCCGGACAAGGGAATACACACTACATAAACTCACACATATGTACACGCGTTCGTGGTCTTACGCGGAAGGGAAGTTTATGTTTTAGTTCGTCCACTCACGTTGTATTTTTGAAGTGTGAACGATCCGATCGACCTGGAGCTCTCTTGTCGTCAGGAGGCGGTATGCCTGGGGCTTGTGGAGTCGGTACCGAGGCGGGGCCTGGCCTAGAAGATAACCGCCAGGGACATCCCAGTACGGTGATCAACGCCTTGGCTTGCCTGTACTCACACCGAGAACAGCGTACCGACGACTGCCGCGGACAGACCTGGGACAGCGTCTTGCTCCGAGACCCGGACAGCAGCTGGCCGGGAAGAACGTTGCTTCAGACGAACCCGGGTTGAGGTGGGGCGATTTCCAGTCCAGAACCCACCCGAGAACTTCAACGCCGAGACGAGGCCCGGACACGGAGGGTCAGAACGAGCAGTCGGGGCGTGGCCCGAACTTGTTCTTGCGCTCTGCTCTCTCAGGTTAGCCGAGCTGTCCCCGTGGCTCAGGAGCTTTTCACGAGGTACGCCCACGAGCACGCGCATAGGTGAGCTTCATCGTTTCACCGCTATCATGGTGATTCCCGCGCATCCTGAAATGCTAAATCGGCCCCGCACACCGATCTTCTACGTCAATGCACGACGCACACTCTCCGGGGCAATGTTTTTCACCACACCGACTTTGGACCGAGAAATTAACACGTGATGTTACGTGTTTTTGAAAGGGAGAGGACCATTGGCCACCTATGCGTATCTGAATAGTTCGAGGATTTCAGGAACTCGGAGTGGGCCTTTATCTGTTCGAGGATTTTCCAAAAACACAGTAGGCCTTTCGACTCCGTTTCTGAGTCCTGAAGAGGAGATTAATGTCCGCCTGGTCTTGGAGATATCCTATTTCAGAAATCTCCTCGAACCGGGAAAAGAGTCGGGTTGATGTTGAGGCTGTCTATTATGACAGTCTAGCAAAGAGACTTCATGTACAGTCCCATTTTGCTTACTCCTCGTCCTTTCTTGCTCCCCCTTCAGCTAACTTCACAAATGGACGAAATCGACCCCGGAGGCCACTGATCGAATCAAATTATATGCTCTTCAATCTATGTTTTTATTTACCCTCCTATTATATGACCTATGCGCACATGGAATACTATACAGGAAATACAATATGTAACTTCCTGTAGCATGAAAAATAACTTATGAATTACAGAACAGGAAATACAATCGTTAACCCTAGGTAATATAAAGCGTGTGAAACTTGAAATATAATACAGGAAATACACTAGACAACTTTATGCAGTATAAGACATGTTACATTTTGTTTACAAACGGTAATTACAATTTTACATTTGTTACATTTCGCACGTTTTTTACAAACAGTAATTATTCAAACAGTTACACAGTTGAGAGAATCCAAACCCTTGATCCGAGTGTGGGAGAGGACGTTGTTAGCCTGTGCACAGCAAACGTTAAACTTTCATTCATATAACCCGGCTTTTCCTAAAAATCATCTATTGACAAATTCAAAAACCCATCTTGTCCCCTGAACCAAGAGGCAAAATAAGGTAATATAAATTGACTATTACTAAGTGAATATGAATTTGGAAAACAACGCAATAGAATGGTGAGAAAAAACAAAACAATCAAAAATAAATAAATAAAATAAAATTAGGAATTTGAGAAAAAAGGCTATTGAAGGCAATAATTGCCATCGCTCAAGTAAATGAATTGAAAATATAGTAATTTAAAATCAAATTATTAATAATGAAAGAAGGTATTTCGTTATAAGTATAATAAGTCGGTGGAACAAGTGGTCCAGTATAACTTCAAGAGAAATAGAACTATTTATAATTATATAATATTGAGGTAGCAGGAGAGAACCAGGAAAAAAGAAAATTTGAAAAAAGGGAAGAGAAAAAAAGAGAAAAACCTTATGGTAATGGGAAGAGTTGTTCTTTCACCTTTTTTTTCTTCACGGTGTCAATTGATATTTTTACTCCCTTCCTCTCCCCCCCCCCTTTTTTTTCCTCATTGCTGATAAACTTGGTTTCTGTTCTCCATTATTTTCCGCCTTACTTTTTATTTTTCCTTCCCTTTCCTTCCTCTCCCTTGCCTTGCCCAATAATTACTGTCCCTTACCCTACCCCTGTCGAAGAAAAAAAGTAACTTTATGTTCTAAGTATTTTTCTTGATGTAGTTCACATTTCTTCCAATATTTTGAGTGATTCAGCATCTTTAAAGAGTTGGTTCCTTTTCGTGGTTAAAGCATTCCCATATTTATTCTTTAGTTTTTTGTATATTTACACATTATTCTGCAATATTTCAAGTAATGATCCAGATTCTTAGCCATTTCCCCACAGAAACATTGGTCACTATTTCGCATTTTAGATCTATGTAGATAAAGTGGGAATCTACCGTGGCCTGTTAATAATTGTGATTTATTGTGATTTGCGACAAAAGCATTGGGAATTTTATCAATGGAAGAGATCCATCCGTCAGTATAGGAGTTGTTTTGTTGTACTTCCAGCTTCCACCGGTCATTTCATTTATTATATATTTGTTTTGCTATTTCGGTGCTGATAAACTTTTTCGACAATGGTAAGTAAATTTTTTTTCCGTAATTTATTGCCTTTTTGCCAGTTCATCTGCGATCTCATTGCCGAAATTTTCACTACGTCCCTACACATATACCTTAATTATTTGTTGCTTTTGAGTTGCTTTGTGTAATCTTATTTTTGTTTCGTTTATATACGGGTTTAGGTTATCAGGATTATTAATTTCTTTGAGACATGATAAAAGTTCTATAATTATTCGATACCTTTGATCTTCTTTCTGTTGAGTGACATATTTTGGTCCTACAGGTTATAGCTATAGCATCTGCCTTAAAATTGTTGCTATATCTAGGTAGTGAGTACTATCTCACTGCCAATATTTTTGAAAATTTATTAAAAACTACAAACGCTGCTCCTGGAATATATAAATCACATGAGCCATCGGTAAAAATATAAATCTGAACATTCTATCAAAATGTAGTTTATATGGAAAGCTCATTTTTTCCGCTGGGTGGCATTCCCATTTATCAACTACTGATCTAATGCCCTGCGTATCATATACTTCGTTCGCCCAAGTGAATGGTTTCTTTTGCTGCATTATATTATCTACTTCCACTTCTTTTTCTATCCTAAGCTGAACGTATGGTAAGTTTGCTAATATATTTAATGTATTGGTATACACAGTATGGTATGCTTTAGTTATTATTAATATTGGTATAACTTGGATTGTTTTTAGTTCTTTCTTCATAATTTATACGTTTCTATACCGTATCAGTGCCGCATATGTGATTTTTCTTTCTGTTGCTCTTTTGCATATTTCTCTTAAATGTTTCTCTTTCATTCCTTTATTCTTTTCAGTAAACATATTTAAATTCATTGTCAATTCTGATACTTTTTCTTTTACGTATTCCAGGTGATGTAAGAACGTAAACCTTCGTCAAATATTACTCCTAAAATGTTTATCATGTCTAAGTAAATATTATTATCACCCAGTTTTAATAACAAAAGGCATTTTATACCTTCCTTCAAATAATATGTAATGAGATTTTAGTGTAATAAACTCAATTTGCTTAGCTTCAATCCAGTTGTCTATTATTTGTGAGGTTTTATTTGCTGTTTGTTGTAACTCCTTTCAGACTTGCCTTTGACTATTATTACTATATTGCCAGCAAATGCTTGAATGAATGCTTTCTCCGAAACTCTTTTAACTAACAAATCTGATACTGTTATTGTCCATAATAATGGACCTAGTGGTGACCCTTGGGGGCAGCCTTTCTTTCATTTCATCCTTAGATTTACCTCCACAATTTATATATATATATATATATATATATATATATATATATATATATATATATATATATATATATATATATATATATATATATATATATATATATATCCTTCATGACTGCTTCCAGAAGTCGGATCAGATTTTCAGGACAATTCTTTTCCGCGAGATATTTTATTATATTATCTAGCCTAATTGTCTTGAACGCATTATTCATATCTAGAGAAATCAATAAATCCGCTTCTTTCGCATCCCATACATTACCTAGTGCTCCGAAATGTTTTTTTTTTTTTTGCGGCCTCGTGATTGCAGTGTGTGTTTTCTAAACCATGGCGATAAAATAAGCTTTCTGTTCTGTGTTTACTTTTACGTGCCTTATTTGATGCTACTGCTTACGTACATATATTCCCATGCATTCGCTTTTCTGCCAAGGTGACTTGTTAAACAACTATGCCGATATGTGTGCGTGCATCGAGTGTAGTGTACCAAACAATCTGCTTACTGCTTCGTAAAATGGCGCAATTGAGTGTGCCTAATCATATTGAAAATAATCAGGAGCCATCTTAAGTATCTTAGGAGGGCCATTAAAGAATCATTGTAATACCGAGTGGTCTGTCTTGCCGCCCCGCCACGGTGGTCTAGTGGCTAAGGTGCTCGGCTGCTCACCCGCAGGTCGCGGGTTCAAATCCCGGCTGCGGCGGCTGCATTTCCGATGGAGGCAGAAATGGTGTAGGCCCGTGTGCTCAGATTTGGGTGCACGTTAAAGAACCTCAGGTGGTCGAAATTTCCGGAGCCCTCCACTATGGCGTCTCTCATAATCATATGGTGGTTTTGGGACGTTAAACCCCACATATCAATCAAATCATGGTCTGTCTTGTCCCGGAGCGTTCCAACGAGGAAAGTGCATAACAGCGCAAACGACAGGACGGGATAGAAGAGACGAGAACAGAGCGCTGAACTAACAACCAAAGTTGATTGCAATCCAACTGCAAAATATAGGAAAACAGAATCGGCGCATAACTACACAACATCAGCAAAATCGAACATACATGTGCCGAACGGCCTACCTTATCAAGAGCCAGTCATGTCAGGGGACCTTAGATAACGAAATTCACAGCCGTGAAGAAGAATCAAAGGTACGTTAACACAAGAAGCACCAAATTGTTGAATGTGGAAGGCTTCGCTAATCTCGCGCTCGCGCTCGAGCAAGGTTGTTAGTTCAGCACTCTGTTCTCGTCTCTTCTATCCCCTTTTGGTCATTTGCGCTGTTAAGCGCTTTCTCCATCTACCATGCAGCACCAACCAGCCCAATCAAGCACCTTTTTAAAGTTCCAACAAGCCTTTTCAGGCAATTTTCCATAGGCACATAATTGTGCATTACGCAAGCTTAACAGGTTTCCACTTCAGGATTCTTTATTGTGCGAGTTTATATTGCATTCTCATACCATAGGCGCTACGAGGTAGTAGAGGTTGCCTGTGGACATCACCCGGAGACATACAGCTTGCTACCGCTACGTGCATAATACATTACTCACCTGGTGGCAGACCTGTTTGACTCGAGGCTCTCCTCCGAAGAAGGAGGGCGAACGTGATTGGTGGAGACGCTGTCCGGCTGCAAGTTGCGCATACGGAAGCTCATGTTGGTTGGTGAACTGCGGCCGCTTGAGCAAGGCTGGCTGATCGTGTAAATGTTCACATTGCATTTTTCTTCGCTTTCCGTGCGTGTGTCAGGAAGCGTCTCTCCCATGCTGCCGGGCCCTTTCTGCGAGAAACACAGAATGAACAATGTGGAACATGCTTTAGAACCAGTCGCTACATTTTCAAGTTATCCAAAGATCAACATCCGATCACAAGTACATCATATATTTCAAACTGCACCAGCAGAAGCTACTGGTAAAATTAGTAATCTTTCAACTTTGTTAATGGTTTCTGCAGCAACATTGCATGCCACCATACAACCACCAACATTACCACCAAAGAACTCTGTTGTCATGGTTAACTAGAAAAAAAATGAAAAGTGCGACAGTTCATTGAAGTATTCGTGAGTAGGTTATTACCCCTCTCTAAAAATCTCAGTTCGTATTTGCTACCCGTTTATCATAATTGTTTTTTTTTCTACCCGTTCATGATGACCCTATGCTTATGATGCATTGCAACTTAGAACCAGCTGTTCACCTTAGACTCCTGCCATGCTGTACTATTTGTGGTAGATATAAAATTCGGCAGATCCCACGTGCTCCGGGAATCAGTGTCATGCAAGGCATGCCTAAGGAAAGTGACTGTGGTGCAATTGTTTCTTGAGCGAAGCAATACAAAATGGCGCTAAACATCTGTACAAGTGTAAAACGCAGCGACTTGTATGTTGATCACTCTCAAATGTTTTACATGACCAGTTCTTAACAGTCACGAAACGATGCCAACAGGAACGTTGGTATTTCCAACACCAAAAGCCATAAGTGGAAATGCAGCATTTGTGCTTGCAAAGATCTCAGCCCTAGATAGTACTGCGCAGACCAACTTGAGCGGATCGTGCTGAACTACAATGGACGCTAACAAGACGTGACGCCTGTGTAATTGGAGTACACATGTAACCTTTATATAATTTATTGTTCAGCACTCTAACCACAATTACCGTTTCTTCAACACTACGTCTGCATAGGGTTTTTTTTTTCAAAAGTGTTTGGAGACGTGGCATGGCTCCACGGTAGAATACTGAATTTCCACGCACAATGCTTCGATTTAATTCCTCCTGCGCCACTCATATTAATTGTTTGAACTCGTGGGGTATGCACGGCCGATGTCACTTTTTTAACGCTTTCGCATTTAAATTACGAGTCACGATGATGAACACAATCAGTTACTTGAATGAGGTCCGAAGTTCACACCATTCCCGTCTCCTGTATGCGTTCGGCCAGTATTTGTCAAGAAACGTAGAAGAGCTTCGTCGCCGGCGCTCTTCAGAATCTCGCGATTTATTCTCCGCGGAGAAGAAATTGTTGCCTACAACTTTTGTCTTTTTTGCAGAAGAAAGAGTAAGGCGAATCCTCTCAGATAAGGAAGGTCACGTTTTTGGGCAGAGCTTGTTTGCAAGAAATGCCAGATCAGTCATTGAGAGTAATTTTTGAAAAGCGCCGCGCCAAAAAAAGAAAACAAAATGCCCTTTGTTTACATCTTGCCAAAACGCAAAAGAATGACGTTCCTTTCTGGGTAATAGTATGAGGAAGACACACGTGGCTTGAAGGGGTCTTATGCTTCCTACAAAGACTGTCTTTTAGAGCAGTGTCTTGTAGAGCAACTAGCGAGCCCTTTCTGAGGAATCCGTGTGCGGAGAGCATCGACGTGGAAGTCCTTGACTATTCGCTTCCACACAATGAATTATTGGAGAGTGTGAAGGTGTGCATAACAACGAGTTGGACTCACGGTCAAGGTGGGGTTGACGATGGAGTCCTTCTTAGAACTGCTCATGGTACAGTCTACGGCATTGGCGTTGCCAAAGAGAGGGCGGGCGTGTGCATTGCGTCGACTGTAGCAGCTGACGCATTCCTTAGCCGCGTTGATAGAAAAGTGTCAGAACGTTTAGCTGATACTGCGGAACACATCCTTCGTTAGGTCGACGACTATCTAGTGCTCGTACACAAGAATATTTACAACGATGACGTCTTTGATGAACAATTTTTAGAGAAAATGCCTGTGCTCGGAGGCTCGCAATAGAATTTCTTCAAGATATGTCGCTACAGTTTTTGAATATATAGTTACTCTTAAAGGCAGAGCACGTGTGCTGGCGTTACCGTTCATGAGCCACAAAACCAGTGCTTAATCTCGCATGTGGTCACCAAGCCTAATCAAAAACACAATATTATTTTTTGTAAGACGATAGTCTTAGTCTTTCTTGGGGACCTTAAACGCAAAAATTTTGGTCTGTCTGCCTGCCTGCCTGCCTGCCTGCCTGTCTGCCTGCCTGCCTGCCTGCCTGCCTGCCTGCCTGCCTGCCTGCCTGCCTGCCTGCCTGCCTGTCTGTCTGTCTGTCTGTCTGTCTGTCTGTCTGTCTGTCTGTCTGTACATTTGTATGTTTGTCCACTCTTAACGGCACCGGGTACTTGAAACGGTCGACCCCATCCACAGCGCCCATCAATGTTGCTTAAATATTAGCGTTCATACTTGTGCAATTATCAATTATAAGCAATTATTGCGCAAGTCTGGGGCACCATCACGACACGTATGTATTCTGCATGCGCATCTTTTGCTAGAAAAGGCATACATTGGTAATTTTAGGGACCGTAGCGCTTATCACGCTGCGCTGACCATGCAACGCTTGCACGAGAAGGTGAGTGTTGCACAAGAAGGTGAGACGTGATGGTGGTGGCACCTACCCGTCGCCTTGCGTTCTACACCTTATCATCCCTGAGACGGGCGCGCACACCCGTCTCAGAGCCACGTGCTTTGTTTTCCAAGAACACTGCCAGGTGGCGCTCATGTCTCATGTGTGATGTGACTTGATGCGCTGGTTCGCCTCCGCTGCACGCTCGAGGCACTCTAACGCAGCGCCTCAAAAAAATCATTCTCTGATTTTCTTGCGCAGAACATCAAATAAAATTTTCGCTCTCTCCACACGCAAGACTATCGTCTTTCGACGACATTTGCAGATTGCATGCAGATACGGGGCCATTTTTTTTGCTTAAAATCTTTGTTTCTACAATCATGTGCGGACAACGTCTGTTTTAGCCTTAATGACCCGATAAACAGGCTTGGTACAGCTGGGTACCCCAACCGTGTTTTGAACACTGCAGAATACTCATTCCAGTAATTAAAGGTATGGAAAGAACCCCCAAACGAAGCTTGCAGTTCTTTTCACAGGTTGGCCCACGGCCTGAAGTTGCATCGAGGTGTGGTGCAAACTCGACGTTTACAGCACCTTTCAATGTTACGCCCACCAACTCGAAAGATGCTGGAGTCCTGCACCACGCGGAGAAAAAAACACCTGTTATAAGTGTGCACGAGTCCAACTGAAATAATGATTGATTAATTTGTGGGGTTTAGCGTCCCAAGACCATCATGTGATTATGAGAGACGCCGTAGTAGAGGGCTCCGGAAATTTCGACCACCTGGGGTTATTTAACGTGCACCCAAATTTGAGCACACGGGCCTACAGCGTCTCCGCCCCCGTCGAAGGTCGAACTGAAAGATGCATTATTTGCCGGTTAAGTAAGCATGGCCGAGAGACGATACGTATGCGCACCTTGTGGCGCATGCTATAATCAGTGTTTGTGACGTATTATTCTCGAAACAAAGATTCCAGGTAGAAGCACAAGAAAGACAGCACGTGAATCTCTTAGAGAAGTGTTTTATATAGAAAGGAATCAGAACCGGCGTATGAGCGCATTTATGCTAACTGCTGCTTGGTCAAATGAATTTTATCGACTACGGGCTGTAACAAAAACAAGGAAAGAAAAGGATGTATGACTTGATAGCATGTTCTGTTGGCTTCTTTGACGTTTGCGTGCATGCACCACTTCATATATTCAAAGCATTCATGCTTTGAACAGAGGTTCCTCTATTTTCCCCCACAGATTCACGGGGTGGCGTCTTCCATTCCTCGAGTTCAACGCTTGGCTCTGTAAGAGAAACGGTGCTTTCAGATAGCATGTGGCCTTTCGTGGCGCTATGCGGTCAACAAATGGGGAGGCGTCTCTGCTGGGTAACTAGCGCTATGAAGTGGCACGGCATTGCATCGAGCCACAAAGAAGCCGCATGAAGGAACAATTTTGACAGGTGTGTGGTATTAGAGAAGGACACGGATCTATCGCATGTTTGTGGGAAAGCGCCCAGACGCACGTGTGATGCAAGCAGCCCTAACATTCATGCGACGCCGCATAACGCCCAATTTCTGAAATAAGGTTGACTGATGGCTTCTGTAGAACAGCGCGTGTTTGCACTAGAATTGAATTAAATAAAGGAGGCTTTGCTATGAATAACTACTTGAAAGTAAGTGCTGTAGGTGTTAGGTGTATGGGTGTGTGCGTGTGTTAATGTGGCTTGCGTTTGCGCTCTTACTATAATCACAACCCGCAGGTCGCGGGTTCGAATCCCGGCTGCGGCAGCTGCATTTCTGGTGGAGGCGGAAATGTTGTAGGCCCGTGTGCTCACATTTGGGTGCAGGTTAAAGAACCGCAGGTGGTCGAAATTTCCGGAGCCCTCCACTACGGCGTCTCTCAAAATCATGTGGTGGTTTCGGGACGTTAATCCCCACATATCAATTAATCAATCAATCAATTAATCAATCAATCAATTAATGAATCAATCAATCTAACCATGTTTTAAAAAACTGGCAGATCCCACGTATAGTGGGAATTGATATGTGAAGCACGATTGAAGAAGATTGATATGTCACTTTAAAATCACCACAACGTTACGGGCCGCATGGGTGTAGCACACAAATATAAATGTTACGCGCACTCGGGTATCTGGATAAGATGCAAGCACGCTGTATATCGCGTAACGACGGCACCACTAACATTTTCAATACCAGCCCCGCCAGTGGTATAGGGATGTAAATTATGCCGTACATGACTTCGATGTCCTGATTATCATGTTGGCGCCTATATTTGTTTGTTGTCGTCCATTGAAGTCACGTAATGAAAAAAATTAGTATATGTCAAGCTATCGAAACGGTCGCGAGCGCATCATGAGCGCGGTATATAGTCCTGTTCTTGCCAGACACGAATGTCATGATTGTCATGTTTGCACCAGTCATATTTGTTTTTATTTCTGAGATAGAATACACCACATGCATGTCATGATTAACATGTTTGGACGTGTCGTTTGTCTTCGTCATTCGTTCACGTCACGTAATATTAAATTTGGCATATGTGAAGCTACAGAGAAACATCACCCAGCGCATCGTGAGCTCGGCATGTATGTAGTCATGTTCCTACATAACACACACGTCATGATTATCATGTTTGCACCAACCATTTGCATTCGCCATCCAGTCACGTCACGTAATACCAAATTTGGTATATGTGAATCTAGCGAAACGGCCGTGAGAGCGCTATGAGCGTATGGCGTGTAGTCATGAGCTACATGACATGCCTATCAAGATTCGCACGTTAGGTCATGCCAGTTACGTTCGCCATTCAGTCATGTCATACCATACCAGTTTTGCAATATGTCAAGTAAACGAAACCACCGCAAGAGCAGCAAGACCCTGGCATCTAAATAATGACATTCAAGACATACATGTCATGATTTTCATCTTATGACAAGTCAAGCATGCTCGTCATGTAGTCTTGTTATGCCATACCAAGTTTGGTATGAATAGCATTACCCAAACGGCCAGGAAAACTAAATGTCGTGGGCGGCTATATAGAAAGATAGGCACATACGGTCTAAGACGCATTTCACATCCCAACCACGGAGCCGCCTGCACCATCCTATATGAGTCGTCCCTCAGAACATGAATAAAGCATACCATATCAAATCCATACAAACGCTGACTGACAAGTGACAATGTACACTATCCAGTTATGTGATTCTGGTTGCATGCAGCACCATTCAATCATTTAGCATGTGCTTTGTAAGCTAATGAATTAATGTTTTGTTTGTCGAGTGTGGGTGGCACTTGTACTTCACTCACGAAACGGCAGCTGAGGAGAGCGAGCAATGCTGAGTCGTGCGTCACACATCTTGTTTCGCATGAAAGCAATGGTGAGAAAATTTTGATTACAACCCAAGAGAACGAAAACAGCCTTTGCAAATAGCTATTACGAGTGGATGTACTGACTACACTGGAAGAAGTATGGCTCAAAAGCTGCGAGATTGAAGTGACTTCCAGAAATGCATTACTTCATCATTTGTAACTGTAACTGTTTCGCTCATCTGGCAAAAAATACAAGCATCGTTTACACTACGTACGTGACTAGTAATTAGTAGCCAATTGTCCATGCTAGGTATGTTAATTTCTAGAGTAAATGGGCACGTTAAGCACGAATACTTTTGCAAGCATGTTCTTACAGGGTCAAATGACGAGGCCTTAAGGGAATACGCGCTGCGATGTGCACGCCTTCATGAAGGTTTTACTGTACATTGTAATCAGATACTTTGCATAAGTGCTAGGAGTCATAAATGTTTTCTTGGACAGCGGTCTGGTTTTGGTAGATGAGGTTGGCTCAATCGAAACAAGGGGACACTGTATCAAGGCTTTATTCCTGTGACCGGTGTGCGTGTACACTTGAGCGTCTTTTAAATTTTAGCCACGCAGGAAATACGTACGCCGGCAGCGTCAACAAGGTGATCCAACACGATAATCTGACGAAAACCGAAGTGGCATTTGGAGGAATTGAGCTGCAGGCCGACCCGTCGAAATATGGATAGAATAGTCAAAAGGCATTCAAGGTGGCTTGCGAAGATAGGTGAGAAAATGATCACGTCGTCCAGGTAACGCAAACATGTCGACCATTTAAATCCTTGTAGGATAGAGCGTGTCCATCATTCTCTCGAAGGTTGCTGAAGCGTTGCAGAGACCAAAGGGCGTGACATTGAATTGGTAAACACCGTCAGTGGTAACGAAGGCGGTCTTTTCTCGGTCCATGTCATCTACAGCGATTTGCCAGTAACCCGATAGGAGGTCGAGAGATGAAAAGAAGGTGACGCCATGGAGGCAGTCGAGGGCATCATCAATGTGTGGTTGAGGGTACACGTCTTTTTTGGCAACTTTGTTGAGGCGTCGATAATCAATGCAGAAACATCACGAGCCGACTTCCTTCGTTAATAATATCTATCTATCTATCTATCTATCTATCTATCTATCTATCTATCTATCTATCTATCTATCTATCTATCTATCTATCTATCTATCTATCTATCTATCTATCTATCTATCTATCTATCTATCTATCTATCTATCTATCTATCTATCTATCTATCTATCTATCTAGCCACTTATGACATTTGGCTCTCCTGGCAGTTTTGATAACAGTATTGAACTTGGTACGGCATAACATAACTGTATGAAGAACATATTTGATTAGTCATAACATAAAAATCATGACAGGTATGTCATTAATATTATGATTTACAATTCGTGGCCCTGCAGCTCTTGCGGTGGTTTGGTTCACATGGCATGTTGCAAAACTGGTATGGTATGGCATGACTGCATGGCGAACGCAAGTGACAGAACCTAACATGAAAATCATTCGACAGTCGAACCACTCGACAGTCGCGCAAAAAGCTAATTGAATTTGGCAATGCAAGCGGTCAGCGTTTTTCACTGCGTAGCAGCAAACTTGTAATGAACAAGAAAACGTACGTATACTGCGCGGCGACCGATGAGGTTTGTGACGTCACTCCTAACCAAGTGTCGCATGCATCGAGCGGTGGCGCGTCAATGCATACTCCCCGCGCCCGTCCCCATCCATAGCTATCTTCATCGCAGCCACATGTCGAGCACGTGTCTGTACTTTTCACAAATACACGGAGCATGATGAACAAGCGGGTGCAGTTATCTTCTACAATTGATTCATGTTCAGCAGATATTATTGTTTGTACAGAGACTTGGCTGTCAGCCAAAATAAAGAACAGTGAAATATTTGAATGCGAAAAATCGTACAACATTTATCGTTACGACCGTGACGTACGTTCTGCGGGAGGTGTATTGATTGGTGTTAGCAGTGCTCTGAAATCTTATGTGGTTAATGTATCTTCCGGCCTAGAACTTATCTGTGTACGAATCTGTCTGCCAAGCCAAGATTTCATTCTCTGCGCATGTTACCGGTCGCCCACCGCCTCGCCATCGTTTTCTGACGAACTACATGATGTTTTAAACAGTGTCGTTATTAGTTACCCGAATTTGCCCTTATTTCTTTTGGGAGACTTCAACCTACCAAACATAAAGTGGCAAAGCGATATTGTAACCCTTACTCAAAATTCGTCTGAGTGTGTTGACTTCATAAACGTATGTTCTGACTTCAATTTAACCCAACTCGTACATAAACCCACACGCACTACAGCTACTTGTTCCAACACCTTAGACTTGATCCTAACAAACAAGCCGGACTTGGTTACTTCCCTTAGTTACCTTCAAGGAATAAGTGATCATTCCATGTTACACTTTAATCTAAAGGCGCGTGTTTCTTCTAACAAAAGTGTTAAAACCATCCGGGATTACTCTAGAGCAGACATCAGGTCAATTACAGAAGAAATGGAGCGATTCGTCGATGAATTCATGGCGAACTTTGAAGAACGATCAATAGAAGAAAACCGGTCTATTTTTAGAAATAAACTTTTATACTTAGCTGACCGTTATGTTCCACAAAGAAATGTCCGCACTAATCCCCGTTCGCCATGGTTCAATGTTACATTTCGACGCTTACGCAACAAAAAGAAGCGATTGTTTCGCTCTGCCAAGAGAGTAAACAGACCCAGCCGTTGGTCCGAGTACCAAAACGCTAACGCCGAATACCTCCATGAAGTTGCTAATGCAAAAAATGCTTACTTTAACGTTACACTTCCCTCTTATCTACAAAACAATCCACGAAAATTTTGGTCTCTTGTGAACGGTAACAAAAACAAGATAGTGCAATTAACACACTGTGGTGAACCTGTTCCAATAATGAATGTTGCAAGCTTTTAAACGATGCATTTTGTTCAGTTTTTCTGCGAAGTTTTTCGTCTTCTGTTCCAACAGCCCCTAGCCATAATTTTTTTCCTATGGACTATATTGTAATAGATTGGGTAGGAGTTAGAAAACTGATCAACAACTTGAATATGTCTTCTTCTGTGGGTCCTGATGCCATAAATTCCAAAATATTGAAATGTACAGAGTTGTACTCATCACTAATTCTCTCGAAGATTTTTCATCAGTATTTGCAGTGTTCATCCCTACCTGGCGACTGGAAAAAGGGCAAGGTGGTTCCGGTTCACAAATCAGGTAACACTAATTCACCGGAGAACTACCGTCCCATTTCATTGACAAGCATTCCATGTAAAATGTTAGAGCACATAATATATTCACATTTAGTTAGTTTTCTCGAAGAAAATTCCTTTTTCAACAACTGTCAACACGGCTTCAGGAAGATGGTGTCATGCGACACCCAGCTTTTGTCCTTTACTAACGACCTGTTTGTTAACGCTGATCAAGGTTTCGATACTGACTGCATTTTTCTTGATTTTGCGAAAGCATTTGACACTGTATCTCACGACTTACTAATTCTGAAGTTTACCAAACTCAACATTGACCCTAATGTTCTCTCTTGGATTAATGACTTTCTTTCTAACCGAACCCAGTACGTAACCGCTAATGACTGTTCATCCCCCTCTTGTGCTGTAACGTCTGGCGTACCTCGAGGGTCAGTACTGGGGCCGTTGCTCTTTCTTATTTACATTAACGATCTTCCCGCCTGCATCACTTTTTCAACCATTAAACTCTTTGCTGATGATTGTGTATTGTATCTGAAAATTTCTACCCCAGCTGACACCTTGAAACTTCAAAACCGATCTTAACAACCTATCCGAGTGGTGCAATAAATGGCTCATGCGTCTTAACGTGTCCAAATGCAAATACATGCGAATTTCGCGTCGTGATAATACTGCTAACACGTGCACGTATAGTCTTCATGCCGCGTCCTTATCACACGTCGATTCATATAAATACCTCGGTCTTCATATCACAAATAATCTGTCTTGGCAGATGCATGTTGACTATGTAACTAACAACTCTAACCGCATGCTCAGATATTTACGTCGCAATTTTTCATCTGCACCTTCATCACTGAAACTAACTCTTTACAGAACGCTAGTACGTCCGAAATTGGAATACGCATGCGCCATCTGGGATCCTTCCAAACATACTCTAATCCTCGCCCTCGAATCGATTCAAAACCGCGCAGCTCGTTTTGTATTTTCTAACTACTCCCGCCATTCTAGCGTAACTGCAATGAAGATGTCCTTAAACTTGCCTGATCTGTCGTTGCGTCGTAAATGTTCTCGGCTTTCACCTTTTCACAAAATATTTCATCACAACCCCATTTTAAAAGAACAGCTTTTCACAAACCCCTCCCACATTTCATCCCGTTTGGATCATGGTTTAAAAGTTGGTGTGCCATCTAGTCGAACTAATCTTTATTATGACTCTTTCATTCCACGAACAAGCAGGGACTGGAACCACCTTCCCGCCGCCATCGCCTCCATCACAGATGTAAATAACTTCAAGGTCATCATCCATCAAGAAGTGCTTTGAATGTATTGTTGCGCGTTTTAGTTGTGAAACCCCACTCCTTTCTGTAATGCCCTCGGGCCCTGACAGTAAATAAATGAAATGAAATGAAATGAAATGAGTGTCATGTAACAACATGACTACATGCCACGCTCATGATGTGCTCGCGGTCGTTTCGATAGCGTCACATATACCAAATTTGGTATTACAGTACGTGAATAGACGACAAAGGTATCTGACCAGTACAAGCATGATAATCATGAGATGCCTGTCATGTAACAACATCACTACATGCCACGCTAATGATGCGCTGGCGGCCGTTTCGCTAGCTCACTTGCACCAATTTTGGTATTATGGGACGTCAATGGCTGAAGGTGTGATACTGGTGCAAACATGATAAACATGAGATTGGTGTCATGTAACAACATGACTGCATGCTACGCTCATCATGCACTCGCGGCCGTTTCGCTAGCTTCGCGTGCACCAAACTTGGTATTACGTGACGCGAACGGACAGCATAGGTAAATGACAAATACAAACATGATAATCACGACATGCGTGTTATGTAACAACAGGACTACATGCCCACTGATTATGCGCTCGCGGCCGTTTCGCTAGCTTCGCATATTCTAAATGTGGTATTACGTGACGCCAATGGATGACGAAGTATGTGACTGGTGCAAACAGGAATAATCATGAGATGCGTGTCATGTGAGAACATGAATACATGCCACAGTCAAGGTGCCAATGCATTTCGACGTGACGCGGGGAGCGTGCTCGCCGGCATTGCCACGCCAGGCGCCAGTCCTGCCATATACTCGCATGCGCGCGCCACGCTGCGTTTCTTTGACGCATGCGCGTTTCAGCGCATTTGGCGTCCCTCTATCACGAAAAGAGGGAGACCCGGTGTCGTCTGGGTATCGCGTCGACGCGAAATGCAGCATGTCGCGTTTCGCGAAGGTTGCTGTCGGGCCGCGCCGACGGACGCTGGTCGCGCCTGGCGTCAGTCTATAGAGTGCTCGCGTTTTGCTAACGTAGCGTCGCTGTGCCCAGCGTGCGCGTGCGTCAACGCTACACTGAAGTATATTGGGCGCTTCATGATTCGCTCGCGGCCGTTTTGCTAGCTCTGCATATACCAAATTTGGTGTTACGTGACGTCAATGAATGACGAAGTATATGACTGGTGCAAACAATTTAATCCTGTCGTGACTGTCATGTAAGAACATGACAACATACCACGCTCATAGCGTGCTCGCTGCTATTTCGCTAGCTCCACAAATACTAAATTTGGTATAACGTGATGTGAATAGATGACGAAAGTAAACGACACATCCAAACATGATAATCACGACACGGAAGTGATGAACGGAATCATTTACCTCCACCTAGTAACGTTGTGCTGATTTTAAAGTGACACCAACATTTCTCATTCGTGCTTCACATATGATCGATTCCCACTCTACGTGGGATCTGCCGACTTTTTTGTGAGCAATTTAGCCACTTTTTTTAAAATCACTTCTCGCTCGGACGCTTACACGCGGTACGGCAGAGGGTGAAAGGGCGCAGAGTCACCAGTGTTGATTCGGTGAGTGACAATTTTAGTCTGGCCCAAGGGACGATCGTGGGTGTCGAAGATGTCACTGTATGAGGACGGAACCTGGCATAGAGCGTAGTTCTGGTTAGGCGAAAGCTCTAATCCAATTATGCTTCAAAAAATAGCATCGTCCGAGCGGGGTCACCGTGAGACTGCGCTTCGATCAGGAGCAGATACAGCGACAACACTGACATCGTCGTCTGTTACGGCAGTTAGAGACATCTGGGCTAGAGACATCTGTCAGGGCAACACTTGACGGGTGAAACCTAAGTTAAGGAGCGGAAGGAACACACAGTTATCCGCTATGGTCGCGATCGTATAGGGCACAGTAACACTGCGCGTCAGCCGAATGTCAGTAATCGGCGTAACTATAAATCACCGTAAGGAACGGGAGGGGCCGATGACAAAGACACGTACGTGATGGCTCGAGGTCGCAGGCCAAGGAAAGTGGTTGGGCTCAGGCGGCTGGTGGACTGTGCAGAGTAGTCAGCAAAGATTGGGAGATCAAGGCTAAGGGTACCAGATGAACAGTCGATTAAGGCCGAGTGTGAAGAACGGAAATCAAGGCCAAGTATTAGGTCATGGGGGCAACAGGCTAGCGCGGCAAAAATACCACGGAGAGACGACCGGCAATGCTGAAACAAGCAGTGCACATTCCGATTACTGGTACAGTACGACCATCGGCAACACGTATCGCCTGCGTCGTAGACGGTGTCATAATCTTTTGCAAGCGGCGTTGTAGAGAAGCACTCATAATAGACAGCTGCGCACCTGTGTCAATGAGGGTGGTCAGAGGAACATGGTCGACTTGTACTTAAAGCGAGCTGTGGTGCGTGGGACACGTCAGTAGAGATTTTTCGGCCTCCATTGGTATTGCAGCTTCCCCTCTATAACCTGGAATATCTAGTTTTCCTGCTGCTATCGTCCAGAGAAGCTCGGCGAGGAAAAGCGCCGAGGTGGCGGAGAGCGGTATTGGCGGCGCAGCGGCGACGGGGAGCGGGAGTTGCGGTGACCCGACGAAGATTCGTAGTGTAGCGGCAACCGGGCAAAGGGGAGTCAGTGGAAGTTCGTAAGATGACGACAAATATAAATTGAAGGGTGTGGCGGCTGAACGTCGAAGGGTCGCAGGTTTCATGTGCGCAGAGATAGAGAAGGTCTGTCGTGGTTAGTTTGACCAACGGCAATGGCAATTGCAAGAAACGTGCCCATGCTGGTGGCAGGAAAAACAGATATGCCGGTCGTCGGGTGTTCGCTATTCCGAAGTGTTACGGAAGGGCATTGTTGGAGGTGGCAAATGCACATTGGCAAGCAAAATAGTCGGGTCCCATCTATAGCTTGACCCGTTTGTAACGGTTGATGTTTTTTCGACGTCAACGCCATCCTGGCCGGAAAACACACCGGGATCACGAGCAGGAGGTAGAACGACGTACGTAGAGGTCACGGATAAGGCAGGCGGTGAAGACGACGGTTGTTCAACCTGTGACATGGTTGAACCTATGATGATGCGGCCGTTGCGGAGCTTCATGGTGAAGACAGGGAAGTGCCCAACACCTTCACCACAAATATGTTACGTAAAAATGACACGAAGCGTGTCTATTTAGAATCTATATTGACACTCATGCGTATAACATCGACTAAAATGGAGGACAGCACGCACGACCGACAGACCACTTCCTCGTTGTCGTCTTCTGATCGCCGATATGTCAGCTACGTAGCATTTTATAACCTTGTTTTAGCTGCTGCAATTAATCACGTAGCACAATTTATCCCTTCCGACAAATACTCGCCGTGTCCAGACTTGTCCGCAACAGACCGTGGTAGCCCTGTGTGTTCAACAGGCTTCCATGTTGATTCAGGAATAGTGTTTGTGAATACCGGCCACAACCACGAAAATTCAAATTCTAATGTGGAGCGAAGCGGGATGGTGTAAGCGCCAGGCTGAGTATGGCTCAGAATATTGGCGTTAGTTAGCTAATAAATGTGGTTTACAATGTGAGTAGCCTATTATTGCTGGCAAAAGGGTAGTGACTATTTATTTTTGAACTTTATTAGAACGTGCACTGTAGTTGTTCAGAAAGCAGGACATTTTACAGACGTTCAGGGCTTTACATATATTCTTGCTCTAAGTGGTAACAAGTTAGGAAAGAAGGGAAAACTTAAGGGCTCGTTTTCTCTGTTAGAAGCAATAATAATGAAAACTGAGAGATAATTATGCCGAGGAAAGTATATGGCATATGGTTAAAAGTAATTATAATATAAATGCGAAGATAGAAAAGTGAAAAGGATAACTTGTAGTGGGAGGGCACTGAACATGCGACTTTCGAAAAACGCCTTCGATGCTTCAAATGAACTACCACGGCGGCTCTCCCCCATCCACTTTATTGCGCTTGTGAGTGCATTAAATGTGGGAGCTTCAATTAGCGGTGCCATTGCAGCGAGTGTGGTACACTTATTTTTTGCCTATTGGTGCTCCGTAGCACGTGATCGCATTACGAGGTGGCAGCTGACAAATAATGCCTTCCACATAAAACTTGAAGACAGTAAGTCTACCAGAACGAGACCCTCCCTATGAATGATCAAAAGAAGGGTAACGTTAAGGACTTTGTTAGAAACAGACAGACTGATTACCCTGACTTGCATGAACAGCTGGTCAGACCAACCACCGCGTCACAAGCGGTCATGGGGGTGCCGGAGCTTCACCCCTCCCCTCCTCTAGGGGTCAGACACCTGTGACCGGCCAATGAACCACTCGCCCAGAGCTACCAATCACCTGCGCTGAGTGGTGCACACACTGATTTAAGGCCGTGCTGGTCCATTGTTAAAGGACTCACACCAGAAGACTTGGTCGTGCTGGCAGGCTCTGTTGGTACACAACCTGCTTTGCCTGCTATACCTGGGTAAACATTGTTTTTCAATACGTTTTCCTCTTTGTTCAACTCCTATTTTCTATTCGACCTTTGTTCAATATATATATATATATATATATATATATATATATATATATATATATATATATATATATATATATATATATATATATATATATATATATATATTGTCACGGGCTAAGTAGATGCCCGAGGATGACGACGACGAAGTGCTGAACGTGAACGTGCTCGGACTGCAGCAGTGTTGTTCGCATTAGCTCGCCAGTATATTCGCCAGTACGCAATTGCTCGCCAGTGTATACTTTATTCCCCGTAACATCATTGGTGGAAGGTGCGGGGTATCACTCGCTATACAGCCCAAAGAGCTGGATCTTCGCAGCGGACGGCGCATTGCAGCTACCACGATGACTGACCAGGCTACTCAATGTCAACAAGATCCGTCAGCCCCGCAGCCGATCGTTGTGGTGCAACCTCGTGACCCAGGCCCATTCAATGGCACAAGTGGCATAGACGTCGATGACTGGCTGGTTCTCTATGAGCGCGTCAGCAGCAGCAGCCATTGGAATCCGACGCTTATGTTGGCGAACATCATCTTCTACTTGCATGGCACAGCAAAACTCTGGTACGAGACACATCAAGAAGAGTTGACTAGCTGGGACGTCTGTAAGCAGAAATTGCGCTATCTATTTGGGAAACCCATCGGACGTCAAGTGGCCGCAAAGAAAGAGCTTGCGACTCGTGCCCAGACATCCACAGAGCCGTACATCGCGTACATCCAGGACGTGTTGGCTTTGTGCCGCAAGGTCGACAAGGACATGCTCGACGAGGACAAAGTCGGACACATCCTGAAAGGAATTGCGGATGACGCCTTCAATTTTCTCCTGTGCAAGGACTGCTCGACGGTGGAGTCGGTCATCGAAGCATGTCGTCGCTTCGAACTGGCAAAAAGTAGGCGCACAGTTCACCGATTTGACCGCCTTCCCAACACGGCGGCTACGTCCTCTTGCGAAGATTTGCCCACACAGCATCAACCACCAGCGCCAGAAAACGCCACCAGAATAGTCCATCGGGAACTCGAGGCTATGGCTCCCGCTATGTCTAGCGTCAGCGCGCCAGGACACAACCTCGATACTGTGTCAATGATACAGGCCGTGGTGCGCCAAGAGATCGCGAATATGGGCATTTCGCCACCTCATCAAAATGCCCCTGCCACTTACAGCTCGGCTCCAGTCGTTGCGGCTGCCACTCCGAACCGCACGTTAGCGCCACGACGAAACCCAGCTGAATGGCGCACTCATGATGATCGGCCCATATGTTTCACGTGCTATCGGGTAGGACACATCGCTCGCCATTGCCGCAGCCGTTGGACCTCATCACCTCGACCGAGCTTCTATGATTGGCGGCCTCGCTCTGAATATATATATATATATATATATATATATATATATATATATATATATATATATATATATATATATAAATATATATATATATATATATATATATATATATATATATATATATATATATATATATATATATATATATATATATATATATATATATATATATATATATATATATATATATATATATATATATATATATTGCTACATTCATGTTTTCACATTTTGTGGGACGATGCGCGTGTGTGCCTGATGAAGAAGACGAAGAGTGGTCTCCGCTCGGTGTCTGGTCTACCGGTCTACCGCGGCACCGACCAGCGAATATTCCCTTAACGCTATCACTCGGGCTGCTCACACACGCGACATCGCCCGCACTCGCTTTCTGGCCTCTCAAGAGAACCAGCGGCATTTGTACGACAATGGCACCGTGACGTGCACTTCTTACCCGGTTCATGTTTGCTGCTGTGGTCCCCGACCCTTCAAGTTGGCTTGTCAGAAAAACTTCTTTCCTGCTACACAAATCCATATCGAGTCCTTCGTGTGGTTACTCCTGTGACATACGGAATTGCCCCTGCTGCCTCATCGCCTTCATCTGCCCCACAGACCACCGATATCGTACGTGTGGCACGCTTGAAGCCTTACCACTCTCCCGCTGACGTTGACATCTAGATGCGCCGAGACGACGCTTCTGCCGCCGGGGGTTATGCTACATGCATGTTGAGATTTTGTGGGACGAAGCGCGTGTGTGCCTGATGAAGAAGACGAAGAGTGGTCTTTGCTCGGTGTCTGGTATACCGGTCACGCCGATGCTGCTGCTGGTTTGAAATATATTTCATCCACAGCCTCGTCGATACGGCGGCTTTTCCGTAACAATATTATTACGTAGCGATCCCCATTGCAAAAACCAGTGCCACTGGGTACCAGCGCCCAGCGTCATGCCTGATTATGAGCCCAGTATGGCGCTGCTGCTCCAGCGTCCCAGTACTCTGTGCAAAATGGCTTCACAGAGTTAAAACGGGGATGCGCATTCTGCATAAATAAAAAAATATATATAAGTAAAATAGCGCACAATCACAATGAAAAGTAAAAAAAGC
Organism: Rhipicephalus microplus; assembly: GCF_013339725.1. Lineage (NCBI taxonomy): Eukaryota > Metazoa > Arthropoda > Arachnida > Ixodida > Ixodidae > Rhipicephalus > Rhipicephalus microplus. The sequence continues at coordinate 195,996,745 of NC_051165.1, forward strand.
AAAAAGTGCGAAAAAAATAAAATACCTTCTGATGGGATTCGAACTCGCCACCTTCCAATTTAGAACCGAGCACACTAACCATAAAACGTGCTTGTAGAGTTGTAAATCGACTATTTATTAAAAAAAATCGCCGTTCGACTTCATGTTTACAAGTTTCACAGTCAAGTTTGGTGTGATATCTTTCGAAATAACAATTGCGCCTTGATTCGACAGTGACGACCGGCTTCCGGGCACCGAGTGATGGGCGGATATTAGCAAGAGCGCAAAGCTTTTGGAAGCATCCGCATTTTACTCTCAAAAATCTCAAATTGATTGGAGGAGCAGCCACAGATTGTCAGCTGTTGCTGCGATAACGTTTTTCCTTTGATAGTCGGTTCTCACACTCACTACTGGCTGACATGTACAGATGATTTAAAATGACTTGTTCAGTAGATATGCACGCACACAAGTGAATAATGGGTATTTTTCTCCGCGCAAGCGCCGATATAACAGTATACATCTGGCGGGCCAGATTACATAATTGCTGTTATGTTGATACCTGCAACCAAGAAACCGCCGTTGAAATTACTAATGCAATCAACCGAAAAATTATGCCAGTGTGTTAGTTTACTAAGTCGTACCAAATTACCACCTAAAAATTGCGCGTTCTTACATACGAGTCAGAGAAGTAACGGTTACTGCGCTCAGAAGGGAGCTTTCGGTCCTTCTTGTCTCTGTGTCGTCGTTTTGTTCTCGCGCTATAACTATCGTCATGCCATACCAACTAGCCCAAGCTGCCACACTTCTAAGTTACATTTCGGTGACAGCCTGCGTTGCTGAAAGCACAACACATTGATCATCGTCGCTCCTTGTGCGGGCATCGCACACGCGAATAAATGGTCTATTTAGGCTCATGGATGTCTAAACCGTACTTTATAGTCATTCTTACAGTTTAGAATTGAGCCTAATCAAAGTAAAAAGCGCCAGCAGCTTGTGCACCGACGCGGCCTGCACGATGCGCCTCGCTGGGACGGGGCACTGGGTAAGGCTGCTCTCGAAGCAGCTGAGTTGCGATGCTTGAAGTTTCTGCATTTGAGCTTTGCGGCATTTCTAACTGTTACCTAAAATGTACCTCAAGTAAGTAGAAGCTTAATCATTGCCGGACATGCATTTATGGAGTGGCGATACCGAGCGACAGTCGCTTTTCTAGCCTACGCTGGCAGTATACAGTGGGCGTGCCTGTGTACAGATATATGCATGTATATCAATAACAACAATTAAAAAAACGCCCTAATAAATGCTAACACAATCCGCTGAAAACGTGTGCCAGGGAGTCAGTTCACGAAGGCATACCAAATTACCTATTGTAAATTGCGTGTTGTTACATATCAGTCGGAGAAGTACCGGCTAAGTGCACGTGGCCGGCAGATTTTGGTGACAGCCTGCGTAGCTGAAAGCGCGACGCATGGATCTTCACGGCTCTTTGTGCGAACATCTACACAAGGCGAAATAGTTGATTTAGGTTCATGAATGTCTAAACTACAATTAACAATTATTCTCACACTTTAAAACATATACACCGACGCGGCCGGCACGATAATGCTCGCTGGGCCCGGCACTGGGTAAGACTGCTCTCGACGCGGTGAGTTGGGATGGTTGAAGTTTCTGCATTTGACCTTCGGAGCATTTCTAACTGTTAGCTGAAGTAAGCAGAAGTATAAGCACGGCCAGACATCCATTTACGCGGTGTGGCGGAATCGTACGACAGATTTTTTTCTCGTCTCCGCAGGGAAACTGTGCGAAGCGATCGAGAGAGCTCATTTACGTTTCGTCAACTTGGCGACAAAAACAATTTTCTCTTTCTGTTAGGAGTGGCGTCCAGCTCCAGGCTTATAAACACTGCAGCTTGGAGTTCTTACAGCAATACACGGCTGATGCGAATATGGAAGGTATACGTGGGGGTATATGCCAAAAAGGTGCATTATAATTGCTGCGATACGTACGTACGTGCACCGCAAAAATTACGTATGCTCGGTATCTGTTGAAGTAGCATCTCTCTGTGCCGTCGAATCAAGCGTTTTATATTCAACGACAGCGAAACGAACCACGGCACACGTATAGAGCTATGTGCGCGCTGCGCTGGTTGAAGCAGTGCATGCTCCAGAATTCACCGGCGTTTTCCAGTGAAAATTCTAGTGCTCCCAGTGCTTCACAGTGAGCAGCAGCGGTTAAGCCAGCGCCCCTACCAGTGCGACGCAGCTATTTCCCAGTGCGCCCAGCGAAATTACAGTAAATGCCAGCGTGTGCCAGTGTCTCCAGCGTGTACCAGTGCTAAGAAACGTACTGGCATCACGCTAGGGACGCTGTTTTTTTTTTTTTTTGCAATAGGGCGATCATGGTGAAATAAACCAAATCTCAAAAGGCTGAACTACACGGTGCGTTTTGACCAGCGTTTTGTACGCTGGCGTCACTGCGCGACAACGTAACTGGTGAGGATGCATGAAATGTCCGCTTCGACGATTTAGACATCTGCAGTGCCGGTGAAGACGTTGGAAGCGGTTCAATTCTAAGCTCACAGAGTATATATTTTACGTGTTAGTGGTTCTTATCATTCGGAATAGGTGATGTTACATGTCAAAAAAATGGAAAGGTAATTATTCAACGACACTGATTTCTTTTCTCCCTAAATATTTGGCATGCGAGACACAAAACGTATAATCAGGAATATTCCTAGTTGGTTCATTGACGCACACTTCATTGCAAGGTGTCACGTTCATTCCTTTCGGTCACAATGAGTGACGCTGGGCTGGCGCTGGCCTCAGCACTTTCCGTGTGGTTGGGCACTTCCTCTGGTGGCGTTTATATCAGGACGCCGAGAGGCGCAACGCCAGAAAACACTGAGGCATGTGGTTTGGCCTTATGCGAACGGTCCGCACCGCCGGTGTGGTTCTCGACATCCCCGCTTTCTAACAGTGTTGTTGCAGTGGCATACTGTGACACCACGTACTTCTAAAAGAGGGCGCACTGTTGATAGCAAAAACCTTGGAAGTCGAAATGAGTGTTCTGAACTGTTTCCTTGGCGCAGTCAGTGGCGTAGCCCAAGTATTAATTATCCTGCCATCGCCTCGACGAGTAGCTGATTACGATATCTTTCGCAATGCCACAAAACCATGACATAATTATGAAAGATGCCGTTACGGAGGGCTCCAGAAATTTCCACGGCCCAGCAGGGCTCGTAACGTGCACCTAAATTTAAGTACACGAGCTTCGAAAGCTCTCTAATGAAAATGCGCCCGGGATTTCATCCTGTGGCTTGAGTGCCATAACCCTTAGGTCACCGCTGAGAGTGAGACTTGTCTCGCACGTCATATCCATATACAGGCTGATTTTTCTCGGGGGTAATCAAGTGCAAGATCTTACAAGCTAGCTATCTAAACCTGCTTACGAGGGTAACAGTGGCGCTGCTGCATGAAGACACAATCAGATCGCAATGATGGATAATATACCGTTTTCGTAGAGAAATGAAGCCCCCAAAATATGGCGAGCAAAATGTTAAACAGACGAGTAGGATGAGTGAGCGTGTACAAAAGAAAACTTCTACAACTACAGCGGTATTCGAGGACGAGTGCATGTTCTGAAGATATTTAGCGAGCTGCACCTGTTTTTGAAACTGTGCGTGGGGCTTTCCACGCCAGCAAAAATGCTATGCGCAGATAAGGGCGTGCGCGCGACGCAAATGACGCTTATGGCACCAAAAGTGACATATCTCTGAGACGAATCTCCCGTGAAGAACGCAGCGTAAAAATGCACATATGCTGCCAAAACTAAGACACGACCCGCACTGTAAAATACTTTTTAACCAGCAGAGATTTCTTAAGGTGCTGGATGAGCACATGCACGATCTGTAAGAGAAAAACTTGGGCTACCTCGAAACAAGAGAGCCACCAGCCTCGTCGGTGTAAGCGTGTCCTCCTCCAGAGTAGAAGAACCACATTGACAACCGGCAGCGGCGTGTGCCTCGTCACTTGCGTAACATCCGCCGCGTTCTGGTCGGCTCACGACCGACGTGACTGATCTCAGGGCGACGGTAAAACGCCGGGAACAGCGTATCCGTTTGCCGCTGACAACTTCGTGTGGAATTCAACGGCTTCCGGCTCGTCAGTGTGAGGGTCACATCTCTCTTTCAGTGCCTGTCGCAAACTGTTTCGAAATGCTAGTTGTTTAGCACACGCAATGTCGGTCCTAAACGGAAGCCTACAGGTTAAGGCTAAGCTGTTCAGCATAGAACCTCGCTAACCTGAAATACACCTGTGCAGCCTAATTACGAGTATACCAAATCCACACACTCCCCGGCTACGTCCTAACTATAGAGAATTGGTTAATTTAGTCGTGCACAATGAAAATTTGCAGCACTCACAGACACGGTTGCATAACGTGATAGCTTAATACTAGCACAGAATAACAACTACAAAAGAAAACGTGGCTGAATACTCCATCGTAGGAATCAGTGAAACACGAAAGTGAGACGCGTTTTCGCCGAGGTAGTTGAGTGCGTTTGGGCATTGATATGTGAGACCTTGCATGATGAATTTTTATGTTTGGCAGCCATAGCACTGTTCACGCGGATGCAATTCTGTTCGCGCCGATAATAGTAAATCCCTATCTCGCCGACTAAGAGAGGAGACGCCGCAGGCGCCGAACAGCGAGGAAGGAAAATATCGGCTCCCGCTCTCAACATCTGTTCCGCCAGTTAATCAATGTGTGTCATTGAATGGATTACATTGAACGACGCATAACATCGAGGAGAACAAGGTTACATCAATTTTGTTTGGTGGGTGAACTTTTCGTCATTTTACGAGACTTTTGTGCCGATGACGCCATGCTTGAGGTAGGCCTACGCCGAGCCGGGTCAACGCCACACGGACGCGCGCCAAGTGGCGTTTGCCAGGGCCGAGTGGCCGCACGTTAGACGTGCAAGTAATGATGGACAGAGAGAGCATATCTCCCGATGAGTGTACCGAAGAGTACGGGTGGCAAGCAGCAGTTTCCAAGCGAATGTCGACCAAATCCGCTGCTAGCGGGGACTCTGCCGGAGCTGGGCCTAACATGGACGTGGCGTCTAGAACATTTGAGAACGGCAATCAGGTCAAGAACAGAGTCACCACGGCGTCCTGCATGCCCTATATGCCTAAGGATCACTTCAAGATCATCCTACGACCACGTGGTGGATTCAATATTACCAAGATGGGTTCCACCAAGGTAGGCAAAGCCATCATAGAAGCTGCAGGTTTGGGCTTGGATCAGACGGCGTCAGACATCATCTGCCCGAATGCCAGCCAAAAGAACATAATGGTAGCGAGTACACCAGAGCGGGAAAATGCTGAGAGGTACGTGAGAATAAGATCAATAAACTTGGGTGGTTGCAATTATGAGATCAACGCCTATGAGACTGCACCAGATGATACGTGCAATGGAGTGATAAGAAACATCGACGTCGCCGACGGGACGGCGGAGCTCGAGAGAAATATTGTCAACCCAAGAAACCCCTTGGCGCAGCGTGGCTAAAAAAATTAAGAAAACCGGCATGGTGATCATCGCCTTCGACGGTTACAAGGTTCCAGATTTCGTCAGGTATGGTCCGATCCTGGTGAAGTGTTCACTCTACGAGAAAAAGATCCACATATGTTAGGCTTGTGGCTGGCTCGGTCACAGAGCTGACGTATGCCACACCCCGGAGGAGACCATGTGAAGAGGATGTGGCGCAGTAAACGTGAATAAAGAACACAGGTGTCAACCCAGATGTGAACTTTGCGGTGGTCCACACCCCACAGCGGACAAGACGTGCAGACAGCGTTACACAATTCCATACGTTGTCAGAAGAAGAAGTGAAAGAGCAATGGCAACCAATGCTGAAAAGGAACAAGTCGACAATACACTGAACCTGCACTCATCCGAGCTGCACTCCACGGCATCAGCTCCAATGGACGACTCGAAGCCAACAGCAGCATCTTGCGGCGGATCCAGGTCTCGAAATCCCTCCCTATCCAGAGGAAGGAGTGTATCCAGATCCAGAAGAAGGAGCGCATCCAGGTCCAAATCCGTGGTAAGGTCTGGGAATCGGAGTCCATTGATCAACCCGGAATCCGAAGTAAGCATTGGTTCCCCGTGGGTCGACAAAGTCAAGGGATTGGCAATGACGCACAAGACGCCAACTACCACAGGACAATCTCCCGACAACAAACGACTTGCTTAGGCCGATGGTGCGCGAACCGAACCGGTAAGTGTCATGCTTTGCGACCCACCCCAGAGCAAGGTAGGGAAATAGAGAAGCTCAAGAAATAAAATGAATAACTAAGGGAAATGAACAAAAATACGGGTACAAAATTAGCAGCAATTAAAAACCTTTAAGTGAACTCAAGCAGGCCGAGAACAAAAACACGCCAATGGAAACGCCAGCTCCCGCGCCTGTGGGTGATGGGGCCATGTCGGCCAAGCGCAGAGCCGTCGAAAGTAAGCTCAAGAATACTAAAACGCACATTGAGGAAATGAAACAAACGCTAGCCTCATTTACAGGTAAATTGAGAATGATCATGGACAGCATATCACAGTTGATTATGAGTGTGGGACAAATGCAGAGTACATCAAATGATCCTAGGGAAGGGCTTAAGGCATTTAGCGAAAGAGTGAAAACTCTTGAAATGATGAGTATGTCCGGCAACGACAGAGCGCAGACTGAACTATCGTTCCTCACAGCCCCCATGATTTCCAAGGCAGGGGATACGAATTCATATATGGCCCCCGCTAAAAGAGAATTTCGAGTGTGGCATTGGAATTGCGTGAGGTACAAGAACAAACGTGCCACACTCCAGCAATATCTCAGATCACTACAATCTAAGCCGGATATAACGTCACTTCAAGATACTGGGTACGGATACGTCACGCTCACTGGGTATAGCGCTATAGAGTGCCAAACCTATGGTAGAGGCTTATATGTGTTTGTAAATAAGCAGTTGACACACACCTCTCACAATCTGGGCATTCGGGACAAGAACTTAGAGTATCTCATGGTGGAGGTATTAGTGCCGGTCTCATGCAAAAATAAAAAAAGCATAACAGCTTATTTGTCCTCATCATTTACAGTAATCCGAAGCACTACAAGCAAGAGTACAAGATAACTTTCGAGAAAGCTACTAAACTACCGAAAGCTAGGCCCCTAATCATATTAGGAACTTTAACGCTGCTCATGAACTCTGCAGATATACTGTGACAAACCCCAAAGGCAGGAATATATGGCATCACGCGGACGAGCAAGACCTGGTCTGGATTACGTATAAAGGGTATCCCACAATAATCGGCAATTCTGTCTGCAGAGACACCACACCCGACCTAACCTTTGTCAAGAACGTAGAGCATCCCATATAGACAAATACCGGTCATAACTTCGGTAGTGATCACTATGTTCTCGAGGTTAAGCTGGAGGTTGAGAAAGGCCGCACTCGAGAATTTGAGGTTGTTGATTGGGATGTTTTTCGCAGAATTAGAACGCAAAGCGAACCAAATGCTGCCAAACCAAGCCTCAAAGAGCGGTGCGAATCCATCGGGATTGATATCAAATCAGCCACCAGAAGTCTTCTCACTGACGCTAACGGGGAGGCCTTGTATTCTAAACTAGCCCACTTAATTGAAGCAAAGCAGCTCATTATTGAAAAATGGTGGACTCAAAGACTCAATTGTAAACTAAGGAAGAAAATAGCAGAACTGAATAAACAAATCGAACTGCACTGCACCTACCTAAGCAAGCAGCAGTGGGATGAATTTTGTGAAATGATGGATGGGCAGATCAGGAACGGCAAAGCATGGAAACTCAATAAGGGCCTCCTAGACGAGCAAGGCACCAGGTCGAACCAGAGACACTGTCTTGCCCGGGCCACACACGCAGTCCTTAAAAATCAAGACATTGAAACAGTTACTAAACAACTCATAGACAAATACCTACCAGTCGCTGAGGACCCAGAACTATTTTCACGATCGGAACACCGGGGAGCCCTTCAGCTGGAGCTGGATCGACCCTTCACTTTATCTGAAATCCGAAGAGTGTTGAGTGAGTTACACAGAAAGTCTGCTCCTAGCCCAGGTGGCGTGACCAACAAGTCACTCAGGAATCTGGACGAGCACTCTAATGAATCACCGACTGATTTCATTAAAGAAGCATGGAATTCTGGTGAGGTTCCAGATCAATGGAAACTTTCTCAAGTCATACAACACCGAAACCGGGAAAACCTCCATGTCTGGAGAACTTGCGACTAATATTGCTAACATCATGTGTTGGAAAAGTTGCCGAGCATACAATCACCAACAGGCTTAAGGATTTCTTGGAGGACAACAAAATATACATCTACAATAAGTTAGGCTTCAGATCCTCACTATTTACTCAGGATGCTATGAAGCTGATTAAACACCACATTCTAGACGGATACTCTAGAGATACCAAAGCCATCCTCGGACAAGACATGGAGAAAGCATTCAACAACATTAGGCACAAATATATCCTTCAAACAATAGAGGAAATTGGACTTGGATCGAAAATGTATAATTACATAAAATCTTTCTTAGGAGCACGTACAGCGAAGTTAAGGGTAGCAGACACCGAGTAAGACGTGGTTCAACTCGGTGTTCGTGGAACCCTTAGGCTCGGTGATCTCTCCCGTCCTCTTCAACCTGTACGTGATCCTGTCCAGGAAACTGAGCAATATTAGCAACATTCACCACACCATCTATGCTGATGGCCTTACCATATGGTGTGCTGGTGGTAGTGAAGGACAGGTACAAGATGCACTCACAGAAGCGGTGCAGACAGTGGGAGAATACTTGAGGCTCACTGGTCTCATGTGCTCCCCCACAGAAATCGGAGTTGTTACTTTACAGAAAAGAGAAAGCGGGGAGACCTAAGGGATGGAAGCCACTATACGAAAGTGACATACATATAATGACCGAAAACGAGGTAAATGTACCCAGAGTCGACACGATGAGAGTACTGGGCTTTTTTATAGATGCAATCAGATAGCACTCAAGAAAATTATCTTCAAGACAGGGAACGCATACTGGATGATCAGACTACTTGCAGGGAGACAAAAAGGCATGAAAGAGGACACTCTTATCAGGTTCATCAACTCTTTCGCGCTATGTCATATTTCATATGCGGTTTCTATGTATAACTGGACACAAACCCAATTAAAGTAGCTCGACGCGGTGATGAAGAAAATCATCAAGAGTGCACTGGGTGTCCCGCTTCACATCAGCACTCAAAAATGGCTCAAGTTAGGGTACAGAACACAACTAGAGAAATTTCGGAGGCTCCAGAAAAGTCACAAATAGCAGGACTCTCTACAACTTGTACGGGGAGATCGATCCTCGATAGAACCCTGATCAACCCTGTCATCGACCAGGAGACGTACTCCAAGATACCACAGGACTTTGATGAGAGCATCATCATTGCCCCGTTGCCAAGAAATATGCACCAAACCTTCAACGTCGCCAGAAGGGCAGCCCGCGCTAAGGCTTTATTGGTGAAGATGGATAAAGGAGGCAGGGGGGCTTGCTTAGTCGACTCAGCCTAATCTAAAGATCTAAATAAGTTTCCCGCGGCAGTAGTTGACCACCAGGGCAGGTGTACCAACTGCGCCACGGTTTACACTTCCAAACTGGAACGTCGCTGAACAGGTTGCCATCGCATTGTCCCTGACAGATTATCGATACACCGAGATATACAGTACCTCAAAACCAGCCATCAGAGGCTTCAGAAGGGGCAGGATCATACCACAAGCAGTCTGAATTATTAATAGTAAACAGGCCATTGATGCACATTACATATATTGGTTCCCAGCGCACCTTGGATCACTCGATGACACTCCCATGAATCCAAATGAATCGGTCAACAGCATTGCCCGCGAACTTACGGACCGGGACGCTTTTACACGTGGATTTGATTCTGCTGGATTCAAAAATTTACAACGGGATACGACCATGACATATATTGAAATTACTAAACATTACTACCTGGGGAGGAGAGAGTTTGCACCCCCTCACAGCAGACTAAACAGAGCACAAGCGGTCACACTTAGACAATTACAGACACAGTCTTATTACTCACCAGCACAGGTAAAAGAATGGTACGATATAAAAGATATGGATGTTGTTTGCAAGGCATGTAAGAAAGAAATATGCACGCTTGAGCATATGCTCTGGGAATGTGCGTCGCTTGGCCTTAGCATTTCACGGGAACGGTTTACAGGAATGATAAAGTCTCACGACCATATCATCCAAGTCCTGGCTGACCAGTACGGCCACGACAAGTCTAGGAGGCTTGACCTCCCAGTCCCAACGTGGGATTAGCCAGGCAGGTGGCTATACCCTGTATAGGACGTATAAATAAAGGTATTTCCATCCATCCATCCATTCTGCCGACTAAAGCCAATGATGATGTTTCAACCATTGTGGTAGCTGACGTTGTTACGTGGGCACAGCATGCCTTGAAGCCAGCGCAGAAACAACACCAGCAAGCACACGCAGCACTGTGTTCCACTACAAGGACGAAGCAATGAACGCAATAGCAACAAATTAGAATGTCCCGCGACCAGCAGCAAGTAGTTCGGAACTTGCAGTGCTCTGATGAAACACAAAGAACGCACGAAAATAATACACAGAGAACTAGTGGCAACTTTTATAGCTCGCCGTTTGAAAACACGACAGACGAATGAAATGAACGCGCAAGTATACGCACGACGAGGGCGAACCAAAAACTGTCCCTGCTGTTGCTTCTTCATCAGCACGCTCTTCTCGCTGCTGCGAGCATCGTTTGTTCTCCCGTAAGCATTACGGCCCAAGCACAAGACACCCCTCTCCCAAGAAAAATGCCCGCGCATGGGCGACCACGCCCCGCAGCGCAGGCGCCCGTGCATCGCGACGAGCGCCTTTCGCGAGCATGCCGCCACCTTCATGACTACGACAACACGCTTGAGTACTTCCGAGCTGCACGTACTTAAAGCGACATTGGGGAGTATAGGGTAGACAGAATCGTTTCGCCACAACGAATGCTGCCCCCAGAGATCCGCTTTTGGGCGCACATCTCGGAGGCCGTGCGTGAGCTCTTAATCTCGTTAGCCTTTGAAATAGGTTTAACGTGGCCGCTCGCCTGACGCATCTGGACGGTCATTACGTATCCCCTGCATCGTTCTTTGAACATCTTATCACGTCGATACGCAAGTTCTGACTTGTGATGCTTGTTTAAGTGTCCTGTTACTGTGCATTGGTCCGTTGACGGTATCAAAGTTTACGACTCACCGTTTTTTTTTTCGTAACTGAATGCGTTTCGGCGAAGTGGACAGCGCGAGAATTGCGTCCAAGCGCCGGAGTACCCACGGTCGCCCTACGGTCAGAGCGCTAGGCACTCCCGCTGAAGTAAGTCTCTTCACACAGCTTCTATTCGTTTTCAACGCCTTCCTCGGAAATCAACTTCAAGATAAAGTGACACCCAGTGATAAAGATTACGGATGGCAGATCGAGCTGTTCGTGCCAAAATCAAGTACGAGGACGACACGGACGCATGTGCGGCCGGTCACCTCTGCGAGCCGCTCCGTCAGAGTGTACGTAGGGGAGTGCTCGGAAAGGTCGCAGCACCAATGCACAGAAACTGAAGTGCAAAATGGATCAGCCTGCATGTGGCGCTGTGGTCGGTAGTCGGCACTGTGTTGTAAGAGCTTCACGCGGCTCCGCCAAAGATGTTCAGGGCTTGAATGCCCGTTTTCCACTAAAAAAATCCGGGTTCAAACCACAGCTGTAGGTGGTGCATTTTTATTGTGGTGTACCACATTTTACAGCTGTATTAGAACACGACGCGGTAGTGCACAACTGTAAAGTACTCAATGTAGCATTGCAGAGCAAGAAACATTCAGAACTGCACGTATCCGCGATTGTTTACGTAAGAAACTCAGCAAAACTACATTGCTCTCACTGCGCGAGCTATCTGTCGACAATGTGCAAGTTTCATTCCCGATTCTACATCATGCATTCATTTCAAGATCAACACTACTTGGCAAGCGCCGCAATCTGACGGCTCTATCAGACCCTTGTCCTAAAGCCGCGCTATTAAACTAGAACGCCACAACACAATAAGAGCGACGTTCATTCAGCGAGATCTATGTTTAGTTATATGTATATGCTTGTTAGCTTCCCAGAGTCTTTACACATGGGTTGAAACCATTTGATATGTATGAGCGATTGTTTTGTTCAGAACTGACTGTATACATGGGCTGTACTGGCTTAGACACTCGCAATAAAGGATGCAAACTTTACTTGATTGACGTTGTTTTTGCCAGCCGAGGCCAGCCAGGTCACCTGGCGATAATTAGAGAGGCGAACCGCGATTAAGCAACGAGAAAAAAAAAACAAAATACCAGAAGAAGCGAGCAGCGTAAACCAGCAGTGACCCACCCTTCCTGCCAGAAAAAAAAATGCCTCTGTTTAATGATGATGATAGCACTAGCAGCGCCATCTCACCTCGCGGCATATCAGTGCAGTACACTGCCGCTACTTATTTAAACGTTATTTTGATACAACAGTCCAAAGATACAGGGTCTGTTCTCTAAAGTGGTAGGTGTTCTCTGGCACGCATGCGTGGCTGGCCTTGGGAGGTTCCCCACAAGCAGTCCCTTCGCAGTATGCCGGCTCAATGGCTGCAGTGCGTTGCGTCGGCGGCGCTGACTGTCCGCGCACTTTTCACGCCGTGAGAAAGCAGGGCGCTTTGCAGAATTCGAGCAATGTTTCTTCGGAATGGGGCGGAAATGTGTTGTGCCAAACTGCAACAGTGGTTTCGCATCCTGCAAGAAGAAGGTAATTACCTCCTTAGTGACACGGTGAGCTTGCAAGTTGGGACTCAAGGCATACATAGGACAGATCGGAAGCTGACGCCTCGTGACTACGTTTGTGAGCAACATTTCTCAAACGGTGACTCTGCCACGTCATGTGGTATGACATATATACATGTTACATGATACTGCATGACATTCATATAGCTTTTTCTTTCTTTTCGAAGCAGCTTCTAGCAGTGTTGTAGCTTTGTACTCGAACGGCTGCATGTCAAGAAAAATGCGGGGGTGCGAGTCCTACGTAAAACCGAAGACATTTGTATCTGTCTGAAGTTGGGGTCATGGAAACCAACGAACTACGATGACACTGACCTCCCTGCAAAGCGAGCTCTGTAAAGCTTTCGCATCGGAATTGCCAGCCGGCGACGACGCACTCAGTGTGCCGTCAAGATTGAAGGGCGAATCATAGTGGAGTGGTTATAAACGAGAGCGTGGTGAGGGCGGTGCGCGCATCGTTCCTCCTCCGAGTTTCCGGACAGGGGGCACGTAAGTGCTTTTTCGGGCGAGCGCAGTTTCACCTCCTCCGTGGATGGGACGCGTACAGGACGGACGCTTCGAGAAAGGCGGTGGCCGAATTGTTACAACTTGGAGACAGCGTGTTGCCTCGAGGAACCATGGAGTAGACTTTTAGGACGGCACCACTTTCATAAGGCTAGATGTCTCCAAACAAGTTGCTGGCGGATCATCACAATAAGTCTAGGCTGGCAGCACCATTTTACACAGTGATTGGCAGCGGAGCGGTAAGCCACCAAGACATTCAGTACCACTGAGGTGCTGGGCTCAAAAACTATCTCTGTCATGCCGTTCGCTAACCTCGGAAACAGGAGAGCGAAGCTCCCATTCTATTTTAAAGTAAGGTAAACACCTTTAGACAATCGAAGTGCTCATGTATGAAACCTTTATAACATGATACAATGAATGTCCAACACTGGCGTAACCTGGTGTGAACCTTGTGTGCCATTCTTTCGTCGACGGCCTTCCTGGTGACGCCAACACCGTTTCTGGTCTGTCAGATTGGAGAGATTCCATCATATTATCACCAGTGCAGTGCACACGTAGAGCATGAGGAAACGTTGAAAGCGAATGCCCCAATATTAATTTTTTTCTGCTCTTTCGCTCCATACACATTTTGACGCAATAAGCAGTCTCATTTCCATTATTTTGACACAAAAAACAGGTGTGAATAAAAATGCACGTATCATTATTGTTTGTTTGCAGCGATGAACTTAATTGCCGAAATACTGAGTCGTTCCATACGCTAAGAGGAGACATCACGGGCATCCCCTCGAACAGCGCGAATATGACGAGTGCACCAGGCGGGCCATTCTGACGAGAGGCGTCTCAAAAGGACACAGTCATGCGTTGAACGTTGGTCTGCGGCCGAGGCCAGCGAGATTTAATTCTTGTTTAGGACGTTTCGAATTGTGTTACTTGCTTGCTGCGAATGAAGGCCAATCAGGCCAACGTGTGCGCAACAGCGACAAATAATAATAATAATAATAATAATAATAATAATAATAATAATAATAATAATAATAATAATAATAATAATAATAATGTACATTAAAATTACAAATTTTACAAGTATAATAGTATATTTTTGCCATATAATAGTATATGGCAAAAATTAGGCAGTGGAGTTGCCTTACCACAGAACGAAAATTTTATTATTTCTGTTTAGGCACCACAAATTTTGGATTGCAGATTTTTTCTAGAGTTACTATTACAATGTTCATTTGGCAATTTTTGTGAATTGCGTAGCTTGGCGGACTGCAAAAATATTCTGACATGCTTTATATGGCTCAGAAGATTACTGCGCTAATTGGAGATGTGAAGTGCTCATGTATAATTTTTTCATTACTTGGCGAGTTTAGCTAAAGCACCCTGTAGATGTGGGAAGATGTCAACTATAAAGTGCAGTGTACCGCAATCAGACACTCTGCGCATTGAAAAGAAGTCATAAGCAAGTGGTGGACTCACAGAAACTGCACCGCTGCACAATGAGATACTTTGAGTCATAGCATTTATCAGATTTATCGGCGCCAAGCCAACGTACATAGCAAATGATTGTACTCTGCGAACGAAATCAGACAAAAAAACGACAACAAAAAAGAAGACTTTTGTGACAGAATCCAGGAATGGTTGCTAGAATACGTAAGCATGATGGACAATTTACCAGCGTTTTCGTTTAGGCTCCTAGAAGCAGCTTTCAACTTGTGAAATGAAAATTACTCAGTGCAGTTAGTGCATATAATGTGAAGTGAATCCCGCTTTAAATATCGTCGTCCTAATTGATTTGAAGGCATGCCCGATGGCGGGAACGTGTCTGGATATCGGCTAATGGAAAATAGAGTGCACGTTGTAATTATTGAACCGGTACCAAAACGCATTGTTAGTTTGAGCGATATACAGCGACTTCATAATGGAGCATTCAAGCATATGAACTACACGATCTGTCTCAGAATAAAACACTACAAATTTTCGAGCTAAAGTTATTGGCAGTGCTTTTAGCCGCAGTGGTATTAATCTGATTGCATGTCTTTCGTTAAATATTGCAGCATTAACGACAACCATTATTGACAATATTATTACGAAATTTGGAGGATGTATTGATGTTCTGCCAATTCTTAGAATGCCCATACATTGCACGAAGTGGCTCTGGAATAAATTTTGGGCGCTCGTTTCGCGTCCACACGTTGGAATGTTTCTCAAGAATTGCTGTCAAGAATTGCTGATAAGAATTGGCGCGCATTGGGCGCGGGCGCCTTATGCGTGAGTACAAGGTTTCTTGTTAAACGCCATATACCTATTATTGCTGTTGTGATTCACCGCGGAGTGTTCTGTGAACTATGCACCGCTATTTTGTTCTTGATGCGCATATATTCCGATTGTGGCGCAGTGCGCTAAGTGTATACATATACTTACCAATATATAGAGGCGGTAACATGTGGTACATCCATGCTGACGAAGGCTTGTCCCCAAGCGGAAACATTATTAAAACGTCTATTTCACTCTCATGTGACAGTGCCGACTGACACTGTCACGTGCTGCGGTTGTTATAGTAATAATAACACATGGGTTGTAACGCCTCGAAATAACGGCATGGCAATTACGGATTCTGCATACGCAGGACTCCAGAAACTTTCAACCGCCGGGGGTTCTTTACCATGTACACAAGAGTGGCGTTAAGAATGGTATAGAGTAATAGTGTGGAAAGTTGGGTGAGTTTATTTGACATCTTGGTAACATAAGAAAGGAGTATCTAGCCTCGATTCGTACCGGCCTTGATCGCGAGAAAAATGCCCGTGCGGCGCCGAGATCATGGTGCGGTGTGAAAGCAAGCCTGACTGCGTGCGTAAGTTCGAGCCACAGCCGCTTCGACGGCGCCAAGCTGGAGGTGGTAACCACACTAGACAACTAAACGAAAACAAAAAATTAATATCTTTACACTGCTTTTCATACTCTCATTTTTAGCGTTCTCAAAGTTATGAAATTTTACTTTGACGTAACGCAAGCGAGCTTTATCTAAGTAGGGTACACACACGAAAAAAATTCGGTTAATATACAACCGCAATGTGCTGTTCGTACCCGATCATAATGCTTGACGCTCGGTGAACACGAAACCCTGTGAGTGGCATGCTACTCTAATGTCCAAACCAATATGGCAGCGAAGAAACTAAAACAAACAAACGAAAAACAAACACGCTTTTTTTCGATACACCAAGGGTGTGTCTACGACGACCACATATTTCGTGCGAAATGCGGCGGGGAGCTGTCTGGCATGGTTATGTATAGAAAAACTGCCAATCTATTGGCATTCGTCGGTGTCGACATAACCACACCACGCTCTTATCTGCGCACTGAGGTGAAGCCAAGATCTCAGGGTGTGTGAAACGTTTTTTTTTTTGTTATTATATTTCACGAGCGCTACGTCACTGCATGCGTCATCACGGGAATTCTGAATTATTTAAGTGTGACTTAAGGGTACGTGGTGTCGTTCAGGCGAAATAAACCGCTTGTGTCCCGAAAAGCTGGATCTGATATGCCTTTTGTAAAGTGTAGCCAACCCTTGTTATCCTGACATTCACATGCACTTGAGTTTATTGTTCTGCGAAGACAATTTGGGAACTAATAGGTCACTATGTAAGCATTCGTTGTATTACAGCGCCAAGTATTGTACTTACTGCTTGGTGGAATGGCTCAATTCAGTTTGCTTTGTAATAAGGCGAATAATTAGAAGCCGCCTTAAAGATCTCAAGAAGCGGATTCGAAAAACATTGTTAAGTAAAATGGTCCGTTTTTTATTATAAACGCACCAAGCGGTAACTTCAGGTGATTTACTATAAGCACTGACTATCTCACTATCTTACTGTCATTAGGTATACCGTCTGCGCGCACCTTATTAGGTACGCGCAGACGGTATACCTAACGCTTGAATTTCATAGCGATTATGACTGCCACCTGTATCACGCATTTTTACTTATTTACCACGAATGCGTTACACAGAGCAGCTTTTCTATTTTAGCTTTCCTTTTTTTAGGCCTCCCTATTTTTTTACTACGAAATGTCAGGTAATTGTAGCTATCAATAGCGGGTATAGCGATGTTGTCCCGCCATGACTTGTGAAACTATGCTGCCACGCACTCTTATCATTGTTATTTTCACTTTGGTGTGATCGGGTCACAAAAAAAAAAACTTAGGACCTCTCGAAGAAAGCCGCCCGCAACGTTTCGTAAACTTCGAGATTGTCTCAGATCCACTTCAAGTATCCCGACTCCGTTCTAGCACCACTACCTTTTCTGCATCTTTTTTTTTTCGCCGCGCAGCTGCAGAATGGAATGGCCTTCCCCACGACATCGTTTCTATCACTTGTCCATCACATTTTGTTCAAAGTGTATCTATGTACCTGTCTCGTTCATAAATTGTGGCATTAGTTACATCTCTGTACAACCCACCCCTTATGTAAGACCACCTTGAGGGATCTTTAAGGTAATAAAGTGAAGTGAAGATGCAAATCAAATAAATAAATATAAGAACACATGGTCAAAGTTTCCGAAGTCTTCCACTCGTGCCGTCTTCACCATGATATTGTAGTTTATGGACGTCAAACAATTTCACAGGCCATAACACTGGTCGGTGTGATCGCATCTGTTTAGGTAGATACAAGCCACGTTCTGCCGATGATCGAATTACCCAAGGCACTTATCAGAGTAATGCGCGCTTAGCCTGGGCTTTGCGTCATTTCCTGGACGCAAGTTATCTCTTTAGTGAGTTTAGGTTCTGCCAGAGTGGCTGCCGCTTTTTTCGTGGTCACTACCACGTGATAACACAAAAGGTTCGAGGCATTTCTGAAGCACACATGTTCTCCGCATAAGAAAAATATTGCAAGTTGGTGAACATATAGATGACGAACTCCAGGAGATCAGAAGAATAAGAAAAGTAATATCAGCTTTATGCGCTCTACGTATAGGTTTTTGTACACAGTGTTCCGCAAAAGTTTTGCTAGTAGCATTGTTGCTGCTGTACACCTGCGACTGCCATCAGAATTGACATGCTAGAACCACTGTTAGCAAAGTGGGGTGTTCTGTTTAACTGCTAAAAGCAGCTAAAACACATCCCAATAAGATGCTTGGAAGTAAACTAATTTACTTAGAGCGAAAAGTTGTGAGATACCAACAAACATTTAATTAAAATGAACTTCAGCACATTTCAGAAATTGTCAACCAGTCATTTTTGTGCATATGCGTTCACTACTAAATTGTGGGGGTCTTTAACCACAAATTTGCGAACGTATCGAAGTACCTTAAGATACTATTGGCAAGTATCGTATCGGATACAGTTTTTGCGGCAGTATCCTGTATCTGTATCTTCAATATTTTCTGCCTCCGTATCTTGTAGCGTATCACGATACAATATCAAAGTATGTTTGCCCAGCCCTGTAATACAGGTACCAGTTATCTACAGAGTATCTAAAATAAAATAAGATACATGTATCCTCGATAGCGCCTAGCCCTGGTTCGAACCCCCATGTGAAGAGTATAATTTATTTTTGCTCGAAATATTCATAACCAAAAATATATTTCGCACCATATTTCTAGCCCTATATTTCATTTTATTGAACCCCAAAAAGATCACTAATGACCTCAGGACTTTGTGAAAGCGGGCATTAATTTCTTACACTGTGCACAGACTGAATTGCGCGATATACACATGTTTAGTTTTTAAGATTCCTTTGAATTCACTCCATTATCATGGTTGCTATTTCAATTTTTTTGGAATTTGGACTGGATTTTTCTATTTCTATTTATTATTATTTGTTGTTGTGTTTGAGTGCACATTTGCTGACTGTTTGCCACTGCTGTCATGCTAAAAGATGGCTGTGGGCCTTTGTCAAGCTGCTTCTATCGGAGCTTTTACCTTCAGCTGTCCTTCATTGAACTATTGATGAAAAATAAAACATTATTATTATTATTTTACAGCAAAGTGCAGAGCGTGTAACGCCGCGTCAGCGCACACACGCCTGAAGGGGCGCTTGCCTGCTGTCCGATGGCGGAGAGGCTGCCCGACCTGCGAGAGCGGCCCCCGTGCTTGGCGCCGCGCGGCCTGTCGGCCTCGCCCAGCCGTCCCGAGCAGCTCGAGCTGTGTGGCCGGAAGTCGGAGCCACGCCGGTTGACCATCATCACCGCCATGGGCATCGGGCTTTTGCCGCCGCCACCCGATGGCCGAGACATGTCCTGTCGACCAAGCACAAGTTGTCGCCTGACGAATGCAGCAGTTGCCGCTTTTACGAAGCAGTTGTGCTTCTTTCCTAATCAAGGAACAAGCAAACGTGCGTTTCGTACAACCACAGTGAAACGAGTGTGGCAACACGTGGGAGTACCTTGCCAATTACCAGTTGATACGCACATGCACCAACAGTGCTCTCTCCGTAGATAGAGAATCAGCAGCCGACGATAAGCCAGAGCACATCGATGCATCAGAGCGTCCAGTTATGCGACGAGCGATGAAAACAACGCGCCTGCTTCGTAGCACTCAGATGTTATGACGAAAGAGGCGAGATATTTATGGCTGGTATATTACGTAGCGGGAAACGCAATCTCGCCGGAGCCAACGTGCGTGGACACTTTGGCTATTAATAATAATAATAATAATAATAATAATAATAATAATAATAATAATAATAATAATAATAATAATAATAATAATAATAATAATAATAATAATAATAATAATAATAATAATAATAATAATAATAATAATAATAATAATAATAATAATAACTGTTGAGGTTTACTGTCCCAAAAACGAGATACGATTATGAGAGGGGCCTGAGTGGACGTCTTCTGAAATTTATACCTCGTGGTGTTCTTTAACGTGCGCCTAAATCTAAACACACAGGACACAAGCGTTCTCGCCTTCATTGAAAATGCAATCGCTGAGACCGCGATTAAATCCTGCGACCTGCGGGTCTGAGCACCATAACCAGTAGAGCTCCGAGGCGGGCTCTAAAAATGTTGGCTCTTACGATAGTTATAGCGCGAGAACAAAACGACGACACAGAGACAACAAGAAGGACACGAAAGACACGTGTCCCTCTTGTTGTCTCTGTGTCGTCGTTTTGTTCTCGCGCTATAACTATCGTCACGCCATGCCAACAAGCCCAAGCTGCCACACTTCTAAGTTGGCTCTTACACCGTTGGCTGCTGAACGATACCGTCTCTGCCTAAACTGTCTGCATGCACTAAATACGCGCCACGCTTTCAGGGTGCGGTTAGATTGTGATCAGAGTAGGAAGAGAGAAACAAGCTTTCGTGTCCTCACCATGCGCAGCTACGACGAACCCACAACGAAATCCGGATCTCCAGTGCAGTCCGTGCGCCACGCGTGGAAGCGTCGCTGCCTGTCAGTCATACCTGACTGACGGGGCTTTCCAACGACTCTTATCGTTGCCTCCTTTGTTCACCATTGTCTGCACTTCTACCATATTTTGCTGGCTCTGATAAAGCATTCTTATCATGGCAGCTAAGCACAAAGGCGTCCTCCGTGTCAATCGACTCGGCATAATACCAATTCACTGCCCCTCGTTCAACTTAAGAAACTGTCATCGCGTACTAATTTAAAATAACCTTCCTCGATTTTTCCCTACAACTTTAATAGCACTTCTACATTCGCTCGCATGTGTCAGACTGTTTTATTGATTGTTTTATTTTCAGTTATTTATTTCTGCCCACGAAAACTCCTACCAATGCTCGGAGCACATCCAGAAGCAAGCTTCGCTTTGAGATTGCTTTTTGTGGCGAGTACACGCAGGGATAGAATCCAAGTTCAGTCAACAGTCCATTTGGGACAGCAGAGAGAAGCGCGGATAGCGTTTACTGATAAAAATTGGGAGTGGATGTTATACGGATGAAAGGTGATGTAATTTTACTGCGACAGCGTTTAAGAGGTCGTTTCGCAGAAATCCCAGCATCATAGTCGTTGGCCGTGAGCGAAAAATCATCATCTTTTGCATGAACGAAAAACCAAGAATCATTCAAATAAAAGAAAAATTGAAGAAGCTCAGTGTGGCGACAGAACCGGGTAGTTTGGTGGCAAGCGTCTGCTTGTGAATACAATAAAAAGAACTTCCTCTGCCTGAAAATGCAGTGAGAGTAGCTTTCTTGCTTTACATGGAACCGATATACATATTGATTCCAAAAGGAACATGGAATGTTGCAGTAATAATGCGTGGTACAAGCGTTCATTGACAATGGGCGTCCAAATATGTCAATATTATAATGGCTTCGTAATTTAAAGCCGGTCACCCACTACTGAAGGCACATACGCACTGCACCTATTCCCTTAAGGCCACCTAAGGAGTGCACAGAAAGCTCGAAGAGGTTTCATGCACTAATTAAGTGTTTGCAGTACGCATTAGGAACAGGATATTGCTATCGAGTTGAACTCCTAAAAGTAAACCTTTAGGGTTCCCTAATTTTTTCTTGAGCCTAACGTTGCGAAATGACGCTAAAGATAAGTAAAAATGTTGTACGCACAGACAAGTTAAACAGTCACTTGTCGCACTTTAAGAACCACAGGTGGTCGAAATTTCCGGAGCCTTCCACTACAGCGTCTCTCACAATCATATGGTGGTTTTGGGACGCTAAACCGCACATAAAAGAAACTGTCATGTTTAGTGCTGCGTAACGATGCCAGCAGTAACGATGTGCAGCGGTAAACTGATATGAAGCGCTAGTGTGCTCACGAGGATGGTAACTTTGAACAGTGCTACAAAAATCGCTTCAGCGGATGGCGCCTAACTACAACTCACATTAGCCCTACACTGCGACCACAATGGACGTTTACTGAACATTGGGGTCTATTTTAAACGTAGTCCGGAAACCCGGCATGGCTCTGCGGTGGAATACTTGACTGTCACCAAAAACGCTGGATTCAATTCCTGCTCCGACCCTGGCGTTTATTCTTTGCTATCGTTCAGTCAATGCTGCCGATGCCAGCCTTTTCTTAAAGCTCGCACGTTAAAATTACCACATACGTTCCTGCCGCTCCTGCGTAGACCTAAAGTGTGAATTGCCTGTGGCACATACCCATCCGCGGGTACGTGCCACAGGTCGTTGACATATGGGCGTTTTCGCCGTTATCAGATATGTCCCCATATATTGGTTAACAACAGAACAACCAGTAGCGACCATCAAGGAAACCAAAAGAACGCGTGACAGGCTAATTAAAACACGCTAAGAAGACAGAGGACGTGAGAATAAAAGTGCATACGAGAAAAAACCGCGTACGCTTAGCTGGTTACGCTTCGTCAGTAAGCTTAATCGATGGGTGGCTGATGCACCTCTAACCTTTCCTCCTGGTATGGAACGCCTCGATGATTATGCGACGCAGTAGTTTTTTTCTTTATGCCGACCAATTGCATATCTTCGAAAACTGCGTCGGGGCCACACTGTGCGGTCAAAGCCGGGGAGCGATCACTCGTACTCCATGAACGTTCAAGCCTCTTACTCTGTGCCCTATATGTAAACTATTTCGCACACGCATCCGGTTCATATTTTTTTTACTGAATTGGGGGTGGCCCGCATGGTGCGGAGTTGTACGGCGACTCTCGTAAGCAGATTGTGACTTTGGGACGTAGATATTTTGTTATTCGATTTCTTCCAACTAACCAAGTTGCATACTTTTGAAAGTTTAGCAGCCTCACAAGAAACCATGCACCACGTATTTATTCCCGGTCTTTTTTAAACTATGTAAAAGGCCGTGAACAAATGGAACAGCGGCGACTGAATTCAGCCATGTCGGTTTTGGGGCTCAAACGTTCTGCGGACCAACTTACCGTAAACTCCGTCCGCTGTGTAACATCCAGCGACACCTGCTCACTCTGCATCAACCTGCCGTTAGGCAGTGAAAGTGACCCCATTTCGGTCCCATTCGAGTGGCTGGGTGCATGGTTAATCGGAGATTCTTTGGCTAGCAATATCAACAGACGTGGTCGGGCCTACATTTTAAAGCAAGATCCATAAAGTGAAGTCTGAAAATGCAAAGATTCGACTGTTGGTGCTTTAACATCGGGAGGGCGCAACTAAACGCAACACATAGGTCCTCGTCTGTTTGTTCCTGTGTGTTGTGTGAAGTTCCGCCCATAGACACAATGACTTTTATGTGCAGCCTGAAATTATGCCCAAAAACACCTGTAATTCTCAGGCCTATGCCATGCCTGCTGAACAATCTAGAAACACACCTAAACGTTTCTTTATAGTTTTGTCTTCTCAAGAATGTCAAGTGAGAGTGGATTCTAACAGAATCTGGCACACAGTGTTCAATTGCCACATTCACTCCGCTAAGAAAAATGTCACTGAGCATAAGAGCCGCACTGAAGCCAATGCAAAACGTTCCTTTTCTGTATTTCGAACTCCCACGGTGGTCGAATCTAAATAAGGTTCAAAAGTTACATTCTACTCCCAATTGTGAATTATTATGAACTTGGTAAGCTGCACGCCTGGACGCTTCGAACAACATCCTGACGTGGCAAGAAATAAATAAAAAAATCCGCCATATCCACGAAGTGAATGATGATGAGTGGGCGAAGCTCCGGAGGTAAACCTGGTAAACCATGAATCCTCTGTACATTTTGCCCACTCGATTTTATTACATCGCTCCCCCTAGCTTACGTCGCCACACTAAATCGAACGATTGCCTTCAACCAATGACACGCGCAATATGTGACATCATTCCTATTTTATAAGATCTCGCGTCTTTCATCAACTACAAGTACCGCTTTCTAGTTTATAACATCTTGCATCTTTTCATCATCAGCTACAAGTACCACCATCTAGTAAACACTACAAGAACTAAACGAGAGGTGGCTACACACAGGAGACGGTACCGCCATCTAGTGAACACTGCAAGAACTAAACTAGAGGTGGCTACATACAGGGGACGGTACCGCCATCTAGTGAACACTGCAAGAACTAAACTAGAGGTGGCTACATACAGGCTACAGGGGACGCACAGCCCACGCCCTAAGGAGCTTCGCCCCTAAAAAAGATGTTTGAGGCTTGCTGCTGCACTGCTTCCGGGGCTATACTAATTCTCTAGGGAAACATCGCGGACCGGGTATTCTGTGCATGGATCTTTGCACACAAAGTGGTGTACGCCAGGTGATTTCGAGAAAACGAGAAAACGCATGGAGCCTGGTATTTATTTCAGAAATCATTGTTCTTGGCTAGGAGTGCGACCTATGGGTCTCCACCACGTAAAACAGTTCTAGCGTAATTTCCGGGCCTCCTTCACATTCATTGCCTCGCCGTGGTGGTCTAGTGGCTAAGGTACTCGGCTGCTGACCCGCAGGTCGCGGCATCGAATCCCGGCTGCGGCGGCTGCATTTCCGATGGAGGCGGAAATGTTGTAGGCCCGTGTGCTCAGATTTGGGTGCACGGTAAAGAACCCCAGGTGGTCGAAATTTCTGGAGCCCTCCACTGCGGCGTCTCTCATAATCATATAGTGGTTTTGGGACGTTAAACCCCACAAATCAATCAATCAATCCTTCACATTTACTACATCGTCTTTCATGGCCTACGTCATCTGGAAAAGTATTTGCACAAAATAATTGCAGCTGTGAGACTTTGCGGATGATGTAGGAGGACGATATCGCTGCAGTGCTTGTGGTTATATCTCGCCACTATGCTTGATTGTTAAGGCAACCTCTTTCCCTCGAAATACGCCTCATGAAACGCGATAAAGAAAACCCAATTCATTCACCTGAGGCACCTCGAACAAAAAAAAAATCAAATGTGGCTTTATGGCTGAGTACTTCATATCGACGAGCGATATTATATAATAAAGTATCGCTAAATAACTGCCACTAACATAAATGTCATCATTCGCATCACTACCCAATTTGTTTTTGTTACCGTCACATAAGTAAGCTTTTACTAAAGTAAGCTTTCACTGTCCCAAAACACCACACGATTCTCAGCGCAAACCGCGCCTGCAGTTTTCGAGAAGGTTCCGGACTGTAGTAGATCATTTCGATAAGATCACGCCCACTGCGCGAACGGTACAGATTGTTCTGGAACCTACGCCACCGCCAGCGATAACGCTAGAACATTTCGACAGCAAGAGTATAAATGCCGACGCCCTTCGCCGCTTGTCAGTTGTTGATCGAAGGCCGACGCTCCGTTCCCCGCTATCAGTCCGAGACTGCTATCTGTGCAAGACTACTGCTGTAATTAGACTTTCTGTTTACCGGGCACAGGTTCGCCCAAATAAACAGTTAAATCCCAACACGAAGTCTCCTGTCTTCGGCCACGTCACGACCCCGTGACAATATTCAGCCTTCAGCTCTGTGCACTGCACGAGTCGTCATTCAAGGTGCGACGTACGTCGTCACATTTGTAGTTTTATTCCGTTCTTCGCACGACGTTATCCTTGGGTGGGACTTTCGTCAAATTCTGCTTTGGTCGACTGTGCTCGTTCCGAACTCGCGTTATCTGTGCCGTGCTATGACTCCGACGATGGCGCTTCGTGTAGAGTGTTTGCTGCTTTTGACGTTAACATTGCGCCTTTCTCAGCTGTTGTCTTGGTGTCGCGTGCCTCCCCTCCAAAGTCACCTGTGTTGTTTATGCCATCGGTCACATCTGCGTGCCGTGGAAATTTCATGCTTCCGTTTGCCGTCGTCGTTTTTCGCAATGGTCACGCTGCCATTTATGTGTGCAATCCGTCGCACAGCCCGTCATCCCTACTACGTGGAGAATGCCTGGGAAGCTACGAACCTTACAAATGCATTCTTCCGGCTACTGTACCCGATTCTACGGTTTCGCTCCCAATTTGTGCTGTCATTCCTACCAACGCGCCTAATGATGTTCTGGACGCATTCTCGGATGCAGTCGACTCTGAGCTCACACCAACTCAGCGCCAAGAGATTATAAATCTTCTACTCCGCTTTCGCTCTTCATTCGATCGTTACCAGTCAGGCTTAGGCCGAACTTCTGCGGTCGTTCACCGTATTGACACCGGTCAACAAGCCCCGCTAGGACAGCGTCCGTACCGTGTGTCATCTGCTGAACGCCGTGTCATCGACGAACAAGTGGACGACATGCTGAAACGTGGCATCACCGAGCCCTCCAACAGTCCCTGGGCTTCACCGGTTGTTCTCGTCATGAAAAAATACGCATTCATCCGGTTCTGCGTTGACTACTGCCGACTCAACAAGATAACGCGCAAAGACGTATACCCTCTGCCGCGCATCGATGATGCTTTGGACTGCCTACAAGGAGCAGAGTTCTTTTCTTTGTTAAATTTACGCTCCGGCTACTGGCAAGTGCCCATGGCAGGGGGAGACCGCCCGAAGACAGGCTTTCTAACACCGGATGGACTATATGAATTCACCGTTATGCGCTTTGGCCTCTGCAATGCGCCTGCCACTTTCGAAAGGATGATGGACACCATCTTTCGAGGTCTGAAATGGAAAACGTGCCTGTGGTATTTGGACGACATTGTGGTATTTTCAAGCGACTTTGCGACCCATTTCAGCCGCCTCGAGCAAGTTCTTACGTGCCTTTCCACGGCGGGATTTGAACTTAACTTGAAGAAATGCCCCTTCGGCGCTTGCAAGCTTGTAATCCTCGGACATGTGGTTTCTAAGGACGGCATTCTCCCGGACCCTACAAAACTTAATGCAGTTGCGGCGTTCCCAAAACCAACCACCATCAAAGAGCTTCGAAGCTTCATCGGCCTATGTTCGTACTTCCGGCGCTACGTCCGCAATTTCGCCTCCATTATGGCCCCTTTGACCAATCTTCTTGCCGGAAGTTCTGATTTGTCAGCGTGGTCGCTGGCGTGTAATGATGCATTTCAGAAACTCCGACGGCTCCTCACCACGCCTCCCATACTCCGACATTTCGATCCGTCTGCTCCAACGGAGCTTCATACGGACGCTAGTGGTGTCGGGCTAGGGTCCATACTGGCTCAACGCAAGGATGGCTTTGACGAGTACGTCGTTGCCTATTCCAGCCGCACCCTCAGTAAAGCCGAGAAGAATTACAGTGTAATTGAAAAGGAGTGCCTCGCCATTATTTGGGCAATCGGAAAATTTCGGCCTTATTTATATGGACGTCCGTTTGATATTGTAACAGACCACCATGCGCTTTGCTGGTTATCTTCGCTAAAAGATCCTAATGGTCGGCTCGCTCGTTGGGCATTGCGGTTACAGGAGTTCAATATCCGTGTTATCTACCGTTCTGGCCGGAAGCATTCCGACGCCGATGCCCTGTCACGTTCGCCATTGGCCTCAGGGCCTGTCGGCTCGCCTATCTCTACCAGTGCTGCCTTGGCCATCAGCATTTCGGCCATGCCTTCCGAGCAACGCAAAGATGCTTGGATTTCTTCTCTTTTGGACTTTCTCTCAAACCAGACGCCCGCTCCAGTCTCCAGGACGCTTCGCCGTCAAGCAGGACACTTGGCTATTCGGGATAACCTGCTTTACCGCCGAAACTACAGCTCGATCGGCCGTAAGTGGTCGCTTGTCATTCTCCGACATCTGCGCTCTGACATCTGACATCTGCGCTCTGACGATGATCCGCAATGTGGCCACGCTGGTGTGCTAAAACATACACTCGCTTCCTGCTGCGGTACTACTGGCGCGGTATGTACCGTTTCGTTCGCCGTTACGTAAGGTCTTGCGTTACATGCCAGCGACGAAAAATGCCCGCTCAGCATGCTACAGGTCCCTTGCAGCCGTTGCATTGTCCAGCATGAGCTTTCGATCGTGTCGGAATTGACCTTTACGGTCCGCTTCCCTATACTTCGAGTAGCAACCGCTGGGTCGAAGTCGCTATCGACCACCTAACACGGTACGCTGAAACAGCTGCGTTACCTTCTGCTACCGCAAAAGACGTTGCATGTTTTATACTGCAAAACCTGGTTTTAAGGCATGGAGCACCTCGGGAGTTACTAAGCGACCGCGGCCACGTTTTTCTCTCCGATGTCATCAAAGCGTTATTGAGCGAGTGTCGCATCATACACCGCACTACCAAAGCCTATCACCCGCAAACTAATGGGATGACAGAGCGTTTTAATCGTACACTTGGGGATATGCAGGCCATGTACGCTTCATCCGACCAGTCGAATTGGGATGACATACTGCCTTTCGTGACATATGCTTACAACACTGCAACGCAAAGCACCACTGGATTTTCACCTTTCTTCCTTCTTTATGGACGCTAGCCCTCATCAACAATGGATATCATTCTTCCTTATCGACCGGACCCTTCAGAGATGACTACCGTTTCTCGAGCAGCAGCACACACTGAAGAATGTCGGAAGCTTGCTCGTGCGTTCACGTCACATGACTAGACGCGCCAAAAACATCGCCACGACGCATCAGCCACGCCTATGAGCTTTGCTCCGAACTCATTGGTGTGGCTATGGATTCCTTCTACTCCTCCAGGACTCTCATACAAGCTTTCGTCCAGGTACCAAGGCCCTTATCGAGTTGTACGCCAAACATCCCCTGTCAACTACCTTGTAGAGCCGCTGGATGCATCTTCGGACAAGCGCCGTCGGGGACAAGAAATCGTACACATCTTTGGGCTCAAGCCATACCATGACCCTTCTGTGTACACCTGTCCTTAGGTCGCCAGGATTGCTCCCTTATCGCCCGGGGGTGATTGTAACGAGGGCAGTGGGCATGGAGCTCTAGTATAGAAAAGGAAGAAGACTTGCGGTGATCGCAGGCTTGCGTTCAGTTAGCCCTTGCGCTAAATAAAGCTCTCGTTCTCCGAGTCAACTTCTGATTGTTCAACAACGCGTTTGAATATATATATATATATATATATATATATATATATATATATATATATATATATATATATATATATATATATATATATATATATATATATATATATATATATATATATATACACATAGAAACACAGGCCCCTGTGGCTAGCATTTTTGGAGATCAAGGGAGCGTACGACAGCTTGGTTCAAGAGGAATTGTGGGGAATACTGGACACACTAGGCGTAGAAGATGTAGTCACTAATCTTTTAAAGGATATTTGTAAAGGTAACAAGGTAGTTATAAAGTGGGAAAAACAGGTATCCAAGCTTGCAGAGGTAAAACGGGGGCTCAGCTAGGCAGGGGTGTCCACTGTCACCAATATATATATATAAGTAGATGCGCTTTCACAAATCAACTTGTTACCACTGAGCTACCATGGTGGTTATCCCTCTAGCCACTTTATTGGGTATGTCGAAGAATGAGAGACGAGACGGCGGCGATGAGCCCGTTCCGAGGTCAAGGCTTTATTCGGGACGCAGGCGTAGGCGGAGTCACCGCTGCAGCGTCAAGCCAGGTTTTGAAGCAAGGCCGTTCTGAAAATCTCTCGTGGCTCGCGCCACGCGAGCCACGCGGCTCACTTCTTTTTTGGCGTGGCCACTTAGCCAAATCTAGCGCAACGCTACATAGGCTCCCCCCCCCCCCCTAGCGCTTTGCGCGATTGAAAACATATGTACAAAATAAAGGGAGGGATAGATTCTATATACATAAACCACAATCCGTAAAGTGTCCATTCGGGAAGTCCAGGTTGTCAACGTGTATGGGCCATCGGGAAGCAGTGGATCTCCAGCAGGCGACACTGGGAGAAACGCAATGGACGAAGATGAAAGCGCCGGGTCGCTGCACTCATAGACACGTGCATCCCATAACGACGCGGCGGGATCATTCGAAAGTGCGCCCGCCGGTTCGAGTGGACGCGGATGAGAAACGTGCCCATAGCTGGAACCGTGGACAGGCGCTGAAGAGCTCGTGCCGGTGATGTGGGCGAATTATAGTGTGAAGGATCGAAGCGCATCCATGATGACAAAGCACTGAACTTTCACAGCCGCGGTGGGGTCTCGGACAGCGCACAGCGTGCCGAGCATGCTGTCGACAAGGAGCAGCGGGGCGGTCGTGCTGTAGCGGAGGTCTCTGTCGATGGAACACAGATCTCCGCCTAGCACTGCAGCCGGCAGGCCGGGGCGGGTGTCCGAGTCGACGGATGCGGAAACGCCATGCATTGCAGTTTGTCATGTGCACGGCAAATGGTTGGCCACTGCGCCGGGCAAACCTCGTAGGTGTTTGCGCTGTCATGAAGGCCAAGGCTGCAACACATAGCTGTTTAGCAGAAAGCTTCAAAAAAGGCCGCTCTGTATTATGCCGAACGTGGTGATTTCGTTGGCATACTGTCAAATGCGGCAGATATGCAGTTGGACCGTACGTCGTCACTGTTGTTACCAACGAGCCTGTGTGGCAGACTGCGTCCGGCGTCAAATGCTTTGTGGAATGGTTGTGGAGCTCAGAAGGCGTGAGCTTTGCTGGAGGATCGGGCGGCACACCTGCACGTGTTGAACGACGTTAGGTTGTCCGCGCATGAGGGTTGGCGTGCAGGTCTACGTGATCGATGTCAACTTCTACAGCATGCGTGGCTTGTGCGGTCTTCTCTGCCGTAGGAGCACCAGGTACGTCGTCCTCAGCTGCATCAGTCATAGTTGCAGCGTCTCGGAAGTCGAGCTGTGATTTGCGGCTTGTGACTTTAACTTCGGCTGCGGGAGACTGCGAGGGTGAGGATGGTCGCCACTCGCAGGACGCACAGAATGTTGAGGTGGGTGAGGAGGCGCCTTTGGACATCGTCGACGCTGAAGCCTCGGCGACCAAGGGGTGAATAGCGGGCAGCACTATGTCCGTAGTAGTGTTAGACACCGGGGCATTCGGCGATGTTGCCGTCATAGAACCTGACGCGTCAGAGGTATTGTGAGCTGCGGAGGTCGGCGAAGACGAGCGGATTAGTGTCGGCCGAGGACGATGAAAAAACGCGCCTCGTGGCGGACCGGTCGTCAGTGGCAGGAACGTCTGGAACAACATCGTCAGGTGGGCAGTAGGGCGCGGGAATCGCGCCGCTAGTGCCCGGACGAGAGGTTGGAAGAGACGTAGCTGGACAATTGAAGGCTTGGTCAAAGCAGGGATGATGGCCGGTTGATGCTGCTTGCTGGGGCGTAGGGGAAACCTGGAACTCGCGGCTCCCCGTAAGCGGGCGGTAGGCTTCACCGTAGCAGGAGAGCACCGCAGAGCAGAGGTCCTCGAATGGTCGCGGGCTCGAGGACGACTCAGCGGCTAGATGACGCAGCTCAACCGGGAGGGCGTTCAGCAGGACAGCGTGCATCATCGGCTGTGCCTTGATGCCATTGACCGTGAGAATGCCATCGAGCCGCATAAACCACGCTCGGGGGTAGACCAGGTGAAGCGGCGGAACTGGAGGGCAGAGTTGTGGAAGCATGGCAGCGGGCCGCTCAACGAAGGGCGTGTTCTCCGGGTCACCAATGTCGAGGAAGGAGAGACGAGACGGTAGCGATGAGGCCGTGCCGAGGTCAAGGCTTTATTGGGAAGCAGGCCTAGGCGCAGTAACCGCTGCAGCGTCAAGCCAGGTTTCGAAGCTAGGCTATTCTGATAATCTCTCGTGCCTCGCACCACAGGAGCCACGCGGCTCGCTTGTTTTTCGGCGTGACCACTTAACCAAATCTAGCGCGACGCTACACGTATATACGAGAATTTAAATGTGGGAGTGTCAGTCAGCGTCATCAGTAGCTGTAGTGGCGACTGTTGCACACTCTTTATGAGCCTGCTTAGCGTCACGTAGCACGTGAACTTATTACTAGCTCGCAGCTCACCAATATTCCCTCGTATACAACCTAAAGGCACTAAGTCTGCCGGTACGAGACCCTCGTTAATGAATAGGGAAAGAAGTGTATACTCGAGGGCTCGTTTTTGTGTTTGACACAATAATAATGAGATCTGACAGACATTAATGCCAAAGAAAGTATAGGGGAAGTTATTAGACCGAATTGTATAGTAAATGTGAAGAAAGAAAAGTGGGTGAGAAGATAACTTGCCATGGCGGGAAACGGACCTGCGACCTTCGAATAACGCGTTCTATGCTCTACCACTGAGCTACCACGGCGGCTATCCCTCCAGCCACTTTATTGGGTATATTGGGTATATATATAAAGAGTGCGCGTGCTACACACTCTATATATATATATATATATATATATATATATATATATATATATATATATATATATATATATATATATATATATATATATATATATATATATATATATATAAAGAGTGGCTGCTGATGGCGCTGACTGACACTCCCACGTTTAATTCACATATATACCCAATAAAGTGGCTGCAGGGATAGCCGCCCTGGTAGCTCAGTGGTAGAGCATCAAATGCGGTATTCGAAAGTCGCAGGTTCGTTCCTGCCAACGCAGGAAACGAACTTGGGAACCTGCGTTTCCTGCCCACGCAGGTTGATGATTGGTTGATTTGTGGGGTTTAACGTCCCAAAACCACCATATGAGTATGAGAGACGCCGTAGGGGAGGGCTCCGGAAATTTAGACCACCTAGAGGTCTTTAACGTGCACCCAAATTTGTGTGCATGGGCCTACAAAATTTCCGCCTCCATCAGAAATGCAGCCGCCACAGCCGGAATTTGATCCCGCGACCTGCGGGTCAGCAGCCGAGTACCTTAGCCACTAGACTACCGTGGTGGGGCCTGCCCACGTAGGAAACAGGCTCGTAAAGAGTGTGTCACACTCGCCACCATGGCTACTGAGAGAGCTGACTGACACTCCCAGGTTTAAATTCACATATAAAGCCAATACATTGGCTAAGGAGATTGCTGCCGAGGTAGCTCAGTGGTAGAGCATCGAATGCCTTATTCTAAGGTCGCAGGTTAGGATCTTTCCAACAACAGGCAAGTTATTTTTTCATCCTCTTTTTTTTTTCGTGTCGTATTCATATTACTATTCGGTCTAATATCTTCCCCTATACTTTCCTTGGCATAATTATCCGTTATATATATATATAAAAGGGAACGAACTGTATACTTAAGAACTCGTTTTCCGTGGTTTGAAACAATATTAATGAGACCAAACAGACAATGATGCGACGGAATGTATAGGGGGAGTTATTAGACTGAATTGTAATGTAACTACGAAGAAAG
Organism: Rhipicephalus microplus; assembly: GCF_013339725.1. Lineage (NCBI taxonomy): Eukaryota > Metazoa > Arthropoda > Arachnida > Ixodida > Ixodidae > Rhipicephalus > Rhipicephalus microplus. Next base: position 196,030,203 of record NC_051165.1, read on the forward strand.
AAAAGTGGGTAAAAATAACTTGCCGTGGGCAGGATTCGAGCCTGCGTCCTTCGAATAACGTATTCGAAGAAGGTCGCAGGTTCGGTTCCTGCCCACGGCAAGTTATCTTTTCACCCACTTTTCTTTCTGCATTATAAATATATATTATATATACAATGACTTTTCCTCGCCGTTTTCTGACTCGCCTTCAAAGGAAGCGAGTAACTTAAAACCATATCATTCCTGTCGCAGTGTCTCATGGATACGAGAACCCTTTGCGAAGAATCACGCACGCAAGGATAGCTTTGTCAAGTGCGCCTCTCGTTTTTGTTGTTAATGTGTTTTTCCATCTCTCTGTGATTGTGTCTTCCAAGATTCACAACGAGGCCACTACCCAAGACTCGCATGCACGGCCGTGTGGTTCAGGAGCTCGCGTCTTGGGTCCTGCATTGTGAGGGCCGAGAATTCTGTATCCCTACTAGTCCGGTCACATCGAATGCAGAGCGGGAAGACGAACAGAGCGTTCACCATTTCTGTTCACGCGTCACGGCCGAAACAACTCCACTGCTGGAAGGTTTGCGCCAGCTCACGTCTGTGAAGCCCAGAGGGTCGAGAGGAGAAACCCGTGAGGCGCGCATCCTCGTTGGCCGTTCAACGGCTTCCCCTAATTCCATTTCACGATCGAGCCCATGGCTGGTCTCCGTGCCGGACCATTTGCGCGGAGCGACGGTGGACGCCCCTCGTGAATAACTGTCGTTTCGGCTTCCTTTAGGTGACATGGATCTACAGGATGGTGCAAACGAACGACGGAAGTTCGCATCAAGGTTAGTCTTCAAAAATTGCTGCTCTACTGTAGCGAAAAATAGTTGAATCAGCATGGCGGCGCTCTTATTTAGATTTACGCATTCGTACTTTTTTATTCAGCGAAACAACGTATGATCTGCAACATTTAATTATTTACAAACAACTAGTTTCTCTCTTGACTGACAATACAAAGTTTTTAAAAGCAGTAGCCATGGAGTATATCTGCGCTGATTGCTGCGTATTGCACCTACAAAAACAAACCCACTCGTAGAAACATGAGCGCCAATGACGTTTTATGTTTCTAGCAAAACGGTGTGATTTTACCTGACACGCAAACCTAAGGCAGGGTTGCCAGGCTTCACGCTAGTCTAGTTACTTTTTTCCAACCTATCCCAACAGGCCACTGTATGAAGCCGTGACCCGCATGTCATTTACTGCACTTCGCAATACATTTGTAATATAAGGTGTGAATACATTTTTGTATAAAATTGACTGCCATTGCTTCATAAGGAAAGTGCCTTACATTGTAGAAAACCAGAAGCCCGTCTCTAATCAAAGTTTCGGTAGTGAAGCCCAAGCGCCTTGTTTCTTGCTTTTAATGTTTTTAAACTTCTTAACTGAGGCTTTAGCCAGTGTATCCGTTTTTACTTCGCCTTGTATATCGTGATATACTTGCATGAACAACTGCTTCTGATGTGTACTTATTGGTTGTGAACAAATGTTTGGAATGCCTGCAATGATTCGTGCTGTTTTTGTTTCCTCGGAATAGTGATAATTGATTTTCCTAAAATTGCCCAGTGTTGTTGCGTATGCTGACATGTAGGGGTGGCGAGGCTCGTCAAGCAGTCATTCATGATTGCTTTTTTCTTGCCATCCTCAGTTTTTTTTTTGCCTGTAAAAAATACTGGAATGAACTGATTGATTGATTGATTTTTAGACTGGAGACTGCAAAGGAAACGTACGAACGACGTTGCTATTTTTAGCCCCTTTCTTGTTTCCTTCGTTTGAGCCAAATTACCAACATTCTGTGACGTCGCAGCCATTGGCTCTCAAGTATGTTCGACCAAGGTACGTGTCTAAAAGAAGTTGTTGGGTTACAACGACCACCATATGAGTACGAGAAACGCCGTAGTGGAGGGCTCCGCAAATTTTGACCACAAGGGGTTCTTGAACGTGGACCTAAATCTAAGCACACGGGTCTCAAGCATTTTCGCCTCTATCAAAAATGCGGCTGGGGTTTGATCTCGCGACGAGCGAGTCGGCAGCCGACTGCTTTAGCCACTATACCCCCGTGGCGCGTCAGGCTAGTTTCTAGCTACCTGAATTAAATTTGGTCCTTGCGTTACACGAGAGAAATACTTTTGGATACGTTGCCAATATTCGGAGAATAACTGTTCATGTGTGTCGTCTTGCTGACCACATATTCCCCATGCGACTTTAAATTGCAGTAACAACTATAGAGAGCGCTCTGCGTCTTTGCAGCTGTCCCATCCCCGAAACTTCAGAACATGTATGTGTTGCGCCATCTGTTGGAAGCAGTGGCTGTCTGGTGCTCCTTAGTGGCTGAATAAGAAGCAGACAAAAAAGACCGTGAATGAGACACCATATCGACTACCGGTTCCAGGGAAACCCCCCGAACGTTTTAGGGGTAATTTGAGCGAAGTGCCGAACTTCCCAGGCAATTGTTTGTTTTACCGTGCAGCCCATGAGATAGAACATGTAGCGTGCACTGAACGAACGAAGGACAAATAAATATCGACAGGAAAGAACGCTGACCCGGTTCCCGCTATTGCGCAAGCGACACACACGGGCAAAAGAGGCACACGTATGAAAAAAGGTACTAGGCATCATACATACGCAAGAACTACGCCTGAAGCGGAACGCCCTCTTCTTTGCCCCGTTAGGCGACACGCCACCTAAAGCCACCCACGAGCTTGGTTTTAAAGATAACTGCATCAGTGGTTCGATTCAAGAAACCTCTAGTTGCGGGACAGTAAGAAGTGCAATAAAAAAAACGAGAAACCAGAGAGAAGCAAGAGACGAAAACGTCCACAACAACAACAACATGGCTGACACGTGGAACAAGAATAATATCGTATGCCAAGAAACTGTCCAGGAGCTTGATCAACTTGACTGTGCGAAACTGAACTGCAAGGCGTGCTAACCAACTTGACAAGGTGCTGCCTAAGGAAACAAGCTACGCATTCGGTTTAAGTGATTTTCACTTGGTCAAATTGCACTACGCATTCGCAACTCCTGCTACCGAAATATCGGAGCCCTTAATTCTTACCCCCTACTGTGTTACCACATCGCCAAGTCGGCCCAATGATAATTTTTGCTGTGCACAGTATGTACGCGACGACACCTGGAACATACTTGATGAAAGCATTAGCCTGCTTCATCGATAGCGAACAGCTTGATGTAATGAACAGATCTGCTGTAGCCTGTGACGCTACGAAGGCACGCACTTCCTGAACAGATGCAGGGCCAATAAGGAATAAAGACGACTGCGTGCCTTTATCGTGTCCTTGAGAGCACAGCCCATAAGCACCCATTCCTGATTTGAGCAGCGGCGCCATCAGGGGCGTCAACGATAGACATGAAAAATTGAGAAAAAAATACGAGACTTATACAGGGGCCCTATGCATGACACTCGAGTATTCTACACTCTAAAGAAAGGAGAGTGGCCTGTAAACAAAAATATACCTGCTGGGAGAATTAGGGGTATAATGCCCCCGCTCTTCTCCGGTGAGACCATTTAAACCGGAATATACCGGAGCATACACACTCGCTTTCTACCGTTCACCGGTTGATGATGAAGGAAACCAGAGGAAACCGGGGCTGATTCTAGGAATTCGCGATGACGCTAGCTGCCGCACACCTAGACTCGCGCGTCATCATTAGAGACTCGAGAGGGAGTTGCAGAAATATTAAACGTGGGTATGTCCCACACCAGGGGTACCGCATCTTACAAAACAGCAATTTCGTCGAAGCCCGCCACGTCCCGAGTACCATATGGGCTCCAGCTCACAAGGACCTCGAAGGCAATAAAACGGCTGACGCAACAACCCGTGCGCTCACTCTGCAGGTAACGCTTTTAGACCCTTCTGATATAGATATCGACCCTAATCCAGCCTCAACATTTCGAGAAATTGCTAAATTGCAACGATTCGGCCATTCAATGGATCCCAAACCCTGTAAGGGTCTTACAAAGGCGGATGAGCCTTCACTCCTCTGCCTATACACCAAAACCCGGCCGCACCCGGCGGTTATTCAATATCTTGATCCTGCCTATACAGTAAAATGTCCGCAGTGTGCGGAGGAGCTTTCGGACGTTTTTCACATAGTGTGGCCATGCCAGTCAACCCCTCGCCTTACCCCGAAACCAAACCCCACCCGGGAGATTTGGGAGGCGGCCCTGCTCGACTGCTCTGAGCTGGTGAGCCAGAAGGTCCTAGACAACCCAGCCCTGGTCGCACTGGGCACCAATGGGCTTCTGCAATGAGGAGCCCACCTAGTGTTTTTGCCAAACCACCTACTCCCTGTTTATAGATAAAATAAAGTTTTCTCTATCTCCCTCATTATGTTGCGTTGGTTGCTCCACAACTGCTCCGCTGCATCACTTATGCTCCGGTGGACTATCCGTGATCTCTCCAGCGCATCGCTCAAAGGCTTTCATGGGCTGTTGGAAGAGTAACGTAGGCAGCCTCACCTCCGGGTGGCCGTTTCCCACAAACCAACATTGCGCAGACCAAGCTGGTGCAGTGAAGATTGTGCGAAGCCTTCGGCTGCGCTCGGGAAAAAGAAATTGTTCAGTGAACTTTCTGGATGCCACTGGCGACGACAAGCAGCAACGAAGGTTGTCATCGACACAAGGGAGTTGTGGTAACCTAAATCGTGTGATGGTGCCGGGCAGCAAAGAACACTGTGTGATCTCGCGAGTGTTGAGCAACCCGGCGATCGCTGGTGCAGCACAGGACTCGCGAGTGTGCTCTTCTTGAATTACCTGTGTTATTCTTGCCAGGTAGTGCTAAACTTGGGTAATGTTTGGTTAATAAACGAAACATGTGATGGGTATTAGGCTAACTTCATATTACATCAGTAAAAATATCAGCGGGATTCCGATAATGCGTTTTTTTATTTGAAATAGAAAATAAACGAAGGAGTTTTTGTCACTGTTACTTGTCGACGGCTACCCATTTCCACTTAATTGGTACAAATAAAAATATGAAAAAAAAACAATAGCATATATACATAGGTACAGTCAGTCCTACATGGGTGAGAGCAAGAGTTCTCCTATATGGGCAGAACAAACATGTAGACCACACGCTCACTTTTAACTTTTGTCCGCTCAGTAATTGTCACAAATCTTCGTTTCTTCGAAGAACTGTTGCAGCACCTTCCTTGCTTTGCCGTTCGTTTTGAATCGCCAGGGACCTAGTATTTTATTTAACCCGAATGGTTGCTCAGAATCTAACCTATGCAGTTCTTGTTGTAGTCTCCTTTGGTGTGTGTCGTGTTTCGGTCGGCCCAGCAAGAGGTGACAGATATCCTCGTCGTCGTGGCCGCATTAATATGCTGACGATGTTGCACGATGAATGCGAAGTAGGGAGTGCTTTGTGTAAGCAGTTACGAGTCATAGGCGATGAATGAGTGTGTCGATACGTCTTGGGAGGTCACGGTCTAATTGATATTCAAGATTAGGATCAACAGAATATAGGAACGATTCCTTTGTTTTGTCCGTGAACCAGGTAGACATGCATAATTCACGTTTTGTTGTTCTTAAAATTCTATTTACATCACATTGAGATACCGGAATGATGCACATTTGCGTAGAATTATGAGCGGTTTTCGCCAACTCATCCGCCATTTCATTTCCCTTGATTCCGCAGTGACTGGGAACCCGCTGAAATGCCACTCGATGATTTGACTTCGTAGCTTCTGAGAGCTCTTTTAGTATAGCGTATACTATACGCACATCAATGTGTCTTGAAGTGGCACTTTCCACACAAGCCAGTGCTGCCAGAGAGTCTGTAATTACCACCCATTTTCTTAGTGTCGTTGACAGCTTAATAAAGCCTATGGCTAGCGAAATCGCTAAGAGCTCCAACGTTGTTGAAGAATAAAGGTGGCTCACTCGACATGCATATTCTTCGTGCAATACCGGAATTATGAATGCTGATGTCGCTGCCTCTTTGGTGACGGAGTCATCAGTGTACACGTGAGTGTATCCTTGGTACCTGTCAAACAGATGATGTGATGCCAACTGCTGAGCGGCAACGATGGGCACTTCATGTTTGCTGCGAAGTCCTTCTATTGAGGTTTCAATAGTTGGTAGCTCAAGCAGCCATGGAGGGTAGTTTTGGTCCAGTGGCCAATGTTTCGACACAGGAAGCCGGGAAATGTACTGTTGGTACACGTGGTGTATTTGCGTTCCAGCACGGTTCACGATGTTGTATATGAGCGGATGGGAAGGGTGTGGCGTGACTAGACGAAAGAGGTGCCGACATGTCTCCACGTTTCTAATTACTGTAAAGTTGGGTTCTCTTGCCTCTGCCACTGTCAAAGAACTTGATGTTGCCTGTGGAACCCCAAACATATGCGTAAGCTTCGTGCTTGTAACAGTTGAAGTCGGTGTAGCGACGTCTGAGAGATTTTGTGGAGAACTGGCGCAGAGTAGGCACTTTCCTGTCGGATTAGTGCACAATGGACGTGGAGGAGAGACGCTGATGTGCCACCCCATTTTGTGCCCGGGATACGACGTATAACATTTATGGTGCTTTTCACTAGATTTTCTAGATCAGCAATATGCTGACTCCATCTGATTTGGCTATCTAAGGTAACGCCAAGGAAGCGATGCTTTCTTGCGATTTCGATTCTCTGGTCATCCACAAAAAGCTTCAAGTTTTTCACTCTTTGTCTCGTGAATGACAGAACTACAGATTTGGCGTGAGAAATCTGCATGCCTCGCTCTTTGAGGTAATCACTTATTGCGTCTAGTCCTTGTTGAAACCGATGTTCGATCACTTCCAGTGATTTGTGAGACGTCCATATGCATATGTCGTCTGCATATATGGATATGTTCAAGGCTTCGGGCAGTACTTCTCGAAGACCTGTAATTGCAGCATTGAAAATAAGCGGACTTAGAACGCTTCCTTGAGGTACACCTCTGGTCATATTGAAGTGATCGCTGTCTACGTTATTGGTTGAAATGTATATTTGTCTGTTACATAGGAAGTTGGCGATCCATTGAAGAATACGACCGTGAACCCCTAGTGAGGTAAGCCCGTGCAGCACAGAAAGGTGGCTCACAGAGTCGAACGCCTTCTTAATATCTATGAACGCCGCAACAGCCATGTTTCCACTGCTCATCTCATGTTCTACAAATGTAACGAGGTCGAGGACGCAGTCTACAGTGCATCGCCGTCGTCTGAAACCAGCCATCTGTTCTGGAAGTGAGTTGTTAGCTTCAATCCACCACTGTAATCTTCTGTCAACCATTTTTTCCATTACTATAGATACAAAGCTAGTGAGGCTGACTGGTCGAAATGAGTCAAGCAAAAGCGGTGATTTACCGGGCTTCAGTAGTGGGACGATTCTTGCGACCTTCCAACACATTGGAACGTACGCCCTCGTCCACATGTCGTCCGTAGAAGAACTGGCATGCCGTTGGGTTCTAGATTTTTCAGAGCACTGTACGATACGTTGTCGGGAGTGGTTGCCGTTCTTACGCGGGTTAGCGATAGAGCAGTACGCAACTCTAGTAGAGAATACGTGTTGTTCAGTTGAGCATGTGATAAAGTGCATGCATCTTGGATTTGGTGCTCTACAGAACTAGACAGAGCAGTAGTGTTGTGAACCGATTGCCCAGTTCCAGTGAGCATTGTGCAAAATTTATTAGAAACATCACGTTCGGATAATCCAAGAGATATGGCCAATGCTCTGAATGCGTTTCGCTGGGATACTGGATGACTTAGAGCCGTGATTGTTTGCCAGATTTTTGGAAGTGGAATAAATGGGGTCAATGAATTGCAGAAATCATGCCATTTTTTCCGACCTAACTTTTGCATGTGTCGGTTAGATTGGATGTGTATGGCCTGACTCTTCTTATAACATCCAAGCCTCCCAGTGTGGCGATAGCGACGTTCCGCTCACTTCCTAATAGCTCGTAGGCGCTCATAGTTTGCATCTACACTGGAGTGGCCTGCTTGGACAGCTGTAAACCTTGTTGCACGGGAGTAACTGCTTTTAACGCAGGACATAAATGTATCCAATTCATTGACTCCCATCAAGTCAAGTCCAGTATGTTCACGAAATGGTTTCCAGTCAGTTAGCTTTGAAATTAATGTGGTCGTTTGCACTTGCATTCTTGGGTGTTGCATCAGAACTGGATAATGATCATTCCCTCGTGTTTCGAGGTCTGTACACCAGTTCATATCTCGTTCAATGTCAGGGGAGGCTATCGCCCAATCTAGACAGCTGGCATAATTATTACCTCTTAAAAAAGTTACTGACCCATCATTTAGTACAACAAGACCACATCGATCAATTGCTTTTTCGAGTGTTCTCCCATGTAAATCACTATGAGTACTGCCCCACGTGGAATTGTGCGCATTGAAATCTCCACAGATGAGGGCAGGTCCCTGAGCTTTACCCAAGAAATGAACCAGAGTTGATTCGGAGATGCGTGTCGATGGTTGCAAATAAACACAAATTACGGTGATGCCAAGTTTCTGGAATTGAATTTTGCATCCTACAAATCCTGGCACGTCCGAGTCCAGCGAGCATAAATCAAAAGAGGGTATGTCGCACCGTACGCATAACAGTGCCCTGCTCAAGCCTGGATTTCTTCTTGATGCATATATGAAATAGTTAGAAATTCTAAAGTCAGGGCCAACGTTGGTTTCATTTAAACACAGAACGGGGAAGCTATACTGAGCAACCAGCTTCATAAAGTCTTCGCTTTTGGACCTAAGACCATTGGCATTCCACTGAAACACAGCTGTGTTGCGGAAGCAGTTGTTCATTTGTAGAGCCATTTTGCGATACAACAATTTTTTTGTTGTACTGCTGAAGGCTCTAATGAAAGGACTGCGCTCACCTCTGGTAGGTCATTGGCCTGTGGAAATACACGCAGGATTGCCTTCAAAGCAAGGAAGAGCATCGACATAACCATATCCACATCCCTTGTTTTCGGTGCACGTTGCTGTTGTGCCTTTGGCTTTGGCGAGGTGAAAGGTGTAGACGCTCGGTTATCCTGAGTTTCTGATGGTTTCGGTGCTCTACTGTCACTTTTCTGGCTTTGAACGCTTGGTGATTGTCCTCTACGGTCCGTTTTGGCTGTACTTTTGTTTTTCTGAGCTGAAGCACGCTTGGCTACCGTCGCATGCGACAGTGGTCATGTACTCTGTGATTTTGAAGTCACAGGGAGTGGATGCACGGTTTCAGGATTCGGACAAGGCGATCCTTTTTTGGAGCTCTTCCAAGAAAAATTTCTTTTCGCTTGAGTCGAGTAGCTGCCTGGTGTTTCGGACAACCAGCATATGACACCACGTGGTCTCCATTGCAACTGGCACATTTGGGATGATTCCTTCTTGTGCATTCGTTGTAATCATGTGCTCCTGCACAGATTTTGCAGCGAAGTTGTCCATGCACGATTTGGTAACATGTCCATATCGTTGACAGTTGTACCATCGTGTAGCGGGCTGTAGGTACTCTTCCACCGGATGACTTGTGAAGCCTAGGAGAAAACGAAGCGGTAGTGGCTTGTCGGGGGAGAACTCAAGAATTACACTGCCGAGTGAATGTGACTCGGCTGAAACATCTTCACGATGGAGCCATTTAGTCTGTCTCCTGACTGAGATTACACCGCTGTCTCTTGATTTGTGGGGTTTAACGTCCCAAAACCACCATATGATTATGAGAGACGCCGTAGTGGACGGCTCCGGAAATTTTGACCACCTGGTGTTCTTTAACGTGCACCCAAATCTGAGCACACGGGCCTCGACATTTCCGCCTCCATCGGAAATGCAGCCGCCGCAGCCGGGATTTGAACCCGCGACCTGCGGGTCAGCAGCCGAGTACCTTAGCCACTAGACCACCGCGGCGGGGCCACCGCTGTCTCTTAAGTATCGAAGCAGTTGATCTTCACTGTATTGCACTGGTACTTCTCTAATCTTACCTAGATTCCTCACGTACGACTACGGTATGTAGGGTGCCACTTCAAGACCAGCAACATGTGTTAACTCAAGAAGTCTGGAGGATGCAGTAACTGTAGAGACACTTACGGAGAAGTTGCCATCTCTGTTGACACGGAACGACTCCACTTTCTCTTTAGCAGCAGATACTACTTCACTGGCCAGTTTGTTCGGATTGACTTTCCAAAACAAAGCGCTAGGGTCTGTCAGCTTGAAAACTACGGGTATCCCCGCTGGTCGGGCTTTCTTGTACGTAACTGTTGTGAAAGGCCTGTCTTCTGCTTCTACATCACAGTTCATTTCCGCGGAGTCGATGATTGTTGCATCGCTGTAATCCTCTTGATTATCAGTTCGCGCCTTCTTCGGAGTAAAACACTCGTCGTCGGCGTTAGGTGTCGTCGAGGGGCCGTCACAATCCTCCTCCGGTCCGCGAAACACCGGATTATCTTGATGTTTGGACGCATTCATCACTTCGTCTTCATCTGATTGGCACCAAGAAGAATGGCCGCCACCAGTAGCCGAAGCTTTCGGACGTCGTGGCAGCCTAACATAAGGCTTCGGCGCCTTGGAGACGTGGCGCCTGGTGCACCGCGAAGGTGGTGGCCAAATCTACTCAGTAAGATGCAGAGGACGAGTAAGAGAACTTACAAAATTGGCGAAAAAACAGCAGCGCTAGGAAACTCACGCCCAGTGATTCTTCACTTCGTCTTTCACTTCTTCTTTACTTCCCCGATAATGCGTTGTTTGGACTACGTATTTTTTTCTTAACATAGCTTCAGTACATTGCACCAAGGCATTGTAATATTTGGAGCGCTGATTATATATGCAGCAATTAAAATATTATAATTGCGGGTTGATTTGATAAAAACTAATTAATTGCTATACATAAACCTAATAGTTATAAATCTTTTTTTATCTTGTCAGTACACGTAAATGGTAATATTTGTCTGCTTTCTATATTAATAAACACCAAATCGAAGTGTACCTTTGGGCAGAAAATATTTTTACCTATCATGTGAGCTGAACTGATAAAACATGAAACTGAAGTCATAATATTTATTCATATATGTAGTGATAAAGGTAGGACAATGTCTCTGGTACATAAGTTTTAGACCGCACACACGCCCTCATAATGGTAAAAAAAGGTATTTTGATTTTATAGGAGGTGTCTGAGATATCAATCTAGAAGTATACTGGACTTTTTGGGTGATGTGGTGCTTTCAAGACAAGAAAGAAAAGGGTCAAATGAACTGACGAGGCTAGGGAGGAAGAATCGCAGAAAATGTTTTTTTTTTAGTGGTAGGAAGGAAGCAAGCAGGAAAAGGGAGAAGACAGGGAGGTTAACCAGAAAGACATCCGGTTGGCTACCCTACACTGGGGGATTAGAGAAGGGGACAAGAAAGATGAAAAAGAGAAATAGGGAAATGAAAAAAGAGAGAGAGACTGACAGTAACTTCACTGCAGCGCGAAGAACTCCACCGCACGTTAGAGGCGTTCACACAAGCACGTCTTTCTCACGAAACACAGCAGGGCTTTCACTGCATTGTGGGCTGTCGTGGGATGTGGACGTCGCTCTAATAGCACCTGTACAGAAAGAGGCCGATCATCCAGTCGCTGCATTGCGTTGGCAAGTACTTGTCTGTTTGAGGCGAATTGGGGACAGTGGCACAGCAGGTGTTCAAAATTTTCATCGGTGCCGCAAACATCGCATGCCGCGCTGTCAGTAATTCCAATTACCATGGTATAAGCTTTCGTGCAAGCAACTCCCAGCCAAAGGCGATAGAGAAGCGAAGCTCCACGTCGACGTAGGCCGGGTGGAGGCCGGAGTTGTAGTGAAGGGTCAAGCTCGTGCAGTGTTGTGTCCGATGCTTGGTGTGTTTAACTCAGTTAGTTTGGCACTGCGGGCTAGTTGAAAGTCTGCCTCGCCGCGTCTGCTCTTGAAAGCGGGATTGGAACACTGTTTGTTTCTTCATGTGGCGTGCGAGCAGCATGATCTGCAGAATCATTTCCGCGTATACCACAATGCCCAGGTAACCATTGAAAGACGATGTCGTGGCCTTTTTGTATTAAGAGGTGGTGAAGTTTCACGGTTCAGTAGGTCAACAGGTCGTGGCATTCGCTTAGGAGAACGGACAGCAGGGACTGTGACGGTGGTTTTGAGCTCGAAAACACGGCCCATTTACTTTGTTTTTTTTTCAGAATTGATTAGCTCCAGTGCACTGCGCAGAGCCTTGAGCTCTGCCGTCGTGGACGTTGTCGCATGTATAGTCTTAAAACACCGAGTTCTCCCTTGTGATGGTATAACCACTGCTCCACCTGAACTAAACGGCGTAGTAGAGCCATCCGTGTAAATGTACACGTGGTTACTGTAGTTTTGTTCCAGTAGGAATAGACTCAGTTGTTTCAGGGCATGTGTCGGTAAGCACAATTTTCTCCGCATTCCTGGATCATTAATTGAACTCGCGGCTATCTCAAGCTCCAGGGAGGGAGCAGTGGCTTTGATGCAGGTGCGTACGCCTCAGTGAACGATGAACAATGATTGCAGACAGTGGCACCTTATGTCGTGCGAAGTCGTTCAGCTGGGAGGCTCGCCAGGTGGTGGCGAGGCTCGCCAGCAGCGAGGCTCGCCTATTTCATGTTCGGTTTCTTTCTCTTAGTGCACAGTTCTCCCGGTTATGCTGTTGTCTCCCATACCTCCACATTTCTCTCCACACCAGGGGATGCGCCGATCCTTTGGGCTGGTTGAAAGTTCATTTTTGAAACATACGTAAATGCTGTCGATGAAGACGCCCGCAAACCAGAGCGGCGGAAGACCCTGCTGCCTAACGGGCCACGCCGGCCTGAAACTTTATCCCACTTTATGTTCCGCCAATGCGTCGGGCATGCCTGCGCTGTTAGACGTATTTAGAGCCACTGTCACATTGTTTGACGAACATTTCGAAGGTGCGTACTGTGATTATGTCGCGAGTTTCCACTCCCAAGAGCGTCGTCAGCTCCCCGGTGAGCCCGTTGCAGACTTCATAGCCATCCCAGTGGCTAGCCGCGTCCTGCGAGCTCGGCGTGCTCGAAAATGACGTGATCAGGCATACTGTTTATTGGCGTCGCATCTTATAATGCTCGTTGCCGGCTCCTTCAAAAAGACTCGTCCGTTACCTTTTCACAAGCCCTCTCGATTGCACGAGAGGATGAACTTGCACGCGCGCATTAATAGCAGTTCGCTCCACTTTCTGTGCAGCAACATTCTGCTGCGGGGCCTCATGGCACCCTTATGTCCCCCGGGCTCCTATTCTAGGCGCACGTGTTTCTTTCTCTCGGCACTTAACACCCAAGTCGCGGGTGGCTGCCGCCAGCAGCACCAGCATGTTGCGGCCCTTTGTTCTTTTTCTTCGTCAGCGTCTTGGCCAGCTTAACCCCGTCAGAACAACGCTTCCTCAATCTGCCATTGATGCAACGTCCCGTTGGTCCAATGTAGGACTTGCCACAGCTTAAGGGTATCTGGTACACCCCCCCCCCCTTGTGCGCATCGCCTAAAAGGTTTAGTGTGCTGCTTCTGGCAGCCCCTTGGCTCGTGTGACACCCGGACACAATTGAACCGGCTTGAAAGGGTAGTCATCTCTGCGTTGGCCGAGACAATAAGCCGAGTGTGCGGAATTCATGTTCGGCTGCATTTCACACGTTCTTCATAGTGCCTCCATGCTGCCGTTTTCCACAAAGCTCGGCCTGCCCGGTACCGCACACTCATCACTGCCACGGGTCACACAGTTGGTCTGCACGTACGAACCAACGTCTTTCCACTGTGCTCTGTCGTGTAGTGTTTTCTTGCTCACCATGAAACGAACTGAGCATGCCTCTTCCCTCTTTCAAGGGTTGGGAAAGAGGTGGTGTTTAAATTAGCCCTTTTGGGGGCAGAGGTGAAAACGGCATTTTCATTGGACTGTCCTCGCTTCCACTGTTTTTCCCTGCATAGAATCCTGGAGAGGCCAGGGCATAAGACGCGAGCGACCAGACGCGTGCAACAAGCCGCCAGAAGCTCCCATCAAGCTTCCATCGAGAGCTTCCATTAAGTTGCCTTGATCATGTAGTAACACGCTATTTGTAAATATTGTAAACAAAGTTACTGTTAACAGATCCGGGTTCCACTCCTCGACATCACTCCGAGACTGGCTAGCTTCGGTCCTATGTATAGGCACAGCCCCGATACCGGGTTTGGTAGCAGTATTATGTATTCTATTGAAGTCGCGGTTAAATCACCGTGAAAAATCACAGCATATACGCGAAGTGCATGATGATGAGTGGGGCGAAGCGTCCATCAGTCCGTGCGCGCTTCTGTCCGTCTGTTCGTTCTTGCTTCCATCCATCTGTCCGTTTGTGCGTACATTCGTGCGTGCGTCCGTCTGTGCCTACGTCCGTTCATGCATCCACCCCTCTGCCCTTCCTTGCGTTTGTTCATGCGTCCGTCTGTGTGTGCGTCTGTGTGTGCGTCTGTTCCTGCGTTCATTCGTGCTTTCGTCTGTACATCCATCTATCCGTCCGCGCGTCCGTCCATGCATCTGTCTGTCCATCCGTCTGTACGTCTGTCCATTCGTCCGTCCATTTAGTCAACACTCCAAGTACCGCCATTTCGTGTCTTTTCATCATATATTCATTATATAGAAGTTCCGCCATCCAGCGGACATTCCAAGGACTAAATGAGAGGTGGCACGGCCGGACCAGAGGAGCGGAACGCATGCACTCTCTTACGGCCTGTGCTTCGTGTCTAGTACTCATCTTTCAGCGCCGCAAGTTGTTTGTACTGCAGCCCACCCCTCACTAAACCTTGCCTAAACTAAGGAAGTTACGCCCATCGAGTATATTGTAGCAACCTTTTCCGGTCAGATAATGCTCAAAGTGCGTCCTTCTACGACAAGTTTTTTTTTCGTATGCAGATAATGCAAGGCGAATTATACTGAAGATTTAGTCACCAGTACTCGTCTCTGTAGGTCATTTTGTCAAAAAACTATCTATTTATTAGTAACGTGCGCGGGTTTTCTCCTAGTACTACTACGACGCACTACATACTTCTACATACATCGCGGACGCACGACCCGCGGCTTAAGGAGCTTTACCCCTAAATACCATGGACCGTCTCCCCGAAGGGAACCTTGATGGGATGCGAAGGAGCAGCGGTGCGCATGGAGTTGACTCGGTTGAAACGGGCGTCGACGCGGGTGCTGTGTTGGATAAACGGTTTGAAGCGGAACTTGGTGTAACGTTTACTCCAGCAAACGTTTGTTTGAAACGCAAAGACACGGGTTGCTGGACGCATTGAAGACGCTTGCACGCGGCTGCTTTGAATTACGTCTCGTCGGTGTTACCCATGTGCCGTCTGTGTTATCGAACGTGATCGGTGGTCTTCACTCGCATCTCGTCGTTACCACTGGCCTTCCACAGCCGACGCTTGCGTTCGGCTTCCCTGGCTCGTGCCTTGTCGGTGTTGACAACCCCATTGATTGAGACGATTGGCTTCGCTAACCCTCGCAACGCGGGTGACAGCCGGGAAAGGTACGCGCCCACCAGCGGGAAGAATGCCGCGACGGCGTTCCGTCAGTCGGTGCAATTGCGCGGCAAGCAGCGGCGCACTGTCAAGATTGTCGGCGTCGCAAGATCGGCTCAAGGTGCGCGCAGCGTCCTGAATCACGGCTTCTTCTCGCCGGTAGATGGAGAGAAGTAACGTGGTTAGATGATGGCCACGTAAGGAGTGGGCTCGAGCATAGCGAGCAGGAGAGAGGGTGAAGCCACTGACGCGCGGAGAGCGTGTGACAGGCGAGAGAGAGAGAGAGATACCACCGCGCACTGCTAGGAGGGCGGGACCTACTTGGCACCACTCCAACACTTGCGGTGGGTACAGCGGGAGGGGGGGGGCGGAACTGAGGGACAGCGTTACACAGGCTAGTCAAATAGCAGCTTCACATCTAAAACTATTGGAGCTGTTGGCTTGAAAAATGTTCTTCACATATGACGGACTTTTGCCTATATACACAAAACATTATTACATAACAGTTTTGCTGCAGTTTTAGTAAGAAATATTAACGAAATCAGCACGAAGCTCCGTGATAATAAAGAAATTATTTTCCGTGTGCTTTTAAGCGCCAGACTTTTCAAAATTTTTGTGTATATTACTCCATGTTAGGTTAACAAATGCGCTGAACGAAATAGCTGAGATCTACTGCAAAGGTTACCTCGAAGAAAAGACATTTCCTTAAAATGTGCAATATTTTATATGCCATTAAAAACAAAACCACCTCCGATTTTTCAAGCTCTTCACAATTAAAGCCAAGTCAATTTATAGCATAATCTGAAAAAAAATTCCCGTTATTTTTCTGAGCTTGGAGTTATCAAGCACGAAAAGAGGCCAAATGTACTCAAACTGAGAAACGACAACACCGAGAAAGCACGGAGCAACAGTGTCCATCTTCCTAATTTCTGTGTCGTGAATGTGTTCTGATACATACGCAACAGGTTGACAGAAAAAAACCTGCCCTAAATTGCAAATTTCTTCATGTGCGAGCGCGCACGCGTCGCCCTGCCGTAGGGACTAAGCGCAAGATTTCTAGAAGTATAGTAGACTCGGTCTCTCGGAAAGAACTGCTTATTCACCCGTAAACAGAGTTTCAGAGTCACAAGTCAAAGAAAAGTTACAGTTACTAACGTCCCTGAAGCAGTTGCACGTTTCTTGCTCCTAATGAAGTAACCTTGTGATATAGGCGGTGAGGGGGTGTTAGTGGCACCAAAGGTGACTGTCGTGGAAAGTGTGGGTAGCACCTACGAAAGTTGCGTTAACCAACCAGCTGTACTATTGGTGGTGACCTTGATGCAGCACCATGCTTGCTTGTTACGCATGTGTCACTGCATTTTGAAAAACAATGTTTCAGGCTTCTTTGCGGGTTTCACGGTTGTCACTCTATAAAACTAACCTGATTTTCGAAAGAAATGTTTTTCATGTTTGAGAGAATCATTTTGAGCTGTCAAAGCACCGCTGCGGGGTATCATGCGCTGCGTATTTCGTAAATGGATACGTCTATTCCGGCACTTTCTTACTTGCACTGTTCTTGTAACAACCAATCGTGGCGCTCTTGGCAGACACGCGTGTCGCGACTGAAAGCACTGAACGGATTCACTGCAACATGTTTGTCGTCATTTTTGCCCTGAAGGCGCAGAAGCTGAATCAGCGTCACATTCTGCAGCTTTGTATTGAGACCATCTATTTTGCCCATTTAATAACTGATGTGGCGGAGATGAGGAGGTTGTGTAATTTTGAGTGATGCTTTAGTACATCCACAATTCCATCGCAAGAACTCTTGCCGCACCCCGTTGCAGGAAATAGCCACTGCACCGAGGCGTGCTTGGTCGTTGTAAGTTCGTTGAGCTGGTACTTGCTCTTGAAATGGCTTGGGGCACCTAGGGACACCATCATCGACTTATGTAACATGCGCATATAAAGAAGCAACACCTTTCAGCCACTCGTGCACCGTTGCGATGGCGTAGAATGCATGGGTGGAGTCAGGGCTATAGAGTGATCGCTTATAAGGGCGTGCCTGCGCTTCCTTTTCAAGTCGTGACGACACATGTGAAGATGGAGAGTTCGGTTTTTTGCCAAAATATGACTGAAGCTCCCCGCCCCCCAACAGAACTACGGTTAGTTTTCTCCGAAGTCAAAATTCAGGCGAACACAAGCTTTCTCGAAGGATTTGTTTTGCTTCACTAACGGCTCTGTCCTGAGCGCGTCCAGTGTACTCGTGTGACACCCAATTTTCGAAGCACTATGGAGCGCGTTCCTCAAAAGCGTTCAGACTTGCTGCTTTTTTGACCGAATCTTCTTGCTTTCCGGTTGCTAACACAACTACTTCTTTGGAAATTTGAAGAACAGCCACCGTAATAACTTGAGGTGGGGTTCACAAGTCCAACAACTATAAAAAAACACTGTCTGGGCAGTGGTTTACACATGGTCTGATTACAAAGGTCTTCGGCGCTATTTTATGATGAAAGTGTTTTATACCGGGGTTCACCAAGACTTCTGGGTCGTACAGTACGGCACACTGTTAGGGAGAACCGGCGAACGCGTGACACGAAGATTTGTACACATCCCTCCGCCTCTCTCTCCTCTTTCATCCCCTCTGTTTAAAACAAGGACCCGTGATCGCAGAGCTAGACACGCTTTTACTCAAATAAAAGTTAGCTTCGAATCCAACTTTCTTCTCTTGTTTCTCTACGTCTGTCTAGCCTTCCCCAAGCCCCTGCTCCGTTTTATTTTTAAGATCCTCCGAGGGGAAAAAGACGCGTGCACAATGCGTGCTGTCGCTTACAACACGTACAATGTTTGTACCGGCGAGCCCAGCACGTGGTCAGTTTCCAAACACACGGACCATGCTTTGACGACTTTCTCGTTCATGATGCAGCTCCGCCATTTGGACCAGTTAGCACGTCGATGACACCAATGGGAGACGAAGCCTGCTGATGCAACATGCAAATATGCACGTGCTTCCATCTACGTCGTTTCCATCTCTGTGTGGCGTTGCGGGTGTACTGCACATTCAGGTACTTCTGAAGAACGTTTACAGCAGCATTTTGGAGTCTTCTCCGTGAGGTGCCTGGATGACTGGACGAAACCACGCGATCCAGGTGGCCCGACCGTGACACGCCAAGGCAGGGTATGCAGAAAGCCGCTGCGCAGCTATCCGTTTGTGTGCACACTGATCCGTCGGTGTACACTTGTAGGTGGCTGCGGTACATGGTGCTCAAGTGGTCCAGCGCAAAAAATTTTGCTTCTGTGGCTGGAATGGTGCGCTTCGCTGGTAGATTGGGTACGCTGAAGTTACACGCAACATCTACAAAAGACCATGGCGGGTCCATAGGGCGCCGTTTAGGCAGTTTCAAGCCTCAATATCGAAATGTGTTTAGTGCCGCGTTGAAATGTGAGCCAGTTCTTGCTCTTAGCCGCTGGAGAAGCGCCGTGCCTGCGAAGGACTCGCCCAGTCTTGAAAGCTGCGTCAATAGGCCTGAGACGCCAAAAGGCGGAGCGGAAGAGACTCGGCTTCATTAGTGACCTTCGTGTTTGAGACCGCCTGAGGGGCTCCCATCGCCAAGCGAAGACCCTCTCTGTGCAGTGTGACTAGGCGTTCGAACTGGCTTGGTGATGGTGATATCAGGGGCAGCTGATAAAGAATGGGGCTTGTTATAAGCACATCATTCAATTTAAGCATGGACATAGGATTGTTGCCCCAACGGACCCCTGCCATGCGACGAAGAGCGTTGATCCTTTGCGCTGATGCAGTGACTATAACATCAACCGCACGTCGCCATAATAGCTTGTTGTCGATGGTAATGCCCAGGAAACGGACATTTGTTGCACAACGAATTGATTGACCTCGAATATTCAGCGACAGACGTGTTGACTTCCGTCGTTCTCCCGGGAAGAGCATGAAGGCCGATTTTTCCGCTGATAAAGATAGGCCAAGTGTCAACAAGTCACGCTCAATGATTGATGTGCAAAGGGCAGCGATGATCCGCACCTTGCGAAAAGGCTGTCATAGGCACCGGACAGTTGAGGACGTCATCTTTCCTGAAGGACCCGCGGCAACTAGGAGGAACGTGCAACGAACTTTGTTAGTCTTCCTGCGAAACACTAGGCTGTCTGACACGTGGTGACATTTTCCAAATTCAGGAGATGCTCAGGCGGAACAATTGCCGGCCATGCAGGCCAGGCTAACCCCACCTGCTGCAACACCACCACCACCACCACCCACCACCACCTGAATGAACTGCCGCGACGTTTGTCGCTGTTGTCCAAACCCTGTGTCTTGTGTGTGGTGTAAGGTGTGCGACCAACTGCGCTTCGACATCAAGAACAAAGCGAAGCAGACCAACGCGCTTCTGGTTGTTTGGAGCACGTTCGGCAGCATGGACTTAAAAGGCGGCGTCAAGGACAACGTTAACAGAGACCACGATGATGACGAGAGACTGCCGGAGTGGATACTTGTTTATCATCTTCTTCACAACTACCAATGCCTAGCCAATTGTTCACCAATCAGTTGCTAATCAATAACTGATCGATATTCCATAAATTCTAAAACAATCTAGGGTTTGCTTAACGTCACCAAGAATACACAAAGAACCAATAACTAATCAATATCCAATTGGTAAGCGATCGGTATAACCAATAAAGTATAAGATGACTGCATAGTAAAGCACAGGTGGGTATAAAATATGAGGCCAGGCAAAAGGGCGACGCCAACAGCGCGGCTTACCCAATTTTCGCATCACAATGCTTTTGTGCTATTACAAATGTGCCTATAATATCCACTTGACTCGTTGGGGTCGTTTGTCGCTGGTCTGCATGCAGGCGCAAGGCATCCGAGCTGTCCATACGCAGCGAGGATGAGAACACGTCATCTATGTTCCACTTTACGTCCAAGGTGCGTTCGATGAAGCATGGCATCGCCAGCAGAAAGCTGACTCCACTCGAAAAGAAGTACCTGCTGGCAGCTGAGCACGGTGACATACCCACCGTGTCAAGGTACGTGATATTCCTTCTATAAGGCGTGATTCAACTTACACAAGTGCAATAAATTGAAACGTGTACAGTGGTGTAGCAAAAAAATGCTAATTTCTGAACCACCTTTACAAAGGAGATGTACTCTCGCCACCAGCTTGAACAAATGTGCTCTTACTTGATTATTTCATGACCGAAACTAATAAACTCATGGAATATCAAATGCATCAAGCCAGCCACTTTCATGAGTACGTGTATTTATAGAAAGGATAGATCTTTTAAAGGGGCCCTCTGACGATTTTCAACCCCTCAGTTTTTAATCTTGGACTGCATAGACTTACGCACCGGAAAAATGAGTGCAGCAAGAACGGCAGCGATAGCGGCACGCAGTAGGAAGTTATTACGTTTAAAAAGTTCAAAATACAAGGAAAAAAATGCCTACCCTCAACTCGAATTTCGCGGGGTGACATGACCACATTTCAATTTCACTCTCTGCTGTGACGTTGGAGGGGGCCTCCAATGACATGGGCTGAAAGCTCTTACGTAGAGGAAGCTCGTACACCATTGTTGCCTGTTCAGTCACATGTGTTTACGACGCTGTTATTATAGCAACTGGCAACGTGGTGCCTGACCACGCCATTTTGTTTACGTGGTTGAACAGCTGGGTGAGGCTGCTGGAAATGAGCCTCCCCGGCTTGTCAGAACTAGAGCAGGTCCTTTCGCTTCGGAGTGAGGCTTTACGCGTCCTGTGATAGGCTGAGATCATCGTCGTCATTTAGCCCGCGTAGTTCTAGCGAGCGCTACTGTGCGCCGACGTGGTCGGCAGCAATGAGGTGACTTTAGTGCACGAATGGAATACTAAATCATTTGATATTGGTGCTTGGACCTATGCTTAAGTTATCCCCGGCCATTGGTCTATGCAAAACACATACAAAAAATAGGTGTTTCAAAAGTGTTCGAGGGCCCCTTTAAGATAGAGGACAGGCTTGAAAATAGTTAACGCCCAGCCGGCCAGTCAATTTAGGCTGAATAATATGAATGTGTAACTGACCGCAGTCAATACTAACCGGCGTGATATCGAAATATTGGCATCCGTGTTTCTGGTACACTCTTAGTCAAATCCTGGCTGGACTACACGCCTGCAGGCAGGAAATCAAGTTCAATTATCACCGCTTCTACGCGGCTCCGTAGCCGTGTCCCAGAGAAACCGACCCGATTCGAAGGGGCCTTCAGAATAGCCGGGACAAGGATTTCCCGCGATTTTAGGTGAAATTTCATCTGCGAAATTACGGCCTGCGGCTAGGCGTGACATTTCCGCAGGCAGCCCGGCTCTGATGCGATGGCGGGAAAAAAAGCATTATTTTCGCCTTTCAGAGCAGTTTCTCGCCGATAATGCGGTGAATTTATTAACTACAGGTAATTAGAAAACCATCAGTGTCACAATAGTCTACATCTTCGATAATAAACGTGCAAAGCAAACACAGCCCTGGAATCGGGCTCGGGACCGCATGCACGTGAAGCAGATGTCTTACTCGTTGCACCACAGTGCCACCGCATGCAGGCGAGTCTTTTTGCGGTGATGAATATCTACCATGTGGCTCTTTGCAAACCATCGGCGGAACCTTGAACTGTTTTTGTGCCATATGCATGCATTTGATCGGGGAATAGTTTGTAGGGCTTC
This sequence comes from Rhipicephalus microplus, assembly GCF_013339725.1. Classification (NCBI taxonomy): domain Eukaryota; kingdom Metazoa; phylum Arthropoda; class Arachnida; order Ixodida; family Ixodidae; genus Rhipicephalus; species Rhipicephalus microplus. Next base: position 196,052,392 of record NC_051165.1, read on the forward strand.
TCGAACTCCGGACAACCACGCTGAGCGCTTTCGGCTCCGACTTCGGTTCGCGGTGCGCCTTTTCGCAATAACGATTAACGCGTGTCTCTGCGTCGTTTTCGTGCTTCCCCTTGAACCGCGGGTGTTAGGCTCACCTAATTCGCAAACGAGGCTGTGTTCGCTTGTCAAAACCTGCGTATGTCTCGCACGTGCGTTTGCTGTGAGAAATCTCGGTGATTTGTGTCAGGAGGTACAAGCGTGTCAGTGACAGACGCCTATTCTAAGATGTTTGAAGACAATGTGCTTTCGCACGTAAGCGTTGCATGGGTATTTTAGCGTGCCTACTCTAACATTTGCATTTTGTACGCGCGAACAGCCGTGAGCTGCACGCTGGGGCAGCAACGCGCTTTAGCATTTCGATGATTAATTACTCCGGGAATTGGAATTTATGCGCATAATTTCGCGATGTAGAGTGATTTTACTCATTTTAGTCTTTAACTGATCTTATTTATGGATGATCATGATGATGATCAAAACTTTATTACTCCCAGAAGAGGGAATCATATTTATGGGGAATGGCTACTCTTGCCTTTATTCAGCATCGCACCACTGTTCAAATGAATGTCGAAACGCGCACCAACGTCAAGTAGGACGTACACAAATTAGGAACGGACAGGTTGGTCTCCTTTCAAATAAATAATGCTACCGCACATCTCTTTCGTGAAAGTCTGCGTGCAGTTGGGGTCAAGAAATGGTGTAGAACGAACCTCAAAATCTTTATTTTTACTGCATGACATTGCTCTTTATATAACGAAGATTTTTATAGCTGGTACATTATCTCCATAGCCGTACACTGGTTGTCTTGGTCGTGGTTCACTATTACAAATCCGTGCTGGAATATGAGAACTGTTCATGATATTCAAAAAAGTGAGCAAACGTCGGTGGCATATGCTCTCCTGCTGACTTCTACACCTGACTTCTGATTTCTGTACTTGATGTTTGCTTTCATCATCAAATTACGCAACCACTAATCAAACAACAACCAATCGATTTTGAATTTTGATATTTTTCTGTCTCACTGCCTTCCGCTTTTTTTTCCATGCTCCCCTCAAGTCATCAGTTCAACTTGTTTCGTAGAACATGAGCAACATAGGCCACTGTTTCAGTAAGCTGTCGCGCATGCAATGGTACTCTTTCGTTTAGTGCATTACACAATGTCATACCTCGACAACTGATACACGGAAAGCTCGTACTCTTTTATTGAAATCAACAGTAGGACTGCACATCCCAGTGTTTGCCCAAATGCAGGGAGAAGTTTGATATCTTCAATAAAGTGTCCCGTATGGCACTGGAAAATGTTGCCGTCCCAGACCACCTTGTAGAAAAAATTTTAGAATCTCACGTACAGTGGGAATCAATGATATGCGAAGCACGAATGAGAAAGGTTGGTGAGTCACTTTAAAATCAGCTCAACGCTACGAGGTGTAGGTAAATGATGCCGCACATAAATTCCGTGTCATGATTATCATGTTTCGATGTGTTGTCTGCCTTTGTCATCTATTCACGTCACGTGATAACAAATTAAGTATATGCGGAGATAGCGAAACGGCGGCGAGCACGCTATAAGCGTGGTGTGTTGTCTTTTTCGTGCATGACACGCGTGTCAGGATCATCATGTTTGCACCAGTCATATATCTCGTCATCCATCGACGTTACGTAACACCAATTTTTGTATATGTGGAGCTAGCCAAATGGCCGCGAGCACATCATCAAGGGCTCAATATATTCCAATGTAGCGTTGACGCGCGCGCACGCTCGGCACAGCGACGCTACGTTAGCAAAACGCGAGCACTTTATAGTTTGACGCCTGGCGCGACCGGTGCGAGCAGCGTCAGTCAGCGCGGCCCGACGGCAAACGGCGCGAAATCGTGCCGATGCGTTACCCAGACAAGCCTGCGTCTCCCTCTTTTCATGACGGAGGGATGCCGGATGCGCTGAAACGCGCATGCGTCAAAGCAACGCAGCGCGCCACACGCGAGTTTATTACAAAACTGGTGCCTGGCATCGCAGCGCTGGCGTGACACGACGAAATGAACGCCAGCGAGCACGCGCACCGCGTCACGTCGAAATGTATTGGCACCTTGACTGTGGCATGTAGTCATGTTCTCACATGACACGCATCTCATGATTATCATGTTTGAACCAGTCACATACCTTCGTCATTCATTGACGTCACGTAATACCAAATTTGGCATATGCGAAGCTATAGTAATACGGCTGCGAGTGCATCATGAGTGTGGCATGTATTCATGTTGTTACATGACACGCATGCCGTGATTATGTTTGGATGTGTCATTCGCCTATGTCGTCCATTCGCGTCGCGTAATACCGAGTTTATACATGTGAAGCTAGCGATACGGCCGCGAGCACATCATGAGCGTAGCATGTCGTCATGTTGTTATATGACACGCATCTCATGTTTATCATGTTTGCAGCAGTATCATACCTTCGTCACCCATTCACATCTCGTAATACCAAATTTGGTATAAGTGAATTTTGCGATACGGCCGCTAGGGCGTCATGAGCGTGACATGTTGACATGTGGTTAAATTACACGCATGTAATGGTGTTCATGTTTGCACCAGTGACTTACCTTCGTCATCCATTCAGGTACCACAATACCAAATTTGGCATATAGGACGCTTGCGAAATGGCCGCGAGCGAAATGGCCTGCGGCTCAAATTACACCGGCTGCCGCTATTACCGCCGTGCTGTTCCGTAGAAGCAAAATAAAAGCGAAAGAGGAAGATGTCACGAAACAAAACGAAAACTTAAAAAGAAGATATCAGTGCAGAAAAGCGTTTACGATAAATTTGAAGGGGCGTTAATACATATCTCTGTTTTTGCTAAGGCAAGAAAAGGAGGAGGAGGGAGTCGTAGCGGCTGTTAGTGGGGTGGCATGCCCCCCACCCCTTGTTTATAAGCTGTCTGGGCGACGGTCCTCACTGTCACTCTGGTTCTGGAGCCCTTGACCACCGCCACCTGAAGAAACTTTGTCAAGGCCTGAAATCTCTACCACATATGTCAACGGGCTGACGACACTGGTTGCTTTGAACGCGGTGGTGGCACACAACGCCACCGACGCCAAAATTCAGTGGCGCGTTCGCATCGGCGTTGCAGTCCCTGCAGAATTACTGCGCTTCGACTAGAAACAACGAATGTTGCATCGTTCTCTGTGTGCCGTCAGACTCTTCGTAGGTGTGATGTGGGCTGCTTGTGGTTGTGTTCGTGTTTGTTGGTTAGTGACCAGATTGCGAGCAGCTGCGGTGCCAAGAAAGTGTGTCCACATTTCTGTGGGAACCGCGAATCTGGACCCCAAGTGTGTGTATTTGTATTTCCGACGGACGAAGGCACGCGGAAGGCATAGATGCAGGCTATCCCAAGGGATAGTGTCAACCAAACAGAACATGAAAAAGCAAATATGCTGTTTTTCTTTTGTTTCGTGTATTGTGTAACATGTACACACTGAGTCAGGTTCCCGATAACGAACGGCATATAGGAGGCGCACCACGGCGTAATGACTAAATCCTGTCTGTAGGGAGCCCAGCAATCAAAAATACCCATCACAGCCACGTGGCGGGGAAGTAACGCCACTGGCCGGTAATAACAGGTGCAATAAGCAAAAAAGGGGGGTGGGGGGTGGGGAGAGCCGCCACATCTGTCGCGCTAGCCAGGCGCCAGGAGCCGTCATCAACTTACGCTGAACCCTTCAGCGACAAGTGCGAGCGCAAAAAAGAGAGAGAAAAACGCTGCTCCCCCCTTGCCTCCGCCTCGCAAGCTCAGCCCCCGGCACCGGCATCACGTTCACCGTCACCTGCATGGCCTGGCATTTGTGTGTCGCCGGTTCGCTACATGCCCTGGCATTTGTGTGTCGCCGTTTTGTCCCGCTGTCTTGTGATGGTCTTTTTTCTAAAAGATGGTCTGGGACGGATACATTTTTCAGTGCCATACCGCACACTTTATTCAAGATATCATACTTCTCTCTGCACTTGGGCAAACACTGGGATGTGCAGTTCCGTTGTTACTCTTTTGATTTTAATAAAAGTGTACAAACAACTTTCCGTTTATCAGTTGTCGAGGTATAACATTGAGTCATGCACTAAATGAAAGAGTACTAGTGCATTCGTGGCAGCTTACTGAAACACTGACTTACCTATGTTGATGCTCGTGTTCCACAAAACAAGTTGAACTGATGATTTTAGGAAAGCATGGCCAAAAACAAACAAACAGAAGGCAGTGAGACAGAAAAAGATCAAAATTAAAAACCGATTGGTAGATGTTTGATTAGTGGTTGCGTAATTTCATGATGAAAGTGAACATCAAGTACAGAAGTCAGAAGTCAGGAGTAGAAGTCAGCAGGAGAGCATATGCCACCGATATTTGCTCACTCTTCTGAATATTAGGTACAGCTCTCATATTCCGGCCAGCATGGATTTGTAGCAGTGAACCACGACCAAGGCAACCAGTGTACTGCTGTGGAGATAATGTACCAGCTACAAAATTCTTCATTATATTGTTACGGGGAATAAAGTATACACGATGAATATACTGGCGAGCAAATGCGTACAACGCTGCTGCAGTCCGAGCACGTTCCCCTCAGCACTTCGTTGTCGTCATCCTGAGGCATCTACTTAGCCCGTGACATTACCCGCCAGCGGCAGAAGCACCGTCCCGGTGCGATCGATTCTCGGGGCGTGAGTAGTATGGTTTAAGCCGTGAGACGTGCACTATATCGGTCGGGACTGAAGCTGGTACTGACGTGGTATGGTGTGGAGCTATCTCATAGGTCATCCTGGTGACCTTGCGTATGACACGGTAGGGGCCAACGTAACGGGACATCAGTTTTTCGCAGAGACCAACACGACGTGATGGTAACCACAGCAAGACGAGCGACCCCGGGGAGTATTGTACGTCGCGATGCCGGCGATCGTAAGCACTCTTTTGGTTAAGCTGCGAGGCACGTAAACGATCCCGGGCGACTTGGCCGGCGATGTCAGCTCGGGCCAGGGCATCACGAGCATAAGCAGTCGATGAGGGGGCGTCAGATTGGAGCATGGTGTCCATGGGTACGGTTGGGGCGTTTTGTGAGGCCGTTGGTTTGTAAGTGGTACGCTGTAGTGAACTTGTGGTGGGTAGAGCAGGATCGCAGGAGCTCGTCGACTACTTTAGATAGGAAACAGCGGCCGCGGTTGGTGATCAACGGACGAGGAACACCATGACGCAAAATGATGTCATGAAGAAGGAAATCGGCTACATCAGTAGCGCAGCTGGTGGGGAGGGCACGTGTAATGGCATACCGCGTTGCGTAGTCGGTAGCAATAGCAATCTACTTATTACCGGTTGCCGGCATGGGAAAAGGTCCTAGAAGATCGAGGCTGACTAGGGAAAGTGGCTCATCAGGTACTTCAATGGGCTGGAGGGTACCAGCAGGTCCCAGAGCAGGTGTCTTGCGGCGCTGGCAGAGGTCGCATGCCGCAACGTACTGTCGCACAGAACGGTAGAGGCCAGGCCAAAAGAATCAGCGGCGAACGTGGTCATACGTGCGTGACACCCCTAGGTGTCCAGTGGAAGGGCATCATGGAGCTGGGCCAAAACGTCTGAGCGAAGATGCGCAGGAACAACGAGTAATCGCTCAGCACCATCTGGGCGGGTGTTGTAGCAGTGCAAGATGTCGTTGTGAAGAACGAACAGTTGTAAGGAGTGGTCACGGTGGGGAGAGTGCAGACCATTGATAATAGCACGCAAAGAGGGGTCGCGGCGTTGTTCAGCGCTATGTCGGTGAAGTCAGTAATTGAAAGAACGAGGGCCTCTTGTCCATCTTACATCATGTCAGGGGGATCGAATGGGTAATGGGACAAGCTGTTGGCATCCTTGTGAAGTTGACCGGATTTATAGGATACGAAAAAAGTGTACTCTTGTAAGTGCAGCGCCCAGCGACCAAGGCGTACCGTAGGGTCCTTGAGTGAGGAGAGCCAGCAAAGCGCATGGTGGTCCGTAATAACTGAGAATGGTCAGCCATACAGGTGTGGTCGGAATTTCGCAATGGACCAGACGAGAGCTAAGCACTCGCGTTCTGTGATCGAATAATTTTGTTCCGAGCACGACAACAGTCGGCTTGCATACGCGATGTCGTGGTGCATTCCTTGTTGCCGCTGCGCCAGCACTGCGCCTATGCCGTGGCCACTGGCGTCAGTGTGAAGCTCTGTGGCGGCAGATGGGTCGAAGTGAGCTAGGACTGGTGGATTGGCGAGAATGTCAACGAGCGACGAGAAGACGTTTGCTTGCTGTTGGCCCCTGGTGAATGCGACATCCGTTTTCAGGAGGCAGGTTAGAGGACGGGCTACTTCAGCAAACTTCTCGACAAAACGACAGAAATAGAAGCACAGTCCCAGAAAAGTTCGGACGTCCTTGGCTGAGCGAGGTGCGGGGAAGTCGCAAACTGCTTGGACTTTCACAGGGTCTGTTTGAACGCCCGCAGCGTCAACAAGATGGCCGAGTAGGCAGATTTGCCGTTGCCCAAAGCGACATTTGGACGAGTTAAGTTGCAAGTTGGCACGTCGGAAAACATTAAGCACTGTGGACAGACGGGTAAGATGGTCGTCAAAAGTAGTCGAAAAAACAATAACGTCGTAAACACAGCAGAGGCAGATGGTCCACCTCATGCCTCAAAGGAGAGAGTCCATCATGCGCTCAAAAGTCGTGGGGGCATCGCATAATCCAAAAGGCATCATCTTGAACTGATGAAGCCCATAAGGAGTCACGAAGGCCGTCTTCTCTCTGTCTTTGTCGTCCACAGTGATCTGCCAGTAGCCTGAGCGAAGGTCTATTGAAGAGAAATATTTGGCACCGTGCAAGCAATTGAGTGCATCATCTATGCGCAGTAGGGGATAGACATTTTTCTTGGTAATATGCTTGAGATGGCGGTAATAAACACAGAATCTCCAGCCATTGTCCTTCTTTTTAACAAGTACAACGGGTGAAGACCAGGTACTAGATGGGGGTGCGATTATGCCCTTATGAAGCATTTTATCGACTTCTCGCTGTATAATAGCACGCACCGGGGCTGACACACGGTAGGGTCGTCAGCGAATGGGTCGAGCGTCACCGGTGTCGATGCGATGGGTTACCACGGATGTCTGGCCCATATTATGGTCGCCGAAGTCTAAGATGTCCTGATAAGAAGCTAGCACACGGCAGAGAGCAGAGACTTGTTCAGAGGTGAGCTTGTCAGATAGCATTGGCTAGAAAAGGTCGGAACAGGAACGAGACGAGAGCGACATTGATGAAAAATAGGGTGGCGAATCAGTGGTTAGAGGGGAAACTGTGTGGGCGACCAGTGGTGTCAGATTTCATTTCATTTCATTTTATTTCCTTAAAGACCTGCGAGGGTGTATTATATAAGGGGTGGGTAATTATAAACACAAAACATAGAAGCCAAAGATTTAACATAAAAAGTGATTATTGATATTTTCTATGAACGATGATGGGCAGAGAATGGTTGCAATTTCACTAGCAAGGACGTTCCAGTCTGGTGCGGTACGTGGAAAAAAACGAGGTAGAAAAAGTAGAAGTCCAGAAGCGTGGCCCAGCAACTTGAAGCAAATGGCTCGTACGGTGAGATATTCGTGTTGCGGGAACGATATAAGGTGGGGCATGCAAGGGACTATGAAAAAGTTTGTGGAACAATGACAGGCTGGCAATACGACGGCGAAGTTCTAGATCTAGTAAACCAGATTCTGCTTTCAACCCAGATACGCTGACAGTTGAAGAGTATGAACAGTGAATAAATCTAGCGGCCCGGTTTTGATGCGATTCGATGGCATGTGTAAGATAAGATTGTCGAGGGTTCCAAATTGGCGATGCGTATTCTAGTTTAGGTCGAACGATGGATTTGTATGCTTGTAATTTTACGTGTTGTGGAGCGAGGCGTAAATGGCGCTTAAGGAAACCCAGTGTTTTATTTGCAGACGAAATGATATTAGTGATGTGTATGTTCCATGAAAGATCGCTACAAAGAGTGACGCCCAAATACTTGTATGACGGAACATTTTTCTATCGGGATGGCATTAACTGCGTACGGATATACAAGCGGCATGTGGCGGCGATGGAATGAAATGACTTTACATTTACTCGGGTTAAGTTCCATGAGCCAGCGCTCACACCATTCCTGGCGGCAGTTTAGGTTGGCTTGTAAGGATGACTGTCTTGAAGTGTCAGTAACAGTGTCATATATAACGCAGTCATCAGCAAACAGGCGTGTTTTACCGGTTAGGTTTGAAGGCAAGTCATTTATGTATATAAGGAATAAAAAGAACCAAGAACCGAACTCTGGGGTACTCCGGACGTCACTGGAAGAGGATTAGAGGTACGCTTGTTCATATTAACAGACATGGAGCGGTTTTTAAGGAATTCTCTGATCCAATTTAGTATCTTCGGGTGAAGATTTAACTGGGAAAGCTTTAGTAACAGTCGAAAATGGGGTACTTTGTCGAACGCTTTGGAAAAATCTAAGAATATACGGCATCGGTTTGTAAGTTACAGTCCAGGATAGTATGCAAATCATGAACAAATAAGGTCAGTTGCGTTTCACAAGAGAAACCTCTGCGGAACCCATGTTGTGCTGGATGAAAAAAGCTGTATGAATCAAGAAAGTCTATGATATGCGTGTAGATGACGTGTTCAATGATTTTACAGGGTATGCTGGTTAAAGATATGGGACGATAGTTTAATGGCGAGTTTTTGTTACCCGATTTGAAAATTCGAACGACCTTCCCGTTCTTCCAGTCATCTGGTAAGCGTTCTGTTAAAAGTGACTGTGAGAAGAGCAAGCATAGAAAAGATGCACAAATATATTTTGTTTTCTTAAGGAATTTGGAGTTGTTTTCGTCAATGCCAGAAAAGGAGGAAAGTTTTAATTTGTCGATTAAGCACATAATGCCATTAGCAGTGAACGATACCGGTGGCATAACACATTCTATAATAGTGAATGGTACTGTAAATGACACGTTACTTTCTTTGGTAAACACGGATGAGAAAGCGGTGTTGAAGATGCTAGCGCATTGATCATCGGTGAATACGTGACTCGATTCACTGGTAAGAGTAATTGGGGCAGTATGCGGGGGGTTCAAAACCTGCCAACGTTTTTTTTTTGGTTGTTATTCAGCTTGCTTGGTAAGTCAACGTTGAAAAAATAATTCTTTGCGTCTTGAACTGCGCATATATAGGCTTTTTCAGCTGTGTAGTATTTCTGCCACTTTTGTGAGTCTTCTAGTGTTTTTGCTAATCTAAACAGGCGTTTTTTCTTGTTTTCTAATCTTTTCAGAGTTTTAGAGAACCATGGCTTTTGGCAGTTTGCGCAGAAGCGGGGTTTGGGAATAAACCTGTCAGTCAATTCATTGACCTTTTCCTTAAACAGTGTCCAGTTTTCTTCGACAGACCGGGAAAAGAAAGTAGTTTCTAAACGGGATAAGAATGCGTTAAGCGCCAAATTTATTGCTTCATAATTGCCCTTGTCGTACAACCGAATGGTTTTCTGGGTGTTTTGACGAATTAACGGTTTAAATGCAAATTCGGTATGGATGACCTTACGGTCACTTAATTCGGGGAGATAAGTAATCGAGACCATGTCATTGGGTGACTGGTTAGTATTAGGTCCAAAATGTTTTCACACTCTTGTGTTACGCGTGTTGGTGCAGTTAGCATTTGTGAAAGGTTAAAATTTGAACAAACGTCCAGGGTGAGCAAGAGACATGCCGCGAGGAATAACTTGCGCTGAGAAGCCCAAATTGAGGACGGGAAATGAAGTTCAGTTCTCTTAACGGTAACCACCGTGTTGGGGAGTGCAACATTACGTGTCATGGCCACGTCAGAAATTGGGGCAGCAACATAATCACCATCGGGTATTGGAGGATATGGCGAGAGTTGGACTTGGACTGCGGCTTGCGGCGGAAGTCTGAGGAAATCCACAGAGCGTAGACGAGGTGGGTTGGTAGAGACGGTCTCTGAGAAAGATGGCAGTTCGAGCCGAAGAAGACCTTTGGAAAAGTCAATGAGCGCAGCGTGTGAAGTCAGAAAGTCGAGTCCAATGATGAGGTCTTGAGGGCAATTTTCCAGTACAGCAAACAGAACTGCAGTTTGATGCTCAAAAATCGTTAATCGCGCAGTGCACATTCCAAGAACAGCAGGAGTACACCCATCCACTGTACGAACGGTACGTTCAATCGCAGGCGTCAGAACTTTTTGGAGGCGGCGGCGGAGGTCTGAGCTCATCACAGATATTTGTGCACCGGTATCAATCAGAGCAGTTACAGGTAAACCATCAACGAGAATCGTAAGAAGGTTGCACCGCTGTTCGGGAGTAATCAGAAGACTTGCAGTCCGAATCGTGTATGAAGCGTCACCTCCGGGGGCTGCATTGACTAGTTTTCCGATTGACGGTCGTAGAGAGACCGAGAACGGCGGGGTTGGGGCGAGCGGGACTGACGACGCACGGGCGATGGCGAGCGGCTGGTCCGACGTTCTGTATTATGCTCTGCACCTGTCTCAGCACGGTAGGACGGGGCATAAGGTGCACGTTCGGAGCGAGGTCCCCAATCATAGAAGCTCGGTCGAGGTAATGAGGTCCAACGGCTGCGGCAATGGCGAGCAATGTGTCCTATCCGTTGGCACGTGAAACGTATGGGCCGATCATCATGAGTGCGCCATTCAGCTGGGTTTCGTCGTGGCGCGAACGCGCGGTTCGGAGTGGCAGCCGCAACGACTGTAGCCTAGCTGTAAGTAGCAGGGGCATTTTGATGAGGTGGCGAAATGCACATATTCGCGATCTCTTGGTGAACCACGGCCTGTATCATTGAAACAGCATCGAGGTTGTGTCCTGGCGGGCCGACGCCAGACATAGCCGGTGGCTTGCCTAGAGTTCCCGACGGACTATTCTGGTGACGTTTTCCGGCGCTGGTGGTCGATGTAGTGTGGGCAAATCTTCGCAAGAGGACGTAGCCGCCGTGTTGGGAAGGCGGTCAAATCGGTGAACTATGGGCCTACTTTTCGCCTGTTCGAAGCGACGACATGCTTCGATGACCGACTCCACCGTCGGGGATTCCTTGCACAGCAGAAAATTGAAGGCGTCATCAGCAATTCTTTGCTGGATGTGTCTGACTTTGTCCCCGTCGATCATGTCCTTGTCGACCTTGCGGCACAAAGCCAACACGTCCTGGTTGTACGCAATTTACGGCTCTGTGGATGTCTGGGCACGAGTCGCAAGCTCTTTCTTTGCGGCCACTTGACGTCCGATGGGTTTCCCAAATAGAAAGCGCAATTTCTGCTTACAGACGTCCCAGCTGGTCAACTCTTCTTGATGTGTGTCGTACCAGAGTTTTGCCGTGCCATGCAAGTAGAAGATGATGTTCGCCAACATAAGCGTCGGATCCGAATGGTTGCTGCTGCTGACGTGCTCATATAAAACCAGCCAGTCATCGACGTCTATGCCACTTGTGCCGTTGAATTGACCTGGGTCACGAGGTTGCACCACAACGATCGGTTGCGGGGCTGACGGATCTTGTTGAGATTGAGTAGCTTGGTCAGTCATCGGGGTAGCCGCAATGCGCCGTCCGCTGCGAAAATCCAGATCGTGTGGCTGTATAGCGAGTTGTACTCCACACCTCCACCAATGATGTTACGAGGAATAAAGTATACACAATGAATATACTGGCGAGGTAAGGGGTACAACGCTGCTGCAGTCCGAGCACGTTCCCCTCAGCACTTCGTCGTCGTCATCCTCAGGCATCTATTTAGCCCGTGACAATATAAAGAGCTATTGCATGCAGTAAAAATTAAGATTTTGAGGTTCGTTCTGCACCATTTATTGACCTCAACTACACGCGGACGTTCACGAAAGATATGTACAGAAGCATTATTGATTTAAAAGGAGGCCGACCTGTTCATCGCTAATTTGTGTACGTCATATTTGACCTTGGCGCGCGTTTCGGCATTCACTTGAACCGCGGTGTAATGCTGAATAAAAGTAAGAGTAGCCACTCTCCATAAATAAGATCAGTTAGAGACAGAAATTGAGTAAAGGCCCCTCTATATCGCGAAAGAATGTGCATAAATTTTAATTGCGGAAAGAAGTAATTGCCGAAATGCTAAAGAGGTGCTGCTTCCCCAGCGTGCAGCTTGCGGCAGTTCACGCGTACGAAATCCCAATGTTAGAGTGGGCACGTCAAAATACCCATTAACGTTTACGTGAGAAAGCGCATTATCTTCAAACAGCTGCGAATAAGCTGCTGTCACTGACACCTGTGTACCTCCCGGCACAAATCAGCTAAATTACTCACAGCACACGCACGTGCGCGAAACATACGTATGTTTCGACAGCCGAACACAGCCTCGTCCGCAAATTTCGGTGAGCAAAACACCCGTGGTTCACGGGGAAGCACTAAAACGACGCACAAGCACACGTTAATTGTTCTTGTGGAACGACGCACCACGAATCTAAGTCGGAGCCGAAAGTGCTGACCGTGGTTGTCTCGAGTTCATGAAGCCCTACAAACTATTCGCTGATCAAATGCATGCGATAGCAAATGATTATGGCACAAAAACAGTTCAATGTTGCACCGGCGGATTGCAAAAAATTGCTTGGTAGGCTACGAACCTTTCGTTGAAGTGGGGTGGAGGTAAAAAAGTGACTGTGTTCTGTGCCAGGCCTGACTTCTGCAACCATCCATCATCCCGCCATTACGATAAACATCTCTCACCCGTAACATAGTTGGCGGAGAATGCTGGGTAACACCTTGGAGCACCGTACAAGTACGGCGGAAGACATATCCTTGGAGCTTCGCCAGAGTCGCGGACTCGCAGGACTTCCGCCACTACCAGTCATCATGAACCCTGACGGCGAAATCCAACTAGCTGCGCCTAACACCTATGGACACCATTACAGGGAACCACGCCCGTTCTCTGGGAGGCCTGGAAAGGACGTCGATGAATGGCTCAAGCACTATACGCGCGTGTCTGTATAACCGCTGGGACACTACCAGCCAGTGCAACTACGTACCACTTTTTCTCGAGGGAACCGCGTTGATGTGGTACGAGAACCATGAAGAGAATTCAACCACGTGGGCGAACTTCATCGATGAAATCAAAAAGTGTTCAGGAGATACAACCATGACAAAAAAGCGCGCTGAGAAGACACTGAGCCAACGTGCTCAAGTCCCTGAAGAGACGTGTACGATGTATATTGAAGAAGATCTCAAGCTTTGCAAGAGTGTGGGCCTACTATAGTGTCCGATAAGAATAAGTTCGGGCATCTCCTCAAGGGCATTGCAGAGGATATCTACCACTACCCTATAGGAAAGGATGACTTCCAGTCGGTAAATGATATCCTCCGACATTGCCAAACATTTGAGGCCCTTAAAACTTGGCGTATTTCGGCAACGTTTGGTAGACTCCCCAACATCATAGCGGTCGCAAGCATCCACGTCGTTCCTCCACCCAGCGATCAGGCGTCAACAATCCCACAAATAGAGCGTGAAGAGCTTGATCGGCGGGAGGCTGTTGTGGCGTCGACAGCACATGTCCGCAGATCTCATACGCCATGCGGCCCCCTGCCTGCGTCCATCAATGCTGCGGGCTTCTTCGACCCAAGGACGCTGGTACAGTCACGTCGCCATGCCTATATGCCTGAACGGCGAAACGACTCCGTGCAAAAGTCACCCGCCTCCCCGCCCCCCGATAGGGCAGCGTGGCAAGATTATCCCACCGGCCATCTACAGCAGTGAGTGGGGCGTGAAGGACCTGTGTGCTTTCACTGCGGCGTTCGCGGACATGTAGCCCGCTTCTGCTTAAAGTGGCGTAGGTCACCTCTTCCGCAGTATCAACGACACCCGGCATCCTCACGGCGCTCAAGTACTCGGATAGACTATCGCTGGCCACCAAACAGCTACTACCGAACCAACTTTCGACAGACCTTCCACAGCGATTCGCCGGCTTTTGTGCGGAGTGTGACGCCACCAGCCTCTTCCCATCAGCATTGCATGGTGACCATCACCAGGTCGTCGGTGTCTCACTTCTCCTCCTCCGCCGGGAAACTAGATGCCGCAACCGATAGAGGTGAGGCCGCTGCACATTTTTTTAATTTTTTTAATGCGTACAGGTATGCCTCCGCCAGTTTCCATGCTACAAGATAAGGTCAGTATTCTCATACATGGTGTCCCTGTCGCATAGAAACAGTCAATGGACGTCATCGATGGTGATAATTGTTTAATAAAGTTCAACACGAACGATATAAAATACAAGATGCACTAAACTGTTTCGGTAAAGAACACAAAGATGCTAGGTAGCGTTGAAGTGAAAACCCAGCCGTTCGTTCTATAGTCATCTGATTGCAACTTCCCGGGAGGTCTCCCGCGCTCCTGTTCGCGCCCTCAAGGGGCGTCAGTTCTCTCTACCTCTTCCTCTACTCGCCTCCCTCGGTGCCTCAAATCTGGTCTTAATTACGCAATGCCGGCTACAAATCTTTCGTCCGGTGCCGCCGCCGTCGTCACCTCTCCTCCTTGAGATAACAGTGGCGACAATGTAGGGGTGAAAGGAGAAAGAGAGCGAGGCAAGGGAACGCAAAGTTACAACACTACCCTACCGAATGGGCTTACTCATTCTAGAGTTCGGACATTTCCAGCGCGTGCTGTCATTGAACAGGGCGTCCTACGTGCTTGCCCTGCGGCGTCCAGACTTCGCAAGATTGTATTGTTCCGTCACGACCGGGAGAGAGCGAAACAATTACGGCGGCTTTCCACAATAGTAGCGGGAGATTATCTTGTACGAGCAGCACGTCACAGACGCTCAGCTCCTTCCCCTTGGCCTGATTCGTTGCATACGCCGGGCGGGCTGAGCTGTTTCAAATCATCGCTGTGCCAGACCCACCAGAATGCGTGAAGCATTTGCTTTATGTTCTTCCACAGCGTTCGTAAAGCATTCGCGTCTGGTTCGAGCGCTAGGTTACCAGCCACTTGCAAAGTAGTTAGCCCCTTCCGGTAAGGAAGCTAGCTGGTGCCAAAGGGCAGCCGTTGATGGGGTTCTCGTGCTGGTGGGTGAGGGGCTTAGAATTTATGGCCCCTTCAACTTCTGTTAGGCTGATTGGCAGCTCTATGAAACCAAGACATCGACGTCCAATCACCCACTTGAGCGGCGTTTTTACACTGCGGACCAGCCACTTGTAGAAGCCTTCTCACCATTAGGCGTGCTGGACAATGAATCTCCACTCTATGTTTAAATGGGCAAAATAAACCAACGTGTCGGGGTGCCACAAGGTCTTGCAAAGAACGGTGAGTTACTTCGACGCACGTTTGAAGGTTAAAGCATTATCCGAGTAAACGATTTTACACAAACCCCTACGCGCTACAAACCAACGGAAAGCATGCAAGAAACTATGAGTAGTCATGTGCGGAACGAGCTCAAGACGAATTGCTCTGGTCACCACGCACGTGAAATGTACAATGTACAAAAAGCCCTGTCTCTGGATCCATATTTGTCGCACTGAAAAGTTTGCACACAGCACATGACCACACAACACTTCTCACTAATTGGCGTTCGCACACAATCCAGTACTTTTCACGCAGTCGCACCACGGTGTCTCTGGCACCTGCCTAAAGAAGCTGCTGGGGGCACCGGCTGCACTATCAGTAGAGTGAAGTGTTGCCGTTTTGGGAATAATACAGGGTGTTTTTCGTCTTTCGTGATGTTCGATGAACTGAGCCGCCCTCGTATCCTCTGGAGACTTCTGTCGTCGGTCCAGAGCTTGAAGTCACTAAAGGGGGAGTTTTGTGGCAACGCGCCCCACTTGCGCAACAATAAATTTCAGCAGAGAATGCCCAATCGTGCGCCCTTTTTAACCAATAGACATGACATGATCAAGCTCGGCTGCTATCAGTGGTCCCGAAGTTCTGTGCTTCGTTTTGCTGTTTCTTATGAATCGGAAAATCCAACTGGTCACTCGCTCCACCTTAGCAGCAGAAGCTAATCTTGTAATAACCAGCGAGTCGTCCTCGCTGATACTCGCCACAAGCACCTCAATCTGTTTTCGCTGTTTGGATTCTTCATAATTGAAGTCAATGGCTTGCGGTTCAACCGGCCATGTTCATTCTGCTTGTGACAGCCACGACAGTTCATTCCCCCACATAGTGTTGGACGTTCCACTTGTCCTGAAAGTCCCCTAGTCAAGAAATATGCTAGGGTTTTCTTCTCGGGGCAATGTCGCGAGGCTGCAATGTCCGTTTTTTGTTAAATTTCTAAAACTCAATTTCGGACAAAATCTTTCTACCATGACGTGTCATGGTGGAAAGATTTTGTCCGAAATTGAGGATTTAGTTCAGAGTGATTGTGGAATCCGCCCACTGGTAAAAATCGTCTACTGGGACAAACAGATTCATCCTCACAAACTCATAGGGTCGTGATGCAACCAACGATGCCATTAGCTCTAGTCTTGCCAAAGTCATCTGCTTGAGTGGAGCTACTTGACGTTTCGCTAACACAAGGGTAGAGCCGCATGCTTTTTTGTCATACTCGGTGCAGAAATAGACGGCAGTGCCATAAGCCTTCGGGCTATCATGTGCAACTATATGCGAATTTCGACGTGTCGGCATCCCATCGATGTTAGCGTTGTATGTTCGAGGTATCCGGATCTCACGGACACGTGGACTCTTCACACCATTCTGTCCACTCATTGAGGAAGTGTTCTGGTAGTGGTCGGTCACATGACGAGTTCTCTTTCCAGATTTCTTGAAACAGAGCATTAGATCTCACTGTATAAGGAGAAAGAAATCCCAGGGAGTCATATAGGCACACCGTCATTTGCAGTACAAAACGTTTTGTGTTCTCTTGCACCTTCGAGAATTCTAATAAGAAGCCGCAGAGAAGTGTCAAACAATCTCCAATCGGTTCCCAAGTAAGCACAAGCCCCTTCAGTGGGTTTGTCATTTGCCCTAATGGTCGTTTGGTAGGGTCCTCATGAGTGACCACTGTCCTGAGATGTTCGCTATTGAACGCCTACTTGTGAAGGTGCATAGACGCTTTTTCTAAGCTTAAATGCACCTCTTCGTAAATCTTCGTGGCTTCTTCTTCATTAGCTGCTCGACACAACAGGTCGCCTGCGTAAATAGACTGCTGCAGAATGGCCACTGTTTTAGGGAGAACATGTTTCATCATTGTGAAATAGTGTTGATGCGTTGCTGCTAAAAGAAAGGGGCTCGGTGTCATCCTAAATGGGACTCTGGGCATCCTGAAAACCTCTACCTCGGGAAGTCGCCTGCTAACGTCAGGTTTTTTACTGAACCACAGAAACCTCAATGCATCTCGGTCAGCGGAATGGACTGCAATCTGCAAAAATGCTTTTTGCTGGTCGTTAACGAGTGCTATTTTGTGGCGTCGAAAGCTCATGACCAACACGCGAAGAAGGTCCGCAACAAGGTTAGGCCCACTTTTCAAATTTTCGTTGAGCAATTTTGCTCCCCCGCTGTGCGAAGACACGTCGAAAACGATCCGCAGCTGTTTAGTCGTACTGATTTCGCGGAGTACTGGCTGATGCGACATGCAATAAATGCACCTGCCGTCGTTATCAGTTTTGTCACTCACAATTTCGGCTACGCCTTCCACCAGTAACCATCTCACTTTGTTGTCATATTGTTGTAGTAAGCTAGCCGCCTTTAAGCCGTTTTCTAACTGGCGGAAGCGTCTCTTCGCTATAGCGTGGTTGTGTGCAAGTTCAACCTCGTTTTTACATGATAGCCCGATTTTATAGCACCTGTTTACTTCCTTTATATTTTCCGAAAATTGCTAGATTGCGCACTCATCCGCAGCAATTTTGGACGGTCGGACACTCCAATACATTTCGGCGCCCAAAACGCTCTCAAGATCGGCGCTGTTTCGCTGTTTCCTGATCCGTAACATTCGTTCTTAAAACGATCGCATGCGAACAGTTAACTCCATTGCAGGCAGTCGAAATTTTTCCTTGGACTGCCCATCCAAAAACCATTTCAAATGCTGTCAGAGCACTGGTGATTCTTTTCACCTTCCCAGTGAGCAACTCCCAGAAATGGTCGGAGCCAATCAGCACATCGATGGTAGAGCTTACACATTGTTGAGAATGTTCACCTATTGGCAATGACAACTTGAGCAGAATTCCTTAACTTCTTCGGTGGGCAAGAAATTAACTGCTGGCATATTGAAGACGTTTCTAGCACCTCGATCTTGAGCACTCAGCCATCGTCGGCACTGATCAAGCACACTTCAACTCAGTGAAAAGTACGTTGGCTATGGGTTCCGCCCAGAACGCCGACAGAAAGGATTTCGGTACCTATAAGTTTCCATCCTAGTGTTCTTGAGCATGCTTCGGTAATAAAAGTCTGCTGGCTACCGCTTTCGGATAATACCCTTAATTAAAATGGAATACGGTTCACAAGCAAGGAGTAAAGCTTAAACATTACGAACGACATTTATTTTTAGCTGTTTTGGTCTATTCCTGGCTGCAAACGCCCGTGAGCACGGACTTGCTCGTGAAAGGAGGCGCTTCTTCTTCCTCGGTTTGACCTGGCGCTGCGCTTGATTAAACATACTCCCGGCCACCAAGTCACTAGTTCAGCTCGAGCAAATGAAGTTTTTGTATCGGCCTTGTGGTAACATACCTCGCTGTTGTTGGATATTGCACAAACGGACATGGTCATCAGCTCCTCTGTAGACTTCCAGAGCCCTTGCAAGTTTCCACATTTGTCGGGGTAATTTTTATTCGTAAACTATGACGATGTCTCCTGCTTAAACTTCTTTGGTTCGTCTAGAACGCGAAAAGTGCGCTGATCTAAGTTGAAGCAGATATTCTTTTGTCCACCGGTTACGAAAGTTTTCACTTAGTCATTTTCTGTATGCACGCCGTCGTAAAGCTTCCGTGCTCGTTAGTTAGTTGGCGTGTCAATGCCGCCCTGTGGTAGCACCGTAGGTGTCTTCCAATAATGAGGTCTGCTCGGGTTTACGTACGAGGTTCCCCGCTGTCAGACTCAAGTTAGGTGAGAGGCCTCGAGTTCACAACCACCTCCACTTCCGATAGCACAGTAGTCAGTCAGCTCTTCAAAGTTAAGTTGAGCTCTACCGAGAACCTTTCTCAGGGAAGCTTGATAGTCCGGACCAGACGCTCCCACCATCAGCCCCACCATGGATCGCTGGGAAGAATAAACTTCCAGGTGATCCTCTTGTGACCCAAGTATGCGGATGCATCCTCTTGGGAAACCATCCGACAGAGCTTCTCCAAGTCTCTTGACGTCTTCTTGAACATTCTTGCATTTTCTCAATAACTTACATGAGGGAGACCCCTTCATGCTACAAAGTGTCGTAAACACACGAGGAAAGCTTCTGAGGTCAGGCTCGAAACCAATTCCAGGTGGACTGCTCTGGATGTAGGACATACGAAAAGTGCTATGTGCGCTTCTGCGGTCCGGCTATAGTCACAACAAAGAGCGGTTCTGCAAAGTCAACTCCAGTGACTTCGAATGGGTTCGTCGTTGTCAAACACTGGCGTGCTATAGGAGCTGTCGGAGCGTCGCCTGGGCTTATACTGAAGCGTCTGTACGTATAGCATCCGTGTATCACTTTTTTCACCAGTGTTCGGGCCCGGCAGATACAATATTGCTCTCTTAACTGTGACAACATGTCTCTCACGCCTCCAAGTAAAGTTTCGCAGTGTGCTCGTACTTTCAATAGTGTGCTAAATTGATGATCGTGCGGGAGTATGACTCGTTGTTTTACCTCTTTAGATGCTTCAAGGTTTAACAAGCGAACATCGACCCGAAGGATACTGTTGTGATCCAAGAACGACTTGAGGTCTTCGAATATAGAGTCCTACTTTGCCCTTGTGCCTTTCCAAATACAACTTATTTCTTCTTTGAAGGATTGTTTCTGCACATGCCTGATCGAAAAATTTTCAGCTTCAGCAATCTCTTCTGAACTATAAATCCAGTGTGCGCTGCGATTTTCGTTTGGCAGCGTTCAATGAATCTGAATACCCAAGCCGTGACCCCGAATAACCTTTCAATTTTGCTGTAACTGTTTATGTCCAGGACTGGAACCGACGCTGTCTTACTGAATATCGCAATCCGCACGCCAATCATTTCAGAAGAAATCCAGTCGTCGGTACTGATGGCTTCTGACGGTGGTTGAGGCCATCGGTCTTCTGATTCTCATAACCAGTCTTGTCCACGTCGCCACATGTTACTGGATAATAATTTATCCATAGAAACTCCACGTGTGAGCAGGTCGGCTCAACTCACAAGACCAGGGCAATACCTCCACATAGAAGGATCTGTTTTTTCTTGATTCCTTTCACTCTGTTCGACACAAACTGCTTTCATTTCGTCATGTCGTCTTTTATCCACGAAAGTGTGATTGTGGAATCCAAGCACAACGTTCAGTGGATCTCGAAGCCCTTGTGTGCACTTGACACATAGCAAAGTAGCCTTGCTCCAATGAAGGCTCCTATAAGCACTAGCCGTGGTAATGTGATTGTCTTGATAGACGCTACACGGGCTTTTTCAATAAGGAATTCGAGCTCCGCTGAACAGCTCGGTACGACGTAAAGCGCTGCACCGTATGCCGAAGGGCTTGCGTCGCAAAAAACGTGCACCTGTAGTTCTCTGGGTGGTGTGGGTGAGTTGGCTCTGCTGCCAAGATAACACTGCATGGAAACATTCTGCAAAAGCGGTAGTCGACGCACCCATTCACGCCCCTCACCTTGGAGATCCGGAGGTAGCTGCCCATCCCATGCTATTCCACGTGTCCATAACTTCTAAAAGAAGATCCTTATAGCAACGGTGAATGGCGCAACAAATCCTATAGGGTCGAATATTCTGGAAGAAGCTTGAAGAAACAACCGCTTCGTATCACGTTTTTCTTTCACAAACTCGAGAAGGCCCCTCAAATAAAATGTGAAATTATACGTGTGTGGATTCCATATAATTCCAAGTACTTTCACATTTGTCTCATGGATGATAGCTAGTTCCTTGCCTGCGGTCTGTTCCTCTTGATCTAATGCGGTAATCAATCCATCCGAGTTAGTCGTACATTTCCTCAGTGTCATTCCTGCTTTCTGCATAATCTCTTTGGCTTCTCTGCATACTTGAAGTGCTTCTACCTCTGACTCTGCTCCAACCACTAGATCGTCCACGTAGAATGATTCACTGAGGATTCTTGCGGTTTTGGTTTTGCCTAAATGCACGCTACTCAGATGGTGGAGTATAGTTGCCGTCAGTAGGTAGGGACTGTACGTCGCTCCGAACAGCACTCTCGTCATTCTCCACTCTTGAATATCCTCCTCTGAGAAATGCAGTGCTTCCTTCTCTCAAAACCAGAGGAACCTAAAGGTATCTTTGTCTTTTTCAACGATTTAAATTTGAAGGAATACCTTTTCAATGTCGGCAAGAATAGCTATACCGTGCATTCTAAAACGTAATAATACTTTGACGAGATCCTGGTAACGGTTCTCACCCTTTTCTTGGCAATAATTCAACGAAAAGCGCCCTTTTGCGTGATAGGAAGCGTTCAAAAAGGTCCGAAACTTTATGGTGCGTGCTGCTTTCGGATCACTTCTTTATGCGGCATATAATAAACTTTTGACGAATCCAGGGATGGCCCGTGGACAACTTCTGCACGTCCAGCTCGTCTGTATTCCTGTATGGTTGTGTCATACGTCTCCAAGGGTCCTTGCTTATTCGACAGTCGCGAGAGAAGTTTCCAAAAGTCTTGTTATATCCACTTTCTTGTTGTCCGAGAGCTCCACGTCTTCCTTCCAGGGCAGCGTCACCTCGTATCTTCCGCTCCTAAGGCAGATGGTCTGTTCAAATGGCTGGAGTGCTTGGCTGAGCTTGCTCTTACTATAGACCACGTCTGTTATTCCTACGCTCTCGAGTTCTATATCACATTTGAGAGTACAATATTTCAAATGAACAATTGGCAACACCAGGTTCTATAAACAAGCTAATTACACGTGATTCATTTAGCGAAACGAGTAATTTGAAAGTTTTCTGCTAAATAAGAAGCAAACAAGGCAAAAATGTGCAATAACTTTATGGCTGTATGAAACGAATGTGTTGAAAAAATTTTCGCATATGATATGCATCAGCTTGGTTGCAGAGGTTTTGAGGAACTATATCTAAGTGCTCTGTGCAGCGCTTTTGTCATCCCCAAAAGGTTATTGTCGGGGCTTTTCTGGAGCAATTGTTGTCCTGCGATAGCACTCAAAAAGACGTTTGACCCGGCGCTGTAGTGCTTGATTTCATAATCCCCAAAAAGGTTCTTGAAATGTATTTTTCAGGACAAATTGTTGTCCACAGAAAGCACTCGAAAATACGTTTCCGGGTCAAGCCAGCTCCGGTCATCCTCAGTAAGAAGCAAGGTCAATGAGAACTGTGCGAGGACGATTGTACCACTTGAGGATGACTTCGTCACAACTAGTATTGTGTGGGTGCTGGCCGGCTGTGCATGTGCCGGTCATGAGTGTGATCGTCAGCCTAGCGAAAACATCGTACAGACTGCTGCAGCAGGTCGGTGTTCCTGTGCTTTGATCTGCAAATATCTGTGCTTGGAACGAACGTTAACATGCTTAAAGTTTCGAAGTTCTGAGCGTGAGCCTTCGCCTACCACGAAGATCGATTCGAAGTGGTGCCTTCTGCATTCAGTGAGTGAACCAGCTCATAGCCACATATTTTGATGATGTGAAAACTTACGTACATAGGTGTGTTTGTGTATTCGATGACGCTGAAACATTCGTTGGCTTCGGTGCAGATTGTTTCGCGTCTCTTGCCAAGCTAACAACACGGACGTTGCGGTGGTTGATAGCAGTGTGACGCGATTTCGTGCCTGGTACCAGCGACGCTGACACATTCATCGGTCGCGGTCTCATTTCCATTTATGCATATGATAGAAGCTTGTAAGTGCCTTACCGTTGCAATGGAAAATGAAAGTTGCATAATTAAGTGCTGCTCGTGTTGCCTGCTCTTTAACTTTTTGATTCTTGCATTACTTCTCAGCCATGCTCAGTAGCACATATGTTGTCTGGCAGCATTCTAACACATTATTTGTAGTTCATTCTGATACTCATAGCTATAGGCATACAACGACACTTCTCCATCGTTTTACAGTTTAATAAATGTAACGCTCGTTTTGTTTATGGCTAAACAGATGATTAGCTGAAAACCTTGTTAAATGCACCTTATTTGAAATCAGTCACTAGGACACAATAATAAGAAGAGCGTGTCACCACATGTATGTACAGAATAAATGAAAGTGTACTTGTACAGTACTTCACTTTAGAAAAAATGCGAACAGTGCCTCATTTGAAACCTGAGAGACTTATGAGACCATTTAGAATAGTGCACGTATTCTGTTCTCGAGACTGTAGGAGTGGCGTCAGGAGGGTTTTTTTTGTGTGTGTGTGTGTGGGGGGGGGGGGGGGGGCGACGATAATTGCACTCTTTTAGGGGGGCAGGGAATCACAGAACTTATGCGCTGTGGGGGGGGG
Organism: Rhipicephalus microplus; assembly: GCF_013339725.1. NCBI lineage: Eukaryota > Metazoa > Arthropoda > Arachnida > Ixodida > Ixodidae > Rhipicephalus > Rhipicephalus microplus. Next base: position 196,075,979 of record NC_051165.1, read on the forward strand.
GGGGGCTCCAGTTTACCCATGCTCACTTGGCGCTGCTACTGCGATACTGATTTGAGCGGAAGTAATTATTATAAGTTTTTGAACAACAAATCTTGGTTTGTATTTGCAATGACTGTTTCAATTCCGTCCAGTTTTTTTTCCTATATGCTTTTTCTTGGACAACCCATGCACCTAATCGTTTTTAAATTAGCAATATATTCAGCCTAGCTATGCTAAAAACTTTCCAAAGACAGTGCTCTGGTGCAATCCTATTATATGTGGCATCATGAAGTTTGGGAACGCTTTCTTACGTAATAGATATTTTGTATATTGGCGACATGCGAAAGCCGTCTACGCAGTGCTTGGCAGCAATCTCAAAACCAATATCTGTCGCATCAAGAAGTCTCAGATGCATTTTCAGATGCATTGTTTAAATGCCTCAAACAGCCAGTGATCAACCTGACAATACCAGGCATTCAGAAAAACGAGATTTGTCAATAACAGCCCTCAAGCAGCTCGCCTTACTTCTGCTGTACCAAGACTGCCCCAACGTCTACACCGACGTCTCCGTCCTGCCAAACAGCTAAACAGCGGTGGTCGTTATTCCAACTCACGCCACAACCATCGAATTCAGGACAGTTCATGCATGAAACAACATCAACAGCAGCAGAGCTTGCAGCGCTTTACACTGCGCGGCGTTTTATTAACGACCAAAGCACGCAACGGGGGACGATCTTCTGCGACAGCAAGGCCGCACTGCAGTCACTTCCATCAAATCAACGCCATGGTCTGCACGAGCAGTTGGTATTTCAGAAGGCAGAAATGCTACACTATATACCAGAGAAGGGGTGCCATGCTATATTTCAGTGGTTGCCAAGCCAACGTGGAATTATCGGTACTGAACGGGCTGATCAAGCTGCCCATACAGCCCATACAGAAGACAACAACCAGTCATTACCTCTCTCTAGGATGGACGCTGCTAGGAGGCTCCACATGCTTGCTCGCTCATGCTGCATGTCACTTTGGAATCAGCCTCTTTTTACGCATGCAAGATTACGATCCCTTTATTCTAAGTTAAGCTTACGGCTTCTAACAAAGCTTGATTGATTGATATGTGGGGTTTAACCTCTCAAAATTACCATATGCATATGAGAGACGCCGTAGTGGAGGGTTCTGGAAATTTCGACCACCTTGGGTTCTTTAGCGCGCGCCCAAATCCGAGCACATGGGCCTACAGCATCGCCGCCTCCATCGGAAATGCAGCCGCCGCAGCCGGGAGTCAATCCTGCGACTTGCGGGTCAGCAGCCGAGTACTGACGAGACTTCCAACAAAATTTCGACGAGAGAGAGTGAATATACAGTGACTCCAAGGCGGCTATCGAAGCCTAAAAAACCGGAACGGTAGCCCCTCAGGCCCAGCAACTTCTCCAAGGCGTCAAAAATATCACGTTCCATTCTCTCACTTGGTTTCCCGCTCACCTGGGGTCGATTGAGGGCTCTACCTCTAACCCTAACGAGGGCGCAGACGAGGCCGCGCGAGGACTCACTGTCTGCGCCACCCCTGCAGTCCCTCTGCCTTGCTGGAAACCCTTACTTACATTCAACAAAATAGCAAGGCACTTCTATCTGTCAAGAAGGGTATTCTCCCTCCCACACCCTGCCTTGTGCAGGGAGCAGGCAGCTACCCTCAGACCATTGCAAGCCAGTGCGTATCCAAACCTAACAAGTGCGTATCCTAACCTTGCGGTTCTTCATGCCATGCATGTACCCTGAACGGTATACAAGTGTGAATTGCCCCGCTTGTGGACTGTTAGCGTTGTGAGATGTGAAGCCACCAGTTCCGCCCTCAGTGAGGACAGGTGGGCTGCGCTCTTACGCAGCCCCGAACTTAATGATCAGACCCTGGCCGTCCAGAGTGGCCGTGAAAGGGCCGCCAAGCTCGGCTTGACGGTCCCTACATGGGATTAGCCGGGTGGCGCGGGGTCTCCCTTGCGCCTTTTCAGGACGAAAATAAAGTTTTAATCAATCAATCGGGTGACGCAACTGCTCTGTGTATATTATAGTTAAGAGTCGCGTTTACCTGTGCATACGCGTTCCGCATAGGGATGGCCGACACCGCCTGTGCACACTGCGGAGATGAAGAGGCAATTACACGTCCTGTGGTACTGCCGGAATATAACCTAGACAGACAATACATTTCCAATACAATAAAGAAGTTAGATAACCAGCCGCTGTCAGAAGAAAGTATACTGCGTCATCGTCATGACTCATCATCATAGAAGAAGGCCGTGCAAGCGCTACTAGGCTTCTTGCGAACTACTGACCTGTCGGAACGCCTCTGAGTTGACTGATTTTTTGTGTGCGTGTGTGTCCGTGTTTTGCTCTGAATGATTTCTTACCTCTCTCTCTCTCTCTTTGAACCCCCTATTTCCCAACCCCAGTGTAGGATTGCCTACCGGATACTAGCATCTGATTAACCACCCTGCCTTCCTTTTTTTTCTCGTTTTACTTCTCTTCTTGTAAATAGTAAAAGATATGAAAACTACCAACAAAGTGCAAAGGCCTGCAACACAGCACCCATCTGCAATCACAATCTAACTTAGAGCCATATTTTGTGCTCACTATCGTGTTCAAATAGAGCTTTTTAATGGTCTACCCGGTTCGGTTCCTGAAAACAGTGTGTCTGACTTTTTGGAGGCACTTGTTTGATAGCATTATTCTATTTCTCTCATTTTTTACCCGGCTGAACTCGCGAGGTAGCAATATTTAATTCTGTTGGTGCACTTATTGTTATAATATTGGTTGAATGGCTCCGTTTTCTCTTTATGTACACCAAGACTGCAGTAGTGCTGCATTGTGCTACAGTTTTCGGAAAAAAATATAAAGATAACGTCAGAAAGCGTCCGACGCAGTGCTCGGTTGCTATCTTGTGACCAATCTGTGTTGCCCCATGAAAAGTCGGGTGTAGTTTGTTGCGTTATAGAACATTTTGGCTGTAGACAACGTCCAAAAGCCTTTCATACAGTGCCCAGTTGCAGTCTTATCACAGATATCTGTGACTTCATGAAGAGTTGCGCATGGTTTCTCACTTTAGAGAATATTTTGACTACAAATAGTGTCCAAAAGTCTTTAATGCTGGATTCAGTTGCACTCTCATCACCAATATCTGTCACATCATGAATTGTCAGGCACAGTTAGTTATGTTAGAGCATATTTCGACTACTGAAAATGCCCCAAACATGATATACAGTGCTTCTTTCCTATCTTATCAACAATATCTGTTGCATAATTAAGAGCCAGGTGTGCTTCGTAGCATTAAAGAATATTTATAACACACACATTATCCGAATACCCTCCACGCAGTTGCAGTCTTATGGCCTAAATGTGTCACATTTAAGCTTAAGGCGTCACTTAATATGTTAACAAGTGAAGTAAAATATGAAGTGTGAACATGTACTCGATGTACCTGCATATTCTCGATAATATCAATGAATTTAGTAGTGTAGGTTTAGGAACCTGGTGATTTAAAGATATTGATGCTACTAATTTTTTTTTCGAGATCTTCTAGAAAGTTGGTTTTGCTGTTAAAAGCTTTTCTAACAGCAAGGACCAAGGCTACTGCTCAGAAATTCACTTTCTGGGCCATTACTAGCAATATTTACGCGTTGTGCGGACACGATCACATGACTCACTTTATTGCAGGAAAATTTCTACACACTACCACAACATGAATGCTTTATAGAAGGTTATGATATTGTTATTGTTTGTTTTAAAGACCCGAATTTCCTTTATTAAAACAACACAGTCTGCAATAAAACAATGAGCAGGTACGTCTTGTGCGCTGCCTGGAAGTGTATAAAGTGTGAGAAAAGACTATTTGATTGACGCGAACTATAATTGTGCTGCAAAGGGCATGTTCATTTATGAGAAAACAAGGAATTCTATAGTTCGATTTGTAGTGCTACATTTTACCCGTGTTTTGTTGCTAGAAGGGCCCTAAATTAGTTTCCAGTAATGCTTGTTTCTTGTTTTTAGGCTATGAAAAAAAAAGAATGATATGTATACTTCTTATAGGATTTGAACCTCTCAACTCTCATCCGCTTTTCGACCTTTAGGAAAGCTTAGGTTTCAGAAACTGAGTTGTGCTAATGTAACAAGTACTAGTTGCTATGCGCCGGAATTTTCGAGCACCTCGTTTAGACTGCGTGAAAACTTGGTTCCTTTTTTCTTATTCGTGACTAAAGTAGGCGCCAAGAGACAACGTCAAGCCCACCAGCGGTGCCTGATACACCACTCGCGTTCACTTTTTGAGCAGCAATGAAACTTGAACCTATCTCATGAACAGGAGAACGAAATTCCTTTTCGGCACTACTAGCAAGGCCGCCAACAGACGTCAAGAAGATGATTGCGCGAGCTTTGGCGATTCCGCAAACATCGTTGGCCACCAGGAGAATAGGGAGGGGAGGGGGGGCAATCTCAACTCCATAGACTAATGTAGTAAGAGGGAGGGGACGTCCGCATAATGGAGAAAGGGGCTTTGCAATAAACATTCACCTCCTGTAGGAGAACCCTGCGCATGCCTATGTTAGGCATACACTGTCCTAGATGCGAACTTTCGTTCACAGGAGCGGTGCACGCACCGATGCTAATTTCTGGTGGATACCGCTGTAGTTACTTTGGTCACTGCGATGTCTATTGTCTCTAAAATATTCAAAACTGTGGGGTGAAGCACAATCAATATTTTACCTTGCCCTGATATCTTCGAAAACGTAGCAACTTGCTCCAGTTGAGAACGCGTCATTCTTTGGTGAAGTTAGACAGCTTTAAGCCAACAGATCAAGAGACCCTGGGCATCGTCAGCCTGGGACGCGTGCGAGTGGTTGCGCGCCCTCCTCCTCTACCGGTGTGATTACTCGCTTTCAGAGGTTAGCACTTTGCGTCAACGTTCGCACCGGAAGAGGATGACAACATCAAAGAGGTGTAAACGACGCTGTGTTAGTTCCACCACCTTTGCAAATAATCCCCACCGCGGTGGTCTAGTGACTAAGGTCTGCTGACCCGCAGGTCACAGGGTCGAAACCCGGCTGCGACGGCTGCATTTTCGATGGAGGCGAAAATGCTCTAGGCCTGTGAGCTCAGACTTGGGTGCACGCAAAAGAACCGCAGGTGCGTAAAATTTGCGGAGCCCTCCACTACGGTGTCTACCATAATCATATAGAGGTTTTGGGATGCTAAATTTCACATATCAATCAATCAAAGTTTGCAAATAAAGGAAATATGGTTTCTCGCATTGCCTCATTAGTTGTAACACAGCCGTTTTGCACCAGTGACTCAGCCTCAACTTGTTTGTTTTTTTACATTATTTCAGGATACTGAACCTGGCCAAGGTGCGCTATGAGCTGGTGGAGCTGGACATAAACTGCGCCGACTCATTGGGACGCACGGCGGTGCACATGGCTATAGAGAACGAGAATTTGCCTCTGCTCGAGACGCTTCTGGGAGCGAGCGTGGAGGTTCAGGACAGCCTGCTTCATGCCATCAACGCCGAGTACGTCGAAGCAGTCGAGTTGCTGCTCGACTACGAGGAAACCACGCACGTGCAGGGAGAGCGATACGTGAGTCCTCCCGGTTGTGTTTGTTCTTTCAGTTGACTCAAACATCGGAAGACGCGTGCGTTACGTATCTATCTTTGTTGAGATTCAACCAATTCTAGGTACTTCACGCTGACCTAACCAATCATCAGTAAAAATTAGTAGGCATTGTTCGGCGCACATGTGCTTCCACAGGAAGGTTCGTCTTCAGAAAATCATACCGTTCTGCACGCCATGCTAAACATTTGTTTTCAAGTTTCACCAGGCCACGTGTTACTCTTCAATGAACAAAAGAAGATAAAAGTTATGGACTAATTTTTAATGCGAAGCACTTTAACCCATTAGGGCAGTGCCCTTTACAAATACCCCTGCTTATTCGGGAAAAAAACGCACAGCAAAATATTCTGACTTTTGTCGTCGGAAGTGTAGCCGGGTGAGTGCCGCAGCATCGGCAGTGGGAGATTGTGTACACGGCCGGGAATATGAGGTGAAAGCGGGCAGGTGAAGGATACGTGTTTGTATGAGGTAGACACAAAGTGGTGGCCTGTGCCCGGTTGAGCTTGGGGTGAGGGGGGGGGAAGGCTCGGCGTCTGAGGTAAAAGTTCTTAACCAAATCATTGTAGGTAGTCAGGTTGTCCCTGGTGTCCATCTCGTCTCCAGCAGCGCCAGCGTGGTTGACAAGGCCTCGCGCAAGGGAGTGGGTAAAGTCGTTGAGGTAGAGGAGGCGTGGGGGGATTGGGCCCGCGAACCATGTCAAAGTGATCATGTTTGGAGTGTGGTGCCTGGCAGAGGATGCGAAGCACTTGAGGAGAAATGCGGCCTTTGCTTTAGTTAGTGACGGCGGAGCGAGAGTCGCATACGGTGGTGTCACAGGTGCGATATAGAGTGGCCAGGGCGATAGCCACCTCTTAAGCCGTCTCGGCAGAGGAAGTAGTGACGCTGGTTGCGTGGTGTAGGACTCCATTGCATGTAGCGACAGCTACAAAACGTGGGAGTGCCCGGCACAGTACAGACGCACTAACACCACGACCCTTCCGTCGAAGCTCCATGAGGCTCTGCGGAGCCCCGCTCTTTACGACCAAACCTGGGCGACCCAGCACGCCCGTGAGGCGGCATCGAGGGAGGCGTAGGCACGGCCACCTAAACCTGCTGGTTTCTTATAATAAAGTTTATACCTCTTCCTTGTCGTTAGAATATCGGATGACATGGGTTGCAGCACGATAATGAAAACCTTGTATATTCACTCTGTCCTATTTTCTCTGTTCTATACATAGTTAAAATTTAGGAAAACGAGAGCCTGTCATACGCGCGTGGTCAGTACTGCTTTTCGTATATTTGTTCGAGGTTTCACACCTTATACGTTCAAAAAGCGGATAGCAAGAACAAATAGTTCATGCACAGCGAGAGTAGCGCACAGGGTGCATAGGTATGCTCCGAGGTGTGATCAAATCTCGGTGTGTTTTTTATATTACTACAGTCCTGCGTGAGAGCACACACGTACCAAATGTTGTGCGGTGCCTAGATTGAACCTGCTTTTTTCGTTTAGAGAATGTCATTTTTAGGCTATCCGAGACCTACGAGGCTGCGACAAAGGCCGCTGTCGATGTGTGAGAGCCCGATGAGATTTTTATTGTCGCTTCTGACCCTAACACAGGCACTTAGGAGGAGAAGGGGTCAAGAATAAAAAAAAATATCGTACGAAAGAGACGTGGGAGTACTATTTCCGTTTTGTTCAGGAAACAGTCTTGTTTCGCAAAAGGACAAACACCTAGCCATAGTTGCTCAGCTGTAAAAAAATGACAAAATTCTTTATATGTTTTGTAACGAGGTGGTCATCCGCTAAAACTAAAAAAAATGTGGCTGATCTCTCGTTCTAGGGATCCGTAAAACACGAAAGTGTAGCGTGCCTGCACAGAAGTTTTCGAACGTTCCTTGTTCAATGTTTCGCCACAACACCGAAGGAATTGACGCTACAGCAATAAATTACAAAGTCATCGAAAGCATGGCAAGAAGCAGTGCTTTCCTGCTGCTTGCCGTCTCCTATAAAGCATGCACTAAATTAGCCTAGACAGGACGAGCGCGGACTAACAATTGTTACAGCTCGACACTTCAAGCGCGCTGGTGAAAAAAAAAATGAGGCGTATGTGAACTATCATACAAGTACACACAGCACAAGCGCGTACAACTGTCACAATTCTCACTTCTTCATGTGTATGCAGCTTACTCCTTTGGTAAATCTGACTGCGGCAGTAAGCGAAGTGGCCTTCGTGCTCTCTCGAACCACCATTCTGATAAGCGTGGGCAGGAAGGACCACTCTAGGAAACACAGACATGCTAAGCAGCGAGGTGAACCAACAGATGATGTAGAAATATCACGGGAAATCCTTCTAAGCTGTAGAAAGGATGCATCTCGTCTGATCAATGAAAAAATTAGAAGAAAGGAAGCTCAGTGGCTGGCAGAAATACATAAAAATTATAGAAAGGCAGCTGTGAAATTTTGGGACCATCTAAACTCGCTAAGAAATGAGACGAGCCTAGAGCAGAGGTTTATGACTACAGCTCAAGGTGCTAGGCTAGAAGGGGACGAAGCTATTGAGTATATAAGAGCAAGGACAGAAAATTTGAACAAAGAAGTGCTTTATGCACCACAATGGACCAGGATGAATTAAGTGGCGCAATGCCTCCATTTTCACAACGAGAGTGGAAAAGGGCTGAGAAGAGGGTTGCTAATAGTACATCAACAGGCCCAGATGGCATTACAATTATGCTGATAAAGACATTAGGTCCAACGTTTAACCAGGCTTTGAGAGAGGCAGTAGGCAAAATAATAATCTATAGTAAATTCCCCGAAGGATGGAAACTTAGTAGGATGGGTATGATCTATAAAGAAAAGGGGGACAACGCTGACATAAACAACTACCGTCCTATAACAGTGACATCAGTGGTCTACAAGCTGGTGATGCAGAATAAAAAAAAAAGACTGCAGGCATGAATAGAAGATGAGGGGGTGCTGGGAAAACTGCAGAATGGGTTTCGCAAACACAGTAGGTTGGAATACAATTTGTTCTCACTGACGCAATGCATCGAAATAGCAGAAAAGAAATGCAAGACCATGTTGCTAGCATTTTTGGATATCAAGGGAGCGTACGATAGCGTGGTTCAAGAGGACTTGTGGGGAATACTGGACACACTAGGTGTGAAAGATGAAGTCAATATTCTTTTAAATGATATCTACAAAGGTAAAACGGGCGCTTAGGCAGGGGTGTCCTCTGTCACCCTTGTTATTCATGATGTACCTTTAAGAATTAGAGGCCAAATTAGAGGGAAGTGACTGGGCTTCAACCTATTTTTCGTCAAAAAAGGAAGACTCATTGAACATGCACTACCTGCATTGTGTTACGCAGATGATATAGTACTTATGGCCGGCAGCAAGGAAGGTTTGCAGAGATTGATGGACATCTGCAGTAATGAGGGAGATAGGTTAGATTTCAGATTCAGTAAAGAAAAATCAGCAGTCATAATTTTTAATGATAATAAAGGTAGTGAGCTTAAAATACAGGAAGTCACGATAGAGATATCAGATAAGTACAAATATCTGGGCGAATGGATAAGAAATAGGGCCGAGTACCTACGGGAACACGTAATATACGTGACGACTAAAGGTAACAGGATTGCAGTGGTGATGAAAAACAGGGCACCATGGAAATACATTAGGTATGATGTTGTGAGAGGAATATTGAAAGGGGTCATGGTTTCTGGTCTGACGTTCGGCAATGCGGTCTTGACCATGAGATCAGAAGTTGAAACAATATTAGAAATTAAGCAACGTGGAATAGGTAGGATTGCCTTAGGAGCTCGCAAGAATACACCAAATAAAGGAGTACAAGGTGATATGGGATGGACATCATTTGAGGGCCGGGAAGCGCGCAGCAAGATAAAACTTGAGAAGCGATTGAGAGAATTGGGGGAGGAGCGTTGGGCTAGGAAGGTATTCAGCTACTTGTACATGAAAAATGTAGATACAAAATGGCGGAAGCGAACCAGAAAATTGACTGGTAAATACTTGGAAAACAGCAGGGGGCCCAACCAAAAAGAATGATCGGTTAAGAAGAAGGTGAAGGAAGCTGAGACCGATATGTGGAGAATTGGCATGATTAAGAAGTTCGCACTACAGATCTATCGAACTTTTAAGCAGCAAATTGTCAAGGAAAGGATTTATGATAATACTCGGTGTAGTTGTCTACTGTTTGAGGCCAGGACGCGAGTATTGCGAACAAAGACATATCGGGCCAAATACGAAGGGGTAGACACGGTATGTAGTGCGTGTGGAGAGGAAGAGGAAACTGCTGAACACTTGATAATGTTCTGTAAAGAGCTTCACCCTATAGTTTGGGATGATGGCGCAGAGTTTTTCAAAGCACTGGTGTTTAGGGACAGGGAGGGCAAAATAGACTTTAGGCGGGTAAAATTAACTAGAAGGAGGTTATCTGATTGGTGGCTAAAGTCAAGGCACGAGTGAAAATTAAACCCTTTACTGGAAAGTATGAGTCCTCAACCTCACTATATATTTAAAGGGAAAAATTAATCTAGCTTTTGGTCCACTAAGTATTACGGCTTGGTGGCACTAGCCACCGCCCTATCTAAAGGTTACAGCCATATCAATTCATCCATTCATCCATACGTCACCCAAGGCAGTGATGCGCTGCACAGAGACGGAAATCAACCACGCGCACGGACAATGTGAAACATTCAAAATACATTTTTTGTTTGTGCATGGTCTCAAATGGCAACCGAGACACTATGTTAATTAGCTTTTGGAAAACAGGATGCCTACGCAGGTGCGCGACTGACCCTAAATATTGTCAGGTCGACAGGATGCCGAAAGTGAGCGTGTGACGGCACTGAAACATTTTATCGATGTGAAGTGGTAGAAAAATAGAACGATGAGCTCTGTTGTGAGCCGTTGCTTGCAACACATTCCAGGACAAACCATCATTTCCAAAAGCACTAATCTGTAAATAAAGCCCCATCATTCATAACGGCATACTAAGAAACGAGAATCACGAGCAGTATCTGGATGAAAACCTTTTCTTTTCCGCGCAGAGGTATACAACGCATTTCCGAGTAGTGACTTACTATAGACGGTTTCGCAAAAGCCTGCCGGTCTCTAGCAACATTGTGCATTCACCGGAAAATTACCCTTGAAAACTTCTGGTTTAGCTTGTTCTTGCGTGGCTTTAGCGTTTGTTGTTAACCGCGGCTGCTTGTGTTCAGTTGTTTTATGTGGATAAAATTATTTCGGTGAAGCGCTAGCAACTCGAGCACAGTTGCGTCAAGTCAGGATGTTGTCTACATGCCTGTATTATTTTATATGCTAGTGAAAACGCTGTTTTTTGACCGATGACGATAGAAAGAGCGCCTGCATTGCAGCGAACACGCGAGAAAACTAGGTTCCCGCCAAAAGCACGTAGGTTTGTTCTGCCCACTTCATCAAAGGCAATGTAAAACTCAACGCACACTAACGGCACAGAGGCGATACTCAGACGTTAGACAAGTCGAAGGCCCCCGGTTACCTGGAACACACCGGTCGCTGTCCTCTACCAGCCATGGCAAACAAGTTTACTTACGCCTAAAATGGTTAGCAAAACGTGACAGCTAACACTGAAAAGTCATCTCAAGGCTGTAATTTTATAGTTTGAACGATCATCAATGATGTGTACTGTTCTAAACAACAGGGAACACAAAGTAGCCGCGCCTAACATGAATCGCCGCACAACATCTATACGTCTAGGTGTCAACGTTTCGTTGTCGTTGCATTCATTTTTTTCTTGTAAGTGATGCCATCGAGTAGGCTCTCATCTGTGCGAGCAAATATGACTCCACACCTGTCTTTCTGTCGCTAACAAACATCACCGCATTCAATATAATTTATATTTTGGGTAAGAAGATAGACTGTCGATTTAGGCATGTTCGACTTGAAAGTTTGATTTACGAATAGCTTACTCGCGAGTAAACCATAATAGTTTGCTTGACCATGCAGCCGCAGTTGACTTATCACATCAGTCTATTTATAATTTCTCAGTCACACGAACACTTCAGATTGCGGGCGATTATGATCCGCGCGCTGGCCTCTTTAAAAATTGCGCTGTCACACGGACGCCGAAATAAGCGTTTTATCCTGAGGTTTCGTACTCGGACGAAAACAGAATTATGGTCGGGGTTCAACAGGAGGAAGGTTTAAAGTTCTAGTCGAAAAATTGGATTGCACAAATTCACTATGAATCCAGCAAGTCTCCTGCTGCATGCCGACGCTGTGGGTGCACTTTTAAGACGCAGACAGGGAAAAGACAGGTGTGCGCTGTCAATTCCCGGTCTGCAACTTCAGAGCGCATCCACATCATCGGCATGCATGGCGAACCAACTGGCTCAATTAAGTTCGCTGACAAACGTCTCCTACAATTCAGGAATTTTCTCTTTGTATAGGCGCGACCACTCTCTGAGCAGGCCACACAGAGCAGGGGGTCGCGCTCATCGGAACGCCACGATGTGTATTCTGCAAAGCGCCCGTCGGCCACGCGAGCCGTGCGCTACGTAGAGCCCCTTCGTGCAGCCGCCGGACGTTGCCCCAAACACATCCTAAGAAATGCTCGAGAAATAATAGAGCAGCAAACTCAAACACGCCAGGAAAACACCACCGGGACCTTGAAAAAGCATTGCCGAAAGTGCCGCACCGGAAGTCAGGTGGGGTAGGCCGTTCGGTGTGAGCCAGTTTGTTTATAAACACCGAAACCGTCTATATGTTTGCAACAGTGCATTCTTAATAATTAGTGACGCGTCCTTTTTTTATCCCCAAGAAAAAAGTTTTATAGTTCACTAGCGCCCCATAGAACATTGGGCTGCAAGCCTAAGTGATGCGCCTGAGCTTCAGGTACTTCCTCTTTTCACGGAAAGACGCTCGCTCCTTGTGGAGTACCTTTGTGCAAAAAGGCAAATGGGTGAGCAGAAAACACTGGGTCACTTGATTGGTGAGGCTTGGACCATGTTGTGCGCAGCCCAGTGTGACGTGTTTTTTTTTTTTTTTTTACTGAACAGGAAACAGCTCTTCCAAGCTGTCACTGTGAAGCTCGTTGTAGCTAAACCACTTTGAAAGAAAGTGATTTCAAGGGCATTTACGAATGCGAAGAGCTTCTCTGAAAGGCCTACCCATAGGCGTCCGCAACAGGGAGACAAAGGGGGATGGCCACCTGGGAAGGGGGGGGGGGTGCTTATCCTGTTCCATACACAGACTAGGTAGCTGGGCACTCTTTTAGTCATCTAAAGGGGGGGGGGGGGCGTAAAATCTGCCTCATACACTGATTTAATAGGAAGAAGGCACCCTGCAATAAACCTTCGCCCCCTCCCCCCCCCCCCCCCAACGGGAAGCACGCTTATGGGCGTACGCGTTTCAATGCGGACAATTTCGTAATTCACATAGTGCTCGAAGTGTGAGGAGATGTACCTCTCGACGAAGTGCAGCTCGCACAAAGCCGACATTTCTTTAAGCAGCTTGTCAGCGATCGCTCTGCGCCACTGCGCTAACAGAGCTCCGTCCTTTGGAACACCGAACAACGCATGCTTCTTTTTTCGTGACTTGTAGCCTGTAGTGAGCCCAGAGACAAAGCAATGACCTTCTTTTCACGCCATGAGAGTGCATACAGAAGCATTGGTGTCAGAGTGCCACTGCAATTAAAAAAAAAAAAAAACGAGGACGAACGCGCAAGACGAAACTGTCGGAAACGTGCGAACAACGTTTGTTGATTGGATGGATTGATATGGCTGTACCCTTCATTTATTTATTTTATTATTATTTATTTATTGGTACCTCAAGGGTCCCGGGGGACATTCCATGAGGGGTGGGCATCATAAGTAAAGAGAAAACGATAAACAATATAACAATAAACATCAATAAGACTAAAATACAAAATGTAGATACAAAGGGCAGCAATAAAAATACGACAATCCGTTTCACAAAGGCAAGTCCAAAGGCATCAATTGATTGATTGATCGATATGTGTGGTTTAACGTCCCGAAACCACTATATGATTGTGAGAGACGCCGCAGTGGAGGGCTCCGAAAATTTAGACCCCCTGGGGCTCTTTAACATGCACGCAAATCTGATCACATGGGCCTACAACATTTCCGTCTCCATCGGAAATGCAGCCGCGGCAGCCGGGATTCGAACCCACGCCCTGCGGGTCAGCAGCCGAGTACCTTAGCCATTAGACTACCGCGGCGGGGCTAAAGGCATCAATTCATGTATGCTCGATAGTATATCGGAAGCGATGGTGATCAGGCGGTGGCTGACGCCACCAAGCCGTAATACTTAGCGTACCAAAAACAAGATTTATTTTTTCCCTTTAAATAGTGAGGTTGAAGACTCATACTTTGCAGTGAAGGGTTTATATTTCACTCGTGCCTTGACTTTAGCCACCAATAAGATAACCTCCATCTAATTATTTCTACCCACTTAAAGTCTATTTTGCCCTCCCCGTCCCTAAACCCCAGTGCTTTGAAAAACTCTGCACCATCATTCTGAAATATAGGGTGAACCCCTTTAGAGAACATTATGAAGTGTTCGGCAGTTTCTTCTTGCTCTCCACACGCACCGCATACCGCGTCTACCCCTTCGTATTTGGTACGATATGTCTTGGTTCGCTATACTCGCGTCCTGGCCTCAAGCAGTAGATAACTACACCGAGTATTATCATAAATCCTTTCCTTGACAATTTCCTGCTTAAAAGTTCGATAGATCTCTAGTACGGACTTCTTAATCATGCCAAAGCTCTACATATAAGTCTCAGCTTATTCAGCTTCTTCTTAACTGATAATTCTTTTTGGTTGGGCCCCCTGCTGTTTTCTAGGTATTTACCAGTCAATTTTCTGGTTCGCTTCTTCTATTTGGTATCGACATTGTTCATTTACAAGTAGCTGGATACCTTCCTAGCCCAATGCTCCTCCACCATTTCTCTCAATCGCATCTGAAATTTTATCTTGCTGCCAGCTTCTCTGCCCTCAAATGATGTCCATTCCATATCACCTTGTACTCTCTGATTTGGTGTATTCCCGTGAGCTCCTAACGCAAGCCTACCTATTCCACGTTGCTTAATTTATAATCTTGCTTGAACTTCTGATCTCATTCACAAGACCGAATTGCCGAACGTCGGACGAGTAACCATGACCCCTTTTTCATATTCCTCTCACAACATCACACCTGTTGTGATTCCACTGTGCCCTGTTTTTCATCACTGCTGTATTCCTGTTACCGTTAGTCGTCACATTAATTTCGTGTTCCCTCAGGTACTCAGTTCCATTGCTTATCCATACGCCCAGATATTTGTAGTTATTTCTTATCTCTAGCGTGACCTCCTGTATTCTAAGCTCACTACCTTCATTATCATTAAAATCATGACTGCTGATTTTCCTTACTGAATCAGAAATCTAACCTATCTCCCTCATTACCGCAGATATACAACCCTCTCTGCAAAGTTTTTTTGTTATCACTATATCATCTGCGTGCATCAATGCTGTTAGTGCCTGTTCAATTAGTTTTGCTTGTTTGACGAAAGAATCGGTTAATAGTAATCTGGAGGTGCTGCGTTGAAGTGGAGGTCAACGAGCGCATTAAGTCACGTCACACGTGCGGCTTGAGCGCCATCTGGCAGTTTTCCTGGAAAACGAAGTGCGTGGCTCTGAGACGGGTGTGCGCGCCCGTCTCAGAGGTGATAAAAAGTGTAGAACGCAAGGCGATGCGTAGGCGCTTCACCAAATTCAACGGGCTCTGGTGAGACGGGCGTGAGTAGGGGCCTCGTCATGCGGTGTCCCGGACTAAGGACGCCGACCATGTAGCAGGGTCATGCTTTGGCCCCGTACCTCTCTCTTTTATAATAAATGTTTTTCATCATCATCATCACCAAATCGTCTTAGCAAAGCGTTGGAAACACTCGCCTTTTTTTGCATGCGTTGCATGGTCAGCGCAGCGTGATAAGTGCTACGATTATAAAAATTACCTATGTGCTCTTTTTCTATAGTAAGAGTCACACATGCAGAACATGTGCGTGTTGTTAAGATGCCCAACACATGCGCATTAATTGCTTTTTAATTGACGATTGCACAAGTATCAACGCTAAATCTTCAGCAACATTGGTTGGCGCTGCGAATGGGGTCAGCCGTTTCAAGTACCCGATGGTGTTCAAAGTGGACAAACACACAAATGTACAGACAGACAGACAGACAGACAGACAGACAGACAGACAGACAGACAGACAGACAGACAGACAGACAGACAGACAGACAGACAGACAGACAGACAGACAGACAGACAGACAGACAGACAGACCAAAATTTTTGCGTCAAAGGTCTCTAAAAAGACTATCGTCTATAAAAATTGGCCCGAATCTGCATCTTACACTGCAATTGTCGTCGACAGACGATAGTTGTGCATCTGGAGAGAGTGAACAAAACGTTTTTTTGATCTTCTGCGCAAGGAAATCGGTGAATGGTATTCTGGAGGCGCTGCGTTAGAGCGCCTCGAGCGTGTGGCCACAGAACACCTATACACTCCAACTTAGAGTAGGGAAGCTGTACCTTTGGCAGTGTAACGAAATTAAGGGTAGTGGTGGTGTTGTGAACAAACTTATCCGACCTAGAGGCGGAGCTGGTAGGCCTATCATCATCATTGCGCTAAAGCAATATGGCGGTTGCTTTGGTAGCGGGTGCGGGGTGTCGCGCCCTCAGGTTTATGGGCGCTTATTCACTGCTATTGCAGGGTGGTATTGGCGCGCACGGGACCCGAACGTTACTATAAATATTTCCGCTATGCCACCAGCTGACCGAGAGGCCTCAGCTGGCCAAAAAACACGCCAAGCAAGTAAGCTTACGTTGTTTATTGACAATCGTGAATGCAGCAGTATACATGTAAACAAGGAACAGTGTCGCTCACAGAGTTGAACAATACATAAAAAACAGTGATAGCCACCTGTTTAATAAAATAACCCGCTGAAATAGTGCAACTTTGTCTCTCGGCTCTCTCAGTCAGACAATGATATTTACACTGCACACCCCTTACACAGTGATTGGTACCATGTTGCCCATTGTCTTTCTCACCACACATGCTCTCAAAACGTGCAGTGTCAGTACGATTAGCCTGAGCCGCAATATGATATTTGGCAACGCATTGACGAAAAGCACTATAAAGAAATGACCCCACGCTGTTGTGCTAGGTATCCCTGCATATAACATAGTTCTTAATATTGTTTTTAAAGTCTGTGTTCTCACCTGCGCATCCGATATTTTTACGACTAACTAGATCAAATTCCAGTTATGGTAAGGAAGTGCATCCTGGGAAAACACCGTTCACAGGCTCATGTTCAAAAGGAAAATTGGCTTACGTTTCAAAAGACGTAAAAGGGTTGCAGTGACAGGCACTTAATTGAGTAACAGTTGGTGAATAATGAAAGCCCGAGTCAAACATTTCAGCAAGTCAACATTCTTGTGAAAGTTGTAACCGATGACAAGTTTAGAGAATTAGCTACCCTTGCCCTTGCTCGCCTGATCTTGATCAGCTGACGCACGAGATAGAGTATGCCTGTTGGTGTTTGCAAAATCACTCATTCATAAAAAAGAAATTATGCGCCAGTGGATAGCCCTCGCAATACACTGCACATGACATATACACATACAATAGGGACATAAGAACACTAGTAGCACTAGACAGCTGAGAAGTGCTCGAAGTCGCGGTAGTAATGTTAAAAAACAGGCAGTGAATAATCATAGCAGTCAAGTCTGCGTAACTAAAGTTTCTACGATGTTTATTCCCGAAGTAAGGGCAATTTCCAAATCTTTAAGTATTTGCCCGTCAGACCAAATAGTTATGTGCACAGCACACTTTACTACTTCTTAGCGAAAGTACTGAAGTGATCGTTCCGGTTCAGTAGTCATCTGCTTGACGGGGAACACAGACAACAATGTTTGCGAATATTGTTGCTCTCTCCTGTTGCGGGATGCACACTCTATTTATATTTTTGCATACAAAAGATCACTAGCTTTTACAATTTACAAGGAGTTGTACACAGTTCGTAGACCAACGGTGAGGAGTGAAACAAGTGTCGAAACACGGCGTTGATACTTTCGAAATAGCTGCACAACTGCGTACGAAAAAGAGTGGAGCACCACGCCAAGCATTCAGACCAACCAAACTGTTCAAGTGGACAGGATATTGCAATACATTGAGGACTAACAGTTACTAATCTGTGAGACAAAGTTCCCTTTGTTGGCCTCTCTGCAATTCGCACACTTGTAGCCGATATGACATGATATCACCAAGCTAGGTTGCAAAAATGCTTACCGATGAACTCAAACACCAAAGGACATCAAGTGGAGGAGCGTTTTGGCACTACTACCAATAAAACAGGGATGATTTGTTTTCGCACACTGTTGCACAGGTGATGACGCTTCATAGTGTACGCAATTGCAGACACAAAAGAGTAGTGCCACCACTCCTTCTCACAAAAACCAAAAAAATTCAAGCAATTAGCTTACTCCTGTTAGAAAATGATGGCTACCATTTTCCAAGTCAAAAAGACTGTTTTAGTGTTTATTTCATAAAATGTGGGCCACACTTACAGTTGACATATACTGTGAAACACTCACCACAGTAATAGGTATGATAAACATTGACGACGTCACAAAGTCTGATCCGGAATTGGCCTCCTACATGTCTACATGCATCCTTGCACCACAATCAGAATCAATGGGAAGATCAAATATTTTGGTAGGAAACATTAATCGCTCGACTAAGATTGCACGACGGGCTTGTTGGTTATTCATATTTATTTATTTATTTATTTATTTATTTATTTATTTATTTATTTATTTATTTATTTATTTATTTATTTATTACAAGTACCTACATCACCCAATGGGCATTGTTGTAGGGGGGTTACAGTAGAAAATAGAATACAAAACCGCAAAATTAAAAGCAAATAAATCGTGCATTACAGTATACAGGAGAAATCAACACTTGTAGTACAGCATTAGAACAAAAGTACAAAACACAGGATTATACAACGAAAGCAGTAATTATACATATAAAAAATCAACAACCAAGAGAAGTACAAAGCCAACGTTAAATATATGGGTTACTTCAGCAACTCAAAATGCTGTTTCAATGGCTGTTAGGAAATTAGAATCAGAGAATATTGGTATTTTTAGCGCATTCCAGTCACTATTAGAATTTGGAAAGAAAGAGTATTTAAGGACATTCAATCGACAGGTATATTCTCTAATTTTATATAAGTGATCTTTCCGTTCGGACATATAACTAGGCGTCTTTAAATACCGCTCTTTATTTAGCCCAGTCTTACCGTGATATATATTATAGAGAAATTCAAGTCTTTGAACTTTCCGTCGTCCAGAAAGGGGTTCCCATCCCAAGGCCTGAAGAATTCCAGAAGACCTTATTCTAAAATCGTAGTTTCCTGTAACAAACCTAGCAGCCCTTTTTTGCACCCTCTCCAACTTTTCTTTTAGTACATTCGTGAAAGGGTCCCAAGAAACAGAAGCATACTCTAAAATTGGGCGCACATTTGTAATATAAAGGGTTTCCTTGAGTGTTTGCGGCGCGTCGCTGAAATTTCTTTGAAAAAAATGAATTAAGCGCGAAGCCTTGGCTGTGATTAGATCTATGTGACCGGTCCAATCTAGTGTTACCGTGAATGTTACGCCGAGATACTTAACTTGATCTACCTTTTGTACTGTGCAGGAACACATATTGTGTATGTGTTCTGTGTCATCTTTTTTGTCCCGTCCTAGATGCGCTATACCTCAAACTAATTGATCGCCCTACTTTCCTGGGCCAGCACCGTGCAATTATTTCCTCTTCTTCCACTCGAAACAGTGACTCGGGGTACGATTTGAAGACGGTGAGAAATTCAAGGTCACCGTTCCCAACAGGTTCAATTACCAAACGGCAATCTTTTGTTCAGATTGACTAAATAAACTACTGCGGCGGTACGAGAAGCCCTAAGAAGTTAGCGGTGATTCTGTAGAAAAGTGAAGTAGGTTTTTGCTAAACTAAGCCCACCAAAAAAAAAAAACTTTTGCTAATGAATATTTACTTGCTTGGAACCAAATTGCCCTTTCTTTTTGAATGACCTTCAAAGGCTTTTATGCTTTGCATTTACAGATGAATAAATGAGTTTTTTTTTTTTGCCAATGGTGCATAGTCAATAAATACACTGCTCAAACGATGGACAACAGCAGAAGCTGAATTCACAATTTCATTCTTCACTACTTCCTTACTGTGTGCCTCGCTCTTAACAAGGGTGTCATGCAAAACTAGTACTTTTGGCTACACATTCCACAACAATGTCAAAGAAATCGCTGTTAGTAGACATTCGAAATATAAACATGCACAATCACTGACCAACTTTGATTATACCTACTAAGTGCACTCATTCATTGTTTTGTTAAAAATTAACATACCTTTAATAATGTCTTGTCATGCGTCAGGTATTTTACATAGAACAAATAATACTACAGTGAATGGTTGAACAGTGTATTACACTGTTAGAGTAAATAGTATTACAGTAAACGTAAATAATATTACAGTAAATCGTTGAACAGGGTATCACAGTAAATGGTTGAAATGTTTAAACAAATTATTTTCAATAAATAAAGTGCCTTCAACTATACTTTGAGAGAATTTTGGCCCATGAGCTTGCTTTCAGTGACGACACATTCTCCGCTGACTTGAGGTAGGCTCAGAGTGATGAGGCATTCAAGCGTACACTGATATGAGGAGTTCCGTGGAGGCTGTGGTTGGGTTGTAAGGGAATAAAACAGCCCTGGTTACTCATGTAGAAGCGTAAACGGATTGCTGATGCATGTATCTTGTGGATGTCATTATAATTAATTTGTTTTAGTGACGTTCTTCAGAGGACGAAGCTAGGTAATTCCCCAACTGGATGAACTATATGGCTCATGCAAATGTAATATGCTTCATTGTAAACTTACGAAAATTGCACAAATGCATATATGTACTAAAGGTTCTCATGGCTGTACTATGTATTGAATTCATGAGCATATATTGCAGCAGACTAATTTGGAGCCGAAACAGGTAGAGCTTATGCTGTGATTTGTGCTACAAAATTTAGCGGTGAATATATCTTCAGCGAATGTGAAAACGAAGTAAACAATCTCAAACATTCACAAGGTGTGCATCTCATTAACAGTACAAGTCGAAAAGCCTTATGAAATGACAAAAACTGTAGCGCACGCAAAAGAAGAGGACCAAGTTCAGATGTAAAGCAGCGCATTTTCACTCACCGGTGAACACGCCCACATTGTGCATGATTATTCCGTCTTCGTAGGCAGTCTCCGAGTCATTTGCCGGCGTTGAAGTTTCACGCTAGAGGCTGCGCAGCCGGACGTCGGTGAAGCACAGCAGCTAACATGGTTTGCAGCCTCGAGATACGTTCGCTTCGTCGTAGCGGCCCGTAAAGTCTGACACACAAGCTCGCATTGAAATATCAAAGCTGAATTAAAACGGAGCTTCGCAATGCCAATCGACAAAAAGTACCGCGGCTAACCACGGACAATTTGAACAAATTAACCGACAAAACGCAATTGATGCCAATGGCCTGCTGCTTTTCGAATGTCAGGTTAACCTCAATACTTGAACTAACATAATCACCGCTTTTGTACTACTAGTAAAAGTACTAGAAAAATATGTTATTCAATGTTTATGAAAAACGACGTAGTAACTACTCTTTTAACAGTTTTTGATACATTCTGAAATAAAAATTTCAGCCCTTTGAGCGCCCCTAACAGGGAAAATGCACACTAACTTATACGACCACTAAAAGAGGGGTTAGTAGTTCCACTGTATGCGCAAATGAAGAATTTCGCCGCGGTCGATTTCTTCGCCGTCTACAGCCATCGCAGGAACTTTAGAGTTTCCGGGGCCTGATGTAGCGGAGGCTAACGAGCGCATCGAGGCACGTTAGACATGAGCGCCATCTGGCAGTTATCTTCGAAAACTAAGGCGTGTGCGCCCGCGGAGAAAGATGGGCGCCAGTCTCAAGGTGATAAGGTGTATATTCTGCATATGCGGACAATCCAAGGACTAAACGAGAGGTGGCACACGCATACTTTCTTACGGCTTGCGCTTCGTGTGTACTTCCCACCTTTAACCACCTCGAGTTCACGGTATATACTAGTTCAATGTATTCATGGCACTGCGGCCCAACACTCGCTAAACCTTCCTAAAACCAAGGGGGTTATGCCCAGCGAGTACAACGTAGCAACCCTTTCTTGTCAGATAGTGCTCAATGTAAATGCCAATCGCTACTAAGGGGG
Organism: Rhipicephalus microplus; assembly: GCF_013339725.1. Taxonomy (NCBI): domain Eukaryota; kingdom Metazoa; phylum Arthropoda; class Arachnida; order Ixodida; family Ixodidae; genus Rhipicephalus; species Rhipicephalus microplus. Next base: position 196,097,944 of record NC_051165.1, read on the forward strand.
AATGAGAGACAGGAAAATTCGGCGTTTAGTTAACGCGCATGCTGCGAAATTTTTATTGTTCAACAACGCATAGAAGAAATCTCTCACCGGCACCACCTTGGAGGTCAAAATGTAAGACTGGTTACACACTACAACTACTAATACGACAGCGAGGGACGAACGGGTTCCGCTATAAGGAGCGTCACCCCTAAAAAAGAACACGCGAAAACAGAGCCGTACAAGTTCTGAAATGCCAGCGGAGATTCGGAGACCACCCCAGCGACGTGCGTGAGCGATAACGAAGCCGTCACGGGATAACCTTCGCCTTCTGAGCGGCATACTTGAGCTTCACGGCTATTTGTCACGGTCTTGTGCGCGTGTTTTATGCAGCTGCATTACTGTAGTATCGTCGCTGGACGTGAAATGCGTGGTTTGACAACGGTGCAACGCACCGCTATGCGAGTGTGATGGTGTGGCAATTGCCCAGTGGCTCAAGCGAGCATGCCGCTGTGTACCACGAAGCAGCTAACGGGCGCACCGCGTTCGCGGCACTATCAGGAACACAAGCGGTAAGTAATACTTACAGTGTTGCCTCTGTTAACGCATCATTATCATCTCTTGAGAAGCAGCAGGAGGCGTTTTGCACTTTGCGTTGTGTGAAAAGAGCAATGAAAAGCGAAAAATAAAGTCAGTAAGCTCACATAACGATGAGTTGTGCGTGTTTTGAAACTCCTGTGAATATCTCACAAGCTTTGCGCAGCCAGCTAGTTCAAGCGAGTGCACGTTAAAAAGGCAAGTTTGTGCGACATAATTTCTTTGTCTCGATAAAGCATGAATGAAACAGTGCTTTCAAGGAGTATACACTTAGGCAAAAACAAACAGCTGCTGTTCTGGCGCAGCCATGTGATGAAGTGTGCATTAGGCCAAATTTGTTTTGTATTTATTCTCTTCCTATGCTCAAAATATGAGCTAGTAAGAAGACTTTATAGTAACAATTTTGAATTGTTCACTTGGACTGCGTTGTAGAGAAGAAGATTACATTGCATATATATCAAGGTTCAGTAGCATGATAAGAATATGTTGATTTAGCTGGAAAGATAAATTATGTTAAATATACACAGTCATAACCATATGATGTCGCAAACATGTTGGTATTGACACTGTGTTTTTGAGGAAGCACGTGCATTTTAAGGTGGTGTCACTTCATTAATCACATATCATCACTGGAACTTGTCATGATTACATGTGAATATTTATAGCATGTAAGAGATGTGTCACTACAATATGGCTAATTTATTTGCATTGATATCAGTCAGTTTAATCTATTCAACCTTGTCACTAAGTCACCTTGATCCCTCCTTTTGGTTATTTTGTTTTACATTATGTTGCCATAGAGCTTGTGCTGAGTGCAGAGTATTCTGACTATTGAGACAATTTTTGTCAAGGTAGACACTGCTGGTATTGTGTCTGGCTCTTGTTTTGTAATCATTACAAGTGTGCTGTTTATTTTACCCATATATCAATAACAAGTCACCCATTCAGAGACCTAAACAGAGCAGTTGGCCTTGTTCAGTAAGCTAGTATTCCATGTGTTTTCTTACAAAAGAGGTATAATTCTTGGTGTTTCAACGCCCTAAAACCATCATATTGTCGCGAGAGGAAACGATAGGCAGGAACTCGAAGTAGAGGACTGTTTACTCAGCCACAGCTGCCATTCACTTCTTCGCTCTCGTCTTCTGCCACCAACACAGCGCGTGGCATTACCCTCTCCCCAATGAAAAAAAAAAGAAGAAGCATCGAATGAATGCCATGGCTCCGAAAAACAACAAAAAGTAGTAAGAAATGTCTGTGTTCATTGAAAAGAAAAAGGACGAGATGAAAAATAAAGAGGCAAGAAAGTAATGTGCAATTGTCTTGAAGGATATTGCCACATCACAAAGTTCTTGTCTTGCAGTCAACGAGAATAGTACGGCTTCATCCTGGAGACGTGAACCACATCCGAGGAGCGGGGTCTGCGAGAACGGTGTGACGTGTCTGCTGGGACAACTTCGTAGTTCACTTCGCCGAGGCGATGAAGAACTCGGTAGGGTCCGAAGTACCGACATAACAATTTTTCTGAGCGTCCACGTTGACGTATAGGAGTCCAAACCCAGACTAGGTCACCGGGTTCCTATATTACTGCTCTGTGGTGGGTGTTGTACCGGCGAGCATCTTGATTTTGCCGCAATAAAATGCGAAAGCGCGCCAGCTGCCGGGCGTCTTCGGCACGCTGAACAAATACATCTGCGTCCGGGGTAATCGTGTCCGGCAGAGTTGGTTGCATCATGGTGTCAAGCATTGTGGTGACGTCGCGGCCGTAAACCAGACGAAAAGGAGCAAAGCCGGTGGTTTCCTGCAAAGCCGTATTATAGGCAAATGTTATATACGGGAGGATTTTATCCCAATTCTTCTGATCCTTGGCGACATACATCGAAAGCATATCTGCAATCGTTTTGTTAAGACGTTCGGTTAACCCGTTAGTCTGTGGGTGGTATGCAGTTGCTGTTCGATGCGTCGTGCCACTCAGCAACAGGATCTGTCGGAGCAACTGTGTCGTAAAAGCAGTACCACGATCTGTGATGACGACAGCGGGAGCACCGTGGCGGAGAACGATGTTCTTGATGAAAAAGTCAGCCACCTCGGAAGCAGTTGCTCGCTGGGCGGCTTGTGTTTCGCAGTATCTGGTCAAGTAATCGGTGGCAACCACAATCCAGCGGTTACCAGCCATAGACTTCGGAAATGGGCCGAATAAATCCATCCCGACCTTTTCAAAAGGTTCGTGAGGGGGTCGCAAAGGCTGAAGCAGACCGGCTGGTTTCGTCGTTGGAGTTTTGCGGCGCTGACAGGCTGTGCATGTCTTGACGTACTGCCGGACGGTTTTCGTAAGTTTCCGCCAGTAGTATTTGTCCTTGATCCGCGCCAGAGTACGCGCGAAGCCAAGATGCCCTGACGATGGCTCGTCGTGACTAGCACGCAAAACATCATCGTGGAAAGCAGCAGGAACGACGAGGAGGTAAACAGTTTTCGTTGAATGAAAGTTGCGCTTGTAGAGGATGCCTTGGCGTAAACAGAAAGATGACAAATCACGCGCGAACTGATGTGGGGGTTGTGGGCGACGTCCGTCAAGGTATTCGATCAGTGGTTGCAATTCCAAGTCTTCGCGTTGCTGCTCAGCCACGTTTAATGATGCGAGAATAGCAAGGCAGCTGAATTCTTCATCATTGCCTTCTCCAGCGACCTCGACGGGTGCGCGGGAAAGACAGTCAGCGTCGGTGTGTTTCTGGCCAGACTTGTAAACCAACGTTATATCAAACTCTTGTAACCGAAGGCTCCATCTTGCGGGACGGCCCGAAGGATCTTTCAGATTCGCTAGCCAGCAGAGAGAGTGGTGGTCACTTACTATTCGGAAGGGGCGTCCGTACAAGTATGGCCTGAATTTCGTTATGGCCCATACAACCGCCAGACATTCTTTTTCAGTTGTCGAGTAGTTCTTTTCCGCAGATGACAACGTGCGGCTAGCGTAGGCGATGACGCGTTCCACGCCATCTTGATATTGCACGAGAATAGCTCCGAGGCCAAGGTTGCCGCGTCAGTGCGGACTTCTGTGTCTGCTTCGGTGTCGAAGTGACCTAGGATCGGTGGCGTTTGTAGGCTTTGTTGAAGGTCGCGGAAAGCGCTTGATTGTTTGGGACCCCAGACGAAAGGGACGTCATCCTTGACGAGTTGTTGTAGAGGGTCGGCGATTTTCGAAAAGTTTGGCACGAAGCGGCGGTAATAAGCACAAAGTCCCAGAAAACGGCGTACATCATGTTTTGTTTTCGGTATCGGGAACAAAGGAACTGCCATAGCCTTGTCAGGATCGGGGCGAACACCACTGCTGCTGACAATGTGGCCAAGAAATTTCAGTTCCTCATATCCAAAATGACACTTTTCCGGTTTCAGAGAGAGGCCGGCAGTGCGAATAGCCAGAAGAACCGCCTCAAGCCGCTCAATGTGCTGTTCAAAAGTCGTAGAAAAAACGACTACGTCGTCTAAATACACAAAACAAGAGTACCACTTCAAGCCACATAAAACTGTGTCCATCATTCGTTGGAACGTGGCTGGAGCGCAGCACAGGCCAAAAGGGAGAACTTTAAATTCATAGAGACCGTCCGGTGTAATAAACGCTGTTTTTTCTCGGTCCCGTTCATCTACTTCAATCTGCCAATATCCGCTACGAAGATCCATGGAAGAGAAGTAACGGGCGTGTCGCAGGTGATCCAAGGAGTCATCGATACGAGGAAGAGGATATATGTCTTTTTTCGTTATCTTGTTCAGTCTGCGGTAGTCGACGCAGAATCGTAATGAACCATCTTTCTTTTTAACCAGAACAACTGGTGACGCCCAAGGACTAGTCGATGGTTGAATTACGTCGTCGTGGAGCATTTGTTTCACTTGATGACGGATAACATCTTGCTCCTTCTGCGACACGCGGTAAGCATGTTGGTGCACGGGTTGCACGTTGGTCTCAGTGATAATTCTGTGCTTCATTAGAGGAGTCTGTCGGACTTTCGAAGTAGTGGCAAAACAGTCACTAAAGGATGAGAGGAGACTGAGGAGCTTTGCCCTCTTAGGTTCTTCTAACTGGCGATTGACGTTGAGGCGACTAGTCGCGTCATTATCGCAGCTGTTCTCAGTCAAGATCGTCGTAATCAAAGGGAAAGCGTCCAAATCATCCAATGCCTCTAAGTAAGCTATGGTTGTGCGTTTCGCAAAATGCCTGTGTTCGCCACCGAAGTTCGTAACTAAAACCGTAGTCTGGCCATTTTGGAGTTGAACGAGACTTCGAGCAATGGCCACTTCCCGATCAAGCAATAACGTCAGGTTACTTTCGGCGATGCCCGTAATCTACTGCTTTTGTGGACACTCAACAAGCACGAAGATACTACTGCGAGGTGGCAACGTGACGCAATCATCGACTACGCGTAAGGCCACGCCACGATGTTTGTTCTCGATGTTGGAATCTGGAGAAACACAGCTAACAAAACTGACGAACAAATTGCGCAGATTAATTATCGCTCCATACTCTTGCAGAAAATCCATGCCCAAAATGACCGGCCGAGAACAATTGGGCAGTACAAGGAATGATGCTACAAAAGCCGACGCACAAATCTCAAGCCTGGCGGTGCACCTTCCTATAGGGGATACGAGGTGTTCTCCAGCGGTGATTAGTTGAGGGCCGTCCCACGTTGTCAGCACCTTGTGTAGACGGGTGGCCAATGAAGCACTCATCACCGAGTAATCAGCTCCCGTGTCAACAAGCGCAGTCACCGGATAACAGTCGACGGAAACGGTAATGGCAGCGGACGTTCTGTTGGCGGTTTTACAAACAGGCTTTAACGGCACGTCGTAAGGCCGCGGCGGAGGGTATTTGCGGTTCGCGTGACAGCGGCCTCACCTCCGGAGGTCGCCGTTTTCAGTTTCCCCGGCGTGGGCTTGCGCCACTGACACCGGGGGACCCAAAGGTGGGTCGGGCGCAGTGCGTTGATGTGGACGGACGGGGTGATGGTGACCGTGACTGTCGTCGCGGCGGGACAGGAGCGTGATGACTACCTTCCAAGTAATCCGCAATTTCTTGTGGGCGTTCACCATAGCGTGGGCAACGTGCATCTGGGTGGAATCCGCGTAGGCCTATTCGTCGGTAGTAACAGTCGCGGTACATGTGTCCAACTTCACCACAATGGTAGCACAAAGGACGGTTGTCGGGTGCACGCCAGATGGTGGACTTCCGTGGGCCAGGACGAAAATCGGCCTGAGAAGGCAGGCGATGGGCTGGACTTGGAAAGCGTCTGGGAATCCCAGCTGGTGGATAAGCAAAATGTGCCATCGACGGCGTAGAGACGCGTAGGGCATCTGCGTAGGAAAGCATGGGAGCTTCGACTTGCGATGGTGGTGAGGAGTGAACGAACTGCCTGATTTCGTTACGAACGACGTCCGTAAGAGCAGCACTACTGGGAGGAGACGCTGCATAAAATTTCCGAAGTTCTTCGCGTACAACTTGCCGTATGAGTTCTGTGAGCACCTCCCTGTTATCACCTCCTGGTACAAGCGAGCACGCAGCGGACATGGCCGTCTGACGCTCATACTGCGACACCCACTGCCGAAGCATGCGCTCCATAATTGTGGCCTCACGTATGAACTCGGACACTGTCGTAGGAGGGTTGCGCACAAGGCCCGCGAAAAGTTGCTCCTTTACGCCTCGCATTAGCTGGCGCACTTTCTTGTCTTCTGGCATGTGGGGGTCAGCCCGTCGAAAATCGCGACATTTCTTCGACGAACATGGCGACGCTCTCGTTCGGCATTTGAAACCGCGAAGAAAGTGCCTGCTCCGCTCTCTCTTTCCGTTCGGGGTTACTGAACGCCTCACGAAGCTGCCGATGGAATTCCTGCCAACTTGTGAATGAAGTTTCGTGGTTCTCATACCACACTTTTGCCGCGTCTAAGAGGGAGATATACACGTTCTTCAACTTACGGCGATTGTCCCAGTCGTTGATGGCAGCGACCCGGTCGAAATGGTCAAGCCAGTCTCCGACATCCTCACCGGCATCACCATGGAATGGGTTGGGTGTGCGAGGCGTGTTGATGACACAGGGTACGCTAGCGAGTGGGTCATGCTCGGTTTGGGTTGCGGATGTGGCAAACATTGTCCTCACGGAACTTGCCAAAGGGCCGTACTGTGGTGGTAGTCTTTGAAGGCGGCGGCTGCTTCGGTAGATATCAGCAGACCCTGGTGCACTGGCGGTGGTTGCTTCTGGTTCAGCACCAGCAGGCATAAGACGTTGCAGTACAGTACCCAGCACGTCCACCAGTCTGTCGCGAGAGGAAACGATAGGCAGGAACTCGAAGTAGAGGACTGTTTACTCAGCCACAGCTGCCATTCACTTCTTCGCTCTCGTCTTCTGCCACCAACACAGCGCGTGGCAATATGATCATAAGTGACACTGTAGTGGAGACGTACAGAAATTTTGAGGACCTGAAGCTCAATAATGTGCACATAAATCTGAGGACAAGGGCCTCAAGCATTTTTTTATTCATCTGGAATGGGTTTATTAACAGAGTGAATCTTACTAACATTTGCATCCCTATACACTACAATGCTAACTACACTGAGATCAAAAACTGTCGGAGTAGTAGCGCACAGGACAAGCGTTCACTTCTGTTGTTTTGAATTTCTTCACTATCATATATTCTTCACCCTCTGTACTTCAAGATGAAAAGTTTACAAGGAACTACTTAAGAGCCTATCAATTGTGCACCTTTTTCTAGTTTTGCTAGAAATTGTGCACCTGTTTCTGTTTTGTGCAATGGTACTGTAAAGTGTGAATCAGTGGTAAGACATTCATTTTTGCGCATACAAAAATCTTAATGGACTTTTTTGTATCCTTTTCAGCAAGAAATTTGTGTGAAAGCAGCAGGAGTTGCTCACCCATATGTTTGTGTACAAGATAGTGTGTTGTGGAAACACTCCCCTGTGCCTCACTGCACACTAACTCGTACATTTCGTACACCTTACAACATTTGGGGTTATACTCTGACTGTGTTTGTTATACACGCAAAGTGTTGTTATACATGCAATGCATAGTACTGCATGGAACCTGTCTAATAGCGTGCCCATTTCAAGATTTCGCACTGTGAGAAATGACCGGCTTTACACAGCAAACTTATTCCTAAGATGGCCAGTTGGTCAAGTTGATGAGAGATAAGAGTTAAGGAAACAGCGGAAAAGAGGCTCACATCATAGTGAAATGAGAATGAAATGCACAGGACAATGCACTAGTAGAAAGAGGAGTGTGATGCCTACCCCAAAAAGATCCACACACATATCACAAAAAATTACAAGATGAAAGTATAATGCAATCACTTAATTAGTACAAACGTGACTAAAATAACCATACATGCACTAAACTCCAGCTTGTAGTACTGCATTGCCCTGTTCTCTTCATTTCTATTTCTATGTTGGCTTGTTATCGCACACTTTAACTATGGACTGAAGTCCTAACTGCTTCACAAACTGTATACATTTGTGGCCAAATTAGTTTCAACCTCATGGCATACCAAGCTCTAGGACGCAATATACTAACCACAATCTGCTATATATAGGAAGGTTTAAGTTTTAGGCCTGTGATTGCTTAATTTCAAGTTGACTATGCAGCCCAGGTACCTGGATTAATTTTGATCGGGTAATTATGCATAAGCCATGAAGTAAGAAATTCAAGACGATGAACTTTTTAGGTTGCAGGTGACATTGGTTAGCATGGAAGTATTGTGAACCTATCTGTACTAAATATGTAAAAATAAAGCAACGGTGTATTACAGCTGTTCGATAATGCCGACAAGTTTCCAAGCATAGGTATTTCCAGAAAATTACGTTATTTTTGAGACATGAGCGAGTAAACATGTGAAGCCATATATGAATGTATTGTGGTCCTTTTGTTGGCATGACTGAACACTGAGAAATTTGGTAAGTAAATGTACAACAAACTCAACGGGTCTCGTTTGGACTTTTATACAAAAAATTGAACTTATGATCATACCACACAAGTTTTGATGCCATAGGTCGAACTAATGCGATAAAAAACAGCAACATACCTACCTGGTTGGTTGCATATTTCGCAAAAGTAAAGCTAACCTTATTGTACTAATTTGTCAACCTTGATCTGTACACTGAAACCAAGTTTCTTGTACATCACAATTCTTTGGATTGTGCTTATATTCTTTGGATTGTGCACCGTGAAGTGCACAAGTTAGTGTGTGTTAGGATGGGATTTTTTGCTATAGTTTCATTTGCTATACCGCCGTTAATAATATATGGTCACGGCGTCGTGACGTGGCCGAAGACAGGAGACTTCGTGTTTGGATTTAACTGTTTATTTGGGCGAACATGTGCCCGGTAAATGGAAAATCTAATTACAGTAGCAGTCTTGCACAGATAGCAGTCTTGGACTGATAGCGGTGAACGGAGCGCCGGCCTTCGATCAATAACTGAGAAGCGGCGAAGCGTGTCGGCGTTTATACTCTTGCCGTCGAATGTTCAAGCGTTATCGCTGGCGGTGGCGTAGGTTCCAAAATAATTTGTACAGTACGCAGAGTGGGCGTGATCTTATCGAAATGACCTACTATAGTCCGGAAGCTTCTCGAAAACTGCAGGCTTGGTTTGCGCTTAGAATCGTGTAGTTTTTTGGGACGATAAAAATACTCGGGAAATAGAACGTGGCATTGCCCCCCTCTGAAAAAGGCATCGTCCCCATGCTTTAACTAAAGATGAACGTACAACAAAATGCAAGAAAGTACAATGAATAAATTACGATACAACATTAATACAAAAAAACACTGTTTCAGTTTGTTAGCGCGCGTGAAACGGCTTGAGGCGCGCGACATGGACGACTTCAGGTCGCGATCGGCGTCGTTGAGGGTTCATGATGCCGTCGGGGACAACCTCGTAATCAAGTGGGCCGAGACGTCGAGCCACCCTGTACGGTCCGAAGTAACGTCGCAGAAGCTTTTCACTTAGTCCACGTCGGCGTATCGGCGTCCACACCCCAACACGTTCACCGGGCTGGTATTCCACGAAGCGTCGTCGAAGATTGTAACGGCGGCTGTCGGTTGTCGGGCTTCTTCGACGCGTTGAAGGTACTCACTGACATCGAGATTTTCTTCTTCGGTGACGTTGGGTAACATGGCATCGAGCGTCATTGCCGGGCTCCTTCCGTAGACCAATTTGTATGGAGATATCTGCGTCGTCTCCTGCACCACCGTGTTGTATGTGAAGGTCAGGTATGGAAGAATGGCGTCCCATATCTTGTGTTCGACATCGACGTACATTGACAGCATGTCGACGATCGTCTTGTTAAGCCGCTCGGTGAGGCCGTTGGTCTGTGGGTGGTACGCTGTCGTCCGGCGGTGGTTTGTCTGGTTGTATGCCAAGATCGCTTGAGTTAAGTCGGCAGTGAATGCCGTTCCTCTGTCGGTGATAAGGACCTACGGGGCGCCGTGACGTAGGACAATATTTTCGACGAAGAACTTAGCTACCTCGGATGCACTGCCTTTTGGCAGGGCTTATGTCTCGGCGTAGCGGGCGAGGTAGTCGGTAGCTACCACGATCCACTTGTTTCCGAAAGCCGACGTCGGGAACGGCCCCAGTAGGTCCATACCAATCTGCTGGAAAGGTCGGCAAGGTGGTTCAATTGGCTGAAGAAGTCCCGCTGGCCTTGTCGGCGGTGCCTTGCGTCGCTGACAGTCCCGGCATGTCCTCGCATAACCAGTGACGTCGGTGGTAAGACGTGGCCAGTAGTACCTTTCTTGTATCCTTGCGAGCGTGCGAGAAACACCGAGGTGCCCTGCCGTCAGATCGTGGTGCAGGGCCTGCAGGAGTTCTGGTCGCAGAGCTGAAGGCACCACAAGGAGGTACTTAGCTCGAAGCGGTGAAAAGTTTTTCTTTTGTAGAAGAACGCTTCGTAGAAAGAACGACGAAAGTGCGCGCTTGAATACCTTCGGGACTTCGGCAGTCCTGCCTTCGAGGCATTCTATTAGAGCCTTAAGTTCCGGGTCGGCCCGCTGTCGTTCAGCGAAGTTCCCAAGAAGTAGTCCTCATCCGGGTCGTCAGGTAGTGGTTGGTCGACAGGCGCACGAGAGAGACAGTCGGCGTCGGGGTGTTTTTTGCCGGTCTTGTAAATGACAGTAATGTCATATTCTTGAAGTGTCAGGCTCCATCGAGCGAGGCGACCTGAAGGGTGCTTCAAGGTGGCTAGCCAACACAAGGCGTGGTGGTCGCTCACAATTTTGAAGGGCCTGCCGTAGATGTAGGGGCGAAATTTCAACGTAGCCCAGATGATGGCGAGGCACTCCTTTTCTGTTGTGGAATAATTTGCTTCTGCTTTGGATAGCGATCAGCTGGCGTAACTAATAACCCTTTCAAGTCCGTCAGCCCTCTGCACAAGAACGGCGCCAAGACATACGCTGCTTGCGTCAGTGTGTATTTCTGTCTCGGCGAATTCGTCGAAATGAGCAAGTAACGGAGGCGTCTGGAGGCAATATTTAAGCTCCTGGAAAGCGTGTTCCTGTGGCGTTTCCCACTTGAACTCCACGTCGGCCTTGGTAAGGTTAGTGAGAGGATCGGCGATGGGGGCGAAGGTTTTCACGAACCACCTATAATAGGAGCACAGGCCCAGAAATCGGCGCACCGCCTTCTTGTCAGTCGGCGGCGGGAAGTTGGTGATGGCAGCTGTTTTCCGTGGATCGGGACGAACTCCAGACTTGCTGATAACGTGCCCCAGAAACAAGAGCTCCTCGTACGCAAATCTGCACTTTTCTGGCTTCAGTGTGAGTCCGGAGGTCTTGATGGCTTGAAGTACAGCTTCAAGGCGCCGAAGATGCTCGTCGAAACTCGAGGAAAACACGACGACGTCGTCCAAGTACACAAGGCAAGTCTGCCACTTCAATCCTGCCAGTACTGTATCCATAACGCGTTGAAAAGTTGCAGGCGCTGAGCAAAGGCCGAAGAGCATCACCTTAAACTCGAAGAAGCCGTCCGTCGTTGCACTGAGACCCATCTCACTTACGTCTTGCGCAGGCAAACTCATGGAAACCATGGTTCGCGAACGCCTTTCCGCCTACTTGGAGGCCAGGAGGACCTTTGCCGACACGATGCTTGGCTTTCGCCCGCATCTGTCGGCGCAGTACGTCCTGCTCCAGCTTCAACACGATATCATAGAGCCGACTACTGTGCGCCATAACTCGCTCTCGATCTCCGCGGGGCGTTCGACAACGTCAAACACAGCACTATACTCACTAACCTGTCTACCACTAACTGCGGGCAGAAGACTTTCAACTACATTCGCGCCTTTCTATCACATCGCACCACCTTCATTCGCCTTAATTCTACCGAACACGGCCCGTACTTATTAGGCACGCGGGGTACACCTCAAGGGACAGTCCTGTCTCCTCTGCTTTTTAACCTGGCGATGGTGAACCTCCCCTCTCTTCTAAGCGAGGTCGAGGGAATACAACACGCACTATATGCGGACGATATCACAATGTGGACCAACACCAGCTCCTTAGTGCAAATCGAAGAACGCCTACAAAAGGCTGCCCTTCTGGTGGACACCTACGCAGGTTCATGCGGCCTGGAGTGCTCTCCAGCTAAATCGGCTCTTCTTTCAGTCTCTCCGCTACCGCCGCCTCAAATTTTTCTTCCGTCCGGGCCCATCCCGTCAGTGCAAAATATTCGGGTTCTTGGCCTTCACCTCACATCATCCTTGGATCCAAAGGGCACAATAGCAGGCCTCAGACGCACCAACGAACAGTGGAGCAGCATGATACGGCGAGTTTCTACCAAGCGCGGCGGCCTCCGCGGGTCTCAGTCCCTCCGATTGGCCCACGCGTTTGTGACCAGTCGCGTCCTCTACGCCTTGCCTTACCTTCGCCTGCGTCGTCGACACGAGCACCAGCTGGACGTCCTTCTTCGTTCAGTATACAAACGCGCTCTGGACCTACCTATTACAACTTCCAACAGCTGATTCGCGGCTCTGGGGGTACACAACACCTTTGCAGAGATGCGCGAAGCTCATCGCGTTAACCAAATCAATCGACTGGCGCAGACGCCTTCAGGGCGCCGTCTTCTACACAGACTTGGCCTTAACCCAATATCTGACCAAGACCCCCTGCAGCTGGTACCAGAGCTCTGGCGTCAAAAGCTATGGGTGGAGCCTCTACCCCGTAATATGAACCCCGACCTCCATCCTGGCCGTAGACTAGCACGCGCCGCGGCCCTTCATACGCGACACTCCGATCGTCCTGGTGTTTTCTACGTGGACGTCTCGGGTCCCTCCCCCTCGGGTCACTTCACGGCTGCCGTGATTACAGAGGGCAAACACGTAGATGGCCTCTCCTTTCAAGCAGACACAGTAACGCACGCTGAAGAGGTTGCCATAGCTTTGGCCGCCTCTCACCCTGCCTCACGCACCATTCTGACGGACTCGCGCTCGGCCAGTTCTCAGTACCTTCGGGGTTCCATTGCCCCGCTGGCGGCTAGCCTGCTACAGGCAGCCTCTTGGTGCTTTAACCCTCATCTCATTCGTATAGTCTGGACCCCAGGCCACTCGGGCCTGCCCGGCAACGAGGCGGCAAATGCCGCTGCCCGCGCTTCTCCTGTCCGGGCCGTTGCCCCTCCATGTCCCGCGACGGAATCTGGCAATACTAACCTGACGCGTTTTCGCGAAATTTTGGCTTATTACCGGGCTTCGCGCCGTCTCTACCCGGACCCCGCACGCGGTTTGGAGAAAGCGGACGAACGACTGCTACGCCGCCTGCAGACAAACACCTTTATCAGTCCGGCGGTCGCGAGGCACTTTTTGCCGGAAATCAATGGCACCTGCTCGACCTGTCATGTCCTCGCCAACACATATCACGTCGTAGCATCGTGCCCAGTTAAACCCGTCCCTTTCTCACCCCCTTTTCCTATCCGAACTAGAGAGGCTTGGGAGGAGCACCTGCTCAGCTGCTCTACCTTGGCTGCACAACGCTCCTTGGTGGAGCGCGCACGGGCAGCTTCCAGCTCCACTGGCGTCCCGGAATAGGATCTTGCCACTCTAGCACGCCGATGGGCCACGTCGGCACTCTCTAGTAGACTTTTTCTGAAATGAATGTTTTTTACCACCACCTACCACCACCATCTACCGAATAAGCCACGGACGCGACGCTGATATCGGTGTCAGTAACGCGCCTTATACCCCCTCCCCCTTCGCTCGCTCCTCCGCTCTCCTCGCTCGCTGCAGCTGCGCGCGCACACCTCTCTCTCGCGCGCCCGCCTTCTCTCTCAGTCTCCCGTCGAGAGCGGGTCGTGAGGGGGAGTAAAGTTAAAATCCGTTGGCATTCGCCAGTGAGTTAACGTAAACTCCGCCGTGTGATCAAATTGCGATTCCCAGGGACCATTACACCATAAAGGCAACATAGTGTGAATAATAAATATAATTATTGATTGATTTGTTGGGTTTAACGTCCCAAAACCACCATATGATTATGAGAGACGCCGTAGTGGAGGGCTCCGGAAATTTTGACCACCTGGGGTTCTTTAACGTGCACCCAAATCTGAGTACACGGGCCTACAACATTTCCGCCTCCATCGGAAATGCAGCCGCCACAGCCGGGATTTGAACCCGCGACCTGCGGGTCAGCAGCCGAGTACCTTAGCCACTAGACCACCGTGGCGGGGTGTGAATAATATATATAATAGTGCGAATTATTAAATACCCCTCATAGCATCACCCCGTGTATTCACACTTAACCATGTTCACCCTCGGGGAAATGCTTGGGAGTTTTTATTTTTCGGCTGCGCCTAAAAGGGTGTTTTCAAGGCTCTCAAGCGAAGCAGAAAAACTTCCGCTGGGCTCCATTTAAGCCCCAAATTTAGCTAAATAAAAACACCAGCGTTAACTCCTTGATTCCCTCTTTTGACACCACTTACTTTGTAAACAAACCTTGTTAAGCCTTCTACCAACACAAATCAGCCATGTATCTCAAAAACGAACCTATTTTATTGGCAATAAACAACTAGCGAAGCTTCTTTACTCAATTATAAATTAAATGCGAGCAATATTTGTCAACGAATGAGTTTAAGAAAGCAGGCTGACCCCTAGAAAGATTCGAAGTGGACGGCTTTCGCTTCAGCATGGTGTCCAAACGAGGAAAACAGAACTCCCCAGAGACCCTACAGAAACACCGCAAACAAGGGCGTTAGCGAAAACCTCAAAGGGCGTTTCACTTATTACCTTTGGGATGCACGCTAGAACACTATCCAAACGCTTCCTAAAAGACCAGAATGTGTTTAAAGTGTTCGCACTAACCCTGATGATGATGATCATGGTGATAGCAAACGCTCGAGAGCACAACACCCACACGGCAGTTGTGCCGCCTATGCGTGAAACGCGTGCGCCACGAGGCGCGAACAACTTTACAAGGGGTGTTTGCCCCCCGCCAAGGGTTAGTTTTCCATTCGTGATTTAAGAATTCCTAATTTTCTAGTTATCTTACTCTCACAGTTCGGGTCCATGGTTACTACCTGTCCTATGCCTTTACCAATTTCAGTGTCTCTCCACATATCGCAAGATACTGTTGCACACTAGTTTCGTGCATAATAATTTTTGAACCTACTTTTCCGCTTTCCGTGAGCAGTTCAGTAATCATGATCTGTTTTTTTCCCCTGAGTTGCTCATCGAAACATATGTCACGAGCGAATCGCAGGTTACTAAGGTATTCTCCATTAACTCTAATCTCTAACTCTTCTCAATCTAGAGTTCTGAAAAATTCCTGTAAACACGCTGTGAATAGAATGGGAGGGATCGTGTCTCCCTGCCTTACACCCTTTTTCATTGGGATTCTGTCGCTTTCCTTATAGAGAACTATGGTGGCTGTGGATCCTCTGTACATTTCTTGCAGCATGTTCATGTAGGATTCTTCGATGCCCTGATTCCGTAGTGCCTGCATTACTGCTGATGTCTCGGCTGAGTCAAACGCCTTCTAATAATTTATGAAATCTTTTTATATGGTGTTTCTTGTATTCAGCAGATTTCTCCGTTACGTGATTGATAGTATGAATAGGGTCTATTGCGGAGTATATGGTACAAAATCCTGCTTGGTCCTTTGGTTGATTGAAGTTCAATATCCCCTTAATTCTATGAGCTATCTTTTTGTTAAAAGTTTGTAGAGAACGAACAGTAAGCTAATCGGCCTGTAAATTTTCAGGCATTTGACGTCTCCTTTCTTATAGATTACGGTGATGCTGGCTTATTCCAAGATTCTGGTACCTTTCCCATTAAGAGACACTTCGTATATAAGCTGGCTAATTTTTCGAACAAAATTTCTCCGGAATCTCTAAGCAGGCTCGTTTTTACCTTCTGCTCACCAGCAGCTTTGCCTCTTTGCAACAGTTAAAGGGCTTTCGTTAGAGTGTGCAAATAGTGAGTAAAGTAAGACGAGGACGTTTTTTTTTTTGTTTTTTTTGAGAATTCGCAGATCTTTTAGCACACTGAGGGCATCCATGTAAATTACTGTTTTTTGTTGTTGTATTTGTTTGGTGTGTTTAGTGGCCACAAGTATCGCGCTAGCTTCCACTGTGAAGATGCTTGTATCTGGATGTAGAGAGCCAGTATCCGAAAAGGCTGGGCCGACCGCAGCGTAGGACACAGATGAGTTGGACTTCAATGCATCTGTAAAGAACTCAGCACGTGTGTATTTGTGTTGCAGTTCCAGGAAGTATGTGCCGATACGGGCAGTCGGCGCGTATTTTGTAACTTCTAGGAAAAACACGTCGATATCTGCCACTGCCACGGTGGCGGGTATGCTGGAGGAGCCGTTACGCTGTGTTTAAGTAAAACACCTGTTTCTTCAGCTACACCCTTCAGGCGAACTGATTAGGACCGTCTCATCAGAGGCCTCTTTTGAAACTAAGTAGAGTTCGACAAATAAATAATAATGGAGTATGAGGGGTGCTTCTTCTCTTCGTTCACGATAAAGAAATAGACAAAGGACACGTGACTTATATGCAGATGAAGCGACCACTCATTCGACTTGACGTAGAGACTTTCTACGCGGCTGGTGCGAAAAGACCCCGTAGAAAGACGGGTGCCCAAATGGTGGCCAGAATAAAGCATTGGCAGGGAGTTCGGGGCTGCAGACTGATATTATCTCGCCATGAACAAGACGCGTGCATATAAGGCTTCTATGAAGATTCATCAGGCATATTCCATCACTGCTACATGATGTCCGTGATAAAAACTTGAGCACGTTAATTGCTTTCAGACACATTTTGTTTTAATGTGAAGTAATAATGCAAGTTTCTTGGCTAAAATAATGTCTACAAATTTCTTCTCAGCTGGTTTCACTGGTAGCCTCTGACCGCGCACGTCAATGTCCGGATCGCGATAAAGACATGTCTTTTTTTGTGAACAAGACGCATGTGCTTTTTGGGGGTTTTGGGGGGGAACTAAGGGTGAACTCATTTTCTTTTGTCAACTTGGTTACCTTATTCAGGCCAAGTTGAATTTGCCACTTGCACATTGCGAGGTTGCATCAGTTCGAACCTGTACGCACGTCATCGACGTACGTGCAGTAGAACATATTACGTGGAATGCAGGAATGCAAGGTACACATTTTTATTTATTTTCACATTTTGATGTGAAGTTTGCAACTTATGACACCACCCTGTGGTACTCCAGTTTCCTGATTAAATATTCGAGACAAGACATTCCCGGACACGGAAAGTACTATTGGACAAATAACTTTCGTGTATGTTCAGCATGTTACCTCGGACACCTGAGTGTGAGAGGTCTCGCCGAATGCCAAAACGCCATGTAGTATCACACGCCTTTTCCACATCGAGGAACACAAAAAAGAAAAATTGCTTCTGAACGAGTGTCTCGGATCTGTGCCCCGATAGATGGTCGACGGTAGATCTATTTTTCCAGAAACAGCACTGGTACAAGTCAAGTAGGCTGTTAGCTTCAAGGAAATGTATGAGTCGGCAATTTATCATCTTTTCAAAAATGTTTACATACACAGCTTGTCAGTGACATGGGCCTGTAGTTCGTAACGAAGGATGGATCCTTGACTTCTTTCGAATTCGAATGACAATGACCTCTTTCTAAGTGGAAGGCATTTAGCTGAGAACCACATGGCATTGCAGATAGAAAGTAACGTTATTTGCGTCTCGTGAGCTAGGTTTTTCAACATTTCATCGATCACTAGGTCTGATCCAGAGGCGGAATCACTGCAGCAGTATCGAGATGCCTGTACATCAGCTAAAGAGAAAGGTTGGTTGTATGCCTCGTCATTTATACACTTGGTATGTACTTTCTACTTCTCCACTTTTATACCGTTGGAGCTCTTCAGAGTAGTGTCACGAGCTCGAAACTTGCTCGAAGCGTGCTTTTAGGTGGTTTGCCTGGTCTTCCAAGCTGTTGCTTTGTCTTCTCACCAAAGCGAGCGAACAGGCTTGTTTTCCTTCTACCCTTCTCATCCTGTTGCAGACCCTACCCTCATGTGTATATGAATTCATGCCTGACAAAAATTTTTGCCAACTTTCTCTTCTTTGCAGTCGGCATGTCTTCCTGCCCTTGGATATTATGTTCTTAAAATTTGTGAGATTTTCGGCCCTCGGCAATTATCTTGACGCCTCGTTTTGTTTTTTACACGCTTATCGGTACTCATTATTCCACCAAGGGGCACTTCGTTTGCCATATAGTCCACTCATAAATGGAATAGATTTTATGGCAACGTGAATTGAAAGGCTGTGAATTAGTCCACAGCAGCCCCTAAACTTGAAGCACACAAGTCAGTACAGGTTAGGAGGGTATCTTCTCGAAACTGTACCCAATTGGCTTTTTCGGTGAGCCATTTCGGTACCTGTGAACGGCATTTATATATTGCTGGTTTACTCAAAGCTACCGGGAAACGTCACCTCTGTAAAGAAAATTTATGGTTTTTCATTGAAGTAGCAATAACAGCGATGGGGATGTAATGCCTAACTCTGTGGAGGAGTAGGCATTGTTAGCGATGCTGTAATATGTAGGCTATTTCCTATTGAAAAGACAGCTAGGCGCTGGTAGGAAAAGGGAACTCTTCGATTAGGCAACCTCACACGTCGCAGCGAGAGTATCCCCATGGACTACTATGCGCATTGATGCTCCCTAGATAAAGATAGGGTTTGGGAAGTTCATCTATCAAAGACTGGAATTCCTGTTTGTGTAGTTGTAAATGTGGTGGTATGTGTATAGAGCAAATGGTGATTAGTTTGTTTAGAAGCACCACTCGAACAGCCACTGCCTCAAGAGAAGTTTGAAGTTTTAAGTGTTTACATGCTATCTCTTGCTGAACTATAACACCTACACCTACAAATGATGCCATGACATCATCGCGGTCCTTTGGGAAAATAATGTAACTGCGTTGCAAGTTGGTGTGTTTAGATTTTAGGTGTGTTTCGTGTACGCACAGCACTCTCGGTGAGAGTTTGTGTGGACATTTTTGGACATTGTCGAGTTTTGTAAGAAGTCCTATGACGTTTCATTGTATAATTTGTATTTCCATATCGGATGGAAAGTACTGTGCGTACGAGAATGAAGTAACTGTATAAGTGACTAGTTGTAGCTTAAGTAGCACGGCCGTCATCAGCCCCTTTTATCGGTTCCTTTGTTTTCGTGTTGCGCTTCAGAGATCCACGCTGCATTTTCGACACCTGAGAAACCTACCGTGTGTGTGTGCATTGCCTAATGTCAGGCTTTGGACGCCCGCGTACGCGAGCTGCTGTTGTGTTATTGTGACCTCGCCAGGCGAGACGTCGTCGGGAGACCCGACGACCCTGAATTTGCCTGGGTCTGTGGCTAGATAGGTGGAGCGGACTTTGCTACTTCCACCACGTGGGCGGCCATCACAGCCGATGGCTGACTTTGCTTGGACCTGGGTAGTGGCTGAGGGTGATGCGACGCTGCCTCCTGACGCGCCGCATCAGCGTAGGCTGTGGCGTGAAAAGCCAAACACCTTCGGCATGCTTCTATAAAGGAGATGTTTTCGTGGACGTTATGTGTAATAATGTCTTTTTTTTTCTTTTTTCGCCTGAGGACAAGTACGCAAATATACCGCGTCATCTCCGTCACAGTTTACACAGTGCGGGATTTCATTACAGTTGCCCGAGACATTGCCTTCGGCACCCCCTTTTGCACAAGTAAGTCGACTACGACAGCTCTGAAAACCATAACCGAACCTTTGACACTGGTAACATCAGCCAGGGTTTGGTCGATTTGGTCTAATCGATGTTTTAGAGTAGCCAGTTTCTAATATTTGTGGTAGTTCACTGGTTGCAACGGGCTGTACGAAGGGTTTTGCGGGGATTTAATGATTGTTCCGTCGGATGACGATTCGCTTCACAGTAGTCACATTCCTTTTATTCCAGCCCTCGAGGAGTTCAGCCTCCGTTAGGTCAAGGAGGTCTGTGTCGGAAACAACTCCACGCGCAGAGTTCGCGGATCGATGGGGTGTTTACATTGATGGGAATCACGCTGAATATTCCAAGGTTCTTCAGTTTGTCCAATTAGGTTTTGTCACGGACTTCTAAAAGAAGCTCTCCACTAGCCATTTTCGTAACTTCATAGTCATTACCTAAAGCGGGACGTCAGTAATCGCTATACAATGAAATGGTGCACTGTTCTGGCCTCTCGTTGGACGTTTTACGGTGCACCCCATGATATTGGGGAAATACTTCTTTGGGTCATCGGTACGTAGTCGCTTTGAAGCTGCACGATAATTCAGGAGGGGAAAATGCATTCTAATGGCATACGATTCAGCAACAATGGCGGCGACCCACCACGGAGCCCAACGAGAGGACGCTACAAGATTCGCGATATGGGAACCATACAGACGCCAGCCGTATACCGCTACTATATCCCGATGCACGTAGAACAAGACTGGCTAGTTACACAAGGTCGACCAAAACCGTGGAAGTAACAGAAGAGATAAAAAGACAGGATAGATGAGAAAGAGGACAGGAAATAAGTAGATCTAAGAGGGGGATAGGAAAAGGCGACTGCCGATTTCCCTGGGTGGGTCAGCCCAGGGGTGCCGTCCACGTGAAGCCGGGGCCAAAGGGGTGCGTTGTTTCAGGCGGGGGGGGGGGGGGGGGGGCTTGAAGGGCCCCTGTAACAGTTTTTGAGTATGGGAGAAAACGTTGCCGATCAGTAGTAGAAGCTCCCGAGAGCATACCAGGCAATTGTTATAGCGCAGTGCGTGGCCTGGAAAACAGAATAAATGATCAATTCAGCTAAATATTGCTTTCTCTTCCCTCTATAGATGACGAAAGGCTCTCGAATACACTCGTAATGCCCACCTCTCGGTCATTGGCTGATTTGAACATGACGCGCTCGGTCCTCACAGAGATCGCTGCGGGAGGCCGTAACTTGTTCACGCGTGTGCGCGCGATCACACTGAAAATGCCGCATAATTGAAGAAAAAAAGCAGAAAGTGCTCAAGGTCACGAGCGTGCGTGACGTATTTTGTTTGCCTCTCAATTCATAGCGTCGCGTAAAAAAATATGTTTGCTCTGTTACGCGTATCACTGGGCCACTTACTTTCTTTAACGAACAACGGCGTACTTATACCGTAGTAAATAAGTATGAGGAAAGATCTATTCTCAGGTTATATCTACGCGTAGTGTGTTTCATGTGTAGCGCGTTTATAACAGCCGCTATTTTTTTTTCTTGCGCTCGCAGGAGCTTCACTTCTTAGCAGAGAATTTCATAACGACGCTGCCACACTGAGAATAACGAACAGGAAGGATAATAGAAGTAGAACGGGAGAAACACATGCCGAAGCAAAATATTGTACCTTGTATTTTTCCTAACTGTCCAAAATACTTGTCCTCAAAGCCAACACGTCGTGAATCGCCAGCGAGAAATATAGCAAGATGGAAGGGCGCTGCTTTGCAAGAAGCTATAAACAAGTCGCTTGAGTATATGAAACTTGAGCAAAAAAGAAACAAGGTATCTTCATATACGGACCTCAAGGCGAAGCTGTCAGGAATCTGCAATAATAGTTTTTGTACAGTAACTATCAGTGATGAGTGCGTAAGCTTTCTTGTCATCAAAAAGAATCCTTCTCCTTACGTGAAATTCTCGTTGACTGTTCTCCCAGATCTTTCGCTTTCTGCTGTTTTGAAAAGAGTGCAACTCCTATCGCTTCCTTGGAGTAGCGCTGTGCGAAGTCGAGTGTGCTACTTTCCCACCCTCTCATTGTCGTTGGAGCAGCTTGAGAGGCACTTAAGTGAGCTGCCTGAAACCGGGAATCAGTTGGAACACGCTGAAGTAATAATGTTTGTCTGCCTGCTTCTCGAAGACATCATTGCTGATACTACTACGCCAAAAGAATACTGTGCTTGTTGAAATTTCTGAGTGAGCAAGTGGACCTTCCCCATGCCAAAAAGCCGGTCTATGGCGCGGAACTATTGGTGTTTGTCAGTACTATTCACTCATATTCTCCTCATTCATATCACTTCGTGAGAGCTCCATCAAGCGTAATTTTGTCCCACCCTTCAATAGAGCGGCGCATTTGCTGAAGTTACAGAGCTGGCCCACTAATAGAGCAAAGTCAAAGGCACTGATGTTCTTACAAACGAGAGCGAGTGAAGTCAATGGAAGACCATGAGAAGACTGGAACTCGGACGATTTTTGATATTCACATAAATCTTTACTTTGATTACAAAGGGCCAACAATAGTGGGAACAGCATCCAAGCCTACAGATCCAGCAACAACAGCTAATGTTTTCATGTTGCAGCCTCTCGAGCCTTTCTCCGAACAAGGACGTGATTCATACACTATCCGTGTGCAAAATGAAAAAAAAAAACTCTGCAAGAACGAACTAAAAACATTATATTAGGTATTGAGAAAATGGGGCTTATGGTCATCGTTGTAGTAACTGACAACAACGCTCTGAACAGAAAGATGATGTCGTTTTTTGCTCTAAATTATGAAGTAAGTATTGTTTATCCACATCCAGCCGTTCACGCTCGCCCTCTTTTCTACGTTGTCGACCCCGTGCATCTCTTGAAGAGTATCGGGAGCAACTGGAAGAATAATAAAAAACCCTGAAACCAACCTTTATTTTCCAGAAATTTAATTAACTGGAAGGATACCCAAAGGATCATCTCGGATGAAAGCTACTTCTTTCGCTCATGTTATACAGCTTCATAGTAGAGAAAAGGTCGCTTGTGAAGGCTCGCTGCAAACTGAACGTAAAGGCCGTAGTCCAACTTCCCTGTAGGGGCAAAATGTAAAGCTAAAGCTAGTTTTAGAAGTCATCAACCCATTTCTGTCGAACGCTATCAGAACGCATGGTTCTGCATTCAAGATCCATCATGCTGAGTCAACTGCACTTTTCATTTACATTATCCTCACGTGGTGTTGAGTAGTTAATGTTAAGGCCCCATGTAAAGGCCAGTGACCAAGAGACAGCATGCAAGATTCTGTAAGCTCTGTCGATGGTGTGCAGTTAGTTTTCCTTGATGTCATTATTGAATGGCTGGACACCTGGGGAAAAATTGACATTAGCATCGGATTCCTGATGAAGGAAACACTCTGAGCCTGACGTGATATTCTATGGCTGAACTCTCACGTTACTGTTTAGAGGAACCTAACTTCAAGCTCGTCTTCCTGGGTAAATTTGAATGAATCTATGAATGTGAGAAGCAGCTGCGTCTTCAAAATGTTTTGACATTTTCGCGCCAAGATATAGAGTTTGGTGATGTCAATAAGAATCCTATGGATTGCATCTTTTCCGTGGTTGTCAGTGGAGGTGACATCGCCGGCTCCCCACACGATATGGATGCCATTGTTTACATCGCAGAATATGGTGCACATGCTGCCTCTAAGAAGCTTTCGTGTTCCGCTTTTTTCGGCACACTGGTTATAGAAAACAGGGAATTTCAAGTATAAAATTGTTTCATGACAGCGAACCTAACTGGAGAAGGGCTGAAATTTCCACAGTCGTGTGTCGTCAACATGGCTCTGGTAACGAAGCTAGTTGTGAAACAACTGTCATTGTGAGATTACGCCAAAGACTTTCTCTCGTGCAGTGACCGACGTAGTATCGTCACTTGGCTAGTATTTTCCTTACTGGAACCGCAGACTGACCTCGATACATGTGAGAATGGCCACACAGCAGTTAACAGATTAACCAATGTTATCTTGAACAACTCCTGCAGGCTGAAAAATGATGGCATCCAAGACGATGCGCAGAAGGCCGCAGCACGGAAATCAACAACACTGAAGAAAAAGTGATGTTTTAACGGAATAATGCTTATCTTATGTCGTATGGTTTCTTCTTACGAGAGTGCAACTACATGGAGAATGCTTCAATTTTCCCCGAGAAAACTTCTCAAACAAATGACATAGTATTTCGCACCCATCACAGGCTATTACAACACCAGTAGAAGCAAGCGCGCCGTTCCGGAAGACCAGAACGCAGCGCCCGCACGCGCCCACAACGTGATGTCACGCAACCATCGGAAAAGCCTTACTAATCTAGGCGGTGTTGGTCGAGCCACCCCCCCCCCCCCCCCCCTGTTAGCTTGGGTTCATGGTGTCGCGAAGCACTAAACGCCGGCTTGCGCAGACGCCCCTGCGGAGAAAGAACAGTGAGTCGACCACTCTGTCACGTAATCAGCATACATAAAAATTTCAAGTCGGGAATGCTTGATAGCTTCCACGCCATTAGTAGTTGTGCAACGCTCAATTCGATTCTGTATATTCAACATATGAGAGATGTTTCGTGTACGGACATAAAGCATGAGAAGGCTTGAATGATATTGCCGCAAGAACTGACCCCTGTGAAACTGCCCGTTGCGTGTTGAAGTCGTTTAGCGTTTACCTAAGATGCGGACGGAGAAACAGTGACCTCGAAGGAAATAACTTATGAAAGCTAACACATGATCAGGTGAGCGAATTCATCGAAGAACCTCAAGGATTGCTTCGTGGCTGACGTTGTCATAAGGTTAGTGTATGTCCATTGCAATCAAAGTTAGTACACGTGCGGCCGCCTTTAATCATCGCAGAAGCGAGGTACTCTAGTTCATCTTCGGTTACAAGTTGGGGCCTAAATACGCTCTGGGTGGGGTGGTGCCACCTGAAGTGCTCCAGCCACCATGTAAGGCACGTAGCCACCATTCGCTCCAGGACTTTGCACAAGGCTATGGTGATTGCAATTGGTCACAGGTTCCCGAAAACGCCATGGGTTTTGCCTTGTTTCGGGATGGCTACTACAGCTCCATGTTTACATGACGCTGGGATTTCTCCCTACATTCAGACCCCATTAATGGTACCCAGAAGCAATGTAAGTACCGGCCCTTCCAAGTTCTTGTACACCTCATACGGGATGCCATCAATGTCTGGAGCTGTCCGAGGTTTAGCCTTGTCTATCACCAGCAGCTCAGTCACAGTAAATGATGACTCCACACCTTCAAAATATTCGGGGCCTGGCACTGCTCCCGCCTGTTTCAGAATGAATAACGGCCGTGAAAATGCGGTTAGCGCACTGTTAAAGTACGGTTACAAGGATCTCGCAACCTGTGAGGCAAATAGAGCAGGATCTTTCTTAGACGCTAGGCACGCAATGGATACCGAGTCGGGTTCTCGTACACCTCGCTGCACCGCCCGAAAGGTGTGCCAAATTGAATGAGTTGTAGACGAAGGGCCAAGCGATGCGCACCATTGCGTTGCGTTGCTTCTAGAAAGACGCTTTTCGTGTCTGCGAGCAACTGCAAAGAGGCGGTTGAGGTTGTGCCGATGCACAAAAGAATTTCGGAAGCGAGAAAGAGCTTTCTATATACGACGACACTCTGCTCACAACTGTATAAGTTGTAGATCTGGTGTGGGGCGGCACTGGCCTACTCAAGAACTCACGGTAGCTTTGGAAACATTAGTTCGAATAGCATATAATAGCTCTCCTTTAGCGGCCTCCGCAGTTGCCGATATCTACTCACTTAGTTTACAGCCAAATAGATCCCACTTTGTAATATGGCACGTACGGGGAAGCCTTTGTGGTCCATTCGTGTGCAGTTCTGCGTGAATGGGTAATGATCACTACGCTATAAGGCAAAATTGACCGAAAAGGAGTAACGGAGCCCAATAGGCGCGCGCGATGAATGGATAGACCGTCGTCGAATAACCACAGAAAGATGCGTGCTGCGTGCAAACCACTCAGTCTCCCTCTTCCATGCAAAGGGATGAACCGCGCGGGACATGCGGGCCGTGTGGAAACCGCTGTCGAGGAAACTAGCCGTCGTCCTGTCTCCTGGCTGTCTTCCCCCCCGATTTTGCTCACGATGGTACGCGTTGCGTCGCGCTCGGAGAGCTCGACAATCTAGGATTTACGACGCGGTTTTTGTACGTACGCTTGAATGAGCGTGCGCTGCTGCTTTTACGTTTTGCCGCAACTTTGAAATCTGTAGCCGGTCTCGAGAAGTCGCCACACGACGCTTTATATTCCTGGCTTAGTCAAGAGGGTGACGACCAGCTCACGACACCACCAGTCGGGAATCAAGGCCAACATGGCGGCCGAGAAGACAGCAGGCCTGTCGGATACAATATTTCAGTCTGACTCAGGGCAGAAATCAGCGCTGGATTCTTTCACATGTAGGTGATCATTCTCTATTCTGCCGTAGTTGTCGGATGTGCGGTACGTATCGCGCTTGCGGCAACAGCCTCAGTCGTTTTGTATATCGCACGCACGAAATGCACCGCGAATGTCGGCTTCGGCGTCAGTAATTCGCCTGTACTTTTTGACCGCTTGGAAATTTGCCGTCATTGCCCTCGGCCGCCCAGACGCTCGCTCAACGAGTGCACGCTGTCTTCGCCGCCGTGATCAGCTCCGGGCTTACGATATTTGGGCGGTGACCTCGTCGCTGTTTCACGAGTCGTCCAAAACCCGTTGCGGTTGCTCGTAACGAGTTTGGTTGTAGTATGTCGCGCTCTGTAAGTGCACCGGCACGGGCTGGCGAACTTTCGGTAGCGTCGGAACCGAGTCTGTGAAAATTGGTTGCCATTACAGTTGGCTTCCCCGTAAATCGGTCGCCAGCAGCTCGGCGCCCACCGTTGGCGGCTGCCACGGCGGCGGACTCGCGTTTGTTCACGGCCCTCGCTCGAGTTTGTAGAAAAGAGCCGCATTACCGTCGTTTTTTAAGGTACGAACAAACTGGCGGCACCGCGGTCTCCCGCGCGCCGCTGCTTTTCCGTCATTCTCCCGCCGAGCGTCGTCGAATTTCCGCCGCCGACTATATCGCTCGCTGGGATATTTTTTGCCGCTGCCGCCTGCTCTCGCGCAAGTAAACCACCAATAAGCGCCTGCTTTTCCTTTTTTCCTTTTCACATTGGCCGTGCCTACACACCCACCATTTTTTTCTTTCAGTCTCTCGCAGGCACTGCGCCGTGCTCCCGACCGCGCTGCAGAAATTAGGTGCTTCTCTCCTCTTCTAACCACTACCACCACCACCGTCCCGCGGAAAAGACAAGCCGCGAGCTGGCAGCTAGGAGTGGCTAGGAGGTGGGTGCGCGCGTCTCGACATGTCCATTCTTGCCTCGCTTTTCTCGCGGCGCGGCCAATGTGGACAGCGTGCGGCTGGCTGCCGAGCTGAGGCACCGACGGGCGGGACGCCGCCGCGGCATAGCCTTCCATCTCTCGCACGAAGACGGAGAAGCTGTGAGTTTTCCGGCCCTTAGGT
This sequence comes from Rhipicephalus microplus, assembly GCF_013339725.1. Lineage (NCBI taxonomy): Eukaryota > Metazoa > Arthropoda > Arachnida > Ixodida > Ixodidae > Rhipicephalus > Rhipicephalus microplus. The sequence continues at coordinate 196,125,252 of NC_051165.1, forward strand.
ATCTCGGTACATCCAAAGCGGATGGACCCGAAATCTTCGCGGCGCATTTAGAGAGCGGTGACGCCGAAGCAACAGCAGAGACGGTAACGTTGAGCGTTGCGAGGAGATCGTCGTCATCTGCCTTTGTCCGCACGGTTGAACCGGAAAGTTGAAGCGCTGAGAACAGACGACAAAAAAAAAGAATGGCAGCATATTCACGGAGTGAATGATGGAGAGTGGGGCGAAGCATTCGTCCGTCCGTCCATGCGTCCATCCGGCCGTCCGTGCGTGCGTCTGTCTGTTCGTGCGTCCATCCCTGCGTTCGTCCACGCATCTGCCCCTGCGTCCGTTCATGCGTCCATCCAAGCATCTGTCTGTGTGTCCGTTCGTCCATCTATTCAACATTCCAAGTACCACCATCTCGAATATTTTCATCATATATTCCCCATATAGACGCACCGCCATCCAGCGGACATTCCAAGGACTAAACGAGAGGTGGCACACGCACACTTTCTTACGGCTTGCGCTTCGGGACCACTTCCCACCTTTAACCACCTCGAGTTCATGGTATATACTAGTTCACTGTATTCATGGCACTGCGGCCGAACGCTCGCTAAACCTTTTGAAAACCAAGGAGGTTACGCCCAGCGAGCATGACATAGCAAACTTTTTCAGTCAGATAGTGCTCAATGTACATGCCAATGGCTGCTAATGGGAAATGAGAGGCGGAGAATTCGGCTTTTACTTTCTTACGGCTTGCACTTCGTATCTACTTCCCATTTTTAACCACCTTGAGTTCATTCATGGTATATACAAGTTCATTGTATTCATGGCACTGCGGCTCAACGCTCGCTAAACCTTTCTAAAGCTAAGGAGGTTACACCCAGCGAGTATAACGTAGCAACCCTTTCTTGTCAGATAGTGCTCAATGTAAATGCCAATGGCTGCTAATGGTGATCGCAGCCTGCGCGTTAACGCAAAGCCGAATGCTCCTGTCTCTCATTCCCCATTAGCAGCCATTGATATGTACATTGAGCACTATTTTTTATTGTTCAACAACGCACAGAAGAAGTCTCTCCCCGGCACCACCTTGGAGGTCAAAATGTTATACTTGTTACATACTACGGGGGACGAACGGGTGCCGCTATAAGGAGCTTTGCCCCTAAAAAAACGCCCCCTTCTTGTTGAAGCCTACGCTACCATCAATGCAAATGAGTGACCACTGAGAACCAACGTGGTGGCCCGTGAATTATGACGGCTCTTTTAGCCAGTTGTAAGCAACCATGGCCGAGCTTGTCACCACTCTAAAACAAGTAGACGCGCGCACACGAAGACTCTCTACCCAACGCGAGGCCGTCGCGCCATCTCACTGCTGGTAACGAAAATGCGCTAAAGTTTCGAAGCTGCACTGCAAGTGGCGCGGGGCTGTGGCAATATATCACATACTCTCGGAATGTAGCGTGGTGCCGCCGCCGGTGGATAATATGCGTGATCCCTCACTGGGATGCCGTGTTGACCAGCTCAGACACAGTCGTCCTGACAACGCTCGTGGAGTAGGCCACACAGGTCACTGTCAACCTTGGGCTGATGCGCATCTAACACGGTATAGTACGTAGTTGCTTTCTGACGAAATGAAGTTTTGCCCTCCATGAATACAAATTACTTTCCGCTAAAACTTCGGACAAAGTACGCTCCGTGGCGTAGTGGTTAGCACGGCATGCTGAGAATAAAAGAGCTGCTGCTGCGATTCCGCGTGTTTTTTTTTTTCTTTTCAATCTCTTAGTACATATTTCTGAGGTTTCTTTCATGACACAAGTATGTAAGAGGAGCAGTGGGGGACTCCGGCATAACACTGTCGAGGTAAGAAAAGGCAAATCCCACGTACAATGGACATGATGATATGCGAAGCACGAATGAGGAAGGCTGAAATGTCACTTTAACATTATGCCGTACATGACTTCAATGTAATGATTATTATGATTGGACCAGTCATTTACCTTGGTCGTATTCACATCACGTGATACCAAATTTGGCATATGTGGAGCTGGCGAAACGGCCACGAGCGCGCTATAAGCGTAATACGTGTACCTGTTTTACATTGCACGCATTCTATTATTTGCACGTTTGCACATGCCATTTACCTTCGTCGTCCATTCATTTCACGTAATACCAAATTTCGTATGTGTGAAGCTAGCGAAACAGCCGCCAGCGAATCATGAGCGTGGTACGTTGTAATGCTTTTACATGACATGCATGTCATGTTTCTTATGTTTACACCAGCCATATACTTTCGTAATTCATTACAGTGACGTAACACCAAAATTGGCATATGTGAAGCTGGCGAAACAACCGCGAGCTCACTATGAGCGTAACATATAGTCATGTTTCACATGACACGTACGTTATGATTATCATGTTTGCATGTGTCAGTCACCTTCGCCGTGCGTTCGCGTCATGTAATACCAAATTTAGAATGTGTGAAGCTCTTGAAACGGCCACGAGCACACATCATGAGCGTGGCATGTAGTCATGTTGTTACATGACACGCATACTATGATTATCATGTTTGGACGTGTCACTTCCCTTCATCGAACATTCGCGTTACGTAATACCAAAATTAATATATGTGAAGCTAGTGAAACGGCCGCGAGCACATCATGAGCGTGGCATGTAGTCCTGTTGTTACATGAGAGACATGTCATTATTTCCACGTTAGGGTCTGGCACTTGTGTGCGTCATGCAGTCATGTCATACCATACCATTTTCGCAACATGTGATGGGAACGAAACCACCTCAACAAAAGCAAGACAGTGAAATATAAATCATGACATTCATGGCATATCTTTCATTACTTTTAAATTATGAGTGGTCACTTAAGCTCGTGCTACATTCATATTATGTCATAGCAAATTTGGTATGGATAACATTATCGGAACGGCCTGGAGAGCTAAATGTCGTAGGCGGCTATACAGACAGACAGACAGACAGACAGACAGACAGACAGACAGACAGACAGACAGACAGACAGACAGACAGACAGACAGACAGATAGATAGATAGATAGATAGATAGATAGATAGATAGATAGATAGATAGATAGATAGATAGATAGATAGATAGATAGATAGATAGATAGATAGATAGATAGATAGACAGACAGACAGACAGACAGACAGACAGACAGACAGACAGACAGACAGACAGACAGACAGACAGACAGACAGACAGACAGACAGACAGACAGACAGACAGACAGATAGATAGATAGATAGATAGATAGATAGATAGATAGATAGATAGATAGATAGATAGATAGATAGATAGATAGATAGATAGATAGATAGATAGATAGATAGATTGAGAGTCACCTAATCTCATTGAGAAATGCTTCGCATTAAAGAAAAAAGGATCAGTAGTGGGCACACTGCGCGAGGTTGCTCTAAGCAACGCGTGTCGGCTTTTCGCTACCGTTCGCTGTTGGTGGTGCCACAGGTATCGCTCAAAACAGCTGCGCGCTAGGCGGATTGAGCGCAGCTCATGTGTAAAGATGAATGCCCTGCAGGAGTGTTTGGTTTGACGCCTGTGTCAGTGCGTTTAAATCGATGTGTGAATGCACTGACGCAGAACTGGGAGAAGGTCAACTCGGCTACCTCCACGTTCAACCCAGAGATCACGCCGCTCATCCTGGCCGCCCACCGCAACAACTACGAGATTCTGAAGTTGCTGCTGGACCGCGGCGCCACGCTCCCCATGCCGCACGACGTGCGCTGCGGCTGCGACGAGTGTGCCGAGGCGGTGCGCCGCGACTGCCTGCGCCACTCGCGCTCACGCATCAACGCCTTCCGCGCGCTCTCGTCACCCTCACTCATCTGCCTGTCGAGCGTGGACCCCATCCTGACAGCGTTCGAGCTCAGCCTCGAGCTCAAGCGGCTCAGTTACGTCGAGAACGAGTTCAAGGTCGACTACAAGGTACACTCTCCCTCCCCTCCTCCATTCTTGCGTCAGCACACGGTGCGATTCCCGCCAATCGCATCTTTTGTCTCCTCGTGATATCATTCACTCGGGGGAAAATGTCGCAGCTTTGCCGCAAAGGCGAAGCAATGAACGCGATAGAAACAAATTGTAAGGTCACGCACAGAATGGTAAGCAGATCGAAACGTGCTCGCGTTTCTCAGGCGCAAATGACGCACGAAACTTACTAACGGGTAAAGATGCATGCGAATAAGTGCGTCAGAAGCGACGGAAGTGACACAGTTCCCTCCAAACGCTCCTTTTGTCTCCTCATGCTATCGTTCGCTCGGGGTAAAAGAGCGGTACAAGCGCAAACCGAGCAAAAACGACCATGAGGCAGCTCGCGACAGCCGTATGCTTCTCACTGCTTTCATCTCTGTAATTGGCATCAATCTCACTTCTACAATAAACATTTTCAGAGTGAGTGTGTGGATCGCCTACGCTTGGGAGCGCTGCGCTGATAAATGGTGTTAAAAGACACACGCTGTAATACATTTTCGTCGTACATTCTAACATATTTCACGGACATCCTATTTTTAATATAGCCATTTTTTAGGCGTGCCGATAAGCGGATTTTGGAAACGTATCCAGCACTCGCAAAGAAGGACGCTAAAGAGTCGTCTCGTGGTGTCACTAGTTTTGAGTAGTATTTTTTAGTTCAGCAAGGTCAAGACAGAATGGTCTGAATATCAGAATATGGTGCTCGTGTAATTGAACAGTTTAAGTACGATGCTGCACGCGCTTCTCCGAGATTCTTAAGGTTTAACAGCACAAAAAATACAAGACGAAGGGGAAAAGGATGGGACAAGCGCTGACTTCCAACTAAAATTTCATTGACAAGAAGGCTATTATTATACCCCAGTGAACAGAAAAATCAGTGAAAGCCACCGAGATTCATTCATTTCACTGTCATCGGCGAATGAAACACCCGCACCACTACAACATTCCGCATTAGTTAATCTCCTTATGGTCGGTGACATATTTCTTATTTGTTGTTTCAAGAGTAAAGCTCGTGAACGGTGCTCACATTCTCTACTTGTACAACTGGCTTGGCAAAAGCACCGTTTATAACATACACCCCTGAAAGCACCCGTTCAAGTGTTCAATATACTATATGCTCTCTTGTACAGATGTTCTGCTTTCTCTGTATATTTCTCTAGCCCAAAGCAAGAATAGCATCCCTGCCGAAAAGTAAATGTAATGCCGTACTTACGCTGCTTGATGCGCAGAAGCTCCAGCACCAGTGCCAGGATTTTGCCACGTCTCTACTAGACCACATCCGCACGTCAGCAGAACTTGCATGTATCATGAACCATCAAGTGAGGGCTGCTAGTGATAATCAAGAGGACGACAGCATGTCTCTCGCCAGGCTCGAGCTTGCTATAGCACACCAACAAAAAAAGGTACGCTAATCTGGTGTAATAAATGCCCGCACACTCCTGCTTTGCATTGCTTACTCGTACGAATCAGTTTTATGGTGCCCGTAAAGTGTCTCCTATATATTAGTTTACTATAATGTTCCACTCGTCTTCAGTTTTCTGCTATTTATTTTTTGAGAAATTGGCACTTTATACTAAAGTTGTTGACTAAAAATGAGCGTATATCTTGCTTAAACCCGACATGCGTATATAAATGTTTGGATGAAATTATTTACGGCATTGAAATGTTCCATTAACATCGAATGGGATGATCATAATGCTCATAGCAGACATATCCACACTTATTGCTAAAAAATGGCAATGAACAAGTAATATAAACAAGTAGCACGTATTTCTTAGCTTCCATTCAGAACATTTTTACGTAAAAAAACCCCGACAAGTGGAGGAACATGCGCAATAGAGAGAAAAGGTTGTATCAGATACCATCCCTTATTTTCAACACATAAACATACAGGGCGGTATCTGAGTAACTTTTTCCTCTTATATGTTGCGTTCCAAGCATGGAGAAATGCTACGTCCAAACTGAGAAAAACATTTACCAGTCCTAAGACACACTCACATAAAAACGTGGTCCATCAGGCCGCTACACTTGCCGTCCGCAGATGATCCTTCGTCGTCCAACGCAAGTTCGCACTACTCAGCCCACCAAGCACTCCTGAGGCACTGTGCTGGCTGGCGCTTTTGTAATGGATCTGTGGGACACGCGCACGCAAACTGTGCAGCACCTGCAGCTGTCAGGTGGACATTTCCACAACTTTTCGCTTGAAGTTTATTGATGTGTCCAGCGTTTCTCTCTTGCCTTGTCCCATTACTCGTCATTTTTGCGAAGAAACGTGGTACACTACACACACGTAAAGCATTATGTGCACCTTGTCGATCCTGTAGCGCCATGGTAGATTTCGCCAGCTGGCCGCGCCGGAAAAGAAGCGAGCCGAGTGGCACGGGATGCGCGAGCCACGAGGAAGGTAGAACGGCCTAGCTTGTCGTTAGTGTGTTTCTGGCTGGCTGGACGCCACGGCCGCCGCTCTACTTTGGCAGCTCGCTTCCTCCCTGGGTCGTCCTTTCATTAAACCAGCGACGACTGCACGTCTACGTCGGCCGCTGTCACATCTCTACAAATTGGTGACCAAGGACACACGGACAAGCGACCGACGCTGCACAACTGCCACCGAGCTCCGTACGTACGTTCCAGCCAGCGCAAGCCTGGCCGCCCCGATTCAACCGGCAACTGCCACCATTTCAGACTTCTGACATAGAGTCGTGGTTCCAAGAGTTTGAGGCTGCCTTGGAGCTCAATAGCTTCTGGCTCCAAGAATTCATGATTGAGGTCCTGGAGCATGTTCTTCCACCTGACCTCAACCGACGCCTCGCGTCTTTTTCTTGGAGCTCCCGCCCATATGCCGAACTACCGTACGCCGTCCTACGGTTTTACGGCACTCAACACCACCTCCGACCAGGGAACGACTACATGGAATGTGCTTTTTCATCTACGCTGATCAAGCCTTCCTCGCGGTTCCTTTTGACCACATCTTGCCCAGCGCTATGCCAAATCAATGAGGTAGGTTACCGTCCTTCGACAAACGACTCCCTTGTCACAACATAAGCAATCTGAAGATCGGCTTACGGTTAACGGTTGACACTTGTGGACACATTGCCGAGCCCAACGCCTTCAGCACCTACTGACTCGGTGTGCCACACCCAAAATGGTGCCACCTGTCACTTGTTTGCTTACACTATGGGCGGCACCATGAGCAAGTCAGCTGCCACCTCCCACGTCAGCAGCAAAGCTACCGCCAGCATGATACCGACTGCGGACGACGCCCCAGTTATGCCCCTGGTGGAGCAACTCGATTATGATTCACCGGCTCTACAAGCATGTGGCCAGCATACCGTCCCCATTCCAAGATCTCCTGAGGTGGCTGCCATAGGTGGTGACATAGCCACATACGTGGCGTTCCATGGTCTGGGGTAGCCTAAGTCTCCTGCGGAACCCCCTTGCTGATAATCTTCTCTGGGGGAAGCGCTGAAAAGATTGAAACCGATCAGCACTCTCCGCGCGAAATTCGGCATCACAGTGGTTCTGATCAGTGCTGCTCGAGTCCGGGCTTTTTTCCTTCGGCACGCGACAAACATGTGCCAGCGTCACTGCTACCTATGTACACCTTGCGCTTGTGCCACCAACCCATCGCTGTTCAACACACCTGCCTGCTGCCGCGTAGTCATAGTGTGCGAAGCAAATCATAGTGTGCGTTGCGAAGCATCTCTTCTAGTAGGGCGTTTTGGTGACTATCGGCTAGCGTGCTCATGCCTGCACCACGCACAGGAAGCGTCGAGCTCTCACCAAAACTAAAGGCTACGCTGATCACTCGCCTCTTTCGACGCCTGCCCACACGAATCATCCCTGAACTCCACATCATCCGCACTTAGGCGTTTTCTGCGTGGCCACCGCTGGTGTCGCCGATGCCAGTGGCCACAAGGTCCTTCGCGGGCTGCGTCACTGTTGCCTACAACATCTTTTCGGCACGCACCTCGCCCACTCCATGGCTCCCAGCGTCGTCCGCCGGAACTTTCAGATGCCCAACGTTTTTCCACAATGACTACTCGGATTTCCCCACGGACAATCCACGGACTGTCGCTCATGTAAATAGTGTCCGTCTCTTTTGCTTTTTCTTTTGTGCATATGCTTAAAATCGCGCAAAGCGCTAGGGGAGGGGGGGGGGAGCCTTTGTAGCGCCATGCTATATTTAGCCAGGTGGCCACGCTGAGAAAGAAGTGAGCCGCGTAGCACCTAATGAGCGAGCCACGAAGAAGACGGAACGTCCCAGTTTCTGAACCTGGCTGAATGCTGTAGGCGATACCGCTTCGCTATCGCCTCGCCCAAATAAAAACTGCGACCACGGCACGGCCTCATCGCCGCCATCTTGTCCCTTTTCTCTACAACGCTATGGCTGATGACGATAGAAAATTATGCCTCAGCCTTTTGTATGCGTGAGAAGCATTTAACCACTCCCACGTTGCACAATCCACATTGTGTACAGCGGGGCTATTTTTCTCTTCAGCCACGTTACATTGTATACCTTAACGTGGTGTCCAACCAATCATGCAGCCTGTCTATGGCAAAGGTCTCCAAACTCACCTCGGCCTGCATTTACGAAATTTAGTCCCACAGTGGCTGGGACAGTGTAATGTTGAAAGCGGGGGGACGAGATAATTGGACCACAATGCCAAGTAACGTTACTATTTGAAAGAGTGTTTTTTTTTTCAGATCCCAATGGGATCGTTCTTGAGCAGGAAACTCGACGTGAAGTTTTAAAAAAAATATATTAATACTTATTTTATGAGGAGTGAGATCTGGACACAAATCCTGAAACGAGCTTTCATTGCACGATGATATTTCAACTCACAGAGACCACATGTGGTACCTGACAAAAAAAAAGTTCTTCAGACCTGCCCCATTTTTGTAGTGTAGTACTATTGTTGGCGGTAACGCGTTAGAGGTGACGCTGTTAACGGTAACGTATTACATTAAGCTGTAACTTGGTAACGTACTCGTTACAATGTCAAAACTGTAACGGATAACCTACTTATGCTACTATTTAACGGTAACGTGTGGGGTCACGTTAATTCTTTTTCGTCTTCCCGGTGCAAGTTTTCCAGATCTCGCCCCGACGAGTTCTTTTGATACAGCGGCGCACAGCTGCCTGCCAGGCACGGACAAAGTATGCATGGGCGGAACTAGTTTTGCTTATGGATATCACCCAATTCGAAATTTCATAAGACACGCTGACTCCCTGTGGGGAAGGTTGGGCTATCTCCACCCAAATCTTAAAGAAAGGAGTAACTTTCTGTGGTCAAGGCTGGGCCATCTCCACACAAAGCTTGAAGAAAGCAGTGACTCCCTGTGGGAAAGGTTGAGCCGTCTCTACATAGAGCTTGAAGAAAACCGTGGAATGAAAAAGCCACCATGAGAAACTGTACAGATATGCTTTTCGTGGAAGTGGATCGCAGTCGGGGGATTGCTGGATTTTCCGTGCCCAGGCTGGGTAAGAACATGCGCCACTCAAGTATTCATTGTGCGCTTCGGGAAGAATAGAACTTTCCTGTAAGAACGACGTGTTAAAAGGAGTACACTCGTTGAGTACATCTTGGTGAATGACCAACGCATCGAATTTTCGCGTCTACAACTCAGAGGGCAGTTACTATAGGCGGCTTTCTGTAAAATTCTAATCCATCTAGGAGACAGTAAGTACCACAGGTCTGCAAGTGTGCTGCCAATTAAGAGTGTGCCTTAAAGGTATTTGGTGCATCAAAGAGAACAGGGTAACCCCACGGCAGATGATCCTATTTTACTTTACAAAAGAATGCCATGGGGACACGGAAAGCTGAGTTTTTCATGCACAGCTATAAAAAAATTTACTCCCGACCTTAATAGGCGTTCCTATACTAAAGCCCATTAATACCGCTGTCACACAAACACTTTGACTAACTAAGGTTACAGGTAGCCGCGCGGCAGACATGACTGCAGTTAGTCTCCTCACCGTGGCGAACGCAAACGGGTGATTCCATGAGATGTCGACACGGATGCGAAAATACGTAATCAAATTTTATTGAGAATTTTACATAGTATGCACATACCACTCAGTATCGCAAAAAGGAACCCGTTTTTTTTTTCGTGCTCAATTTAGGAAGCAAAAATATTTAATACATTAAACTCAGAGATACTGATTTCATGGCCATCGTCCTAGAAAGTTCCGAACTATGTAAGACAAATATTATCATTACAAAGCAGATATTTTGTGCATTAAACGTATGCGCTATACAAAAAGTAGATGAACACCTAAAGTTGTAGGGGGAAGAAAAGTAGCTTTGAAAAATGTATAAATATTATGAGATGACTCCCGGTACGCAGTAAACAGGTCGCATTTTCCATCCAGACGCATGAGCCAAAAGCTGGGGCCCGCATGACAGACGATGATAGTCACTACAATGGTTTTGTCATATAAATTAAGATGAAGTATATAGTCAGTGCTCGCGCACTATTTCCCCCCCTTCGCGAAAGAGGGCAGCAAGTTAGAAAGGATTGGGACACCGAATATATGGCTTCAGTCGAGACACGTACGTGGGCGATCTTGGTGTTGCGATGACGGCAATTAGGAGCTGCGTTGACAGCGGTGACACGATATTTGACGGCAGATGTTCGTTTCAAGACAGTGTATAGACCGAAATATCGGTGAAGGAATTTTTCGCAGAGCCCAGGTGCACGAACAGGTGTGCGCAAAAGGACTTCGTTGCCTGCGCGGAACAGAACAACTCGACGCTTCGCATTAATGTCGATTCATCTCTTGTCCTGAATGGTGGCAGTGTTGGCACGGGAAATTTCACGGAAGCGGGCGACGCGAGCGGCGAATTCTTCCGGGAAAGATGAAGATGGAACAAAAGATGTGGACAAAAAGGTGGTGTCGAGAACAAAAGTCGGTGAGCGGCCATGTACGAGAAAAAAAAGGGCTGTAATTTGTCGCACGCTGTATGGTGGTATTATAGGCGAACGTGACAAAAAGAAGTATAGTGTTCCAGTTTCCGTGATCCGGTTGAACGTATGGAGATCATATCAGACAAAGTTCTGTGAAAACGCTTGGTCAGACCATTAGTTTTTGAATGATACCCTGACGTGGTCTTGTGGATGGAGTTAGAGGCCTGGAGGACTTCATCAAGAACTTGCGAAAGAAATTTCTCACCACGGTCACTAAGAAGGACACCTGGGGTGCCCTGTCGTAAAATAATGGCACGAAGGACCAAATCGATCACATCAGACGTAGCACCAGACCGAAGAGCTGCCGTCTCCGCGTAACGAGTAAGGTGGTCCACGGCGGTAACAATCCAATGGTGGCTGGCGGACGTAAGCGGAAGAGGTCCGTATAAATATATGCCCACGAATTCAAAGGAACTGGACAGGCACGGCAGTGGTTGCAGTGGTTCCGTGGGAAGAGACATGGTACCTTTTTGGTGCTAGCATGCAGCGCAGGAAGCGACGTACATGGCGACAGAAGTGAAGAGGCCGGGCCAAAAGCAGCGAGTCTTGAGACGGTCGTAAGTCTGATGGAACCCTAAGTGGCCAGTTGTCGCGTCGTCTTGAAATGCTTGTATAACTTCCAGACGAAGTGAGCGAGGAATGACGGGAACTCATTGGTTACCGAGAGAATGTTAAGTTTGCCGACATATTGTTCCACCTTGAAGCTTGAAACGGACAAGTTGTCGTCTTAGGCGGCTGTTTGGAGCACGCGATAAGCCAGTAAGCCGATTGATGATTATGAGGCAGTAGGTATTGGCATATTAGAGCGAGACGAGATCTGTGAACGAAAGAAGGTCCGCCAAGGCGAAGAACTTTTTCGAACCAGCAGCCATCTGCTTGGTCACTTAGGTGGTCCATGATGAACAGATTGAACATGACACTTGGGGGCTAGGTGAGAGCGGGCAACGCGACAAAGCGTCGGCATCTTGGTGCTGCCCACCCGACCTATATATGACCGTGTAGTCATGCTCTTGCAATCGTAGAACCCAATGGCTAAGGCGCCCCGACAAATTTTTGAGAGACAATAACCAACACAGAGCATGAGCTTGATGATCAGTCACGATTGGGAAACGCCGGCCGTATAAATAAGGGCGAAACGTTTGTACGGACCACACGATGGCGAGACATTCTTGTTCGGTGATGCTGTAATTTAACTCAGCAGGTGAAAGAGTACGGCTCGCGTATGCCACGGCTTGTTCTTCGAAAGCGTGGTGCCGCTGAATACGGACAGCACTGATGTCAAGTCCACTTGCGTCCATGTGCAGCACCGTAGTGCTGCAGCGTCGAAATGGTGAAGCACTGTCCGTGATGTGAGGCATCGCTTGAGACTGAAAAGCGGCTTCGCAGTCATCCGACCAGACAAAAGGCACATTCTTGGTCAGAAATTTGTGCAGACCAGCCGCAATAGTATCGAAATCACGTACAAAGTGGTGGAAGTACTACGCCAAACCAAGAAAGCTGCGGAGGTCTTTGGGTAATTAAGGTTGGTGTAGGAAAGTGCAGTACCACGGCAACAATCTCGGGATCGAGCTAAACGCCATTTTCACTAACGACGTGACCCAATACCTTGATGCTGTGACTAGCAAACCAACACTTCTTAGTGGTGAGCTTGAGACCGGCCTTAGCAAAACACGTGAGGGCTTCGTCTAGCCGTTCCAGGTGCTTTGAAAAACTGGACGAAAAGATGACGATGTCGTCCAGGTAGCAAAAGCTAGTCTTCCATTTTAATCCACGCTGTACCATTTCTACCAGTCGTTTGAATGAGGTTGGGGCGTTTCATAGGCCAAAAGGCATGACATTGAATTCAAAGAGCCCATCTGGCGTAGCAAACGCAGTCTTCTCTACCGGACTCGAACATCAGAATCAGCCAATATTGAGAGCGCAAGTCGAGCCTTCAAAAGTACTTGGCACCTTGTAAAGTATCAAGAACGTCGTCAATGCGAGGCATTGGGTAGACGCCCTAACGAGTAGTTTTGTTGAGTGCTCTGTAATCAATGCAAAAGCATACCGAGCCATCCTTATTTTTTTACTAGCACAACAGGAGAGGACCATGCGCTTGTCGAAGGACTGATGAGGTTGCGCGCGAGCATGTCGTTGACTTGCTTTTCTATGAGCTTGCGTTCAGAAGCTGACAGGCGGTAAGGGCGGTGGCGAATGACACCAGATACGTCGGTGTCGATACGATGAATGAATGGCCATTTTTGTTTGACCTAGACTTTCAGAAAAAACGTGAAAGCAAGTTTTGTGCTTTTTTAATAACGCAAGCAAGGCATCAGTTTGTGTAGGGTGTAGATGTTTACACAAAGTGGCCTTGCGAGCAGAAGATGAACCTTCCGCTGGCATACATTTTGAAAACGACGAAGCAGATGAACCAGTGAGGACACAAACCGGTGCTTCTTCGGTAATGCTGGCAACAGTGATTCCCTCTGGCAGCAGTTGTGGTTCTGGCGCAGCGTTACAGGCAGTGACACTTGTATAATCACGTGATAACCGCAATAAACAAGATGCGATGGCAATACGTCGCAAAATGCAGCGCTGGCAAGAAACAACCATTGCGTCACCATCTAGAACATCTCGTGACTTGATCATAAAAACACGCTCTTGTCTGGGGGGGGGGGGGGGAATCAGGAGAAAATCCGCAGCTGTGACAATGTTGGGCGACGAAATGACCGTAGCAGAAGAAAGCTCAGTGTCTGTAATACGAACGAGAGGCCGACCACATGAAATTACAGCAGACGCAGCTGACAAGAAGTTCTAGCCTAAGATTATCTGATGAGCGCACAAAGGCAGCACAGCCAACTGTATGTGATGACGGATTCCGCCGATGAGAACGCGAGCAGTACTGTCTACAGGTTTACTACCGCGCAGTTACATACGTTGATCATGAATCACCAACTCGCCCAATCGTCCACCTTGATTAGTACTGTCTGGTCGGGCATTTCGGCTTATCATTAGCGCCGCAAAACATGGAAATGACATAACAAGTATGCACTTTACGCAAATGAAAACACAATACATGGTCGATTATAATAATGGCGGCTTCAGTGTCTATAAGGGCGTCAGCAAAAACACCTTCTACACAAACAGGCAGTAAAGTAGCTGGACGATTGATTGATTGATATGTGGGGTTTAACGTCCCAAAACCACCTTATGATTATGAGAGACGCCGTAGTAGAGGGCTCCAGAAGTTTCGACCACCGGGGGTTCTTTAACGTGCACCCAAATCTGAGCACACGGGCCTACAACATTTCCGCCTCCATCAGAAATGCAGCCGCCGCAGCCGCGATTCGCTCCCGCGACCTGCGTGTGAGCAGCCGAGTGCCTTAGCCACTAGACCACTGCGGCGGGAAACTACTACGTCTCCAACAATATTGAATAACAGTAGCAGCATAAACACATATTCCTGGGCAATGGCAGAACGACGATGCGCTCGCGAATATGTCTTGGTATTCCAACCTTTTCGCCACGCTGCGTATGGTAGTTTAAGCCCAGTCTCTCAAGGATATTTTGACCAGTTCTGGTTCTCGCCGAACGTTCGTGCCGGGCGATGTTGTGCGCTTCGATTAGTTCATCTAGGGTATTGTGTAACCCCAGCTCGAGAAATTTTTCATACTAGTATTTATTGCTAAGCCTATTGCGCGTTTCAACGCTTTACGGATGAAATGGTCTAGCTTGGTTCTTTCATTCGCCTGCCACGTAAGGTAGGAGGCGACGTACGTTATGTGGCTCATTACGAAAGCATGTACCAGATGGATGGTATTGCTTTCTTGCATTCCGGTATGGCGATTTGTTATTCGTTGCAGTAACCGGAGCGTTCCATTGACAGCACCGTCTACTCTGCGTATGGTTTCACCGTTATGGCCGTTGGCCGACAGGTGCAAGCGCAGTACTAGAATGTTGTTAACTTGTGAGTGACGGCACCGTCCGATGTTACTACTTTAATATCTCCGGCTGTACGCTCGCTGTAAGAATCGGTGTTCTTGGGTTTACGACCCCTGCATGTGGTTCTGCAGAGAAGGAGCTCCGATTCAGCTTCGGAACATTCGAAGCCCATGTCGCGAAGCCAGTCCTGTACCACGTCGAGCGCCTCCTGCAACGTTTGCTCGATATGTCCGTCATTCCCCTCGGCAACCAAGAGGGTGATATCATCGGCGCATAAGCTGTGGTGGAGGCCTTCTATCTCAGTCAATTTTTGTGGTCCGACAAGGGTGAGGTGAAAAAGCATGGTCGAAATTACGGAGCCCTGAGTCGTGCCCGTGCAGCCCATGTCTATATCTTGCCATTCTAGTCCGCCGATTGCTAACCGGCCCCGGCGACCTGTAAAGAAATCCCGCACGTAGTGGTACCTTCTTTGTCCCAGTCCCAACGCTCGTATGCTTTCAAATATTGCGGCGTGTTTAACGTTGTCCAACGCTTTCTTGGGGTCGAGCCCGAGTATCACTTTTGTAGATCGCGTGGTATTGTCTACGATATCATCTTTGAGTTGAACCATAGCGTCCTGCGCGGAAAGGTTATGACAAAACCCCAGCATTGTGTACGGGAGCATGTCTCGGTCCTCGAGGTAGTTCGTAAGATGACCGAGAACCACGTGTTTTATTACTTTACCAACGCATGAAGTCAGAGATATCGGTCGAAGATTGTCAATTTCTACCCATTTGCTCGGTTTGGGGATCATAATTATCCACGCAGTTTTCCACAAGCTTGGTATAACGCCCACTCTCCAGCACTCATTCGTGTAAGCTGTCAATTTATCTATCGAGTCATCGTCCAAGTTACGCAGTGTTTTGTTTGTTGTCCCGTCCGGGCCTGGTGCCGATTTCGTTTTGAGCTTGTATAGTACCGCCTTCACCTCTGCCTCACTGAAGTCCTCGTCCACCTCCGCGTTACTCTCACAATCCTGTCCGTGTGCCGGGTGTGCGATGGGGCTTGAGGACGTGAAGTAACGACTAGGCAAGTCATCCAAAAACTCCGCGGACGTGCCTTCGTACTCGTGCAGTAACTTGTTCAGCTTATGTGCGTGTGCTGTTTTGGTATCCTCCGGATCCAATAGATGCCGGAGAGGATGCCAAGTCATGGCCAAGCCCAGCTGGTTCTCCATCCCGTTACACGTCTCCTCCCATGTCACTCTGCATACTTCTCAGGCATGCGCCTCTATATCCCTGCTCAGGCGTGCAATGCGTCTGCATAGCATTCTATTATGGCGTTGACGCTTCAACCTGTCTTGCAGGCTGCGTTTGGCTTCCCACATGTGTAGGAGTTTGCTGTCTATTAGCTCTGCTTCCGGCGGAACTTCCCGCGTTGCCGTTTTTACATCGCTCCTGAGCGTCGCGGTCCAGCTCTCGATATCCTCGATAGCCGCGCCGCTACGTTTTTGCCCTTTTCGGGCTTTGCGAAATGCGTCCCAATCCACTAGCGGGGGATGCTTGCTCTCGGCGGCGTACCAATGAAGGTGGTGTTGATCCTGGTCCAACGTCGACCTGGATATCGATCAATGAGTGATCACTACCCAGGTTTTCCTGGGTATTAGCCATTGCACGGTAGCGACGTTCTTAATAAACGAGAGGCCAGGTGAAGTATCCGCACATAGGCTGTTGCCCCTGCGTGTAGGCGCACAAGGGTCTGTTAAACTTCGAGCCCCCCATTCTGCATATCGCCCCAAAGGCACTTACCCTTTGGCGTTTCTTATCCTTATCCCCAAGCCGCTTGGGGCGCGTTGAAGTCACCCGCGATGACCAAGGGCCCGTCGCCAGCTGCTTCGCGCGCCTTTCGCAGTAACGTGCTAAAACAATCTTTGGCTTTAGGTCGGCTATATAAGTTCAATGTAAACATGCTAGAGCCACACCTTTTCGATGTAATGAGCTCTATGAGTACATGCAGTATGCTGACGTTTGTAAGTTCGCGTTGCGCCACGGTGAGGTTGCGTCGCACTAGCGTTGCAGCGACCGGTGGTGCTACCGCGTTCACAGACACATCTATAGCTTTGTACCCCGCCAGCTTGACCGGGTTGTTTGTTTCCTGCAAAAGGACTACATCCAGTTGTTTCCGGATTCGTAGAAATTATTGGAGATGCTCTCGCTTCATCCTGTACCCCTGCAGTTCCACTGCCCGATCGTGAGCGTGTTCCATGTGTTACGCTGTCGTGAGCGTTGTTTGTGAGGTTTCGAGTGGATCCATGGTGACTGTACGTGTTTTAGGGGTGAAGCTCCTTATAGCGGCACCCGTTCGTCCTTCGTTGTCGTATTAGTAGTCGTAGTGTGTTACCAGTCTTACATTTTGCCGGTGAGAGATTTCTTCTGTGCGTCGTTGAAGAATAAAAAAATTCGCAACGTGCGCGTTAACTAAAAGCCGAATTCTCCTGTCTCTCATTCCCCCTTAGCAGCCGTTGGCATGTACATTGAGCACTATCTGATAAGAAAGGGTTGCTACGTTATACTCGCTGGGAATAACCTCCTTGGTTTTAGAATGGTTTAGCGAGCCTTGGGCCGCAGTGCCATGAATACAGTGAACTAGTCTATATCACGAACTCGAGGTGGTTAAAGGTGGGAAGTAGACACGAAGCGCAAGCCTTAACAAAGTGTGCGTGTGCCACCTCTCGTTTAGTCCTTGGAATTTCCGCTGGATGGCGGCGCATATGCGGAACATATGATGAAAAGATGCGAGACGGTGGTACTTGGAGTGTTGAATAGATGGACGAACGGACACACAGACAGATGCATGAACGGACTCACGGATGGCTGCAACGACGGATGGACGAATGGACGGACGCAGGGGTGGATGCATGGACGAACGCAGGGGTGGATGCACATATGGACATGCGGACGCATGAACAGACGCACGCACGAACGGGCGAATGGACGCACGGACGGTCACACAGACGGACGCATGGACGGATGGAAGCAAGAACGAATGTACGGACGAATGCGTTGCCCCACTCTCCATCATTCACTCCTTAGATATGCTGCCATTTTTTTACTTGCCGTCCAAGTCATCCTGCGCCTCGTCGTCAGGTAACGGCTTCTAAAGTAGGGTTTCCCGGTATTCCGCATGGGGTGACCCACTACCCCTGGAAGACTCATTTCGATATCGTCCATGCGTGCTTGCAGCATCGCGAGCATCTGTGTGAACCGAAATATCGCAATGCTCAATTGTTCAGTTTGTGTGGTTCGTTGAGCTACTGCGCTGTTAAGTTGCGCAGTTTGCTGCACTTGTTGGGCCATTATCGCGTCTACCTTGTCGTCGAGTCTGTCGACTCACTCGCAGAGTTTCTGCTCGCGTTCCTGTGATTTGACGAGCTCAGCCTACTCCCGGTCTAGCGCTATCTGTTTAGAGGGTGCGGAGTGCACATCTCGCACGTCCATAGCTTTTTGCGTACTCTGAACGGTATTATAAGCAGCGTTGGCGGCGATGAGTTTAGGAAAAGGAGAAGATAAAGATACTGTTGGGGCCTCCTCCTTTAACGTGGCAATTTCGTTTCTTAACTCATGATTTGCTTGGCGCAGTTTTTTCATTAAGGACTCGAATTCATCTAGTCGTTTCTGTATTGAGCTTTCTGGTTCGCTGTTGGTACTGTTAGCAGAACTTTCGCGTCGGTCTACGGCAGGGTTTCTAATAATTGCAGCCTCGATTCGCGTTTGCGGTGCGCGAGGCGCGCGACCAAAGGCGACGTCCTGTAGCGATAAAGCTATGCCTTGACCCAGCGGGTCATTCGCCACGCCGGATTAGTGCCAAAAGGATAGTCTCGCCACGGCTGGATGGAGGAAGCAACAGGGACCGACCACACGAGACGGCGCCCACTGATTGACAGCGGCGCCAACTGTGTGGAATGTTGCCAAAGAGGGTTATGGAGACGCCGCTCTATCTCCCGCCCGGGCCTCGCATCGTTAGCACGTTAACCAGCTGACCACGACGGCGCTGGTCAAAGGGCTCTCCACAGAGGATTCCACGAACCTGGGACCTCTCGAAAGGGCGCGCTAAGATCTTCCCGTGGGAGCGCAGCGCGAGGCCGGCACCAAAGGAGTCGAGGCGCCCGTGTGTCTTCCGCTCTCCCCCTCCCTGTTCTACGGCAGCGCTGCGATTAGTGGCAAGGGTGTGTGTGTATGTGCAAGCCAGTGTTGTGCCTCTATGAACATACATGACGGGCGGTACTTCACTGAGAGGAACTTCCACATCACCATTGGTCCGCATTGTTTTGTGTAGTGATCCCCAACCTAGGGACCTAGGGAACGGTGGTCAACAAAAAGGGCGTGCAGCGCCTCGCCCAACTCTCTTCTCTTCTGTCTTCATCTCGACAACTGACTGTAAAGATGTAAATAAATTCATTAAGTTTGCTCAAAGCCCTCCCCTAGTCCTTGGCTCGACGGAGCGACGGCGACCGGCCCCCCGCAGACTGCGGTCGCCACGACGCGCAACAGTCCACCAACCTGACGTTATGGGGGTCGAATACTGTTCCGCTTTTGGCTGCAGCGGCGTAGGTGGCTTGGGCCGTCGACTTGCTGCCATTCCTCCCTGAACGGGGTCGAGAGACGCTGCGGGAGTGCGCCGGAAAACGAGTACGGGAGCGAGTGCGGCTCCGCTCGCGGCTCTCTCTCGAGGCCGCCTATTGCCGCTGCATTGTCTTGATGCGTGGCGTCGGCGGTAGCCCTTCCTTCCCTCGTGGACAGTGCTGCTGCCGCTATGGGTGGCCTCAGACTACTCGCGCATTCTGCGTTCCTATTGTCGCTTGACAAGGTAGCGTGTTTTGCATTTGGCTTAGCACTTGCGGTCTCCGGTGAAGTGATCCTTTACGCACAGCAGGCGCACGGGCTCTCACCAATGATCGTTGGGCGGGTTGCTGCATCCGCACCCACAGCACTTCTTGTCATTTCGGTTGGGGCACACGTCGGCCCTATGTCCCAGACGACCACACTGGTAGCACATGTCCAAGTGTTTTTTGTACAGAGTGCAACTTAGCACCATTCCTCCGCAGTTCACTTCACGGGGCACGTAGTATCTGTCGAACAGGATTATAACGTTCGTCGCGTTTCCAATTCGCTTGGCATGCAGGGCGTTCGGGTCACGGTGGTTCACGAGTCGTCGCACCACGTCCGCTGGCTTTTCGTCAAGTGATACGCCCTTGATGACGCCCTTGGATCTGTTCTCTGGCGCCGCTTTGTAGGAATTCACTTAAAACTCGTGGTCACCAATACGCAGCTGGCATATACTGCCGTACCGTTTTGCACGATCTTCTGAGGGCGTGGGTACCTCAATCAAGTTTTGGCGGCCCGGTTAGTGGTGGTCTTCTGCTCGGCCGGGTCCGTCGAGCGCAGCAGGGTCTCCCATACCTCCAATGTGGTCAATGGCTGCACGTCATGCAACTACATAAACTCATGAACGCATAGAGCAGTGGGAATTGTGTAGGAACCTTAGGCCATACGTGCCTGAAACTTTTGGTCAAATAAAGTGTTTACCGCCACCAAGTTTTGGCGCTTGTTCAGACTAACACGCTGTCCTCCTCAGCTTCTCCGCGTCCCACCCCTGCCGCATTGCGTATGCAGCAGTGGACGCGGTCCTTCTGGTACTGAGATACGTTGAAGCCGTTCCGGGGTCATACGATGATCTTTTAGTCATCCGTTGGCAGGTTGGGCGTTCGGCTTGCGTTGCTAAGTTTCCTCACATGCTGCGTCGCTCTCTGCATGAACGCGGCCTTCTTGGGACTTGCTGGCGTTGCTCGGTGGTTCCTCGCGAAGTCGGCGTCTCCAACCGCTTTTAAGTGTGAATACACTTTATAAGCGACCCCAAACCATCCACCGCCGTCGGCGGCGTCCGCTGTCTTCTCTCTATCTTTAAAAGAAACGCGCCTTATATCTTTAACGCCGCTGCGCGCGTGCCCCTCCCCCTTCGCTCGCTCCTCCGCTCTCCTCGCTCGCTGCAGCTGCGCGCGCACCCCTCTCTCTCGCGCAACCACCTTCTCTCTCAGTCTCCCGTCGAGAGCGGGTCGTGCGATGGATGTCCCGGAGGCAACGCTACCATCAACAACGAATGCAGTACAACCGAATGCCAGCACTGCACCCATCGTTGGATGTGACGGTACCGCGGTGGTTTCGCCGACGTTGGAAGTCAAGGCGGCGCTGCGAAGGGCTCGTGAGACCGAACGTAAGCGGGCGAAGCGTGCAGCGGATGCCGAACTGCGTGCTCGTGAGGCCGAGTGCAAGCGGGCGAAGCGTGCAGCGGATGCCGAACTGCCCGCTCGCGAGGCCGAGGACAAGCGGGCGAAGCGTGCAGAGGATGCCGAACTTCGCGCTCGCGAGGCCGAGGACAAGCGGGCGAAGCGTGCCGCGCATGGTGAACTGCGCGCTCGCGAGGCCGAGATGAGGCGTCAACATCGAGCCGCGAACGCGGCCCAAGAAGCGGAACGACAACGCAAGCGTCAGGTGGAGAAGGGCGATGAAGGCCGTCGTCAAGACGCCGCTCGCAATCGTCAACGGCGAGTGGATGTTCCCGAAGCCGTTCGAGCCAGTGAACGTGCCGCGCGGGACAGCGTGCGAGCCCTGGACTTTGCTCGTCCGGACGCGCGTTTCAAACGCGACTTTGTGGATCGCAGCTTCGGTCACAGCTGCGCCGTGTGTGACCAGCTGTGGTTCGATAACAACCTGAGCTGCATTTCCGGCGTGAGGAACGAGACCAACAGGTTGAACGCGTTGCGGGTTCTTTGGAACGAGTTCGGAAGACGGTCGGGCGAACACCGATGCGACGACATGGATGCGCAAGACCCGCGGCTGGCTCCCTTCGGTGCGTTCCGGGTGTGTGCGTCTTGCCGAGAGTCCCTGCTGGCCAGGCGGGTTCCGCCGTTGAGCAAGAGCCACGGCTACGCGTACCCCGATCTGAACCCGGTGGAAGAGCGCCTCATCTCGCCTCGACTCCCCTTCATGAGCATCAGGCGGCTCACGCGGGGCAACGGTCAGTACGGCATTAAGGGACAGATCGTGAACGTGCCCATCGACGTTCCGAGCGTGGTGGAGTGGAGCGTGGTGGAGCGTGGTGGAGTGGAGCGTGGTGGAGCGTGGTGGAGTGGCAAATCGCAATTTGATCACACGGGGAAGTTCACGTTAACTCACTGGCGAATGCCAACGGATTTTAACTTTACTCCCCCTCAAAGCATCACCCCGTGCATTCGCACTTAACCATGTTCACCCTCGGGGAAATGCTTGGGAGTTTTTTCTTGGTGTTACACTTTACCTCGCACCATCCTTGTTCCTTCCCGAACTCCATCGGTGATATCTCCTTGCCGTCAACTTGCATGACGTTCATTGCAGACGCCAGCACAGCGGATGGGTAGCACCCGTTTGCGACGCCGACGGGTCAGGCCTACCGTGCCCATCAATTCGCTTGTCGGGCCAGCGTGGCTGTACGAAAGCTCTTCACAGAAAAGCCCAATTATGGCTCACCTGTGGGGTGTGGGGAGAGTCCACAAGACTTTCGCACTCGCATAGGAAGAATGTAAACAGAATGGCAGGCAAGCAATAAAAAATTGGCAGATCCCACGTAAAGTGGAAATCGATTATTTGCGAAGCACGAATAAGGAAGGTTGATATGTCACTTTGAAATCACCACAACGTTACGAGGTGGATGTAAATTATGCCGTACACGACTTACGTGTTATTATTATTGTTATGTTACCAAGTTTTGATGTGTCATTTACCTTCGTCATCTACTCATGTCACTTGATGCCAAACTTAGTATATGTGAACCTAGCGAAACGCCCGCGAGCACTCTATGAGCGTGATATGGTGTCATCTTCTTACATTACACGCGTGTCATGATTATCATGTTTGCACCAGTCATATACCTTCGTTATCCATTGACGTCACATAACACCAAATTTAGTATACGTGGAGCTAGCGAAATGACCGCGAGCGCATCATGAAGGACACAATACCCTCGAACGTAACGTTGACGTGCGCGCACGCAGGGCACAGTGACGCTATACGTTAGCAAAACGTGAGAACTTTATAGTGTTACTCCAGATGCGACCGGCACGATCAGCGTCTGTCGGCGCGGCCCGACGCCAACCGGCGAAATGCGACATGCTGCACTTCACCCAGACAGCGTTGCGCCTGCTTCTTTTCATCACAGAGGGACGCCGGACGCGTTGAAACGCGCATGCGTCAAAGGAACGCAGCGCGGCGCACGCATGCGAGTATATGGCAGGACTGGCGACTGGCGTGGCGACGCCGGCGTGACGCAATGAAATGAACGCCGGCGAGCATGCGGACCACCTCACGTCGAAATGTATTGGCTCCTTACCCGAGTCCTGCGGCACTGCACAAAATGTACCCTGAACGGTTTCCAAGCCCGGACTGCCCCCTGTGTGGTGGTTATGCGGACTTCGAACATGTACTGTGGGGCTGCGCCTCTGCCGGTCCCCCTTTCACCCAAGAGGAAATGAAGCGACTCATCAAGGCCCAGGACCAGACCTCTCAAATCCTGGCCGTCCAGAGTGCCCGCGCGAGGGCCGTCAGGTTTAACCTAATGGTCCCCGAGTGGGCCTAGCCAGGTGACGCTGAGTTTACTCGCGTCTATTGTGGACCAAATAAAGTTGTTTCACTCACTCACTCCTTCACTGTGGAATGTAGTCATGTTCTCACATGACACTAATCTCATGATTATCATGTTTGCACCAGTCACATGCCCTCTACATTCAATTACGTCACGTAATACCACATATTTCATATGTGAAGCTAGCAAAACGGCCACGAGCGCATCAACAGTATGACTTGTAGTCATGTTGTTACATGACACGCATCTCGTGATTATCATGTTCGGATGTGTCATTTACCTATGTCGTCCGTTCGCGTCAGGTAATACCAAGTTCGGTATATGTGAAGCTAGCGAAGCGGCCGCGAGCGCATCATGAGCGTAAGATGTAGTAATGTTGTTACATGACACGCCTCTCATGTTTATCATGTTTGCACCAGTATCATACTTTTGTCATCTATTGACATCCCGTTATACCAAATTTGGTATAAGTGAAGCTAGTGAAATGACTACCAATGCATCATGAGCGTGGCATGCAGTCATGTTGTTACATGACACGCATCTCATGATTGTCATGTTTGCACCAGTCACATACCTTCGTCATCCATTCACGTACCGTAGGTCAAATTTCATATATGCCACGCTAACGAAATGGCCGCGAATGCATCATGAGCCTGGCATGTAGTCATGGCACATGACACGCATGTCAAATTTTCATGTTAGGGTTGGTCGCTTATGTTCACCATGCATCTGTGAGGGATAAGGTTCGGGTAATCACGGCAACTTAAATAATCGTTGTCGAGACTGACGAAGACATTTGCAACTTGAGTTATAAGGCTTTAATGCCACGAAAAAAAAAACGATAAAGAAGCTTGGCGTGTTACATGGCAACAACGAAGAACTGCCTTAAGTACGAGCACGACACACGTTCTCGAAAGACAAGGTCTGACGCTTAGCGTAGTCCCCCACTGCACTACACAAGGTTTGAAACACTTCACCGTGTGACGTCGAAGGCAGATGAGTCGATGCGTTGCGTTGCGTCTTACGCCGACATCAGCGATGCCTCAGGCATGGTCGGAGCGGAGTGTGAGGCAGAGTCGATGTGTGGCAAGCACGTCCCGGACAGCCAGTAGTAGGCCCAGGTCTGGAAAACGCCCGGATCCGAGTACAACGGACCGGCGCCGGCTGCTGGATCACACGGTAGAAGGGAGCCGGGCTCGTGCGGACCACAGGCACCGGTAGGCTTCGGGACCACGACCCGACGAGCGCTTCAGCCTGCCACTGTTTCGTTCCGATCCTTCTTCTCGAACGCCCCGTCGTCCTCTTCCTCTTCTCTTTCATCCTGGCTTGGCTTGACTTTTCCGACACGATTCCGCCTTTTCCTTGTCTCATCGTCATCTTCGTCGGCGTACGGCACAGCACAAGCTCACAAACATCGCGCACCAGATGAACCTACCGCGCATATCATGACAGCATCATGTCATACCGTACCAGTTTTGCAACATGTCATGTGAACAAAAATACCACAAGAGCAGCAAGACCATGAATTGTAAATCATGACAGTCATGACACACCTATCACGATTTTCATGTTACGACTAGTCAGATATGCTCATCATACAGTCATGTTATGCCATACCAAGTTTGGTATTGATACCATTATTCAAACAGCCAGGAGAGTGAGAAGTCGTAGATAGATAGATAGATAGATAGATAGATAGATAGATAGATAGATAGATAGATAGATAGATAGATAGATAGATAGATAGATAGATAGATAGATAGATAGATAGATAGATAGATAGATAGATAGATACTCTCAAAGGCACCGAAGTTCACTAAGAAATGCTTCACACTTAAAAATTTGCGGAGCCGATGCGACGCGCGTCCACACTCCATGGCCCCGTAGTTCTGATAATATAAGCAACATATATTTATCGTATGACTTGATCACGATGTGTTGACGGGACTTCAACTTCATAAAACAAAGCTGCGCCGTCAACATAAAAACTTAGCCTTCTTCGTACACATTCATAGTAAAAGCAGTGCGAAAACAACAATGCAGAGACAAAAGAAAGCAGACAGAGCGGTGACTGCCAACAACTGCGTTTATTTTCGCAGTTTGGGAAATGGAAAAAGTGAAAGAGAGGGGGACGATTTCTCTAGCACACGCGCACTGGTCGTGCCTTATCGAAGAAGTATTGAAGGCTCAACTGCAAAGATCTCTTTGTCAGTTAGTGAATGGATGGGGGAGCTGATTCTTGCGCGACATGCGCATGGATGGCAAAGGCTTCAAATATTTTGAAGGCACGGTTATTAAATATATAGCGAAGTAGCGCACGATGCGCGTCTGATAAAACTATGTGTGGCATCCACACTCAGCACAATGAATTGCCAGATTGCTGCCTGTTTTCGCTCCGATGTTGTCGAAATGTTCACGTCAGCGATGATCCACACACTGCGGCTAGTGTATGTTCAATGTTGGTGCTGTCGCAGAATGTGGAAAACTCGTAGATAACGTTCACTTGCATTGAACGGTGCCAATTACAGGACTCTTCTTGCACTTCTCACTAGCAGCCCTGGCGTTGTTCTCTCATCTGCACGATGAACCGAATTTGATGGATGCGAATAGACAACATTGAGAATTGTGCACACGGCACCTTTCTCGATGCGGTAGAATGCGCCATCCAGATATATTCCTACGAGAGCGGCCGTGATTTTGAGTACACCCCAGTAATTCGACAAATGTGCGAAATCAGTAGTGATACCCTACCTACATGGCATATCTCTCTCTGCTCTTGGTAGGTCACGATGGTGGCCACGTGGAATTTCTGTCTCATGACATAGTGTCAGCGCAGGGGAGGAGAGTCGTTCTGTTCTTTTGTGCTCTCCCCACTTCCTTGTATTCGTCAGCACAAAAAAAGAAAACACAAGGGTGCACCGGCATTCATAGGATGACAAACGAGCGACCACGAGTTGTACGTTTTGCTGAACTATCTTCTTGAATAACTTTCCCAACGTTGCACCAGACATGTGAAACGGAGTATAAAAGTAAGGTCAACGATTGGCACAAGTTTACCTGGTTTGGAGAGAAACTGAAAGAATGAGGAAACTCCAATGATAATTGTATTAGGAAAACCCGACGTTTTGATGCCACTCCAGCTTCTTCCTCAGGGGTGAGAAATCTCGAAATGGGCGGCGCTTATATACGCCTGCTTGCCGTGCGTGAGAAGCTCGCCGTGACTCAGCGCAAACGCTGGCAGTAGAGGGAGGGCAATGTCCCCATAGAGTAGTTTATGTTCCCCCAAGTCTGCTGAATGTGCCAGGACTCGAAGGGGAGTCGCCGGAAGGTGTTGCTTTCATCCTCTAAAATGACCATGTCGTCCGGGCAGAGGGGATAAAAGCACTAGCAGTGTTCTTCTGCTACTGTGCTCAATTGGCTCTACAAATTAGGGAGGTCGTTCCTGTGCTCCTGTATCCTTTGTGGGAATTGAGGCTGGCCCGCTGCCTTTGCGCGGGCTTTGCCGCCTCTTTTCTCATGTCCCGACATGCCTACCCTCCTTTGCCGTCAGCCGCGCTGGGAAGGGCGGAGTGACGTTTAACTCCCTCACCCGGCAGCGGATGTCGACTGTGGCGCCGCGCGCGGGGACCCCCGAGAGGTTTTCGCGCGCTGCGTCGGGAGCGGAGAGTACAGTCCGGGACTTCAAACGGTGAGCCACGCATTCTTTTCCGTCCGTCGAGTCCCGTCGCCCGGGGCTCGTCGGACTTCGCTGACGGCGCCTCGCGCCCGATGCGAACGCTCACCTTTTGTTGCCCCGCTGCGTACTCACGGCCGAAGGGCAGTACGGTGTCCTAGTGCGTGGCCTAGCTACGCCGACCCGTCTCCCTTCGAAGCCAACGCGAGCGCCTTTGCCCTCGCTCGAGCAACCGGGCCCCTTTGTCCCGGTGTCTCCGTGGATTACCTTTACCGCGGAGACGTGCTCGTGGCACCCCTGTGTAGTACTTTGTGCCCGTGGCGTGGATAAGCCTACTTGCTTTCCCGCCGCGCCTTTTTGCAACGGGCTGTACTGCGTTGGTGTTGCCACAATAAAGTGTTGCGACTTGAGCAGTATCGTGTTTCCCGCCACGGCGACGGTTAAAGCGTGCCCTGCGGCTCGCTAAGACCGGACCCACGCTGGTGGCCGTACTCCTTCGGGATACGTGTACACCACACTGGCGCCCAACGCGGTATCAAAAGCTCTAGCTTTTGACTGCTCTTAGCGAGTCAGTTCGCCTGCGCGATTCGGGCTCGTCGCAACATGGCTGCTTCGCGGGACTTTTGTCCGCTGTCCCTTTTAGCGGATGCCGCGTTGCACACGGAGGCCATTGCCTCTATTGACGGGCACCCTTCTGCACCCGTCTGTGTCGGCACCCCTATTGCGGTGACGACACGAGGCGCCTAGCCGCTCCCTTTGGAGATGGCGCGTCGCTTCGGAATGGGCCTCTTGCCCTACCCGAACGTTACGCACAAGCGCCTCCGACGCCCGTCCGTGTCGGCACCCCCTATTGCGGTGACGACACGAGGCGCCTAGCCGCTCCCTTTGGAGATGGCGCGTCGCTTCGGAATGGGCCTCTTGCCCTACCCGAACGTTATGTCTGCTTCGTGGCATGCCGCGTTGCACCAAGAGGCCACCGCCTCTATCGACGGGCGCCCTTCGGCGCTCGCCTGTGTCGTCACCCCTTTTTGTGGTGAATACACTCCTACGTGGTAGCTGACGCGCTATCTCGTGCCCCCTGTTGTCTGCCGAGAACCTGGATTTCGGTGCGACGGCCGCTCGCGGTGCCTTAGCACATGCAAGCGTCGGGGGCGAAACAGCAGCTTCGCCGCCATTCGGCGAGAAGGGTGAGTCCCCATGCGGACAAACCTTGGCTGCTAACCAGGTAAGCGGCGCACCGCGAAGCGGCCGAGCGGGGGAGCTTTCCGAAGGCCACGAGGCCGAGAGTGAACCCGTAACGCCGACTCACGCGGCGGTTGCTGCGGTCCTGAGTGGGCGCGATACCAGACTCCCCCATTTGGGAGAATGGGAATTGCTTTCGGCAGCGAAGAGCTACTGAAGGCTCAGCAGAGTGATCCGTTTCGAGTCTCGGAGGGACGGAGCGCCGTATACGCTGCTTGCTTTGCGGCGGGCGCCGTTAAACCGTCTTGACGAGGCGCGGAGCGCCGTTACGCTGCTTGTTCTGCGGCGGGCGCGATTAGGGGGCTGAAACAGCGTGTGTCGCTGAGTCCCCGGCGGATTCATTTTGCTGGACCATGACGGGCTCCTGCTGAAATATATAGCCACTGACGACGAGTCCATAGACCCGTTTAAGGTGGTTATGCCCAAAAGTCTGAGAGCCGCACTGTTGCGATCCTCTCACGACGAACCCATGGCCGGTCACCTGAGTGGCTCGAAAGTTTTTGCAAACTGAGCAATGTTGTGACCTGGCCCGGCACGAAGCGTGGCTTTTATCGCTATTCCGTGCCTGCCACGTCTGACAAACGGTTGAGCCAAGGGTTGGAAAGCCGCCCGGTATTATGAACCGATTGTCAGTGAGCGTCCGTGGCGCGTACTAGCTGAAAGATCCCCTTTGGGAAAACTCAGCCGTGCCCACATCGCAGACCTGAAGCCCTTTGTCACGGTCTGACGAGCTCGCGCCAGTGCCCTGCGGC
The DNA here is from genome assembly GCF_013339725.1 of Rhipicephalus microplus. NCBI lineage: Eukaryota > Metazoa > Arthropoda > Arachnida > Ixodida > Ixodidae > Rhipicephalus > Rhipicephalus microplus. The sequence continues at coordinate 196,154,451 of NC_051165.1, forward strand.
ACTTCGCGCAAGCAACGGGCACACCCGGAGCGACGGACCGCATTCGGACCCCGCGCCGGTATAATCTGAGGAAGCGGTCACTTTTGTGATTTCGCGCCGGACGGCGGACACCTCCGCAACCGAAGGCCCTCAGATTACTGTCTAGCCTCAGTATAGGTTAGCTTCTTTACGGCCTTTTTCTCGTAAAGGAGTTGACCCCGCCCTGTCTGCTGCCAGTGTTTTTTTTTTTTTTGAAGTGTTCATGTGTATTTTATGTTTATTTTTGTCTAATATGAAGTGTTATTTGTGCTTTATGTTTTTGCCAGATGTTGAGTGTCGTTTTGCTGTTTTTTTTACTTTTTTTTCGTGTTCGTTTCGTCTACCGCGAAGGGAGCTGTGTGTGACCTTGAGTGTCGGTGCTTGCCGGGAGAGAGAGAGACATAGGACGCTTTGCGCCTACGCTCGCGCAGCGTCGGTGGTGTGTGTGCGTGCGTGTGTAAGTGCGTGACGCTTCAGTGCGAGCCCGCGAAGAGTGCGTCATGGCTGCCCTCCATCGACGCGGACACTGGAGGTGCTGGGGGGTCATTGACCCACTGACGTCAGACCATCTGGCTGTGCTCTGCTCTTGGCCGTCGCCGAAGAAGCCGTGCTGCCTTTTCCACCATGGCTCCTGCGCGAGGCCAGCTGAAAGCAGCTATATGCTGCCGGCCAACGCCAGGGCGCCTCGCAGCCAATTTTGGTTCGGCCTCCCTGACCACCGGAGAGGCCCGGCTTCCCGCAACGTCCAGCTTCGTCATCGAGCCGGAAATGCGGGGCCTCCGAACAACCGAAGCGGCTTTCGTCGGACTCGCGGCTTATCAAGAGCAGCAACAAGCCATCAGTGAGCCCCCTCCCGTACCTCTGACCTCGCACTCGGGCATCGCACCCAGCGGACCCTGTCACGCCCTTTCCGCCCCTCCGCGCAGTGGACGCTATCCCCATCAGCACCACGAACACTAGTGCCACGTTTCTGTGCTCCCTTCTGCAGTATTTGTATAGTGTCGTGTGTTTATTTTGTTATTTATGTTTTTGTTCCTCATTTGTAATTTTTTTTTTTTAGCAGCAGGGCTGGACTGAGGTTAGCTGTCGCTCATAGCAGTGTCATTTTAACTGCATGGGTGACGTCCGGCTGCCTTTTGCAGACCGGTAAAGGGCAAATTTAGGAGAGGGGGATGTGGGAATTGAGGCTGGCCCGCTGCCTTTGCGCGGGCTTTGCCGCCTCTTTTCTCATGTCCCGACATGCCTACCCTCCTTTGCCGTCAGCCGCGCTGGGAAGGGCGGAGTGACGTTTAACTCCCTCACCCGGCAGCGGATGTCGACTGTGGCGCCGCGCGCGGGGACCCCCGAGAGGTTTTCGCGCGCTGCGTCGGGAGCGGAGAGTACAGTCCGGGACTTCAAACGGTGAGCCACGCATTCTTTTCCGTCCGTCGAGTCCCGTCGCCCGGGGCTCATCGGACTTCGCTGACGGCGCCTCGCGCCCGATGCGAACGCTCACCTTTTGTTGCCCCGCTGCGTACTCACGGCCGAAGGGCAGTACGGTGTCCTAGTGCGTGGCCTAGCTACGCCGACCCGTCTCCCTTCGAAGCCAACGCGAGCGCCTTTGCCCTCGCTCGAGCAACCGGGCCCCTTTGTCCCGGTGTCTCCGTGGATTACCTTTACCGCGGAGACGTGCTCGTGGCACCCCTGTGTAGTACTTTGTGCCCGTGGCGTGGATAAGCCTACTTGCTTTCCCGCCGCGCCTTTTTGCAACGGGCTGTACTGCGTTGGTGTTGCCACAATAAAGTGTTGCGACTTGAGCAGTATCGTGTTTCCCGCCACGGCGACGGTTAAAGCGTGCCCTGCGGCTCGCTAAGACCGGACCCACGCTGGTGGCCGTACTCCTTCGGGATACGTGTACACCACACCTTTCATTGAAGTTCCTTGTTTTTCCATTGTATAAAACGTGGCAGTAAGTGCACAAGCTCCGGCCCTGAGATATTTTCGCCGGTGCACGACCTATGTGTGGAGGGGTGAAGCTGCCGATGATTTGTGGGTGATGTTGACCCCTGTCTTATTCAGTATACGGGTTACAGTTTCGCTGGTGGCGGCGACGTAGGGGATTGACACACGGTGTTGTTGCGCAGGCGCAGGTACCAAGTTTTGTCCGCTTTTACTTTTGCGGAGGGCTCTGTGAAGAATCCGCACTGGCTTCGAAATGTCGCGTTTTTCTGATATAGTTTTGGTCGGAGTTTTCTGATTTCTCCCGCATAGAAGCAGCACGCTGTAAGAATGGGCGTTTTGTGCGTAAACAACCTACCATAATGTCCCTGGATTTTTTCCTCTTACCTAAGTACTGCAACTGCCTCCTTTCTCAGCCATCTCTCACGGGCAGCCAGCGTCTGCTGTCATTTCCTTCTTCAAAGATTCTCAAAGCCACGCATGTGTAAGTACATTAGCCACGAATATTTCAGCGGAACGACATACCTTTCTCTTGCAGTCATTGCCCAGTCGTTAATGAGTGGGGGATTCGTTTCACCAGGTGCTGGCAAAGTGGTAGGAACAACATGGCAGCCGAAATCAATTAAATTCGTCAACAGGGCTTCAGTGGTTGTCGCAAAAAATGTAGCAGAAAAAATGAAGGTAGGAAGAGGAAAAATCGGGGCGCTTTATCAGAGGAAAATCTAGGGGCTGCCTATGGCTAGTTATCTCTTCGTTCACTTTCTTCCTTCTCATTACAGTTACTTCGAATAGCATCCCCTGCACTCTTTCTGACATTATTGTCTGTTAGTTTTCATTATTATCACCCGTATTGTGATTTTTGCTTTGTGATTTCCTCAGTTAATAGTGAGCTCGATGCTGCACGCCCGATTTCAAACAAAAATATGCTGTTTGCTCGTAATTTATTGTGGCGCTGCGGTTTTCCCGGAGTCTACGGTAAAGGCCAGCGGAGCAGTGCTCATTTTGCCGCATACAGACAGAGGAGGCCCACCTGCTCTCAGTGTCCGAGGTAAACTGATGAGAAAGGAGCACGCGTTTTTAGATGGGACCAGGCGTCTTGCGTTTAGCCGCACCAACGAGAGCTGCAAAAACCGCACACATCTTCTTGTAAAGGTAACCCTGAGTAGTATGCGAAGCAGCCATGGGTCGACCTAAAGTTCTTTAAAAAGGGGATCATTAAAGTAGGCTTCATGGTCACCGCCACTTTGCGAGATTTCGCCGCCACTGCACTCAAGCTCATGCCTTCAATCATACTACTACGCTGTGAGTGTGAGAGGAATATATGTTTCTGTCATACAAAGCATCACATTTCTCATACCACAGCACACGCAAAAGTTGAGCGACTGCTCTAACGCCCAGCCGTCAAGTGGGTGCTCCGAGTACCAGCGTGGTTACGACGACGAACAATCCTCGACTGCAAGCTGCTTGAAAGAAAGTGCTCAAAGGGATGACGCGCGTCCGTGCTTACCCTGGGCGTGTATTTTAATGCGCTGCTGGTGAAAAGAAATCCTTGCCACTCAATTCGTACTTGTGGTTTTTTAAAATCTTTTGTGGCAGTTGATTCGCGAGACAAACAACTCCGTCATTCAAGCCAATCGACGATTATTTGCAAACAAAAATGTTACAGGGCTCCTTCCACCTGAATCAATACGCGCTGCGTTAGTCATGAAAATATGTCGGAATGCAAATAACCGAAATTGTCAACGTAGTGCTAGGGATAGCATATTTGAATGCGAAAATTCTAAGTGGATCAATTTAGCCACTCCTGGTTTAGCAAACTTCGACGGATACTTATGATAAGTAGGAATATCAGGATGGTCGCCCCTGACTGGACAAGCTCACTTGATGAACCAAGCACAATCTTGCAACTTCTAGTGTTTTCTTTGAAACACACTTTTGCGCTGTGAACTCTTCATTACAAATGCAAGAATTCGGTGAGCCAGGCATCCGAAACGTCTTATGCAGTAAAGAACTGCTTTGAAGTGAAGTCACTTGAAGCAATGGAAATTATACCGTCTCAAACAATCATACACCCACGGTAAGGGGCAGCTATGTTGTAAATGTCATGTGAGATGGCTCAGATGAATGGTCCACTTAATCTATAGCCATGTCATAATAATCAAGAAAAGATTTTGCCTCGAGTTACAAACACAGACACTGAACCACAGTAAACAGGACAGGTCTCCATCGCAACAAACAAGCTCAAGTGATGCAAATTACAATGTATTTGTGTCCATAGTGTTAATTAGGACTGCAGTGTGCCTAACGTTGTGTCCTTTTCTCTCGCAGTTCGTTGCGCACCCGAACGTGCAGCAACAGATGAGCACCCTATGGTACGATGGTCTGCCTGGATTCCGGAGAAAGAGCATATTCGGCCAGTGCCTGCAGATTGTCAAGATCGGCGTGGCCTTTCCCTTTTACTCAGCCATGTACATCTTCTTCCCACGCAGCCGCATAGGCAGGGTCATGAAGAAGCCGTTCGTGAAGTTCATCTCAAACGCCTTCTCGTACCTCCTTTTCCTGCGTGAGTGAGGAAGCTTCTTTGTCGGTCAATATTTCTGCGTTTCTTTACAGCACATGGCTCGCAAGCTTTGCAAACACGCTAACCTGATGGGTTTGTTTGATTAACACGCGTAAATGTGGGCAGCAGTTCAGCTTGAAAGGGAAAAAAGGACAGCGCGGTGAAGGACAAGGCCCTGTGTTCGCCGGTCATTAAACTTTCGAGTCACGCAACAACATGGTACGTGTTGGTCTTCGGGGAGGTGGGAGGGGGCGTTGTGGCGCGGTGCATGAAGGAGAGCGGGAGGTGCTTCAGCGCTGGCGAAGCTAGAGGGACGGGGGGCGGGAGCGAATGCACTCCCTTGCACATGAGTACCATCCAGCCTACGTTTCTCCGCTTGTCGACTTTTATCATTTGGGCAAACAGCGACGGGACGGCGAAAGAACGAGACGTGATTTTGCATGCGTTTGGCCAATAGACTACAATCACAGTCTGTATGTAGCATTTGTAAGCAATCATGTGTGGCTCTCGTAGAACACTTGCTTGCCACGCAGAACGCCTGCATTCAGTTCTCCCTCAAAAGGAAAATTTTAGGGTGAAGCACCTTAAGAGGCTTGTCCACAGTACATGGTATGACGATGGCGCTAATGAAGAATAAGCACGTTAGCACATGCTAGGTACCCTATAGAACACTATATCTGTGCCTTGAATGAACACAAACGGTGGTGGCAAAACGACAAAAACACCAAGCGGACTCGGAGTTGAGGGCGCGGAAATGGCGGCAAAACGAGAAAAACGCTATACCTCTTCGTACTTTTCGGAGACTTCAACGTGGACACCACGGACAACGATTGGCCAGTCCAGTATTTGACGTCTTCATACACTCTACGGCGCATTCCGCTTAACTAGGAACAAGCAACAACCACCAGGAGACCGTGCGTACACCTCATCTTTATCAACTTCAGTCTAGGTACGTCCGATATAGAAGAACCATTGGCTCTGCATCATGTATTTAGAGCATACAGAAGCACTGTATCCGATGCCTTAACATACTTCTCTATATTCTCCAATCCCACGTGCTCATCCTCATATTTTTTCCTGTATACATCATTTCCCCGGCGGATAAAAAAATATCACTTGCGTAGCACGTAGTCCCTGATCTTCGATTGAGTTTTTTTTTTTTCCCTCGTCGGCTCTTCCGTGATGGCTGGCTGCACATTTTGTTCTACAGTGAAGATGGTTCCGACTGCAGTAGGAAGGCTCTGGCTGCTGTGAAGATGGTTCGTTGGTTTGGGCTGCTGTCCCTTCCCTGACGTAGGTGGACAGCCGTCGTGTTGTTCCCTCGCAGGTGCGCTACCTTTAAAACGTTCGTCCGATGAAGGCAGATTTCAATTTATAATTCCAGGCCGACTGCTTATGAGCTTCTCCGCAGCTTCTGGGTGTACTGCTTGAAATTCGGAAGAGTTTCATGCGCGACTGCCTTCCAAAAGAAATGAGGCTAGTCCTTGTTGCTTAATAATTGTCTTCGGTTCCGAAAAGTACGAGGATATTTCCCCGTGAACACATGGCTTTCTCACATGGACGTAGTCACCGACAGCAAAGTTTTTGGTCCGAGCTCCACGATGACAGTCAGTGTATAGTTTTGAAGAAGCTTGTTTTTGTTGGACACGCTGACGCAGCCGTTTCATCGACTCTGCTGCATTTTCGTGAAATGAAGAATCCGGTAATCCAATAATGCTTAAGCGATTTTGTGGCAATCGTCCGTGCAGATGAATGGTGGGTGCCACTCTTGTTGTGGCATGAGGTGTGCAGTGGTAGACGCCCAAATAGTCCGCCACGGCGACACGGATATCATGCCACTCGTATACTGCCATTGAACTACAGACTTGAGGACTTTGTTGAACCTTTCTACAGGAACGTTTGCCTGCGGGTAATAGACAGAAGAAAAGCAATGACGTATCCCGCGTTTCAGAAGAAACTCCTCAAATTCTGTTGAGCTGAATTGTGGTCCGTCATCCGAAACTATTTCATTCGGGCAGCCACAGTGATCAAAACTTGTAACAAGAAGTTCTTGACCGTTGCCGTAGAAACTTGTCGTGAAAAAAAATTCTGGTCTTCGCTGGGATGATCAATAAGCGTCAACACATAACGGCTATTGATCGGAGCTTGCTCAAAGGGGCCAATATTATCAATGGCAATTTTCTCCCAAGGCTTGTCTGGGAAAGTTACTGGCTGCATAGGGGCTGCAGTAGGCCGTGCAGAGTTTTCACATGACTGGCAAACAAGACATGTTTATTCAGTTCTTCTACATGGTCACCCCTTCGAGGCAACCAGTACATCTCTCGCAGTCTACTTTTCGTACGATTGATCGGCGGATGCGATTGGTATGCGACTTCCATCAAACGACGAGTAAGATTACTTGGAACTACGATGCTTTTATCACGGCACAGGAAGTTGCGCACAATGGATAGTTTGGCAGGTACATGGAAATAGGTCTTTATCACTGTTTCCAGAGATTTTTTCAGGCCAAGATGACGAAACGAAGTCCATAACTTTTGTGATTATCTTAGATGCAGTCGCTGCTTTTAATTCTGCCACGGTTAACATTGGAGAAAGCAGGCAACCATATTGATTATCAGTGACGTCACCGGTTTCTCCGAATAACGGCAGTCTAGAGAGTGCATCAGCCACCACAATATCACTTCCCTTGCGGTACTCTACAGTGTAGTTGTAACACATCAGTCGGGCTGACCAATGTGAAATGCGCAATGGCCGATGTCCGACACCCTTAGTAGACAACAAGGTAACAAGTGCACTATGATCAGTTCACAGAACAAAGGGACAACCCCAAATGTACACGTGCCAATGTTCACCAGCCAAAACACATGCTAAGGCTTAGTGTTCACCTGCAGAATATTTCCATTCTTGTGGGCTCAAGGTCCGGGAGGCAAAGTCAACCGCCTGTGTAATTCCCTTGCTCTCTTCTTGTGATACATAGCCTAGCCCATATCTAGAGGCATTGGTCGTGACGATTATGGGAAGGTTTGGATCAAAGAAATGTAGAGCTTTGCAAATTTGTCAGCAGCGCTTTCAAAAGGACGAAACTCTCTTCGGCAGCTGACGTCCACGCAAATGGTCCGTTGCCTCGAAGCAATGCCTGTAGATGTTTCACAACATCCAAAAAGTGGGGAACGAACTTGGCGCAAAATCCCGCCTGGCCAAGCAGGGAACGAAGTTCATTTACGTTTGAAGGCGCTGAAGATGCTTTCATCGCTTGGATAGGTGACGCTAGCGGAAAGAGTCATTTGACATTCACAGCATGTCCCACAAACGTGAGTTGCGTGACGTCAAAAACGCACTTCTGATTTAGTTTCAGTGCCTGCTTTACAAAGACGCTGCAAAACGTGGCGAATAATTGCAAGATGGCCTTCTGGAAAACGGCCATAGACAATAATGTCATCTTTGTAAAAAAGTACCTTTGCACCTTTTCAGTACGAGATACATCATTTTCTGAAACGCCGATGGAGCTGAAGTCAAGCCGAAGCATACTCTGTTGAAGCGAAAAAGCCCGTCGTGCGTAATGAAAGTAGTCAGGTCACGACTTTCAGTATCTAGTTCAAGTTGATGGTAACCAGACGCCTAATCCCGCTTCGAGAATCGCTTGGCGCTAGCTAAGCTGTGCAACAGCTCATCTGTCTGCTGTGGTGGAAAGCTATCAACAATTATAGCTTTATTAGGCTCTCACAGATCAACACAAAATCATATTGAGCCATATATTTTCCGAACAATCACTATCAGAGAAACCCACCGAGAGGCATCAACGCGCTCGATTATGTCTTGAGCTTCACGTTTCTGCTTCTCAGACGACACCTGCACACGTAGGGTACACGGCAGCCGTCGTAATTTTCTGGCAACGGGTGGAATAGACTCACTAACCTTAACTTTGTGTTTGAATCTTTTGCTAAGTCTGAGCTGTTAGTCAGAGATGTTCATAGTCGGAACATAACTCCGTTGGCAATGTAGGAGTGCTGATGCAAGACACTGAAGTGATTTACCTTCAATGTTCATCTGTAGTGCCACAATGGTGTCAAGCCCAACACAGAGGTGCCTTCAGATACATTATACATAAGAATGCAAGCAGTTCTGTCTTGAAACGCAGCTGAAGCGACCAAACATCCTCGGACGAAGAAATGAATGTACATGTTGTGATAAGTGCAAAGCCAAATCAATGGGGTATCCTGTACAAGGCACCGCAAACTTTCGAGCTTGTTATTGTTGTAGGGCGGCTGATCACCTTGCAAACAATCCTGCATGTAAGAATCGCCGGTGCAGATATCGTCTCTGCGAGAAGATTGGCCACGTAGACGTAATATGTGGGTCGTCTGGATACTCTGCTAAAGTTCGAAAAGTTGATGACGATGACGACACTAGCCCTCAGTGCACCGGCAAAACAGTTTGTGTTGTAAAAGAACACAAGCATGACATTTACGCATCCATCACAGTCGAAGGCCACACTATCTTCATTCTAGTTGATACGGGATCTTCTATCACTATTCTGGCTGAAGAACTCTATCGTCGGTTTTTTGCGAGCACTTGTGCTCTGAAGTCAACCTCAGTGCAACTTCTCCACTACTCCAAGTCAAGGATGTCGATCCGAAAACGATAACAAGTTCGAAAGTTTGCGGTGCCTTGTACAGAATAGCCCATTGATTTGGCTGTTCACTTAGCACAACAAGTACATTCATTTCTTCGTTGCAAACAAGTGTTTGGAACACATGTTCGCAAACCCTGACGAAGACCGGTCCACCGGTCGAAACCCTTGGTAATAAAATTAAGACAACCACTAAGTTGTGTTTCTTATATATATATATATATATATATATATATATATATATATATATATATATATATATATATATATATATATATATATATATATATATATATATATATATATATATTACCGGCTGACTAGTGAGGTGGATTAGTCCCCCCACTCGCGAAAGAGTTGGTACGCCCTTGGTCATTGCTACCCTGTAGTCACCTGCTCAGCTGTGAGTGTGCCACGAACGTCATTTCTGTCCTTTGGTGAGACGCTTAGCCACGAGCGTGCCACCCACGTCACTGCTGCCCGGTAGTCCGACGCTCAGCGACGAGCACAGCACCCCCGTCATTCTGCCCTATGGTGAGACGCTCTGCCACGAGTGTGCCACCCACGTTACTGCTACCCTATGATCAGATGCTCAGCCACGAGCGTGCCACCCACACCAGTGCAGCCCTGTGTTCAGACGCTCAACCACGAGCCTGCAACCCACGTCATTACTGCCCAATGATAGGACATCTAGCCACGAGCGTGCCACTCACGTCATTGCTGCCCAGTAATCAGACGCTCAGCCACGAGAGGGCCACACGTCATTTTTGTCCTATGGTCAGACGCTTTGCCATGAGCTAGCCGTCCACGTCAATGCTGCCATATGGTTAGACGCTCAGCCAAGAATATGCCACCCTTGCCATTGCTGCCCTATACTCAGACGGTCAGCCACGAGGGTACCCCCACGTCGTTGCTACCCTGTAGTTAGAAGCTCAGTCACAAGCATGCCAACAACGTCAGCACTGCCTTGTGATCAGACGCTCAGCCACGAGTGTACCACCCACGTCATTGCTGCCATATTCAGACACAGCCACAAGCGTGCCATCCCCGTCATTGCTGACCTGTAGAGAGACGATCAGCCACAAGTGTGCTGCTGACGTCATTGCTGCCCTGTGGTCAGAACCTCAGCCTCGAGCAGGCCACCCACGTTACTTTTGTCCTATGGTCAGGTGCTCAGCCATGAGCATGCCATCCACGTCATTGCTGCCCTATTGTATAAGCCCAGCCTAGAGCCTGCCGCCCACGTCATTGCTGCCCGTGATTCCGTACTAAGAGCATGAGTGTATGTTCAGCGTTCTTCGTCGTCATACGTCATTATGGGGGCGCGGAGGTTGTTAAGTAGCTTATGTAAACAAGGAAGAGGGTAGTATCATCATCAAGATTAGTTCAGTGTTCGGAAAACAAAAAAGGTCAGCGGGTGGGCTTCGCCACGAGTACGGCGGCTCGTTCTTTCTTCAACACCACCCACGTCATTGCTACTCTGTAGTCAGACGCTCAGCCAAAAGCGTGTCACCGACGTCATTGCTGCCCTGTGGTCAGACACCCAGCCACAAGCGTGCCACCCACCGTCATTGCTGCCCTATGCTCAGACACTCAGCCACGAGTGTGCTACCCTGGTCATTGCTTCTCTGCAGTCAGACGCTCATCCACGAGCATGCCATCGACGTTTTTTGTCCCTATGGTCAGACACTAAGCCAAGAGCATGTCACCTACGTCATTTCTGCCTGTGGTGAGACACTCAGCCACGAGCGTGCCACCCACATCAATGCTGATCTATGTCAGACGCTCCACCACGAGTGTGCCACCGACGTCATTGCTGCCCTGTGGTCTCCCACTGAGCCACGACGGGCCACAAACAGCATTGCTGTCCTGCGTACAAATGCTGAGCCACGAGCGTGCCACCCGCGTCATTGCTGCCTGGTAGTCACAGGCACTGCCACGAGCGTGCCACCCACGTCATTGCTGCCCTACGGTACGACAAGCAGCCACGAGCGCACCATCGAGGTCACTGCTGCCCTGTGCTCAGACGCCCAGCCACAAGCGTGCCACCCACATCATTTCTGGCCTATGTACAGACACACATCCACTAGCGTGCCACCCAGGTCTTTGCTACCCTGCAGTCAGACGCACAGCCACGAGCGCGCCGCCCACGTCATTGCTGCACTATGGTCAGACACTCAGCCACGAGCGTGCCACCTGGTAAATATTTCATGCAAAAGAAGAAGAGCGCAGTATCATCGTCAAGATTAGTTCACTGTTCGTAAGAAGAGCCACGAGCGTGCTCGTGGCTCTTCTTACGAAATTCTTTTCATCAGCCTTCTTACCGAAAACAGCCGCCGATTGGAACCACCTTCCCTCTTCCGTTGTATCAATAACAGACCCTTTGTTATTCAAGACTGCACTTTCTCAGCAATGCTTGTAACTAGACGCAGTTTCCATTATCTATCTTTGTCTTGTATGTGCTTGAATTCTCATACATTTTTAGTTGACTTATGTTGCCTTCCTGATTTGCGCATCTGATACTTGTTTCTTTATTTTGTCTTTTTTTCTTGTGTGGTGTATATGTTGTACCCACCCCCTCTGTAATGCCCTACGGGCCCTGAGGGTATTCTAATAATAATAATAATAATAATAATAAGAGGTCATTGGGTGGACTTCGCCACGAACGTGGCGGCCCGTCCTTTCGTCAAAATTTTAATGCCGTGAAACCCGGGAGGAAGGCCCTGAGATGGAGCGGCCTTCACGAATTTCGACCACAGTCGCAGCCTCGAGGACTTTTGTGAAGCCACTGTGAGTAAAGCTGATGTGCTCGGCCTAACCACCGCTGAGACCTGGGAGCACGAAAACGGTTGCAACTGAGACTACTAGGAGCACTGATGGTATGACGTGAGTACAGGCATCGTATGAAGGTTCACGAGACGGGAGCCCTCACATCTATTTTGGCTCCATCCTGACTCGCCCTTGACGAAAACGACCCGATATTCACAAGTCAAGGCAGTCCCTAGGTCAACGACGCATATCTTGACAGTGCCGCGCCATGAGTGCAGACACCGATTGAAGACTCGAGAGATGGGAACCCTCACGCCTACATCGGCTCAGTACTGACTTGCCCTTCACAAAGATGGCTCAATATGCACAAGATCATCAAGAACGACAGCCCGACAAGTGACGAATATTTGTTAGGCGAACCTTCTGCAATGGATGCCGTTGTTGACCACGAATTTGCCTTGGGACAAGACCGGCCAGTGATCTTTCCCATTTCCGACACTGTACCGGATCATGGAGGCGCTTTGCCAAAGGTGGAGTCAGACACGTAAGGCCGTCACGCAGGTCATCGCAAATGTCGAATACCTTTGACATATGGACCACCCATCAATATGTGAGTTGAAGAAGTTTCACCGAATTTCACTGAACAGTACAACAGAGAGAGAGAGAGAGAGAAATAAAAGGAAGAGACAGGGAGGTTAACCTAGAAGGACTGGTTTGCTACCCTGTACGGGGATGGAAAAAAAGGGTCAGAACGATGATAGGGGATAGAGAGATATAAAATAAATGAGAAAAAAACACATGCGCACACATTCAGAGAGTTCTGATCACAGTCGTTTGAACAGGCCGGTTGAACGCAAGCAGCAGAGGAGCGCCTTCACAGCCTTCTGCGACCTAAAGTCCTGTCGGTAGCAAAGGATTCTTTCTTCCGAAAGAGTCTCGTTGTCCAGTTCGTCTAGTGCATTGCATAGTGACTGTCGCTGCGACCAGTATTGTGGGCATTCACACAGAATATGCCAAGTTATTTCGTCACTGCCGCAATGGTTTCATGCAGCAGTGTCAGCCATTCCTATGCGGAACGCGTACGCATTGGCAAATGCGACGCCCAACCATAATCTGCACAGCATAGATTCCGGAAAAATTCGATGACTGAGATTCGGGTCTGAGGTGTATAATCGTGCATGTGTGAAATATGACTCTTTTTATGTCGACGTGGTGCGCTTGCGTGCAAGCATGCGGAGTATCCGTGCAGCGTCAGTTCTGGAGAGCGGCATATATATTTGATCGCTTTCAGTATGGACAAAACTGGCAGCTCGATCGGCCCGTTCATTGCCAATTATTCCACAATAACTCGGAAACCATTAAAAGGCTATTTCATGTCCTTTCTCAATGAAATGGTGAGTCTTTTCTGCAATCTCGAATACCAGCTGTTTGTACGGGCCGTGTCGTAAAGGTGGCAGAGGGATTACAGTGCTGCCTTTGAGTCACTGAAAATTGACCATTATTGCGGCTGTTGATCGCTGATGAATTGCAATGAGGTACGAAGAGCTGTGAGCTCTGCTTCCGTTCATGTTGTAAGGTGAGAGGTCTTCAATTTTCTTGTTGTGTCTTTTATTAGTATAACATATTGCCACCATTGATGAACGAGCTGCTGTGGCTCATACTCGTTTTGGGCTGCGAAGAAAAAGAGAACATTATCGCGGCTCTAGTTCAGGTAAACTCCTGGCTGTAAGTCTTGTTTTGCTCGTGACATTACTGGTGGAGGCGCTGGTTACGTGTACGTCGGCTGTGTCGCCCATCTTGGAGACGGCTACATCTCCCAGAGCAAAGAGCAGCAGCTGCCTGCGTGGGTTACCCCTGAATTTGGTGCCTTGGTATCGACACCCAGAGAGATGGCAACTCCGATGACAAGCCAGGCGGTCCAAACCAGCAATGCCCATGGTTCTCTTCTCGCGCATGTTTTTTAGGCGCCACAGACACCAAAACCGTTCCATGGAGACATCTTCGAGGATGTTGATGACTGGCTCGACCACTTTGATCGGGTTGCCAGTATCAACAAATGGGACGATGTTCGCAAGCTGCGCCGAGTTTACTTCTACTTAAAGGATTCTGTGAAGACGTGGTACGAAAACTACGAGGGCTCCTTTGCAAAGTGGCAAGAGTTTAGCCGACAGCTCCGTGACGCCTATCGCAACAGCGACAGGAAAGAGAGGGCTGAACAAGCCATATCCTGCAGAAACCAACGTCCGAACGAACGAGTATTCATGTTTGTTGAGGACTTGCTTCGGCTCTTCAAGCGCGCGGATCCTGCCATGCCCGAGGAAAAGAAGGTGCGGCATTTGATGCGCGCAGTAAAAGAACAGCTTTTCGCTGGGCTCGTGCGCAATCCACCGACGACAGTCGCCCAGTTCATCAGTGAGGCAACCACGATAGAACGTACGCTGGAGCAGCGGTCGTCACAATACGAACGCCAGATCCCGGCCACCGCATGCTCTATCGGCTCTGACAGAGAGAGACAGGCCCTCGCAGACTTCATTCGAAGTATCGATCGGGACGAATTGCGACAGCTTCAGGCAGTGAAATCCCATCCACCTGTGTCTGCCCTCGCGGATGTAATCAGACAAGAAGTCCGGCAGGCCGTCACACCCCTGGCCCTGATCACACCACCGATTCCCGAGGCCTCAGTCCTGACATACGCAGCGGCATTGCGATTCCCTGCGCCACCGGCTACAGATCCTGTTATGCGGCCAAGGTACCAGGCTATAGCCATTCCACGACACTGCTTCGAGCCCGCCTCTCGGCTGAAGGTTTCCGAGCACACCCATTTATCTGCCGTCTGCAAGACAAAGTGGCAGCAAGGCAAGCACGTTGCGCACTTCGGATAACCGTCCACTCTGCTATCACTGCAGCGAAGCGGGTCACGTATACCGGCATTGTCGATCCCGGCAACTAGGTCTCCGCGGCTTCCACCCTGATGCTCGATGCCCGCGCTACGGTGAGCGCCCTGGTGAAATCGAAGCCTATCTCACGGGCCAGCTAACACCTTAGACTGTTCAGCAGCACAAGTCGAGATGATAATGATGATGATGATGATATATGGGGTTTTTTGGTGCAAGGGCCATTTGATAGCCAAAGAGCGCCAGTTCATGGGACAAGGAATGTGGAGATTGATTGTAATTAGCGGCTGTATAAGGGCCATAAAATTCCTCGCGGTAAGGCGGGTAAAAACATGCAAGTAATAAAATAATGACCATGCCGTGAAAGGTGTGTGTGGTGCGAATAGATGACAAAAGTTGGTGATAATAAAAACGATGATGGACATGTATGGCATTAGCACAAGTGCCTCACTCGTTCATACCGTTGCGTCCAAGGGCCGTGAGGCAAGTGCTTTGTTGTGTAGCCACCGCAGCGAAAACCTCTCTGACGAGGTCGTGCTACGGAATGTCTGGGTATATCATATTAAAACTATGAATTACTTTTAAAAACGCTAACAATGATTTATGACTAAAAAGCGGTTCCCTACCGACGAACATTGCAGGGTGTAAAGGTATATGTTGTCGGTAGGGTAATGGAAAGTGTTGTTTTCTTAGAGTGTCCAATTGTTTGCACTGAATTAAAATGTGAAGAACTGTTACTGCTTCACCACATCTGTCACACAATGGTGGATCGCAACCAGACAAAAGATATGAGTGAGTCGTGTATGTGTGTCCTATCCTGAGCCGCGTTAATGTTACCTCTGTATGTCGTGATTTTGATACTGGTGGCCAATGGCCAAGGTGTGGCTTGATAACGCGTAGTTTGTTTTGTATGTGTCTATTCCACTTGCTCTGCCAGTAGTCCCTGAGCTTTCGTTTGATAGACGGCTTAAGATCAAGGGCCGGGATTGATATGGGTGTAGTGGCAGTGCTTTCGTGGACGGATGCAGCAAGCTGATCCGCCATCACGTTGCCTTGAATCTCACGGTGCCTTGGCACCCAGCACACTACAACATGTTGGTTGAGTGTGTAGAGTGTGCACAAAATGGAGTAAAGTGAGACGAGGACAGGGTTTTTTTGTTCTTTAAGACTGTGCAGAGCCGTTACCACACTGAGGGAGTCTGTATAAATTACTGCTTTTTGTATTTGTAATTGTTTGATGTGTTTAGCTGCCACAAGTATCGCGTAAGCTTCCGCTGTGAAGATACTTGTGCCTGGATGTAGAGCGCCAGCATCCGAAAAGGAAGGGCCAACAGTAGCGTAGGACACAGAGGAATTGGACTTAAAGGCATCTGTAAAGAACTCAGGACGTGTGTACTTGTGTTGAAGTTCCAGGAAGTATGTTCGAATATGGGCAATAGGTGCATGTTTAGTAACTTCTAGGAAAGACACATCACAATCTATAGTCTGCCACTGCCACGGTGGCGGGTACGCCACAGGAGCCATTAAACTGTGTTCAAGTGACACTCCAGTGTCCTCAGCTAGACCCTTCAGGCGAACTGAGAAGGGCTGCCTCATCGAAGGCCTGTTTTGAAACAGAATGGAGCTCGACAAATCAATAATAGTAGAGTATGAGGGGTGCTTCTTGTCTGCTTTCACCTTAAGAAAATAAACAAAGGACATGTAAGTTCTCTGCAGATGAAGCGACCACTCATTTGACTCAACGTAAAGGCTTTCTACGGGGCTGGTGCGAAAAGCACCCGTAGAAAGGCGGTGCCCAAATGGTGCACGGGATCCAGCATCTTCAAAGCACTTAGAGTCGCAGACTGATAAACAACGGCCCCATAATCTAAGCGGGTGCGAATGAGGCTTATATACAGATTCATGAGACATTGCCTCTCAGTACCCCACGTAGTACGTGACAACACTTTTATAACATTCATGGCTTTTAAACATTTTGTTTTTAAATACTTGATGTGCAGTACGATGGTGACTTGTTGTCCAAGATTAAGCCTAAGAATTTATGCTCTGCATTGACAGACAGACGTTGACCGTTCAGTTCAATGTCAGGTTCTGAGTGCACGCCTCTCTTTCGGGAGAACAAGACACAGGTGCTTTTTTCTGGGTTAAGCCGGAATCCGTTTTCCTCTGCCAATTTGGAGACCTTGTTTAAACTTAACTGAACCTGCCGCACACACATTTCTAGGTTGCATGACTTAACGCCAAGCTGGACGTCATCGACATATGTGGAATAGAACATGTTGCGGGGGATGGACAGGTGCAAGGAATTCATTTTGATAATAAAAAGTGTGCAACTTAGTACACCACCTTGCGGTACTCCCGTTTCTTGCACAAATGTTTGGAAGAGAATACTGCCCACAAGGACACGAAATTTCCGATTGGACAAGTAACTCTCGATTATGGAGAGCATTCTACCGCGCACACCCAGGTGAGACAAGTCTCTTAATATGCCAAAACGCCATGTTGTGTCGTAAGCCTTCTCGATATCGAGAAACACAGATGAAGTATTGTTTGTGGACTAAAGCGTCTCGGATCTGTGCCTCCATACGCACCAGATGGTCGGTGGTGGATCTACCCTCTCGAAACCCACATTGGTATTGGTCAAGCAGATTGTGTGTTTCAAGGAAATATAAAAGTCGGCGGTTTATCATTTTTTTCAAAAAGTTTACAAAGGCAGCTGGTTAGTGCAATGGGCCTATATTCGAAACTGAGGAAGGGTCTTTGCCCTGTTTCAAAATAGGGATAACAATAGCCTCTTTCCAGGAAGCAGGGATGGTGCCAGAAAGCCAGATATCATTGTATAGAGAGAGTAAAGTTTTTCGCGTTTTGAGAGGCAGGTTTTTAGCATTTCATACGTGACACGCTCGTATCCTGGGGCAGAATTACTGCAAGAGTTTAGTGATGTTTGTAGCTCAGCTAAGTTGAAAGGTTGGTTGTATGCCTCGTGATTTGTGCACTTGTATTCTAGTTTCTGCTTTTCTATCCTTGCTTTATATCTTTGGAAAGCTTCAGTATAGTGTGACGAGCAAGACACTGCTCGTAGTGTGCAACGAGGAAGTTCGCCTGATCTTCCAGGCTGTAACCCTGTGTGTTTACGAGTGGGAGTGAGTGTACTTGTCTTCCTGCTACCCTACGAACCATGTTCCAGACCTAAGCCTCTTCTGTATATGAATTTATCCTTGATAAAAACTTGTGCCAGCTTTCTTTTCTGGCCTGCCGACGCGTTCTCCTGCTTCGAGATTTTATTTCCTTAAAGCTCTCAAGGTTTTCCGCTGTCGGCGAGTTCCGCAGTAACCTCCATTCCCCTGTTCTGTTCCTTTCGCGCATTCTGGCACTCAGTGTTCCACCACGGGACTTGTCGTTTGCCGGGCAGTCCAGATGTTTGTGGATTGCACTTGGCTGCTGCATCAGTAAGAAAAGCCGTGAAGTACTGCACAGCTTCACCTATGCCTAATGCGCAAATGTCGGTCCAACTTAAGTGAGTAATCTTTTGAAATTGTTCCCAGTCGGCTTCGTTTACCAGCCATTTGGGAACATGTGGAGGACATTCATATATTATTGGTGTACTCAAAACTAAAGGAAAATGGTCACTTCCATATGGATTATTTATGACTTTTCACTGAAGTAATGGTACAAGTGAAGGAGATGCGATACTGAGGTCTATGGAATAGTAAGTTTTGTTGGCAAGGTTATAGTATGTTGCCTCTTTCCTATTCAACAGACAAGCACCTGATGAAATGAGGAATTGTTCAATGAGGCGACCTCGTGCATCACAGCGAGAGTCACTCCACAGACCATTATGTGCGTTCAGGTCCCCAAGGACCAGATAAGGTTCAGGTAGTTCGTCTATTAAAGACTGGAATTGAAGTTTTCACGACGGTGGTGCGGAGGTATGTACAAAAAGCAGACAGTGAAAAGTTTGTTTAGAATAACTGCTCGGACAGCCACCGCCTCGAGGGAAGTTTGAAGAGGTAATTGTGTGCATGCTATACCTTGACTTACTATAACCGCTACACCACCGGATGGTAGCATGGCATCACCTCTATCCTTTCGGAAGATTATGTCGTTACGTAAAAAGTTCGTGTTAGTTCGTTTTAAGTGTTTCTATTGTACACACAGCACTCTTGGATTGTGTTCATGTAGGAATTCTTGTAAGTCATCGAGGTTTTGAAGAAGGCCTCGGATATTCCACTGTAATATTTCTGTCTGCATGTTTAAACAAGAGAGATGCTGCTGTGTGTACAAATAGTATCCTGTGTTGGAGTGAGCTCGTTAATTCAGGTGGGAGGACGGTCGTCCGGCCCCGTTATTGCTTTTTTTATTTTTCTTGGCGCGGTCCAAGGAGCCGCGCCGCACTTTTGGTACCAAGGGTACCGTTGTATCCATTGCCTCCTCAGAGGCACTGGGTGCCCGCGCATGCGAGCTGGTGGTTCGGATTTTAGGCCTCGCCTGGTGAGGGGAGGCCTTGAGACCAGAGGACCCTGGAGTCTCCGGCCTCAATTCGCTAGGAGGTGGAGTAGACTGAACTACTGCCGCCTTGGGGGCAGGCGCCACAGCCGACGGCTCGCTCTGCGCTGGCCGAAGGAGTGGCGAGGGCTGGTGCGGCGTTGCCCCCTGACACGCCGCATCAGCATATGTAGCACCGTAAAATGGCGACACTCTTCGTCTTGCTTCCTTGAATGTGATATTTTCTTTATTTTCAATGGGATGATTTCTTTTTCTTTTTTCCGAAATGAGCAAGACCATGAGTATGCGGCATGATTTCCGCCACAGTTCACACAGTGTGATGGTTCTTCGCAATTGTCAGAATTGTGGCCTGACACACCACATTGTGCACAGGTTTGGTGACCACGACAGCTTTGTGAGCCGTGGCCATACCTCTGGCATTTAAAACAACGACGTGGGTTAGGTATGTATGGTCTGATCGACGTCTTCATGTACCCTGTTTGAATACTTTCTGGCAGATTACTGGAAGCGAACGTGAGTATTAGGTGTTTTGTTGGTGTTACCTTATTGTCCCTTCTAATGATGATCCTTTGTACATTGGTCACATTCTGACCCTTCCACCCCTCCAGAAGTTCCTCTTCAGTCAAGCCGAGCAAATCAGCATCAGATACTACTCCACGGGTTGTGTTCATGGATCTGTGTGGCGTTACAGTGGTGATGGGAGTGTCACCAAAAGATGAAAGATTCTCTATAGCTTTTCAAACTGTTTTTTTTATTCTCGAACTTCAAGGAGGAGGTCTCCACTGGCCATTTGGTAACATTGTACCCGGCTCCAAGAGTTTCTGTGAGACATCTGGCTACTACAAAGGGGGATACAGTTCTGGCTTGCTTGCTGCTTATCTTACTATGTATAACATAAAAATGGGGGAAGTTTTTATTTGATCGGTTGAAAAGTCTGAGTCTTCGGTGCGTACGCGCTTTAAGGCGGTACGATCACTTAATAAGGGAAACGCTCTATGCATGCCAGTTTAATTTTCTTCAGAAGCGTTGGCGGCCACCCACCACGGAGCCCAACGAGGGGACGCTACAAGTTTGCGGATGCTAAAACCTGCAGACGCCTGCCGTACAACGCTACTATAACCCAATGCGCCTAGACCAAGGTAGGCTATTTGCACAGGGTTAACCCTAGCCGCCAGGAAGTTTGGAAGTAGACAGAAGAGAGTAGAAGACAGGACAGATAAATAGTGAGAGATAAAGACGAAGATGTAGGGAGAGAGAGATAGGAAAAGGCGACTGCCAATTTCCCCTGGGTGGGTCAGCCCAGGGGTGTCGTCTACGTGAAGCCGGGGCCAAAGGGGTGTGTTGCCTCTGCCGGGGGGCCTTAAAGGTCCAATCACCCAGCGTCGGCTCAACCCCCAGGATCCTTTTTTCCCCGGACACGGCAAAGCCACGCACGGCTACGCGTGGGAGGGAGTAGAAACTCCCCCATTAGCTCGTGTCCGTGGTGTCACTACACACCAAACGCTTACTTGCGCAGGCGCCCCTGTGGGGACCAGTCGAGATCACCATCACCCCGCCGGTCTACGTCACCCAGTTCGCCCTCAACGTCTTCCGCTCCTTTCAGGAGCCGGTCACCAAGTCTCCACAGGGGAAACTAGAAACAGCTACTTCTGGGGGTGAAGTCGCGGCCCAGTGAACTGTAAAAGACCCTCCTTCGACGACGCCACCGGACGAGGACCATTCCGATTCTGCAGTGTTTTCCGACAGCAGAAAGATTGTTTCCACCGAAAGCGCCACCTTCGTCGACAATCATCTGTCAACGCCCTCGTCGACACCGGTGCCGAGTATTCCGCAATGAGCGCCACACTGGCATCTGAACTGGGGAAGGTTACCACACCATGGCAAGGACCCCAGTTGCGCACAGCAGGTGGCCATCTGGTGATGCCTACTGGTATGTGCACGGCACGCATTCGAATACGTACGTCGACATTTGCGGGCTCTTTTGTCGTATTGCGCGTGTGCTCTCGGCCAGTCATTCTAAAAATGAACTTCCTTCGTAAATACGGCGCCGTCATCGACCTCCGTTAGTTACTTGCGTCGTTCGAGGATCCTCTTTTGCGCTGCAACTAACGGTACACAATTCCGGAAAAGAGCGTTCCGTGCTACCGACGATTATCTGACTCTCCCACCTCGAAGCAGCCTCTTTGTCAAAGTAGAATTGGGACAGGACGTGTCTGACGCTGTAAATGTAGAGGCCAATATGTCTCTCCTTATTTCACGACAAATCTGTGTTGCCTGAGGAATCATTCAGCCTAGCAACAGGCATGTTCACCTGCTGGTCACGAACTTCAGCGACGAATATCGCCACCTAATGAGACACAATGCCATTGAATATTGTGAAGAACTTGCCGATGCCGATGGTTCGTCTACGTTAGCTTCATTTTAATTCAATGGCCACCCTGACGAGGCCTTCGCGAGCAGTCTCGACGTAAACGAGAGACTACCTTCGGCTCAAAGAGAAAGCCTTTTGCGTATACACGGCTCATTTCAAGACTGCTTTGCCACTACGTCAAAGGTTAAACAAACACCACTTGCTCAGCATCGTATCATCATGGAACCCACCGAGAGACCCATCCGACAACATGCCTAAAGGGTGTCACAAAAAGAGCAAGGCGCTATTCGTGACCAAGTCCAGCAGATGCTTCAGGACTACGTCATCCAGCCATTGACCAGTTCCTGGGCTTCGCCAGTTGTGCTAGTAAAGAAGAAGGAAGGTACGTAGCGTTTTTGCGTTGATTACCGTAAATTGAACAAGGTCACCAAAAAGGACGTTTATCCTCTACCTTTGATAGATGACTCGTTGGACCGTATACGCAACGCTAAATATTTTTCCTCCATAGAATTGCGTAGCGGTTACTGGAAAATCGCAGTGGATGAGCGTGACCGCGAAAAGACGGCGTTTATTACTCCCGATGGCCTGTACGAGTTTAAAGTGTTGCTTTTTTGGTCTATGCTCAGCGCCTGCTACTTTCCGAAGAATTATGGATACGGTCCTCACGGGGCTCAAATGGCAATCATGTCTTGTTTGCCTTGATGACGTCGTGGTTTTTGAACGACACGTCCAACGCCTTCAGGCAGTTCTTCAGGCAATCAGAACAGCGGGGCTTTCTCTAAAACCTGAGAAATGTCATTTTGGATATGAAGAACTGAAGTTCCTTGGTCACGTTGTGAGCCATGCCGGCCTCCACCGAGATCCGGAGAAAACCCGCGCCTTTGCCGCCTTTTCCATGCACACAAATAAGCGCGACCCACGCAAATTTCTGGGGCTCTGTGCGTATTACAGGCGCTTTGTGAAAAACTTTTCGATGGTTGCTGATCCCTTCAACAAGCTTACAAAAGCCGGTGTCTCATTTGTTTGGGCTCCCAATCAGTGCCATGCGTTCGACACACTCCGAAACCTCCTCGAGGTTCCGCCTATACTGGGTCATTTTGACGAAAGCGCCGACACGGAATTACACTCTGACGCTAGCAACGTTGGACTAGGAGCGGTATTAGTTCAGTCACATAATGGCGTAGAGCGCGTGATCGCTTATTCGAGCAGAACGTTATCCCCAGCGGAGAAAAACTATTCTGCAACCGAAAATGAATGCCTCGCTGTTGTCTGGTCCATAACAATGTTCCGCCCATACTTGTATGGCCGCCCATTCAGCGTAGTTAGCGACCATCATTCCCTTTGTTGGCTCGCAAAGCTCAAGGATCCCTTACGTCGTCTAACACGATGGAGCCTTCGGCTACAAGATTTCGATGTCACCATCGTCCACAAATCTGGACGGATACACACCGACGCCTACTGTCTCTCACGTGCACCGGTAGAAAATACCAACACTGACGTTGAAGACGACAACACTTTTCTTTCTGCCGTATCAGCGACCCACTTGGCTGAGCAGCGTCATGACTCGGAGCTCATCCCGCTCATTGACTACCTGGAAGGACGCAGTTCCCACCCTCCTCGAAGTTTCGCACGCTCACTATCCTCTTCATGTTTCCGCGATGGAGTGCTTTATAAAAAGAACTTTAATCCTACACATGCTAAGTATCTGCTTGTTGTGCCAACTACGCTTCGTGGTGACATTTTACGTGCGTGTCATGATGAGCCGTCGTCCGAACACCTCGGCTATACGCTCACGTTGCAACGGATTCAACGCTCTTACTACTGGCCACGCACTAAAGACTGTGAAGCACTACGTTCGCACATGTCGTGACTGTCAGCAACGTAAGATTCCACCTTTACGACCAGCGGGACTACTCCAACCAATAGGCCCACCAAAGGTGCCCTTCCATCAGGTTGGCATGAACTTGCTGGGGTCATTCCCCACGTCTTCGTCAGGAAACTGGTGAATTGTGGTCGCTACCGACTACTTAACATGCTACTGTGAAACCAAGGCACTTCCAAAAGCCACCGCAGCAGACGTCGCCCAATTTTTCGTTAACAGCATCGTCTTACGTCACGGTGCGCCAGCTGTCGTCATAACTGTTCGTGAGACAGCCTTCACCGAAGAGATGCGGCAGGAAGTCTTGCGATTAAGTGGCACGGAACATCGTAAAACAACGGCTTACCACCCGCAAGCAAACGGGCTCACTGAACGACTCAATAATACCATTGCAGACGTGCTGTCAATGTATGTGAACATCGATCACAAGAATTGGGACGCCATATTTCCGTACGTCCCTTTTGCGTATAACACTGCTGTTCAAGAAAGTACCGGTTTCACACCTTTTTGCTTAGTCCACGGGCGCGAGGTCACGACGATGCTCAACGCCATGCTCCTGCCCGATAACTTAGGAATATACCACACGGGTGCCACCAAATTCGCGCAGTGCGCAGTAGAGGCCCGTCAACTTGCTCGTCAACGTATACAACAGCACCAAACCGCAGACGCGCGCCGCTACAATCTTCTCCACCGTGAAGTTATTTTCAAGCCTGGTGATGAATACTGGGTGTGGACCCCTATCCGACAGCGTGGCCGTTCAGAAAAGCTTCTTCGCCGCTACTTCGGCCCTTACAAGGTCGTACGACGTCTCAGCGACGTCACTTACGAGGTTCTCCCAGAAGGCACTTCGAGGCGTTCTCGTTTCACCCCGCAAGCTGAAGTCATTCACGTTTCACGGCTCAAACCATACTTTTCGTGCTGTGAATCGCCAATAAGTGACTGACTTTATTGGTAACTTCGCGTCTTTCTTTTTGTTTCGTCGTTTCCTTGCAATCTTTCCTATTTTTCATATTTCTCATTTAACTCTACTCAAAACTAACAACGTTATTCCACCTTACGCCATTCATTTTGCTTGCTTGGTAATTTTTGTCTCATTTTCTTTTCTTTTTTGCCTTCATGTACAGCATCGAGATGATGCTTTTTGGGAGAGGTGGTAATGACACCATTGTTGAACGAGCCGCTGCGGCTCATACTCGTTTTGGGCTGCGAATAAAAAGAAAACATTTTCGTGGCTCTGGTTAGGGTGAACTCGTGACTGTAACTCTTGTTTTGCTCGTGACAATATAATGCCGTTGAACTCTTCTGTAAAACAGAGCCATCGGTGCATACGAGTATACAGCCTTGATACATCTCGTATACCAAGAGCAGAGCAAGCTGCCTAAGAGCAGGTGACGACATATCTGTTTTTTTCCGGATGCCAGGTAGTTACCCTGATGTTAGTCTGAGTAAGGCACCAAGGAGGAGTCATAGGCCTGGCGGCGGGTGTGAATTGTGTTGGCAGAGTCGCGATATGTGGTTACCGTTTGGCAAAATGACGAACGTGGTTTGTCTGCCGGAAAGAGGCTAGCTGGTGGCAGGGTGTCCGAGCAATATGCCTAATATGCGTCCTGAGTGCTTCAACGTCAATATGTGTCGTGATGAGGTGGTCACCGGCGATCGCTATAAAAGGCATTGCCGACGCACTACGAGGCAAGCCCAGGCAAATCCGGAGTGCCTGGGACTGAACACTCGGTTCCACTCGTAGGCTTGTTTTCCTTGCATTGGTTCGTGCCGGTGAGCTTTACCACAGGAAACCGAAAAAAAGTACCCTGTACAGCTGTATCATTGCACTGGGAGACATTCCCGATGTCTTCCCTGCAAAAAACTTCAGTAGAATACAGATACAATCTTCTCAGAGGATTCGATGACGAGATTGAAAACACAGTTGACATCAATCATTTGGAAGCGGAAATGGAAGAAGCTGAAGTTTATGAACACCAGATTATTCTAGCGAGGTTGAGAGCGGAGTGTAAGATTGAAGATGCGCAAAACCTCGGCAAAGTCATGTGGAATTGATCAAACAACAGATTTGATCAGAAGCAGAAAACAAAATACTCTCTCCGCCTGCGTGACAAGCATCCAGCCATTACCTGCCGAACAGCAATCTTGTCACACAGAAACTAGATGAGTCGGCCTCGCGACAAAAAGAGGAATATAACACAAACATACAAACCAGGGTTCCAACGACAGAAAAGGCAAACGAAGAACCCAACACCAAAAAACAACCTCCAAGTCTAAACACATCTTCCACTACTTTAGAACTAACGTCCACGGACTGTACCCACGAAGGAAATGATATAATATCTATAACATCTCAGCTGATCCATGTGAAAGACATTTGTTTGATAGGAAACTGGGAAGCTTTTGAATATCACAAAGGTAAGCCACCAGGCGTTAAAGGTTAATGCACGCCAAGTACGACAACTCCACACCAAATAAATCACCGCCAATATGCTTAGAGGTGCCTGGCGGAAGCAAGACATCGCCACTTTTTCAAGCGAGTGGAAACTGAAGGAAAACCGCAA
Organism: Rhipicephalus microplus; assembly: GCF_013339725.1. Taxonomy (NCBI): domain Eukaryota; kingdom Metazoa; phylum Arthropoda; class Arachnida; order Ixodida; family Ixodidae; genus Rhipicephalus; species Rhipicephalus microplus. The sequence goes on from NC_051165.1 coordinate 196,180,580, forward strand.
GGACACAGATGCAAGTCCCAAGTACTGCATTTAGGCTCTCTTCTGAATAGCTACAAACGTCCATGTTGAGGGCGATACGGATGACCCATCTTATTTCACTGAAGAATGGTGAAAGAGCATCAGAGCCGCGTATAAGAGAGAGCAGACTAAGACAGAAAAAGACGGCTGGTGCTTCTGAAGTGAACGAAAGCTAGACAAGGAAATCAAGAAAACTGTCCTAAGCAAGCTACTGAAAAACAACGTGGAAGAGACTTCAACATCATTGCTCATGTGAACTAAAAGTGCTTATTAAAAGTCCACCATGCGAAACACCTTCAAAAGCATGCATTTTAAACAAGGTTTGGAAATATCGCTGGAAGAGCCAGCACAGGATAAAACTTAAATTGTCCTATATTGACCGACTTAGAACTCTCATAATTACCGACAAGTATTGTGTACTTAGAGCATGGGTGTATGTTTAGTGTTCTTCTTCGTCATGCGTCATTATAAAGGTACGGAGGATGTTAAATATTTTATGTAAACGAGGAAGAGGGCAGTATCATCATCAAGATAGTTCAGTGTTCGGAAGAAAGAAGAGGTCAACGAGTGGACTTCGCCACGAGCAGGGCGGCTCGTCCCTCCTTTACCACCATTCACGTCGTTGCTACCCTGTATTCAGACGCTCAGCCACGAGCGTGCCACCGACGTCATTGCTGCCATATGGTCAGACACTCAGCCACGAGCGTGCCACCCAGGTAATTGCTACACTGCAGTCAGATGCTCAGCCACGAGCGTGCCACCGACGTCAAAGCTGCCCTGTGGTCAGACGCTCAACCATGAGTGTGTCACGCACATCATAGCTACCCTATGACCAGACGCTCAGCCAAGAGCGTGCCACCCGCGTCATTGTTACCCCGTAGTCAGACGCTCAGCAACGAGCGTGCCACTGTTGTCGTTACTGCCTTATTGTCTGACACTCAGAAACGAGCGTGCAACCGTGTTCGTTGCCGCCTTATGGTCAGGCACTCAGCCGCGAGCGAATTTTTCCAACTGGCAATGTTCGTGGAACCGTGTAGTAGACGCTCAAGAAACCTGTTCTGGCCTCGCATGACGGCTGCTGCTCCACTCCTAGGGTGAAATCGCTTGCACCTGAAACAGGCTTAATGCCGTTAGTGGTAACGTAATAGTGTTATCGGTAACTTAGTAGTGTATTCGAAACAATTTTAGAACTGTAACGGGTAACGTACCTACTTGACCCATTTCCGGTAACGCGTGGTGTTATGTTACTTTTTCATGTTCTTGGTGCAATTTTCCCAGAACTCACCCCGCCGAATTTTTAGACGCAGCGTCGGGCAGCTGTTAGCTTGCCAGGCATGGTCAAAGAATGCGCGGGCGGAATTGTTTTTCTTTGTAGAAATCTCCAGGTATAAATATCTGAAAGTTGCCTGACACTTTGGAAACTCAAGATGCTTGTGTTGTTTGAGAGTTCTGCGTGCGGGGACATTTCTGACGGTTTATTAGCGTTGCCTAGGAGATATTTCAATTTGGTTTTAGATAAAGGGTGAGGTTCGTCTGAGTATTCAGGTACAATCGATATTTTCTGTGGTTCCACAACAAGTGGCCCCCTCCGGACACTGCAGAGGTGTAGCAAGTGATCTCGACGTCAGAGAACACTTGCGGGACACGCTTCAAGTGGTACCCAGCAAGGACTGGTCAACTTGGTGCAGAAGACTGAGGCGCAAAAAACATAACGTGAAGCATGAAGAGCAGGAGAGAAGACAGAACAGCGCCAAGTATGCACCAACTAGCCCAAAAACAAGTCCTTTTGGACTCGTCACCCCTTTCACTGAATTGTGGGGCTGCTCCCAAGGGACATTTTACAAGCCATCTCACAATGCCTCGTGGAGTACTTTGGAAGAAGTTGATACACCGAGAGAACTCGCTCTTGCTGCACCCGCTGCTCGTTGGCGCCGTGCGAGCACAAAACAAAAAGAACATGGCACCGTTTGTTGATATGGTCTGGACGCACCTGCATGTATATCTACGCATGAAATGTGAAATCAATAACGCGGTCAGTGTAAATAGCAATGGACGGGTGTAAATAAAACGTAGAAGATGAACTGTATGCAGGTTGTTCCTTACCGATACATGGGGTCAAAACATGTTATCTTAAGGAATGTGAGCTGAACACTGAATTTATGATTATTCAACGTTGAACTGGTCATTAGGTGCTATGGCTTTTATCACCATCGTGATTTGATCAGGCAGTTAAAACAAGAAGGCAGAGAAGTTGGACAGCTATAGAGCTTTAAAGAAATTTCTGGAGAAGTCATGCGCTCAAAAGGGGAAAAGTAAACAGATTATAAACGTTTTGAAGACGAAGAAATGGAACTCGAATTTACGTGCGACGTACCTTGCTCTGATAATCCGCGGATTCTTATAAGACGCTTAAGTGTCTCTACGGAGCATGTTTTCTGGCAGTATATTTCGCGTTTTTGAGACCAATATCCAACTTCCTGTCAGTGCATTCAAGTATTGCTCAATGAAAAATACTTGTGCCATATTCACGCTTGGCGAAAAAAACAATAAAAACTGGTTCATTGTATGCATGAGCACTAGTTTCTAGCTGCAAGAAGGCGCGGTGTCCTGCCTATGTCATATTTCATCAGTTTGTGAACAGGTCATACGCACTGCAAAAAAATTAATTCGAACAATCTTCACCAGCGAAAAAACTGAAAATATTGTAGTTTTTCCATGTATACGTTCTGCACAGTCTGAAAGGACGGTGGGAAGCGATACGTGGTGAGCGTTGTGCTCACCGCGCCATATGCTTAGTAACATTTTTTCTAGAGCACAAAAGGTCGCAGCTGGGGTCTGTAGTGCGGAGAGAAAAGTACTATGAGGAGCATTCCGACTATTCTTTCAATTGCTGTGCAAGAGTTGTTAGCTGAATTCTTCTTGCATACATCATACAGGGTGCTTACCAGCGCAAACGACAGGACAGATACGAGACAGTCTCGTCTCTTCTCCTGTCCCCTCCTGCCCTGTCGTCTGCTCTGGTAAGCACCCTTTATGAAGTTATACCAACACGCCCAATCCCACTGTCTCTTGTATACACATATATACATTGCTCACCCTGACCTATCTATCAACGCGTGCCACACATATTATCAAAATTCATAGAACGAAGTAATCTCATCGCACCTCAGATTTTCAGTAATGCAAATGTAATTTCACCTTTGAAGGCCTGGTAATATTGCAGGGTCATGCTAATTAGACCACATGAGAAATCTCAGAAACATATCATAAAGAACACCACACCTTGTTTAAATCGATCAACCTTCGCTATCACTACAACACAAAAACTTAAAGGAGCACTGACATGAAATTCGCTCATGCCAAGATTTTTGCGTCAGCGAGTAGCTATAGACCCCGTAGCAGCGATTCGCGACCTAAAACGCATTGGAGAGATAGGAGAGATAAATAACTATCGTTTTTATTTATTTCTATCACTCGTATCTAGCGCTATTCAAAGTGGTCGGCAATCCCACCATTTTTGGCTCTGGGAACACCACCAGAGGCGCTACCTCGCGGTCACCTCCAGATCACGCCTCAGCTGACCACATCTCTACAGAAAAAAGTGACGCCAGATTCAGCTGCTCCACAAACATTTCGTGTGATAGGTGAACACACTTAGTCATGCCTTGTCACCTGCATTGCTGTCGTCACCATACAAAGTGTCAACTCGGGTTTAATATGACAGTCTCGAGCTTGGAATCCCTGCGATTCGCGGCGTCACGAATTATTTTTGCTTCGATCGACCTTTTGCAGAACAGTGATTCCGAAAGAGATTCCGTTCCAAGCAGCACTGCAGAGGTGCCCATGGATGCACGCTTCAGCCATGTCGGCTCATGTGTCTCAGTCAGCTATATTGGCGGGTTCTGGCGTGCAAAGCATTCAGGTATACGCAGAGGGGTCAATGCAATATAACTATCGCGAATAAGCATCAGCGGAGAGGAGGAGGAAAGAACTTTATTCAGAGTCCGGCGAGTAGATGGGGTGGGCGATTGGCCCCACCTAGGATACGGCCAGGAGCCCTTGAATCCTGGCGGCTTCCTCGGCCCGCTGGACGGCGCACATTTGGTCTTCGAGGACGGAGCTGAGCATTGCGGCTTCCCAGCGCGCGCGAAGGCTGTCAGCAGAGGCCGCATACTTGTTATGAGTACTAATCCCTCTACATTCCCATAACATATGCTCCAGAGTGGCTCTGGAGTCGCAACGCTTGCACCTGTCCGTTTTGTATATATCAGGATATATAATGTGCGATAGTGCAGGATTCGGATACGTCCTAGTTTGTAACGGCCGCCATTTGACAGACTGTTTTTTTTGTTAATTTTTGGGTGAGGGGGCGGGAATATGCCCCTCTGTAATCTATAATGCTTTGTAATTTCATTGTATCTGGTCATTCTGTCTTCCCACTCCCACTCGTCTGCCACGCCGTAATCACCGGAGGAGGTTGGGGCGGCACTTGAGAGGGCAGCTCGGTCGGTGAGCCCTCGAGCTGCGTCATGTACAGCCCCGTTGTTGCTGTCCCTCGCGATGGCCTGATCAGGTGTCCATATAATGTATGTATTTCTGGGGCTTGTTCGGCACCCTTCTTGTAGAATACGTAGTGCCTCCGGGGAGATGCGGCCGTTGGCAAAGTTTCTCACTGCTGTTTGAAAGTCACTGACTATCACGATTGAGTTTGTCTGAGCTACTGCGAGCGCTATGGCTACCTCTTCCGCTCTCTTGGTACTTGTGGTGCGTATCGTCGCGCATGTCGTACAGCGTTTGTTGCTATCGATTACGGCTGCGGTAAACCCCTGTTTGCGCTTGTATCGAGCAGCGTCTACGAAAACTGCGTCCTTGTCATTACCGAACTTTTTTTGTATTTGTTTTGCTCTTGTCTCTCGTCTGGCCTTATTTTGTTCGGGGTGCATGTTTTTTGGCAAGCATGGTATCATCATGGTATCATCATTGGTTTCCTGGTCTCTTTTGGGATGTCCACCTTGACGCCGTGTTGCGTGTGATACGTTATGCCTAGTCGCTCTAGATTATGTCTTCCTGCTCGTGTCTTAGAGAGACGTTCATATTGCGCCGTACGCTGCGCCTCAATAAGCTCATCTATGGTATTGTGCAGGCCTAGCTGTAACAGTTTGTCGGTGCTTGTGCTAATCGGTAGCCCTGTAGCTAGTTTGAATATTTTACGAATGAGGCAGTCTACCTTGATCTTTTCCGTGACTTGCCATTTTAAGTACGGCGCTATGTATACTATTCTGCTTATCACGAATGCCTGTATCAACCTTATCGTGTTTTCCTCCCTCATGCCACTGTGCTTAGTTGCTATCCTTTTTATGAGTCTCATTATATGGGCTACAGTTGCGTCCAGTCGTCTGGGGATTTCTCCATTGTTGCCCTTGGCTTCGATGAGCAGACCCAGTGCCCTGATCATGTCGATTATGGGTATGGTTTTCCATCGGCTGTTTTTAACTGTATTTCTTCTCTATGAGCGAGATCTTGCAGGCAGTTGCCTGGTTTGCGACCTCTGCGAGTAGGTGTGTACAGCAACAGCTCCGATTTTTCCGCAGAGGAGGCTAGCCCAGCAACTTCCAGATACCGCTCAACCGTTTCGACTGCTGTTTGAAGCGTTTCCTCTATTTGACCATCACTACCACTTCTCACCCATAGCGTGATGTCGTCTGCATAATAGTATAATTCAGTCCTTCGTTTGCATGGAGTTTGTTTGGCAGTCCAATTAGAGCCAGATTGAATAACATAGCTGATAATACCGAGCCTTGCGGCATACCTGCACTGCCTATCTCCATTTCCTCCGAAACTAGGTCCCCTATCATAATCTTTGCCTTTCTTCCCGTCAGAAAATTACGCACGTAATTGTACGTCCGTTGTCCCAGACCTAGATCGTTTACCCTTTTTAGCACCGTTGCATGGATTACATTATCAAAGGCCTTCTTGAGGTCTAACCCTAGAATTGCCTTTGTCGCTGTTCCCGAATTATCTACAATCTGTTGTTTTAACTGCAGCATTGCGTCTTGCGTTGAGAGGTTCCTCCTGAACCTTATCATTGTGGGTGGAAGCGCATTTCGGTCCTCGACATAGGTAGTTATCCTCTCCAGAATCACGTGCTCCACGAGTTTCCCCACGCAAGATGTGAGAGATATGTGTCTCAAGTCCGCAATCTGCAATCACTTGCCTGGCTTGGGTATTAACACAATTTTTGCCGTCTTCCATTGTTGCGGAATCTGTCCTTCCTTCCATGATTTGTTAATGAATTCAGTTAACTTAGTTATGGACTCGTCATCCAATTCGCGTAGCGTTTTTTTTTTAGTTATGCCATATGGTCCAGGTGCTGATCTAGTATTGAGTTTTTGCAAGGCGGCCCTCACTTCTGCCTCCCCGATCGTCAGCGGAAAAATAGAATAGGTTTCCTGCATGTCAGGTTCTTTTTTGCGCCTACAGATGGCTCCACCTATCCAACCTCTCGCGGTTAACACGCTATTACCGCTTTTACGTTGACGCAAAGTCTACAGATGAACTAAAATTCAGCGATACATGCGTGTTACTTTTTAGCGATGATATCTTACCATACGCTGTTCCACTTTCGATAGCTTGTGGTCGTCTGTATGTGTAACACATACGTGATATGAAAAGACACCCTCATCGCGCTTTTTCCGTGCTTCGAACTAGGCGACTACAACTCACCTGCAACTCACAACGATACCCCGACATGCTGACCAACAAGCACACGTTTGATCATGCCCTTTTCTTCGCCGTTCTTTTAAAGGTGGTTTTTATCTTGGTAACTACACGAAATCATTCAAGCCGGTGCGACAAAAAATAAGACGCGACGAGTGAGTGCGTTTCGGCGCTTTGGCTCCAGTTGGTGCCACGATAAAAACATTCGGATCGTACACGTCATCGCTACTAGGGCTTCGTCACTCAGGATAGTATTTGTGGAATGTATCACACCGAACACGTAGAATTAGTGCCGATGTCGCAGGGCGCTCTATTTCCCGTTGTTTTTTCTCCTTTGCTTTTCCACACTGTTTCACATCGAATTAAAATATCTTCCACGTGACGGATGCCGTTCAAATTTGGCCAAAAAGACCTATGCATACAGAACGATTGAATGATGGGCACATATTGATCTGAAAATTTGATGTCAGTGCTGATTTACTTTATTAAATGTGAAGCATTTCTTAGCGAATTTGAGCGTATCTATCTATCTATCTATCTATCTATCTATCTATCTATCTATCTATCTATCTATCTATCTATCTATCTATCTATCTATCTATCTATCTATCTATCTATCTATCTATCTATCTATCTATCTATCTATCTATCTATCTATCTATCTATCTATCTGTCTGTCTGTCTGTCTGTCTGTCTGTCTGTCTGTCTGTCTGTCTGTCTGTCTGTCTGTCTGTCTGTCTGTCTGTCTGTCTGTCTGTCTGTCTGTCTGTCTGTCTGTCTGTCTGTCTGTCTGTCTGTCTGTCTGTCTATCTATCTATCTATCTATCTATCTATCTGTCTGTCTGTCTGTCTGTCTGTCTGTCTGTCTGTCTGTCTGTCTGTCTGTCTGTCTGTCTGTCTGTCTGTCTGTCTGTCTGTCTGTCTGTCTGTCTGTCTCTCTGTCTGTCTGTCTGTCTGTCTGTCTGTCTGTCTGTCTGTCTGTCTGTCTGTCTGTCTGTCTGTCTATCTATCTATCTATCTATCTATCTATCTATCTATCTATCTATCTATCTATCTATCTATCTATCTATCTAGCCGCCAACGACTTTTAGCTCTCCTGGCCGTTGCGATAATGGTATCGATATGAAACTTCGTATGACATAGCATGACTGTATGAGGAACATATTTGACTAGTCATGACATGAAAATCATGGCATGTGTGCTATGAATGTCATTAATTACACTTCATGGTCCTGAAGCTCTTGCGGTAGTTTCTTTCACATGGCATGTTGCAAAATTGGTATGGTATGACATGATTCGATGGCGAACACAAGAGACAGACCCTCACACGAAAATCGTCACATGCATGTCATGTAACAACATGGCTACATGCCACGCTCAATGATGCGCTGGCGGCCGTTTCGCTGGCTTCACTTATACCAAATTTGGTATTACGGGACGTGAATAGATGACGAAGGTATGATATTGGTGCAAACGTGATAATAATGAGATGCGTGTCACGTGATAACATGACTACACGACACAGTCAAAGTGCTAATACATTTCGACGGGACGCGGTACGCGTGCTCGCCGGCATTCGCTTTGTCGCGTCACGCCAGCGTTGCCACGCCAGGCACAGGTCCTGCCATATACTCGCAGGCGCGCTCCACGCTGCGTTGCTTTGACGCATGCGCGTTTGAAGGCGTCTGGTGCACGGAGGAACAAAAAAATTGCTGAAGTGGAAGTCATTGCCGAAAAGCGAAGTCGTGCCTCTGGCAAGATGGCGGCTGCGGCGGCCATCTCTCTAAGGGAATGATAAAGTATCACGGTTAAGCGAATAAGAACGGGACGTATCCCTCGCACGCCCAACGAGTCGAATGTGGAAACTTTTTCGGGTCACACAGTGCTCCAAGTCCGTCTTAGTGTTAGTAGTTTTCCTTGGTGAGGCTCCTATTGGAGGCAAAGTTCTTTGGAAGTTCAGTCACCCATACTCGTTTCTGTGTGTTAGTTCGTCGGAAACAACTATCCTTTAATGTACAATTAACGTAGCATTCAGACTAACACATCAAAGCCACTTGATCTCTAAATGGGCACTATCGGAAAAGAGCATGTTTCCGCCATCTTGACAGTGGCAAAAGCTAGCTTCGCTTCTGCTGGCAAGGCATTGCGGGAGCTTCCACTCCAGCTATTCTTCTTTATCTTCCTTGGTTCGGTGTCCCTCCGTCATGAAAGCAGGGAGACGCAGTTTTCTCTGGGTAACGCATCGGCGCGAATTCCGCGCCGGTCGCTGTCGGGCCGCGCCGACGGATGCTGGTCGCGCCTGGCATCAGACTGTAAGTGAAGTGAAATGAACTTTATTTGGTCCTGAATGGCTGGTCAGACACCCTTTTAAGGGGTGTCTGCCGTAGTTGCCGGCCGCATCCATGCCGGGACTGGAAGACCGTGGCTCTCCGCTCGTTCGCAGGCCTCCTGGACTGCCGAGTATTGGACTGAGAGTTCGGGGCTTTTAGGAACCCTCTCCCAGTGTTCTTCTGTGCTGAACTTTGCGCCATGTAACGCCGGGATCTGCCAGAGCATGTGAGCGAGTGTGTAGTTATGTGCCTCACAACTAGGGCATACTAGAGTTATGCCATCAGCAAAGTGGCTGAATGTGCTACGAGTTGGGAATGAACCTACCTGTAGCATCCGAAGAACCGATGACTGTCACCGAGTGAGCTTGGATTGCGGAAGCGGGTACCTCCGCCTAGACAACTGATAATGGGACGTCACTTCGTTAAAGGTGCAAAGTGGATCTTTAAAGTTATCCGCGAACCCACCTCCGTACCCGCCCGGACCGCCGCGGCGCGTGATTTCTCGCGCACGGTTGTGGGCAAGTTTGTTGACGTTAAGAAGAGTCGAATGCACCTCTGAGCCCGTGTGGGCCGGAAACCAGGTGATTGTGTGGTGGCCTACTACACCCCTGGAATATAGAATAGCGGCAGCCTTCCTAGAGAATACCCCCGAGGCAAAGACCCGGGCGGCAGCCCTAGAGTCATTAAATATTTCTGGACGCGAAAGGTACGTCATCGCCAAGGCTATCGCTACCTGCTCTGCTACGGAGGCAGACGCTTTCCTCACGGAAGCTGAGTTGAGTACGTGACCGCGATGATCAACGACTGCAGCTGCAAAACAATCGGAGCAGCCGTACTGCGCCGCATCGACGAAAGCTACACTGCCCTTAGCCACGAAATCAAGGAGAGACTTGGCCCGTGCCTTTCGCAGGCCGACATTGTACTGTGGACGAACGTTACGCGGGAAGGGTGCCATATCGTACGTGCCCTTCACTGTTTGTGATAAGATCTTCTGTTCCTCCCCTGCCGTATTACGATATCCCAGCGACTGTAGGAGACGCTGCCCAGCTTTCGTGGAGGAGAGTCGCGCGACCTGAGCTAGTGTTTGTGCCTCGGTCACCTCCGTGAGGGTGTTGTGCATGTCCAGACTTATTAGTCGGTCCGTGCTGGTGCTCATAGGTAGGCCTAGTACCCTATTGATGCTTTTACGCAATAAAATGTCGAGTTTACCCTCCTCGCGTTTGGACCAATTTAGCGAGGATTCCACGTATTTATTAGGGCTCATCAGGAACGATTGGAAGAGCCAAAGTATATTGCTCTCCCTCAGCCATCCCCTGCGGCTTGAAACCCTCAGTATTAGTCTGAGCATGTTCTCCATTTTGGAGGTGATGTGAGCCAAAGCCTGTGAATTTCTGCCGTTAGATTCAAGAAGAAAGCCTAGCACCCGAATACAATTGACTCTTGGAATCGACTGCCCATTCCGTGTGGTTATAGTAATCCGCACCTGATCAAGCAGTGACGCGTTCTTTCTGCCGGGTAGAACTGGTCGATATAGAAGCAACTCCGATCTAGAGGTGGATAGCTGGAGCCCTGTACCCTGCAGAAAACGTTCTGTCATTGACAAAGTAGATTGGAGCGCCTGCTCCCCTTCAGCATCCGAACCGCCCATGCACCAGACTGTAATTTCGTCGGCATATAAGGCATGGTTGGTATTGGCTACAGTGGAGAGGTGCTCCGAGAGGCCTTTCATGGCTATGTTGAACAAAATGGGTGAAATTACCGCTCCCTTCGGCGTGATCCTCGCACCCAGGGTGAATGTCTCCGATTTTAATGCGCCAATCTTTATGGTGGCTCTGCGGTCCGTGAGGAAGGCGCGAACATAGGCGTGAAATTTGGGACCTAATCCCATGCGCTCTACCTGTTCCAGGATAAGCTGATGTGAAATCGTATCGAAGGCCTTGGCGAGATCAAGGGCCAATATTCCTCGCACATCTCGGGCGTGTCGATCAATAATTTGCTTCTTAATCAGCAGCATCACATCCTGGGTAGAGAGACCCGGCCGGAAAATTGCCATGTTGTACGGAAACAGTTCCTTATCCTCAATATACCTTTATATTCTGTTGTGCACCACATGCTCCATCACCTTTCCCACGCAAATAGTGAGTGAAATGGGACGGAGGTTCTCCATGGCGAGTACCTTGCCCGGTTTGGGAATGAGTCTGTATGCCAGGCCTCATGTACGCGACCTTCTGCCCAGAGGATATTGACCTCCTCGGTTAATTTAGCGATTTACTTTCCGTCAAGATTGCGCAGCAACCTGCTTGTAACGCCGTGTGGACCAGGGGCTGAGTGGCTATTAGGCGCATGAAGTCCCTTTTCGATCTTAAGGTTCGTAAAGGGCGAGTTGATTTCCTCGAGTGGCCTTCCCTGGTAGACTGGGTAATCCCAGTCCCCGGAGGGGCCAAGCGAAAGATATAGCTCTGCCAAATCCTTGAGTAAAGTGGTGTCAGTGACTCCACTAGTCCGCTGTGCTTGAACTAAGCAGTCGATTGCCAACCTCTGATTACTTTTGGAGTTTGTCTGGTCGAGTAGTACCTTCAACAGGTTCCATTTACCTCCGATGCGCGTCTGCCCATCTACTTTTGAGCAAACCTCGTTCCACTGCTGCCTAGAAAGCTCCTGGCAATATTCTTCAATACATTTATCGAGAGTTTAAGCTCAATATAAGGGTGGCTAAGCGGCACTATTTTGAAAAACTTGGAAACAGAATAAAAACTAATTCAAAGGCGTTCTGGCAATACATGAAAGGCTATGGAGCAGACCCCTCGGGTATCACCAAAATTGTCTTTGTGGTAAAGCCTATGAACAGTGGGTTGTCCTTACGAGTGATCTTGTTGAGGCGTCGGTAGTCCACACAGAACCGCCCTTCTTCGTGACGAGAACGACAGGAGATGCCCAGGGGCTGCTAGAGGGGCGAATAACATCGCGGCGAAGCATGTCGTCGACTTGCTCGTTGATTATACGGCGTTCTGTGGGAGATACGCGACATGGACGTTGCCGCAGCGGTGGCTCTGCGCCTGTGTCGATGCGATGCGTAACGGTGGATGTGCGGCCGAGAGAAGGTTGGGCGACATCGAAAGAAGAGCGGAATTCTTCCAACAGGCCCAAAAGCTGGGAACGCTGGCCCGGCGTAAGGTTGTTGGGTATGGAGGGACCGAATACATCATCGGATGATGAAGAAGATGTCGAAACAGCACTAAGCGTACAGGAACTTGAGCAGTGCATGTCATCGGGTTGATCCAAAACTTGCGCGTCTTCGATGGGTTCCGCGCTGCCGAGACATTCGTCTCGCACCAACGTAACGCCGTATGGAGATGAGTTCACAACAAAAATAGTGGTGCTGTCTTGAGTGAGTTGCACGGTCGCGAAAGGAACCAGCAAGCCTTTTCTTATGAAAACACGATGATATGGCGAGAGGAGTGCAGCGGTGTCAGAAAGGCTTGCGCAGTAGAGCGACACCGCCACGGACGAGTTTGCAGGCACTTGAGTGTCGTCTCTGACGAATAACTTGCTTGCAGCAGATGGACTGTTGGCCGGCGTCAAAGAAGAGAATTGCGTGAGTTCTATTTCTGCTGGTGCGCAATGAATGACGGCGTCGTGGCGGGAGAGAAAATCCCATCCTAAGATAACGTCGTGTGAGCATGAAGAAATTATTATGAATTCGATCGCATACATCACGTCCTGAATCATAAGGCGGGCTGTGCACATCGCTGTAGGGTGAATACTTTGGGCGTTGGCTGTACGGAGGGAGAGCCCGCAAAGCGGCGTGGTCACTTTGCGCAGTAATCGGCTAAGTTTTACGTCCATCACGGATACGGCGGCTCCAGTATCTACAAGGGCAGATGCACGAACGCCATCCACAAGCACGTCTGTCACGTTCGAAACCTCCTTGCGTTCGACCGGCTTTCCTGAGGGCTTGCGCAGTTCTACAGCGTCACAGCCCTTGCCTCGTGGACTGCGACGACTAGTTTTCCTGGTCGCCCTCGAGTGGACGTGGCCGCATCGGCGACAGTGAGCGACGCCGTGGAGATGGTGAACGGCGGGTAGATGGAACGGGGCGGGACGACGGTGACATAGGCGGCGGTTGGTCATAAGAGCGGCTTGATTGGCTGGGAAAGTTGGAGGCGACCTGCGGTTGCTGCACACGATTGCAATAGCATGCTACATGACCGACGCAACCCCAAAAAAAGCAGATGGGGCGATTGTCAGCAGTGCGCCATCAGTTCGCGGGTCCCATCCATGTCGCAGAACGCGATGGACGAGCCGGCTGCTGAGTGCATGGTAGGTGGCACTCGGGGCACGTGGGTGACGCCGGCGTATGTAGGCCTCGCGACGGTGTCGGTGTAACTTAGGAAAACAGCGACAGAAATCGGTGGGGGCGGCCTGGCGACAACTTGGGCGTAGCTGAATGGCGCAGATGCAGGAGGCGGCTGGTGGTATTCAGGGACGACCTCCGCGACCTCTTCAATAATGAGGAGTTATTAGACGACACTGAGAAAGCTACCTGTTTAAACAACTACTTACATTCCATACACTTGCCGAAATATAGCTCCAATGCTTCGCAATTCACAAGTTCCGCGCCGAAAATGCAATCAGTAGAGTTAAGTGTGAATGGAATTAGGGCATTACTAAACAAACTTACCGGTAATAAGGCAATTGGACCGGACGGAATCCCACCTCGAGTCTTAAAGCAGTGTGCTGAGTCAATTTCTCTTTACCTGCACGTAATCTACATAAAGTCTTTGTCCTCCGGTGCCCTCCCAGACGACTGGAAAATTGCACATACAGTTCCTATTCATAAAAGTGAGTCCAAGAAAGACGTAACCAACTATAGACCTATTTCACTTACGTCCATACCCTGCAAGCTATTAGAGCATATTCTGTATAAAGAAATAATGGCACATTTATCAACAAACAACTTGCTGGCGTCTCAACAACATGGTTTTCGTAAGGGCTTATCTTGTACAACACAATTAATTGAATTTAACCATGATTTAGTACCTGAAAAAGACAATAGTGGACAAATCGATTGCGTTTTCCTGGACTTCCAAAAAAGCTTTCGACACTGTGTCGCACTCTTTCTTTTAAGTAAGCTTGCTGCGCTAAACATTGACCGCGAAGTTCTGGTGTGGATAGATAATTACCTTTCAGGCCGCCAACAGTGTGTAGTATTAAATGGCAAAAAAATCAAGTTTTGTAAACATCACTTCTGGAATGCCACAGGGCTCAGTCCTAGGGCCACTTTTATTTTTAATATATATAAATGACATTTGCTCAGGAATTGATTCTAATATACGGTTGTTTGCAGATGACTGTGTCTTGTACAGAAAAATTAGAAATGAGAGTGATGTCACCTTGCTCCAAAGCGACTTATCGCGCATCCAAGAATGGTGTTCAAGGTGTAAAATGACATTAAATGCCAATAAATGCATTCATGTTACTTTCACGCGTAAAAAACCAAATTAGCTTCAGAGTATGTAATCTGTAATACTATAGTAACACAAAAACCGCTTTACTAATATTTAGGTGTAACTTTTTCAGCCGACTGTTGTGGGGTCTCGACCAGCCCGCCTTTGCGAATCAGGCTCGCCGTGCTTACCCGCGTTATGTCTGCTCCGCGTGAGTTCTGTCCGCTGACGCTTTTATCAGATACCGCATTGCTCGAGAACAGGGCCAGTACCCCCCTTGAGCATCACAGTCGCACATCCTCACTTGTCACAAGCCCCACGTTGGGCGCCAGTGTGGGGTCTCGGCGAGGCGAACGAGCGCATCGCCACGCCACGTTCTTGGAGTGAACGGACACAGTTGACGCGGTCCGGTACAAAGCACACAACATGCAATTATTAACTAATTTAGACGACGATATCTTCCGCCATATGTTACATCAGTTTTAATTCCCACGCTACCATACAAACAACATAACGCAGTGACAAACTAAACACACAATAACATGATAAACACACACTAACACACCCAACACACTAACACATACCCAAGGCGGCGTCGCACACGCCTGACTTTCCACGTGGGACCCCGGCGCGAAGCCCGCGGTGCCGAGCACCGGGGCCCACGCTACACACAACCATTCGCGGCTGCCGCCACGCGCAGAAGAGGCTCGCTCAACTCTCGCCTACCACCAGGCCCACCTTCCGCCAGGGGCCACCGCCGGCGCTACCACTCTACCAACAGTGGTACTCAAAGCGAACACAGCGCCATCTATCGCCCGGCGGTGGTCACCACCAAAATAAAGCCTTGGGGCGAGACACGCGCGCCACGCGGCGCAGACAACTTTACAGGGGGGGGGGGGTGTCAGCACCCCCACATTCCCCCAACCTTAAATCAAACCATATCCCGAAATCAAAAATTAGCTACACAAGCTTTAACCAAAAAAAATGATATCGCACGACCATAATGTCCTTGCACCACGACACCGCCGCTGGTCGACACTACTGCACTGTCCGGCTAGACTTCACCTCAGTACCGGCCCCGCAACAGCAACGTTGCCGTCGGCGCGACGATCCGTCGCTAGCGCTGACACGTCTTCCAGTTGCGACCAGCACTCGCGAGGGCGCCGGACGGCAGGCAGTTGCGCAGGTCCCAGACATCTCCATCGCCCGACCTCACGACCGCATTCCTGGCCAGCGATGCTGACGATGTGCTGGACAGCCCGCCGTGGATGACATCCCTTCCGCTGAATACATCAATAACAACAAAGAAAACTTGAAAGAAAACAATCGAGCCGGTCCTCGGGAAGGGAGCTTCGAGCTTTTCGTCCACGTGGTACGTTAGTCAGTACTGCTAGCTAATACATCGGTGGCGGCCGAGACGCCCATCAAAATAAAACAAAGATCACTTTTCTAACTCGTGCTCACAAAAAAAAAGTGAGGGAAGCAGAGCACAACACCTCAACGCCCCGATCCACCTAGTTGTGCCACGTGTGACAGGCGGCTGCGCAGAGCCTTAGGCCTAATGGGTCGCTCGGCAACAACCGGCATTCACCCAGCCTAGGCGAAGAAGAGGCAGCCGCGAGGAGACGTCCACTCTGTGAGGTGACCCTATCGCTCGCCGCACACAGCAGCCTACCGAGCGATCGACGTCCACCGCCCCGGGCGGTGTCACAACGCCCCGGCGCCGAGCCGCAATCACAACGCCCCGGCGCCGAGCCGCAATACAAGTCAGCAACGACGCCCGGCTCCCTGAGCCCAAAGAGATAGAAGAAGCTATTTACAGAAAATCGGACCACCCACGAGGCTTCCGTACTCACTCACTTCGGACCTGGCCTACAAACCACGTGCTCAAGGCCTTGCTCACCCCAGGATGCGGACCGCATGGCTCTCGTCCTAATTTAACAACGTTTTTGAAAACTAACAACAACAAAAAATAACAACACTTGCGAGCAAAAAAATAGAAAGTCAACCTGCCGACAAATTCAAACACGTTACAAAACCAATCTCCTCGCATCTCAACAAAGCACACCACCGACGCTAGCAAAGAAGTCCCCCTCTAGGCCTACTCTACTCCGGCTCTAACAAAATCCCTGTATTGAGCCGCAAAAACTGTCGTCCGATACTCCAAGAGCCCCACGTTGGGCAGCCAGTGTGGGGTCTCGGCGAGGCGAACGAGCGCATCGCCACGCCACGCTCTTGGAGTGAACGGACACAGTTGACGCGGTCCGGTACAAAGCACACAACATACATACATTTATTAACTAATTTAGACGACGATATCGTCCGCCGTATGTTACATCAGTTTTAATTAATACGCTACCATACAAACAACATAACGCAGTGACAAACTAAACACACAATAACATGATAAACACACTAACACACCCAACACACTAACACATACCCAAGGCGGCGTCGCCAACACCTAACTTTTCACGTGGGACCCTGGCGCAAAGCCCGCGGTGCCGAGCACCGGGGGCCCACGCTACAGACGCCGTTGTCAGATAGGAAGGAGACGCGGCGCCGAAACGCTTTGTCCCAGAGTCACACTTAACTCATCAACCCATCATCATCCTACGTCTGTCCCGGCGTCGCCTCCCCGCAGGGTTGTGTGGGGGGAAGATTTGTTTCGGGCAGACGGCCATGCCCTGGCAAGGGGGCCACCGTTCGGCGCCAGGCGCCAAACAGACGCGGCCTGCCTCCCGGCATACAAGCCTGGGAGGCCAACCGTTCGCGGCAGCCGCCACGCGCAGAAGAGGCTCGCTCAACTCTCGCCTACCACCAAGGCCCGCCTTCCGCCAGGGGCCACCGCCGGCGCTACCACTCTACCAACAGTGGTACTCAAAGCGAACACAGCGCCATCTATCGCCCGGCGGTGGTCACCACCGAAATAAAGCCTTGGGGCGAGACACGCGCGCCACGCGGCGCAGACAACTTTACAGGGGGGGGGGGGTGTCAGCACCCCCACACTGTTCACGGAATGCACACGTTGATTCAGTGGTTGCGAAGGCCGCCAAGTCACTAAATTTTATACAGCGCAGCCTGACACAAACGCCGGCATGTTTGAAATCAACGGCGTATTCAACATACATTCGCCCTATGCTTGAATACGCCTGTGCCGTGTGGGACCCCTGGCAAAGTACTTTAAGTTATAAACTTGAAAAAATGCATAATAGAGCTGCAAGGTTTGTCCTAAGCCGGTACTCAAGAAATGACTGTTGCACCAATATGAAAAATGAACTAGGGTGGGAATTACTCTCATCGCGTCGAAAGAAACTGCGGCTAAAGCTTCTGTACCAAATATTTCATGGTAAAACAGGCATTCGAAAAGGAAAGTACCTTCACAGTCCTCATTATATCTATTCGCGAAATGATCATTGTTTCAAGATATTAGAGTACCGTACCAGATCTAATTTGTATGCTAATTCGTTTTTTGTTCGTTCCATTAGAGAATGGAATCACTTATCAAATGAACAAGTGTGCTGTATTAATGAAGATGTCTTTTTCTCGACATTGTAACCCCCCTGCTGCAGGGCCTTCGGGCTAAGCGGGTAATCATTGAATAAAGAATAAAGAATGAAAAAATTATTAAGCAGAACTATGCGTTTTCGGAGCCTCCTATTTAGCTTTTGTGTTCGCCATTTCTCAACCAGCGATTTTTTAGCGTCCAATAAATGCGCAAGACGCGAATCCATCGTATCCACCTGTAAGTCGGTTTGAACAGTTTCGGTGGCGAGCAGCTCATCCTCCGTGAGTCGAGAAAAAAATTACTCTAACATGGCATATTCTGTCTCATCAGCTTTCCGACGCTTCCTGAACTCGTTTCAGTCCGTCACCCTGTACTCTTTAGGTGGAGCCGCCCGGGTTTCTTGCGTGACTGCGAGGATGAAGTGATCACTTCCCAGGCTTTCCTGCAAGTTAACCCACTGAACTTTCCCCGCACTTCTGATGAATGCCAGATCCGGAGTGGTGTCTCTTGAAACGGAATTGCCCATCCCGGTTGAGAACTGAGGGTCCGTGACCAGCTCCACGGAACAGTCTGCCATAGCTTGAACGCGGCTTTTCCCTTTAACAGTGGCTTCTAGATAACCCCAGGCTGGGTGAGGTGCGTTAGTCACCGATAGCTACGAGCGGTGACTTGCCTGCAAGGGCAGCTGCCTTAGCGACCACCGAGGAGAACGCCTGCTTGTGATTTCGAGGGCTGCTGTAAACATTCAGTACGAATATGCTGCACTTAAGCCAATTATTCAGAATAATTTCAACCAGCTCAGCCTCCAAAGTAGAGTTGCCGAGCGCAAACGTGTGCTCTAAAAACGCACATTTGTTCGAAACCAAGACAGCCAGACCATGTTGACGCACCCCCCTAAACGATATATATCGATAGCCGGGCAAGGCAACCGACGCGTCAATGGTTTCTTGTAAAGCAATCACATGCGGCTGAACTGCCGAAGGAGCAATGTACTGCTGGAGGGAGGCCTTATGCTTCCAGAACCCCGCGCAGTTCCACTGCCAAATGACGAACTCAGTTGCGGTTGGAGCCATGGCTGCTGCTACTGGTTTGCCGACTTAACGGCACGTACATATCGACGGGAGCCTGATCCATTGGCGTACCGGGGCGCGCAGAGAAAACAAGTGAAACAGGCGTCACCGGGACAAAATAGTTCCCGCCTGGAGCGAGTCTCCTTTCGATCATGGCAACTTTACATGCTACGAGGTCAAAGAGTTCCGCCTGCCGTGCTACCGCCTTTTGTAAATCTTTGATTGCTCCCAAGACGTCCAAGTCGGAAGGCGCCACTACCTCTCCTTCCGCACCTATCTTTTTCTTAGCCAGTCGCGGCTCTACTGACGAAGACCGCACCGGGGCCTGTGCTGTATTTTCGAGAGCTTCAAACTCGACCCTCATCTGCTGAAGCTGCGCTTTAAAGCTAGCATTTTCTTGAAGTAAGAATGCAATTCTAGGGTCTTCTTTTTGCTCTTGCAGTGCCGCGTGCGTTACCTGTTCTGGCTGCTGCACCGGGCTTGGCTTAGCATGATCCGCCCAATTCTTGGGAGCTTCTCGGAAGCGTAGCCTAGAGTGGGAGCGCCCCATGGAGTGGGCGCGCCTCTTGGAGCGAGAGCGTTCTCTTGAGCGACTGCGACTCTTCTTAACAGCTGGTGAGGGAGAGCGCATTCTCGAGGTTGGTGCCATGCTCGAATCCCGTGACGTCAGACCCTCTTGGTGCTGCCTGCGTTTCTTGGTGGCCTTTCTACGCCGTCTTCGTCACCTTGCCAAGTAGCGAATTTGGAATCAATGCTGGCAGAACTTGTTGGACGTTAGATGTGCCCCCGTTCCCTTGCACAAGGCACATGTCGGCTGGCATTGGTGAGCGTTCTCAGAATCGTTGACAGCACACCCGCAGCCCACTTTCTTCGTCGGTGTAGCGCAGACATCGGCACGATGGCCGAGAGCTCCACATCTATAACAAACATCAGTCTGTCTCCTGTACAAAGTACACCGTAGCATGCTCGAACCACACATAACATAGTTGGGTACCTTGAGACCACTGAAGAGAACGACGACGGTAGTCGTTTCCTTGATGCGATGCACCTCCATGGCTTTAGGTTTGCGCTGGTTGACGATCATCGCCGCCAACTATCGCTCATCGATGTCCACGTCGACGCCTCGGATGACACCTTTGTAGGTATCGTCGGAAGTGGCCGTGTAGGCCGAAACGTGATACTCAGTGGAGCCAAGGCGGATTAGTCGCAGCGCCACGTAGGCGCCCGCGTTGCGGGACGCTGGCGTAGAGACCACAACGATATTCTGAGTTATGTTCGGGCAGACGATATCCTTCAGTGTTTCTTCCGGGGACAGTTTTGGTGCCGTCTCCAGGGCTTGGGCTAGACGAATCAGGCTAACCGTCTTGAGATTCAGGCCTTCTTTCGGTCGGACTATGACTCGAATATGGCTTCTCGGCAATCGGGGAAGCCGCGATGCGGCTCCAAGACGACGAACGACGCCATGTGCGTTGGCCGTGCGATGGCCAGCCGTTGCACCACTTTGAGAAGAAGCAGTCGCTTGTTGGAAAGAACGCTTATTCTTGCCTAAAGCAGTCTGCCGCCCAGGCGTGTTAGCGTCTTCTTGGGAAATAACTTCCCGTCCACCACCATCACCTCCGGCATGATGCCGTTTCGTCGGCATGGGAGGATGCCCGGTCGAAGAAAATTCATTAAAAACGGTAAAAAATGGGCCTACCAGGTAAAACATTGGCTCGGTAGAATCCTCTCAATGACATCTGTCGAACGGTGTACAATTCCGGAGGATTGAAGCAATACTCTGTCAGCAATCATTCGAAGACGACAGGAGGAGAAGGAGTAAAACATTATTCATCCCAAGAGGGAAAGGTGTGGTGGTGGAGTGTCAGAGGAGCCTACCCAGCGTAGATCCCCCGCTACCCTCTTGGCCCAATCAAGATCTGGTCCTGGACTTCGGGCGCCGAGCTGCACATAGCAGCCTCCCACTGCTACTTACTATTAATGTGTACAGAATTGGGTGGTGGGTTTCGAGTACACCCCCACATGATATGGTCTAGGTTAGCTCTTTGTTGACAGAAAATGCACAAAGGGGAGGGATATATCACAGGGTGTATAAGATGGCGAAAAGATGGGGTAGGAAACGTATGGGTCGGTAACTGGCGCCATAATATTTCATGGTAGTGCGAAGCTCCCGCAGTGTCTCTCGCCGACGCAAGAGCTCAGAAAGACACGTCCGTTCACACTGGACGCTCGAAAGAGACTCCCCATCAGACTGTAGAGTGCTCGCGTATTTACAACGTAGTGTCGCTGGTCCTAGCGTGCGAGCGCGTCAACACTACATTGGAGTAAAGAATTGGGCCCTTCATGACGCACTCGCGGCCATTTTGCTAGCTGCACATATACCAAATTTGGTGTTACGTGATGTAAACGGATGACCAAACGGGTGACCAAACTTCTTCTCGTGGGACGCACGTGACAATATGACTGGTGCAAACGTGATAATTCTGACACGCGTGTCATGTAAGAAAGTGACAGAACACCACGCTGGTAGCGTGCTCGCTACCGTTTCGCTAGCTCCACATATACTAAATTTAACATCACATCACGTGGATAGATGACGAAGGTAAACAACACATTAAAACATGATGATCATGACACGAAGTCATGTATTCGATCATTTACCTCCACCTCGTAACGTTGTGGTGATCTTAAAGTGCCATATCAACCTTTCTTATTCATGCTTTGCATATTATCGATTCCCACTGTACGTAGGACCGGCCAATTTTTTATTTACTTGTAAAGACGCGCCTCAGTTGTTAATCTTCTTGGACCTTTTTGTGACATGCGCGAGGAACCCCCATATTTTATATATTTTCGTCAACTCGTTCGATAATCTTTCAGTCGTGAGTAAGCGTTTCCAGGCGTGTATATTTTTTTCCAGGTGGTACTTCTTTCCTTTCGTGCTGTAGGTTTTATTACATTCTGCAGTTACAGTTACAAGGGAAGTTGGTAGATGCATATGCTGCGAGTGGCCCTAAGTGGTCTAGTCAATCTATTTTCTTTTACGAAATTACACTGATCTCTAAAGCACTCTTTATATACACCATAACCGTACAGTTTACTCGTAAACGTCCTCAAAGAACAATGATTCCTAATGCCGTGAAATTATGGGCAGTGCTTGCACCCTCAGGGAACCAAGTTGTACTGTTTTTACGTATTCCGAAGGTGGATTGACGCCAAAGGACAACAATAGTTAACTGACGCTTCTTATTCGCTCAGCTTGTTGATCGCGAACACAAGTCCAAGTCATAGACTGGCCCTCACACCCAAACACTGCTGTTTTGTGAGTGAATCAGGCAGTAATGTATCACACCTTGCCGAATTCACCTGATCGGAAAAGCGCTGGCACGGATCAAAGGGAAAGGTGAAGTGTCAGGCCCTTGCGCTCATCGCGGCTGCTGCTGCAGCCTACCAACTTTTCTCATAAGCGCTTGCGCGCCCGTTGGTCGGGCTTGGGTGCTTGAAAAAGATCTATTTAGGCTTGGCTGCGTACGCCAGCTGTGCTTTGCTTTTAGCTGAGGGAGACACGCTTGAAGCACCCCCATCATTTCATTCTTCACCACACGTATGTCTTTCGGCCCGTTCAGTGTCACCAAAGCTCGAGCGCACGTAGTCTCATGCGCCGCCGCAATGTGGAGCGCTCGTTTCTTATCATATAAGCGGTCATTTCGAGCTGACGCAATTTGCTATGCAAATTGTTAGATCATTTATTCTTCAATTTCGGTATTACCAGACGTAAATCATGCATTCGATATTTCCATATGGCACAATGGTGGGCTACACGACTGTCACGTCACGCTCGCTTTTTTCTTTTATGACACCACCATTGAGAGAAAAAAAGCTTTAGCGAGCGTCGAGTGGAACACTTGTATTCCAATCGCAGTCAAAAAAAATTAGACCCACGTATGGTGGAAATCACTTGTATGCGAAGCAAGAATGCGAAGGTTGATGTGTCACCTTAAGATAAGCACAACGTTACGAGAAAACCTAAATTATGCCGTGCATGACTTCCAAGTCATGATTATCATGTTTGGACGTCTGATTTACCTTCGTCATGTATTCACGTAGCGTGGTACCGAATTCGGTATATGTGGAGCTAGCGAAGTGAACGCAAGCATGCTATGAGCGTAGCTTAATTGCAGTCATGTTTCACACCACAAGCATAAGATGATTTCCAGGTTAGCGTCTGTCACTTATGTTTGCCTTGCAGTCATGTTATGCCATAGCAATTTTGGTATTGATACCTATATAGAAGCGCCCAGGAGCGCTAAACGTCGTACGTAGGCGAACACAGACAGACAGACAGACAGACAGACAGACAGACAGACAGACAGACAGACAGACAGACAGACAGACAGACAGACAGACAGACAGACAGACAGACAGACAGACAGACAGACAGACAGACAGACAGACAGACAGACAGACAGACAGACAGACAGACAGACAGACAGACAGACAGACAGACAGACAGACAGACAGACAGACAGACAGACAGACAGACAGACAGACAGACAGACAGATAGATAGATAGATAGATAGATAGATAGATAGATAGATAGATAGATAGATAGATAGATAGATAGATAGATAGATAGATAGATAGATAGATAGATAGATAGATAGATAGATAGATAGATAGATAGATAGATAGATAGATAGATAGATAGATAGATAGATAGATAGATAGATAGATATAGATAGATAGATAGATAGATAGATAGATAGATAGATAGATAGATAGATAGATAGATAGATAGATAGATACGCTCAAAGTCGCCGAAGTTCGCTAAGAAATGCTTTGAACTTACGTTGTGGGCGCGGCGCACCACCGAGTAATCTTCAAAACGAGCCATGGAAACTGCAACGCCACGCTCTTTCCTACTTTCATTTTTTGCTCCATGGCTGGAATTCAAGGTGGTGACGTGACGCTCGCTCCTAGTTTCTCTCGTCACACCACAATGAAGGAAAAAACCCAGAGGGAGCGTTACGCGGCAGTCTTGAAATCTAGCCACGGTATAGAAGAAAACGCGGTGGGGCCGCCACGGGGCAATCTTCAAGACCAGCCATAGAAACTCTCACTTGACTCTCTCTACTAACTTTATTTTTTGCTCCATGGCAGGGCTTCAAGGTGGTGGCGTGACGCTCGCTCCTAGTTTCTCGCGTCACACCACAATGTAGACAAAAAACTTAAAGCGGTCGTGAAGAGTTTTTCAAGATTTTCTAACTATGTTAGTATTCACAATACTGGCCGTCCTTTCAATCCTTCACCTAGACTAGTGTGATCGTTAGGGCTTACGGAATAACTAAAAAAGCGCAACTTTGGTTTCATAGCTGACGTTCCCGACGACTGTGCAACTGTGCAGCTGACGTCAATTTAAGACAGCCAATGAAAAGTCTCTCTCGTCAACAAAACATGGCGACGCAGCCATGTTTTGAGCCCTATTCGACCATGGTTCATAACATCATATTGTTTCGATTGGGGCGCTGTCTCTACATAACAATAGCATTTAGGGTCCATGGTTTCATAGACTTCCGGCAGCAAGTGGTTGGAACATACGGAACTATTCTGTGCCCCCATACCATCGGGGCCATCGCGGTAACATCGCACGATGGTACATTTTACTGATTTACCGAGCATGTTGCCTTCCATGCGCACTCTCTAGCCCAAGTGGCCCCTGCTTCACCATCGGGGTTCCCAGTTTCAAAGACAGTCGCCAAATGCCACAAGCGGAAAGCAAGAAACAAAAACAGGCAGGTTGGCTACACTGTGCTGGCGAAGGGGGAGTAAAAGGTTATAGAAAATATATGTTACAAAAAATGATGCTGCAAAAGAAGGAAAACTACAGGGAAAGAAAAACGACACTGTTTGAAGTCTGTCTTCAAGACCAGTCGTCGTCAAAAAACATTAGTAATACGCTTTGAAAGCCTTCTTGATTAAAGACGCCTTCGGCCAGTGTCACAGAATCCATTTTCTCGACAAAAGGCGATCATACAGTCAATCTAGCGCACTAGAAAGTTCTTGTGATGAAGCATTGACACAGGTGCACTCACACCCATCACTCACGTTGATGTCGTATCGATTGACGGAACACTTGATTCTGCGCACACTTTCAGTCAAACGAAGATTCGGGGAAATGGTCCCCTATTATTGTTTATTTAATAGTGCGAGAAACCAGGCACACCTAAGTGAATGAGGTGGAACGGGTGTTAAATTACACAAAAATTTCATGCTGAAGGTAACTGAAATAATTTGCACTCTCTATTTTCTTTGACGTCTGATTCCAGTTCTCTTGATTCTGGCATCTCAAAGGGTGAACTTGGAAGATCTTCACTCCCATTTTCAAGGTGGCGTAGTAACAAAACAACAGCAGCGAGGCCTGCCGCCTTCGTTTGTCGAAGTGGCAATCCTAACCTTCGTCATAGGTAAGACTTCCATCGCGAAGATTCATCAAGAATGCGATCCCATTTAAGGCACCGTTTACAACTTATTACATTTTACTGGCATTTTGTAACTCCTCAATCACTTCGCAAGCCAGTTTTTCGGGCAACTTGCCTTATACTTATTAAGCCTTTATCTAGCGCTCATTTGTTAAATATATATGACTTTCTTTAAGGAGTAACAATATTTTCGTACAATTATTTCCATTTTCAATATCAAAATACTCCTATAATATAAAATAAATAATTAAAGAACTACATGAAATTTTCGTGGCGGGTTTCAAGCTGAACATCAAAATTGGACACGATATAGCGTGTATCAGCAACATTAACTCAAAAGTTTGAAGCCAGTACGCTGAGGTACTCAGTTTTGACTGGATTTTCCAATGGCCCCATATGTATATTGGCACTGCCATAATAGGGTAACAATAAAATACAGGATCTGTCGCTAAAGGTAACCGTGAGTAGGAGTGAAGCGATGGGCACTGACGCTTACACTGGCAGCGGCGTGGACGCTGGTGCTCATCGCGGCGTTGCACAGGAGAGGAACCCAGAGAAGCGCAAGTCACGCAGTGATGGACCGGTGTTTTCTACTGTAACATGCCCGTCAGTGCCAATGGGCAATGAAAGAAAAAAAGACTCCAATGGGACACAGAGACGCGCCCACTGCGGCTTTTTTATTGTTCAATAACGCGCAGGAGAAATCTCCACCGGCCCTACATTGCAGGTGAAGATCCAGTGCCTAAATGAATGGGTCGGCTAGTGAACGTTTGTGCAGCGTAAGCGGTCGGTTTTTTTTTTTTTTTCAATCGAGAAACTCGCTAGCAGACGCTGCGTGCGTCGGCGTTGCGAAGCGAGAAATGGGGAGCGTAGGAGAGGAGAGAGGAGCAAGGGACGCGTATACACATTAAGAGACCACCGGATTGTGCTCGACCATGAGACTCTTCGCGTCTAATAAAATTAAAATAAAAAGTAACATGGAAAGTAATCTCTTACTCTGGAGTAGCTTTCTGATCCCTTTTGAGGTTGTAATTGAGATCGCTGAAGCAGCTGTAATTGGTTTGACTTCCGAGTAACGTAAGCTTCCTCCGAGAGGTCGGATTTCAAGCTCTTTCTTCTTGATGGCCATCGTCATCATCGGGCATTGCGAGGGGAACTGCGGAGCAGCTAGTTTATGCCTTCGTGAAGAAGGTGGAGACAGGGTAGAGCGAGCGAAACTATCAGTTGGTAATGCCAGCGAAATGATCGGAAATGCTTCATCTCTGAACGCGCAAGCGAATTATTCACTCTTGCGTTGCCCGTTGATTATGCGAACAAGGATGACATGGTACCCTCGGTTTTCTTCTTGTGCATGTTGTACGGCTTTGCTCTGCACCGATTCGTTTTGCGTGCTCGACGAAATCTGAGCTTAAGGAGCTCCGCACTTCATGGCACCCTATAGAATAACATAGCTTGTGCGTAAATATCAAACACGGCACGTTTTCTACTGCCCACCCCTGATGTCCAAGTCATCCGCGAAAGCTTCCCAAAATTCCAGTCATCTGCGCTTTATCAGATTATCGTCGTGATGATCATCATCATCGTAGGACTGACTTCCCCCAGTGCTCAGTAAATTGGGATGTCTCACTGGTATTTTTTAGTTCTGCTACCAAACTACACTTCTCAAGTCATTGCTGAATTATTTTCTATCGTTCTCACACTTCATAAGCTTCCTGCAAGCGAATCAGAAGCAGTCATATTTACTGATTTTCTCTCAGTTTGTGCTGCACTCTCTGAAGCAAAAAATTTACACTCAAGAATATGTTTAGTAGTTTCATACCAGCAAACCTGACTAAAATTCACTTGCTATGGGTACCTGGCCACCGCAGGACTTATCTGAATGAAACGAACCACATTATCTATAATCGAATCCCTCTTCCATATTTTACCTGATTTGCCTTACTTAAACGCACAAATATTTGAAAATACTTGCTTGCACAGGAAATAGCCAAATTATCACTAGAGAAAGTCAGAGGCTTCGTACATCTGAGATTTTTCTGGAGCAAAACTGGTGTGTATTCCAGGAGTTAGATATTCCAATCATCAGATTACGCTGTAGAATTCTGCGTGTGAATTATTTTTTACATAAAGCTGAGCCCACATTATCTCCGTTATGTCTATCTTTTAAGAAAATAGGAACAATAGACCATTTTTTATTCTGTCGCCAATATTTTTATCAAAGAAAAAGATACCTTGTCGATCCGAACGAAAAGGTAGGTTTAGAAGTAAATTTACAGTTCGCCAATATTTTCATCAAAGAAAAAGATATCTTGTCGATCTGAACGAAAAGGTGGGTTTAGAAGTAAATTTACAGTAATATTATTCCTTGAAGGAATAACATTAGGTTATAGTCACAAGGAGTTTTGCTGTGCTGTGTTTGCGTACGTAAAACAAACAGAAAGATTACATTGTTGGTATAATATTATTTTTATCTGATAGCCTTAACACTCACTCGTGCTGCATTTTCATTCATTATTTACGATTTTGTTTTATAGATTTATTTTCCGGCTGCGGCGGCTGCATTTCCGATGGAGGCGGAAATGTTGTAGGCCCGTGTGCTCAGATTTGGGTGCACCTTAAAGAACCCCTGGTGGTCGAAATTTACGGTGCCCTCCACTATGGCGTCTTTAATCATATGGTGGTTTCGGGACGTTAAACCACACAAATCAATCAAATCAATTAGCTTTATTTTCTGTGTTTTTTTGCCCGGTTCTTGGCCGACCCCCGTTTGTGGGTGGAGTTATCAGAGGAACATCATCAATATTAATAAATAACCCAGTGCAGGTCAAGTCACTCAAAGTAATTGAACCGTTCAGTGCACTAAAGCATGCCACTTCCACCTTGAGCATGTCATATTTCCTGCCCAAGGCAAGAGAGTGCTTGCTAAACGGGTTCCTTTTGTTTTGCAGCTCACATATGGGAAGAGGCAACTGAAATATGGTCAATAGGCATAGCCCATTACCTCAAGGATAGCTGGAATATGCTGGATTCAATACGAAATACGATGTACGTCGCTGCAACACTGCTCCGTGTGGTGGCCTACATTAAGGTGCGCCATATTTAACGATTTGTATGCTTTCTCGTCAGTGCTAATTTGTAATTACCAGTAAGTACCAGTCGATGTAAGTGCCACTTGTACGATCGTGACTAATGCCATGCACTTGCAGATTACGTTTGTTCTTCTAGACCGATGCCTGCTAAAGATAAAACAGGCATGCTGTTTCCAATGTGACCAGTGTGGTCGCAACGTAACTCATTTCACGGTGGTTTCTGTAGTCGTTATACTACTATAAGCCACTAGTGTAGCACCCATACGCACATGCAGTTACAGAGTTGACAACGTATAAGACTGACCCTTGACATTCCACTGAAATAGACCACCACGCATATTATGACGCTATAGCAGAGCTAAACTTGCGTTACAAGCATTGTTCTGTACACTGCACGTGCGTCACCCCAGCCTAAGTCACTGCCATAGTGACCAGCGTTGCACTTCTGATTGTGGCGGTTGTTCTAACAGCCAACATTTTAGCCAATTATCTACGAAGGCGAATCGCATATGCCAGAAGTTAAAGCTTGCAACCTTCCTCGAAATCGTGGCGACAAACTTTTTTTCTTTTTGTTTGACAGGAGACACAGGAAATAGACGAGCACCCGCTGCTTGCGTACCTTCCGAGAGAAGAGTGGGAGCCCTTTGATCCCACGTTGATTGCAGATGGTCTCTTCGCTGCCGGAAACGTTTTTTCGTGAGTGCATTTCATAATTTCGCGCAATTGAGATCGTATGGTGCCACCAGCACTTGGCCTACAGTACGTCGCCCTTGGCAGCGCTCTGGGTCTGCGCGCACGTGTTGGTAAAACAGCTGCTGCGGACGATGCATTAAAATGTTACATGGAAGCACTTGTGGATACAACCGCTCCCTTGTACGTTGAATTCGTTGTAAGCTCTGTGGCCCATACATTTGTTTGTTTTTATAGGCACTCTGAAGCTACATAGAAGCCATACCATTGTCGGTATTGTGTCGTTTTTCTAAAATCTACTCTCAGATCCTAAGAGGCAAGGCATGAGCAAACAAACACATCTTAACAATGAAGACAACACATTCCTGATGCATCATCTTCTGAGTAATGTCACACAAAGCCGTAGCCGAATTCCCCATTCATTATGTGATGTCAGGATAATTGGTAATGGTGTAAAGACAAGTCGGAAATTTGAACTTCTTTTTGTAATGTGAATGTAGTGGAGCTCGGGCGTGTGTGCGTGTGGGGTATAGTAGAAGGAAGAGAAGAACGGAGGAGATAAAAAACAGCCGCATTATTCATGTCGTTCTTATCTGATTTTTCTCTCTTTCAGCAAGCACTGTATAAACATTTATTTTATAAGGTACAGTGTGGCTAATCTCCCTTGTGGTTATGAGCCGAGGTCTCCTAGGTGACAAAACAAAACAAAACAGCCAGCCTGCAGCAAAAGTGTTGTCTCCGAGTGTCGTTCAATGCAATTGTGCAGTCGCTGAAGAAGAAGTCTTACATCCCGGCTACGTCGTTCAGGACACCCGCCAACGTGCAACCGCGGTAAGCGCACATTGAGAATGGCGTCCAAGCCTCCTAGGCAGTTGTTCGCCTGCCACCACTGCCACCACAGTTCGGAGAAGGTGCATGGCCTCCACGGCAGCTCCAGTACACTTTACCGGTACCAGCTCACGACAAGGGACACCGTTCACGCGTCTTCAGCCATGAATCCGGCCGTGAGCACCGGGACCACCACGTACTCTGCGAGCCCCACCCATGGTGCATTGGGCACCCCCACCAACCACAGCGCTGAGTTGTGGCGTCACCTCACGCAAGTGTCCGCCTGCTTGTCCAGCTGGCATCGTTGAGCTACGGATTCCGTCTAGCCGCGTCACCTTATAACGCTCTCTAGGAAGTACCGGAGCTCTGAGGCTTCGAGGATGACGCTCATAAATTATTGGAGACTACTATCAACACGATCGGCTCGTGGCATGCCAGGCAAGAAAATTATAAATGGCTGGTGGTCATCGTTCACCTTGGCGTGGTGACGAGGTGTGGCATAAATATGAGGGCATCAAGTTACCGACCTCCCTGCAATGGAGGGCCAGGCTCATCGCTGTTTTCGGCCATACCCACCATGAAACATGACGTATACCGAGAATGGAGCTAAGGATGAGCACGTCCTCGAGGCTGCACTTAAACACTGCGCCTCATCGACAAGTAGTTCTGACTTCATTTTTCGCAACACTCGACTCGGCTGGATCTCACATCCAGTCCAGAAAAACTACCTCCCGCCGAGTTTCGGTAACTGGGCTGAGAACCTGGCACCATCACGTGCACGGCATTGAGTCGTCCATCGCCCAACGTGGCTTTTTCTTACGCTACAAGTCTGCGTCGGCGGAATAGGCAAGCTCACGGTAGTTGTACAAACAGGAGCTCCATGCACTGTGCTACATCAACGTTATGCCCTAGTCATCCTCTACCTTTAGTTTGATGCGTCATCGTGTGGTCTCGGTAGGGGCGTGTTGCCTGTCGGAGCACTGGATTTGCAGACACGCACCAAAACCGGGAGAACGTTTCTTGCCACCGTTCGGGTCTTCGAGCACTTCCATGTAGACATGAATTTGGGAGCTGATTACCTCTTGTCAAGTAAAGTTCAGCTCACCATAAATTGTGAACGAGTGAAGCTCCACTGCTTCACCCTTGTCTCGGAAGCCCCGGCTGAAGAATCGCAGGCACAAACATCCAGCAACGAGAGCACCCTCAGTGACCAGCTGGATGGAGATCTATCTGCGTAACGGCAGTCATTGTTCGAGTGTGCGAGTGCTTCTCTGAATAAATCCATGGCTACCGATGACACACTCGTGGAAGACATGCCTGATTTGACGGAATCTGCCCCCCGCACTTTGACCGAAGCTAGCGATGCGCCACAAGCGGATGAAGCCAGCATCAGTCCTTCCAGCATTCCGGTGAGCAGCTCTGCTAGCGATGATGGGAAGTGCATTATGACTTTTAGCGTACAAGCTGAGTATCATGCGGATCACCACTAGACAGTCTGCGTTAACGGGGAAACCGACCTGAAGCGGCCAGATGGCGACCAGCTCACTCGAAGCAACGAGATGACACTTGGCGACTGCAGTGAGATGTACAGCAATTCTGGCATTAACCCCTATGAATGCTGCCATACAAAAACATGAGACAGCACTTCGCTTCCTCGTGGACGTGCAACACGAGATCGCACTGACGGCAGCACAGAGGTTCCTGCGTCAGGTCACCATGGCCGAAAATCGCAACCTGTGCGAACAGGCCGGCATACTTAGTTAGGCAAGAATTTGGCTGCCTAATACAGTAACCCTTTCAGCCCTGCAACTTTTTATTTTGTCAGTCACATGAATTCTTAGTACATATTTTACAACTAGTTAGTGTCTCAGAAGAACACAAACAAAAACTTTAGTCAGTAATATGAGTATGTATGAATTTATAGACATGATATCAAATTAGGCTATCATGGCCTTGTAGCCATGAAATGAGAAAAATCTCAAATTAATTGCTCTTATATCCTATAGTGCACTAAATCTGAACAAACGCATTATCTGAAAGTGTAGAAGCTCTTAAAAAAATTTCAGGACTTCAACCCGAAAGTGTCGCCTTCCCGCCTCTGCTTGCCCGCGTCATTGTCACCAACAACCTTGGTCCAGATTACTCTTCTTTACGGCTCCATGCTCCGCGAAAATGAAACAACGGTGGTGTCAATCGCAGTGGGCGCAGTTGAAAAAATGCTTCTCCGAGAATTAGCGGGCTCTATCATATTTTCAAGGTTCTAGGAGAAGCTTTGTATGATATCGTCAATTGGCGACACCAGGGCCGAAAGGGCCAACATGAACAAGCCTGGCCTACAGCTGAACTCGAAACAGCGACGGCGTAATCTGCGGCGATGCGTGCGACGACCGTCTCGACATAGCCAGTGGCTCCCGCCAGAGCTATCATCGAAATACGATCAAAGCAGGACGCACTGTGGACGTCTCCTCAAGGCACCTAAGGCCGTCCGCCAGAGTGTCAGGTAGAACAGCGAGGCAAGCCATGGCGTACTCTAGAAGGACATTAATAGTAAGAAGCAGTGGGAGGCTGCTATGTGCAGCTCGGCGCCCGAGGTCCAGGACCAAATCTTGGATTGGGCCAAGAGGGTAGTGGAGACCTACGCTGGGTAGGCTCCTCTGACACTCCACCACCGCACCTTTCCCTCTTGGAATGAATAAAGTTTTTCTCCTCCTCCTCCCCAAAGGAACAGCCAACACCGCCCACCAGAGACAGTATCGCTAGCAATGACAGTTCTGAGTTCAAAGCCTATTGGACTTTGATTACCATTGCGGCACAGCCATTGTCGTCCGCCCGAACGCCTTATGGAGCTGGTCGTGCAATTTCGAAGTGTGGCCGAGTGTAATGTATATGTAGTATTGGGCATGGGTGCGTGTGGGGCTTAGTAGAAAAGGGAGAGTAACCAAGGGAGATAAAGAACAGCCAGCCTGTAGCAAATGTCTTGTCTCCGAGTCTCTTTCATTACAATTGTGGTATTCAGCAGCGAATCTCCAAGACTCTAAGGCTAAATTACCCGAAAAAGGAGTAACGGAGCCCAACAGGCGCGCGCGATGAACGGAGAAACCGTTGAGGAGTAACCACAGAGGGATGCGCGCCGCGTACAAACCACCTTATCTCCAAAGCGATGAACCGCGCGGGAGATGCGGGCTGTTCGCCAACGGTTGCCGAGAAAACTAGCCGTCCTCCTCCCTCTTGGCTCAGTGTTCCCCCTTATTTTGCTGCTGGCGGTTGGCGTTCCGTCGCGCTGCGAGAGCTCGACGATCTAGGAATTACGCCCTGGTGCTTGATGTGCACGCTTGGGTGAGCGTACGCTGTTGCTCTTACGTTTCGCCGCGTCCATGAAGTCTGGAGCAGGTCTCGACCAGACCTGTGCGCCGGTAAGAAAATTGCCGGCGGCGGCGCGTCTGTGTTTTAACCTCCGGCGGCGCCGCGTGATCGACGTGGGGCTCATAGGATCGGTGGCGGCGCGGCGCGAAAGGGGGGAGGGTGTACTCCAGAGAGAGAAGAGAGCAAAGAGCCTTTCGAATAGTGAAAAAAGGAAACCATGAAAATATGGACTGTCTCCTTGAACAAAGCTCTGTATTGCTAGATTCCGCTTTGGTTCTAAGCAGCGCACCGGTGGTGTTCTGTGGCTCTGGGGTATGACGCTGGAGGCCACTTTCATATTCTTGTGCTGCCCATTGCCATTTTTGACAGGAATTCGATAAGAGCCGGGAAAACCGTCATCGCGAGGATGAAAGCCTCCGATATAAAGAAGCGCCTTGCGAGGTCACCGCTAGGGACGAGAGCATGCCCTGCCCCATCAGCAAGGGGCGGACTGGACCCACCAATGCCTGTGCCTCAGTTTCTTATGGCGTCAATATCTTCCTAGCGGTGCTACGAGCAGTTGT
Source organism: Rhipicephalus microplus (assembly GCF_013339725.1). Classification (NCBI taxonomy): domain Eukaryota; kingdom Metazoa; phylum Arthropoda; class Arachnida; order Ixodida; family Ixodidae; genus Rhipicephalus; species Rhipicephalus microplus. The sequence continues at coordinate 196,214,680 of NC_051165.1, forward strand.
GAATACCTTTTGAGTTGACTAGCACACACATAGTCAGTACTGAAAAATAAGGTGCAAGGAAAGAGCATCGGCATGCAGCAACATGTGACCAGGCGCTAAAGTGACGGGAAAGTGGCTATAACTAAACGAATTTCGTCCGAAAGACCAGTAACGTCGAATACATATCTGCCCGGTGACGGGTGAACAATAGCGCAAGATCTTGTGTGAAGTGCTCCACTCAAAATTAGTGTGACGTCCGCACGTCCCTTCTCGTGTACTTGTCTGACTTTCGTCAAGAACGTTGGTGATGTCCAAGCAGATCCAATTGCTTTATGCCACCGTTACCCCGAAGCAATGGTTACTGTGGTGACAAAGCAAATAGAAGACGGTATGAAGGACAAAATTATTAGAAATTGAATCACGCAGATTGCATAATCAGTTCAGCTTCATGCGCATATACGGGTCAACTAATGCATTCAATTCATCACCACTGCCTCGGGCCGTTCGTCTTTGGAATGACCTCCCTAATTGCATAGCCTCCATATCTAATCCCGATATATTTCGCCGTCAGCTACTCACTCTGTTCACCATGTGACCCTGTTTCTGTATTCTGAGTGCATTGCGTAACGGTGATTTATATTCCCCTTGTCTTTTATTTTTAAAATGTATCCCTCTGTCGCTATGTTCATATCAACAAGTGCTGTATTCCCTCAAATTTACCTCGCCCTGTATAGCCTAAAATGTGATTTCATTTATATGTATATATATATATATAGTGTTGTTCTTGCACTGATCCTGCCAGTGAACTGTTCGTTACCTGTCTGTACCATTCCGATTCCTCCCCCCCTTACCCAATGCCCTGTTCTGGGGCTTGTAAGGTCTTTTTTGAATAAAGAATAAAGTCTTTACGTGACCAATATATATATATATATATATATATATATATATATATATATATATATATATATATATATATATATATATATATATATATATATATATTCATCTATTTATTTATATCATGTTACGAATGTTTGAACCTGAAGCACAATATGCATACATTCCTAAATAGGCTTCAAGAAGGCACCAGTTTTTTTTTTCGGGGGGGGGGGGGGGGGGGGGAGCTGTGGAAACAGGAAGCTGTATCGCAACATTCCCATGACAATTTGGTTTGCTCAAAAAATCTGAAAAAATGGCACATGCTTTGTTTTCTTTAGTTATGCACGTATTGATTTGCATGAGTAAATACCAAGGGTATAAAGCGTACAAACCCGCAGATATATTTATCTGCCTGTGAAAGTTATGAAAGACTCGTATGGAAGCAGTAGAGAAAATGATGAGGATACCATGATATGCGAAACATAGCACTTAGTACAATAAATATAAAACTTTCCACATCAACACACCGCCTGTGGTTTTTTCAAGAACAACCAATGCGATTAAGGCAATCCGAAAGCATTTAACCGCTTGTTACACTATTCTATGACCGCAATTATGTGAGGCAAAATGTGGAGCATGTGAAATAAACTCCGTAGTACACAAAGCGAAACGTGTGTCTAACCTCATTAAAAAGCACGAACATGTAAGCAAAATAATTGCCAAAGGCTTCAGTGCAGCGTCGGATTCAACCCGCTGCTGAACACCGGGACCACATGCATCAGCTACCGCTCGTTAACCATTTGTACGGAGTGCTTGGGCGCTTTTTTTTTTTTTACTCGTGTCGCTTACTGAAGCTCATAGAGACTCGTACTATAATCTGGAAGAAAATCGGGTGCTGCGATCGTTGAACTATTGTGGCAATGATGGGAAGTACACAGTTAAGATCGAATTGCGTTAGTTAGCGAACTGCCTATACGCGTGTTTTCCGTTTCAATTTGATTCTGTTTCACCCGGTCTACAGTGTTCACAGGCGTGCATATATGTTTGTGTCAGGCAGTGGCGCAAAGAACGGTATCTTGTTGAATGTGGGGGGAGCATGCTAGCTTTCCTGGCTTAGGCAACGTTGCATATTTACTGTTAGTAGTTGATAGTTTTGCAAAATGACATTCACGTACCGATTCCTAATAATATATATTCCGAAATTTACCAAGGGAACTGCATAGATATCACTTTATTATAATTACGTCCTCCCCACACGCGCAATCAACGTGGCTGCGAAGCGACGTTGAAGCACCATGAACGCCCCTCAATGATCCGCTCAACCTCCCGGCGTTAAAAAAAAACTCTTCTGCTCTGCACTGAATGGTCTTAACAGCGGAGTGAGAAATCCGTTGTGTATACGAAGTACTGCCATCACGATCTTTCTATGGAAGAGGACACGTGCCTACCATGTATATAAAATAAAATGGGTTGATTATTTACTGCCCTAACAGTATTTTTCTTTCCATAAATTTATTATGCATATTATGAGTTCAAAACCCATTTTTATTTTCATCATTTCAAAAAAAATCATTATTTGCAAGCGCCCAATCTCGGGAAGAATTCCTAGTTGTGTACAATACTCAAGTTCGGTAGAATTTGTCCTGGTTTTGGGTCAATAACGAGATCAAGCAGAGTTCCTGCAATCAGCTTTATATTTGGAAGAATGAAGCAAGTCTTTATAGAGAATAGGATCACGTCACTTTGTTTTGTTCTCGGTACAACAAAATTCACCCGAAAAAGATATGAAGCTTCTACTTCCCATCAATCGCATTCTGGTTTAAGAGTCTGGTGTCTAGCCTGTTGGTATATAGCTTGATATCTAGGAATTCACCGTTCATAAAGCACATACACGAGAAGGTAAAAAGACAACCACACACGCTGGAGCTTGTGGTTGTCATGTGTTTTTTTTTTTTTTTTTTTTTGAGGCAAGGTTTCTTAATTCGAAGACATGGTGATCGAAGGCCGTTCAATCAGCCTCACGTGCCCCATGTAGAGATTTCAAAAAACCAACTCGAGCGCGTGCGCACATACACACACACACGCACGCACAGCACTGTGCTGGTGTGTGTGCGTGCGTGTGTCGTGTATTTGCGCTCAAATTATTTTTTGCATGCAATGATTTACCAAGTAGCCCAACAACAAGTAGTTCTACTCGCATAAACACTCGCACCCGATTACACTCTAGGTTCTGTGGTATGAAATATTGCGCTGAAACTGTGGCCATCACAATCAGCATTAGCAGTGCGATTGCCGATCACCGATGACACTGTGATGTGAAAGCACTCGCTGACTTTTGTCATTCTGGTAAAAGTGGGTACGACTGGTGTGGCCAGGGCCTTCAGTATTTTACGGCGTTGTGCGACTTTACCGCGCGGGTGTTAGCGCATCCGCTGCGGCGTCATGATATACATTAAAAAAAAAAACGAATTGTGGCGCGGCGGCGGTGGCGTGCCCGCTCTGAAATTCTCGGCGGCGGCGCTAATGCCTAGTTCACACTGAAACATCCGCTTTCTACAGCGATCGAAATTTCCCTGCCACCGAAACGCAGCGTCGTTCGCACTGGACGCGCCCCGCGCCGCCGAATATGCCACCTACTACGGGGCGAACGCGGGTTGGATGCGCTGTCACCTGGTTGTTGTCGCGGCTCGCAAACGCCACTACGCTATCCGGTGGTGTATACCTCGACGATTCTCGTACGCAAGAAGCAATAAAAGACAGTACTGCTTACTTTGCTGGCAAGTGGCTTTCTTGTAATGCACGAAGAGCAGAAAAACCACCGACGCCAGCGGCGTTGGTGGGTTCGTTTTGCTCTGGAAGACCGCAACAAGCTCGGTCACGCCAACAGCAAGCTCGGTCACCTCTTTCACGAAATACGGAGGCGAAGTAGGCACAGAGTAGGTTGAGCTCCTGTTGGTTTCAACATTCAGTTACGTGCACTGCGGCATAACAAGTGAGAAGGGCTTAGCCGCCATTTTTCAAAATTCCTTGACTAGCGCTCCTATTGGTCCGCGGTGACCGATTCGGCGGCAGACGCCGCAAAAATCGGTCTGAGAGCGATCGGCGCGGAGAGGGCCCTTTAGGCGGATCTCGCCGCCGCCGAACCGGATTCGGAGCACTTTCGGCGGCCGGGAAGCTCAGTGTGAACGTGGCTTAAGCGGCGCGAGGAATTCATGCGGCGGCTCACAGCTCTAGTCTCGACTCGTCGCCGTGCTGCGCTGATATCCCTGGCTTAGTCAACTCACGCCACTAGTGGTTGGAAATGAAGGCCAACATGGTGGCCGAAAAGACGGCAGGCCTATCGGTTACATTATTTCAGTCTGACTCAGGGCAGAAATCAGTGCTGGATTCTGTCACAAGTAGGCGATCGTTCTTTAACCTGCCGAACTTGTCGCGTGTGCGATACGGATCGCGCTTGCCGACAATGGGCTCAGTCATGTTGTTATCGCACGCACGAAATGCACCGCGAAGGTCGGCTTGAGCTTCTGCAGTTATCCTGTGCTTTATCACCACCTGGAAATCGGCCGCCATTGCCGTCAGCCTCCGGCACGCTCGCTCATCGAGTGCTGGCCTGTCTTCGCCGCCGTGATGAGCTCCAGGCTCACGATATTGCACGGAGACCTCGTTGCTGTGTTACAAGTCGTCCAGAAAACGTTGTTGTTGCTCGTAACTAGCTTGGTTGTATTACGTCGCGCGCTGTAAGTGCGCCGGCATCAGCTGGCGGGGCTTTCGCTTTAGACTTCAGACTCTGCCCAGGTGGCGCAGCGAAAAGCGCCGCCATCAGCGCCCCCATTGAAGCGCTGGTCATAAATGAGTAGTGCAAAGCGAGTCTTCCACAAGCAAACGTGCATAGGCCCTCCTATTTCGTTGACCTTAAGGCACTGCTTCCTGAAATTCAAGGACTTGGCAAGCTTCTTACTTCAATCTAACCTCGCGTCAGAAAAGTAGGAAGCTCATCAAAACTGGGAGTACAATGCGAAAGTTGTTTCAGTTAATTCGGCGCACTGCAACTGGCACTAGAAGCGCAAGCGAGCATCGCATGACATCGAGTTGCAGGCAAGCACTCCGACGTTCGTTCTGTAACGCCTAAATGCGTTAAGCATGGTCACACACATGATGCCAAAGCGAAGAAGTGCATACACGAGCAATCTATCTTACGATCAGTCGTACGAAGTTCACTTTAATCAGCACAATAGCCCTGGTGATTTTCGCCATTTCAGTTGCATTCTTCATCGATGTCTCGCTTCCTGTGCGATGAACTGTTTTGTTTGCGGTTGGCATCTGTTTTGTATATGCTGCAAACAGGGATGCATGCGTGTGCACATTGTCGTTGTACAACGATATGCAAAACTGAGGCCTCGGAGATAGCTCGGACCATCGCGGAGACAGCGGCAAATAAAAAAAAAACTTAGTGTGGTCACGATCATTTTGCTATTTACCTGTATGGCGCGCATGTCCACACATAAGGGATAACGGCGGAACTTGGACACTTGAAAACCCTCAGGCGTAATGTTGTGGAGCTTCAGGTTAACGGAAGTCACGGCATGTGCGATGTATATCGTGCGTCTCACTTGTCTACTGCTGCACGGTGCGCACCACGATCAAGGCTCTGTTGAGCTTCATAATCAAAGTTATACGGCTCCCCTTGATATCAAAGCTACTCAAAACAATAACAGGAGACCTACATTATCGCACTTTCTCACGCAAGCGGCTGTACACAACACGAGTGATTCACTTACCCAATACAACAGTCAGTTGTATTCACTTACCCAATACAACAGTCAGCCAACAGTCAGCCAGCCAGCCGGCCGGCCGGCCGGCCGGTCAAGTCAAGTGCTGTCGCCGATCTGCTTCGTGAAAGCTGCGGAAAACAGTAAAACGCATTCCTTAACGCCCGTAGAAATTCACCACGCAACTGTAGCGTCGGCTGGGGTCTTTTTTTTTTCGTAGAGTGCGGAGCTCTTGCATTTGCTCCTGTTTTCGCCGTCGTCCTGGCAAGTAAACCAGCAAGCACTTCACGGTGGTTCGGTGACACGCCTGACTATCGGAGAAAAACTCGTAGCTATCTTTCTAAGAGTTCAATGCTGAATTACAGCTAATATTTAGCACGATCGCTGCTTTTTACGCTGTAGTTGCACCTGGTTGCGCAGCAATCTGTGAAAGGGAGTCGGGCTTTGCACTACTCGAAACTGCGTCGACAGATAGCGCTGCCTGTCCGCAAAACTTCAGGGAGACTCTTTGACAGGTGGTATGGAGAGATACGATTCCAAAGTGGCACCAGCATCTAAGATAGGTAGAGTCCGGGGCAGAAATAGACGTAGCCACGAGCGCCGAGCCAATTCAGACATAGGGTATATTAACATTCAGGGTGGTAAAAACAGGCTGAAGTGGGAAGAGATAGAAGAACAGCTAAGGGAGGAGAGGCCGATGGTATACGGTTTTGTAGAAACACATCTCAGGGCCATGGAACAACCTCCTAACAATCCGGACTACGCGTCGGAATATTGTAATAGAACAGGAGGCAGCAGAAAGGGGGGTGGTATTGGGGCATTCATTCATAAAAGTACAGACTGGCAAAGGGTCAAGCAGGAGTGCAAGGAATATTTATGGCTAAAAAGGAAAGTGGCAGGGCAAATGACACTTCTTGGTTTCGTGTACTTGTGGACGGGAGCAAAGGCCAAAGAGGAAAACCAGGCAATGGTAGAGTGTATATCATAGGACATTCAGGAGTTAGGAGCAGAGTGCGAGATAACTATACTAAGAGATTTGAATGCGCACATAGAAGATATAGATGAGTATACCAACCCGACAGGCAAAATGATCATGGATATGTGTGAAAGGCTTGATTTGATCATTTGCAACAGTACCAAGAAGTGTGAAGGGCAAATACCATGGGAGGTAGTAAGGCTGCAGTCGACGATAGATTACGCACTGATGTCACATAGGATGTATGATAAGCTCAGGGGAATGCACATAGATGAACGTGGCTCCAGAAGTCTGGGTAGTGATCACAAACGTATCAAGCTAAGTTTTGGAAAAGCAGTGAAAGTGTGAAGAAGACAAGACGAGAAACTACAGGAAAATTGTTATTCAGAAAGGCAAATTGAAGTAGCCACCAAACGAATGAATCGAGAAAATAATCACTGAGGATAATTAAACAGTTTGTACATACACGAATCTAATTAAACTGTTTGAGCTAGAGCTTCCTAAGGCACGTGACAAGTCACCCCGTAAAAGAAGACACAAACCCAAAAGTTGGTGGGATGAGAAAGTTAAGAGAGCCATAGGAGAACGTCAGGAACAATTTAGGGAATACAGACATGATAAGCAGCGGGGTGAACCGACAGATGATGTTGAAAAAAAATGGGAAATCTTTCTAAGCTGTAAAAGGGATGCACCCCTTCTGATCAGTGAAAATATTAGAAGAAAGGGAGCTCAGTGGCTGGCAGAAGTACATAAAAAAGATATAAAGGCAGCTGTGAAATTTCGGAACCAGCTAAACTCCCTAAGAAATGAGACGAGTCTAGAGCAGAGGTTTATGCCTACAGCTCAAGGTGCTAGGCTAGAAGGAGACGAAGCTATTGAATATATAAGAACAAGGGTGGCAGAAATTTCAACAAAGAAATGCGTTACGCACCACAAAAGACAAGGATGAATCAAGTGGCGCAACGGCTTTATTTTCCCAACGAGAGTGGGAAAGGGCTGAGAAAAGGGTTCCTAGTAGTACATCAACAGGCCCAGATGGCATTCCAATGATGCTGATAAAGACATTGGGTTCGAAGTCTAAGCAGGCTTTGAGAGAGGCAGTGAGCAAAATAATAATCGATGGTGAAGTTCCCGATGGATGGAAACTTAGCAGGATGAGCATGATCTATAAAGGAAAGGGAGACAAAGATGACAAACAACTACCGTCCCATAACAGTGACCTCAGTGGTCTAAAGGCTGGCGATGCAGATTATAAAGGAAAGACTGCTAGCATGGATAGAGGATGAGGGGGTGCTGGGGGAACTGCAGAATGGGTTTTGGAAACACAGGAGGTTGGAAGACAATCTGTTCTCACTGACGCAGTGCATCGAAATAGCAGAAAAAAACACAGGCCCCTGTGGCTATAGCATTTTTGGATATCAAGGGAGCGTACAATAGCGGGGTTCAAGAGAAATTGTGGGGAATACTGAACACACTAGGTGTGGAAGATGTAGTCACAAATCTTTTAAAGGACACCTGTATAGGTAACAAGGTAGTTATAAAGTGGGAAAAACAGGTATCCAAGCCAGCAGAGGTAAAACGGGGGCTTAGGCAGGGGTGTCCCCTTTCACCCTTATTATTCATGATGTACCTGCAAGGATTAGAGGCCAAATTAGAGGGAAGTGGACTAGGCTTCAACCTCTCTTTCGTCAAACCAAGAAAACTCATTGAACTGGCACTACCACCATTGATGTACGCAGATGATATAGTGCTAATGGCCGGCAACAAGGAAGGTTTGCAGAGATTGGTGGACATCTGCGGTAATGAGGGAGATAGGTTAGATTTCAGATTCAGTAAGGAGAAATCGGCAGGCATGATTTTTATTGACAAGGAAAGTAGTGAGCTTAGAACAGAGGAGTTCACGCTAGAGATAACAGATAAATACAAATATCTGGGCGTATGGATAAGCAATGGGGCCGACTACCTAAGGGAACACGAAAGATACGTGACGACTAAAGGTAACAGGAATGCAGCGGTAATGAAAAACAGGGCACTGTGGAATTACAATAGGTATGATGTTGTGAGAGGAATGTGGAAAGGGTTTATGGTCCCTGGGATGACGTTCGGCAATGTGGTCTTATGCATGAGATCAGAAGTTCAAGCCAGATTAGAAATTAAGCAATGGGGAATAGGTAGGCTTGCCTTAGGAGCTCACGGGAATACACCAAATCAAGGAGTACAAGGTGATATGGGATGGACATCATTTGAGGGCAGGGAAGCTAACAGCAAGATAAAATTTGAGAAGCGATTGAGAGAAATAGGCGAGGAGCGTTGCGCTAGGAAGGTATTCAGCTAGGTACATGTACATGAAGAATGACGATACAAAATGGAGGAAGCGAACCAGAAAATTGACTGGTAGATACATAGAAAACAGCAGGGGACCAAACAAAAAAGAATTATCGGTTAAGGAGAAGGTAAAGGAAGCTGAGAGTGATATGTGGAGAATTAGCATGATTAAGGAGTCCGCACAAGAGATCTATCGAACTTTTAAGCAGGAAATTGCCAAGGAAAGGATCTCTAATAATACTCGGGGTAGTTCTCTACTGTTTGAGGCCAGGACGGGAATATTGCGAAACAAGACGTATCGAGCCAAATACGAAGGGGTAGACACGGTATGCAGCGCGTGTGGAGAGGAAGAAGAAACTGCCGAACACTTGATCATGTTCTGTAAAGGGATTCACCCTATAGTTCCGGATGATGGCGCAGAGTTTTTCAGAGCACTGGTTTTTAGGGGGGCAAAATAGACTTTAAGCGGGTAGAATTAACTATAAGGGGGTTATATTATTGGTGGCTAAAGTCAAGACACGAGTGAAAATCAAACACTTCACTGCAAAGTACGAATCCTTAACCTCACTAATTAAGGAAAAAATAAATCTAATTTTTGGTTCATTAAGTATTACGGTTTGGTGGCGCTAGCCACCGCCCGATTTAAAGGGTACAGCCATATCCATCCATCTAACCATCCATCCATCCACTCCATAGTCGGACGTCTAAAGCGTCGGAAGTCTGTGAAAATTAGTCGCCATTGCGGTTGGCTTCCCCACCAATCGGTAGGAAGCTGCACGGCGCCGGGCGTTGGCGGCGGTAGACTCGCGTTTCCTTGCTGCACTCACACTCGCTCGAGTTTGTCGGTTTCTTCGGTGTCGGCTCCAAACCAACTCAGCGCTGTTCGTGGCGGTGGCCCGGCGTACGCTCTCTCCTGTTCGATGTTCACTGGGGGTAGACGCTCCGCGTGTGACGCCATGTTTGGTTTCGCGTTTGCTTGCTCGCGCTTGCTTAGAACTCACCGACTTGGTGGCACGGTGGATCACGGCGCCTCAGAGTCATGACTGCGGCCACCTCGCTTAAGCTGTTGCATTAGTGGAATGGAAATACGTATTTGACGATGCGCTACATGACGGCGAAATAATTTGCATGTCATATTTTACACGTATGTTTTTATTCCACCTTGCACGTATTTGTCATACGCATGCATATTCATCTTCTGTCACGTGTTTCTAAGTATACAATCTTATTGCGTATCTGTGAGCACACACCGTGCAGAAAGATTTGACTGTGTGCTCTGACGTCTGCAATGCCTGTCATCTATCGCTTTCGTCGGAGCAGCTTCAGAAGGAGTGTACGAGGTGTGAAGGTAAAGTTTTTGCGTGTTACATTTCACACGTATGTTTTAATATGAACTTGCACGTACTTGTCATATGCGTACGTCCTCATCTTCTCTCACGTGTGACTACGTATTTTTTACTATTTTATTGTACAGCTGTGGGCACACAGCATTCAGAAAGCCACGTGCGCTGGCATCTCCAATGCCTGACATCTATCGCTTCCGTTAGAGGAGCTTCACAAGGACTGCACAAGATGTCACAACGAGACTGGACCTGTATCGTACATTTCACCCTGAATTGACTAAAAAATAGAGAACGTTCACGTGTATATATAAAACTCAAACATTTCACTGTCCTACTTTTGTAACTTGTTGCTTGTGTAAGTACTTGTCGCTGGGCTAGTTGGTCCGTCATACTGAGGGAAACTTCTAGACGCCTAAACCACCACAGAAAGAAAGACCCACAGAAAAAGAACGGTCTTTTTTCTGTGTGTCTTTCTTCCTGTGGCGGTTTAGGCGTCTAGAAGTTTCTCTGGCTTTTGTCTTTCGTTGTTGAAGTGACTGTGAAAGCAGTGACCCACAGATAGCTAAATAATTTCTTGCGTGTTTTTTTTTTCGCGCTATTTGTTGCTCACTGCGCAGAAAAACAGGCAAAAGAGTATTAGGCCTGCCGGATAGTAAATAGAAAAACAATATTTGAATGGGGGATAAAAATTTCATCCGATTGGAGTATTTGAGTGGATCCAACCATTCGATCAGCAAGGTGCAACTGGGAGGACAAGTGGTTGCCCAGTTAGGTGTAAATGTGGGGAACGGTTGCCCGATAAGGTGTAAATGTGAGGGCTATATGTTAATCCTATGAGGTAGTTTGTAGGACTAACGGTTACCCGCTAAGGTGTAAGTATGTGGACTAAATGTAAAGCCCTTGAGCTAGTCTGTGGGAACCAACTCTTAGGCCCGGTGCCGATAGTCCTTAAAGAAATAATTGTTTGCTGCAGCACCATTATCACCCAGAAGGACGAACCACACACCCTTTTAACACCCTTTGCCCTTACAGTGCAAAGGCGTGGGTGTGGCGATCGCGTGTTTGTACGTGACCGCCTACAGTTCCGCCTTTGCAAACTACCCATTACTTCGTCTTTGCAAACATCCCACTATGCCCTATCACCGATCCACCACTTCACCGACCATAAAGCAAATACTGTTAAGAAGTAGCCAATATGAAATGCAAGATAATCGTGTTCTTGTATACAGGTACGCGTTAAAAAAATATGGATCGTCCCACTGTGCCCATGCGTTGTTTCCACGTGAACGCCTAGAGTTCCACGTTTGCAAGCTGCCCACTAATTTGTCCTTGCGAACATCCAACGGCGTCCTATGACCTATCCACCACTTCGCCGACCATAAAGCCGTCAAATGAAGGGGGAAGAGAACCCACGTATAGCTGCAATTTACGAATAATAAAACTTCTTGTATAACGGTATACAGTGTTTGTCACGTCTATGATGATGTAGTGGACGATATTTGCGGAGTGTTCACGGTTTAGCGATGAAACTATCATCGTTCAATCCGTGGATATGCTGTGATTTTTTATCTAATGGGCTGCTGTTATGCACTATTTTACTTGGTACGTGAAGTATGAGCTTTCATTGTACTGCTGTCAATCGAATGCTATGGTAAGTGGACGCTTTCGAGCCCATTTTCGAGGCTTTTTGCCCACTGCGCACCACAGTGGCTAAGCTCTAATAAGCATCGAGGGGGTTTCCATCGGTGTTTCTGATGCAACTAAAGGCATACATACACCATAAATCCCAAGTTAAAAATTCTCCCAGCTGCGCGCCGCGGGCACCGCTGAAACACCGAAGCTGGTGGCGTTAATTTCGTCAGGCATTTTACAAGTCCTTCAGATTGGTTGCACCACTGCTCTTTATTTAGCACCCTTTCTTCGTTAGGCATTGGTAGTGTAGATTTACTGCATCTTCACCATACATCTAAACGACGGTTTACAAAGAAGCCTTCGCTCAAGATGCTCCGGTATGTTGCTCTTTATGAAACAGTCTTTGTTAAGTTTCGAGGTGGTATATAGCCACGTGAACCTTTTATAGACACAAAAATGTAAGGGGAAGTAGGAAGCTTACAATAAAAAACCCGTAAACAGTGTTTGTGTCGATCGGGCGTTTCAACAAGTGGATTTGTCTTTCACAAGACCAGAACGAAAATAATGTCGTCAGCCTTGGCGTGTCTACGTTCGTCCCCTTTCACGCATCCTAACAAAGGAGGGGGGATGGCAACATTGATACGAGGGTGTGGAAGAGCTGGCAACGCTGCAGTAACGAACTGTGTGAGTGAAGAGGCAACAGGTGTTCCGTCAATTAAAAAAAATGAAGGAAGTGGTGGGGAGGTGAGGATGTGCACATTTCGCTAAATCACGAATATCAGAAGTTAACAATAGTAGCTCGCGATTCTTAGACGGAGGGTTTTACTCGCATTGTTTTCCTTGTGAATGTACCATACAAAATGCATTCAGGCACCCCTTTAGAATAAATTTCATGCCTGCTGGGTGGTGTGTATTGAACTGGTGAATAAGGCATGACTTGTGAGAATCGAGCACACCTCCCCCTTCGGTGCATCGCATCCCAGCTTGCGTAAGTGCTGACAGTGTGCAGCTCGAGCACCGGGATCATGGCCACCGTGGTTTCGCCACCAGGTCTTTTTGACTAGTGCCAGCCGTGCTTCAGTTTTTCCTCCACGGAGACACGTTCCCGAACATGCCCGGACAACGTCTCCCTGTCGCGTTTGCTAGCACACGTCACGGTGCTTCGCTGACCCGAGAAATCCGCCTCTCCTGACTGGTACTGTTCACCCGGCGCTCGCCACCGCCACCCAGACTGCGCTCGCCCGCCGCCAGCCAGATTCACACAAGCCTGCTCGAGAGGTAGACGTGCTCCTTTAGCAGGCGGCTTCTCGTTTGCAGCTGCTCCTCTTCGTGTGTTAGCTCAAGTGCCTTCCGGCAATCGTACACTCGTCGGCCTTGCGGAGTTTCCTGCCGGTTCGAATACCCGTGATTATCACACTGCTGTATTTTAGGTAAATGAATCATTGTTTGTTGATGACCTGCTTCGAGTGCCATCTCGACGCCGTGTCGGAGAGTCGACGAAGCCGGCCGTATAGCGTCTTTGTGCGCGATGGCAGTGGAGAACGTCGTGCCTCTTTCCGGTCACTTCATAGGGTAAGCATTTCGCAAACCTACCTCCACGGAGTCTGAATATTTTCTGTCTCTTGAGAACCGGTACATAATCTCTGTATGTAGAGTTTGATATTGTCGAAGTTGTGTCCTGCTGCATTAAAATGCTGTACTACTGCTTTCAGCAGTTTCTTTGCCGTGTCCGTGGTGAACGTTTACTCTGAAATTAACAGGCTGTACTGTTTCGCCGATTTGATTTTTATGGCAATATGAACAGTTGATCAAGTACATGAAGCTTGTACGAGTGCATGTCAGACTAGATTTCATTCTGTCATGGTACTTCAACAACTGAGGACAGCATGAAGAATGATTGAAGAAAGGACGACAAGGTGTTTGAGTCAACAAACCTGTGTCAATCGGAGGTCTTGTGTGGTTTTGTCTGTGACAAAAAGGTAGAGGTGCTGGGTAGACGTCTGTGTACTCTGATTCCCAGAAGTTGGAAGCTCTCGACACCGGTTTAACCTAGAGCGTCGTAAGCAGACAACTTACGCAAAAACCGATGACTTCAAGGACTGCCTCCGGAGCATAGCCCGCGAGTTCTACCGAGCATGCCAACCACTACCGGAAGTCAGACACTAGAGACGCACGGTTTGGTTCAAGTACCTTTGTCGCTGGTCTTCGACACACCGTGTTTGCCGTGGCCATTTGATGGTGACCCCTCTGAGGGCGCGGAGCGCTGGCTAAATGACTTCGATCGGATGGCAATATCAACTTTTGGAACGAAAGGAAGAAGGTCGGGTTTGTGTCTTTCACCCTGGATGACTGCTCGCGTATGGTTCATTAAGCACGAGCCGTCCATTACTACCAGAGAAAAATTCCAAAACCAGATGCGTGACACCTACAGCAGTCTTCAAAAAGAGCGAGCAGAGCAGGCCCCTCAGAAGCCGAATGAACGCGTTGCCGTGGAGAACATGTCGCGGCTTTTCAAAGAACCAGCGGCGTCAACTTGACGCATGTCGCATTTTTTTACTTCAACGTGTAGTCGTAGATCCTCTAGGGACGATTAAGTAATCAAAATTCCACATATCAGACGTTCCGCATATACCTTGGCAATTGACGTTACGCGAAGCATGCGTAGCGAAGATGACCTTGTAATTATTTAATTCAGTGACAGGTCATGAAATGGCGCTAAATATATGTATTAATGTTGTACACAGATAATTATATTGAACAATCGCAGATGTTTATATAACAAGGTTGCACTTGCGTAACGATGCGAACAGGAACATTAGTATAAGCAACGCCAGGAGCTATACCTGATATGAAGCGCTTGAGCTCGTGAAGATGGTAGCCCGGACACTGCTACATAAGTCAACGCTCACGCACGGCGCCCAACGGCGGTTGACGTTGAAGGGACTGTCTACTGTCCTTTACTGCTTTTCCGTTTTGTGTCTCAATGAAAAGCGTACCATCTGAAGAGGCTAACCTTGCAGTGGTGTCTTTGGAAAGCGTGTAGAAATTTCTAAAACATGATTTTTCGATCTGCGTTCGATCTCCTTCCAACGATGGTATGAATGCCCACAACGCTAGTCAGTGGATACGATGACAGTTGTACGGCCGATAAAAGTCGGAAACTAAAACCACGTGCTGATTTTGCACGCTTCATCAAGTTTTGTCTATTATTAAAACAAATACCTTAGTGGTCGCTAGAGGCACGCACGCACACACGTTTTGTTCTTCTTACAAGCGGCGGCGGGGGAGGCCGTGCTCGTGTTTTTCCGCCGTTTGCAGGCGGGCAAGCGAACAAAACGCCAGCCTCTTTAAATGCGCGAAAAAAAGAAAGCGTAAATTCTGGTGCAGCCTAAAGATGCCCGAAATGCGTAAAAGTTTAGGTTATACACGTTAGCTGTTAGTAAAATAAGTCTACCTGCGAGGATATTTCGCCCTGTAGATTGAACCACATCGCTGTTGGGTGGCGCTAGCAATTATTTTTTGTCGACTTTCAACATCATGTTAAAATTACGATTGCTTTATTTGTGCGACAAAAGTATGCTCGTTGCCGCCGACGAGGTGAACGTCCCCATTTACGCAACGTAAGAATTTCTTTTTTTTGAGCGGTAGACAGTTCCTTTAACCTGACGTGGCGATCGACTGTATTGACCAGTATCGTATCGAATTCAAACAGAGTGCAAATCCTGCCAATTCGTAGCACTACCAAGTGGTCACCTTTCACTGTCCCGTCCCGTTTGATCACGCGGCCACACGAAATGGTGACAATTCTAAGTTGTCATTTCCTCTGCTCGTCCCGCACGTGTATGTTTTCGCCACACCCATTGTCGTCGCTGCCGTCATCAGCATCCACAAGCGACCATCAAAGCACTGAGGACTACAGAATCGCGGTGATTCGTGCCGTGGCGAATCATTTCATTGCGTTAGCAATTATATGGACAGCTTAGGCTTTTTTTTTGCCTTCGTCTTCGCAGCCTGAGCCGCTGCCATTCGCGTGTCTGTACATGTATGCATATATATATAAGGAAAAGAATGCGCTGGCCTCCTCTTTCTGGAGAGCCATCACAACCTTTACGGTCGGGGTCGTCTGCGCGCGCGCTTATTTCGTGAGCGACCAAGGAATGGGGGGATAGTCAATAGAAAAATATTCTTTGCTGGAAACATAAGACTTGATTTCAGTGCACTAATATAGGTAAGGGCAACCTATAGTAAAAATTATATTAAACAACAAAATACTTGATTTAAAAAAACATACGTAATGAGACACAGTCCCGTGATTCAGAAGAATAAAGGGGGTAAAAGAATAAAAAGGCACAATCGCAATATAAAATATTGTATTATGTATATATATCCCATAAGTTTTTTTAATTTCAACCAACAGAGTATTATGAAGGCAATGAAAGCACAACAGGAAGGAAAAAAAGAAATAGTAAAATTGCCATGTGCCAAACAGATACGCATACGCATCTGTTTATCACAACGAGATGCTAGTGGAAAAAGAAACTTTTATCATCCCCCGATAAAAATGAGCGTAGGGTGCGTATTGAAGCCGTCTCAGTAGATGTGCTATATTTACAGTATCTATTTAAAAGTGCAGCTAGTTGTAATGATACTGACTTATTTTCATAGTTATTTCGACACAATGGCAGGAGCCAGAGGTCCTCGCTTCTTGTGTCGTATGCATAGCGACGTCTTCTTAGGCATAACGAAGTCTAGGTTGTTAGTCTTTATGGCTAGACGATATGCAGAGGAAAGACCATATGCGTAGGTCAGTTTAACTTTAAGTATATTGAATGCTTCAAAAAAAAAGGCAGTTTGAGTAGCATACGGAACGTTGGCTACAGCATGAACTGCTCGCTTTTGGCATACCCTGGGCATTTTCAAGTTGTCACAAAATGTGCTACCCCATACAAGATTACAATAATTTAACGATGATAGAAATAACCCATTGTATAGCAAACGTTTAGCTTTTTGAGGTAGTATTTGACGGTTCTTGTTAAAGCAGTGAAGGAATTCAGCTTGTTGCAAACATACTCTACATGCTTATTTCATGACAATGTTTCTTTAAAAATAACCCTTAAAGTTGTAATCTCGTTTACAGTACTAATTATGCCATTATCAAGATATACGTTTTTGGTAGGTTCAGTGACTGTGTGTCGAGTGAGAAAAATTTTGGCTTGTGCATTTTTTTTTCATAATTAACAAAGCATTCATTTTTGACCACGCTAATACTTCAGCAATAAGCGCATCATCGGCTGCCATAAGGTTGCACTTCTCCTAAAAGAAAGGGCTGTATCATCAGCGTAACCTACCCACTTCGAATTTGTAGCAGATGAGAAAATATCGTTAATGTGGACGATGAATTAAAGCGGTCCGAGGATACTCCCTTGCCAGACCCTTGTCTTAAGGCGTTTTATATTTGAATTAAAGGTTTCATTCGTGACAAACTGACTTCTATGCAGGAGGTATGAACGAAGATCATTGAATTTGCCACGCACGCCATAGTGCTCTAGCTTATACAGTGGTATATTATGTTGTATACAATCAAAAGCTTTTTAGAAGTCAATTTAGATGCCCAGTACTGTATTTTTGTCTTCAAATGCTTCTTCTATGAATTTTTGGGGGGCTAATAGTGCTTTTTCTGTGGATTTCCCTTTCAGAAAACCATACTGGGTCAATGAAATAAGAGAGTGTTTGTTCAGAGAGCGAAAAAGACGTGCATAGATAATGTTTTCAATGCCTTTGAACAAGACTGGAAGTATAAAAATAGGTTGGTCACAAGTTGTCCTCATCTTTTTTTCGCCTTCTTTGTGAATGGCAATAACCCTAGCCATTTGCATTTTTCCCGGAATACAGCCGCTTCCAAGCACTAAATTGCACAGTGTCCTCAGGACAGAAGCACTGATGTCAATGATGTGCTTGATAGGGCGAATTTGCATGTCGTTAGGATCAAGTGCTCTTGAAGTTTTTATGCCCTTGAATACATCGATAACCTCACTCTCAGTTGTGGGGAAGAACACCATGCTCAAATGGAATGCGCTAATGCCAAGAAGCGGATAAGGTTGAACGGTGTATGCGTTAGACTAACCTACCGCAATGAAATGATCATTGAGTACCTTTGATAAATTTGAACCGACCTTCATCAGACTATTTACACACAACCTTTAAATTGCATGGTCTGTCTCAGGATGAATTATCTAGTTTAGTCGTTTTCACAGAATATCAGTGCTTGACGCTACAATGAAATGCTTGCTAAAGTATTGTTCCTTTGCTTTTCTTAGCATACCATTCAGACTATTTCGGAAAAAATCGAAATTATTCCACGATTCAGGGTTTCTAGTCTTGATAGAATCCTAATCGAGATTGTTTTTCAACTTGATTTGGCTGCGAAGGTATTTGGTTAGCCATATTTTTCGCGATTTCTTACCTAGATGTCTGACAACAAATGGGAAATGTTTATTGTACATTGTTTTTAGTTCAGCATTGAAAGTCTCATACATGAAATTCGAGTCATGTTGTTTGAAAACTGCGCGCCACTTATGAGCTTCGACTTCGTTACGGAAGGCATCCAGAGATGAATGAATGAATGACCTTTATTTAAAGTCCGGCAGCTTTACCGGGCGAAGTGGGGGAAGAGGGGATTAAACCCTTCCTACTCTCCGTCAATTATGATGGCGGTGCCTCAGGCGCCCGCTTGAAGTCCCTCACCCGGGTGGCATCTTCAGCTTTCCGAACGGCCCAAAGCTGGTCGGCCAGCTCGTCGCTTGTGAGTGCCACCTCCGCTGACGCCACGGATCGGCAACAGTGACCGCAGCCGCGGCGGAGGCCGGCGCCCGCGTGGTGGTGGCAGCAGCAATTGGCCTCGGAGTTCGTCCCTGCCTAACATGCGTCGCGAAACGAGCGGCGGCAGTGACGTTAACTTCTTAAGCACACTCCCAGGGCATGTGCCGCAGTGTGGCCCTTTCCCCGCACGCTTTACACGCGTCCGTCGGGTATAGGTGAGGATAACACAGACGTAGGATCACCGGGCTGGGGCACGTATTTGTTTGTAGTAACCTCAGAGTTACGGCCTGGCTTTTTGTCAAATTTGTTGTGTAGTGGTGGGTATTTGCCTCCGTTTAGTCTGTTATGTTCTGTAATGTCGTTGAATGTGTTCAGGCGATCACGCCACTACCATTCCAGTTATTGTTGCGTGGATAGTGTCATCACCCCGCTCTCGGAGGTGAAACACTATTTCTTGAAAACGCTGCAATGGCTGAGAGTAATGCTTAACTGTCGCTTCATGTTCGATTAAAGTAAAGATGGGAAGATGGTCACTTAGGTCGCTTGCGATCGGACCACCGCAGAAAAGCTTTTTATCAGTGTTAGTGATGAAGATATCGATAAGGGTATCGGATCTCTGAGTAATGCGGGTGGAATTCACGATAGTATTTACAAATCCGTTTGAATGCAATAGTTTTGACAGCTCAGTTTAAGCCCTTGATGTCTTTAACATGTCTATAGTAAAATAAACGCCAAGAAAAAGCGTATGTTTGTTGGCCCAAATGAACTCGAAATATTCTTCAAGAAAACCTAGATAAGTGTGAATATCGGCGTCAGGTGGGCGGTAGGCAACACTAAATATATTGGATCGGCTACGCACGCTTAGAACTTTGAAGTTATTACTAGAAACACAAAATTTTTTGACAATGATGACGTTTAGTTTAGTCTTAGCCAACAAAAGTATGCCCCGTCCTCTGCGTCCAGAACGGTTTAAAGCAAAGCTTTGATAGCCTGGATGAGAGAACGGTATGAAATGATTGATTGATTGTTATGTGGGGTTTAACGTTCCAATACTACCATCTGATTACGAGAGACTGTGTAGTGGAGGGCTCCGGAAATTTTGACCACCTGGGGGACGGTACGGAATGTGTAGTGTACCACGTTTCAGATACCATTGTGATATCAAACGGTACACCTATGCTAGCTAGAAGTAGTTCGAATGCATCATGTTTTGATTCTAATCGCTATGCGTATACATGAAGAAAGGACAACTGAACACTTCCAGCTAGGTGCCTAGGTGAAGGAGGTTTTACAGCCGCTATTGCAGTAGTCTGTACGGGAAAAGGAACACTTTAACGGCAGTTTAAGTTATGACGCGTCAGTTGAGTGCATAATCTTCTCCAAGTCGCTTAAAGGACTTAATCGCAGCACAGCTGAACTTTCGTCTCGACGAGCAAGGATTCGCCCATCTATTGTACAGACATATCGCCAACCTACTTCGCTCTTTTTAGCCACTGCAGCACCTAGAAGCTGTTTATTATGACTTGTCAGGTGTTCATTGATGAGCACACATTTTGCAGAATTGCAGTAAAAAAATGTACCCATTTCGTTACTTTTGCTTAACTGTGAATACACGATGACTGACGTCAGTATCGTCTTTGTATACAGTTTCGCCAATGATTTCACCCAGTTTCGAGACCACGTCATCCACATCTGGTGCTACAGGAACGCCCTTGATCTCTACATTATTGGAGCGAGAATATTGCCTCAGCTCGTCGACTTGCGCGGTTGAATTTGCGTTCTCCTACTTTGGTTTGATTTTGCTTAACCTGAGTTCCATATTCTATTTTATTACCTCTTTGAGATCACTGCTCATCTCAGCCACACTTTCACAAGAATTGCTGCAGTACTGAACACCTTTTTTTTTTCTGTCAACAAAGTTTTGACATAATTTACTTTCTGAAGTAATCAATTTCAATCTGCTCTGCCGTTGACTCGCAAAGTTTACCGTCAATGTCATCTTTGCCAGTATTTCGCGCGTACGGCCATTCATTTTGAAATGGCTTTAGACAAAAGGAGTAGTGATCACAACAGATAGAAAAACAAACAAACAAATGCAAGTTGCACAAGAATTCTGCTTGGTAGCAGTGCGTAAAAAAAAATGAAGTACAAAGGGCTTAGAAGCATAGGCTAATTGTGCTTACCTGCGAAATGAGAGTATGCCCATTAGTCTGAATCATTGACGTACTTCTGCCGAATAAATTTGTTGGTCGTTATACAGTGGTTTAAATAGGTGCTGCAGCTGTCGCTTGCGCATGTGACGATTCTTGTCACGTGTAGAGCATCAGCACCAGTTGATGTCACCTTCCTGTGACGGACGGTAATAGCAGGCTTGAAACGTGCTTTAAAAATATTCGTCCCACTGCGAAATAAGGGTATGCCGATTAGTCTGTGCATCGTTGACGCACTGCTACCGATTTATTGATTGGTATGTCGGGTTTCCCCGTCATAAAACCACCATATGATTATGAGAGACGCCGCAGTGGAGGGCTCCAGAAATTTCGACCACCTGGGATTCTTTAACGTGCACCCAAATACGAGCACACGGGCCTAGGTGTACAGCATTTCCGCCTCCATCAGAAATGCAGCCGCCGCAACCGCGATTCGATCCCGCGACCAGCGGGTCAGCAGCCGAGTACCTTAGCCACTAGACCACCGCGGCGGGGTGCACTGCTTCCGAACAAAATATTCAAGCTTTCATTCTCATGTACTTTTTTTGTTCGTATAAAATTGCAGTTTGTCGCTATCACATACATCGGTTCGTCTTTTCGGTTTAACTGATTTTGTGCAATCATCCGTGCCACCATCGCGAACTGCTTTATGACAACATGCGCACAAGTGTACATAGCCACTGAAAAAGCTATTCGAGACACAGCTAGGCATCCAGCGACTATGCACGTTCGGCAGGTTTTGCATCATTTGCCCTAAGTTATTTCGGCCTGATACGCAGGGAAGTATCTGAAACGTGTGGTACCGCGTAAACCCGCGTTCGTGCCACGTAATTACCCTTTATGTGTACTCACCATCTCATGTATATACGGGCAGAGACAAAGCAATACCGCACTCGCCTTTATGACCGTGTCTGCATGACATACTAACCGTGCACATTTTACAACGTCCACATACGTCCGCGAACGCATTTGCGTGCATTTCAAAATGTCAGACCACAACAAAGAAAGTTGTATGTACAGTCATGCCCGCTTATACGCACGATTGCTTGCAGAGCCGTTTCATTCGCGTGCGTTCAGCTGCCGCTCTTCAAAGTGTCTTCAAGCATGCACACGTGTGCCACACTGTTGTAGAACATGCCTCTAACGACGCTCTCACAAGACCACGGCATATTGCCTACATTGGTCCATACCATATAAACTCGCCGAACATAAGGTTCGGCGAACGCAAAAAAATAGTCCAGGCAACACTGAGCAACATGCATTTGGTCGCGTCGCTATTGCGTACTCCGAGATGTTTTTAAACTCTGGCTAAAGTTACGTGGGACACCCCGTATATACCTACCTTTCTTTCGAATAAACTTGAGTTGCGAGTAGGCGCTCTTGGTCTGTGCAATTTCCTGTTCTAGTGTCCGTTTCTGTGAGCGCGCCCTTATTCAGTTAAAAGATGGACCAACACCAACTAGCCCAAATATCCGTGCTACTGTAGCAAACTCGCTCGGCAAACCGCCGCACCGGATGTGGTGCCGACGTACCGAGAGCCGATGCAGTGAAATTACCTTTCACGGCGGCGCCCTCGTCACCGTCGCGGAGAATGGCCGAGTACTGAAAGTCGTCTCATGGCCTCCGAGATATGGGCGCGCGGCGGGTTTCTTTCCGGCCGTCCCAATCGCACGACAGAGAGAGACAATAAACGTTTATTACTGCGATAGCAAATATATGGACACTCTCGGCTGGATTTCACCGCCGGCGTCAGCGTGGATGTCATGCACCGCATATCTGTACGTATACATTTAAGCATAGTGAAAACAAGCTCAATAAAATAAAATGTGTGCTACCGCGTGAGCTACTGATTGAATTAGGGCTCGCGCAGATAAGCTACAGCGATTCGGCCACAATGGGCCATGAAAATTTTGTTCGAAAACACAGTTCAAGTTTAGAGAACGGCTCAAACTTCACGGGTTCTGGACCCATCAGGCAACCTATGTTGCGGGTGTATAACGTAAGCTCAGATTTGACTAAACGAGCTTCATAAACACCTAAGCGTAGGCACAAGCCTTGCGAGCCGTACCTAAGACGAGGCAACATGCTGCACGCGAACTCGAGTAACACGGTAGTCCAAAGATGCGTGCCGGCGCGGAGGCGTACACCGGCGTACGCTCGGCTACCCGCAGTAATTTCTGATAGCAGTTTTAAAAAAAAAGTCTGTACAACATACGAAACTGTCTTAGACACGTTGACTGTTGAAGCGTACAATATGAACAGGCCTGCAACCGTGCCAACACCACTGCCGACAGAGGCGGGCGCCGACACAACTCGGCTCAAATCCGCCGCCGAATTCCCACCGCGCGCGCACGCGCCCTGTGCTTCACACACCGAGACATGCTTCCATCGAAAGAAGAAGGTCGCCCACGCTTAACTTCCCACAAAAACGCCTTCACACTGATGAAATGACACACACAAACAGGTTCGCTACGTTAAAAAACTTCCCCTATCGTCCGCATGTAACGAAAAACGTAGCATGACGTCGTTATCACGCTCTCGGAGTTAACAAAGCGCTGACAGCAGGAATGTGGTACATACCTGGCGAGTGCTCCAAAATACGACGCCACCCATCGTCGCTTGAGTAGTGTTCATCTTCGTAATAAGCAGCACCGGCAGAACACAAAACACGAACGCATAGCGTAAGCATACCTAAAAAAACGAGAAAAATCGATGCAACTGACCAGCGGCGAGGCGCCCGACCAGCGAGCAAGCACGCCCAAACACGTATCATGGCTATAGCCCCGCAGAAACGCATTGGCGCACTAAAAGACTTTATTGATGGGTTTGAATATAAAAATATACGTAAATATACATAACATAAATAGGCAAAACGCAAAATAATTTTATGTCTATTACAAAAAATATACAAGTGAAATTTGAGCGCGCGAAATTCGAAACGTTTGCAGGTGCAATGCAATTTTGAACAAATGAACTACAGCAGTAATAATGGCCTATGTGACTCATGCATTTTGAATTCAAAATATACTATTGTTGACGCACACATTTACACACGAGATTTTATTGCAATGATTGATGCTGCTTATGCATAGGCCTGCCCACCACGGGGGGAGGGGGTGGGGGCGGCCCCTGGTCACGTAGGGGGCAATGTAAAGCCCTATAGATACATAGAGAAATAGAGAGGGGACACTGTAACTCGAAGGGGGTTGCAGTGCCCCCTCCTGATTACCTCATACATCGCCCCCCCCACCCTGAAGGGATGTCAAATAGCAAATACAAATCTCAAAGCGTGTGACGTGGCATCCCGCAATATATATATATATATATATATATATATATATATATATATATATATATATATATATATATTGCGAGCGCTTACTATGTACTTCATCTTCATCGACCAAACCATTGTAGTGATCATCATCGCATGTCACGCGGGCTGGCTCTCTGGTGGCTCGTGCGTCTGGATTAAAAAGATAACCTGGTTGCTGCCGTACCGGACGTGGTCTCATAAGTGGTGGAGCATGCTTTGGTTCCCACGTCCTCCTGCTCTACCCGTCACCCCTGGTGCTCCGGTCTGGTCGACGGCTGTGCCCTCAAGCAACAGCGATGGCAGAACCCAGCGCGTCCGCTGCTGCAACCACTCCTTCTAAGCCACTTAGGCTTCACTACACCGCGAGTACCTCTCATCGAGACCCTCCAGTATTTTCCGGCCTTCGCAACGAAGACGTTGAACAATGGCTGGACAGTTATGATCGAACCAGCGTCTGTAATTATTGGGACGAGGCGCACAAACTGCGCTACGTTCCTTTTTACCTCGATGGCGTTGCTAAAACCTGGTATTACAACCACGAGAGCGACTTCTCCAGTTGGTTGGCCTTCACGGGGCATCTCCGTCAGGTATTTGGCACGTCTTCAGGATGTCCTGCAGTAGCGAAACAGAAGCTCACAACCCGCATCCAGGGGGACGACGAATCGTATACGTCTCACATTGAAGATATTCTGACTCTCTGTCGCCGAGCACAAAATGACATGACGGAGGCCGATTGCATCCGACATCTACTGAATGGTATCAACTCTGTGGCCTTCAATGCTCTCGTGATCCATAATCCGACTACCGTCCGGGACGTCATCACTACATGCCAACGCCTGGACGCGCTTCATTCCATGCGCCTTCCACACGCCTCCTGCGACGCTCGCTTTACCAAAGAGCATGAATAGCGGGCTCTTATCCGCACAATTGTCAGAGAAGAACTTCACGGCCTTATTCCAGGCAACCCTACTGTTGCGTCTGTCCACACACCTCCTCCCAACCTCCGAGAGATAATCAAGGACGAACTGGCATCAATGACAAGCGCTGCTAATGCCCCGTCTCCTGAGCGCTTCCCAGTGCCTTCGTACGCAGAAGTTGCATCACGGGCTCTTGCACCAGTTCCAACCGTGCCTGCGGACGTCGGATGCGACCATGTGGCTGCGATGACAACGCAAGCGCCAAGGCCACGCTACTATTCTACATGGCGTCCTCCGCGCCCCATCTGCTTCTACTGTGGCATTAGGGGATATATATCCCGTTTCTGCCGCCGCCGTCAGCAGGATGAACGACGTGGTTACTCAGCTTACGAGAGAGACTTTGCCCCGAGACCCGATGAATACGATCCCGCACCATATCCATCCACCTCCCGTCAGTCACCCTCCCCTCCACGGTCTCATGCTGGGCCTCGTCCTTCTCGTTCATCTCGCCGCCGTTCTCCGTCACCGTTTCGGCGTACGTCATCACCCCTGCGTCCCGCTCCGATCTCTCTGGACTCGAAAAACTAGAAGGTGCAGTTTTTTGGGGGAAAACTGCTTGTTGTCGGAAAGTTACAACTCCTCCGTCTCGTCCATCTAATTTACTGCCTGTTTGTGTGGAAGGTGTTTTTGTTGACGCCCTTATAGACACTGGAGCCGCAATTTCGATAATTGATCGTGAATTGTGTTTTCGCCTGCGTAAAGTGCAAACTCCTTATGCCGGTCCCACGTTATGCGGCGCTAATGACAGTCCAATTCGCTCGACCGGGTTGTGCACTGCTGGTATTCTCATCGATGGAATCCGTCATCACATACAATTGGCTGTGCTGTCTTCGTGCGCTCATCAGATAATCTTAGGCTGGGACTTCTTGTCAGCGGCGTCTGCTGTTATTTCGTGTGGTCGTCCCCTCATTCGTATTACGGACACTGAGCTTTCTTCTGCTGCCGACCTTTCGTCGCCCAACCTTGTGACAGCTGCGCATTTCCTCCTACCTCCCGGACAAGAATGTGTCCTTACAATCAAGTCACGAGACATTCTAGATAGTGATGCTGTGGTTGTTCCTTGCCAGCGCTGCATGTTTCGAGGGATCACCATCGCATCTTGTTTAGCGCGGTTCTCCCGTGGTTATCCAAGCATCACGGCCTGCAACACGACACCAGAACCACTTCTTTTGCCAGAGGGGACCACTGTTGCCAGCATTACCGAAGAAGCACCGCTTTGTGTCGTCACTGGTTTATCTGCTTCGTCATTCTCAAAGTGTATGCCAGCGGAAGATGCATTTTCTGCTCTCAAGGCCACTTTGTGTGAAAATCTCAACCCAACGCAAACTGATGCCTTGCTAACGTAATAATGAATCACAAAACTTGCTTTGACGTTTGTTCGGTAGGTCTGGGTCAAACAACAGTGACCGCCCATCGTATCGACACCGACGGATTCCGTGTGATTCGCCGCCGCCCTCACCGTGTGTCGGCTTCTGAACGCAAGCTTATAGAAGAACAAGTCAACGACATGCTCGCGCGCAACGCCATCAGGCCCTCGACAAGCGCATGGTCTTCTCCTGTCGTACTAGTGAAAAGAAAAAGGATGGCTTGGTATGATTTTGCAGTGATTACAGATTACTCAACAAAATCACTCGTAAGGACGTCTACCCAATGCCTCGCATTGACGACGCTCTTGATACTTTACAAGGTGCCGAGCACTTTTCAAGTCTCCACTTGCGCTCCGGTTATTGGTATATTCCAATGCACGAGTCTGATAAAGAGAAGACTGCGTTTGCTACGCCAGATGGGCCCTCTGAATTCAATGTGATGCCTTTCGGCCTGTGCAATGCCCCAGCCACATTCGAACGGATGATAGACACGGTACTGTGGGGATTAAAATGGAAGACCTGCCTTTGCTACCTGGACGACATTGTAATCTTTTCGTCAAGCTTCTCACAGCACCTGGAACGGCTAGACGAAGTCCTCACGTGTTTAGCTAAGGCCGGTCTCCAGCTCAACACTAAGAAGTGTTGGTTTGCCAGTCACAGCATCAAGGTATTAGGTCACGTCGCCAGTAAACATGGCGTTGAGCCCGATCCCGACAAGGTTGCCGCGGTACTGCACTTTCCTACACCAACCACACAGAAAGACCTCCGCAGCTTCCTTGGCTTAGCGTCGTATTTTCGCCACTTTGTACGTGATTTCGCTACTATTTCGGCTCCTCTGCACAAACTTATGACCACGAGCGCATCCTTTGTCTAGGCGGATGACTGCGAAGCTGCTTTTCACACCCTCAAGCGATGCCTCACATCACGGCCAGTGCTTCGCCATTTCGACCCTGCAGCATCTACTGTGCTACACACTGACGCAAGTGGACTTGGCATCGGTGCTGTCCTTCTTCAGCGGAACTACGCTTCCGAAGAACAAGTCGTGGCCTACGCGAACCGTACTCTGTCACCTGCTGAGCGAAACTACAGCATCACTGAGGAAGAATGTCTCGCCAAAGATATATATATATATATATATATATATATATATATATATATATATATATATATATATATATATATATATATATATAATATATATATATATATATATATATATATATATATATATATATATACATACATACATATATATATATATATATATGTGTGTGTGTGTGTGTGTGTGTGTGTGTGTGTGTGTGTGTGTGTGTGCGGGGGCGAGAGGCGTGCATGTGTCTCTCCCTCCTCTCGTGCCCTTCTCCCCTTCACTTCGCAAAGGCACTGCATGCGCTGACCATGCCATTCTTTGGCCTTTATTTCTTGACCTAAAGAATTACTTCCCATGCTCCCGCATGGTTGCAGAAGGTAGTGCATTGCTTTCCTTTTTAACCAAGCACGTCTCGTCTTCGAGAAACTTGTGAAAACGACTTGCACTCAAACGGCTTTTGACAAGCAAGGGTTTTTGTAATAAATTCAAGCTTTTTTTCGCAATTGCTTCTACACATGAATATGTGCTGTCTGTAGATCGTGACAGTAGCCCATTCATTTATTCACATTTAATGTAAACGATATAAAGTGGTAACGAATATCGAATCATACAGTGCGAGAAAACGTTATTCTCTTTTAGATTTTCTCGATTATTCTTAGAGTGTTCTGTAAAATGTGCCAATGCCTCAATCACTTCCTTGATTTTGTCATCCCTACGACATTGCTATCTTAGGAAAGGCAGTACAACAGGCACGTTGCGCTATGCGTGGTATTCTAATTGCAACCATGGATGCAGCTTGATTCTTGCACGTGCACCACCCGCATCGGTAGTCTGATGCTTATGGTGATCAACTTTTGACCCGCTAGTCGCAGGGTCGAATCCCAGCAGTTCACGGCAACCATATTTTCGGTGGAGGTGAAATTGTTCGAGACCTGTCTAGCTAGACTTAGGTAAGTAAATCTTATGTAACCGCAGGTTGTTTAAGTTTTCGGTGGCCTTCAGTACGGCGTCTCTCAGGATGATGTTTCATTTATTTTATTCTATTTCATTTTTCACATTTTCAGTGCTTGTTTATTTGTTGGTAGATTCATATAGTAGTCAGAATATTATCTTGCATACCTGCACATTTTTTTACTGTTTGTTTATACCTTTCCCCTCCTGCCTGAGTATCTTCAAGGCCTGCTGTATCCCTGAATAACTAAATAAAGAAATGAAATATATGACGACTTTGGGATATTAACCCGAACAATTTTTATTAGAATTATAAGTGTACACATTTCAGCTCTTCAACACCCTCACGAACGGCGTAATGACACCCTTATGCCACTCACACCCTTCTCCCAAAGTGTACCAACAAAAAAGGTGTAATTTTGGAAAACACCTTTTCTACACCTATAAGGGTGCAAAAAAATTTTCATTTGTGCATTCGCCATCGGACGTTGTAGTGTTATTGCTAGCGACGACGAATATTCCTGAATAACGTGAAATGCTCCCGATGTGGGTGTAATCTCATCAAAATGATCTGCAGCCCCGAAGTTTCTGGAATACTCTAGGCGTGGTTTACATTGATAATCGCGTACAGCGTAACGGGCTGCTCAGAAAACTTGAAGGAATGTGGATATACATGAAAAGGCAAAAAAATAAAAAAAGCCCAGAAAAAACTGCCAAGCATTTCCGCAAGGGGGAACATGGTTAAGTGCGAATGCATGGGTGACGCTATGAGGGGGAGTAAAGTTAAAATCCGTTGGCATTCGCCAGTGAGTTAACGTAAACTCCCACGTGTGATCACATTGCGGTTCCGAGGAACCATTAGACCCTCTCGGGAAATCTTGGTGAGTTTACGCGCATATGTGAGAGTAAATCCACACTATAATGATGTTTACATGCTTTCTTTATTAAGCTCGGCACGTCGATGGGCACGTTCACGATCTGTCCCTTAATGCCGTACTAACCGTTGCCCCGCGTAAGCCGCCTGATGCTCATGAAGGGGAGTCGAGGCGAGATGAAGCGCTCTTCCACCGGGTTCAGATCGGCGAAGTTTACGGGACGAGGCGGGTACGCGTAGCCGTGGCTTTTGCTCAACGGCGGAACCCGCCCGGCCAGCAGGGACTCTCGGCACGAGGCACACACCCGGAACGCACCGAAGGGAGCCAGCCGCGGGTCTTGCGCATCCATGTCGTCGCATCGGTGTTCGCCCGACCGTCTTCCGAACTCGTTCCAAAGAACCCGCAACGCGTTCAACCTGTTGGTCTCGTTCCTCACGCCGGAAATACAGCTCAGGTTGTTGTCAAACCACAGCCGGTCGCACACGGCGCAGCTGTGACCGAAGTTGCGATCCACAAAGTCGCGCTTGAAGCGGGCGTCTGGACGAGCAAACTCCAGGACCCGCGCTCGCTCACACATCGCGCGTCCCCCCGCCAGATCGACTTCGGGGGGCTCTGCTTGTTTCAATCGCTTTCGTTCGGCGTCTCGCCGCCGGCCTACCGCAGGCGATGCGCCATTTACGTCGCCCATCGGCCTCACGCGCGCGCAGTTCGGTATCCGCGGCCCGCTTGCGCTCGGCATCAGGGGCCCTTCGCCGCGCTGCCTTGTCTTCAACCGGCGCGGCGCGCACAATCACGTGGTGTGTGACGTTGCTGCGCCGTTGCTACAGACGCTCCTCTCCGCTTCTTGCGCCGTTACTAGGGGAGAGGAGGAGGCGCATCGCGGACGGCGGATTCAGGGTCGCTTACAAAATGCATTCGCCTTAAAAAAGACTCTGATACACTCACGGAGGAAGGAAAAGTAAGGAGAGGGCATGCCCAGCCGGCGCAGGGCGTAAAAAATGTGGCGGAAATTATGTCACGCACGGCCATATTCACTGGGCACAATGGCGGCGTTATGTTATTGTTGATGTGGTGCGGTGCGGCGTCGTTCAGACGGTCCAGCGGCGGTGTGCGCGTTTTCATGGGCCTCGCACCTAACCGTGGCGTACTGCAGGTGTTCGACAGCATCCATTTTTTCTGCCACATTGTTAGCTACGTGATTTTCCTCCGGGGGTGGTTGTAACCAGGTATCTGAACTAGAAACCACGGAAGGAGCGCGCGTATACGTACTCCGAATTTTCAGCGTCCGTCAAAATTATGCTGAAAAGCCATCATAGAAGATAACGACTGTGATCAAGAATTCGTTCAATGAATGCCTTGCAGGTTAGTGACAGTTATGCGGTGTTGCTTCTTATGACAACGGACGATGCATTTGCGGTCCACAGGCCCTTATTAAGACTGTAATCTAATCTTGCTTGTCATGTTCCCGTACAGTTACCGGTTGGCAGTTGGTGCTGAGCTGTGTTCCAGATAAGGAAGACAGAAACAAGCGCCTTCTCTTTATATTTCTCTCATGACTAGCCACTTATCCCGGAGACATCTTCCCTCGCATTTGGCTGGCTTTCCCTGCCGTCCTTGGCGGCTGTGTCGACGCATGAATTCCCGCAGACCATTTCTCACGCATGGCCTTCGGCTAACTTTCCCACCTTTCGCCCCAACGCGATCCTGGTCTCCGTTCGCCGTAGCTACTAGTGCGCGTGAATCACACTGGAGACGTGTTCACACGCACTTTCGGGTGGTCTTGGCTGCTTTCGTTTTAATGAAATCATGTCCTTTGGGATATCCGTAGGAACCAATGCACTTGGGACAAAAGAGGGGCGAAAACAAGGAAGCCGGCGCAAACTCAACGGGCTGCCACGCACACAAGCTCCACCGACGCCGACTTCCCTGGCACAATTACAGACTTCCGGGTTTATTGCAGGGAAGACATTTTTTTTTCTTTTTTTATCGTTGTGTCTAGCCCACAGCCTCACCTAAATTTTCATAAAGCCTAAAGAGAAGCACAAAAGGGGGAAAAAGTGATCTGAATTTCGGTGCCTGGTTCGTTGCGCGGCAATGTCCGAAATATCATCTTTATTTTCACAAAGAACACATCAAATAAAAAAAGCTTAACGTGCAACTTGCCGTGTTTATCGTAAACGCCGACCTTGCAAGAGTACAACAGCCATACGCAGAGATTTCGTCAACCGTATCGCGGCAAGACAGCGTGTTGAAATCCGTTCCGTTGGTTTCGGATAGCACCGGCGCATGCGGCGCGCAGGCCACGTGCTTTTTGAGACAGAGAGGGAGTCGCGCCTTCTGCTTCGCATTCATGTGTAAACGAGAGAGGAGAACTTGCCCAGTCAACATGGCCGACTTTCGGCTTCATCGTGGCTTTACAACCAGTGACGTCAGGGCCTCTCCTTACCTTTCCTTCCTCCGTGGGTACACTGAATCAAACGTGAGACTGCCACATCGTGAGTGCGAGGCGTTGACCACTGAGCTACCGAGAGGTACCTCCTTCAACGTTTACGAAAACTATTCATATATACCACCTACCCACCTACCGCTGTTGGCTGTACCTCGGGAGGGTGGGGGGGGGGGCTATTGTGTTTTCAGCATTACCAGAAAGATGGCGCAGTAAGCGCGCGACGACTCTCATTTCTCCTGCGTACTTTGGCCCGTGTAGACAATAGGGCGCGTACGCTCGATCGCACACCCTTATCTTGCAGTGGGGAGGATAGTACGTCTTCGCTAGTCTTTGTATTTCGCCGGAAGGATTCTGTTGTAGTTACCGGGCACACAAAGGTCACTGCAATCGTTGCACAGCCTCCATTTGCGAAATGAGCGCACTTTTCAGACACAGTGAAGTCACAACTGAGACGCTTATTCGCGTTAACTTGTACCTGTAAGTGCGTTTCGTGCATCTTTTGTGCGTGAGAAACGTGGGGCACGTTTCGATCTACTTGCCATTTTACGCGTGACCTTCCAATTTGTTGCTATCGCGTTCGTTGCTTCGCCTTTGCTGCAAAGCTGTGACTTATTTATTATTGGTGGTTTTTGCATTTTTTATTCTTGTCTTGTTTCCCCAAACGACGGGCAATAAACTAGACATGGCAGCTTATTACACGCTCATGATGTGCTCGCGGCCGTTTCGCTAGCTTCACATATGCCAAGTTTGGTATTACGGGGCGTGAATGGATAGCGAAGTTATGTGACTGGTGCAAACATTATAGTCATGAGACGCGTGTTATGTAACAACTTGACTACATGCCACGCTCATGATGCGCTCGCGGCCGTTTCGCTAGCTTAACTCATACCAAATTTGGTATTACGGGACCTGAATGGATGAAAAAGGTACGAGATTAGACAGGTATAGTATACCGGGCTTACCGGGATACCGGACGTACCGTGATACCGGAATCGAAATGCGCATGTGCAGATACGTGCGGTACCCGTACCACTTACCATACGTGCAGTATTTTTCAGATTTAAGGTTACCGTGACAGCGTAAGTGTACGTAGTGTACTAAACATGGTGGCGCTCTTGGACGCCCGCTTCGAAGTGATTTTAGCGTAGTTGTTAAAAGATTGCCCTTGTTCGCAGCAACCGACTGTTTAAAGTGGCTTCGCTTGCCTTCAGTTAGCTTCGATGACCGAGTATTACGAGTAAGTTGGCGTAATTTTTGACATAGCTTCCCATTTCTGACGCGTCTTGGCCTAACCACAAGATCGATGTGAACAAATCGGCAACATAATTTTTTTTTTTTGGTGTTTGGTGCGTGGTTCATATTTATTTGCTTTTATTAGTAGTAAAATAAACTTGTAACAATGCTTCGCGCGGTCGAATTGGCAAACATTCTCGTTTTCTTTTCCTTTTCACTGTCTTTACCTCATTAACCATTCAAAAGGTGGCACCACCGTGTCAACGGAGGCACGTAAACTGTGTAAACGCTATCCCGCTAAACTATAAGACGCTGTCCACCACGAACGTTTGCTGCTCGGTAACGTCATTCCCTTAACCTCCGCAATCACGTTAACCGTAAACTATAACTGTCTATTGGTGCAAACATGATAAACGTGAGATGCGTTTCATGCAACATGACTACATGCTACGTTCATGATGCGCTCGTGGCCGTTTCGCTTGCTTCACATCTACCAAATTCGGTATTACGTGACGTGAACGGACGACGTAGGTAAATGGCACCTTCATACACGATTATCATGCTATGCGTGTCATGTAACAACACGTCTACATGCCACACATACGATGCGCGCGCAGCCGTTTCGTCAGCTTCCCATACGCCAAATTCGGTATTACGTCAAGTCATTGGATGACGAAGGTATGTGACTGCTGCAACCAAAATAATTATGAGACGCGTGTCATTTGAGAACATCACTACATGCCTCAGGCAGGGCGCAAATACACTTCGACGTAACCCAGCGCGCGCGCGCGCCAGCGTTTGTTTTGTCGCGTCACGCCGGCGTTGCCCCGCCAGGCGCCGAACCTGCCATATACCCGCAGGCGCACGCCGCGTTGCTTTGACGCATGCGCGTTTGAGCACGCCCAGCGTGCCTCCGTCACGAAAAGAAGCAGACCCAGTGCTGTCTGGGTAACGCAATTGGCGCAAAATGCAGCATTAGGCTAGCCACCCTAGCAGCATGTCGCATTTCGCGCCAGTCGCCGCCGGGCTGCGCGGACAGACGCTGGTCACGCTGGCGTCAGACAGTACACCAGAACACAGCAAGCTCAATGCTTGCTGCCTTATAAAAAAGCACGTGGCGCCATCTGTTGCAAGTATGGCGAAACAACGCTTTCATATGCCACGCGAGCAGACGCTCTGCAAATCAAACGCGAAACTTCACCACCCGAATGCGGCTGTAAACATGCTTTGCGCTGTCTCTGTGCTGGAATTTTATTTACGCTGATTTTGTGTGAAACGTCGAGGAGACCTTACTCGACAGTCCGGAACACGGTGGAGGACTAGCTAGGTGTCTGAACGAGGCAGCCGCAGCGGCAAAGCGAGCGCTCGCGCTTCGCGTCTTTTCCGGTAGATAGCGCTACAGCATTGGAGGGTCATACTCGCTTGCGAACAGCAGACGAAGCGTACGAATGAACACATACACATCCGAATAAATACCAACATTGTACCTTTTGTATGGTTTATTATGACGAACGGAAGCTTCCTTCACTGAAGAAAAGCTGAATGATGTTGTTACCGTTTGAACAAGCGTACCAAGTCGTAAAAAACGTCGCTTGTTGAAAGCGGCATTCGACTCGTTAACTTCCACATAACAGCCAGCGTGAACTTTGTTATTTTACTGACAGATTTGTTAGTGTGGGTTCATGTAGTGCGCTAGTTAGTAGTCAAACCTTGCATGAATATACAGATATACACACACATGCTTCTGCCAAAAGAAGGGTTGCGGTTCCAGTCTCCGATCCCGCGTTTGTCAGGCTTCCATGGTTTTGTGCTGTAGTATAAACATATACTAATATGTTTGTACTGCTTTTATGTATTAAACTTTTCTGAAAAGTTTCAGGACATACTCGCGTGCTCGAAAAGACTCACGTTAGGCGCGCCGTTCCGTTTTGTTTCTGTCGCTTGCTGCGTGTTCCTCGCAAGTTGGGGTTATATCTTCCAGTTATATATTTCCTTGAAATTTTTACCTTATTCTACGCGCACCACGCCACCCAGTGCTAAAAGAGTTCCTCCGAATGATAAACGTTTTACCTACCTTCTAACTAAATATCCTAGATATACAGGTCTTTTCAATGATTAGTCCCGAAGTCACTGTCGACTGTCGGAGATACAGTCCTGCATTCGTTTTCCTCATGCATTTATTTTTATGGCAAGGTCAAAAGCTTGCTAAGACAGGTATGCCTGGGCGAATTTCGGCAAGTATAGCCCCGCAAAACTTTACATTAAACAGCATCGGAAAAATGCACTTTTATTCTTTCACACACATGTCCATATGTCACAAAAGCAGCACTTTTCAAAAGCACAATTTAATGGTTCACAATTTCACAAAAGCAATTTCACAAAAGAAGCAATTTCTTGGTCACTCCAACCCTCTTACACCAGCTTCGCAAGCTTAGGAAGATGTTGTGTCTTGGTTTTTAGCTCCCATTTCTTTTGTTTGCACACCTGGGTCATTCTCATGGCAACATAGTTGTGCAATAATCAGGCCATGATTTCCTCTTTGTGTTCATTACACGGAAATGAAAACACATGTTCTTTCAACAATTCTTCAAGCGTCTGTTCATACACATTACTTTCGGTAGAATGCTTCTGAAACTCTGTTTCCGCCGCCCTAAGCGAGCAAAAAACATTGCGTTTTGGATGCAAAAGCCCGCCTCTTGTCTTGCAGTTCACTAAACTACTTTCTGGTTGAAAATGGATTTCCCACTCCTCTATTAGGCTGTGTCGACAAGTTGAGCAGGTTGAGCACTTGAGGGGCTTTCTGCACATGAAACCTGCTAGTTAATATATGATGCAGTCAGCTGCCTCAGGTACCGTACACACATTGGCAAAAGCCTCGGTGCACTCAACTTCTGCAACAACCAAACCATCCAATTTCTGCTTCAGCATCTGAAGCTTAGTCTCTTCAGTGCCACTCCTTTCAAACGCAAGTTTCAAGTCTGTTAAGGTAAGCACATGGGTACTTTGGTACGACAGTCCTTATGTTACTCACTTCAATCCTATGAAACCCCCACGACTTTGAGGGCAAGTATGCGAGGGACGGGTTGGCGAATAAACTCTCAAATAAACCAGGGAGAGTGGTCGTAAGTGGCCCCGGATCGGTTGGTTCGTGAACGCTCGTCCCGTTGTCGCTGTCATCGGTCGCTGACGGTGAAGGCGCACAAAAATTGGCTTTGGGACGCTCGCCACCCGATACCCTGTTCTTCTTTTCTGCAGGTGCAAAGCGTCTCTCTGCGGGTCGCTTTGTACTTTTCGGTGTTTTCGAGAGGTAGGGTGGGCAGTCAGGGAACCTTGTGGGCACTGCATTGCTCGCCAGTGACGCGCGTCGTGGCGTGCTGACGAGTACATTCCCTTTCTACTCCGCCGCCCATGTTTTGGAGACTAGTTCAGGCTCAAAGTGCCTTTCACAAACGTAGTCAGTCGCCCGAAGAAGGCGGTCCTTTCGTGGGATCGCACGTTGACACAGGTTCAGTCGCTGCTCGTCTTTCGGTGCAGAGAAAAGCGAGAACTTCTCATGGCAGGATTTGTACCTCGTACGGCAGCGGGGAACAAAACAGCTTTTCCCCATTACAGGTTAGCACTAACAACCATCGTTCGTAACAATCACTTCGCGATAACCACAACGTGAAACACACAGCGCCGGTGAGCGAACTGCGCTTTCTGACGGCAGCGTGACCCCCCTGACTGCTGCCGCCATCACACGGCGCGGGGGCGAACCATGAACAAGCGTTCGCCGTGGTCGCCGCATAGAACGGCACAGCCGTTCAGACACCTAGCTATTCCTCCACCATGGTCTGGAATGTCAGCTGCACGTGCATTGCATACTGCGGAATCAACTTCATCAGGTACGTGCTATCGCGATTGAAAAGAAAGGCGAACAGCGGAAAGCGTTGCTTTCGAAACTGCGGCGTGCCGTGGCTGTGACAAGGCAGAATTTGTGCTGGAAGCCGGCGTCAACGTAGCGCTAAAATCTGCCTCCAACTTATGCTCATGCACCACATGTGTATCAATTAACAGTCCTGCAGGGCACTCGGCATACATACGCGGTGTTAAAGTGCCAGCTAGAACAGGATCTTAAAGGGGCCCTCCAACACTTTTGAAGCACATATTTTTTGTATGTGTTTTGCGTAGGCTGATGGCCGGGGATGAATTTAGCATAGGTCCAAGCACCGATATCAAATCATTTAGTGAAGTCACCTCATTGCTGCCGACCGTGTCAGCGCACAGTGGCGCTCGCTAAAACTACGCGGGCGGAAATGACGACGATGAGCGCAGCCTATCACAGCACGAATGTTACGTTACAAGCTAAAATGGCGTAGCATCAAAAGTTTCATTGTTACGCAGTCTAATTTTTCTGTTCGAAGCTTTTGATTGATCCGCAAAGAGATACCATCGCAAAAAAAAAAAAGGTCACTATACAACAAAGCGCAAGAGAGGCGCTGGTGTCCATCTCGCCTCGAGATGCTTTGCTTGCCGGCATCGGAAGTCCATGCAAAAAAAAAATTTGCTCTCCTCTAACTTCTCCGGGGTTCTTTTGTGGCTCACCCAGACAGCACCTCACCATAGTAGGTCGAGCGGTTGTACCGAACAACCCGCGATGCCTCTGAAGAATCAGAAAAAGGTTTCCACAGTCCCGGGATGCTCGATCGATACGCCCAACCATGTCGCCCGTGTCGTTCCACAAATACACTTTCAGCATTAGAGGAGAGAGATGTGGATGAAAAGCCTGAGTATTCAAAACGGCACACGACGTCGTGTGTTCTCGTTGCACTTCCATGAAAATGCCTTTGAGCGTTGACATGAAGTTACAGAATTGGCCTGTCCATAATTTTATAGGTACGGCGTTGTGCTAGAAAGAGCCCGCGGGAAGCTTTCGAGCGCAGCCTGATGTACTCTAGAGGGCCCACCATTCCAAAGACTCGCACTTATCTGTTCCCGGCCGAGATATGGTTGCGCGCCAACATAAAATCTTTCCAAAGCACAGGATCAACACAAGAACGTGCGTAGCGATTTGAAGCATCCATCTCGCAAAGTGAAGTAAAAAAGAAAAGGGTCAGCCTTTACTTACCAGCCAGCTGCATCAATGTCAGGGGGTGGGCTTCCAGGCGGCGGCGACGGCGTTTCTCTACGATCGTGTTCAACAACTCTCACTGGTGGCGAATGTGAATACGAGGAGCTAGGTTGCTGCCTCAGGGTGTCCTTGTAAGGCACGACCACGGTATGGGCACGACGCGTAAAGCCTCGCTCCGAAGCAAAAGGGCCTGCTCGAGTTCTGACAAGTCGGGGAGGCTCATTTCTACCAGCCTCACTTAGCTGTTCGACAGCGTAAACAAAACGGCGTGGTCAGGCACCACGTTGCCTGTTGCTATCGCAACAGCGTCATAAACACATTTGACTATACTGGCAACAATGGTGTACAAGCTTCCTCAATGTAAGAGCGTTCAGCCCATGTCATTGGAGGCCCCCTGCAACGTCACAGCAGAGAGTGAAATGTGGTCATGTCACCCCGCGAACTTCGAGTTGAGGGTAGCCATTTCTTTTTTCTTCTATTTTTAATTTTTAATTGAATAACTCTGTACTGCGTGCCGATATCGCTATCATTCTTGGTGCACTAATTTGTCCTTGCGTCAGTCTATGCAGTCCACGAGTGAAAAGTGGGAGTTTGAAAAGTGTTAGAGGGCCCCATTAAAGGGACTGTCTACCGTCCTTGCTTTCCTATTTTGGGTCGCAATAAAAAGCATACTATGTGAAGTGTCTAACGTTGCAGCGGCCTCTCTGGAAAGTGCGTAAAAATTTTTAAAACTAAAATTTTTTGTCCACGTTATGTATCCTTCTTTTGGTGAGATGAATGCTCACAACATTGGTTGGGGCCAGTGAAAGTCGAAAACTGAAACCGCGTGCGGTTTTGCAGGGCTCATCAAGTTTGGTTCATAATAAAACAAATACCTTTGTTGTCATTATAGGCACGCACACACTTTTTGGTTGTTTTTATTGAGTGGTGGCGGACGCAGTGGTAGCGTTCCTTCGCCGTTTGCAGGCAGGCATGCAGGCAAGCGAACACACCACCGGCAGCGCCACCGGGCGCCTATTGGAACGTCTCAGAAAAAGCAAAAGCAAAAATTGTTCCATGGCGCAACGTAAAGCTGACTCAAGTGTTTAAAATACAATTGCTAGTTAAGCGCGTTCGTTTTTAAGTGAAACAAGTCGCATACCGAATTTGTCGTTACCTGACGTCACTGGATGACGAATTATATGACTGGTGCAAACATGATAATCCTGACACGCGTAGCATGTAAGAACACGACATCATTTCTATTGAAAAAACGTCCACCGTAGAGGAATGGCGGACGTTTTTTTAATAGAAATGATGTCGTGTTCTTACATGCCACGCGTGTCAGGATTATCATGTTTGTACAGTCATATAATTCGTCATCCAGTGACGTCAGGTAACGCCAAAATAAAAGCACCCGTTACTCAAAGGGCTCCAGGCTCACTGCATGTATTAGCTTTAGAATTACCACAGGTATCCAAGTAGAAAGAAACGATCCTTTGAGGATTTCCTGTTCTACCAATACACCTTTTCACAGGAGTAAAAAAAAAAAACACCACCATGATGGGCGGCGTGCGAGCGTACAAAGGCTATGGGCGCAGCTTTGTCAGTGCAATTTTGAGGGGGTCACGCCAATTTGCGCAGCCCGAAGAGGACTACGGCGGTGCCCAGAGAGGTGTTTTTGAAAAGGTCTATAGATTGTGAAGATTGACCACACTCGCTTTGGGTGACGCTAGTGGTCACTTTTTATTGACTTTCAACATCAAGTTAAGATGAATATTCCTTTTTTCTAGCAAGAAAGCGTGCTCGTTGCTTACGACGTGATGAACGATCTTTGCATTTGTGCCACAATCAGGAAAAGTTTCTGAGCAGTAGACAGTCCCTTTAACATTTTGCGGTGACGCCAGCCGAAAGCACTTGTAGATTCGCCTAATGACTAGTCAAGGCATGTCGCAGCTCAATCAAGTCAATAGCCATGCTTTCCGTGCCGTTCACATGTCTTTGCTTCGCGACAGTAGGTCATTACTGTTGTACTAAACATGCGCGGTGCGTGCATCCAGGCGTTATTCCTAATACGTATATGCTATTATTGACATGCGGCCTGCGATATAGTTCTGCAATAGTTTTGTGTCGCATACTACAGGCATACTCCACCCAAATCGCTGCTGTAAACTGGAACAGCTGGAGTCGAGCTTGAATAAATGCAATAAGTAAATTTACTCATACAATTCACTAGGCTCATAGTTTTTCCTGCTGATTGCGATTATATTCTATAGGGCAGCCGAGCTCAGCATTTTTCGTTCTGGACGGAAATCCGTGCAATCGCAAAACACCGCACCGGCACGATTCCCGCGATGCACTGTGAACTTCACAGGTGGAGCTCAGCAATCTGTTCTTCTTGCGCTGCTTGTTGTCGCATCAGATGACAGCGCAATGGTACCCAGATGACAATTTATAAGCGGGCGCAGCGTAAACAGGCGCTTTTTTTCGCATTTTGAACTCCCACAGCCACTGCATGTCATTCTAGCGAGGCGCGCCTTGGCAGTTGCAAACAAATCATGGCGTCTCTGGGAGCGAGGGTATACCACCAAAGGCGCCTGCGAGATAGGCGTGTTCTGGCCTATACAAAGGTTGCACGTACCTCACATCCGAGAGCGAGAGGACCCAGAGCTGCCATGTTTATCAACAAAAGCAGCTGCCTCGAAGCGTATCCGGGAGCTTTACAGCGGCGAAATCTGGTCTTCGGTCGCGCTAATGTCTTTACCACCACCATTTGTGCCGATTTTGGATGCAGAATAATACCCGCCATGGTGGTCTAGTGGCTAATGCACTCGGCTGCTGACCCGCAAGTCGCGGAATCAAATCCCGGCCGCACTTTCGGTGGAGGCGAAAATACTTGCACCTGTGTGCCGAGTTAGGCGCACGTTAAGGAACCCCAGATGGTCTAAATTGCTGGAGCCCTCAACTGCGGCGCTTCTCATAGTCATATAGTGGTTTTGGGAAGTTTGGAGCCAACAGCTCCAAATCAACTCAAATTTGAACTTTTTATGTTCTTAGATGACGGCACTTGCACACCATAAAAAGGGGGGAAATTCGAGCATGCTCGAGGTGTCTAAATCTCACCCGGACACTGAAATTTTTCTCCGCGTGTGAAAGTAGCGCTGCTGAAAACTTGCCCGGGACTTCTTGATAACGTGGTGAGCACTTTGTTTGAAAAAAAAAATCCTACGCTTTCTGCCTGAACCATGGCGAATGTTCTTGCGGGGTCAAAACTATTTATGGCCTAGCAACGCTCCAACTTCTCGCTTTTGTCACAGCACACCTGTAGCTTCAACAATGCTAATTATGTTCCTTTACAGCTGTCTGATGCTTATTGTTAGAGGCTGTCACACATTTTCTGCAGCCCCTTAAACAAGATGCAAGAAGGTACAGTTTGCTTCCTCGGGCTACGGCGACAGATATCAGCGCCTTGAGCTGTGATATGCAGAGTGCATGGTGGATGAGGTCATTGCTAGGGGTCACGCTCATTCACACCCCGCTTGCAAGTGGCAGCTGTGTCCACAATTAATTTAGTCACGCTGACGTCCACTTGCTGGACGACACCAGCATTATCTCAGGTATTCTTAGAAACACGTCTGTACGAAAAAAAAAACAGAAGCTATAAAAGCCTTTTCACAGGAGGAAAAAAAAACACTGCCATGTAGGGCCACGTGCGCTAATACAACGGCTGACTTCACAGCCTCGAAGGAGAGTTTTCAGGAGGTCATGAATTTTCAAAGTTCGCACGTGGAACACACTTCTTTCTGCGAATTCCCTCAGGCGGGGGACTGGACTTGCGCAGCCTCCGTCTCGTCACTATCTGGTCCAGCGTGACTAAGTCACTTGCTGCATCATGCCTCTGATAAGGGACAGCGCCACCGCGGCGTCACCAGAGGCTTACATCACCACTGGTGGCTATAAAACTAAGCTGCAGAGCACAGAAATTATCATTCCTACTCTAACCGTTCGAGAACAGTGCCAGCATGCTAGCCACGTCGCTGCTACTATGCTAATAAACAGTTATGTTTTGTGTTCGAATGCGTCTTTCTATTGACACGGCATCCCTTAATCGTATTTATTACTTACTAGATTTATAAGTTCTAGAAGGAATCATCTCACCATATTTAACAACTGAATATGCCGTAAAAATCAGCTTTCCTAAAAAATATAACGTGTGTTTCAGGCACGACTTCCGTTGTTTTATCTCTGAAACCCTGCGATATGCTTCGTCGCAATGTAGACGGCTTAGCCACACGCGTGGAAAGGCTACTTTGGGAAAATACCTTTCAAATAAAATTCGAAGATACAAAAGATACGTGCGTTGCTCTCTTTCATATTGGAAGTAATCAAACTTAATGCCAAGTTTTTGTGCATGAAAAACCTAACGTTATTCGATGGCACCAAAAACAGATTCATAGTAACACTTCATATATCTTGGCTGTCTCGCAACTTGAGCAAAGATTTTGAAAATGATGGCACTTCAGGGGCAAATGGAACCAAGCGTATAAGGCGACCGACAATGGTTAGGTGGCGCAGCAATGGGCCCAGCCATCAGCACCACGTTGTCGATTCCGCGAATCGTTGAGGTGGCCAGCGAGCAATTTCTACCGTGCATGGCGTGAGTTTGTCGTGCTGTTTGAGGCAAGTGGGTGGTTTTGTATTACGGTTTGAAGGCGATTGAAAACATCGATGCTCATTCTCGACCACCGACACTTAAAAAGGGACGCATACTGTACGGCAACGAACATGTGTATGCTTTTAATGAAATGAAGATGGACATCGCACACAGCAAAAACGTTTACACTCTCAAGGGTGTAAAACGGGTGTACGTGTTAAAAGCATCCATATGAACACCCTTTTCATACTCCAAGTTTAAAATTAAAAGTGTTTGTGAATAAAACACCTTCAAAACACCACATTTACACCCTTATTTTTCGGGTGTGATGAACAAGGCTACGAACTATTGATTCATATGTGGAATTTACTGTCTCAAAACCACCATATGATTATGAGAGACGCGTAGTGGAGGGCTCCGGAAATTTCGACCACCTGGGGTTCTTGACGTGCATCCAAATCTGAGCACACGGGCCTACAAAGCTACAAATTCACGACATTTTCGGGCAGTTTCGCTTATATTGTTTGTATACATTAACTATCTTGCTAACAGTAACGCTCCTACTACTAGCTGCTTGCGGGTCTAGTAATGAATCGAAGCAGGAAGTAATGTGACCGAAACGAAGTTTCAGCGATAAAGCGCGCAAACTGCTATAAGACGGAAGATACAAGAGAAGCGCCGCTTGTCCAATAGAGTAAGGGCCAATCCTCTTGTCATCATCATCATCATCCTGACTTCGTCCACTGCAGGACAAAGGCCTCTCCCATGTTCCGCCAGTTAACCCGGTCCTGTGCTTGCTGCTGCCAATTTATACCCGCAAACTTCTTAATCTCATCTGCCCACCTAATCTTCTGTCTCCCCCTAACCCGCTTCCCTTCTCTGGGAATCCAGTCAGTTACCCTTAATGACCAGCGGTTATCCTGTCTACGCGCTACATGCCCTGCCCATGTCCATTTCTTCTTCTTGATTTCAGCTATGATATCCTTAACCCCCGTTTGTTCCCTAATCCATTCTGCTCTCTTCTTGTCTTTTAAGGTTACACCTACCAATTTTCTTTCCATTGCTCGCTGCGTCGTCCTCAATTTAAGCTGAACCCTCTTTGTAAGTCTCCAGGTTTCTGCTCCGTAGCTAAGTACCGGCAAGATACAGCTGTTATATACCTTCCTCTTGAGGGATAGTGGCAATCTACCTGTCATAATTTGAGAGTGCTTGCCGAATGTGCTCCACCCCATTCTTATTCTTCTAGTTACTTCAATCTCGTGGTTCGGCTCTGCGGTTATTACCTGCCCTAAGTAGACATAGTCTTTTACAACTTCAAGTGCACTATTACCTATCTCGAAGCGCTGCTCCTTACCGAGGTTGTTGTACATTACTTTCGTTTTCTGCAGATTAATTTTGAGACCCACCTTTCTGCTCTCCTTGTCTAACTCCGTAATCA
Organism: Rhipicephalus microplus; assembly: GCF_013339725.1. Lineage (NCBI taxonomy): Eukaryota > Metazoa > Arthropoda > Arachnida > Ixodida > Ixodidae > Rhipicephalus > Rhipicephalus microplus. Next base: position 196,259,051 of record NC_051165.1, read on the forward strand.
TGAGTTGCAATTCGTCCCCTGAGTTACTCAGCAATGCAATGTCATCGGCGAAGCGCAGGTTACTAAGGTATTCTCCATTGATTCTTATCCCTAACTGTTCCCATTCTAGGCTTCTGAAAACCTCCTGTAAGCACGCGGTAAATAGCATTGGGGAAATTGTGTCCCCCTGCCTTACACCCTTCTTGATTGGTATTCTGTTGCTTTCTTTATGAAGCACTATGGTAGCAGTTGATCCCCTGTAGATTTCTTCAATAATGTTTATATATACTTCATCTACGCCCTGATTCCGCAGTGTTTGCATGACGGCTGATATTTCTACTGAATCAAACGCCTTCTCGTAATCTATGAATGCTATGTATAGTGGTTGGTTATACTCTGAGCATTTCTCTATTACCTGATTGATAGTATGAATGTGGTCAATTGTTGAGTAGCCTGTTCGAAATCCTGCTTGTTCCTTTGGTTGATTGAATTCTAATGTTTTCTTTACTCTGTTAGCAATTACCTTTGTAAATAGCTTGTATACTGCAGAGAGCAAGCTGATCGGCCTGTAATTCTTCAAGTCCTTGTCATCTCCTTTCTTATGTATTAAGATGATGTTAGCGTTCTTCCAAGACTCTGGTACTCTTCCCGTCAGGAGACACCTCGTAAACAGGGTGGCTAGTTTTTCTAACACAATCTGTCCTCCATCTTTCAGCAGATCTGATGTTACCTGATCCTCACCAGCAGCTTTGCCTCTTTGCATGCTCTCCAAAGCTTTTCTGCCTTCTTCTATCATTAGTGGTGGGGTGTCGTCTGGGTTACTGCTAGTTCTTATAGTATTAAGGTCATGGTTATCTCGGCTAGTGTACAGATCTCTGTAAAACTCTGCCGCTATTTTAACTATCCTATCCATATTGGTAGTTATTTTGCCTTCTTTGTCCCTTAGTGCATACATCCGACTTTTGCCTATCCCAAGTTTCCTCTTCAATGCTTTGACACTTCCTCCGTTTTTCAGAGCGTGTTCAATTCTCTCCATGTTATACATTCTTACATCGCACACCTTACGTCTATTAATCAATTTCGAAAGCTCTGCTAGTTCTATTTTGTCTTTTGTACTTGACACTTTCATGATTTGACGCTTCTTAATTAGGTTCTTCGTTTCCTGGGAAAGCTTGCCAGTGTCCTGTCTTACTACCCTGCCTCCAACTTCCACTGCACACTCCGTAATGATACTCGTCAGATTATCATTCATTGTATCTACGCTAAGGTTGGTTTCCTCACTAAGAGCCGAGTACCTGTTCTGCAGCGACACTCTGAATTCCTGTATTTTCCCTCTCAGTGCTAGCTGATTGATTGGCTTCTTGCATATCAGTTTCTGTCGTTCCTTCTTCAAGTCTAGGCGAATTCGAGACCGTACCATTCTATGGTTACTGCATCGTACCTTGCCAATCACTTCCACATCCTGCACGATTCCAGGGTGTGCACTCATTATAAAGTCTATTTCGTTCTTATTTTCGCCATTAGGGCTCCTCCATGTCCACTTGTATCCTCTTGTATTTGTTCCTTTCATCTGTGTCATTTGCGTGACAAGACAACTCTCGCAAAATGCACTAACTTGCCTGAACAGTAATGTTGCACACATTGGCATAGCCATCCATGGAACACTCCCCCTCCTCCCGTCGTCCAAAAGATCGAAGATTTTAAGGCTAGAGGTAAAACGTTCGCCAGCTGCAAAAAAAAAACACACCATCTGCAGAGTTGTTTAGCCATAACCACCACGTCAACAGGCCATCAAGTATCTTAAAAATGAACGTTGACGTGATGTATTTTTAGCAGGCACGTTTTATTGATTCACTGTAGCGAATGTTCCTCTTGATGTGTCCTCAAAAGTGCGTCATGATAATTAGGAAGAGGACACCGACCATAAAGAAAAATGCAGAATAAAGACATTTCGGTGACCTTCATGCAGCCTTGCTCACAATGACGGGAGCCTTGTTGTCTTAATTTCGAACGAAGCTCTCCTCAGGGGAGCCGAAACGCATTCTCCATGCAGTTCTCTCTCTCTCTATCACATAAGTTACTTCCCCAGCTGACGTGCTTCGGTCAAAGTTTTGACATTGTAGGTAGTGAGAAATCAACATTGATAAAATATTTTCAGCCGCGGTCTTGTTCCAAGGACTGCAAGCTAAGTACAAATATATTGTCGTGAAGTGAAGACGGAAGCAGTATTTAACAGGTTGAGAAAGTAGCAGCACGTCAGTATTTTTATTTACCGTGCACCAGAGCGTTTTTCTTCTTTCTCGTTATTGCTTGCCGCATAAAAACGTGCAGATGCGAGTTTGCACTGTCGTCTTCATCTTCCTAGCAGCACGCACGGGGCAATATGTTCTCATGGAATAGTGTGACCCGATGCATGCAATGTTGCGAGGAGCAATGTCTTTACGGAAATGAAAGTGCGGATAAAATATCGCCTGCCTGACCCTGAATGCGCCGTCCCTAAAGACCCATAGAGCTAAGCAGAAGCCATCAGCTTAGCTTTTTTTACCAGTATTCAGTACAATTGGTCGGTGAAGGTGCGCTAAATATTGCTCCTGAATATTACAAACGCACGTTCTGACTAGTAGGCTCGTGCTGGTCACGCGGCACCATCACAATGTTCACTGCGATTCAGATGCACAGTGAACGAACGAGTATAACGCAACAGATCATTGCCGAAAAAACAGCAGCGCCCGCGCAATCAGTAGAAGGTTGGAGCTAGCGTTAAACCGCATCTAGCCGGTCTGAGAGTGCCACCGGCGCCATGAAGTCTCGTCGCCTAGACAACCTTGGCTGCCCGGGATTGTTGCGCGCGCGGGCGCAGAGCGCGGGAAAGGGACCGGTTTCGTCTTACATGTCACTGCGTGCGCTGGCGAAAAACCCTCCCGTGTTTGTGTACGTGTGGTGCGCGTGGCTTCTCGATTGGAAGTTTATTAGTCAGTGTTTAGTTTGAAAGGTGCCTGCGGTTTGTGCTTGACCTGTGTGTTCTCTCAATGCGGATTATTGCGAAGATGCACCATCCTGAAGGCTGGACCTGCGGATTCATATTGTGGAGCACTCGAAGTGAATTAGTGAGTACTGCTCTCACGTTGTTCCGTTCAGCGCTTTGTTAACTGCGTGAGCACGAGAGTAACGCCTTCAAACATTTTTGTTTTCAACTAGTTGATGACATATCACCATTTGTTTATTTAGCGAGAATATTTTTCTGAACAGTTTCACGCAGGTCATGGAGAAGTGTGATTGTGGGAAAGTTTTTTTGTTTGTCTGTTTATATTGCTTGGAGTGCGAAGCACAGTGTGCATGCACAGCTGTGGTTCAGCGAAGAATTTGAACAGATTTTTGCGGTGCCCTTTGTTGGCAGCTGTGTTTATCGTGGCCCGCTCGTGATGAACATCAATTTTAGTTTACTGATTAATACATATGTGGGGACGGCGCCTGTTAGCTCTAAGCATCAACCGCATTTAACAAGCATATGCTTGGGCAATGTGTTGCTAGTTCACTTGCTCTCCTTTTTTCCTATTGTACAAAAATATCGAGAACAGAAAACAAGGACGTGGTGTCCATGTCGTTCTTTTTCGTCTTTTTTTTCGTTTTGTGCGCTAATACTACCGTGATAACTCAGGTTGATGCATCGAGTGACAACACAGCATATTGCTTCGCGTTGGGTGCGCCTCCCGAAGTTTGCCTACTTGCTAATACATTCAATTTCGTTAAATTCGTCTTCCCCGGTATTTTCGTTCACCCGCAACGTAGCGTGACACTGCCAGCAGTCGTGCGTGTGTAGCGAATCGAGCAGTGAAACTGAACTTGTGTTTGAACGGATCTTTCGTCTGTGTGTGTGGCCGGACTGCCCACTTGAACAGTACAAATGCTTGTTTGAGCATAACTGCAGACGTTCGAGCACATTTTATTTTATTCCGCTTGTTTCCATCTGGTGTAACTTTCATAATAATCTTGTTATTCAGAGTTATATTGCCTTCGCCTCGCTTTGGCGTTTAACTTCGCTACGTACTTCAGATGTTAAAGGTATATTCTCTATGTGAAGCATAATATTAGTTTTTTTGTTGCACAAAAACACTCTAATGGTATACATACTGCACGGTATCTAAGCGTGTGTTGCAGCCAAAATGTAAGACTGGGCAGCATATTTATCTGGGAACACAACACGCACAGCCACTGAACAGCCTACGCTGCATCGGGAAGAAGTTATGCTTTCTCTGCCTGCCAGCGTGATTGGAACAAACGGCCCTAATTTAGCAGTATGCAATGTTCATTGAGTGAAAACAATAGTACCACTTTATTCCTAATTTCCCAGCCAATTTGGCGGCTATGGCGAATATGAAAAAAGTTGTGCTAATTTAATGCACTTAAAACAGTGAACTGCTACAAATTTCGAAGAAAAAATTGGTCACGTGGTCGCCTTTTGAACTTCGCAGAATGTTGTCCGAGTTTTCACGAGTGTTGAAGATTGGGCGAGTTGGTTCGTCGTACTTGAACTGGTATAGCGCATTACGGAGAAGAAGAAACGGCCGAGCAGACCGACACAAGAGGACAGAGCGTTGTTTGCGAAAAAACAAAATATTTTACAAGTACCGCTTCTTTTTTTTATACCAAGTTTAGTACATGTTAAGTACTGTACATGTTAAGTAAGTACATGTTAAGGGGCTTAAGTCAGGAGTTTGAAACTCAGTAATATTAATACAATGCTTCGCACCACATACAGCTTCAATAATTTAGCTAAAATGTCTTATGTTTTCATTTTCTCATTGCGATACTGCACTTTGTATGAATATCTGAGCTGTGACTACTTACTTCACAGAAAATACATTTTGATAGAAAATTATCTTTAGACATCTCAAGGTATTAACCTCTAAGAGAAAGATGACTCACTTCACAGAATTCTCATTTTTGTTCATATTGAGACCCAATTTACACCATGTGGTGATCACATTAAAATCACTTTTTATCTAAGTTGAAAGCAAATGAACAGTTCTTTGTATGTGCCAACGTTCATCATTACAATTTGTATTTTAAAGAATAAAATATTTTTTTAAATTTTCCCATCAACATCAATGGGGAACTTGGATGCGTCGGCTGCCGTATGACCAAATCACGAATGGGGAACCTCAAAAATCACTTAGGGGCAAAGCTTCTGAGGCCGTGGCTCGTTCCCTCCTCTGTAGTCGTACTAGTAGTACGTAGTCACTTTGTGATTAGCACAATAGATGGCGTTAGTGGTTTTTACAGCATATGCACGGACAAAATGATGATTGGTGGGGCAAATCGTTCGTCCGTACATTTGTGCTTTCGTCCGTCCGTCCGTGCATCCGTCCGTCCGGGCTTCCGTCTGTCGGTCTGTGTGTGAGTCCGTTCGTCTTTCTGTCCGTCTAAACTTGCGTCAGACTGTCTGTTCATCTGTTTGTGCGTCCGGACTGACGGACGCTTCGTCCCGCTCATCATCATTCACTCCGTGGATATGGTGTGATCTTTTTCTCAAAACATAAATTGCTATGACAAAAATTGGCACATGAAAAGAACTGTTTATTTGTTTTCGATTAAGGTACAATGGTTATTTTAATTCAACCACTACATGGTGCAAGTTACGTCTCAATATGGACAAAAACTATTCTGTGAAATTCGCGATTTTTTCTCGTACATTTTGATAGTTTGAGAGGTCTAAAATATTTTTTTCAAGATATGCCTTATGTGGATTAGGTATTCACTCCTCGGATATTCTCTCAAAGTGCAGTATTGATATAGAAAAATACAGATATAACACAATTTGGCTAGATTATTTGAGGCGTATTTGGTCGAAAATGGTAATAATATTACCGAGCTTCAAACACTTTACACAAGCCCTTTCCTTAACTTGTGGACCAAATTTGGCACAGAAGAAGCAGAGGTACTTACAAAGTAATTTTTTTCACAAACACCTAGGCGACATTCCGGGATGTTCCGGATGCAGCTACGTGACCAAAAATTTTTTGCGAAACATTCTAGTAGTTAACTTCTTTATAGTAAATCAGCGCGATTTTTTCGAATACATTTGAGATTGTCGCCAAATTTGCTAGGACGTCTGACGTGGAATGACCCAATAGTCAATTGTTCCATTATATAATCGTCTTAATGTGAGCCAGTTCAAGAACACTAGTATCATTCGCATTTTAACACATAACTACACACTGCTTAATTTTACAAGTTACCTGCACTGAAAACCTTCTCAATGTGCATACCGTCATGTATGCTCAGTGGCATTGTGCTTTTGTGCAATACAGATAAAATATGTCTATTTTGTTGCGCGTCGTACTGCATTCCTTTTTAATAAACTAATCGAATGAGTACCGTGGTAGATCTGCAGAAATACACATGTAGCTGTGTTCATGCATACTTAAGCATGGAGCTTGACATTCACTTTGATTGGTCGATGCATGCAGCTAATGGAACATTATCAACTTGGATAATGCACTTTTTATTTGGCTGCACGAGCAAGCTAAAAGGGTAAAGTAAGGTTCGTATCTATGGCACGAAAGGTATAATGATTCTGCCACAGAGCGCTTTTTGTGGCGTTTATTGCTCAGCATACCTTTTCTTGCACTTCTCACTGCAGTGGAGCCCGATTCCACTGAATATGCTTGCTATGCACTCAATTTATACTTACACGTAAGAAAGCAGTTAGTTATGCAGGGTGCATACTGTATATTGCACTCTTTGTGAAATATCGGTCATTGTTCCTTGTGTATTTATTTTAGGTTTCCGGGATTCAATTTCCTGTACAGAAAAAACAGCTTGACCCAGCTTCTCTCGAAGGCACCAGTCATCTCAGCAGCTGAAGATGATTGTGCAAGCAGCAGTGACGAGCTGTGGTTTTGCAATTAGAAGTATACCAACACTGACATTACATTCATCCAACCCCAATTACACTACCTTGTCGAATGTTCTCATTTTTAATGTCGAGATTTATACTGCGACATATGATAGGTTGTAAATGTGACTTGAGAAACTCGCTTACTCTTTCTACGTGTTTTTTTTTCTTCTATTGTATAAGTGTCATTCAACGCCATACCTCTCAGTCGTTTGCCCGACTAGCGCAAAAGTTTTCGAAAGTTTTGGCGATTTATTTTATTGAAAATAATGAAATTCCAGTATAGAGAGAAAAAAACTCGGTCACGTGAGATATTTCAAAATTTTGCAGAATGCCGTCAGAGGCCTGTTTTTCAGACTTCTTGCAGTTTTTTCATAAATAAAGGCAGATTTGAACATGTGGGCCTAATTGTTTTTGGCTTCGGCGTTATGTTCAGTTCAACCTTACGCTACAGCTTACTGCTTGCACTACTGTGGTGTGGTGCATGCGTGTGTGTGGGTGTGTGTGTATGTGTAAGTGCCTGCCGCGTCATACTTTGTCGTTTTTGGCCCAGTGTACCTACACATATATACACTGGTGTTATGCACCTCATTCAAGACCACACCTTACTTTATCAGCTACATGCATGCAGGTTTAATAAGTGCAGTGGGTGACACCAGTATCTTATTTCTTCCCCGTCAGTCGCAAAGAAGGTTCATATATTCAGTTCAAAGAAGGTTCATAAGAAGGTTCTCAGGGAGAAGGTTCTCCCTGAGAACAGTTGAGGCGTGGGCCAGTTGGTGATGAACATTTGATGGAATTAAGTGCTATAAACGGCTCTCCTCAACGCACAAGATGAAGCGTCACCTACTATGTCTCTCCTTTTGTTGTCCCGTTAATTGCGCTTCATTTGATCAAGTACGCTTATTCATGTAAATATCATCGTTTCAAGGGTGTTTTTAGTGTTACACCCCACTCGCACGGGTGTGGCTTCATCCAACAGCCATAGTTTAGGGGTGTTCATCAACATCAATTAAAGTAGGGTGTAACGTTTCTTTACCCCCTACTTGTAGTTTTACTACTCGAAAACCTCAAAGCTGTTGAGCAGGATCTGTCGACCGCCTCTTGTATGCAGAAGGAAATATTGTCCGAAGGTAACCAGGGTGATGCTGGATGGTGCTTTTTCGCCGTTGTCGAAATGCCTCGAGCGTATCCTGGTATTCCCGTTAGGTTTCTAAGATGAGTGATCATCGGAACTGAAACATTAAATTGAGAACAATCAGCTTACACTTAATAACGCGAAAACAGAACGTGTGCAAGTGTACGCGAGCGAAACGGAAATATCTGAATACGCGACGAGTGATGAAGCAATCAGCTGACAGTAACAGAAAAACAAAAAGTGTGCACGGGAAAAACAGTAATTTGCGAATACTCCACGTGTTAACGCGGTGAACTCCAGCCATACTTTCTCGTACTAAGCTCGAGAAAGCATCGGAAATAATGAGGCCGTTCCAGCAGTCTAGTCATCGTTCCGGTGCACAAAGGAGCAGAAAGGCAAGCTAAAATATTAATGCGTGCAAAATGCGTCATGCGTCCAAGCTCTTACGACGTTAGGTTTCACGAGTGACAACCACTGTGCGTGTTTTAACACACACTTGTAAACAGTTGGAACGTTACCGTCCGTTGCACGAATGCTTCCCGTTATTGCTTTTGCTCTGATGTCGTTCAACGAAAATTCGCAAGGGCGACACCTACTTGACGTGCCGAACAGCGACGAGCCACTTCTGCCACCGAGTTGCTTCCCACGGTCTCGATAGTGAGCGATACAATATGATGCCGACAACTCATTCTTTGTTGTGGCAATCTTTAACGCAGCCGCATCTGCGTTTGTTCTTCGCCCATGGTTTGGGCGCATTTGTATGCTTGATGGGCGTATGTATATATTGTAAAACAGTAGCAGCGTTGGGGTCATGACGGCGTTTATTAGGCCGAATCGCCTGATCGACGCTTCGAACGAAGAAGACGCCTTTCGTGATGATGATTATATACAGATGAAGAAGATGAAGGTAAAATGCTGTGAATATTGTGCTTACACTGATTTCCCCCTCGCGTAGAAGCGGCCAACGTGGCTGCTGTTCATGAAGGTGGTGTACGTCGCACGAGTGGTTTTAAGCGCGACACGTGAACAACCTCCGTACCACGAAGACGGCAGTCGGAAGGCATGACAACAGGGGTTACTCGGTTGTAAACAGGAGACGTCTGCTCGACTATGGCGTAGGGGCCGATGAAACGTGAGTGAAACTTATCACACAGGTCTGAAACCCACGTTGGGGTCCGCAAAAGTACTTCGTCTCCAGTATTGAGGTGAACTACGCGGTGGACGCCATCGTAGCGAGTCTTCCGCTCTTGTTGGCTTGCCTCTGTATTGAGGTGGGCGCGTCGGCGACAACCGGCCAGGCTAGAGATTAAGTGCTCACTCGATGACGACGGTGAGTTCACAGGGACGTCTAAAAAGGAGATGTCGAGCGGAGATGTCCGTCACGGCCATAGACGAGAAAGAATGGGGAATAGCTTTTGGTGTGCTGCGTAGCGGTATTGTACTCAAAAGTTACCAATGGCAGGATGGTATCCCAGTTGGTGTGGTCGGCGTTGATATACATAGATATCATGTTGGTCAAATTTTGATGGAAGGGCTCTGTGAGGCTGTTAGTCTGGGGATGGTAGCTGGAAGTCATCTTATGAATTGTATTACATGAGTGGAGAACGTGTTCGAGTAGCTTCGAGAGAAACGCTTTGCCGCGGTCACTCATTAGGAGGCGTGGCACACCAGGTTTCAGAAAGATTGCCTCCAGAAATAAATGTCTCAATGTCCTCTCCTGATCCTGAAGGAAGTGCAGCTGTTTCGGCGTTCCTCGTCAAGTAGTCACCTGCTGTGACAATCCAGCGCTTGCAGCTAGCTGATATTGGTAGCGTTCCGTAGAGGTCAATGCCGATGATATCGAAGGGAGCGTCAGTACACGGATGAGGTTGCAGGAGACCGGCCAGGCAGGAAGTGGGTCACTTGCGGCGTTGGCAAAGCCAGCATGACGCAACATATCGGGCTACGCAGGTAAAAAGCCCAGGCCAGGCAAAACGACTGCGGATGCGTTCATAGTTTTTTTGAAAACCGAGATGACCAGCCTTGGTGTCATCGTAAAACGCCTCCAAAATCTGCGCCCTCAGGGAACGAGGAGCGACAAGAACCCAGCGCTATCCTTCGGGGTGGAAGAGGACACGGTAAAGGACAGAGTTTTTAGTCTTGAAGTTCCGCAGCTGTCGATAGGCGTGGGCGTTGGGATGACGAGAAGACCCTTGAAGGCACTCCATTATAGAGCGACAGTAAGTGTCGCTGCGTTGTTGGGATGCAAACGTCTCGTTGCCGAAGGCAGAAAGTCGACAGCGGCGAGAGAATGAACTGACGGAGATGCTTTGATGGGTTTACTTACAGTGGGCGACAAGCCAGGAGTGCCTGATGAGGATGGTAAAGGACATTGGCTAAGGACATCGACATCGTTGTGGTTTTTGCCGGATTTGTAGGTAACGTCCAACTCGTATGCTTAGAGACGAAGTATTCAGTGACCGAGCCGTCCAGACAAATTCTTCAACGTCGACAACCAGCGCAAATCGTGGTGGTCAGTGACGACGGTAAAGTGGCGGCCGTGGAGATATGGTCGAAACTTCTGGATGGCCCAAACAACAGCGAGACACGCCTGCTCGGTGATGGCGTAGTTTTTCTCTGCTGCTGTGAGGGTGCGACTAGCGTATGCGATCACACGTTCGCCATTACGCTCTGTCTATTGCAACAGTACAGCGCCGAGTCCGTGTCCGCTGGCATCAATATGGAGGAGAGTGGGTGCGGCGTCATCAAAATGACAAAGCACTGGCTCAGACGTGAAGGCACGTTTCAAGGTGTCTAAAGCCATTTGGCATACGTCCGACCATATGTATGACGTTCCCGAAGAAACGAGTTGATGAAGTGGCGCAGCAATGGTCGCGAAGTCTCGTATAAAACGCTGGAATACGACGCAAGGCCAAGAAAGCTTCGGAGCTATTTGGCGCGTTGAGGCACCGCGAAATGAAGAACGGCGGTAATCTTGTAGGGATCAGGCCGGATTCTATCTTTGCTGACGAGATTTCTGAGTACTTCATTACTTTTGATTGCAAAGTGCCACTTTTTGGCGTTGATCTGAAGACCAGCAGCTGCAAGACACGTCAGAACTTCATCTAGGCGCTGCAAGTGCTGTTCGAATGTTGAAGAAAATATTACGATGTCTTTAAGGTAACACAAGTATGTTTTACACTTGAGGCCCCGCAATACAATGTCTATCATTCGTTCAAACGTTTCTGGCGCAATGCAGAGGCCGAAAGGCATGACGTTAAATTCGTAAAGTCCGTCGGGTGTGGCAAAGACAGTTTTTTCCCTGTCATCCGCGTGCATCGGAATTTGCCAATAACCGGAGCGCAGGTGAAGACTTGGAAAATATTCTGCTCCTTGTAAGGAATCTAAGGCATCATCAATGCGAGGTAAGCGGTATACGTCTTTTATGGTTACTTTACTCAATGCGCGGTAGTAAACGCAGAATCGCACAGAGCCGTCTTTTTTTTCGCATGAAAACTACAGGCGACGACCAAGGGCTTCAGGAGGGGCGGATGATATTTTGCCTGAGCATATAAGCAACGTGCTTGTCGATGATCTCGCGTTCGCTGGAAGAGACACGGTATGGTCGACGACTGACAATACAAGTTCCGTCGGTGTGTATGCAATGATCCACCGCAGAAGTCTGGCTTCTAGCAGTTGAATGTACGTCAAAAGAATATTTATGCTTGAACAACAATGCCAGTAGTTTGCCTGCTTGCGGGGCAGTGAGATCCATGCTGATGACATTGACGAGAGCCGTAGTAGGCGGAGCATCTGTTGGTATTGAACGTGATTCCACCAGACTGGTGTCCGAAGCCACTACAGAGATAGGTTGTGTATCCACGCCGGAAAAAAGTGCCCTCAGTAAGCAGAATCTGCTCATTGGTGATATTCAGCACCGTGAGAAAGGCGGTGCCGTTCAAGAAGCGGACAAGACTCGATGAAAGTTCTATCTCTCTGGATAGACAAAGGGCTGATGTATTGACTAGAACGTCACCGTTGTCAGTGTAGTCACAAATAACAGTGGTAACGTGCTCGTGGTTAGGTGTCACAAGGAAGCCTTTGGCTGTTTGTAGCTGGTTACGTGATTTCGGGGAGATATCATCTGTCTCTCGCATATGTATGAGTTGTTGTCGACAAGAGATAGAAGCACCATCATCAGAAAGAAAATCCCATCCTAAAATAAGCATAAAAGCACAAAAAGCCAACACAAAAACTGAATATGGTGCCGGATACCATCAATGAAAACTCTAACGGTGCACTATGCTGATGGCCTATCTGCGGGTCATTTGCACTACGTAAGAGAGTGCCAGTATAGATGGGGTAACCTTATGTAGACGAGAACGCAATTCCACATGAAAAACAGAAATAGCAGCCCCCGTGTCAACCAATGCTTGAACTGGTACCCTTCACCATACACTATTAACAAATTGGCGGGGCCCTCTGGAGGTCTTGGTGTTTGTTCGAGCGATGCAGCTTTCCTTCCAAATACTGCACCAGCTACTTTTCCGAGTGGTAGTCAGAAGTATGTGCAGCCGGTCTCAGAGGAGATGTTGAGCATCGCAGAGGTGAAGGGGACCGGCGCCGTCCGGGATAGTAGGGGCGAGGTGCGGTGAGTTGAGAAGTCGGAGAAAAGCAACGTGTCATAGGGCGGCGCTGGTACTGGCTCGGGGATTGCAGCGAATCTCTTTCGTAAACGTCGTAGCCACGGCGTTCGTCCTGCTGGCGTTTGCGGCAAAATCGTGAAATATGGCTCTGAATGCTACAATAGTAACATATTGGGCGAGACGAGCGCCAGGTGGCGTAGAGTGCTTGAGCTGTGACAGGCGCTGGTACTGGCGCTTGGACAGGCGAGTGTGGTGCGAATGCTGCTAGGTTGGACTGCGCAGAAACAGGATGTGCGTGCTGAACCAATGCAGGTGGCATGGCAGCGATTTGCGCATACGTCATGGGCGGCGTTGGTGGCGTCGGAGTGTTGGATGGAAGAGCGCCAGCCATGGATGAGAGCTCCTCTTATATGATGTCGCGCAGACCAGCAGATGGAGAGTGAGGCCGAGGGGCGGGTGCACATGACAACCCTTGCGCTTGAAGTTCCTTGCGAATCAGAGTGCGAATCAGCGTGCGCGAATCCGCATCCGAGGAAGGCCGGCTGTTTGTGGCGTCTGTGTAGTCTGGGTGCAATCGAATGGCTTGGAGTTCATCAAGACGTTGACATGTGGTGATGACGTCTTCAACGGTGGTGTGGTTTTTTACAGCCAGAGCACTAAACGCGACGTGGCCTAGCCCTTTAATGATGTGGCGAACACGATCAGCTTCCGTCATCGCCGAGCTCACGTGGTGGCAAAGGGCAATGACGTCTGCAATGTACGAAGTGTACATTGCCCCGGGATGTAGGGCACGCCCATCGAGCTTTCGTTTCGACACTTCAGAATGGATGTTCGGTTTCGCAAAAATCCTACGGGCTTGTTGAGAAAAAGTAGGTCAATTCGGGAAGCTGCTCTCGTGGTTAAAAAACCATGTTTTCGCGACATCGGACAGATAGAAGGCGACGTGAAGAAGTTTTTGAGGTTCATTCCATTGGTTATAAACACTGGTCATGTCGCCTTCTTTCAGCCATACCTCGACGTCGTCGCGGGAAAGACCAGAGAAGATGGGTGGGTCACACTGCCGGGCGTGGACGCTTCACGCAGGAGTGGTTTGTTGGACAGGGATGCTGGATGTCCTGGGCAGTGGTCCTTGATCCATGACAGCGGACGGAGAAGCAGGCGGCGACCCGAACGAAGCTCCAGGGAAACGTGACGTTGGAGAGGACTTGGGGATCGAAGCAGCCTCCACCACTATGTACGACAGTAGCAGCATTGAGGTCACGGCGGCGTTTATTAGGCCGAATCGCCTGGTCAACGCTTCGAACGACGAAGACGCTTTTCGTGATGATGATTATATACAGATGAAGAAGGTGAAGGTCAAATGCTGTGAATATTGTGCTTACAATATAAATGTTGCCGTATATGTTGCCGTCGCTCTGTCAAGCTTGCTCGCTTACAGAGCACGGTTGTTCAGTGAAAATGTCCGTTTATTAACAAAAAAGAGAAAGTGTAAAGAAACAGCCAAGTTTATTCAGCTGCTCGTCTTGATTCTGCACCATCGTTGCCACACATCAATTCAGGACTTTTTATTACTATAAAATATACACTACAGAAGAGGCAAGAAAAAGAACAATGCTTCATCGGAATGAATGCTGTCCAGCCGACTTCCATAAGTGCAACCACCCCATTGACAGCTGTTGAGGGCGTGTTCGTAGCTGCAAGATATTGAGTTTCCTCGGAAGGCGCAGTGCTTTCATTCATAGGTTTCCTGAAAAAGTAATTGCAGAAGCATTCATTATTTCAGACAAAACTGTTAATGCACTTGTAGTTATGTCCAATCGCGTAAAAATTAGACGAAAACTGCTTTATTCACAGAACCCATCATAATGCAATTGAACAGTTCAGAACGTGTTACGAAGCACAAGAAGCCCGTTCTCGAGTTTAACGCTTCAAGCTTTCACTGCGATACGCCTGTGGGCCCACTTATTTATGAATGAAGCTTGCACTTCATTTTAGAAATTTAAAACTGGAACAAACCTAGCATCGCCACAAACGAGCCGACGTGGTCGCCGACTGCCTGTGTTAGCCATGTCAAGCCAAGCTAGACATGCAATGTTAACAGCTGACCTTCCTAAATCAGTTGGTTACCTTGTAAAAATTATATTGTGTGGAGTTTAGGAGAATTTATTTTTAGAAGGGCAGAAATCTCTGATGAATAATGCTTATTTGTGCTGCACTGAAAGCAATACAATCTATGAGTGGCTGTACTTGCTACTGCTAATGGATACCACGTTTCAATGACTCATGCACATTTTTAATTCTATAGCAGACGGGGCAGCTCTCGTAACGCTGTGTAGCGCGAGCTCACAAACCATGCGTGTTTTCTTCGCGAAGAAAGTGAGTGTTAAACAAACGCTCCTCATTACATATCGGCAACACACAGGTAGATCTCGCGGAGTGATGGCAGTCTTGTTTACACTCACCTTTCAGGCGATATTCCAGTCTGCGCGTAGCATTTCGATAGCGTAGAACTTCATTGCAGTATGGAATCACGTTTCCGACAGCGCAGAGATGATTCAGTGCTCCACAAGAGACAGCAATCACAACCACATAACGATAACACATGCACAATACACCGCTGCACCAACGAGGGTTACCTTGACGGGAACACCACGCCACGCATTGATACAGCTGAGTACGAGCACCTTTTTTTTATTTTTGAGGGTGGGGGCATACAAGTTTGCGCATGTTTATGCTATATAAACAACGTTACTTTGCTCCTGACGCAGTTGCCATGGTTCTCACGACCATTTACCCTAACTCAATTTGTTGACAGCTCATTTGTTTAGGTAACTATTTGCTTACGCGCATGCTGACCCTTCCTTCGAGGCCACCTCTGCGCCGGCAAGTTCCGCGGAAGTAAGCGTTGCTCCACATGGTCTGTCAGTTCCTCCCTCTGTTCGCACTCGGCACTCTCGTCTTGCAGTTAATCCCTCCATGAACTAACTGTTGGTTGCAGGGACGAAATGCAGCACTTACTCCCATTTCGCTCCCTTTTCGCTTCCCTGCGGCTCAGAGTGTAGCTGTTCATCACTTGCGGTGCAGAATGCCAAACAAAGGCCCATGTCTCTAACTTATCAACTTGCATTCCCATTTAATACATCTGATCTTCTGCAGAATAATAATGTGAGTAGGTTTGCGGCTGACAAAAATTTCCTCTTACCCCCCGCTCATACTAATTATGGGCAAAAAACTTCCTTTTTCAGCGCGATATCCTTTTGGAATGCGTTACCTTTTAGCATTAAGCGTTGCACTTCATTTCCTTTGTTCAAAAAGTCAGTCAAAAATAATTTTCTCGAATAACCTTACTTGTGATCGTTTACCTGTTTGACTCGTTTGTTCATCGTTTTTTTTAATACCATGTTGCGCGTTTTGGCTTGACTTGTGATATAAAAGTGCATTTTAATATCCGTATTTTGTAAGAATGTTCTGTTGCTCTGTATAAATTTTACCGTCGATTTGTATCGACAAACGGAGGATCCCACTAAAGTCTCTGGCTCTGGGACCCTCGTCTGTATATCTTAGATTTTGTACCTTGTTTTTGGAAGTAATAAAACTTGAAACTTGAACTCGAAACTAGGCGCAGAAGTGTCTAGTTATGTATTGTTGTACAAGCGAATGACACCTGACTGTGTAGTACAACCACGGCCGCTTCAATGGTTGAAAGCGCAGGTGTTATCACAAGGTTGCGTCGTTGTGAACAAGTTGGTTTTATCGACGCCAAGCGCGCGAACAATTTATGCACGTGCTTAAAGGCCTAGACTTTAGTAAGTTCATAGACTCTCCAGATAAAATCCCGTAGGTCCCTGCTTTACGCCAAGCGCGTGAACAATTTATGCACGTGCTTAAAGGCCTAGACTTTAGTAAGTTCATAGACTCTCCAGATAAAGTCCCGTAGGTCCCTGCTTTTATTCTGAGTATCATAGAGCTTCATGTTCGTTGCTGTCCTTGTTCATATTGCGCAGTTTATCTCGTATTCAAACTTGCTTACAAGGCGCTCAAGTACTTGTTGTTGATAGCTGGTAGAGAAACTCTTGCGCTTTACGTACTGAACCAATCATATTAGGAGGGCGTATTGCTCAAAGGCTTTAATGCATTTCTTCAGGGCACTGCGGCTTGTGCACCTATTCTCGATGAACCCCCACCTGGGGCCCCTGCAGATATCATTGGGCAGGATGGTCATCGACATCGTCAAGTTTTTCTTCGTCTACACCCTGGTGCTGTTCTCGTTCGCCTGCGGCCTCAACCAACTGCTTTGGTACTACGCGGACCTCGAACAGACCAACTGTGACCCGAACAACATCAGAGACTCCTCCTGCCTTACGTGGAGGCGATTCTCCAAGTGAGCTCCGAAAAATTTCTAATTATGGGAGGAGGTATGATGATGATGCTACTCATCTTTCTTCTGGTTGGCCTTTGCAGCCTGTTCGAATCGTCGCAGTCCTTGTTCTGGGCGAGCTTCGGCCTGGTGGACCTCTCCAACTTTGAGCTGACAGGCATCAAGAGCTACACGCGGTTCTGGGGCCTACTCATGTTTGGATCGTACAGTGTCATCAACGTCGTCGTTCTCCTCAACCTGCTCATTGCCATGATGAGCAACTCATACCAACGCATATCGGTAAGACACGTTCACTCATATTTCAAGCTCTTTATGGAAGAAAAGTTTTTGTTCTGCCTTGACATTTAGCAGTGTGCAGTGACAGCTCTAATAACGTCTTTACGAGAGCCCGAATTTCAGGCAAATGACAATTTGGTCTTATTTTACCACTTTGATATATGAGCGTGAATTATAGCTTAAGGAGTGTTCTATAGCGTTGTTAGAGTCCCTATTATTGCCTATTTTTTATGTTTGCGCCTAAATTCTTATAGGTGCATATAAATGCCTATTTTCAAAGTCTGTGGCATACGAACGCTACTTAACGTCGAATTTCGCTTTCGCGTATAGTTTAGACCATTATTCATGCCATCGGGTAAAATTAATTTTTCGGAACTTATGGGGTTCAACCTAGTTCTCTAGTTAAACCAACTTCGGAAAGAAACCAAACAGCAGCAGTGAAATAGGGCGCACCGACCGCCTAGCGCTGACACGGCGCAAGTGCTTGAGGAGGCGGGCAGGCGGGGGAGAGGTAAAGACGCCACTTCTACAGCGCTAATTCGAAACATGAGGGCAACCACTGGAGACGTCAGTGCGCTTCTGTTGCTGTGACGTAGTAAACGACATCATGTGACTCGCCTATGCCGTCGTCAGTGCAGCGCACTTGCTTGCAGCTCCTAGCCAGCTCGTTTTATAACACACAGGTTTGGTCACACGCTCATTGCATCACTGCCGGACGCATTCGAGTGAGCCTTCATGCGAATGAGCCCCTGCGAAGCGTCGTGGCTCCGATACACTTGACGGATAAAACTGAAATTGGCGAAACAATTTAGCGCTCATCCTGAGGTCGGCAGCTCACTCAGTGGCTCCGCAAAGATTTTGCGTCTGGGATTGGAGATAAAATGTTCGGTGCGTATGACCCAATAGTTCACAGATATGTAGGCATAGAAATTTACTGCCTTCATTTGTACCATGGTGCAAATAAAGGCAGTAATGAGAGCCTGCAGGCAGCAATAAAGAGCCTGCAGGTTCTTTCTAGCCTGCAGGCTCGAAATAACGATTCCAGAAACGTAGAATCACAACAACCATTCTGTTCGGCGCTTGTATTGTTAAAAAAACGCCTGATGCGATCTCTCACCGTGGTGTGAGTTTTCGTGCATACTCTAAAACCAAAAAGCAGCGGAATGCATGTTGGGTAAAGTCGAGACTAGCGAAACAACCAAGTATTGATTATCGTGTGTGTGGCAAACGTTTTCACGAAAATATTTAGTGTACTGCGTTCGGTTTGATATCTGGTGAGTACGACGTTGGACTTTCCGGAAATGTGCACATAAAAATTTTCGACGTTTATTCAGCCAGGCCGAGAGGCCTTTTTCTGCTGTCTGCAGCTCAAGGGCAGCGAGTATGGTTTTGCCTTGATGATGTCACTTTGCGTTGCATATTCGGACGTTTTTTCTTCTGTTAGCTGCGGTGATGTGCTGAGCTGTTGGTAAACGAATTAGTTGATAGCAGTGACCAGCAGAGTCACCAATAACAGGATGCAGTAACTGTAAATATTAATCAAGCAAACCATGCGAGCAGGTAATATTGCAACGTTCGCGCATCACATCGGATCAGTGAATACACCCCGCGAAGAGAAGCGCGTCTAGTGAAAGCCATGATTAAAGAGACAAATTATATGCGAGGGATGTTCCCCTTGTTGAAATATCTGCCTTTTAAATAATCGTTCTGTAATAACTCTGGTGAAGGTAGCCGGCCGCACAAGCCACGCTTGTTGTGAAGAGTGATGTTATTGCGGCAAAAGAGCTTTATATATCCTTATAAAAGGTCAAGCGAACTTAAAAAAGATGCCAAAGCATCGTTCCTCTTTTACCATTTGATACCACTCTCAAAAATAGGTCGAGGTGTTATTGTGGATACTGTGCGACAGTCCTACTGATCAAAACGTTACCGAGCACTTTCCGCTCAAAAGCAAGAGACAGGTACCCGCCATCGCGCTTGCCTCACTAACCGCAAATGTTCGTTCAATGCGAGAATTCTTTGGTTTACAGATTACTGAAATTATTTTCATTACAACTCACTTTTTACCAGAGCACCTCTTCGCGTTGTGCGTGCCTGGCGTCATGCGCACGCACTCCGCCTAAAGTGCACGACTTGACGATGACCGTACGTTGGCTCACTAAAAAGCTTTGTTGGCCAACACTCCAAGTTGTTTCGCAGCTTACACAAACACAACCGATGCTTGCGAAGCGAGAAGTGACACGGCAAAACAGCCTGAATCACAGGAGTTGTCGAACAATTCACTGCTGGTACCACGTGATGTCATTTTATACGTCACAGAAGAATTTTGGCGGAGGGCGCCACGGTATGTCCTCGCCGCCAATACAGGGGAAATGGAAGAAGGAAATAGGTGTGGGGACAGGAGAGGAAAAGGGCGTGCCTGGCCAAGGACGTGGTGGGTAGCTTTTACAGCCGGTTTTCGGTAGGAGTGTTCCCAAAGAATTGAACTTGAAAGTCTAGATGTATGGGGGAAGGGGGAGGAAAGGGTAGAAATTAGAAGGTGCCTCTGCGCAGCCCCAAGAAAATGGAGGAAGAATGCGAAACCATGGAGCGTCGTCAGAGAAAAGTAGAGCATATGTAAAAATTCACTGCCACATCCACAATAAGAATGATGTTAGAGGAGATGGCTCGCAGTTGGACAGAACGCTTCTTGGTGAGGCCATTTCTGCATGAAGGCTTGTTAACAAGCCAGCGCATCATGTCTACGTCGAAGGTAGCATTGTCTGGCACGTTCCGCGGCCGGCACTGCACAGTGCCGGCAACGTTGATCGGCCAATTGCGCACCTGCCGCTTTATGCCATACTGGGCGCTGCCTTGAGTCAAATGCCTAACGCTCAAAAATGGCGGACGTGGAGAGGCGTTCTTCAACGGGGCTGAGAGCCGGCAGGTGAGGGCGGATTGGAGGATATCAGTAAACGTGCGTAACGCTCGTCGTAGGGACGTACCTACGATGCGACAATCCTCGCTCTGCTGGCCTGTCTGACGGTTCTTTTTTCTCTCCTCCCGGCTCAGGGGCGGTGCCCGTTCGCGTGTGGCCAGACTAAACACCACTGACACCCTCACCTTTGCCTCTCTTTCACATTTCTTTATCTCGCCCACAACCCATTCCACATGTGGTGTTGCTGAGGTGATCTCCCGAGAAGGACAAAGTTACGACGTCATACTTTTCTCTTCGCTTCACTTCCTTTCAAATCCACTTCGATGAGGCGAACGCGCAGGCCATCGAAAACCGATGCCTTGTACAGTTCCTCGATGTGCTTCTGCGCAACAGGGTAGAGACACTGCCTTTGTGGAGGCCACATGGGTTCAAAGCGTTCACGTTCCCTGGCATTACCTGGCTTGCAGAGAGGGATCCCTTTCAGATAAATGCGCGGCAATTCAGCTCACTCTATCCCGTCAGGCGGTAGGGATTGCATATGTAACCTTATTAACAAATAGGTTGGGCCTTAATTATTACGCACGAAGGATTTGATGGCGAAATAAAGGCATTTAAAGCATATTTATCAGCCTGTCTATCTCACAAATTGCACGGGTTGGCGTACTTTCGCGGCCAATTCATTAGGCTGAGTAGTACCAAAATGACTACACATGATTATAGGAGGTGAAAAAGATAAACGACCACTGGTTACATGAAAGCTATGACAGGCCCCTAATGTACGCTATGACATACGGGACATGACCAAGGAGCTACAATGGCCGTTTGGTGAACTTCATGTATACCAAATTGGCATGGTATGAGAAAGTCATGAGAAAATATACATGACTGGTCATAAAACCTTGTCATGCATGTCACATAGGCCATGGCATACATGTCCCCGTCATGTAGCTCTTACGGCCGTTCATTAAAAGGACACTGAAGGCAATTATTAAGCCGACGTTGATTGTTGAAATAGTGGTTGAGAAACCACGTAGTGTTACTTTTGTGCAAAGTAAGGGGCTATTTTGAAACAAAATCACGTGTGGGTTGTCCGCATCGGGTTATCGCACTTCAAATTACCCGCCTAAAGAAGCGGTCTGACTGGACCGATTCACTTCACTGTTACCGTGCACAACGTTGCCTTGCTTCACTGCGCTAGTAGCAGCAGTCCGAAAGCAGCGGGAGCCACAGCAGCAACAATGGCCATTGAGCGGTTTCCTGCCATTGGCTTCAAAATTGCAGGATTTTTTTTTGTTCAACTACGCCTCAATCAAAGGCACCACCTGTTCAGTGTAACCATGCGAAAATTGAATTTTTGAACCACTCGCGCATTTTCCAATACTAACGTCTGGTGGTTCCTTTGTCCATGAATCAAACAAAAGCGAACAAGCAGCATTTTATTGCGCCACTTGATGTACAGAAGGTTCCTTATTTAATGCAGTTAGAACAATTACTAGTGAATAATTGCAAGCGGTCCTTCTGGTGTCACCGGGATCATTTTGAGAATGTCCTACTGCGGCGCTTGTGTTCTTGTGCATTTACTTTGATTTCTCAGTAATAAGGGTACTGTTGTTAATATTATTGTTGTTTTACATGTTGTCATACATTGAGCTTTCACTCTGACGTAAACTGTTGTTTCACTTTAGTGTCCCTTTAACTTGATGCGTTCAAAAACTGGCATGGCATACCAAGAGCGTATGGCTAACATGAATGATTGGTCATAACACAACAATCATGTCATGCATGTTTTAAGCACGATGGCACACTTGACAGTCGAAATGCTCTGAAGGCCGTTTTATTAACTTTTTGTGTACCAAAACAGCGTAGGATAAAAAAGACTACTTAAAACACCAAAAAGATGTTAGGCATTTCATGTATGCAACGACCTATATACCCCGGTCGCGTATTTGGAATTGCTGGCGCCGCATCGCACGAAGACGGGAAAAGAAAGAGTGCGAGGAGGACGACAGTGCCAGCGTCAGGATTGCTTGCGCGCTATTGGTTCCTTTCTGTAGGGGACGTGCACGCCTGTTGGTGATGTGCTGGTGACGCACGCACGCACCTGCGATGGAATGTGAGGAGTTTTTGCGGCTGTTCCATCGTAGGGAAGCACCCACAACCTGCCGCCGCACTCATTCTCTACCTTTCCCTTCTGTCTTTATGCATCTCTCTTTCCATCTCCCTGCAAGAGCTGAGCCGAACCGTGCTATCCGCAAAAGTTGTAGAAGAGTGACTTTTTTTTGTTTTGTTTTGTTTTGTTTTGTTTTATTCAATCAACCACTACATCAAACGCGCCACTGCTGGCATGGTCGACGCTCATGTGCGCATTAAAGTTCGAAATTACCATCTAACGTTCAATCACATGCATCGCACTTCTGTCGCATACCACACTAGTTTTAATTGCCCTTGCAGAAACGCGGTTCCGACTGTCAAGGCAGACGCCCAGACGCTCACGTCTGAATTAGACGCCAACGCATCAAACGTGAAGCGTGTTTCGGTCAACGACGCAGCTCCGAATGACATGGAAGCCTCGCGCACATTTACGTGCAAAATAGACGCCAGTTCGGCCGGCCCATCTGCCGTGAAGTGCGTCCTCGTCGACCTCTGCACGGACGGATACGCACGAGTGGCTCGCTAGCTACAGCAAATCAACTAATAGGACGATCCACATTGTATTAGTTGCATTGCTGCTGTCTGTGCTGAAGGCGTCACGGAGGCACTTCACGTTGACAGTCGGAACCTCTTCATTGAAACCATCACCGTGCTATCGCCATATTATCGAAATTCACTCGCTGACGCCCTCACCGCACGGTAGCGATCCATCCAAGACACCGAAGAGGCGAGGGTGCTTCGGCACGATGGAATAGCTGTAAACACTTCTCTGTGTTTCCGTGACTCCGTGACGACAGTAACTGCCGGCGTGTCTTCGGGAGATCAGCGGCTGAGCGAAAATTCGCCCCATGTCTTAGCCTCAAATGACCACGAAGCGGGCAATCTTGAAGAGTTAACAATGCCCTCTGTAAGGCTTCCGCGGCGTCTGAATAGGCAGCTCCAGCACCCAACTAATGTCTTTTCTTCGCTACCTTATTGTGTAACCCAGACCCCATCCTTCGTTACCAAGGATTATGGCGGGGGCTGCGCCGCTTAGCCGGAGAGGGTCTATGGCAGAGCGGGGAGCATGGATGAAAATGAGGTGCAGGTGTGCAAGTTTAGCCGGTGTCGCTGCGACACCATCGCGCGCGTCACCAGCACGTCACTTCCAGAGGCGAACCAATAGCGCGCGAGCAATCCTGACACTGGCACTGGCGTCCTCCTTGCACTCTTTCTTTTCCCTCTTTCGTGCGATGCGGGGCCAGCAATTCCAAATACGCAACCCGGTCGTTGAGCCCTAATGGTGGTTTTAATAGGTATTTGAGAACCCAAATTTACATGGCATGATAAGATAATGCCACGGCCATGGAATGAGATATCACTATGTGTATGTGCCTTGGTGAAAAATGAGAGAGGAAAAGGAAGACCAGACACTGAGCTTGTGTCCTTGGTGATTGGTTCTGCTCGATGTGCTGCTGCTCCCGTGAACATACGTTGTGTTTTTACTCGTAATCGCGTGACATTTTCTGGTGGAGGTGGTGGGTGAAATCTTCTAAGTGAAATCTTTTAGTGAAATCTTCTAAGAACCAGCCGATTTACAGCGCATCCGGCTTAAACTAGGCGTACCACGCAAGGCACCCCGAAGGGCCCTTCCTAAAACCGCAATCGCCACCTCGCCAGGCGCCGGGGCGCCTGTCGAGGTGGCGATTGCGGCTTTAAGAATTTCACGTAACAGCCATCTACAACCCAGGCCACGGGCACGCTGATGCCGACGGCCTTTCGCGTGCTCCACCTGCAAAGACATCGAACGATGGCGATACTGTGTGGCGGAGCATGTGCGCCCAGTCACCCCTTTCCTTTTATGGCAGCGCGAAAGCCTAGTTGCGGGGATATGACTGTTATTACGAGAGTCAATAAAGCCTCTTGCGAAAGGATGCAACACCCACATGGCCGGCACTCGCACTCCCCTTCCCCTGCGCATGGAACGGGTTCGGCTCCCTCAGCAAGGGAACTTATTCTTGTCAGAAAAGAAAAACCAGGACGGTGAAGAAAACCAGCGTGCTGCAACCGGACACTCTCTCTGATACCGGCCAAGAAAGAAGTAGGTCAAACTCACCGCCCATTACGAGTCGAGGACGACAACGACCAAGGAGTAAGCGTCTACTCTCGTTTTTCTGTAGTATCTCCTCACGACATTTACGCGTTATTGCTAAAGAATAGCTACAAAGTGTTGCTGTAGACCTAGCACGTTGCCTTATCCGCCCCAACCCGTGTAGCTGCAATGAGACAAGCAACGGATAGCGGACGTTAATAGTGCACGGTACGACTGTGTGTGGCTGAGACGGACCCCAACAGCTGACGTCAATTTTGTTTACGCGGTCAGTGAATCTGACTTAGCCCAATAACAGCGGAGCGATTCAGAGCTTCGACAACTTATGAAATGCCTTTAAGGCAGCAGCTAGAGTCCACCACGTGCATTTGCGCTTGCAACTTGTCCACTTAAAGGCGTCTTCTACAAAAAGAATGTCGAGCTCTATGCGACCGAACACCTGCTCATCATTCTATCAGCTCTGCATCCTGACATTTTATCTGCATGCTACGACGAGCCTTCATCCGGCCACTTGGAATTCGCGCGTTCCCTTTCCCGGATTTCTACTCACCACTACTGGCCAAACCTCACCCACGAGCATTACGTTAAAGCATGTAATGATTGACAGCGCCGTAACGCCCCACTGGTTTATTGAAGCCTGTTGCACCACCACCACAACCCCTCGAACAAATCGGCAGGGACTTGCTCGGGCCATTTCCGAAGTCACATGATGGTAACCACTGTGTTGCAGTCGCTATACTGAATATTTGACGAGACTGCAAAACGAAAACCCTACAACGAGGCACTGCCAATGAGGTTGCGTACTTCTTTATGAACAACATCGTCCTCCGTCACGGTACGTGAACAGTTATCATGACAGACCGTGGATCAGCCTTTACAGGCCCGCTAATGCAAAACGTCATGAAGCTTAGCGGAACCACTTATCGCCAAACCAACAGTGTAACGGAGAGACTAAACAAGAAAATTGCTGACGAGCTCACCATGTGTGCTGATCGCAATCGCAGGAACTGGGACGATGTTCTGACATACGTTACGTTGGCCTAAAACAGTGATGTTCGAGAGACTACACGGTTGACCCATTCTGGTTGCTTCACGCTGTAGAAGCAACTACGATGCTCTTACCTAGTATGATCGACATTACTACTGATGCGAATGACTTCATCCGGTTCGCAGACGCAGCCCGCAAGCTTGCAGTCGATACTTCGAGTGGACCCGAAAATAGCAATGCATCGACTCGCAGATGCACGATTCTCGTCATCGCCATGGGATTTACCAAGTCGGTGATCTAGTGTGTCTCTGAGTTCTCGTTCATCAAAGGGGCCGCTCGGATAAGTTACTTCACCGCTACTTCGGCCCCTATAGAGTCCTACGTTGCATCAGTGGCGTCTACTACGACATATTTGCACAGCGCAAGACTACGAGTAGTTACGACGCAACTACAGAAGAGACAAGGACAGAAAGAACGCTCTTTCTGTCCTTGTCTCTTCTTCTGTAGTTGCGTCGTAACTACTCGTAGTCTAGCGCTGTGCAAATATGTTGATTCCCAATCACCAATCAGCCCAAGCATCTGTCTTACCAAGTCTACTACGAAGTTCAGCTTGAAGAAACACCTCAATGATCCTATCGTGCTCAGTAGGTGGACATTGTTCATGTACCGAGAATGAAACTACATTACTCCAGAACAACTTGACACTGCACCATGCATGTTTGTGCATGTGCGCGACTTCTCTTTTCGAATCGGCATTGAGCATCGCAATAGTTTATTAAAATACGAAGCATTTCTTAGCGAATTTCGGCGACTTTGAGCATATCTATCTATCTATCTATCTATCTATCTATATATCTATCTATCTATCTATCTATCTATCTATCTATCTATCTATCTATCTATCTATCTATCTATCTATCTATCTATCTATCTATCTATCTATCTATCTATCTATCTATCTATCTATCTATCTATCTATCTCTAGCCGCCTACGACTTTTAGATCTCCAGGCCGTTTCGATAATGGTATCGATACCAAATTAAGCATGGAATAACATGACTGTATGAAGAATATATCTAACTAGTCGCAACATTAAAATCATGTCATTTATGTCATGAATGTCATGATTTACATGTCATAGCCCTGCAGCTGTTGTGGTGGTTTCGTTCACATAACATGTGGCAAAACTAGTATGGTATGACATTATTGCATGGCAAACACAAGCGACAGACCCTAACATGAAAATGATGATAGGCGTGCCATGTAACAACATGGCTACATGCCATGCTCATGATGTGCTCGCGGCCATTCCGCTAGCTTGGCATATACCGAATTTAGTATATGCCAAGTACCGGTACGTGAATGAATGGCCAAGCTATGTGACTGGTGCAAACATGATAATCATCAGATGCGTGTCATGTAACAACATAATACATGCCACGGTCATTTCGCTAGCTCCACTTATACGAAGTTTTGTATTACGGGAGTTGAATGGATGACGAAGGTATGATACTGGTGCAAACATGATAAACATGAGATGCGTGTCATGTAACAACATGACTACATGCTACGCTCATGATGCGGTCGCGCCCGTTTTGCTAGCCCCTTATTTATCAAATTTGGTGTTACGTGACGTCAATGGATGACGAAATATATGACTGGTGCAAACATGTTAATCCTTACTCGCGTGTCATATAAGAACGTGACAACATACCACGCTCATAGCGTGCTCGTGGCCGTTTCGCTACCTCCACATATACTAAATTTGGTATCACGTGACGTGAATAGATGACGAAGGTAAGCGACACATCCAAACATGATAATCATGACACAGAGGTCGTGTACGGCATCATTTACTTCCACCTCGTAATGTTGTGCTTATTTTAAAGTGACATATCAACAATTTTCATTCATGCTTCGCATATCATCGATTCTCACTGTACGTGGCATCTGCGAATTTTTATTATGTTTTTTTTTTGAAGGGTGGGGGTACGCCATGGGCATGGAACGAGATTGAGGTATGCCAGTATGTGTGCGTTCCTGGTGAAATATAAGAGAGAAAAAGAAAACGGGACGGTGAGCTGGTGTCTCTGGTGATCGGTTCGGCTCGATGCCCAGTGCTCCTGTGAACAGACGTTGTGTTTTATTCGTAATCACGTGACAATATTATGAATAACATAAAAAGCAGATCATAACACGAAAACGTTGTCGCACTTAGCTTTGTCTCAAACATGAAGGCTAATAAATGGTGCGTGCAACGTTTGAGCGATTGGTTCTGAACAATAACGAGGCTCTAGGCCACGCACTATCATCTAGTTATACGTGTATAACTACGGCACTGCACATAGTTACTCGACTATGCAATGAGCTTTAGTTGTGTGTATCTGGCCATGACACAACTACACATAAGTGATTCTATCAAATTAAGTCTGAAACTTCAGTGCTTGAACTCTTCTTAAAATGGAGTTTCCCAGTGCCATTTTTAACTTGGGGCAAAATTTACGCTTCGAAATCTACTCTGAAACAGCCGTGTGCTTAGTTTTAAATTTGTTTTAAGAACACAGGCGTTCAAAATAATTCAGACGGCATGCCTTACATTGATGTTGTAAACTTCATGAAAAGTGTCATCTTTTTTAGGACTGTCTTGAGTGTTTGTGTGGCCTTGTAATTCACAGGCGGAAAGCACCTGCTATTTTGCGATACGAAAACGAGCAATAAAACTTGTTATTCACATTAAATAAGCAGACTGTTGTTTCATCACTGTTATTTCCGCGTAATCCTTCGTTGAAAGCTTTCAGCAGAACTCTTATGAGCTTTTGATTGTTTTACTGGGGCATGAACATGTGAGTACAGGGTAAACGTCAATTTAACGCAAACCACTGTCAGCCACGAAGTTTTTCTTGCAAGTCTTATCGACAGTGCCACAATCCATGGGGAACAGAATGAGACAAAGAATTGGCAGCATATCCACGGAGTGAATGATGGAGAGTGGGGCGAAGCATTCGTCCATCCATTCGTTCTTGCTTCCGTCCGTTCATGCGTCTGTCTGTGTGACCGTCCATACGTCCATGCTCCCGTCCGTGCGTGCGTCTGTTCGTGCCTCCGTCCCTGCGTTCGACCATGCATCCGCCCCTGCGTCCGTTCATGCGTCCATCCATGCATCTGTCTGCCTGTCCGTTCGTCCATCTATTCAACACTCCAAGTACCATTATCTCGCATCTTTTTATCGTATATTCCCCATATAGAAGCACCGCCACCCAGCGGACATTCCAAGGACTAAACGAGAGGTGGCACACGCACACTTTGTTACGGCTAGCACTTCGGGTATACTTCCCACCTTTAATGACCTCGAGTTCATGGTAAATACTAGTTCACTGTATTTATGGCACTGCGGCCCAACGCTCGCTAAACCTTTCTAAAACTAAGAAGGTTACGCCCTGCGAGTATAACGTAGCAACCTTTTCCAGTCCAATAGTGCTCAATGTACATGCCAATGGCTGCTAATGGGGATCGCAGTGTGCGCAATAACTAAAAACGGAATGCTCCTGTCTCTCATTCCCCATTAGCAGCCATTGGCATGTACATTGAGCATTATTTTTTATTGTTCAACAACGCACAGAAGAAATCTCTCACCGGCACCACCTTGGAGGTCAAATGTTATACTTGTTACATACTACAACGGCTACGAGGGATGAATGTCTTTGAACCTGTTTTTGAGAGAATATCAAGTTCCGATCTTCGCTCTGTCGGAGGCCGGATTACCGAGACAAAGATCAATCATTGGATACGTCACTCACAAGAACCCTACCATAACGACTTTCCCAAAGGGAAGCGCCGCTGTGTATATACGAAGAGAGATACCACACATAGCACTCAATGTGGCGGACCTGTGTACGGATGTTATAGAAGTTTGTGCGATCAGGGCACAGATAGGAAACCGCAAAGTCAGCATTGCAGCAGTGTATGCGTCTCCAAAAATCTCCATCGAAAAGTTTTTGGAAGGCCTGTGTCATCGTTGCCCAGCTCCGTGCATCATTTGTGGTGATTTCAATGCGCATCACACGTCATGGGGGGAGAAGAGTTCGAATGCACGTGGACGTTGTCAGGGAAAGTCTATTGATAAGCTAGACTTGTGCATTGCAAATGATGGCAATGTAACATTCTTTAGGTTCCCAGCTTGTACAAGTATTATTGACTTGACGTTGCATTCAAGTGACGTTCAACTCACGTGTTGCACAGCTCCGGACAGAATGGGCAGTGATCATTTCTCTATATTCATCAATGTTGCTGGCTACCATTTGACGGTAGCTAAATCCTGCAAAGTAACTGATTGGGATTGCTGCCAAGAGCATCTGGATCACCGGTCAGGGGATATGTTTCAGGATATGCTGGCGAGCAAAGCGGCTGCAACCGCTATGTTTAAGCCACCTGCACATTTTCTAGCCCCGGACTTAAAGCTCCGTAATTTGTGTGCGGCAAGAAGAAGGACAGAGAAAAGGCTTATGCGAAGAGGTGGTGAGCCTGCTAGCAAAACTCAGTTCAACAGACTTAATGCAGCAATACGGCGATACAGCAACAAACTTCGGAGGAAGCAATGGGCAACGCTTTGTGAGAGTTTAAGTGTATTTACTCCACTGTCAAGGATAGGATATGGCGAGTAGTAAATAGGGTCGGAAGCACGCCCGAGCCTTTAAGTCCGTTTATAGCCCTCGCGTTATTCAAAGATGCATCAATGCTGTCTCCAGCCGAGGAGTTTGCTGACTTGTATGTAATTGAAAGAGAAAGTGAACCAAGCTTACCAACTTCCGCCTCATTCTACATCTGCCACCGACGCATCTTTCACGCTGCGAAAACTTACGTCAGCCATAAGTTGTCTCCGTTGACGCTGTGCTCCAGGACCGGACGGAATCACAAATCAAATGATCTCAAATCTGCCTGCAGAATTGAAGAGGAGGCTTCTGATTCATTTCAACTATGTTTGGGAGTCAGAAAACATTCCTCAAGCCTGAAAAATGGACTGGGTAGTGCCAGTGCTGAAGCCAGGTAAAAACAGAACAGAACTGGCATCATACAGACCAGTATCACTAACTTCGAGCGTAGCGAAGCTGATGGAGAAGCTGGCCTGTGTTCGGCTGACATGGTGGATGCAAAATCACAAGGCTTCCAGCATGTATGACTGGGTTTTGGCAACGATTGTGTTGCTGAAACCCAGTCACACTCACAGCAGAAGTACACACACACAGCAGAAGCACGTTCTTTGGTACTTGAATAAATTGAAGAAAAGTACGCCGATCATTTGACAGTCTTCTTCGATGGATCAGTTGACATAGTGCGTGGAGCAAGCGCTGCAGCGTTTGTGATCCCGTCTTTAAAGGCGCCTGGGCAGCGCGACTTGAGTGCGTTGTTTCATCGACAGCATGTGAACGCGTGGCAATTCAGGCACCCCTGAAGAAGCTGAAGCTTTGTAGGCAGCAACAAGTCGTGCTGTTTTCGGACGGTAAGCCCGCTTCGCAGTGACTAAAACATGGATTGCTTTTGGATCGATGCACTCAAAGATCACTGTGAATCCTTAAAGACCTGCATGGCATCGGTATAAACATTAAGATTAAATGGATTACATGACATGTGGGTATAGCGGGTAATGAGGCGGCTGACAGACTTACCCGGAGTGCTCTGGGGCTTACACCAACGAAGAAGGCTCCCAAAGACAATCAGCGTATCTTACGAGAGGCTGTCAATAAGCAGTTTCACTCGTTATGGCTGACGCCTCACCAGCCATGTGTGACACAAGGGCTATCAAGGGAAGAGGCCTGCTTGCTTCATCGCATCCTAACGGGATCCGCGCGTACACCAGCATGGCTCTACAAGATCAGTCTCTCCGCGATTCCCTGCTGCTCGAAGTGCAAGGAAAACAGTGATGTAGGACATTATATGCTTAAATGTCGTGAGCTAAAGAAGGAACGGTAAGGTTTATTTGAGGAACTGCAACAGCTATAGGCTCGCCATGTGACAGCGTGACTGATATTGTGTTTCCGCGTGGTTCCACGATCTTCAGGAAACAGGTGTCGCAACTTCTCTTGAAATTTTTGATTGCTGCAGACCTCGCATGTGACTGGTGATAAGTGACACTTATCTTTGGGGTATAGTGCAGCGAGATAGAGTACCGGCACACTACCGCAAGTGGAATAGCACAAAGACCGCCGTCCTATGCAGGATTACGTCGCGCTATGCACGATTTTTATTTTATAAGCCTGCTTGTGCTTGGTTAAAAAACAAAGGACATTAGCTACAACTAGCAAAGAGAAAACCGGGCAGGGCAATTGCCTGCAAATTATGCAAGGCTAGATCCGCCGGCTACCTACAACATCCTCAACCTCAACCTCGAAGTACAAAGTTTAGGCGAAGTTTATAAATGTATACTGAGCGTACTTATTTGCGTGTATTGACTTCCATATTTATTTCGCAATATATAAGTAGGTATAATGTGAATGGGATAGTTATCAGTGATTATTCTTCGTAAATAGTCTCAGATATAGATAATTTATTACTCAAATGTTGCAAGATGTTACAAACGAAGGGCATTGTGGAAAAGTTGCTACCAAAAGTGTCTTAGTATATTTTCTCCCCAGCTGCTGAGAACTCCACCCAGTTGGTCTGGAATGCACTCAGTAGCTTCTTGATAACAGCAGTCTGGAAGAGCAAAATGGCATCGCATGCTGACCGAACGACGGCAGAATGCGACTGTTACCAAAAAAATGGAAGTGAGAGAACACCTAAGCGGGACGCAGTGCGAACATGTACAAGTGCGATTACTTCACCGATGTGCAGCGCCCTCACCTCCAGTCGTGGCCAGTTAGTCAACTTTTCCTTTCACCGCGTTCTTTGGTTCGGGAAATGACTCGGCAGGCCTCAGAAAAGGGGAGATTGAGTGACTGTGTCGGTGCCTATGCGATTCACTATCTCTAGATTAAATTCTCGGCAGTGATTCCCGGTCCACAAGTAAGCTACATCTAGCCGAGTTTTTTTTTCCTACTATGCAACAAAATTCAGGTGCTCTGAACACCTTTGTTTCGTTCTATCTCATTTGGCTGCTAAAAATAGCATTCCAACAACCCCTCTTTCCTTTCCGATGTTATTCTGTTCTATTCTTCCCAAATATAATTGTCCCTCTGTGTTTGATTTTTCAAGTGTCAAAGGTGTACTTCTTAAACCGCATAAATTTTTCCTTATTCAACTGCTTCTCAATCTCCAACGACTTCGCCTTTTTTCTGCCACCCTGCAGTAGAATGTAACTAATTGCAACCCGCACCCTTTCTCTTATTTTACCTTTTCTCTGTTTTTCGCTACACCACTTGTCGAAGAGTTCCAGTAATGTTCTTGATGGTTCGTCGTCGATCACGTAGAACTTGAACGATGATCGGCAGCGTTGATCACTTCAAACGCAGGCCGCAGAGGAAATTAATTGAATGAATTCATTTGTAATAACGGAAAATAATATTGCAACGGGCTAGTAAAAGGCAGAGAAGAGAAGGAGAGGAAGAGAAGAGTTTTGGCAAGATCCATTACAAACGGGTGAGCGCCGCCAACAAATGGTATGCCGCTTCTCAGCTTCTGTACGTCGCGTTCTTTCTGACAGATACTGCATTATAGTGGTAAGAGAATCGGGAGGAAAGGCTAACGACGTGGGAAAGATTTGTTTCAGAGATGAAACAGCGTTTCGGCGATCCAACAACGAAAAAGAAAAGAGCAGAACAGACGCTAATGCAACGCGCTTAAGTGCCAGGTGAAACTTGCACGACCGACATTGAGGAAGTAATAAAGCTATGTAAGATCATTGACTCCACAATGTCTGAGGAAGACAAAGTTGGGCACATTCTAAAAGGAATCACCGAGGATGTCTACAGTTTCCTCATCGCGAAAGACACCATGACATCCGTCGCCGATGTCATTCGCCATTGCCGCACTTTTGAGCAACTGAAGACGAGGCGCATCACGCCGAAGTTCGGCAGGCTAGCAGATGTGACGACTATCGCGAGTATAGACAGCAACCAGGCGCTTGATCTTGCATCAACAATCCGGCAAATAGTACGCGAAGAATTCGGCCTGTACGCGCAAGTGGCACACCACCCAAGCACTCATCCCCCTACCTGCCAACAGAGTTCGAGCGAAACATTGCTTCATTCTCCTCGCACCGAGTGACGGAGGGCATTGAGGATTCTAATATACCCCGCACCTCCACCAAAACTGTTACAGCGAGCTGTGATGAAATGGCTTTATTTACAAGAGGTGAGCGATGGTCGTTCACGGCAGCGCACTGCAATCTTGCCAAGACTCTTCCTCTCCTTCTCTTCTCTGCCTTTTACTAGCCCGTTACAATATATGCAACCTAGCTATAGATGGCGTAACACAGCATAAACGCAGACAAAATGTACAGTCTCACTCTTCTACTTATAAAGAAAGTTAGAGCCCAGACCGTTGTCAATCTTCTTCGCCTCTAGCTTTCTGATTGCAGCTCAGGCTAGATATACGTGTTACGTACGTAGTACGTGGCCTCACTGATCTATCAGCAACCCTGGTTACAGCCCAGACTTCCGATCCAACATCACGCACGTCATTATCTACTGCCACGACGAAAGAAAATTGGCAGTATGGCTATATTTTTACCCTTCCTTAACCGCGGCGGCCAATTAGAGCCAAAATATTCGTTGGTCCCAGCCCATCAGGCAGGGCCAAAACGGAAAGCCCAACCATCAAGAAAAAAATTACAGCATATCCACGGAGTGAATGATGATGGGTGGGGCGAAACTTCCGACCGTCTGTCTGTCTGTCTGTCTGTCTGTCTGTCTGTCTGTCTGTCTGTCTGTCCGTACGTCTGTCTGTCTGTCCGTCCGTCCGTGCATCTAGTGAACACTTCAAGTACCGCCATCTCGCATCTTTTTATCATATATTCATCTTATACAAGTATCGCCATCCAGCGGTCATTACGAGGACTGAATGACAGGTGGCCATCTCCAACCAACTACTACTACTGTAGGTAAAAAAGAAGTTTGTGTGCCGAAGTGGTTCACGCCTTTAGAGAGAGGAGCCGAGCGCGAGCTGTTCCCCGAGCGCTGTGATTGCTGCAGGTCGGTTGCCGCCACCCCCTTTCCGCATCAATAGACCTGCTTGTCAAGTACAACTTACGCCAATAAACCCGGTTTCAGATTGGTGAAGGTGCTGGGTAACTCAACCTGTAACTACGTAGCACGAAACTACCTGCCATCCCAGAAGTGGTTGAAGAAAACACCCAGCAAGGAACGACCCAGCCTCCGATGGTGATAGTGCCCACTGCGCTACGCGTGCGCGATCCACCTTTTTTCGATGGTACCGATAAGCAAGACGTAGAAGATTGGCCTTCGACATCTGAAAAGCTAGGCACAAGCAACAAGTGGGACCACCCTTCGAAACTGTGATATGTACCCTTCTACCCGAAAGAAGTAGCGAGTCTCCGGTTTAACAACCACCACTCGAAATTCGCCACTTGGGGTGCTTGTAAGCTACGCACTACCGATGTCTTCAGTCGCCCTGAGGTACGCAAGCTTCGTGCCAAACAGCGCCTGCGGTGACGCCCACAGCTTCAGGGAGAAGGCTTCACAGGCTACATCGAGGATGTGCTCGACTTGTGCAAGCGCCTTGACCCTTCTATGATCGAAGCAGACAAGATGAAATACATCTTGAAGGGGATAGATGACGACGCCTTCCAGATGCTGCTGGCCAAGGGACTACGTACCGTGTCCGATTTCACCACTCTTTGCCAGAGCTTCGAAGAGTTGCGCAAACAATGGGCTAGACACGGCGGCCAGCGGCTACCGATGAAACTCTCGCGGCATAGACCCTGGATAGACATCACAACACAATAATGTCGGAAATCAAACGATATCTGCGCGAGGAGGTGGCCCGACAACTTTCGTGCCTGTCGTATCTACCGGCAAGGGAACCCTCTTCTGAGCGTATCGCGCCCGCCATTAGACAGGTAATACAAGCGCAGGTCTCTGAGGCACTGCCGTCTGCCTCTCAGACAGCACCCGTCACCGCACCATTGACTTACGCTGCTGTTGCTGCTACTCCACCACGACCTCCACTTGGGCCGACTCCCCAGCTTGTACCAGTACCAGGACGCCATTTCCAGCAACACAACAGTGCTATAATGAAAAACCTTGGCGCACAGTTTACAATCGCCCTATCTGTTACGCATGCGGATATCCAGGTCACGTGGCGCGCTTCTGTCGCTGGCGCTTCGCAACGGGCCCGGCTATAGCTCCGAGGCTACTCTTTCCCAGCCCCGTAAAACGGCCAACGAGAACTGCCCCGTTAATTCGACCGACAATCAGTGGAACGCGACCCGTCACCAACTGAACTAGACCACCGACCATTCGGTCCCCGTCGCTCATCCTCACCACACCGCTACCGTTCTCCGTCCCCTCTGCGTCGCCGACCGAACCCCGTAGAAACGGAAAACTGACTGCTGCAGCTCCGGAGGCACAAGCTGCGAAATTGTCGCATTATAGAAGTCCTCGCCCGTCCCCCACAAACGTTCTGGAAGTGTTTGTTGAAGGTCTACAAACTCTTGCGCTTGTTGGCACGGGTGCCGCCGTATCTGTGATGAGTCAAAAACTCTGCCGTTCGATACAAAAAGTAACGACGCCGCCATCCGACGTTTTGCTGAATAACGCGAGCGCGCAACCAATTCGACTAGTCGGAGCATGTACGGCGAGAGTAATCATTCAGGACTTCCTGTGCCACATCTAGTTTCTCGTGTTGACCACTTGTTCCTACAACGTGATACTTGGATGGGTTTTTTTTTGTCACGACACCACGCCGTAATTGACTGCGCTCGCACGCAGGTGGAATTTTTCGTGTTTTCTGATGCGCCATTTACCGACAATGAGCGCACTCACCTTGGCAAGCTTCTTGTTGCTTCTGACATTGATGTCCCTACTCTTAGTGCCATCGCTGTCCCCGTCATTCGCACTGAACTTTCTGGCTATACCGTTGTGTTCTCCCCATCTGATGTTTTCAGTCGCCGACATGGTACGTCTCTGCCGTACGCCATTCTGCCACCTCACCAAGATACTTCCGGAATTGTCGTTTGCAACCCTAGCTCATGCCCTGTCACCTTAAGAGCTCACGAAACACTGGACTATGTTCTTCCTGTTGATGACAACGTTAT
The DNA here is from genome assembly GCF_013339725.1 of Rhipicephalus microplus. NCBI lineage: Eukaryota > Metazoa > Arthropoda > Arachnida > Ixodida > Ixodidae > Rhipicephalus > Rhipicephalus microplus. The sequence continues at coordinate 196,295,699 of NC_051165.1, forward strand.
TGTGCCTATTGATTCCCACGAAACTGGCCAGCAACTTCAACTTACCGCTGTTACTCCTCTTTTTACGCGAGATGACTACTCTTCGGATACCTTGAAACGTTCCATCGATAGCAAGCTTCCTCCGGATCAACAGGGCCAGCTAATAACCCTTCTGCATGAATTCCGAGATTCATTTCACCTTTCTCAAAAGGAACTGAGTCAAACTAACACCATCACTCACACAATCTACACTGGAACGCACCCTCCTTTGCGGCAACGCCCCTACCGCGTATCACCCGAGGAACGAAGTGTAATTGCAGAGCAGGTGGACGATTTGCTTCAGCGCGGTGTCATCAAGCCATCATCTAGCCCCTGGTATTCACCTGTTGTGATAGTGAAGAAAAAAGACGGTTCGATTAGATTTTGTGTCGACTACCGGCGACTGAACAAAATTACACGGAAAGATATATGCCATCTTCCCCGCATCGACGACGCTATCGATTGCCTAGAAGGTGCCGAATTCTTTTCTTTGCTGGACTTGCGTTCAGGTTACTGGCAGATTCCGATGGCACAGTGTGATCGTCCCAAAACAGCGTTCGTTACGCCGGATGGCCTGTATACGAATTCACGGTTAAGCCATTCGATCTGTACAATGCACCTGCAACGTTTGAACGAATGATGGACAGCATTTCACGTGGCCTTAAATGGCAGATATGCTTATGTTACCTTGATGATGTTATCGTATTCTCTCCTGATTTCCCTACCCACATCGACCGTCCGCGCATAATTCTTCATTGCCTTACTAAGGCAAACCTTCAGCTTAACCTAAATAAGTGCCACTTTGGGGCTCGCCAACTTACTATACTTGGTCACGTTGTGTCAGGGGATGGGATTTGCCCCGACCCGGACAAACTTCGAGCCATAGCTGACTTTCCGAAGCCACCTTCACTCAAAGAAGTTAGGAGCTTCATCGGCTTGTGCTCGTAATTTCGCTGTTTCGTGCAGAACTTTGCATCAATAGTAGTCACACTTACGCAACTACTGAACGGTCCAGCTAATCGTTCTAACTAGACTCCGGCATGTGACGAAGCCTTTCTTACACTGCCCACCTTTACGTCACCGCCCATTCTACGCCATAACGACCCAAATGCCCCCACTGAAGTGCACACAGACGCCAGTGGCGTTGGTCTGGGAGCAGTACTCGCGCAACGAAAGCCCGGTATTCTAGAGTGCGTCGTCGCATATACAAAGTACAGTACACAAAGTACAGTACGCATATGCAAGCCGCGCACTCATGAAGGCGGAAATGAACTACTCAGTAACTGAAAAAGAATGCCTCGCAATCGTTTGGGCGTTAAGCAAGTTTCGTCCTTACTTGTACGGACAGAGTTTCGACGTTGTGACAGACCACCTCGCACTTTGTTGGTTGGCGTCGCTAAAAGATCCTTCAGGTTGCTTTGGACTTCAGGCTCTTCGCCTACAAGGATTCGACATTCGTGTCGTCTACCGCTCAGGACGAAAACACTCTGATGCGGATGCCCTCTTACAATCACCAGTGAGATCCAGCGCAGACCTGCATTCGGACGCCAACTTTCCCATAGCTTCCATTTCCGTCTCAAGCATGTCGTCTAAACAGTGATAGACCCATGGATAAAATCTCTCCTTAACATTATTTTCCGACACCACAACGTCTACGTACCCACGCGCTCTTCGCCGCTAAGCCGCACATTTCGAGATATGGGACGCGCAACTATACCGCTGAAACTACCACGCGGATAGTCGTAAATGGCTCTTGGTTATACCACGCCACATGCGATCTGGTGTATGTGCGTATTTTCATGCCAACCCACAACATGTTCACGCTGGTGAGTTAAAAACATATCGCCGGATCCGCCAGCGTTACTACTGGCGTGGTATGTACGCCTTTGTACAAAAATACATTCGGTCCTGTTCATTATGCGAACGACGAAAGACAGCGGCCGATTCACACGGACTATTACAGACTCTACCGTGTCCGGCGCGCCCTTTCGAGCGCGTTGGAAACGATATATATTGCCACGTTCCATTTCTCAAGTTTGGTTATTGCCCCAAAACACTACACAATTCTCAGCGCAAAACGCGCGTGCAGTTTTCGAGAAGCTTCCGGACTTTAGTAGATCATTTCGATAAGATCATGTCCACTCTGCGAACTGCATAGATTATTCTGGAACCTACGCCACCGCCAGCGATAACGCTAGAACATGCCATGGCAGGAGTATAAATGCCGACGCACTTCGCCGCTTGTCAGTTGTTGATCGAAGGCCGGTGCTCCGTTCGCCGCTATCAGTCCAAGACTGCTATCTGTGCAAGACTGCTACAGTAATTGGATTTTCCGTTTACCGGGCACAGGTTCGCCCAAATAAACAGTTAAATCCAAACACGAAGTCTCCTGTCTTCGGCCACGTCACGACCCCGTGACCATATGGTCCCCTTTCGTACACTACCGCTAGAAATCGATGGATCATTGTCGACGTCGACCATCTGACGAGGTATGCTGAAACAGCTCCACTACCCCCGGCTGGTGCACGTGACGTAGCCACTTTCATCTTGCGACGCTTCGTAATGCGTAATGGGGCACCGCGTGAACTACTGAGTGATTGAGGGTGTGTCTTTTTATCCGAAGTTGTACAACAACTCCTTCGGGCACGCCGCAGGGCGCACCGCACCTCTACAGCCTACCACCCGCAGACCAACGGTCTAACTGAGCGCTTCAACCGAACGCTGGGAGACATGCTCGCCATGTATGTCAATTCCGACCAATCTAACTGGGATGTCATTCTTCCATTCGTGACTTATGTGCACAGCACCGCGACGCAGACAACCACAGGCTTCTCGCCTTTCTGTCTTCTATATGGACGTGAGCTATGCTCCACCCTTGACACCATTTTTCCGTATCGTCCTGACGTCTCAGAGTTCAACCCTCTTTCTGAAATCATGCACCACGCTGGAGAGTGTCGTCAGTTGGCCCTATCATTCACCTCGGACAAGCAAGCACTCGAAAAAGACCGCCACGACCGTGACCAGAAAGTCGAGACTTTTGCTGTGGGCTCGCTCGTCTAGCTCCGACTGCCCTTCCACTCCCCAGGTCTGTCCTCTAAGTTTGCCCCCAAGTTTCTTGGGGGCAAACTTTATAATCAGCACAATGTGACGAGGTGGAAGTAAATTATGCCGTACAAGACTTCCATACCATGATTTTCATGTTTGTATGTGTCGTTTACCTTCGTTATCTATTCACGTCACGTGATACCAAATTGGGTATATGTGGAGCTAGTAAAACGGCTTCGAGCGCATCATGAAGGGCCCAATATAGTCCAGTGTAGCGTTGACGCGTGCTCACGCTGGGCACAGCGACGCTACGTTAGCAAAACGCGAGCAGTTTATAGTTTAACGCCAGGCGCGCCCAGCGCGACCAGCGTCCGTCAGAGCGGCCCTATGGCAAACGGCGCGAAATGCGACACGCTGCATTTCGCGCCGATGCAGTACCCAGACAACACTGCGTCTTCCTCTTTTCACAACAATACGAGAGGTTTCAGAACTACGAATCCTTGGCCTTCTAATTCACAACAGAACAAAAAACAGCACCACGCTAGACAAGCTACGGAAAATTGGAGAACAGGTAGGGCACATGATCCGCCGAGTGTCAAACAAGCGCGGGGGGCTACGAGGAAGGGACGCAATTTGGCTCGCCAATGCTTTTGTAACTAGCAGGATTCTATATTCAATACCGTACTTACGAATGACTAAACACGAAAAAAACAGAGTCGATGCTATTCTTAGGAAATTAATTAAGCGCGCACTTGATTTACCCATCAGCACTTCAAATCAGAAACTCTCCGCATTGGGAGTCTTTAACTCTATACAAGAGCTCCAAAAAGCCCACCTCACAAATCAATATACGCGTCTTACGCAGACGCCCCCCGGGCGGCGCCTACTGGACCGCCTCTTGATCCGGCACGAATGCGAAATCGAAAACGCGGAGCATATTACTGAACTTTGGAGAACAAAACTCTGGGTGTCCCCGCTTCCCCGCAATATGACCAGGGAGGCGCACCAGGGTAGAAGGCAAGCGCGCGCTAAGGCACTTGAACAACGGCTTTGCTCCCGTAATGGGGTCTATTACGTTGATGTGGCCGGGCCGTCAACTAGGGGATACTACACGGCGGCGGTAATACATCAAGGAACGCAGGTGGACGGCCTGACTTTCAAGCCCACAAGCTCAAGTAAGGCGGAGGAGGTGGCCAGTGCACTGGCAGTATCCCATCCAAACTCAAAACAAATAGTTACAGACTCTCGAAGAGCCTGTGAGAGCTATCTTACAGGAGAAATCTCTCCATTGGCTAATAGACTTTTAAAGTTCAGCATCAGAAACCGCGATCCTACCCCAAAACGTCTTATATGGACTCCGGGACAACAGGGTCTACAGGGTAACGAGGCTGCACATGCAGCGGCCCGCGTGCTTACTTCCCGGGAAACTCACCGTTCCCCTGATGGACCTAAACGTCCCACACCTTTAACACGGTTTCGATAAATCAAAGAATACTACATTGAGCAACGCTGCTTGTATCCCGCACCAGCGAAGGGACTCTCGAAAACGGAGGAGCGCATCCTGCGGCGCCTACAGACAAATACGCTGCTCTGTCCAGCCATACTAAAATATTACGACCCAAAAACAAGTGGGCAGTGCCAGTACTGTGGGGAAGTGGCCAACACTTACCAAATGGTCTGGGCCTGCCAAATGAACCCAAAATTAACCCCCTTTCCCAACCCCACCAAAGAGGACTGGGAGACGACCCTACTCAATAGCTCCACACTAGAGGAACAGCGAACTCTAGTCCAGCGGGCTCGGGTGGCGGCCTCGACTAATGACGTCCCGGACTAGGGATGTCAACCAGCCTGGTGGGGATAAGGGCTATCTGGCACAGCCAGCATCAATAAAGGTTTTTTTCTCCTCCTCCTCTTTTTATGATGGAGGGGCACCGGATGCGCTGAAACGCGCATGCGTCAAAGCAACGCAGCGCGCGCCTGAAAGTATGCAGCAGGTTCGGCGCCTGGCATGGCAATGCCGGCGAGCACGCGCCTCGCGTCACGTCAAAATGTATTGGCGCCTTGACTGTGTCATGCAGGCATGTTCTCACATGGCACGCATCTGATGAATATCCATGTTTGCAGCAGTTACATACCTTCGGCATCTATTGGCGTCACGTAATACCATATTTGGCATATACATGTGAAGCTAGCGAAACAGCCGCGAGCGCACCATCAGTGGGGCATGTATTCATGTTGTTATATGACATGCATGTCATGATTACCATATTTGGATGTGTCATTTGCCTATGTCGTCCGTTCCCGCAGCGTAATACAGAGTTTGGTACATGTGAAGCTATACAAACGGCAGCGAGGGCAGCATGAGCGTAACATGTAGTCCTGTTGTTACATGACACGCGTCTCATGTTTATCATGTTTGCACCAGTATCATACCTTTGACATTCATTCACGTTCATCATTATTCATTGGTCATCATTAACGGATATACCATTGAAGAGCAACCCTAAAGGGAAGCGTGGCGCGTGAAACCAAAGGATGAACCTGCCGGGCATTGCAGGCAGCGCGAAAATGTTGCCAAGGTGACCAGGCCTCCCTCTCCTCCTCTGCTGGCTCAGTCTTTCCCCGTATTTTGCCGGCGATGGTTTGAGTTGCGTCGCGCTCGGAGTGCTCGACCACGGCCGCCTGGATTCGTCGATCTAAGAATTACGACGTGGTGCTTGTGTGTACGCCTGGATGAGCATGGGCTGCTGCTTTTGCGTTTCGCTGCACCCATGAAGTTTGGAGCAAGTCTCGACACGTCACCACGCCGCGCTGTATACCTCTGGCTTCTAGGGAGCCTACGTGAACGGCCGTTTTAGGGTGATGTCAGCCTTTGACCCACTACATGCCGCCAACGCACCGCCGCCCGCCAAACACAATGTTGCCAGACAGCAACGCCGCGCTGTCGCCCCATCTTGGTGCCCGCACTGCGTCTACGCCCGGTTGCGTTTAGTTCTCAATAATACGGCGTTGAACGCTGCGGTAGCGTGTTAAACGCTGCCGGTGAAGCCTTAGAATGCCTGGATGCTGCGTAACGCTCTGCACTAACCACAACAGTAAGGGGGTGTGAATGTTCCACTTCCCAGTGAGCCCTGGCCGACGACAACTATGGCTGGCTCAAGTGAAGCGAGACGGCTGGGAGCCCACCAGTGCGTCTCGTATTTGCTCTGTGAGTACTGCGTATTTCGTTCACTGTTTTTTCCTGCGGCACACGTATATGTGTTTCGCGGTGTTCGCGAATGAGTAGATAACCGAAGTTGTCGTTGCTGCGTCCACACATTGCTAGTGGGAAGCCCACAAACGGGACGCGTCCGCGCGTTCGTACGGAGACGCGCTCGCTAGTCTGAGCTGTTGCCACGCTTGCGTTCGTGTCAGCGTAACCTCAGTATTATGTCGCAAGTGTTTGTGTGTGGGCTGCGAATTTCTTCGTGCGCTCACTTTGAGAACTGGGTCGCTTACACGACCCTGAGAACCGCCGCTGTCACTCGGTCGGCTTTTTTTTTTTTTGTTGCGCCGTACTTCGCGTAGCTGGAGGGAGCGGCGGCTGGCTCCAAAATGGCGGCGCCAGAAAACTATGCTGAATTTGGTGGAAGCTGGCAACAGCGTGCCCCGTTGCCCGCTGGTTTTGGCTGAGTTTCTTGAAGGCACTTATTAAGATGTGTCCATCCTAACAACGGCCGTTCATGTAGGCTCCCTACTGGCTTCAAGATAGTCACGACCAACACACGACAGCAACAGTTGGGAAGGCCAATATGGCGGTCGAGAAAACAACAGGGCTATCGGATATATACTTCAGTCCTACTCTGGGCAAGAAACAGCACTGGATTCTAAGCCAAGTAGGTTATCATTCTTTATTCTACCCTACTTGTCACATGTGCGATACGGATCGCGCTTGCCGGCAACGGGCTCGGTCGTGTTGTATATCGCACGCACGAAAGGCATCGCGAAGGTCAGCTTCGGCGTCTGAAGTTTGCCTGTGCTTTGCGACCGCCTGGAAATGGGCTGCCATTGCAGCCGGCCTCCCGTATGCTCGCTCGTTGAGTGCTCGCCTGTCTTTGCCGCCTCGATGAGCTCCGGGCTGACGATACTGGGCTGAGACCTCGTCGCTGTGTTGGGAGTCGTCGAAAACACGTTGCGGGTTCTCCTAAAGAGCTTGGTTGTAGTATGTCGCGCGCTGTAAGTGCACCAGCTCGGGCTGGCGGGGCTTTCGCTAGCGTCGGAACTCACTGAAAATTGGTCGCCATTACAGTTGGCTACCCGTCAGTCGGTCGCAAGCAGCTCGGCGCAGTCCGTTGGCCACGGCGGCGGACTCGCGTTTGCGCGCTGCTCTTGCACTCGCTCGAGTTTGTGGAAAAGGGCCGCATTACCGTCGATTTCTTCGGCGCTAGCTCCAAACCAGCTCGGCGCTATTCGTGGCGGCGGCCAAGCGTAAGCTCGCTCTCCTGTTCGAAGTTCGCTGGCGGCAGACACTCCGCGTGCCACGCCGTGTTTGGTCTCGCGTTCGCTTGCTCGAGCTAAACGACGTCGCTCGCTTTGAAAGCACCAACTTGTTGGTGGCACGATGGTTCGCGGATTTCTGGCTACAGCCGCCGCTCCTAAGCTGTTGTGCTACGGGGATCGAAATGAGTCTTTGACGATGTCTGACATCACGGTGAAATTATTAGCATGTCATATCTCACGTATGTTTTCATTTCACCTTGCACGTATTTCTCATATGCATTTGTATTCATCCCCTGACGTGTGACTCACAGTTTTACATACCTATTGTGCAGCCGTGCGCACACACCGTGCTTAAGACTGTGTCGCTAACGTCTGCGATGCCTGTCATCCATCTCTTTCGTCAGAGCAGCTTCAGAAGGACTGTGCGAGATGTGAAGGTAAAGTTGTTTGTATGCCATAGTTTAACGCTTGTTTTTATATTAAAGTGCACGTACTTGTCATATGCGTGCATCTACATTTTCTGTCACGTGTGTCCAACTATTTTTACTATAATATTGTTCGTGCAGCCGTGGGAACACAACAGGTAGAAGGCTGCGTGCGTTGGCGTATGCAATACCTGTCATCTATCGCTTCCGTCGGAGGAGCTCACCAAGGAATGAACAAGATTTGACAACGAGACTGGACTTGAGCACTTCACCATGAATTCACTTAAAATAATGGAGAAACTTCATGTTTTTGTAGAAAAATAAAAGATTTCGATGTCTCACTTTTGTCTTTCGTTGTTGCCATGGCTGCGAAAGCAGTTACACAAAGTTGGCTAACTACATTTTCGCGTGTTCTTTTCTGCGCAATTTGTTGCTCACAGCGCAGAAAAACAGGTGAAAAAAGTATTAGGCCTGGCGGAAAATAAACAAAAAATTGTGAACTAGCGACAAAAAGTCAATCCGATTGGAGTATTTGAGTGGATCAAGCGTTCATCCAGCAAGGTGCAACTGTGAGGACTAACGATTGCCCGGTAAGGTGTAAATGTGGGGATTAACAGTTGCTCTATAAGGTGCGAAAGTGAGGACTAAATGTTACACCTTTGAGGTGAATAGTAGGACTAACAGTTCTCAATAAGGTGTAAATGTGAGGACTAAACGTTAGTCCTTTGAGTTCGTCTGTGTGGACTAACTGTTAGACCCGGTACCGTTAGTCCTTAAAGGGATTAATGGTTTTGACAGCCGCATTAGTCCCCAAAAGGACGTACCACACACCCTTTCAACAGCCTTTTGCCTCAGAGTGTGTAATACCAAATTTGGTATATGTGACGCAAGCGAAATGACCGCGAGCGCATCTTGAGCGTGGCATATAGTCATGTTGTTACATTACACGCATGTCATGATTTTCATGTTAAGGTCTGTCACTTGTGTTTACCATGCAATCATGTCATACCATACCAGTTTGCAACATGCCATGTGAACGAAACCACCGCCAGAGCTGCAAAACCATGAAATGTAAATCATGACATTCATAACATACATGTCAGGATTTTCATGTTAAGATTAGTGAAATATGTTCTTCGTACAGTCATATAAGTGTCATACCAAGTTTCGTGTCGATAGCCTTATCGAAACAGCCGGGAGAGCTAAATGTCGTAGATAGATAGATAGATAGATAGATAGATAGATAGATAGATAGATAGATAGATAGATAGATAGATAGATAGATAGATAGATAGATAGATAGATAGATAGATAGATAGATAGATAGATAGATAGATAGATAGATAGATAGATAGATAGATAGATAGATAGATAGATAGATAGATAGATACGCTCAAAGTCGCCGAAGTTTTCTAAGAAATGCTTCGCATTTAGCAAGAAGCACTTGGTGTGGCCATAATAACGACAGCACACGCACTGGCGCGTTTGTAGTTTTTTCGTTTATGTTTTGAGCTGCTGGTAAGGTGTGAATATGGCTCGAGAAAGGGTCGACGCGCGCATACATGTCGGCGAAAACATAAGTCGACGCACAGCCAACGTATACCTATACTAGGCCAATGTGCTCTGACACATGTGACGTTTGCCAATGCTCCGATAACTTCGCACTATAAACGCGCCTTTACGTGAACGGGGCTTGTACCCCTGTGCGGCGAAGCGAGGCTAGCATCTACAGCGCTAGTGCCCCCTTCCCCTTTCCTATAAGATTTCCGTCGGTTTTTTCGAGAGTAGTGCAACATGGCGGTTGCATGAGCGTGGCTAGGGTCTACTGTATATAGCGAAGCGAGGAGAGGCTAACACTGTGTATTACCCTTACCTCTTGAAGATCCCCGCCGCTAGGTTCGAAAGTAGTGCAGCTCAGCGGTTGTGTTCGGGAGGCTAGAGTACAGTGTAGCGAGAGCGTACTCTACTCAGCCGAAACTGAGCTATGTTAGCGCTGCCGCCTACAGCCTACACGTAAACTTCGTTGGCATTTATGTTCTTCGTAGCGGCAGCAGTGGGGAGTCTGCCGAGCAATGCGGAATAAAAAGAAGCCGTAAAGTGTACTTGTCAGGCAGTGGACCGGTGGATCACAGCGCTACTCTGCCGATCGAGAAACGGTCTATGTGAAAAGCAGGGGACAAGACATTGCAAAGGTGAACAATATTTTGAGTTTCACGTCCACTCTGAAGCACGCATAAGTACAAAGCTCCCACCATTTCTCACGCAACTGCCAATTTATTTAAATAACCCCTGAGCCTGCGCAGATAACATGTATTTTGTGGTCAATCCACGGGCACACATATTGATTCTGTTATTTTTATACCTGTATCTGTGAACTCACACGCACCCATTACACAGAATGCAGCCATATGCGAAAGCTTCACTGACACAGCCACTTGAACTTTATCGCTTACACTGTATTGTAATGTACAATTTAAACTTCTCTAGTAACATCATGCAATAAAAATTATGTACTAAGTGGTTGGCCTGCGCACCAGAGACAGGATGTCGCTATCGCGTTCAACTAATAAAGGCAAAGCATAAGGATACCTAGTCTTTTCGGACGTGCACGAAAGGTCCACCCCGTCCCCAATAGACCGGTCGCTGACACGGTTGCCACAAAGCCTAAATCTGCCTTGGGAAGAATACAGGATTGCATGTGTTAAAGCAAGCGTCTAAAGTTTCGAGTGGTGCTGATTCAAATATTCTGCATGCAATTTAAGGCCTCAAGTATGCTTCACTAACTTCGGTGGACGTCAAGCATTCTTTTTCGCGTAAAAACAAATAGTGACTGAATGCAAGCACAAATCAAGCGTGATAACATTGAAAATATACTGGTTAGTCACTGTTTTCCTTTTCGAGAATTACAAATTGCCTTAGCTTTCACCGAAATCTGTTCAAAAGTACTTATGAATGGTGCCCATATATGCCTAAACGATAATTTTTAACGCCTACTTATGTCTAAACGGCAGTTTTCATGGCCTATTATAGGTGCCTAAAACATTGTTTTTCCGTGCTTAAAGTTCCGCTCTCTAGATATGACCATTGCCTCTTTCCAGGAAAAGCGAACACGCCGGCCTTTTCAGGGCACAAAGCCATATGCCGGCTTACCGTACCTCTGGTTGTTGTCTTCCTTATTAGTTACCCTGGACACTAAAGAGCTCGCCCTCCTTCTCCCCCAAATCAAAGCATATCCACGGAGTGAATAATGATCAGTGGGGTGAAGCGTGCGTCAGTCCGTCCATACTTTCCTACTTCTGTTTCATAATCATATGGTGGTTTTGGGACGTTAAACCCCACAAATCAATCAATCAATTTCCTACTTCTGTTCATCCGTCTATGCTTCCGCTCATGCTTTCATCCGTGCTGTGCGTCCGTCCATGCGTCTGTTCATCTGTCTGCCTGTCTATCTGGGTGTAAACCCATCTGTCTGCCTGTCTGTTCATCCATGCGTCCGTCCATTCGTCTATTCTTGCGTCTGTCTGTCCGTGCGCCCGTCCATCTATTTAGTGAACAGTCGAAGAGAAGACCATGTGCCCCCTCCTGGATACACCCCTGTACCGGAGGTACCAGACCGTTTCCAGGGTTTCCTCTTTGTTTTCCGTCTCAACATAAAGAGCGAAAATTGATCATTGCAAGGAGGTGCCCCTCCTGAAAAAAAAAGGAGCTCTCCCCCCCCCCCCCCCCAAATAAAAAATCCGGTTAGGCGTCTGCTCCGGTTTCGTACATACCACTACCTGTCTCTGAGGGTAAGTTGTGCGCATATCATCGACCCCTTTTGCTAATGTGGTCGTTAGTCCTGCATATAGTTATGCCTTGTTATGCCTGCGAGTTCGCAGCGAATGTCCATGCTGCGGAAAAAGGAAATCTGTGTCAAGGCCAGCACGCGAGCCCGCCTGACGCGATCAACAACTCAACGGCGTCATCACGCGACGGCGCCTTTCTGGCGCGCACGTGCAGTGAGTCACCTCAGCCCGCGAGCCCGTCGAGTAAACAACCGGCGTCTTCCTGTCTGGCGGGTCTGACGCAATGATTGCGACGTCCCTCGTCCTTGGGTGCAGCCACCTGCAGCGCAGCCTCTCCAGATTCGATGAGAAAGGATGACGCGGCCCATCGGCGACCCCATTGGAGGATTCTGACTTCACGACCAGCGGCGCTTCTGGTTGGACATTTGGTTTCTCAAATAATCCACCCGGTGCATATAATAAAAGCCCTGCGGCGCGTCGCGAGTAGCAGTCCTATGTGAGAGCAGGCATGTGTGTCGCAGTTGAGCTATGTGTTAGCAGACCTGTTGGAGAGCAGACATGTGTGTCAGAAGAGAGCTATGTGATAGAGTTGAGCTGTGTGTCAGAGAAGAGAGCTATGTGATAGAGAGTTGAGCTATGTGTTAGCAGACCCATTTGAGAATAGAGCTATGTGTTAGAGAGAAGAGTTAGGCTCTTCGCGTCTCTGTCGTCCCCAGTGCCGAATTTGTAACGCCACTGTATATATGCTGTACATAAACCTTGTTTAACTCACCGCCGTCTCGTCTGCTCATCTATCAGCTCAGCGCAGAAGCAGTCGCGAGCTGAGAAACCTACGTTACCAAACGGCTGGTGACCTTCCCTGCGGAGTTCGAAGCAGTGGCGCCTTCGGGACCGTGTTGGCGTCGCCGTCTTTCGAAACAGTGGTTGCAGCGGTGAGATTTCGAGGCGCCCTTCGTAACGTCGTCGGAGGTGCGCTTCGCAACAATATTCTTTGTTCAAAACATCGTTTAGACCTTCCGCGATCACTGCAATGTTTCGTCCATTAGCATTAGTTGCGAGTTTAGCGCTCACTTGCCTCATATGACACTGATCCCACCCACCGAAAAAATAGATTAACACTGCACGTTTTCGAAGAAGATGCCGCTGTCCCTTGCACAGGCCGCCACTTGTGCTTGTTTCTTTAAGATAAACAGTAAGCCAGTGCGGTATTTTGTCATGCAATTCACCAGACACCTAGATGGTCTCTTGCACGTACCACATTCAATCTTGCCACAATAAGCTGTAGGTTAACCGCTTAAAAAGTCACAGCTTTGCCGCAAGGGCTAAGCAATGAACGCGATGGGAACAAATAGGTATAGTCAAGCCAAGAGTCACAGCAGATCGAAACTTGCCCCGCGTTTCTCACATACACATAATGCACGAAACGTACTCACAAGTGCAGATGAATGCGAGCAATCGTCTCAGTTGTTACTTCGCAGTGTCTGAAAAGCGCGCCCTTTTCGCAAACGGGGAGTGGGCAGCAGGTTGCCTGACATTCGTGCGCCTGGTAACTACAACAGAATCATTCCGGTGAAAGCCCAAGGCATACGAATCTCTCCATCACGAGATAAGCGCGCACATAAGCGCGCACACGCGTGAGCGTCCACCCCCCTCTCCACACGGGGCAAATTACGCGTGGTAGATGAGAGCGCGCGCCACCGCAATGTGACAATCTGGCGACGCACGCTCATTGCACTATCTCTTCAGTAATGGTCAAACCACAATACTTCCCCCGAGATTGGCCAGCGCTAAGCGGTATACATAAATAGCTTGCTGTTTCAACGTTGAAAGAGGTGTTCTTTCGTGGCTCAGGGGCTAACGCCTTGAAACGCAAGCAAGAGGTCAAACGTTGGATCCAGCGTGCCGGCCTCTTTTCCTGGTTATTTCATGCGTTTATATATATATATATATATATATATATATATATATATATATATATATATATATATATATATATATATATATTTATATAAGGGAGACAAGTGTATACTTAAGGGCTCGTTTTTCGTGTTTTACACAATATTAATGAGATCTAACAGACAATAATGCCAAAGAAGGTATAGGGGAAGTTATTAGGCCAATTGTAATGTAAACGAGAAGAAAGAAAAGTGGGTGAAACGATAATTTGCCATGGACAGGATCCGATATATATATATATATATATATATATATATATTGTAGTAAGCGAGACAGACACAACACCCGTTCGTCGGGCAAGCTGTCATATTCTGCCTCTTCTTCCTCGCTTTCTAGCCCATGGCCCACAGCTGCCACGCCGCTCTTCGTTACATTCGGCCACACTGCGGACCTGACAACGAAAAAAAAAAGAAATTACAGTTCATTGCACCTGCAGCGGTCCGACTGCTTTTTTCAAGCGCGACACATGCACGGCAAAGTTGTTTCCTTTGCGTTTATCGAGAGTGAAGTTCGCATCTGAGGTGTTCACACGCCAGGTATTTTCTCCTACACGCTGAGTATTATCAATGGCCCGAAGAACTTAGGGAGTAGCTTCTTGCCAGGCCCGCTGGTGCCCCTTTGCACCCAGACCTCGTCACCGATGTGGTAAGCAGGAGTGGGTCTACGGCGTCTGTCACAGTGGTGCTTTTGATTTTCTTGTGCGTGGGTGGCTTTCTTGATCGCCTCAGTTCGGATCTTCTGACAGGCCGCTTTGCGATCGTTGGCACTTGGAATTATAATGGGAGCATCCAGACTGAGGACCGCTTTCAGCTGTGGTAGTTTCCCATAAACAATTTCGTAGGGCGTTTCCCCGGTAGACGTCTGCATTGCCGTGTTAATCGCAAAAGCGGCAGACGGAAGGTGGACGTCTCAGTCGGCCTCTCCTCTTGTCCCTGCCTTCGTATATGGAGCGAGTCGCATCTGGATGCTCTGGTTGGTTCTCTCAGTAAGCCGTTTGCTTGAGGATGAAACGCGGATGCGAAGTGGTGCTGCACGCCTGCCGTGCTAAGTTACTTTTTCAGTTTCCCGCTACGAAACGTTGTAGTCCGATCAGATATTAACTTTTTTGGTAAGCCATGTCTCCATTCAAATCGGTGCTTGAGGAAGTCGATTAAGTAAGTGGATGCAAGAGATGGCACGGCCTTCACTTCCACGTATTTTGACAGGTAGTCTACTGCTACAATGACGTAACGATTTCCCGCAGTGGTGGTAGGTAGAGGTCCCATGTAATCGATGCCAATCGTGTGGAAAATTGTTTAGGGTATCTGTATTGGTGTTAGTAATCCAGGTTGACACCCAGGCAGTCGCTTAAACTGCTGGCAAATTTTGCAACTGGCGACATACGAACGGACGCTACTTTGCATCTTCGGCCACCAAAAACGTTCTTGTAGTTTCTGGAGTGTGGCTCGTTGGTCGGTGTGTCCGCCTTCTGGGGAGTCGTGAATGGCTCGTAATATTTCTGACCTGTGGGATTTCGGGATCACCAGGAGGTAACGTTCTTCGGATCAGTTCGCTCGCCAGTGACGCCGGTACAATGCGGCATTGCGCATCACAAAAGTACTGTAATTTCCCTTGTCAGTAATAGATGCAATAATGGATGCCAAATATTTATCCTCCTGTTGGGCTCGGGATATATCCATCTGGGCGAAAAAAAGTGTGGGTTTGCCTGGTTCCGTGAGAGTGCATCGGTGAGGTTGTTTAGCCCCACCGGCGCGGTGGCGCACGTCAAAATCGTATTCTTGCCGCGTGATTATCCACCGGGCAAATTTGTGCTTAAGTTGCTGCTTGGAGGACATCCATGCTATAGAAGCATTATCAGTCACAACAGTGAATTTGCGCCCGAAAAGATAATGTCGAAACTTATCATCGACGCTCCATACCACTGCAAGACATTCAAGCTCGTTGGAGTGATAGTGGCGCTCGGTGTCTGAAAGTTTTCGGCTGGCATAAGCGACCACGTGTTCCACGCCATCTGGATCACGCTGCACTAACACAGCTCCTAGGCCGACTTGGCTGGCATCAGTGTGCACTTCGGTGGACCAGTCTTCATTGAAGTGACTTAGTATGGGGCAACAAGTGAGCTTTTGTTTTATAGCTCGAAAAGCATTTTCTTGTGAGACGCCCCATTGAAACCGCGCGTCTTTTTTAAGAAGACCCCTCAAGGGAGCTGCGATCGAAGCGAAGTGAGGAATAAACCTTCGCAAATACGACGCCATACCCAGAAATGACTGAAGCTGCTTCAAGCAGGTTGGTGTGGGATACTGCGACACGGCAGCTATTCGCTCCGGGAGTGGCTAAATGCCGACAGGAGATATATTATGTCCCAGGTACGAAATCTTGGACACCCCAAACTGGCATTTCTCTTTGTTCAAACGAAACCCTGCTGCATAGAGTCTGTGTAGTACTTCGTCCAAATTGCGAAGGTGTTCATCCTCCGTCTTGCCAACGACCAGGATGTTGTCTAAGTACACCACACAGGCTTGGTTTTTCAATGGTCCGAGCACTGAATTCATCGCACGCTGAAAAGTGCTAGGAGCCGTTCTTAGTCCAAACGGCATGCGGTTGAATTCATACAAACCGAAAGGTGTGCGAAAGGCCTTTTTACATCGATCTTCCTCCGCGACGTTAATCTGCCAGTACCCTGCGCGTAAATCAAGCGACGAAAAGAACTTGCAGTGACGTACTGTATCAACAGCGTCATCAATGCAGGGTAAAGGGTAGAAGTCAGGCATTGTACACTTACTGAGCTGCCTGTAGTCCACGCAGAAGCGTAGTGATCCGTTTTTTTTTTTGCGAACAAGGACGACTGGCGCTGCCCAGGGACTCGATGACGGCCTAATAGTGCCCGCGGCAAGCATTTCATCTACTTGTTCTGCGATCACTGCCCGTTCTCGTTCAGCGTATCGTCGCAGTGGTACGCAAATTGGCGGATGATCTCCCGTTGGTATGCGATGGAGCAGCAAATTAGTGCCTGGCAGTTCTGCTGTATTGCTAGCGAATACTGGCTGATGGCGAGCCAATATAGAAGATAAGGTACGCGGAGTGGACGGCTCACCTGTCGGTGGTGGCAGGGTTGTGGCGGTAGTCCCAGCTGTCAAAGACCGGAGCTCGACGTGGCCGTGATGTATGGTGAGCTCAATGTCATCAGATAGCAAGAAGTCAGCACCAAGGATCATGTCGGCAGGGAGGTCTTCAAAGACGGGAATGGCTGGAAGAACTTTAGTGCCCGCTGCCGTCCGGACTGAAATGTCGAGCAGGTTGCGTCCACGGTCGGATAGTGTCTGGAGCATGACGTTGGTGTAGCGCTGTTCGTTGCGCACCGGTATCCACCAGAGAAGATAGGTCACCTATTCCCTCAACATGAATGGACATCCGAGGAGTTTGACAAGCTTGGTAGTGGATTCGGGTCTGGAAAGGTTGACGACACTCCTTGGCGCTGTGGCCAATGCAAGCGCATCCGTGCTTGAAGCATCCGTGTCGTGTGGAGGCGTAAGTCGAACGGACAGTCGGTAATGTGTCCATGCTAAGCCGACGACGAGAGTTTTTCTGAAGTTCGGCTGCCTTTTGAGCGAAAACCTGGGGTGACGCTTCAAGTGACTGGCAAGATAAGATGGCAGCATGCGTAGGGTCAGCCAAGCCATTAACGACATACTGGTGGGCAACCGGAGAGATCCATGTAATGCCACATTTGTCGAGAAGCCCGAGCTTATCGTAGACGTATTTACGGGAGTCTTCCGATGGAGCCTGCCGACGCGATCGCATGCGCATGAAATGGTCGTCGTATGCAGATGGAAGTGGTGAGAAGGCCGTGACGAAGGCTGTAGTCCAGTCACTCCAGGACTTGTACTTGCAGCCATCGTATTGATGCCACGCTTTGGCGGACTCATGCAGTCGGCTTACGGCTAGCGATAGCGTCACGTCGTCAGTCCATGCATGTCGACGGGCCAACGAATAGATTTCATCCAGCCAGACGGTTGGGTCTTGATCAACGCCAGTAAAGTCAGGAATTTCTGCCATAGACGGAGGAGGCAACGTGGTGCGTGCACAGGCTGCTGAGAAGGCGACGGTGGCGTCTGAAAGACGCTGGCTCGAAGTAGCGATGGTCTGCAGAACCCTGCAGAGTTCGCTGGCGGCTACAGGCGAGGAATTACGCCTGTCTTCTGGCGACGGTACCGACGTTGCTTCAGGGATGGTACCTGAGGCGAAGTCCAAGGAAGCGTGTACGGCGTCCCTGAGCAAGGAGGCGGTTTGCGAAGCCAAGTCAGTGGAGTCACCTTGTGGTTTGGCAAGAACGCCTGCAGGCAGCGCGCCTGCAGGCGTTAAAATAAAATACAGAAAATCTAGGAGAAGAAGCAAGACCGACACGGCGTAATTAGAAAGGGGCAGCATCTCAACAGAGTAGGGCAGAGGTAGATGAGAAATGTCATCGTTGTCAACAATACCTCCCCCGCACCCACTCTTCCCCAAACGGGAAGTGAGCCGCCGTTCTTGTATTTCACCTTTCCGTGTAGTCCGCTGGCGGCTCGTTCCTCTTTGAAGTTTAGGACAAGTTAATGGGGAGGGCTTAAGCGCTTCGAGTGCGTGCTGGTGGCGTCGGGAGGAATGAAAAAGCCGGTGATTTAGGCACCGCCATCGATATTTATTATATGCAATGGCTCCTTGTCAGTGAAGGAACAGAATGTGCGTTAAAAATTAAAGAAGGAAAAAAAGAAGAACGGGGGGGGGAGAGACTGTACGACATCCAGGACAGTCACCACACAGTTGCGGCTCACTGGGAAGACATGCGCGCATGTATGAAAAAGTTTACGAAACCACCTAGCTGTCATCTCCTTGTCAGTGAAGGAACAGAATGGGCGTTAAAACTTAAAGAAGAAAAAAAAAGAAGAAAAGAAAAACGGAGGGGGGGGGGGGACACCGTACGACATCCGGGACCACTTACCTGTGCGTTCCGGCTGTGCTTGATGAGGCAAATCATTTCTATGTTGTCAGATGCATAGGCTAAAAGCTTTGTTAGCGGGTAATATTATTGTCGTAATAAAACCAGACTAATTAGAGAGAAGCGTTTGCGTCTTTTAGCGGTCGTAACGCTGACAGAGTGCCTGGGTGTTCATTTATTTCGTATTTTATCGTGTTAAACTTGTAGATAAAATAAGATTCCCGTTGTTCCCGTTCTGTGATTGTTCGAAAGTTGTTTTCTAGTAGTGTAACTCTGATGTCATAAAAGCTGTAGTCTTTTAATGTGCAGTGTTTTGAAAGTGGAAGGCCTGGCAGAGATCGTACATGTGCCCGATGGTTGTTGAATGCAACTCTAAACGGAGTGTTTGTCTGGCCCACGTATTGCTTGTTACATACCGCACATTCCAGGAGGTATATGACGTTGTCTGAGTCACAGTCTAGTGCACCTCTTATCCTGTGCTTAAAATCCGAGTGGGTGCTTTTCGCCACTGTCGTTGTCTGCATGTGTTTGCATACCTTGCATCTGCTTTTTCCGCAAGGGTGACAGCCAATTTGAGGTTTCACACCTATCTTTGAATTTATTAAATGATCCTTTAGATTTTTCGGCCGTCTGTATACAACACAAGGAGGAGAAGTGAAAATTTTGGATAGTCGCACGCTCTCTTCCAATATGTTAAAGTGTTTTCTTAGGACCTTGTTTATGTTCGGTGGGTTGCTCGTGAAAGTAAATAGTAAGTTTTTGTTGCGGTGTTGGTCGGCGTTTTCCTGGTGGTTGAGAAGAAACTGGCGGTCCAGATTTTCAGCTTTTTTGATGGCGTCATCGATGATAGCTGGCGGGTATTCTTGATTAAGGAGTACTTCGCGCATATGTGTGCTGTTTTTGTGGAAGTCCTCGGTGCGGGAGCAGATTCGTCAGAATCTGTGTGCTTGGGAATAGGGAATGCTGGTCTTGCAATGTCACGGGTGGCAGCTTTTGAAGTACAGGTATTGTTGCCTGTCCGTAGGTTTTCTGTATACGTTAGTTACCAACGCACCATCGTCAACTCGAATGAGTTGACGATGGTGCGTTATATGGACCCGTTATATGGGCCCGTTATATGGGGACCCATTATATCAGACACGGGAACGTTAACGAAACCCATTTCCAGTTATATTTATTCTTTAATCAAAGACATACCACCCACACATGAGTACTTCTTGCGTGACACAAACCACTTCCTTCGGGAAATAGCAGACGTGAAAATTCCAGACGGTGCATTTCTCGTAACATTGGATGTTAGCTCACACTACACAAATATCCCACATGACGATGGTGTAAGGGCGCTTGTTGAATCGTATGGCACACACAACCTTGTCGCTTATCCAAGCAAAAAAGTAATTGAAACCTTCACAAGACTTGTACTCGATTTGATCAGCTTTGAATTTACCAACCACTACTATCTTCAAATCAGCGGCACGGCAATGGGTACAAGATTGGCCCCAAACTACGCTAACATATTCATGCACCACATAGAGTCCAATTTTCTTTCATCTTTTAATATCAAACCAATACTCTATAAACGGTACCTAGATGATATATTCATAATTTGGACACATTCGGAAAACGAGCTCCTCAAATTCATGCAGGCATTCAACCAGGTGCACCCCAGCATTTATTTTACACACTCCTACTCTAACACTGAAATAAACTTTCTTGATGTACTCATTCGAGTTGACGATGGTGCGTTGGTAACTAACGTATACAGAAAACCTACGGACAGGCAACAATACCTGCACTTCAAAAGCTGCCACCCGCGACATTGCAAAACCAGCATTCCCTATTCCCAAGCACACAGATTCCGACGAATCTGCTCACGCACCGAGGACTTCCACAAAAACAGCACACATATGCGCGAAGTACTCCTTAATCGAGAATACCCGCCAGCTATCATCGATGACGCCATCAAAAAAGCTGAAAATCTGGACCGCCAGATTCTTCTCAACCACCAGAAAAACGCCGAACAACACCGCAACAAAAACTTGCTATTAACTTTCACGAGCAACCCACCGAACATAAACAAGGTCCTAAGAAAACAATTTAACATATTGTGACGACGCGAGATTGATGAGCACACAAAGCGCCTCAAACAAATACGATTTATCGATCGCAGGAAACAGACTGCAACGACTTCTTCGTCTTTTGCCCTCGGCCAAAGACACTCGCGCTCCTTCGTTGTCCTCATCACTGGCACATACGCGCGTCAATATTCCCCCTTTAAAAAAAACATCGTCCCGATGTTAAACGTTTGAGAAGCAAGGCGAAACCAAACTGCACAGTTAGTCACTGAAAGTAAGGCTTCATCCGAAGCACGTGGACAATTTCTGGTGAATGTCTGCGCCGCTTTGAACACTGCACGCCGTCCGGAACAACCTCGTAGTTGACGTCACTAATGCGTCGCAGAACCTTGTAGGGTCCGAAGTATCTTCCCAACAGCTTTTCGGAAAGCCCACGCTGACGAACAGGTGTCCAGACCCATACTTTGTCGTCCACGTTATATATGACGGGTCTGATCCGGAGGTTGTAATACTTGGCATCGTCGTCTTGCTGTTTGGTGATTCGCAACCTGGCAAGTTGTCTGGCTTCTTCTGCTAGCTGGGTAAACTCTTCGGCGTTTGTCTCATTGCCATCATTTTCATGAGGGAGCATTGCGTCTAACGTTGTTGTAACCTAGCGTCCATAAAGGAGACTAAAGGGTGTCTTCCGAGTGGTCTCTTGACGAGCCGTGTTGTACGCGAACGTGACGTAGGGCAAAATGATGTCCCAGGTCTTGTGCTCTACGTCTACGTACATGCTTATCATGTCAGCCAGGGTCTTGTTGAGGCGTTCGGTGAGCCCGTTGGTCTGGGGATGATACGCCGTTGTCTTCCTGTGAGCTGTACCACTTAGTCGAAAAATGGTGTCCAAAAGCTCGGCCATGAACGCAGTACCTCTGTAGGTGATGACTATTGCGGGGGCACCGTGTCTTAAGACGATGGCTTCGATGAAAAATTGCGCCGCTTCAGCTGCCGTTGCCCGTGGCAGAGCGCCTGTCTCCGCGTATCGGGTCAGGTAATCCGTGGCGACGATTATCCACCTGTTTCCAGTGGCAGACTTTGGGAAGGGGCCCAGAAAATTCATGCCAATTTGTGCAAACGGTGTCGCCGGCACTCGAACAGGCTGCAGCAGGCCAGCTGGTTTGATGGATGGTGGCTTTCGGCGCTGGCAATCTAGACATGCC
This sequence comes from Rhipicephalus microplus, assembly GCF_013339725.1. NCBI lineage: Eukaryota > Metazoa > Arthropoda > Arachnida > Ixodida > Ixodidae > Rhipicephalus > Rhipicephalus microplus. The sequence continues at coordinate 196,317,659 of NC_051165.1, forward strand.
TGCACGTAAGTTTTGACAACTTCGGCAAGTCTTGGCCAGTAATAGTTCTGCCTTATCCTCGCCAATGTTCTTGCGTAACCCAAGTGACCAGCGGTAGGTTCGTCGTGACAGGCTTGCAGTACCTCACGGCGAAGCGAAGAAGGAACGACGAGCAAGTAGCTGCTGCCAGTGGGTGAAAAGTTCCTCTTATAAAGAACGTCATTTCGCAAGCAGTACGACGGCAGCCCTCTCGCAAATAACTTCGGAACGCTATTCGCTCGCCCTTGTAGGTAATCTATAAGTGGTAGCAGCTCAGCATCGCCACGCTGCTGTTGAGAAAAGGTGGCAGTATCTACAATTCCGAGAAAGGCCGTGTCGTCATCGTCGTTGTCCGAGGATGCCGTCTCAACACGAGACCGAGAAAGACAGTCGGCATCGGTGTGTCGTTTTCCCGACTTGTAGGCAACAGTGAAGCCAAATTCTTGGAGCCGAAGACTCCATCGTGCAAGGTGGTTAGACGGATCTTTCAAGTTGACGAACCAAAAGAGAGTGGTGATCGCTGAGAACGGTGAATGGGCGGCCGTAAAAATAAGGATGAAACTTCAGGACTGCCCATACCATTGCAAGACATTCTTTTTCCGTCGTAGTGTAATTAGCTTCAGCTCGGGACAGCGTCCTGCTGGCATAGGCGATCACGTCTTCATTGTTGTCCTTTGACTGTACGAGCACTGCTCCAAGACCCACATTACTAGCGTCTGTATGAAGTATTGTCGGCGCGTCTTCATCGAAGTGGGCCAGCACGGGGGGTGTTTGCATTCGCTGACGAAGCTCGTGAAATGCCTGCTATTGGTCTTCGCCCCATCTGAAGGGGGTATCTTCCCGAGTAAGCCGTGTCAATGGCCATGCGATGCGCGAAAAATTAGCAATAAACCGCCGGTAATAGGCACAGGGTCCTAAAAAACGTCGCACTGATTTTTTGTCTGATGGCGTCGGGAAGTTTGCCACGGCGGCAATTTTATCCGGGTCGGGTCGGATTCCTTGGCTGCTCACGACGTGACCGAGGAATCGAAGTTCGTGGAAGCCGAAGTGGCACTTTTCTGGTTTTAGAGTAAGACCGGCCAAGCGTATTGCTTCAAAAACTGCTTCGAGTCTTTGTAAGTGTTGCTCGAAAGTCGCCGAAAAGACAATCACGTCATCGAGGTACACCAAGCAGGTTTGCCACTTAAGTCCCGACAGAACCGTGTCCATGAGACGCTGGAATGTTGCTGGCGCCGAACACAAACCGAAAGGAAGAACCTGAAATTCATAAAGTCCGTCGGGCGTAACAAAGGCGGTCTTCTCACGATCTCTCTCATCCACTTCAATTTGCCAGTAGCCGCTTTTTAAGTCTATAGACGAAAAGTAGCGTGCGTTTCGTAGTCTATCCAATAAATCATCAATACGCGGCTGAGGGTAGACGTCCTTCTTTGTGATCTGATTAAGCTTATGGTAGTCGACGCAGAAACGCAAGCTACCGTCCTTCTTTTTGACGAGTACTACAGGTGATGCCCAAGGACTGTTAGACGGACGAATAACACCATCTTCTAGCATCGTTTTCGCCTGTTTTTGAATCACCTCACGCTCCTTTGGGGTGACTCGATAAGGATTTTGCCGGATGGGTCTGGCATCAGAATCCGTGATGATGCGGTGTTTCGTCAGTGCCATTTGACCAACTCTTGATGTGGATGAGAAGCAGCCGTGGAACTTGTTGATCAGCGTGAAAAGGCGGTCTCGCTCAATGGGAGATAACATTGGACCAACGTCTACAGGTGTCGGTGTAGTGATAGTAGACGCTGCTGCTTCCTCCACTAAATGACAATCTTTTGTTTGCGAGAGTTCGTCAAAATAGGCAATAGCCGTGCCTTTAACTATGTGTCGGCGTTCTCTGCTGAACTTTGTCAATAGCAGTTCAGCGCATCCGTCAATAACAGTGATGACAGCCCTGGCAACAGAAATGCCGCTAGTGAATGCGAGCTCCTTGATGTGTTCAGCGATGCCAGTACCATTTTGTAATTTGTCACAGTGCACGGATACGAGAGAACAGCTTCGTGGCGGCAGTATGACGTCGTCATCGGCAATACGGAAGCGAGGTGACTGGTGTTCCTCATCTGTAGCAGTCTCCGAGCTTACAGTGAACGTTACGCTTCTGTCACGGATGTCAATCACACCCCCGTATTTGCGCAAGAAATCCATTCCCAATATGAGCTGTTTACAGCACTCGTGGAGAATGACGAGGGTGGCGACAAAGGTGGAACCAGCAATGAAGAGTCGGGCCGTGCACTTTCCAACTGGTGTCATCAACTGACCTCCTGCAGTTCTTATATTGGGTCCCTGCCACGGCATTTTCACCTTCCTCAATCTTTCGGCTAGCTGTAGGCTTATTATAGAAAAGTGGGAGCCAGTGTCCACAAGTGCCGTCACTTGGTGGCCGTCAATGTGAACGACGAGGTCAGCGCTGATAACGTCGGTTACGTCGGCAGTTCTCTCATTCGTCGAATTAGTCGTTGCTGTCGTCTTCTTCGGTATCGATGGCTTCGAGCTGTCACTTGTCTGCAATGGGGGCTCTTCGGAATTCCGAATATTGGCTACCCCACCCCCCGAGGTCGCTGCGTCTAGTTTCCCCGTCGTGGACTAGAGGACCTGCCCCTGGTGACGTCGGCAAAACTGCAACGATTAGGTGAACTGGGCCGCGCAGGAGATGGAGAACGTGATCTGGGCATTACTGGATTCTGCGGCGGTGTGTTCACATGGGCGTAGTTGTACATGCGTTGATCGTCGTACGCAATTTAATCAGGGTAGCGAGGAAATCTCGAGTACTGAGCGTCGCGATAACGGCAAACTCTGTAGAAGTGCCCAGCTTCGCCACAATGAAAGCATACCGGTTGACGGTCAGCGGTACGCCACAAATCGGTTTTCCGACGCTGGTAGGTAAGTGGAGACTCACTATTGGGCCACGTTGTGGGGCTACGTTGTGGGGCATGTCGGTTATACGGCATTCGTCTTGTCGGAGGAATCGGTGAGGTTGCGAAAGTGGCCGGTGCTGACAGTGGCTGTGTTTGCAGGGTTGGTGGTGGTCCAGTCATTGGGGTCTGCTCTGCTGAAGGAGCGACGACGGGGCGTCGGACTGCATCAGCATAAGTAAAATGTCGTCGCACACCATTAGAGCTGGATGAAGAGAGAGCATGGCGGACCTCATCCCGGACAACATCAGCGACAAAAGACAATGCCGGCGTCGGTTCAGTTGCTGGAATTAAACCAAGCTGCCGAAGCTCCTCACTCAAAATATCCCGGATGTCTTCCCGCAGAGGCCTGTCGTTGTCGCAGAGGCTCGCCGCAGTCGTGACAGGGCTACTCGCTCGAACGTTGACCGGGTTCTGCTGGCGGTACCGTTGCTGTAGGGCCCGTTCAATAGCTGTGGCTTCTTTCGTGAACTCAGCTACTGTTGTTGGCGGATTTCTCACAAGCCCATCAAACAGTTGCTCCTTCACGCCTCGCATTAGATACCGCAGCTTCCTGTCTTCCGGCATCTCGGGATCCGCCCTGCCAAAAAGACGGGTCATGTCCTCGGCGAACATAGCGACGCTCTCGTTTTGTTTTTGAATTCGAGCTTCCAAGAGACGTTGCGCATTCTCCTTTCTGTCAAGACTACTAAAGGTGGCAATCAGCTGGTTGCGGAAGTCATCCCACGTAGCCATGCTTCTTTCCCTGCTGATGTACCACGTCTGGGCGTTGTATTTCAGGTAGAAGTACACATTCGCGAGCTTGTCTTCTGGGGTGGCCCACTGGTTGTACTTCGCGCAGCGTTCGAACTGGTCCAGCCAGTCTTGTGCATCTTCATAGGTCTCACCATGAAAGCAGTCAGGAATCATGGGATTCTGAAGTGTCATGCGCGATGTAGATGCAGTGGCCATGGTGGTTGAAGGAGGCAAGCGATTGCTGGCAGTTTCTGGAAAGGAATTGAGCTCGGGAGCTAGGCCTCACAGATGGCGGCTGGAACGGTGGACTGGTGTGTCGACGGGTGGTAGTGATTCCGGGCTTGAATGTCGGGTCCGCGAAGGGGTGCCAAGCATGAAGACGTACCCAGCACCTCCACCAGTGTGACGACGCGAGATTGACGAGCTCACAAAGCGCCTCAAACAAATATGATTTATCGATCGCAGGAAACAGTTGTTGTTGTTGTTGCCCCTTCGCACTGGCACATACCCACTATGGGGGATTGGCCATGAAATCTAGAAGTATCCTATATGAGATATATTAAAAGGTTTATCCTTAATGAAAAAACTAATGATGTAATAGAAAATAATAATTAACTAAAAAGGAATATTAAACTAAACAAATAATTGAAGATTGAATCAAGAAGAGAAAAGGTGAGGTAATACTACAGTGGAAGACAGAAATTTTGAGTAGACCAGACAATCGAGCTTATCTCACCCGGTCACAATCAAATGAATATGCAAATTTCATTCAAAATTAGACAAGTGTCTTCAGAAATATATTTAAGCAGGCATTATTATGACATGCGCTTTGATTCTCGAATGAAATTGCATACAGCATCGAATACGCTCCTGTGGCAATGTCCCAAGCTAAAGGCACCGAAACTTAGAACATTATCTGCAGTTAAATTTAAACCTACTGCTTGAAACGGAACAATTAAAAGTCTTTTCCTAATTAATGAATAGTTTTTACATGTTATAAAGTAATGCTCTATTGTTTCCGTTTCTTCACAGAATGGACACAGGGGGGATATCGCCAGACCAGCTCTGTGCAAGTAAAAGTTTAATGGAGGGACACGACATCGAAATTTGGTTAAAATAACTTCTAACTTTTTAGATTGACTCCACTGAGGTTTCCAGGGGTATGTTAGGTGCTGATAGTCCGTATATTTAGTAATATTTTCCATAATATCCGTATAAATAGCCCATTTTCTATATCTGATCGACACTATGTGTTCCGATTCTGGTAGTACCGAGATCACAGGGCCATCAACTGTGGCTCGAGATAGTGAATCGGCTATTTCATTCAACCGTATGCCACAGTGTCCCGGGACCCAGACTAACTTCAGGAACTTCACATGAGGTGGAACTAATGTTTGTAATGTCGCTAGAGCTCTTGATTGTTCTGAAGCTGTGAGAGTAGTACACAGCGAAAGAGAATCAGTAATTATCATTGCACTCTCTTCGTTTGAAGGAAGTTTTCGTAGCGCTAAAATAATAGCCAGGAGCTCAGCTTCGAAAACCGGAGTGAAGTCTGGTAGTCTTACCGAGAATGACCAACCGAGGTAATCTGAGACGATTCCTACTGCTGCCTTTTCTTTATTCACAGAAGCGTCTGTGGCTATTATGTTCTTTATTTCCGCATGAGCTATGTAGTCTTCTAACCTGTCATTTAAGTAACTCGAAGATTGAAACTTAGATAGTGGGGGAAAAATTTCATCACATTCTATCGTAATATTGTGATTTAATGCTTTGGTTCCAATTACCGATCTGATATCCACCTTTATGCTTTCAAGTTTCTTTTGTACAAAAATAATCTGGGGAGTACGAAAGCGTGGCCAGTGAGCGAGGAAGAAGGCGTCGGGGTCACTAATAAAGGCATATGCAGACCGTCTCGCTGATAAGCCGTAAAATTTCAAGTATGTTTGTACTGTTAAGATACGGAATCGGCAAAGAATAGTTGGTATGCGAGCTTCCTGATATAGTACATTAATAGCGACATACCTGGGGAGTCGCAAACACAACCGTAACGCTTCTCGCTCTAATAGAACTAACGGTTTAATTTTGTACGTAGGGCCACCCGAAAATAATATACACCCAAATTCGAGTATTGGGCGCATGTACATTTTATATATCATTAATAAGGTGTGTCTACGTAACCCATATTTTCTGTTGCTCAACCTTCGCAATAAGCCTGAAGCTCGTTGTGCCTTTGCCACGTTATAGTCTATGTGAGGGCTCCAGTTAAGTTTCTCGTTATAAATAATGCCCAAATATTTGATAGACTCTACTTGTGGAATCGGTTCCTGATTATAAAGTACTGAAATTTGAATAGAATCTGCTATAGGGAACACCAGGAGCGCACTTTTACTTATGTTTAGAGACAATGAAATTGAATGCAGCCAAATTTCAAGAGAATACATGTACTTTTGCAATTTTTGATGCAAAGAATAAATGTCACTATCTGCAACGAAAAATGCAATGTCGTCTGCATAAATGTAGACAGTGATATCTCGTTCAATGGGAATTGAGCTCATCAACACATTGAATAACAGCGGAGATAGGACCGCCCCTTGAGGTACTCCACGTTGCTGTTTGAATTTAGATGAGTGACATCCATCCTTTGCACAATAAAATTCTCTCGATTTTAGAAACTCTGCTACCCAATCAACAATATAACGCGGAAAGTCACATTCGTGTAAAGAATTCAATAAAATTGAGTGCTCAACGCTATCATAAGCTTTAGCTATGTCTAGTGTTACTAGTACCGCGTATTGTCGTCTTTTTCGGGCAAGCTGTATTCGGCTCTCTAAGTCGGCATGAGCACACCAAATTGAGCATTCTCTACGAAAACCTATTTGAAATGGTTTCAATATTAGCTTGTCAGCCATCCAAACGTAGACTGCAACGACTTCTTCGTCTTTTGCCCTCGGCCAAAGACACTCGCGCTCCTTCGTTGTCCTCACCACTGGCACATACGAGTGTCAATATTGGAACAGACCGTGCGACTATCCAAAATTTTCACTTCTCCTCCTTGTGTTGTATACAGACGGCCGAAAAATATAAATGATCATTTATTGAATTCAAAGATAGGTGTAAAACCTCAATTTGGGTGTCACCCTTGCGGAAAAAGCAGATGCAAGGTACGCAAACACATGCAGACAACGACAGTGACGAAAAGCACCCACTCGGATTTTAAGCACAGGATAAGAGGTGCACTAGACTGTGACTCAGACAACGTCATATACCTCCTGGAATGTGGGGTATGTAACAAGCAATACGTGGGCCAGACAGACACTCCGCATAGAATTAGATTCAATAACCATCGGGCACATGTACAATCTCTGCCAGGCCTTCCACTTTCAAAACACTGCACATTAAAAAACCACAGCTTTGATGACATCAGGGTTACACTACTAGAAAACAACTTTCGAACAATCAGAGAACGGGAACAACGGGAATCTTATTTTATCTACAAATTTAACACGATAAAATACGGAATAAATGAACACCCAGGCACTCTTTCAGCGTTACGATCGCTAAAAGACGCAAACGCTTCTCTCTAATCAGTCCGGTTTTATTACGACAATAATATTACCCGCTAACAAAGCTTTTAGCCTATGCATCTGACAACATAGAAATGATTTGCCTCATCAAGCACAGCCGGAACGCACAGGTAAGTGGTCCCGGATGTCGTACGGTCTCCCCCCCCCCTCCGTTTTTCTTTACTTCTTTTTTTTTTCTTCTTTAAGTTTTAACGCCCATTCTGTTCCTTCACTGACAAGGAGCCATTGCATATAATAAATATCGATGGCGGTGCCTAAATCACCGGCTTTTTCATTCCTCCCGACGCCACCAGCACGCACTCGAAGCGCTTAAGCCCTCCCCATTAACTTGTCCTAAACTTCAAAGAGGAACGAGCCGCCAGCGGACTACACGGAAAGGTGAAATACAAGAACGGCGGCTCACTTCCCGTTTGGGGAAGAGTGGGTGCGGGGGAGGTATTCTTGACAACGATGACATTTCTCATCTACCTCTGCCCTACTCTGTTGAGATGCTGCCCCTTTCTAATTACGCCGTGTCGGTCTTGCTTCTTCTCCTAGATTTTCTATATTTTATTTAATGTTTGTCCTCCCGTTTCGCTGTTTCTTCTTCTTTTTTTCTCTCTCTCTTGTCTTTCTTTTTTTTTCTTTTTTACTTTTCTTTTGACCCCTTTCCTCCTGTCTCGACAGGCTATAAGAAGACACGGAACATGTGTAAATAGTATTATGCCTTGAAAAAGACGGGGTTCCCGTCAAAACGTCGGCACAAAAAACAGTTGTTATGTGAATGCGCATCTACTTTCATAATTATATATATATATATATATATATATATATATATATATATATATATATATATATATATATATATATATATATATATATATATATATATATATATATATATATATATATATATATATATATTGCATCGTGATGTCATAGTGCAACACACGTCGTCATTTCCACTCGACACGAGCCGTGTCCTTTCCCTTCCCTCTTTCCTGCTGGTGTAGCTTTAAAAGCAAGCGCAATAAAGGACTCAAGGTTCTTTTTCACCCGTCAACATGTCAGCCTCGTCAATGCCGCACACACGCCCATAGCGCACGGAACTTTACATGGTGTCAGAAGTGGCCGCCCGGTGCAACACCTTCAAGCCGAATCAGGACCTCGAACGTGCCCAAGAAGAAACATGAATTTGCTGAAGCCACCAGCACCACTTCCAATGACAGGTGATATGGGCAAGAATTGGCAACAATTTAAGCAAAAGCTGGAGCTATACTTCACGGTAACCAAGCCGCATGACAAGCCCCTAAGCAAGGAGACGAAGACAGCAATATTATTGAGCTTAGCAGGGAAAGATGTATCAGAAGTTTTTAACAACTTCTCATTCAGCGAAGGTGAGAGCAAGGACGGTTATGAGACCATCGTTAGCAAGTTTGACGCATACTGGGCTGCGCAAACAAACGAAGTCTACGAGCGGTGTCTGTTTCGTAAGAGGATGCAGACAGCGGGGGAAAGTTTTGAACAGTTCTCTCGAGACGTTAGGATGCAAGCCCGATCGTGCAAATTCGGACAACTGACAGTTTCCATGATACGCGACCAAATTGTGATTGGCATTAGCAACGACGGCCTGCGAGCTAAACTTCTGCAAGACAATGAGCTCACGCTGGCCAAAGCAAAAAAATGTGCAAAGCATCAGAGGCAGCTGCTCAGCAATGCGAAGCATGGGCGCATAGCGTAGAACCAGTGGAACAGGTCAATGTTGCTCGGGCTCCGACAATGCATCCCAAAGCCTTCAAGTGCTCCTGTTGCGGTAGAGAACACAGGCTACGTTACTGCCCAGCTTATTGCAAAACTTGCAGAATCTGTAAGGCAAGGAATCACTTCGCTGTTCGCTGCAAAAGAGCTGCGCGCGTTGACGAGCTACAGGATGACGACGATGGCGACGACTTTGAAATTCTAGATGTTTGTATCAGCAGCATACAGAATGAACGAGACTGGACGGTGACAGCGAGCCTTGGCAGCAAGGAAGTCAAATTCAAAGTCGACACAGGATCTCAAGGTAACCTCGTACCGTATTCCGTCTACAGGAATCTTCGGCCAATGCCGTCTAAGAAACCCAGCAACACCACTCTGCGGTCATACGATGGGACCATCATCGGACACATAGGCGTCATCAGCCAAGAAGTGGTCATCGGTGACAGACGCCAGCACTTGACCATCTACGTCTAAAAAAAATGAAGACAGGCACTACTCGGGCTCCAGGTGAGTGAAATGCTCGGGCTGGTGACCAGGACAGTCAACGCCGTTGCAGCAAACAGCTCCGAGCAACTAATGTAAGAATTCGGTGAACTGTTCGAAGGTACCGGCTGTGTGCAACGACACTACACGATGGTCCTCTCCTCGGATGCTGTCCCAGTGGTTCAAGCCGCCCGCCGAGTCCCGTTAGCCCTGAAGGAACCCCTTCGCTGCGAGCTGAAGCGGATGGAGCAAGCGGGCATTGTGACCAAAGTTAACGAGCCAACTGCATGGGTAAGCCCATTGGTAATTGTGAAGAAAAAAGATGGAAAGTTAAGGGTCTGCATGTATCCCAGGGCGATCAACACTAACATAAAACTGGAGCATTACGAGATGCGAAGACGGGAGCCCTTTGAGGCAGAACTAGCTGGTGCAAAGGTGTTCAGTCGACTTGACGCAAAAGCTGGTTTTCACCAAGTGCCTTTAGACGAAAAAACATAAAAAATTTGCACTTTCGCCACTCTTTTTGGGAGGTATCGGTCCTTGCGGATGCCTTTTGGAATTGCGTCAGCATCAAAAGTATTTCAAAAGACTCTCGGCGAAATATTTGACTTCTTGCCGGGCATTCATGTGTATGTTGATGACATTTTGATTTGGGGAACCTCGCAGGAACAACATGACCAGCGCTTGAGATCAGTCCTTCAAGCTGCAAGGCAAGCTGGGCTGAAGCTAAACGCCAAGAACTGCAAGGTTGGTGTTGAAGAAATCAAATTTCGGGGGATATTATCTCGAAAGACTGTATAAAACCCAACCGACGGTTGATCGAGTGTATGAAACAGACACCCATGCCGACTGATAAACAGGGAGTGCAGCGTCTTTTGGGCGTAACCAATTATTTTTCCAAGTACCTACCCTCCTTGTCGCAGAGGACGGCTTCCTTGCGCAGTCTAATCAAGCATGATGCTGCATTTGCATGGACCCCAAACCACACGCATGAATGGCAGAGTATCTGCGGCAGTCTTAGCGAACAGCCACTGCTTGCAATCTTTGACCCTCAGAAGGAAACAAAAGTGACGTCAGATGCATCAATGTGTGCTTTGGGCTTATCTCTCATGCAGTATCTCGGAAGCAAATGGCGTCCTGTGGCGTGCGCATCAAGGGTGCTGACTGACGTGGAACAGCGTTATTCAGATTGAAAAGTAAACATTCGTAGTGACGTTTGGATGCCAAAAATTTCACTACTTCATCTATAGCCGCCGGATAATCTTGGAAACCGATCATCGGCCGTTGATAGCGATAACTCAAAAAGCAATCGCTGATATGCCACCTCGATCACAAAGGTTTTTTTCTGCGCCTGCTCAAGTATGATTATGTTCTTTGCTACGTCCTAAGAAAAGAACTCATCTTGGCGGACATGCTGTCGCGAGCCACAGCCGTGAAGCGGGACCAGGACGATGTGGACACTGACGCCGACGTGGAAATACATGCCGTCAGTACAGTTACGGCTCTGGTTAGCGATGTCACACTGAAGCGGTTACAAGAGGAAACTGAAAAGGATCCCCATTTACATTCCGTAATACAGGCCATTTGCGCTGGCCATATCATTGAAGGAGAGCTGAAACCTTTCACAGGTGAAGTGCCAGTCGTGAAAGGAATCTCACTGAAAGGTACCAAAGTGATAGTGCCTGTGCCCATGAGGAGCCAGATTTTGGGACGAGTTCACGAAGGCCACATGGGCCTCAATAAGTGTAAGGCAAGGGGCAAGAAGATTCATTTTTTGGCCGAACATTAATGCAGAGATCAGACATGGTACATAGGTGTGCTGTGTGCCAACATTATGCGTATAGTCAGCCTAACGAACCGCTTATATGAGGCAGACACCAAAATACCCAAGGTATAGGGTCGGCGTCGACCTGTTCAAATGCGGAGGAAAGTCGTATCTGTCCGTGTATGACGCTCTTTTTAATTTTCCAGAGGTGGAGTAGCTGCATGACACATCAGCGACAACCGTCATCGACAAGCTGGGGACCATATTTTCGCAATATTGTATTACTTATGAGGTGTGTACAGACAATGGACCCCAATTCAGCAGTCGCGACTTCAGCCGATTTGCAAGCAAGTATGACTTCGGACATGTCACCTCAAGCCCGCAGTTCCCAAGGTCCAACGGACTAGCAGAGAAGGGCGTGCAGGTAGCTAAAGAATTTCGAAGAAAACAAAAGATGCACGAAAAGATTTCTGACTAGGCCTCCTGAGCTACAGGTCAACACCCTTGAAAATGGACGACTGCCCGGAGAACTACTCCAAGGAATGCGATTAAGGTCGACACTTCCAGATTTCAGTGACCAGGAGACAACGCAAGTGTGGAAACGTGTTCAAAAGGAACATTCCAAACGGGATCTGCCACCACTGGACAAGGTACAGACTGTTAGGATCAAGAAAAAGTATTGGTCATGGAAAGCGAAAGAGGTCAAGCAGGTGTATCTAAGATCGTACGAAGTCTTGACAGAAGACAACAAAAGACTTCGTCGGAACAGCCAACATCTGCTTCCCACAAGTGAAACTTTCATCCAGGGTACCCTGGAAAGTGAACCCAGCACTGACGAAGTCCAACAAACTGCACATGCTACGCCCGACGTGCCCGACCTGTTCATTGCACTGCCAGGCATGGCGACATATCCCACTACATCATTACGAAGATCCAGCCGCCAGTCCAGGCCACCTCAGCGCCTACAATACGATTCAAATTTCCAACAGTTGCCCCGAACTCTTTCCTTTCTTGTGTTTGTGTGCTGTTAATACGTGCATTACACTAGTTCTTTTTCTAGTATGTGCACCATCAAAAGGAGAAGAATGTATCGTGATGTTATAGTGCAACACACGTCATCATTTTCACTCGACACGAGCCGTGTCCTTTCCCTTCCCTCTTTCCTGTGGGTGTGGCTTTATAAGCAAGCGCAATAAAGGACTCAAGGTTCTTTTCATCCGTCAACATGTCAGCCTCGTCAATGCCGCACACACGCCCTTAGCGCACGGAACTTGACATATATATATATATATATATATATATATATATATATATATATATATATATATATATATATATATATATATATATATATATATATATATATATATATATAGTTATGACGCCGACACCGGTGTCAAAATACAGCAAAGGCTGTTCATATAATTGCTATTGCAATACATTATTGTCCCAAACACCGTGCTGAAGCACCTGCGAGAGTGTTTTCATTACCGCGCCTTGCATGTTCGCCGCTGCGCAACGCTGTGATGTACCCCGGCAGAGATCTGTTAACAAAAGCAAGCTTGGAGCATGCACAAACATTTTTCTGCGCAGTCGTTCCAGAGTCCTCGCCGAACACGTTCATCCACCGCCACCCCCGCCGCGTGCACATACAACCGCTGCCAGGTGGTAGTGTGTGCACGCGCAAGTATTTTTGACGTATCCTCGTCCGCGTGTCGCTTTTTCGATGGTACGCTTCAGTGCGCCGCACGTGCGGCAACTGTCGTGGCTGGGCGGCACACCGTTAGGATGACTCCACTTCTAAGGCACAGGTCCTTCGTTGACAATCCGAAGTCGTCCATCAACTGCATGTTACACGTGTACGCGTCCGGAGTGGTGCGCAGCGAATATAGTAAACTACACTTGCTTGTCGTCCAGTCTCCACTTCGTCTCACGCTTATCTCAGTGCCGGAACGTACAAGAATCGGTAGAACTTGCACTTATCGCCCACCGTTTCACTGGGCCAAGACTTACTTCACAACGTAAAATATTGGTACCGTTACTAGAACTTCAATATCGCTTGATTACTTTGCCCCGTGATAAGTGCATATCCTGTATTTGCCTGCACGTACACTATTCGGGACTTTCGCATCACAGCTACACTGGGTAACAGTGACCGCACGAGCACACAGCAGGAGCAGATGATCGAGAAAGCGATGCTGCTATATTTCATGTTTTGCTTCTACGTCAGCACAACTAGCCAGACTGCTGCGTGAACTCACCATGACCAGCACTGTTGCCTGTCGTGAAGTTAGTGTCAATGTCAGTAGGTGCGCCGCGACTTATTGTCAAAATGAACTATCTGATCAGTATTTGCTGAGCGCCGCACTTGCTCAGAGCCGTCTCTGTAAGCTCAAAATTTTTATGACAGAGTAAACTCGCCTCTGAAAAAAACGTGTCAGTACCCTTTCAAGGTTTGAAAGAGCTATGAGTGTTTCGTTTTGATGATGCGCTTGGACAATACACGGTGCGAATACTATAAGCGCCTGTATTTATTTACCTTATGGAAAGCTAACGTGCTTCTTCTACTCTGCAGGAACGCGCAGACACGGAATGGAAGTTTGGCCGAGCCAAATTGATCCTGAAGTACTTCCACCCAGGTCAGACGTTGCCACCCCCATTCAACTTGTTGGAGTTCATCCGCCACATCACTAAGCTCATTGGCTGCAAGGGGCCAAAAAGAAAAGACAAGGTAAAACTTCAAGGCGCTCTGCAACGCTTTTTTAGCATGGTCAGAAAACTTCAGTGGGCAAGGCGAGCGAAATTGTATAGCGCAGAACGAAGCCTGGAATTCACTATACATTTTCAGTCATCTAAAAATTGTTTTCTCTTCTCCCAAAAATGACAATACAAGCTCTAAAAAAATGCCCCACCTCCTTGAAGGGAATCACAAAGAAATGCGACAGCATTGCGTAGCGTCAAGTATAACTGCATTTCGCAGGTGAAAACCAGCGTTAAAAGAATAATGTTTTTAAATGCGAAGCATTTCCTAGCGAACTTCGGCGACATTGAGAGTATCTATCTATCTATCTATCTATCTATCTATCTATCTATCTATCTATCTATCTATCTATCTATCTATCTATCTATCTATCTATCTATCTATCTATCTATCTATCTATCTATCTGTCTATCTATCTATCTATCAGCCTACGACTTTTAGCTCTCCTGGCTGTTCGGATAACGGTATCGATACCAAACTTGGTATGGCATAACATGACTGTATGATGAGCATATCTGACTAGTCATAACATGAAAATCATGAAATGTATGTCATGAATGTCATGATTTACATTTCATTGTCTTGCTGCTCTTGCGGTGGTTTTGTTCACATGACATGTTGCAAAACTGGTATGGTATGACATGATTGCATGGCGAACACAAGCGACTGACCCTAACATGAAAATCTTCGTGTCATGTGCCATTACAACATGCCAGGCTCATGATGCGTTCACGGCCATTTCGTTAGCGTCACATATAGGAAATTTGACATTACGGTACGTGAATGTATGGCGAAGGTATGTGACTGGTGGAAACATGACGATCATCAGATGCATGTCATGTAACAAGATGACTAAATGCCACGCTCTTGGTGCACTGGCAGCCGTTTCGCTTGCTTCACTTATACCAAATTCGGTATAATGGGACGTCGATGGATGACGAAGGTATGATACTGGTGCAAACATGATAAATATGACAGGCGTGTCATGTAACAACATCACTACATGTTACGCTCATGACGCGCCCGTGGCCGTTTCGCTAGCTTCACATGTACCAAGCTTGGTATTACGCGACGCGAACGCTTGACATAGGTAAATGACACATCCGAACATGATAATCACGACATGCGTGTCATGCAACAGCATGACTACAAGCCACACTGATGATGCGCTCGTGGCCAATTTGTTAGCTTCACATATGCCATATGCCATATGTGGTATTGCGTTACGCCAATGGATGACGAAGGTATGTGACTGGTGCAAGCATGATAATCATGAAATGCGTGTCATGTGAAAATATGACTACATGCCACAGTGAAGGAGCCAATACATTTCTACCTGACGTTGTGCGCATGCTCGCCGGCGTTCTTTTCATTGCGTCACGCCGGCGTTGCCACGCCAGTCACCGGTCCTGCCATATACTCGCAGGCGTGCGCCGCGCTGCGTTCCTTTGACGAATGCGCGTTTCAACGCGTCCGGCGTCCCTCTGTCATGAAAAGAGGCAGGCACAACGCTGTCTGGGTGAAGCGCAGCATGACGCATTTCGCCGGTTGGCGTCGGGCCGCGCTGACGGACGCTGCTCGTGCCGGTCGCCCCTTCCGTCAGGCTATAGAGTTCTCACGATTCGCTAACGTATAGCGTCGCTGTGCCCTGCGTGCCCGCGCATCAACGTTACGTCGGAGTATATTGGGCCCTTCAAGATGCGCTCGTGGCCGTTTCGCTAGCTCTACGTATACCAAATTTGGTGTTACGTGACGTCAATGGATGATGAAGGTATATGACTGGTACAATTATGATAATCATGACACGCGTGTCACATAAGAACATGACAACATATCACGTTCATAGAGTGCTCCCGGACATTTCGCTAGGTTCACATATAAGTTTGTCATCCCGTGACACGAATAGATAACGAAGAGAAATGACACATCCAAACATGGTAATCATAACACGGAAGTCGTGTACGGCATAATTTACCTCCACCTGGTAACGTTGTGGTAATTTTAAAGTGACATATCAACCTTCCTCATTCGTGCTTCGAATAGCATCGATTTCAAATTTACGTGAAATCTGCCATTTTATTTTCTTTTTCTTACACCATGCAACCAATAGCACCGTTCGCAGCCCGTGGCGTGTTTTTGTCGCGAGAAACACGGCATATCTTTGCCGCTCTGTATTAGCTAGCATGCACGGTTAAAAAATACTATGAAGTGAACGAAACAAACAGCGTTCTCGGCTCGACGTTGGCGTTTGACAGTGGCGTCCCGAGCACAGATTTCCGGATGTTCTTGAGAGGCGCCCAGCCAGCGAACGGTCGACAGTGAGCCACGCCACCACGACTAAAGGCCGGGGGGGGGGGGGGGGTGCCTGTGTGACGCTGCAGAATTGGGGCCGAAGGAAGCGTTGGAACGCTTCAACGGAAGTCCTTATATTAGAAAGTTTTAGTACTGCGGAATGGTGCTACGTACGCATCACGCAAGCGCCTTGCGTTACGTGGAGTCGTTTGCCACTAATCGGCTTTTAGTACGCCGTAGTACGCGCGTACGTAACGAGCGTGAAGCGTATTGTGCCATCTGGTAGATCAAAATAGAAGCACGTGTTGTTGACAGCCAATGTGAGCCAATCCAAGTGTTATAGCCAGATTATGGCCATATTTTAAGCCACAGAGCCGGTCGGTGCTTGCCTTCGATGCCGCCATTCTGCAAAACGAAGTCTCGCGCTGTCGCGAACTTGTTCGAGAGCGGCGCGATCAGCTCATACGTACGCACGCGCGCATCTCATGCGTGCGTACGTAGCGGCTGCGTACGTAACGCGATACGTGCGCGTTGCAGTCTGCGCATGCGCACTACGCAGAACGTGGCGTCCTTACGTACGCAACGCTGCCACGTAGGCAGCGTACGCAGTACTAAAACTTTCTATTATTAAAGACGATAGTCTTTCTTGGAAACCTTTGACACAAAAATTTGGGTCTGTCTATCTGCCTGTCTGTACATTTCTTTTTCCAACTTTACCGGCATCGGGTACTTGAAACGGCCACCCCTTCTGCAGCGCCCACCCATGTTGCTCAAGATTCGGCATTCATACTTGTGCAATTGTCAATTAAAGCAGTTATTGAGCTCTCTGGGGCACCATAACAACTGGTATTCGTAAGTTTCATCACCTATAGGGGGCGCAGTGGGTGATTCAATATGGTGCCCACAGAGAGTATCAGAGTGCGTCTTTCTCAAGACGCCAAGTGCGTCTTTCACAAACAGTACGTGTTTCTCTCAGCTTCAAAAACAGATACGTCTTTGCACTGGGCGTCTTTCACAAGACGCTGAGTGCGTCTTTCACAAACAGTTACGTCTTTCGAAAGCATATTGGATGGCCTAAGCTGCTCATCCCCGCTGCGCTGTCTACAACTGTTCAGCTCGACCTACTGATGACATACTGGGGGCTGTCCAAGATGTAAACATGTGCTTTTTTCACGAGGCGATATGTAGCAGCGATCATAAACTGCGGCTTGACGCAAGCAAAAATCAGACATTCTCGTTTTCTTACCTACGTTGCTGCAGAAGTAGTCGGTGCTGATAAAGTGCGTGCTACACACTTTCATCAGCGATATGACGCTAATGAAATTGTACTCACTCTGAATGCCAATTTTTATTCTTGCAGATTTACTTGGAAGAGAAGGATGTGCATTTAAAGAAAGAAGAATTGACATATCAGGTTTGTGCAAACCCTTTGTTTGGTTGATTTCCGAAGGAGGCAGTATGGCGATAGACTCCACGCAATTTCTGTTGCGAGAAATACCAAATTCAATTATATTCATCGTGGCTAACAGCGCGAAAAACACAAAAAAAGACGAGAAGTGGGCAAGGCACAGCGCTGACTTTCATTTGTATGACCAACGATAAGTTAAGATTTCTATGGCCGTTTCTTCTGCATCACATATGTATGTGTACGTTCTCTCTGCCACATAATAAAGTCTAATCTAAGTTTATAACGTCGGCTCTTTGAGTATAACCAAGCTGAAAGGGACTTGCCAGGATAGGCAAGAATAAAGCGGCACAAATCCACTGCAGTGCAGTAAGAAAGAAGCTCTGCAATTTATTTCTTGCATCTAGAACGTCGTGTGTTCCCTTCCGTCTTCATGCAGTCGCCAGTACATACGCCAGACCAGGGTTTGTGTGGATACTCGGCTGAGCGGACACCACAGTTCGTTGGAAGGCTTTGCGCAACTTAGAGGTTCACAAAAGTTGTCTACTATATTCACTGTCGACATTAGCTCAACCGCGAAATGTTGTCACGCAAAATACGTGTCATGTTGCCGCAAGAGAACCATTCTTGTAGTGTGAAATGGGCTTACCACTAGTGCACGTGTCGTTCCTCTAGAGCCGCTCCTTAGTGCACAGGGCTAAGGACGATGCTTTTCAGACCACTCTCGCCACCACTCAACGATGCTCCTCAGGCGCTGCAACAGATAGTTCACTGCTCTGAATGGACGACACTCCTCGTGTCGTCGTCACTGTCAATTCTACCAAACTCAACCCGCAAGGGTTGCATTTGAGGCTCGGCGTATTACTGGTTGCGCAGCAGATACAGAATAGTTCGCTCACCCTGCAGAGGCAATGACCAGCTTAGATGACATGCACAATATTGCCATGTGAGTTATTTGCTTGGTTTAAGCCGACAAGGACTCTGAGCATCGTACCGTGGTGTTCGAGAAGCATCACGCCTGCAGTAGATGATTTTGTTGAGATCGCGCACAGTACCCGAACACTCAATATTATTACACAGCCACCAGGCTGGAAAGCTCGACGTGTGTTTATAATATGAAAGAGGACGCACCCAAGCGATTATCAGTTTATCGATGGCCGACGCACTGTGCACTGATATCAGTGCAGAGCATGCTTTGCTTGCTGTAAGTTGACTTCACATTACTGGCCACAAGTTCGGCCGAATAAAGAGTTTCACCTTGAAGAAGCTTGTTGTTGCTTTCGTTACATCATGACCACGTGACCACATGACAGCCACTCCTCATCAATGAGTGCTTCGTGAATAATGTCGCAGTAATTTTGCTTGATGTGTCCATCTTTGAAAGCATTTCCGTGGTTGACACGTGTGTTCTTTACCGTTAGCTTCAGGAAGTATTTTTACTTACGGTAAACTTTAGCGCGAAATAAAGACGAGAGCACTTGTCTGTCTGACGTCTTTATTTCGCGCTGAAAGCTGCCGTAAGAAGGAACCAACTTACCCAACAAGTCACTCTTCTGAAGTATTTTTACGTGGCCGAAGGCCTTCGGCCAGCCGTTTATATTGAACTTCGGTATAAGGGCTTGCTCACCCTGACAAAAGCGTTTGCTGAAGACCACGCACTTCTCGCAGCTATCAAAGCAAATCCAAAGAGCAAAAAAGACCCCCTCTCTCCTAACGTTTTTTCAGCATCTTTTCGTGTTTTCAGTGTTGACAGGTGTTTTTCCCTGCTTTCATTACGTCTCCTTTAGGACGACGCAGCACGTAAGTACTAACCATGTCATTGTGTATGTGCCCATATCTCCGGCAAGTTCATTCTAGGACGCTTTTGTGCATGGATTCTGGTTGCCATAGAAAACACATGCTGTCGGTGAACGAATACTCGGGATGTGCGCAAACAATACGAAATTAATCAGGGCTTGACTGTCGTGAAATTGGGGGCAGGCGAAGCTACCTTCCTGCCCTTTCTTCATTTTCCTCCTTCTCTTCCTCCTCCTTGTAGGTACCTGTCCGTCTTTATTGCATCTCCAAACTTTTTTGCCTTCCTGCAGGGAGTCGGCAATTCATCCACCCATTTAGCATCGATGCTTTTCAGTTTGGGCAGAAGTGAATTACCACGCTGTTCCTCAACAAGGCGTTCAATATCGCCCAAGAAAATAGAATCATCTGTTAAAGAGAGAAGGGCAACTGTTCCGAATGCATTGCGTTGCTGGGGCTCTTGCAAGGTAGTGGGAAACAATATTTCAGCTGAAGTATGACAGGAGTTTCCTAGAGGAATCAAGGCGGATCAGCTAAATGCATCAGCTAGATTGATATGGCAGGCCCTTTCATGTGTGTTAGACGTTGCAGCTTGGGGAGCCACCTTTTAACTTTTGGTAAAGCCTGATGTGTGAAACAACCAGAACAGAAAATAATCGTCGCAATAGCTTTTAAATTCGGAACACCCGAGGTAAGGCCTCAATTTATCTACAGTCCAGACGACAGCCAGACACTCGCATCACTGAATTGTGTACTGTTTTTTTTTTGCTTCAGTGAGCACCCTGCCTTTAAAGGACACTGGTCTCAATTATTCAATAATTACTTGAAGAATCACGGCTGCTATTCCGACACCACTACCAACCGTCTACACCTCAAATGGCTGGTTGAGATCAGGGAGGTTCACCAGGGCATCGGGACGAAAAGGTTCTTTCAATCTCTCTTTCTGGTCGATTCAATGCAAGTTGCACTTTTCTTAAAAAGGCTACTTGAGGGTATGGCTGCTTGAGGCTCCGCGAAGCCAAGGAAGGCTTGAAGCTGCTGGACTATTGGTCGTCGAAAGTAGTGCGACGCACCAACCAAGCACCTTGCTCTCATCAAGTGTACATTGTCCAGGTGAAACAATATGTCCAAGAAGCTGGAGGGAATGGCGGTAGGAGTTGTATCTTGTATAGATTTCGGGTGAGACTTTTTTTATGATGCGCTCTAGTATGCATTGAATGTATTCCACATGGTTATCAAAGGTGTGTGAATAAACCAAGACATTGTTGAGGAGTGTTTATCCAAAGCTCAGTCCTTCAAAATGTGGATCATTGCTGGCCGCCTGCGAAACTGGAGAGCATTCAAGTAAACTCCAAGTGTCTCGGTGGCAGATAAACGTCGTGAAAAAGCCTTGCGAAAGGTCTTAACTTGAAAGCAGCTGGGCCTGACCCAACTGCACCAAGAGTCCTGGGCATGGAATAAGCAGGCATCCTTGTACGGCTATTCAGCGGCCGATAATTGATGACAAGGCGGAAGCCAACGGATTTTTGCGAATAGAACGGAAGTGCTTGTCCACTGGCTGGTGCGCGGGCGTTTCTATGCACTGTTACAGTCCAGCTTTACCTCCCTCTGTCAACGCTGACTGTGTCACCTACCGTAGCGCTTACGGTTGCCGACCCGTGCTTTGACCCCGGCGGTCACAATTTGATAGAGGCGAAATGCTAGAGACGCCGGTGCACGTTTTAGAATTCCAGATAGCGCAGAGCCCTCCACTGTGGCGTTCCTCATAATTACATCATGATTTCGGAAAGTAAAAGACGGAATACTGATATAACAGTATGTGTAACGTCCGACCCACCTCCTATAGAAGGTGGGTTGGGGCTAAATGGAAGTCTGATTGCACTTGTATATGAAACAAAGATTGGCTATTCGTCAACCTGTGGTTTTTATTCACGGCGTGCTGCATTCTTTGTTTCTCAAGACAATTGTAAAAATTATACGGGCTGACTGTTTCTTCAGTTGGAACTGATTTTGCACAGCAAACATCACGAGTGATGTTGTAAAGTACTGTTATCGGCGCTGTGTCTTTATAGTTGATTCGTGCAGTAATAATAGAGCTAAAAAGACGCCCAACGGCATCCAGTGAGAGCAGGTGTTGTGAACACTGGGAAAAAGAGGAAGGTTAAGCACCTGCGCTTTGCTGTCCTACTACAGTGTCTAGAAATATACTGGCTAGTGCGCTGAGCGCCCGGATTCCGTACGAGAAAGGGTGGCCCCACATGTGATGACTGCACTCAGATGCCACAAGCGGCGCTGCGTGGCGAGAGGGTTCCGAGTTCCTTGTAGGATGCCTGCTTCTCGCCCTACTTCCGAGCTGTGCGGACGTGTTTTCGCGCGCTCCGCCTGTTCGGCGGATTCAAGGTCGTGCAAGGTCGTGCAAAGTCTGCAGCGCGCAACGAGAGATAAGTTTCTGTCCATTTCTTTGTGTTTGTGAACACCATTATTTATTTTCACTACTAATCAATAATTAGCGTCGCGAGTACTGTAGGTGTGGGACACGGGCACGTTGTAGTGACGTTGACCACGTGAACGGGCTAGGCGGCTGTTTTGAAGAAGGTCGGGGCGCCCGATTAGTTGTTGAAGAGCTAGAGCTGAACACGAAGGGGACCTATTGAGAGGCTACTAGCGAAATTGAACACGTATGTGTGCGGTGTAGGCGGCAGCTTCAAACAGTCGTTGAGGTATGAGAGTTAGCGGAGGCGGCTGGATAGCGGGATTAGGGTTCAGCTTAGGGTTGTCGGGCGCTTAGTCCGATGGTCGGGCGGGTGATAACTAAGGAGGCTAGGAAATGCACGGGCGAGAGTTAGCTGGTACAGTGCGAAGAATGCAAGCGCTGGTGCTACTTAGACGAGACAGCATTCACGGGCTTGGCCGACGCGCAGAAGGCGAGCTTCGTGTGCAGGCTGTGCGAGGCACTGAAGGCGGCCGTGCAGCGCATTGAGGCTAACATCAACGGGCTTCAGGGAGAGCTTAGGGCGGAACGGGAGCAGAGGATAGAACTCCAAAAAGAGCTTGGAGCATCGCGTGAGCGGGAGGAGGCTACCGCCAGCCTATTAGAGCAAATGAAAGGCGACCTTCGAAAAGAACGGGAAGGGCGGACCAAGCTAGAGCAGCGCGTAAAGGAACTAATGGCGCTTTTTCCCGGTCCCGAGCGGTTTGAGACGGAAGGCATGGGAAGCGGAGAAGGTGACAGGCGTGAAGGAACAGGCGAGAAGGGAGGTCAGGGGGCCGCAGTGTCTGGCCACAACACGGAGGCTCCGAGAACATGCAGCTCGGTGGCGCAGCAGTCTTCAAGCAGGGCAGAAACGCAGGAAAGACGGCAGAGAGAGAAACAGGTGAAGGAAACAGGGGCGCCATCACAAACAGGAAGCCAGCGATTGGAGCGTAGAAGGGTCCTAGTGGTGAGGGACTCTAACGTGGCGAGGGTTAGGGATGGCGTCTTCAAGACAGTGAAGGAAGATGAGAGAGTCAGGGTGGAGGCACAGTCAGGGAAGAGCATGGTGGATGCACTGGCCAAAGCTCAGGAGGTTGTGGAAAACAGCATGGAGAGCGAAAATCTACTCATTATTCATGCTGGGCTCAATGATGTGTTGAAGGGCAAGGATCAGAACCTTGAGAGAAAGCTAGAGGATGGGATGCTTAAGCTCCGAAAAGCCTCTGGGAGTGTACATGTGACCATATGCACAGTCTTAGAGGTCTGGGGGCAGCCTCGTGGGATTGAAACTAGGGCAGTGGAGGCCAATTGTGTGATCAAGGGTTTGAGCCGGCAACTCGGATACAGCGTAATGGAAGTTAACCGAGACGTGTACGAGCCCGGCGCTCGCCCCTTTGCACAGAAGGCATTCACTACAGTGGTGCGACGGGCAGGAGGGTCGGTAACGAAATGGGTCGCCATGCCATAGCTTTTTTAGGGGGACCCAGAGCCCTGAGGCCAACAGTGTAGCCAAAGACGGACTTAAAGGGGCACAAATATTCAAGGTACATGAAGTCCGCGAGAAAAGAAATCGACGTAAGCACAAGGACCGCGCTAAGTCAGACGTAGGCTATATTAACATGCAGGGTGGCGGGAACAGGTTAAAGAGGGAAGAGGTAGACGAGCAGTTGAGGCAGGAGGAGCTGATGGTATATGGGGTTGTGGAGACACATCTTAGGGACATGGAACAACCTCCGAACAATCCGGCCTACGCGTGGGAATATTCTAATAGAACAGAAGGCAGCAGAAAGGGGGGTGGTATTGGTGCATTCATTCATAAAAGTACAGTCTGGCAAAGGGTCAAGCAGGAGTGCAAGGAACATTTATGGCTAAAAGGGAAAGTGGCAGGTCAAATGACACTCCTTGGTTTCGTGTACTTGTGGACGGGAGCAAAGGCCAGAGAGGAAAACCAGGCAATGGTAGAGTGTATATCAAAGGACATTCAGGAGTTAGAAAGAGAGTGCGAGATAATCATACAAGGAGATATGAATGCACACATAGAAGATATAGATGGGTATACTGACTCAACCGGCAAAATGATCATGGATTTGTGTGAAAGGCATGATTTGATCATTCGCAACAGTACCGAAAAGTCTGAAGGGCAAATAACATGGGAGGTAGGAAGGCTGCAGTCAACGATAGATTACGCACTGATGTCACATAGGATGTATGATAAGCTCAGGGGAATGCACATAGATGAAGATGGCTTCAGAAGTCTGGGTAGTGATCACAAACGTATCAATCTAAGTTTCGGAAGAGCAGCGAAAGTGGGAAGGAGACAGGATGAGCAACTACAGGAAAATTTTCATTCAGAAGGGCAAATAGAAATTGCTACTAAACAAATTCAGAAAGTAATCACTGAGGATAATAAAAATGTGTCGACATACACAAATCTAGTTAGACTGTTTGGGCTACAGCTTGCTAAGGCACGTGACAAGTCATTCCGGAAAAGAAGACACAAGCCCAGGAATGAGGAAGTTAAGAGAGCCGTAGCAAAACGTCAGGAAGCCTCTAGGGAACAGAGACATGCTAAGCAACGGGGTGAACCGACAGATGATGTTGAAAGAAAATGGGAAATCTTTCTAAGCTATAAAAGGGAAGCATCCCTCCTAATCAATGAAAAAGATTCGAAATAGGGTATTCAGTTGCTGGAAGAAGTACATAAAAAGGACAGAAAGGCAGCTGCGAAATTTTGGAACCATCTTCACTCCCTAAGAAATGAAACAAACCTAAAGCAGAGGTTTATAACTACAGCTGAAGGTGCTAGGCTATAAGGGGACGAATCTATGGGATATATAAGAACAAGGATGACAGAAAAATTTCAACAGAGTGCCTTATGCACCACAATGAACAGGGATGGATCAAGTGGCACAATGGCTCCATTTTCACAACGAGAGTGGGAAAGGGCTGAGAAGAGAGTTCCAAGTAGTACATCAACAGGCCCAGACGGCATTCCAATTATGCTGATAAAAACATTGGGTGCGAAGTCTAAACAAGCTTTGAGAGAGGCAGTGAGCAGAACTATAATCGATGAAGTTTCTGATGGATGGAAACTTAGCAGGATGAGCATGGTTTACAAAGAAAAGGGGGACAAAGATGACATAAACAACTACCGTCCCATAACAGTGACATCAGCGGTCTACAGGCTGGCGATACAGATTATAAAGGAAAGACTGCTGGCATGGATAGAGGATGAGGGGGTGCTGGGGGAACTGCAGTATGGGTTTCGGAAACACAAGAGGTTGGAAGACAATCTGTTCTCACTGACGCAGTGCATCAAAAAAGCAGAAAAGGAACTCAGGCCCCTGTGGTTAGCATTTTTGGATATCAAGGAAGCGTACGATAGCGTGGTTCAAGAGGACTTGTGGGGTATACTAGACACACTGGGTGTGGAAGATGGATTCACTAATCTTTTAAAGGAAATCTGTAAAAGTAACAAGGTAGTTATAAAGTGGGAAAAACAGGTATCCAAGCCTGCAGAGGTAAACGGGGGCTTACGCAGGGGTGTCTCCTGTCACCCTTATTATTCATGATGTACCTACAAGGATTAGAGGCCAAACTAGAGGGAAGTGGACTGGGCTTCAACCTTTCTTTCGTCAAACAAGTAAAACTCATTGAACAGGTATACTACCAGCATGGATGTACGCAGATGATATACCGCTAATGGCCGACAACAAGGAAGATTTGCAGAGATGGTGGACATCTGCGGTAATGAGGGAGATAGGTTAGATTTCAGATTCAGTAAGGAAAAATCAGCAGTCATGATTTTTAATGACAATGAAGGTAGTGAGCTTAGAATACAGGAGGTCACGCTAGAGATAACAGATAAATACAAATATTTGGGCGTAGGGATAAGCAATGGGGCCGAGTACCTAAGGGAACACGAAATATACGTGACGACTAAAGGTAACAGGAATGCAGCGGTAATGAAAAACAGGGCACTGTGGAATTACAATAGGTATGATGTTGTGAGAGGAATATGAAAAAGAGGTCACGGTTCCTGGTATGACGTTCGGCAATGCGGTCTTGTGCATGAGATCAGAAGTTCAACCAAGATTAGAAATTAAGCAACGTGGAATAGGTAGGCTTGCTTTAGGAGCTCACGGAAATACACCAAATCAGGGAGTACAAGGTGATATGGGATGGACATCATTTGAGGGCAGGGAAGCCAGCAACAAGATAAAATTTGAGAAGCTATTGAGAGAAATGGGGGAAGAGCGTTGGGCTAGGAAGGTTTTCAGCTACTTGTACATGAAGAATGTCGATACAAAATGTTGGAAGCGAACCAGGAAGTTGACTGGTAAATACTTAGAAAACAGCAGGTGGCCAAACCAAAAAGAACTATCGGTTAAGAAGAAAGTGAAGGAAACGGAGACTGACATGTGGAGAATGGGCATGATTAAGAAGTCCGCACTAGAGATCTATCGAACTTTTAAGCAGGAAATTGCCAAGGAAAGAATCTATGATAATACTCGGGTATAGTTCTCTACTGTTTGAGGCCAGGACGGGAGTTCTGCGAACCAAGACATATCGGGCCAAATACGAAGGGGTAGACACAGTATGCAGTGCGTGTGGAGAGGAAGAAGAAACTGCCGAACACTTGATAATGTTCTGTAAAGGTATTCACCCTATAGTTCAGGATGATGGCGCAGAGTTTTTCAAAGCACTGCGGTTTAGGGACAGGAAGGGCAAAACAGACTTTAAGCGGGTAGACCTAACTAGAAGGTGGTTATCTGATTGGTGGCTAAAGTGAAGGCACGAGTTAAAATTAAATCCTTCGCTGTAAAGTACCCGTCCAACTTTACTATTTAAAGGGAAAAAAAGATAAATTTAGTGGTTAGTTCACTAAGTATTACGGCTAGGGGTCGTTAGCCGCCGCCCAATCTAAAGGGTACAGCCACATATATCCATCTATCCATCCATGCACGAACGCGCGAAATTCCTCTCGTCCTGTTGCTGCCGGAGCCTCGCCACGTTTAAAATCAAAGTGACAGCTGCCATTTGATTTACTGGGAAGTTCGACGGCGCCTAATGTACACTGGAACAACCTGACATGTTAAAAGCTAAGTGGCAATGCAAATAAAGGAAGTGTATTGTGCCGCTATGTCAAAGAAGTTATCGGTCGAACAAGGAAAAAGTGTCTTGCTCCCCGCACTAACGGA
Organism: Rhipicephalus microplus; assembly: GCF_013339725.1. Lineage (NCBI taxonomy): Eukaryota > Metazoa > Arthropoda > Arachnida > Ixodida > Ixodidae > Rhipicephalus > Rhipicephalus microplus. The sequence goes on from NC_051165.1 coordinate 196,344,867, forward strand.
TCAAGCATGGTTTTCTGAATGAAAAAGCAGGATCAAGAGGGCAGACAGAAGGCCGAAGCCGAAGGCTGCCGTGTGAGAAAAGCATTCTTAGAGTGACTGCATCGAACTATCTTTCTGGATTAGGTTGAACGGTGTCGGGAACGAAATCGCCGTATAGTGATAATTTCAAATATCAATATTTACCTAAAAAATTGAAAATACCCTTTCAAATTTCATTCACACTTTTTTCCTCATTTCAACGTCGGACTCCCTTTCCAACAACGTATTCAGTATCATATGCGGCGAGGGTCAGATTGTTCATTGGCATGTTATCCTTCTTTGTTTTCCTCGAATCCTAATGAAATGCAGGCTAAGAGGTAAAGGTTTTTGGGTCTTCTGTGAGAATCCCTGCTCTCTAGAACAAAGCGCATTATTAAAAATAACTGTGGTGTTTAAACTGTCAATGGTTTTCAAAATTAATTTCTTTGCATACTGCAACCACTTTGAGCACCTATCTATCTATCTATCTATCTATCTATCTATCTATCTATCTATCTATCTATCTATCTATCTATCTATCTATCTATCTATCTATCTATCTATCTATCTATCTATCTATCTATCTATCTATCTATCTATCTATCTATCTATCTATCTATCTATCTATCTATCTATCTATCTATCTATCTATCTGTCTGTCTGTCTGTCTGTCTGTCTGTCTGTCTGTCTGTCTGTCTGTCTGTCTGTCTGTCTGTCTGTCTGTCTGTCTGTCTGTCTGTCTGTCTGTCTGTCTGTGTATCTATCTGCCTGTCCGTTTATCTTTCTGTCTGTCCATCCATCCGTCCGTCCGTCTGCCCAACCGTTCGTGTGTCTGTCTGTTTATCTATCTATCTATCTATCTATCTATCTATCTATCTATCTATCTATCTATCTATCTATCTATCTATCTATCTATCTATCTATCTATCTATCTATCTATCTATCTATCTATCTATCTATCGTCTACGTCTGGGTGCCCTCACGATTACCCACATAACTTAGGGTAAACCAAAATTAGTGTGGGCAGGTAAGATGGTTTGATGATTATGACTCGCTGGTCCTTACATGAATGATTTCACAATTGCGCCACGAACGCCATCAAACTCTTCTCACCACATCTTTTTTAACGTTTGAGCGTTAAGCTGGCATTGGCAACATTGACCCTATGAATTCAAATAATAAATGTTTGCGTCCTAGCAGAGGAATTGAAGCCAAGCAATCTGTGTGGAAACCAAGTATTCTACTACAGAACCACGCCAGGTCTTCGAAATACACTGCAAGAAGAGCCAAATGTTCGTGAAACGCCAATGCTGGTTCCAGCGTTGACTATCCAATCTCTCGCATATATTTAGCGCCAATTCGTGATGTTTCGCCTAATAAAAGATTACAACAGAGTCACCTTCCATCAGCATGCTTTGCATAGCATTGATTCGCAAGTTACGTGGGATCTGCTTCTCTTTTTTTTTTTTTGCGGGCAGTAGCGGATGGCGAAATGTTTGCCACGAAATGATCTTCATTTGGTATTGCAAAGCGCCAATACTGTGAAAGCAATCGAGTAGTTCTTATACAATAAAACATCAGGTAAAAACACTCCGTAAATGCAGGAAAATAGTTGGCTTCGCCCGGCTCCGCCTCCTGAAAGCTTCGCAGCGCTTGCGTAGTGCAAATTTGAACGCAAATGCACCCACTCGCACAGCAGCGCACCATGTGGTCGCCGCCGGCAGTCATCAGCTGCGGGGCTATCTCCTAGCCTGCGCTTAGCACACTAGACAGTATATTTCTAGACACTGTAGTCCTACGTTGGGTAAAATAAGTGGAACAAATAGTGAGCATACGAGTAATCCGCGTGTCGTTAAGCGTTCTATGCACGTGGAAAAACTCAATTTGACAGCATTAGATGCAGGCGTATTCTACTGTAGAATGTGAAGCATTAAACAAACGTAGCCAAGTAAGGTGTCTCTAAATAATGGTGATTGAATCACAGCTGCACCCAAGCTCTGAAGAGAAGGCTAAGAACTGTTCTTCGTTCGCAGGAGGTTATGAAAAGTCTTGTGTGGCGTTATGTGACCAGCGAGCAGAGTAAGAACGAGCAGGCACCCGTCACCGAGGACGATGTGAACGAGCTCAAGCAGCAGATCACCTCCTTCCGGTACGACTTGCTCGACGTGCTCAAGGACAACGGCATGAAGATCAACAAAGTACAGCGCAAGAGAGCCGAAGGTGGGCACAGATTGTGTACAAGCAACGATACATTCAAACGTCACGCTAAAATTTCTTCATGCGAGGAGAACAGTCGTTCAGTTAACCAGAATTGCTAGTAGAAGCTCACTATAACCAGGTATACCTTTGGGAGACCCACAACATCGTTCGTTATACCCGATAATCATCGTAACAGGACAAACGAATTTCCTCGAGCGTGTACTAAGGTCTTCAATATAAAAGCGCGTTATTCTAAAAATCAAGCCCACTCTAAATTTGGTAATTGCTGCATATTCTTAAAATTTGTTTCTCTTCTCCTATACACGTGACAGTGACATGTGAAGCACGCTCTATTTAGGCCGTTTAGGAGAGTCATGCCGCGCACGACTTTCCAAAGGAGAGTAAATGTAAAGTTCTCAAGTTAAAGGGAGCACACTCTAAATTTTAGGGCTTCTTTGTTAGACACGGCATCAATGAGAACAAACCGACAATTCTGCCACAGAAGAAGTTGGGGATGTGTTTAGTTGCAATCGTGATGTGAGTGGGAGATGATATAGACTCCAACCAAAAGTTTTGAAGAAAGCCGACGTTTCGGAACCGACTTGGTTCCTTCCTCAGGGGTGACTGCGGAGGCTACGTAGCAGCGGCGTCTTCAAAGCACTCTATAGGTGGCTAATGACTCTCTCTCTCTCTCCCATTTTGCGGTGGAGCGCAGTCCGTGTGTGTACACTGGAGAAAGGGTTTCGAGAGAGCGGCTGATGTCATGGGCTGTTATCTGTATGTGCCACGACTCGAGTAACAATTTTCTCCTCTAGTTCGGCTCGCTTTCGAGGATGGCCATCGCTTTTAGATTTATCTTGTGATCCAATGCCTCACATGTTCGGCGACTGTGCTGCGCTCTTTGTAGAACATTCACACATCGTTGGCGTGTTGCTTCAGTCGTTCCGGTAGGTTTTTCGTCTCGCCGATATACGACGCGGGGCACTCGGTGCACGAAATTTTGTAAACGACACCGGGGCTCCTGTCCATTGTTGGCCGGTCTTTCGGGCGGGGGAGGAGGCGGCCCAGCGTACACGAAGGCACGTGCGCGATGCGAACCCCTTCTTTCCTGAAAATACGCGGCAACATCTCGCTGGTTCTCTGAACGTATGGAACTGGTACACGTTTCGGGGGCCTGCCAATTAATGTTGATTGGGGTTTCCCTATCTCCTGTTGCTCTGCGCAGCGGGTGGCACCTCGTATGAAGTTTTTGGGTATCCGTTTTTTTCTGAGGTCAACAATTATGCGGGCCTCTTCTTTCTTTCGCTCTGTGTCATTAGAGCATAGGTACCTGGCTCTCTCGAGTAGCGTGGTCACAACCGAGGCCTTGTGGCAGGCGGGGTGGGAAGAATCGAAGGTAGCGGCCAGTGGGCGTTGGCTTCATATGAACGGAGAACTCCAGGCTGTGGCGCTTTCTAGCCACCTGGATGTAGAGAAAGGGCAAGAAGTGGTCGCTTTCACGCTCGGTCGTGCATTGTATGGCTGGGTGCACGGAATTCAGGTGTTGTCTGAAGTTTTCAACTTCAGACGCTTTAATGACACAAAAGCAATCATTCATATATAACGCAGAAAAAGCTTGAGTCACGGCGAGAAGGAGCTGAGTGCTTTCTCTTTGTACTCCATGGTCGGGTTTGCCATCGTGACGGAGAAGAAAGCTCCCATCGCTGTTCGACTGTTGTGCCTGAAAATAGTTCCTTTGTGGGAGAAGTGCGTACTGGAGAGGCAGAACTTCAGTAGACGACAGAGGTCGTCGACCGCCAAAGGAGTCCTTTCACTCACGCTTGCGTCGTCCTCAAGCGCAAAACGGGCAGCGGAGACAGCTAAGGTAACTCGCACGTTGGTGAACAATCGGAAACGACGTCAAATGAAACCATGCTCTCGTCATCACCGATGCTCACATCTGACGCTAGCTGCACGAAGTGACAGCTTCACGGACATGAGTTGGTGTCTTCCGGGTTAGTGGGTGAAGATTTGGCGTAGAAAATTTGAAAGCCCTCGGCATGGGGAGGAAGTGAGGTCTACAAGCGGTCGGAGGGGAACGTTAGGCTTGGTAATTTTCGGTAGTCCATAAAAACTCGGTGCGGATCTGTTATGGCAGATTAGTCGCAGGTAAAGTGTTCTCAGATCTGGGTAAAGCATTAGCCAGATCTCAGAACACTTTACCTGCGACTAATCTGCCCTAAAGGATTACCCAGATCTCAGAACACTTTACCTGTGACTAATCTGCCGTAACAGAACAGCACCAAATTTTTATGAACTACCGAAAATTCACAAGCCTGACGACCCCCTCCGACCGATTGTAGACTTCACTTCCTCCCCATGCCGAGCCTTTTCAAATTTTTTACGCCAAATCTTCGCTCTACTAACCCAGAAAACAACAACTCATGTCCATGACGTCATCCACTTCATGCAGCTAGTGTCAGATGTGAGCATCGGTGATGACGAGAGCATGGTTTCATTTGACGTCGTTTCATTGTTCACCAACACGCCAGTTCCCTTAGCTGTCTCCGCTGCCCGTTCAGCGCTTAAGGAGGACGCTAGCCTGTGTGAAAGGACTCCTTTGGCAATTGACGAGCTCTATCGTCTACTGCAGTTCTGCCTCTCCAGTACGTACTTCTCCTACATAGGAACTACTTTCAGGCAGAACAGTGGAACCACGATGGGAGCTTCGATATCCATCACGATGGCAAACATGACACATGAAGTACACAGTAGAAAAGAAAATACTCAGCTCCTTCTCGTCGTGACCCAAGCTTTTTCTGTGTTATATGAACGATTGTTTTTGCGTCATTAAGACGTCGGAAATCGAAAACTTCAGACAACACCTGAATTCCGTGCACCCAGCCATACAATTCATAACCGAGTTTGAAAGCGACCACTGCCTGCCCTTTCTTGACGTGCAGGTGGCAAGAAAGCGCTACGGCTTGGAATTCTCCGTTCATGGGAACCCAACGCACACTGGCCGCTACCTTCAATTCGATTCTTCCCACCCCGCCTGCCACAAGGCCTCGGTTGTGACCACGCTACTCGAGAGAGCCAGGAACTTATGCTCTAATGACACAGAGTGAAAGAAAGATGAAGAGGCCCGCTTGATTGCTGACCTTAGAAAAAACAAATAACGAAAAAGCTTCATTCGAGCCGCAACCCGCCGCGCAGAGCTACAGAAGATAGGGATACGCCAATCAACCTTAATTGGCAGCCCCCCGGAAAGCGTACTGGTTCCATACGTTCAGGGAACCAGCGAGATATTGGCGCGGATCTTCAGGAAAAAAGGGGTTCGCATCGCGCACGTGCCCTCGTGTACGCTGGGCCACCTCCTTCCCCACCAGAAAGACCGACCAACAATTAACAGGAGCCCCGGTGTCGGTTACAAAATTCCGTGCGCCGAGTGCCCCGCGTCGCATATCGGTGAGACGAAAAACCTACTGGAACGACTGAAGCAACACGCCAACGATGTGTGGATGTTCTACAAAGAGCGCAGCACAGTCGCCGAACATGCTGAGATATTGGATCACCAGATAAATTCCGAAGCGACGGCCATCCTCGAAAGCGAACAGAACTGGAGGAGAAGGTTGTTATTCGAGTCGTGGCACATACAGAAAACAGCCCATAACATCAACCGCACTCTCGGAACCCTTCCCCGAGTGTACACACACGCATTGCGCTCCACAGCAAAATGGGAGAGAGAGAGAGAGAGAGAGAGAGAGAGGGGGTCATTAGCCACCTATCGAGTGCTTTGAAGACGCCGCTGCTACGTAGCCTCCGCAGTCACCCCTGAGGAAGGAACCAAGTCGGTTCCGAAATGGCGGGTTTTTTCAAACTTTTGGTTGGAGTCTGTATAATCTCCCAGCTTCATACCCAACCAGACAGACTTCTGTCGAATGTTTATATTCAAGTCAATTGTGATGTGATTGTGAAGAAAGGAATAGTGGACGATGCCATGAGTGAAAGGGTGCGAGGTGCGTGCCAAACGCTGGGATGCAGCGATGGTGAGTGACGCCCCGAAAGTGCGCTTGCACGACACGTTTGCGGACGGGATTCATCGCAGTTGTGGGGGATCACGTGCGCCCAGCCTCTCTTTTCGCGGCAGCGCGAAAGCCTGGCCACGGGAATGCCCGCACGGCCGGCGCTCGCGATTCTCTCTTTCCGGCGCGCGGAACGCGTTTCCACCCCTCAGCGAGAAAAGGTATTGTTCTCGTCAGGGAGAGGGAAACCGGGGCACGGGTCAAAACTGGCGTGCGGAGGGCCGCACGGGCTCTCTCTCTCTGACACCTGCCAGGAACCAAGGAGGTCGGACCCGCAACCTAAACAAAGCTCAGATAGCGGTGACCCGAATAACATTATTGGGATTTACGCTTGATGAGGGTCGCGTTTTGCCGGGTGAGGGTAAGCTTGAAGCGATAGTCAGCTATCCATCGCCGAATAATATCGGTGAGCTGAGGTGCTTTTTGGGGGTGCTAAATTTTTATCGCCAATTTATTCCAGACTGTGTGGCAGTGCAGGCGCCTTTGACGACACTCTTGAGGAAAGGCGAGCGTTGGGCTTGGAGCCAAGAGCAGCAGGCCGCACTGCGTCGCCTCACGAAGTTGCTGGCCAACACGGCTCAGCTGCAGCTACCCTATTTGAACAGGAAGTTTGTGATTCACACAGATGCAAGTGACCTGGGCTTAGGAGCAATTCTGCTTCAGGAGCACGGAGGTTCCCTCCGACCCATTGCGTTCGCGAGCCGTGAGTTGACGCCGACGGAGGGCAACTATTTGCCGACCGAGAAAGAGTGTCTGGCGATAGTTTTTGCTCTCCGTAAGTTGGACTTTTACATAGACGGAGTTGCGTTCGTGATTGAGACTGACCACATGGCGCTCACGTGGTTGAGGCCTTTGAACGAACGAAGTGGCCGCCTGGCGCGTTGGGCATTGATGCTGCTGCAGCGTACGACTTAAACACATCATCAGCGATTTAAAGGCGTGTGAGCTGAGGGATTTCGATCAGCCCACTGCGAATTCATACCTACGCCATTAACATTCATGGCTTGAGTATTCGTAAAAAAACGCTTTTCTAGAGCTATCTGAGAGGTCGAAGTACGGTGCCTATATAAAACCGGAGAAAGGAGTGTGGGTGTGCTTGTGAGCAGCTAGCTGTGATCAGAAGAAATGTTATATTATTACGAGAACAATTTGTGCATGTCTGCGCATGTGTGACCAATATTGTGTCATTCGAATGTGATTAATTTGAAGTTACCCACGTTAAGGACTGTGAACGTTTTTTTATGTAAAACTTCCCATACTCACCTACAAAAGTCCCCCGATGGATGTAAATCAAACCTCCCTTCAATTCACCCCAGAACCCCCTCCTATCGGGGAGTAAATTTTTACTCCTTATGCACGATGTCTTTCATACCCCCATAGGGGCATGCACTAGAGGCCAAGTCATTTACTTCCATCTGGGCTTATTTCTGTTTGCAGTGTAGTCGAAAAGGGCAATGAAACAATCCATCAATGTCAAACTCCGGCGCCAGCAATAGACAAGCAGGCCACCTACGCTCCCTGCATCATAGATGCGGTTCTTGTGCAAAAAAAAAGATGAAAAAATCTAAGTCGAACCCCTGCACCGATGATAGACAAGCGGGCCGCCGAAGCTCCCTGCATCTAGATGCGCCACTAGTGCGAAACGACAAGGAAACGACATCAATGCCACACCCTGGTGCCAATGATAGACAAGTGGGCCGCAGACGCTCCCTGCATCGCAGATACGGTGTTTGCGCAAAAAGACAATGAAACGATCTATCAATGTCGAACCCCTGCATGCGCCAGTGATAGACAAGCGGGCCGCTGAAGCTCGCTGCATCATAGATGCGGTTCTCGTGCAAAAAGACAACGAAACAATCTATTATTGCGAACCCCTGCACCGGTGATAGCCAAGCCGGCCGCCGAAGTTCCCTGCATCATAAATGTGACGCTAGTGTGAAGCGACTATGAAACGACATCAATGTCAACCTTGGCGTCAGTGATAGACAAGCGGGCCGCCGAAGCTCTCTGCACCAAAGATGCGGTGCTTGTGCAAAAGGACAATGAAATGATCTATCAATAGTAAACCCCTGCATGCGCCGGTGATAGACAAGCGGGCCGCTGAAGCTCGCTGCATCATAGATGCGGTTCTGGAGCAAAAAGACATCGAAACGATCTATAATTGCGAACCCCTGCACCGGTAATATACAAGCGGGCCGGCGAAGCTCTCTGCATCATATATGCGGCGCTAGTGTGAAGGGACAATGTAACGACATCCATGTCAAACCCTGGAGCCAGTAATAGACAAGCGGGCCGCCGACGCTCCCTGCATCATAGATGCGGTGTGAGTGCAAAAAGAAACGATGTATCAATGGCGAACCCCTGTGCCAGTGAGACAGAAGTGGGCCGCTGAAGCTCCCTGCATCATAGATGCGGCGCTAGTGTGAAGCGACAATGAAACGGCATCAATGTCAAACCCTTGCGCCAGTGATAGACAAGTGGGCCGCCGAAGCTTCCTGCATCTTGATGCGGTGCTAGTGCAAAAAGACAATGAAACAATCTATCAACTGCGAACCCCTGCACCGGTGATAGACAAGCGGGCCGCTGAAGCTCCCTGCATCATAGATGTGGCGCTATTGCGAAGTTACTATGAAACGACATCAATGTCAAACCCTGGAGCCAGTGGTAGACAAGCGGGCCGCTGAAGCTTACCGCATCATAGATGCGGCGCTAGTGCGACGCGACAATGAAACGATATCAATGTCGAGCCCCGGCGCTGGTAATAAACAATCGGGCAGCCGAAGCTCCCTGCAACATAGTTGCGGTGCTTGTGCAAAAGGACAATGAAACGATCTATCAATGTCGAACCCCTGCATACTCCGGTGATAGACAAGCAGACCACTTAAGCTCGCTGCATCATAGATGCGGTTCTTGTGCAAAAATAGAATGAAACGATCTATTATTGTGAACCCCTGCATCGGTGATATACAAGTGGGCCGCCGAATCTCTCTGCATCATAGATGTGGCGCTAGTGTGAACCGACAATGTAACGACGTCCATGAACCCTAGCGCCAGTGATAGACAAGCGGGCCGCCAACGCTCCCTGACTCATAGATGCGGTGCGAGTGCAAAAAGAAACGATCAATCAATGGTGAATCCCTGGGCCGGTGAGAGACAAGCGGGCCGCTGAAGCTCCCTGCATGATAGATGCGGTGCTAGTGCAGAAATACAATGAAACAATCTATCAATGGCAAACTCCTGCGCTGGTGATATGCAAGCGGGCCACTAAAGGTCCCTGCATCATAGATGCGGCGCTAGTGCAAAAGGGCAATGAAACGATCAGTCAATGTCAGCCACTGTTCTGGTGATAGCAAGTGGGTCGCTGAAGCTCTCTGCATCATAGATGCGGCGCTAGTGCCTAAGAGGAATGAAACGGTCCATCATTGTCAGCCCCTGCGCTGGTGATAGACAAGCCGGCCATGGACGCTCCCTGCATCATAGTTGCGGTGCTTGTGCAAAGAGAATTTGAAACGATCTATCAATGGCGAAACCCCGTCACCGGTGATAGACAAGCGGGCCGCCGAAGCTCCCGGCATCATAGATGCGGCGTCAGTGTGAAGCGACAATGAAACAATCTATCAACTGCGAACCCCTGCACCTGTGATAGACAAGCGGGCCGCTGAAGTTCCCTGCATCATAGATGTGGCGCTATTGCGAAGTTACTATGAAACGACATCAATGTCAAACGCTGGAGCCAGTGGTAGACAAGCGGGCCGCTGAAGCTTACCGCATCATAGATGCGGCGCTAGTGCGACGCGACAATGAAACGATATCAATGTCGAGCCCCGGCGCTGGTAATAAACAATCGGGCAGCCGAAGCTCCCTGCATCCTAGATGTCTCGCTAGTGCAAAATGGCAGTGAAACGATCCATCAATGTCAAACTCCTGCGCCGGTGATAGACAAGCGCACCTTCGAAGCTTTATGTAATATGTATGTATATAGATGGGGCAGTGTGTCAAAATACTATTGACATAGTCATCAATCTCAATCCACGATGGCGGCGTTGTACAATATTTTAGTTTTCTGCAGATTATTTAGGACCTGCCTTCCCCCTTCCCTTGTCTGATTTAGTAATATTGAATGGAAATTCGATCCCCTAGTTCGATCCTAACTAGCTGGTTCATGAGTTGTCGCGAGGATTGACCCGCCGCACAACCCGACCACATGGCTCGGTGATCTTCCCTGGCGCCGCCGACGTACCACACAAATACCAATTTACAAGATACACAGAATATATGCAACACTACAGAGAAGCAAGGCACGTCTTTCCCGCACCTCATCCGAGTCTAAACAGGCAAGAAGCATCGGAATACCGACAGCTACAGACGAACTGCTACCCGAACCCTGTGCACCTCCGTAGGAGCTCCCCACACTTATACCCGCACAATAAATGTAAGGTATGTGTAACAGAAAAGGCGTCTTACAAACTTATATTTTGGGAATGCCCCAACTTGTCAACAAGTTCTCCTGAGGTTTTCTGGGAGCAGTGGGGGCTTGTGCTGCTCAGCTCGGAGGTTCAAGACCAAATATGGGCTATCCAGCAGGCCAGGGAAGCTGTAAAGAGACAAGGTCTCCAGGTGTCTCCTTGTGCGGTCTAGCCCAGACCACAAACATGCCGGATACAAAAATAAAGTTTATTTTTCATCATCATCATTGTTTTATTTTTGGTGCACTGTGGTGACAGTTGATGCGCTCTTAATTTCTTACGGGATGTTGACATGTGCTCAGTCTACGCCCCGATTCTGCTATGTCTGACTGCTGATATCTTTATTGAATCATATGCCTTCTCATGATCTATGAAGGTATTGTATTGGAGTTGAATGTAATATGAGGATTTCTTTATCACCTGATTGTTGTGTAGCCTGTACAAAATCCTGCTTGATCCTTTGGTTTATTGAATTCTTATGTTGAAGCGATTCTTTTAGCAATGTTTATACAAGGAATTATCATAGAATAAATCACAGTTGTTAGCGTAGCATGCGTCAAAAAGCGTACATATTTGCCACTTAAAACGGCTTTTTCTCCATTTCATATTTGGGATACGATATTCAGATTATTAGCTCGGGTCCGAACTGCGGTCAGAGTCGGTGGACCCATTGTTGGGCTGGGCGCGGCTCTCACTGGGCCGGGTGCAGGTGGGTAAATTTCAACGAGTGCCTAGCTCGGGTCCAAATCACGGCGCGTGCAGTGCTCTCCTTATAGCAACCTTGCTTGCGCAATAATTGAATATTTTGGTATGAAGCGAAGATGCTGCTCATGGGTAACTGCTGTGGTTTGTGCGAAGACCGGCGCGACACCTGGATAGCAAAATGACGCGTCGTCTGCTACGGTGGGAGCCATATCTCTGTGCCACTTCAAGGATCCCACTGTGCTGTGTTGTCGGAGAGGAAACACGTGCGACGTGTTTGTGGCCGCTTGACCAGTGATTGTGTTTTAGAAATATTTTGCGAATGAATACACATTAGTTCGCTCATTTCAAATAACGAAGCGAGTTGTGGGAATCGGAACGGTGACAAGCAGGTTTCAAGCGTGCTTCTGATTTGAAACACGCAGTAATATTTCGAAGAATGATCTCAATTTCGTATTTTCGACCACACAAGGTGGCCCCTTAAAATCACGCACACATAGGACCACATATTGTATGGAACTCTATGCTGTATGAACAGTAGAAGATAATATTGTTGTTGTTTTTTTCATTATTATCAGGAGAAAAAGGCGGATGCATTTGTGGCACTATATTCTGCAGCGATGGCACATGCCCACTTCGGCTCCGTAGCCTTCCCTTCATTGCCACACTAAGTTGTTCCCGAGTATAACTATCTTCACTTTATCGCCGCCGCAATTTATTGAAACTCCATAATTTTAAAAAGAAAACAAAATTGAAAAAGAAGCGTACTGGTATTAGAAACTTCAGCATCGCTTTTTGTGTGACAGCACCACCACTTGTAGTTCCGTCAACTCAAGTGGGCAATAAACGAGTGAATAGTAAGGGTTCATTAAAGGTCGAGCAAAACATAGACAACAGTTTGTGAGAAACAAAAAAAATGCCCTCATCGCCAAGAAATCGCAACTGCGCGCTGACACACGATTGCTGTATATACGGGTGGTAATTGCTGGGACGGTGCAAGTGAACCCCGAGTGAAAAAAAACTTCGATCTTACGGTCCAAGAAACGTAATTAATTGGCAGTTCAAAACGTGCCAGTACTTTATTTGTCTGCTTGAAAGGTTCAAAATATTTTTTTCTGAGCAAAAAGACTGCCGAGAACATACGACACCGTCCATTTGCGACACGTTCGCGCCGTCACACATCATATTTGACACCGAACTGGCAAACACCTTTCGAAACGTCTCACAGAATCATTTTCTGCCTATACTGCACCATTTGAGACGAAATTAAGCTCGCCAAAGCGAAAAAAAAAATTGGCCCCTTGTCTGCATGTTATACTGCAATCGTCGTCGAAAAACGATAGCCTTGCGTCTGGAGAGAGTGAACAAAATGTTGATTTGATGTTATGCGCAAGAAAATTGGTGAATGGTATTCTGGAGGCGCTGCGTTAGAGTGCCTCAAACGTGCAGCGGGGGCGAATGAGCGCATCAAGTCACGTAACACGTGAGACATGAGCGTTATCTGGCAATTATCTTGGAAAACGAAGCGCGCGTACCCTGCGCGCCCCTCTCGAAGTTGATAAGGTGTAGAACGCAAGGCGACGGGTAGGTGCCACCACCGTGTCGTCTTAGCAAAATGTTGGAAACACCTTTCTTTTAGTGCAAGCGTTGCATGGTCAGCTCAACGTGATAAATGCTATGGTCCTTAGAATTACTTATGTATGCCTTTTCCAGTAAGAGGCCCACATACAGATTATCCAAGTGTTGTTATTGTGCCTAAGATATGCACAATAAATACTTAGTTGACAATCACAAAAGTATGAATGCTGAATTTTGAGCAATATTGGTGGGCGCTGCGGATGGGGTTGGCCGTTTGGAGTATCGTTTGGCCACTTTGGTGCCGTTTAGGGTACAGTTAAGGGTGGACAAACAGACAGGTGCACAGACAGACAGACAGACAGACAGACAGACAGACAGACAGACAGACAGACAGACAGACAGACAGACAGACAGACAGACAGACAGACAGACAGACAGATTAAAACTTCTGCGTCGAAGGTCCCCAAGAAAAACAATTTTCTTTAAAAAAACAGGCTGCAACTGCAATCGTATGATAACCTTCCATAGTAATGCGGATCTTCGCACGCTTCGGTGTGTTGACAGACCAAGGACGACACCACCTGCTTGGCGATCTCGCAGCGCCAATGTTAGAAATGTCCGTACATCTTTCCTTTCGCGATGTTTCGAACTCTCGCTTAAATAGCACTTCGTCACATGCTGAATTCGTGCGATCATCACTGTGAACATCACACATATGTACACATCAGCGAGAGGCTTTGTTGCTGTATTCTAGTTTCATAACCTTAATTTGCATTGTGTTTATATTGAACTTGTTATGTTCATGCAGCGATTCCGAACAAAAAGGTGCGCGTTCGTGAGCGGCGGCTACTGAAGGACTTCAGCATCACACTCATGGACGCCTCGGATCCAGACTTGCTTTCGCGTCATTCGAGCAGTGCTGACGTGAGCAGGAACGAAGCCGAAGAAACGGAGTCGCGACCTCACTACAGCCGGGTGCTGCAGCGCTGGAGGGATCTAGTCAAGGCGCTGCAGGTGTCGCCCATCGGGAGCAGCAAGAACCTCTCCGCGCCAACGCGCACCGCAGTGCTCAGGTGAATGTAGACGCTTCGCAGAACCAGCTATGCGAACTATAGAATAGGAGTGGGTTTATTGATTAGCGTTTTGGCCTGTAGAGTGAATTGCACAGATCACCACTCGACATTCCCCTAGTGGAGAAAGCGCGTAACGGAGGAGTTGCACGCGCCACGGATTCATTCTTGCAAGTTTTCGCAGCTCAGGTGCCACGCAAGGTCTTGTGAAGCTCGCATTGTTAATCGCATATCGTTTACGATGCTGGTTATACGGTAATCTGACACGGTAATTACTGCTTTTGTGCTATTACAGCACCAATGTAAACACATTGAGCTGGATTCCTACAGTCGAATACAAGTGATTCATAAGAAGATGGCAGCAAAAGAATATGTTCACGGCTGGCTTGGATTACTGCAGGCCGCTGAACAAGATGACCAAGGTTCGAACAAAACTCTTTTATGCCCGGATCCAACAAACCTTCACATACATATTTTTGTCATGCATACGTCTTTAGCACACGAACAAATGACAGAGATGAACTATTAGAAAAGAATCTGTTTATGCAAATACCTGGAAGTCAAACGAATGACCTCTCGGTTCACGACTATGAGCTCCGGGTCCTCTACTCACTGCACTACACCGTTGTACAAGGCTTGTCAGTAGTCCCCAGGCTACTATCCAATGTATTTTTATAGTAGAATGGCCTGAGATTTACATCCCCCCCCCCCCCCATGTAGAAGTACGACAAGTGCATGCCTTTCCAGTAAACCATATATATTTAGAAGATGTCTACAAATTGTCTCAATACCTTATTTTATTTGTGGATATTCAGTGGATCTTGAGTGAACATCTATACACAAATATTAAAAAGTGGATATACATAAATGATGTGCGAACATTGTTTCACTATATTCAGTTCAAGCATGAAAAAGCCATGAAGAGATATTTTATGAAGACGGGCGTAGCCAGAACTTCTTTTCAGGGGGTTGGGGGGGGCAGCACCTTCTTGATCTGAAGGAGGGGTGGCAGAAGTGGTTGTGAAGACTTGTGTATTATTTCCATGGTGAATTTCAGGGGGATTTTTTAGAGGGGAGGAGGCAGAGGCCTCGTGAGCTACCCCCGGGCTACGACACTGCACACAGATGACTATGACGTGTAGTCTTTCCTGTATATTTCCAGACAACATGGTGCTTTTTAATAGGCTGCATTTTTGTTAAATTAAATTGTGCACCAACTTTTCACAATAGTGCATACATGCGCAAACGTTTCCATTCAGTGGCTCTTCAGCCACTGAAACATTGTGGCATTGGATGTAAGTTTTACAGTCAAATAATAACTTTTGCATCTGTAATCAACAACATGGCTTGGTGTGTCCATCCCTAAATATTCATATTGAGAAGACTTTTAAGATTTCAATTACATTTTTCACATTCACCCGTCTTGAAACAGAGGTACATGTAATCGCAGAGTCGTAGCATATGCTTCTTCAGGAGAGCAAGCTGTAGTGAGCATGTGCATATAAAATTAATTCCAAGCGAAAGGAAGTGAAGCCATAACGACGCTTTATTAGGGTTTGGCATGTTTTCATATAAGACAACTTTTGCAAAAACATGTTCTTGCATTGTGCTCACTGTGGTTTAGATGCACTTACTTGCCGAGCAAGATGATGCATACAAAGTACATTTGCAATGCGAAGGCATCCTCCAGATGGACTACTGTACATTTACAAACACGTATTTTCATTGCAACATGTTACTATTTTGAAATGTCAAAGCAAGTGAAAAATTATTCAGAGTACAATCTAGTTCTGAAGAAAATAAGAACTGCATTATCAAAAAGTTGCGTGGAAGATGAAGCAGTAACAGTAATAGCTGAAGGAACCGCCTTTTAAAAGCGGATTAAAACTTTATTGGGGAAACTACTACAAGTACAGTAACAACATAAGGATTATTATACAAATCTTTGTTTTGTAAAGTAGCAAAGTGCCCGATAAGCCAATCTTTACTGCTCTATGGAGAGTTGATGCACGTGCAGCACGCCTGTAAGGCATGATGTCCATTTTCGTGATGCTGCGGCTGATCACTTTGTACTGAGTGGGAAGCTTTGAACCACCTACTTGTTATGCCGTTCACACTGTGTAACTTAAGATTATTATTTTACTCTTCTACCACGCTGTTATATCTGCTACCTTTTTGTGTAGAGTCACCTTTTAAAGAAGCGTCAAGCAAAATCATCACTCTGAAGGAGAGTACTTGCTTCCATGCTGAAGGCTTTAAATCCTGCACAATCCTGGGCATATAGTTCTCACTTTGCCCAAGAGCGGTTACAGACAGAGTCGGTGGCGGTCAACTTCACCGCTAAAATTGGCAGTTCTTGTAATTTCATAGCAGCTTTTGCGGTAAAACATCCAAAGCAAGCATGCCACTATATTAGCTTTCTCTATCTCAACCTGCGCTTCTGCCGGGCACTAACGAAATTCAGTGGGCGAACATTCGATGTGTAATAAAGGAAGAGCAACGGACTGATTGTGTTTGAAAGGGAGCACAACAGCTTTTACAGCATTATTTAGCGACCAACAAATTCACGTCCAATTACAACTGGAGAGGACGTGTGTTCATCAGAGGTGAAGTTGAAGGCTAGGATGCATTGTCGAATAAATGATACAACAGTTGTTTGGGCTATTGCAACTCAGGTAGAAAGTACTCAATTTAAAACAGGAATACTCAGGTCGTCCGCACCTTGAAGGCAACAAACGACTGTTGTGTGCTCCTCCAAAAGTGTAGTCATTGGTAACAATGCACCTCCAAGACTGTGCCTTCACATGTGCTTTTTCAGCCATTCTGCAATACAGCTGTTGCAACAAAGCTCCTGGCTTGCGAAGCTCTTCCTTGATCTGCTGCAGACAGTTTCCAAACGAAAATACACTAAAATTTTCAACGACACCAAAACATCGGATGTAATCATCAAGGTGAAGGAGACAGTGCACATTGAATGAGAGGTGCTCCTAGCCATAATGTACAGTAAAACAATTCACGAAATATTCAGGGGAGGGGCTGTACATAGGATATTTATTGTATGCCGAGATTCTTGTTGAGTAGCACTGAGATCGCACAGTGGAATGTGACGCAGTGCAAGTACAGTTCATTTAGAAACATGGTACGAAGAACAACAGGTCCTGTGTATACTGGAAAAAGGCGGAGCTGAGTGGCCTTCCACCTGTAGAGTTCTGCTAATACCTTGCCTTTGCGCGAAAATTCTGCTGGTACATACTTGCTGGCTTGTACAATCTTCTCGAACAATTCCTTTAGCGAAGTGGGCCCGATGTGAGCCGAGAATCGCCCGGACAGCCACAGATGGATTAAGTTCTGTATAACACGTAAACAAACTAAATGCATATAGTCAACGGGAATATCCCTGACTTAATCAATTGGCAGCCTTCACAAAACTGATGCATCGCTATGGTGATCATCTGCTTGGCTTTTAAAAGACAAATCTGTTCTCATTGCAGAAGATACGGAAGGCAGAGTGACTCTGCCACTTACGTAGTTGCCTTCAACGGCACAGCGTGGCCAACTACAGTAGCCAGTGTGCGATTTTGTCGTCATGACAAAAGCCCTTGCAGGGGCGTCACAACCGAAACGGCGAGTCTGGACACGGTACTCTTAACTATTAATGGTAATGCCATCTTGTGTCAATTGCAGAAGCTCAACCACAAACTGGACCACAAATTCATTTGAATCTGACGCCTTTGAGTCCCCTGAAAACACTCCAACAGGAAATGGGTCTAGTTCTTTGCAGTTGGTTATAAAGCACAATATAGGCCAAATCTGAGTGCGTAAGCTTTTTGACACTGAAAGGACATCAATGTAGATGACAATGATACTGACGAGGGCACGCTGCGTAGTGTTTTGAGGGCTTGCTTTAAATCTTTCAATGAGCCAAAATCATAGTACTTTCCCAAACCCATGTCAACTACCACAGTACTTAATAGTCGAGGTTTCAACAAGGTACGGGCTTTAGTTGGAAGTTCACTGAATCAGTGATGTTCCTTCAATAGTTTAAGTAATGAAGTACCAGCAGGCTGCGTCATGCAACGCGACACTGCCCAGCTCTGAAAACCTTCGATGACGGAATTGTTAACCTCGGTTTCGCCAGTACTGCTAACCACTCTAGTCTCCATGCTTCTGATGGGCACTGCGGAATCATCAGAATGGTGGCCGACCCAGTCGTTATGCTGTGAGCTTGTATGTAAAAAAAGACTTCCTGCCTCTGCCGGTGGATCTTGTACATCGTCAGGAATGCTCGGCACATCGCATAAATCACCTATTTCCCCAGGCTCCTCAGTGCATAGACGCTCACTCAATTCATCAACCAAGCTCTCGGATTAACAGTGCTCAATTCGTGGAATCTTCGGATCAGGCAATGCATGCGAAACACGTTCTGCTCAATACCACGCCTTCTTCACGAGTGACGGCTTCTCTTTGACTTTCGGCATTGCCGATAGAGGGATAACACTCATAATGGTATGTTGTACACTCTATCGGGGCAGCAAGTCACTTGGGGTGTCAAAGGTGGCAGCAGTTCACACAGGTTGACGCAGCCTATACTGAAGCCTATAGTGCTTCATAAAGAAAGCAACAGAATACCAATCAAGAAGGGTGTAAGGCAGGGGGACACAATTTCCCCAATGCTATTTACCGCGTGCTTACAGGAGGTTTTCAGAAGCCTAGAATGGGAACAGTTAGGGATAAGAGTCAATGGAGAATACCTTAGTAACCTGCGCTTCGCCGATGACATTGCATTGCTGAGTAACTCGGGGGACGAATTGCAACTCATGATTACGGAGCTAGACAAGGAGAGCAGAAAGGTGGGTCTTAAAATTAATCTGCAGAAAACGAAAGTAATGTACAACAACCTCGGCAAGGAGCAGCGCTTCGAGATAGGTAATAGTGCACTTGAAGTTGTAAAAGACTATGTCTACTTAGGGCAGGTAATAACCGCAGAGCCGAACCACGAGACTGAAGTAACTAGAAGAATAAGAATGGGGTGGAGCACATTTGGCAAGCACTCTCAAATTATGACAGGTAGTTTGCCACTATCCCTCAAGAGGAAGGTATATAACAGCTGTATCTTGCCGGTACTTAGCTACGGAGCAGAAACCTGGAGACTTACAAAGAGGGTTCAGCTTAAATTGAGGACGACGCAGCGAGCAATGGAAAGAAAAATGGTAGGTGTAACCTTAAGAGACAAGAAGAGAGCAGAGTGGATTAGGGAACAAACGGGGGTTAAGGATATCATAGCTGAAATCAAGAAGAAGAAATGGACATGGGCAGGGCATGTAGCGCGTAGACAGGATAACCGCTGGTCATTAAGGGTAACTGACTGGATTCCCAGAGAAGGGAAGCGGGTTAGGGGGAGACAGAAGGTTAGGTGGGCAGATGAGATGAAGAAGTTTGCGGGTATAAATTGGCAGCAGCAAGCACAGGACCGGGTTAACTGGCGGAACATGGGAGAGGCCTTTGTCCTGCAGTGGACGTAGTCAGGCTGATGATGATGATGATACTGGGTCACCGATGTCTCGAGCAAAAATCATCAAAACAATCTTGCTACAGAGTTGACCACACGTAGAGTCACTCACAGGACACGGTGGCTCATTGAGGGCTCAGTACACTATCACATCAATTGTCAAGTCGTCTTTCAAACAACAACTCTGCGTTGTTTGAAAGATTCGCAACCTCGCGCGTATGGTAGCCAAGTTCTTTCAGTGCATCCTCGACCTCTAGCCAACTCTAGCCACATTGCTACACAGTGCATTTTATAATACTATAAGTTTCGAAAACGTAACTATTGTCACGTGGTTGTGACGTGGCCGAAGACAGGAGACTTCGTGTTGGGATTTAACTGTTTATTTGGGCGAACCTGTGCCCGGTAAACGGAAAGTCCAATTACAGCAGCAGTCTCGCACAGATAGCAGTCTCGGACAGATAGCGGCGAACGGAGCGTCAGCCTTCGATCAACAACTGACAAGCGGCGAAGCGCGTCGGCATTTATACTCTTGCCGTCGAATGTTATCGCTGGCGGTGGCGTAGGTTCCAGAACAGTCTGTACCGTTCGCACAGTGGGCGGGATCTTATCGAAATGATCTACTACAGTCCGGAACCTTCTCGAAAACTTCAGGCGTGGTTTGCGCTGAGAATCGTGTGGTGTTTTGGGACGATAACAAAAACTTGGGAAATAGAACATGGCATTGCCCCCCTCTGAAAAAGGGCATCAACCGATGCTTTAAATAAAGATGAAGGTACAAAAATAATGCAAGAAAGTAATATGAATAAATTACGATACAACAATAATACAAAGAAACACTGTTTCAGTTTATTAACGCGCATGAAACGGCTTGAGGCGCGCGACATGGACGACTTCAGGTCGCGATCGGCGTCGTTGAGAGTTCGTGATGCCGTCGGGGACAACATCGTAATCAAGTGGGCCGAGACGTCTAACAACCCTGTACGGTCCAAAGTACCGTCGCAGAAGCTTTTCACTTAGTCCACGTCGGTGTATCGGCGTCCACACCCAAACACGTTCACCGGGCTGGTATTCCATGAAGCGTCGTCGAAGATTGTAACGGTGGCTGTCGGTCGTCTGTTGATTCTTCATACGGAGACGCGCAAGTTGTCGGGCTTCTTCGGCGCGTTGAAGGTACTCGCTCACATCGAGGTTTTCTTCGTCGATGACGTTGGGTAACATGGCATCGAGCGTCGTTGCCGGGCTCCTTCCGTAGACCGATTTGTATGGAAATATCTGCGTCGTCTCCTGCACCGCCGTGTTGTATGCGAAGGTCAAATACGAAAGAATGGCGTCCCACGTCTTGTGTTCGACATCGACGTACATTGACAGCATGTCGGCGATTGTCTTGTTAAGCCGCTCGGTGAGGCCGTTGGTCTGTGGGTGGTACGCTGTCATCCGGCGGTGGTTTGTTTGGCTGTATGCCAAGATCGCTTGAGTTAAGTCGGCAGTGAATGCCGTCCCCCTACCGGTGATAAGGACCTCCGGGGCGCCGTGACGTAAGACGATACTTTCGACGAAGATCTTAGCTACCTCAGATGCACTGCATTTTGGCAGGGCTTTTGTCTCGGCGTAGCGGGTAAGGTAGTCGGTAGCTATCACGATCTACTTGTTTCCGAAAGCCGACGTCGGGAACGGCCCCAGTAGGTCCATACAAATCTGCTGGAAAGGTCGGCAAGGTGGATCAATTGGCTGCAGAAGTCCCGCTGGCCTTGTCGGCGGTGTTTTGCGTCGCTGACAGTCCCGGAATGTACTCACATAACGAGCGACGTCGGTGGTAAGCCGTGGTCAGTAGTACCTTTCTTGTATCCTCGCGAGCGTGCGAGAAACACCAAGGTGCCCTGCCGTCGGATCGTCGTGCAGGGCCTGCAGGAGTTATGGTCGCAGAGCTGAAGGCACCACAAGGAGGTACTTAGCTCTAAGCGGTGAAAATATTTTCGTTTGTAGAAGACCGTTTCGTAGAAAAAACGACGCAAGTGCGCGCTTGAATACCTTCGGGACTTCGGCAGTCCTGCCTTCGAGGTATTCTATTAGGGCCTTAAGTTCCGGGTCGGCCCGCTGTCGTTCAGCGAAGTCGTCGGTAGTTATCGTTCCCAAGAAGTTGTCGTCATCCGGGTCGTCGGGTAGCGGTTGGTCGACAGGCGCACGAGAGAGACAGTCGGCGTCGGAGTGTTTTTTGCCGGACTTGTAAATGACAGTAATGTCATATTCTTGAAGTCTCAGGCTCCATCGTGCGAGGAGACCTGAAGGGTCCTTCAAGGTGGCTAGCCAACACAAGGCGTGGTGGTCGCTCGCAACTTTGAAGGGCCTGCCGCAGAGGTAGGGGCGAAATTACGACGTAGCCCAGATGATTGCGAGGCACTCCTTTTCTGTTGTGGAATAATTTGCTTCTGCTTTGGATAGCAATCGGCTGGCGTAACTGATAACCCTTTCAAGGCCGTCAGCCATCTGCACAAGCACAGCGCCAAGACCTACGCTGCTTGCGTCAGTATGTATTTCTGTCTCGGCGAATTCGTCGAAATGGGCAAGTAACGGAGGCGTCTGGAGGTGATGTTTAAGCTCCTGGAAAGCGTGCTCCTGTGGCGTTTCCCACTTGAACACCACGTCGGTCTTGTTAAGGTTAGTGAGAGGATCGGCGATGCGGGCGAAGTTTTTCACGAACCGCCTATAATAAGCGCACAGGCTCAGAAATCGGCGCACGGCCTTCTTATCGGTGGGCGGCGGAAAGTCGGCGATGGTGGCTGTTTTCCGTGGATCGGGACGACCTCCAGACTTGCTGATGACGTGCCCCAGAAACAAGAGCTCCTCATACGCAAATCTGCACTTTTCTGCTTCAGTGTGAGTCCGGACGTCTTGATGGCTTGAAGTACAGCTTCAAGGCACCGAAGAAGCTCATCGAAACTCGAGAAAAATACGACACCGTCGTCCAAGTACACAAGGCAAGTCTGCCACTTCAATCCTGCCAGTACTGTATCCATAACGCGTTGAAAAGTTGCAGGCGCTGAGCAAAGGCCGAAGGGCATCACCTTAAACTCGAAGAGGCCGTCCGGTGTTATAAACGCCGTCTTCTCTCGGTCTCTTTCGTCAACTTCAATTTGCCAATAGCCTGTCTTGAGGTTCATTGACGAAAAGTACTTGGTGTTATGGAGCCGATCAAGTGCGTCGTCTATTCGTGGGAGAGGATACACGTCCTTTCTTGTGATTTTGTTCAGGCGGCGATAATCGACGCAAAAACGTAGGGTCCCATCCTTTTTCTTCACTAACACCACGGGGGATGCGCATGGACTCTTGGACGGCTGGATATTGTCATCCCGCAGCATTTCATCAACTTGTCTTTTCATGGCCTCACGTTCTCGCGTCGAAACCCTTTATGGACTCTGACGGAGTGGTATGGCATTTTCTTCGGTTATGATGCGATGTTTCGTGATTGGGGTCTGCCGAATTTTCGATGACGACGAAAAGCAATCTTCGTATTGCAGGAGCAGGGCCTTGAGTTGTTCTTGCTTATCGTTCGGAAGTCTGGGAATGACGTCGAAAGCTATGGGAGGGGCTTGGTTCTTCTGAGCAGGTTCCGCAGAATCGGCGAGGGCGAAAGCACTGGTGGCTTCGACAATTTCTTCGATGTATGCGACCGTTGTTCCTTTGTTCCCATGTTTGTACTCATTGCTGAAATTCGTGAGCAGAACCGTTGCTTTGCCTCCCCGCAGCTCTGCTATTCCTCTTGCGACGCAACTATTTCGGGTGACCAACAGATGCTGACTGCCTTCAACGACGCCTTCCAAGTCAGGTGATTTAGGAGCGCCGACTGAAATAATGACGCTTGAGCGAGGCGGAATGGTGACTTGTTCTTCCAGCACATTCAAGGCATGGTGTCCTGACGGCGTTCGCGGCGGAAGTGTTTCTTCTGTGAATAACGTTATCGACTTTGTTTTTAGGTTGTTGACAGCACCATGGAGGCATAAGAAGTCCATGCCAAGGATGACATCTCTCGAGCAACGCTGTAGGACTACGAAGTCTGTAGGTTAAATACGGCCGTTAATGGTGACTCTCGCTGTGTAGATTTCTGCAGGCGTTACGAGATGACCTCCGGCTGTGCGGATTTCAGGGCCTTTCCAAGCTGTCCTAACTTTCTTTAACTTCGCAGCGAATGACCCACTGATGACAGAATAGTCGGCTCCAGTATCGACGAGAGCGGTCACACTGTGGCCGTCGATAAGAACGTCGAGGTTGCTAGTTCGCCGTCTCGCATTACAGTTAGGGCGTGGCGTCGGGTCACGGCTGCGTCGGCTTGTTCCGCTGCTTCCATGTTGCGTCGTCAGGCCACCTTCGGTAAGTGAGCTTTCGCCGTCAGGGCTTTGCTTGGTGCGTTGTGTTCGGAAAGCTCCGTCGTGGCGTCGTCGGAGGATCTTCGGTAGTTCGTCGCACAGCAACCGCACCTCCACCGGTTGCTGCCCTTAGTTTCCCGGATACGGGCTAGGAGACCGGCCCCGCGTTGGGCCGGAGTACTGCCGGGGGTGCGGTGACATGCGGCGGCTGGGCGACGGCGATTGGGAAGGACTTCGTGGTGTCCATTGAGTTCCAGTCAGGTAGTCGGCGATGTCACGTGGCCGTTCCCCTGGCTGCGGACGTGGTGCATCAACGGCGAAGCCACGCAGTCCCATCTGTCGGTACTGGCAACGGCGGTAAGTGTGCCCGGCCTCGCCGCAGTGGTAGCACAGTGGGCGGTGGTCAGGGGTGTGCCAAACGTCGGTTTTCCTCGGCGCACTGCGCTGGCCCGCTGGCGAACGGTAGGTAGTCGGTGGGGGTTGTGGCGGCATTGGTGTCTGGCGACGGAAGTGCGATGGGGCGGCGTTTTGGCGTGCGCGTGGAGGAGGGGCGTGGCGGCGTGCTGCAGCAGCATAGCTCATGACTTGCAGCTGCGCCTCTTGAGACTGAGGAACGCCCAGCGACTGCTGGATCTCCTGGCGTACGACGTCCGCAATGGATTTCACGTGAGGCTGCGCTGAAGGAAGTAACTTTCGCAGCTCCTCTTGCACGATCGCTCGGATCGTCTCACGCAAGTCAGTGGTTCCGAGCGCTTTAATGTAGGCGTAGCTTGTAGAAGAGAAGCTGCGGTTATATTGCCGCGTGCGCATCTCGAGCTTCTCTATCGTAGATGCTTCTGAAATGAATTCGGTGACCATCTTAGGTGGGTTTCTGATCAGCCCGGCGAAGAGTTCCTGTTTTACTCCTCGCATAAATAGACGCACCTTCTTCTCCTCGGACATGTCGGAGTCAGCGTGGCGGAAGAGTTTCATCATATCTTCCGTGAATATCGCCACGGTTTTATTTGGCATCTGCACGCGGGTTTCGAGGAGAGCTGCGGCCTTTTCCTTGCGCACCACACTTGCGAAAGTGCTGAGGAACCTGGCGCGAAAGGCGTCCCACGTTGTGAGGCTTCGCTCTTGATTCTCGAACCAGGTCCGAGCAGCATCTTCCTAGGCGAAATACACATGTCGTAGCTTGTCTTCGTCTGTCCAGTAATTGAAGGCGGCGACGCGGTCGAACCTTTCGATCCAGCTTTCCGCATCTTCCAGTGGCGAACCGCGGAATGTTGGCGGCTCTTTGGGTTGCCAGAGCAGGAGTGGTGCAGGTAGAACCGGCGTTGACATGGTCGCCGTGGTCGACGTCAACGTCTTGGTTTTCCGAGCCTTGTCCAGTAAAATCCCGTACTCCGGTGGCAGACCTTGTTGCCTGCGGCTCACTCGCTGCTCGTTGCTGGCGTCGGTGTCTTCACGGCTTGACGGAGGCATCCGGTACAAGGAAGAAATAGCACCTCCACCAGATGTCACGGGGTCGTGACGTGGCCGAAGACAGGAGACTTCGTGTTGTGATTTAACTGTTTATTTGGGCGAACCTGTGCCCGATAAACGGAAAGTCCAATTACAGCAGCAGTCTCGCACAGAAAGCAGTCTCGGACTGATAGCGGCGAACAGAGCGTCGGCCTTCGATCAACAACTGACAAGTGGTGATGCGCGTCGGCATTTATACTCTTGCCGTCAAATGTTCTAGCGTTATCGCTGGCGGTGGCGTAGGTTCCAGAACAATATGTACCGTTCACACAGTGAGCGTGATCTTATCGAAATGATCTACTACAGTCCGCAACCTTCTCGAAAACTGCATGCGCGGTTTGCGCTGAGAATCGTGTGGTGTTTTGGGACGATAACAAAAACTTGGGAAATGGAACGTGGCACTATTTTTTCTAATAACAATTCACGCTGAGGGTGCTATTGTAAACGGGAGACATCACATGGCAAACATGAACTGAGATCTGACACTTGCCACCAGCGCCTCGATGCCAGCTGTACGCAGCCGAGACAAGCTTCAGCTTCTTCAGCCATGATTACGTTGTGTTCTCGTGCAACGTGCTTGGTGTGCTTCGGTTAGACCAGCGATCTTGGAGCAGCGTTTACGTCTAAGCTGTGAAAGGTTTGTACTTAATTTTTTCTTCTCTTTTGTAATTATCTGTAACCCAAAAAAGACTGAATGCAGCATCAGGCGCGCAATAATGTGTTATGGTTGTCATATGTTAATGATTCATCTTAGACATGTGCAGCGCATGCCGACAAAGGCCCTCCCGATTTTGTATATTGTTTATTTGATCATGATTAGCTTACCATCTCGCCCCTTGTACAGGGCAATTATAGGTGAAATAATGCGCATCTAGCAAATAGTCGAAAATTGTTCTGGCTGTTGTATCCCCAACCGGCTTTCCTTGTAGCACATTCACTAGGTTGTGTTGGCGGGGTTCAGGCTCAACCTCAACGCAGCTAGAATGATTCTACAAAACATTCACTAGTACACCAATCCCTCGTAAAATTATTTATGGAGAATATAACTTTCTGTTCAAATACCGTTTGTTATCATTAGTATTTTCCGCTCAAAAAAGCTGAAGTACCGGCATCATGGCTTGACGATGGTACATGCTGTTGGCCTGGTGGCAGAACCGGGAAAGTCATGCACCTAGAAAAGGTTCGACCATGCCCTTGGCAACCTGGGGCAGGCACACGGCCAAAGTTAAAGGCCTTTTCTGTAAGTTTTGAAGCACCCGTGACTGTTCAGACTTTCGAGCTGTGATGCAACTTTTTCATGTAATCTCTAACGTTTCGATTGCATACAGAGTGCCGCTCGCTAGTCTAGAATGGTGGAGTGCCCCGCTCAAAGCTGCGTGGGCGATATATACAGATTACATGTGGTCTGAGATCAGACGGACATCAAAAGCAAGTGCGCAGTCTCTATGACGTGCTTGGTTTACGTTTTCTTTATTTCTCGCTGCGACTGCATTAATTAAGGATCTACAGCTACATATACAAGTGTTTTGGGTGGCAAAAGTGCCGTTGTTATGTAGAACAGAACATGGAACATTATGTGCAGTGTGTCTGCAACGAATTGTCTGTATAGTGGCATCGCTAACAAAAGATGATGTTGTCACATAGCTTGCTCTGGGTACTAATCTGCGCGATTCACTGGGAGTTTGGGTTTTTCTATTTTTCTATGCGATTCTACATTGTGCAGCATGCCCCCCAGCAGCTGAGGCCATTGTAGAAGCAGGTATGCTTCTTTCATTACTTTTGTTGACTAAGATTTTTACATATTGCTCTATACAGGTTCGCATTTCTGCATTTCGCCCACCAGCAGCTGAGGCCATTGTGCAAGCGGGTATGCTCTTTTCATTACTTTTGTTGACCAAGCCTTTTTCATATCATTGCTCTGTTCATGATCGTACTTCTACAACACGCCTGGCAGTGCCTGTGCCGATAGCGCAAGCAGGTACATCATTGGCATTGCTCTGTGTGTTATACTGGTAAATTACATATTGCATGAAACCTTTACGTCCTACTTCTTATGTACACTCCTTCAGTTTCAGAAGCAAGGCCTCAGACAACTTCAGCTGATGCGGGTCTTGATTGAGCAGGTGCACGACCCATTAAATCACATCCCGCCAACCCAGCAGCGCCCCAAGGCAGTGACACCTGCTTTGATCACGAAGGAATTCAGTAGCCACCAAGAATTCCTGGAGTTTGAAAATAACACTCCAGCAATTACGGAGCAACTGGTAAGGCTGCATTGTGCACATTTAAATGAAATATTTCTTGGTAAGAACAGTTATCTAGATCTTAGATTAGTTTATTAAATCATTACTTGAGAATTATTTCGCTATATTGAGAAAACTGGCTTTTCTTTGCATTATCAGGTCATAAAGCTACGTCAACCACGTGCGTCGTCAGGCATTGCAGCACAACTTACCAAACGGGATGTTATCGTGACGTCTGTACCACGCCGCAATTGAAATGGTATGAGGCCACGAACCTTGGTCAAGTATGGCTAAGCACACATCGCTGTCATCACCGTGTTTTGTCGATGAGAGAGACGTTGGCAGACTTAAAGTGGCGTCATCTGTATAGTTGACGGGAACGCGAGCTGGGGAACCGAAATTATGATTTTTCTTTGCTATTGAATGAACCCGCTCGATGAAACGAGTTTATGTTTACTATTATTTGCTTTACGCAACAGTAAATGAGGTCTAGGTGAAGAAGTGACTTCAGCATGCTTCATGCAGACTTAAGCTAAAGCAGGAACGATTTGCAAAGGGAGGCAAGCAGCAGTTGAACTTCTATCTAAGGGGATATGTAATAGTATGCCTTCGGTACTTTGCTTGCTGGTATTTTGAAGGACAGCCACTTCTGTTTTTGTGATTGTACCATATATAAAGAGTTCAGTTCATATTTTTATGCTAGTTCAAATGTTTAGATGGAATACCCTGAGGTCGTGACACTCATTGCCTCTATGATGCTGTTCAGGTAATGTTTTAAAGTTTAAATTAGCCCAGATACCATGCTTTCCTTCATGCACTACTAATTGAGTATCAACATTACTTCTATTTATGTTACCTGTGTGTTTACTAATATGAACACATAAACTGCATGAATATATATATTTTGTAGGCTACCAATGAGCGACGCCATAACCAACACGTGGACTAATCCTCTCCATCGTGCGGTACTGCATGTACTGGTGCGTGCGCAGGAGTCAATAGGGGAAGCCCGCGTTGTCCAGCTCACCGCATATCATGGGCTCCGGCCTAACGATCGCCAGGAGGTCAGCCTTCTTGATGGCCTCAAGAAGGCTACCAGGTCGTAGTATCCGACAAAGTGCCGTGGGGGGGGGGGGCGTTCTGGCTACGTACTTGGTCCCTGCACTTAAAATATGTGACATTTAAATGTTATTTGTGGAACTGCTATGGAAAACCTATGGATGTTGAGTTTTCTTAAACTGGACATCCTCTAAATATTGTAGTAATTGTGCCGATATTTTGTCATTGTTGTGTGCGACACTGCTGTAAACAATCTATGAATGTTTACAGCAGGCCGACGCTCCGTTCGCCGCTATCAGTCCGAGACTGCTATCTGTGCGAGACTGCAGCTGTAATTGGACTTTCCGTTTACCGGGCACAGGTTCGCCCAAATAAACAGTTAAATCCCAACACAAAGTCCCCTGTCTTCGGCCACATCTCGACCCCGTGGCAATATATATATATATATATATATATATATATATATATATATATATATATATATATATATATATATATATATATATCTTTTCAGCCTGACTACGTCCACTGCAGGACAAAGGCCTCTCCCATGTTCTGCCAATTAACCCGGTCCTGTGCTTGCTGCTGCCAATTTGTACCCACAAACTTCTTAATCTCTTCTGCCCACCTAACCTTCTGTCTCCCCTTTAGGGGGAGATATATACATATATCTCCCCCTGAGGGGTTAGCGGTATATTTTTATATATATATATATATATATATATATATATATATATATATATATATATATATCGCATTGTTCTACAATATATATATATATATATATATATATATATATATATATATATTAATTGTGCGACACATCAACCCAGCATTTGCATAGGCACCATCAATCATTGCAATCAAATTTTGTGTGTAAATGTGTGCGTCAACAATAGTATATTTCGAATTCGAGAACATGAGTGTTTTAGGTGATTATTACCGCTGTTGTTCATTTGTTTAAAATGCATTGTACCTGCAAGCGTTTCAAACTTTGCGCGCTAAATTTATACGTTCTTTTGTTTGTTCGTGGAGATAAAATTATTTTGCCTTCTTCGTTTTTATGTTATACATATTTCCGTTTACTTTTTATACTTCTGTTTACTTTTTATACGCATCGCTAAATCATTTAGTGCGCCATTGTACCTCTGCGAAGCTGTAACCACGATACTTGTTTGGGCATGCTTGCTCGCTGGTCGGGCGCCTCGCAGCTGGTCGTTTCTGCATCGATTTTTCTCGTTTTTTTGAGGTGTGCTTGCGCGCTGCGTTCGTGTTTTGTGTTCTGCCGGTGCTGCTTATTACGAAGGTGAACTCTACTCAAGCGAGGACGTGTGGATTCGCATTTTGGAACACTCGCCAGGTACGTACCACATTCCTGCTGTCGGCACTTTGTCAACACCGAGAGCGTGATAACGACGCCATGCTACGTTTTTCGTTACCAGTGGGTGATAAGTGAGGTTTTTTAACGTAGCGAACCTGTTTGTGTGTGTCATTTTATCAGGATGAAGGCGTTTTTGTAGGAAGTCAAGCGTGGGCGAGCTTTTTCTTTCGATTCAAGCATGCTTCGGTGTATGAAGCACATGGCGCGTGCGTGCGCAGGGGGAATTCGGCGGCGGATTTATGCGAGTTGTGACGGCGCCCGCCTCTGTCGGCAGTGGTGTTGGCAGGGAGCCCTGCTCGCGATGGACCAATATTTTGGTTAAATAATTGTTGGGCAAAGACGGCGTTTGTTAGCTGTAAGTGTTGATTACGACTATGGCGCATATGTTTGGATCTCTTAACTTGGGGATTTTTTTTTTTTTTGCATGCCTGTTCATATTGTGTGCTACAGGAGTCAAGGGGTTCACATGTTGTACGCCCAAGGCAGTTTGAAAACAGTTTCATATGTTGTACGTCCTTTTTTAAACTGCTATCAGAAATTGCTGTGGGTACCCGAACGTATGCCGGTGTATGCATCCACGCCGGCACGCATCTTTGAAATACCGTGTTACTCGAGTTCGCGTGCAGCATGCTGCCTCGTCTTAGGTATGGCTCGCAAGGCTTGCACGTATGTACGCTTAGGTGTTTATGCAGCCCGTTTAGTCATATCTGAGCTTACGTTATACACCCGCCACATAGGTTGCCTGATACGTTCGGAACCCATGAATTTCGAGCCATTCGTTAAACTTGAACCGTATTTCCGAACAAAATGTTCATGGCTTATTGGGGCCGAATAACTGTAGCTTAACTGTGCGAGTCCTAATTCGATCAGTTGTTCATGCGGTAGAGCATATTTTATTTTATCCAGCTTATTTTCGCTATGCTTAGATTTCATTATTTTGTGGTGGTTTATTGAATATTGTATGTGCCTCGCCCAAACTTTGTGTTCAAACTTTGCTAAGCACTTTTACTTGTACGAACAATAAGAATAGTTTAGACAACCACCTCCAATGGCATTTAAAAACACATTACAAGCTTATGCCCGTCTGGTCAGAAACACACATGAAAACATTGAAAAACCACACACTGGCCACGAATAAAAACACGGTCTTTGTCACTTGTGAATAGGGCTCCTGTGTGGTGGCCAGAACGTCATGCTTTCAATTGGGGTCAGCATGTTGTTTTAATTGCCTTCACATCAGATGACAAGCTTAAGTAAATTCCATAGGCATGCGCTACAGTTATAGAAGGCATCTGTGGTGTTTGGAGAAACGAATATATTATTTAACGCTCAAAACTTGCAATAATGTTATACATCATAGTATGCATACATAAGGCATGAACGTGTTACTGTGAAAACGGAAAATTGGTCTGTATGTTCATCTCACAATCATGAATATATACTTCATGTTTCCAAGCTGTTGGCATTGACGCAATTACACAACTTCAGAAATCACTCTCATCAAATGTTTATTGTGTATTGCTAAATCGTGACCAATGTCTTCCAGTATTCTTGTTACAGGAGATTGTTGCAGAAGCTTGCATGCTTTATTGGGATGGTATTTAGCTCAAGACGGGTGCGTTGTATTAGCATTTCCACATTTTTCTCATTATTCATTAGAAAGCCTTCAATGAGGGGTATGTTAGGGATGAGGGAGGGGCACTGCCTTTTTAGCCACCTGGAATCATTGAATTAACAGCCATAATTTAGCAGTTGACAATAGTAATTTAGTGAAACCAATTTTCTATGTTATCGGCATAATCGTCCTAGTGTAGGCAGCCGGAAGAAAGTTACATTAGTTGTGTTCAAACTAAAATTCGTAATATAATTGTATGTGTTACCTCCAATGGATACTTGATCAAAGCGCATACCGTCATGTACGCGCTGCCCATTGGCATGTATACGCACTATGCCAGAGCGCTATTCAAGTATATTTTGTGACACATCTGTTATGTGGAAAATGCATATTCTTTCGTAAGGTTGCAGCTATGTTCGCCAAAAACACTGAGGATGTTTTCGTTGTAACATGTCTGATTTTCGTACATCCTACTCTTTTAAAACACAACGTTCCAGATCATTCTAAATAGAGTTCCAAATTCTGCTTCGCTGACAGACACATCAGTAAATTGTTTTTTTTTGTTTCTCTGGCAGCCTATACATGTGTGATGTGTGGTGCGCGTTCAAAGTGCGCGCCTTCGAAAAGTGCGCGAAATTAAAGGATGACCGAGTGCACGTGCTGGGTCGCCTGAACAACGACGACGCCGAGGACCGGTACACGTGAGAGCGTGGAGCGCAAGCATCCAAGACCATAAAGAAAACAAGGGCCAATGGCTGATCACCACGGAGTTTTGAAAGGCCAATGAGAACGAGACAAGTGGGCCAGAGCTGAAGCAGGAGCCTGAGCAGACCAGAGGAAGGGGAGTTCGAAGAAGACGGGGCAAGCGGAAGGTCGTCACCGGACCGGGCGCTGAAGATGGGCCGTCGGGCGTAGGACCCGAGCCTGCAGGTCTTCAACCGGCCGGGGCCTCCTGCCGTCGTGTTCCCGCTCCAAAGGACCGTGGCCATCCGGTCCTGAACTCCTTTCCAGGGCCTGCGGACTTTGGTTCCGGCAGGCGAGCTACAGCCGTCGGGCTCCGGGCCCGAGCTGTGCGCCCAGCTGCTTGACTAGGTCGACCCTGGTTCTCTGACGCGTCACCACCAGCCTGCGTTCTCTCGTCACAGACGGGTCCACACTCCTAAAGCCAGAGCCACCACGTTCCGGCCTGGTGTCTCGACGTGTCGTCAGCAGCCAGCGTTCCTTCATCCCCGTCCTGCCCGCGTCCTGAAGCCGGAATCACCGCGTTCCGGTTTGCTCATCGTCGGCGGAATTCAGCGTGTGGGTGAGACCGAACAGATATCTTGCGCTACTCCCATCACTCAGCCCCTTTCGAACGTTTGGTTTAGTTACTGACTTTGAACGTTTTTGTTGGGTGTTTACAGATGTGTTTCGTCATGTCCAGTCAACTGTTTATTAAGTGTTTTGTTTTGTGAGGAATCTTTGCCTTTTTTTCTTTTCAATTAAACTTTTTGTGTGTTTCTTGGAAACCGAACGGCTTTGTCCTTATTAACAAAACTCTCTGAGGCTCAGCCCGGGAGAAAAACAAATCAGCAACAAGAACCCTGCATCACAAATTGGCGCCCAACGTGGGGCGAAGTCGTTTGTTTTTTTCCAGTAGATTTTTTGACGCGGTTAACACGATGACGAACACGTGGGAGTTAATTGAGTTGGCGGATAAAATGGGACTGACGGGAGCGGAGTTTAGAGTATGGTACGAGGAGCGGATGGAGAGGGAGCGTGAGCAACGGGCTGCAGAACGAAAGGCGGCGAAGGAAAAGCTTGAATTGGTGCTTAGAGCTAAGAAGGAGGAGCTAGAGCGCGTAACGCGTGAAAATAAAGTGTTGCTAGAGCGTCAGACACGCATACTGAAGCAGCAGCTCCAATTAGAGAGGGTGGACTTCGAGCGGCGACTCGAGCTTGCGATGGCGAAAAGGGGGCAGCTGGCGATGCAGAAGGTCGAGCAAGCGGTGAATGTTTGCTCCGATAGCAGCGTTTGCTGGAGGGAAGTCGATTCCTGCAAGGTTGGCCTCGAGCCTCGCGACAGCCTTACTTCGGAGCGAGAAGCTCAGATAGAGGAAGGCAGAGAGGTGGACAGCCAAGAAGGCAGGAGTCATGAGGAGTTTGTTGAAGCGACGGAAAGCTTCTCTGGCTGGGAACATATTACTTCCGTTAGCTGCTTGGGGACCTCTGAGAGGCCAAGCACCTATGAAGAAGAGCGCCTGGATATGGGCGACCTAGAAGCTGTGGAAAATGTTGTGGAGCAAAGCTTCGATAGCAGGGAACAAAGAAGTTCCATTCAGAATGAGGTGTGTATCAGAACGTCTCAAAGGCCGAGCACATTTCGGGAAGGGGTAGGGCTACCTCTCAATAGCTCCATGGAAGGAGCGCTAGAACGTCATTGGGAAGATGGCAGCGAATGCCATGAAGGCTCTGATATAGTGGCCACTGATTGTTTTGTACCGACAGAGGTAGCAGCAGGCACCACGTCAATGGTCCTAGACCATACGTATATCTCACTCAGAGAGAGAGGGGATTCTAGTTCACAGGATAGCGTAACTGCTATTTGTCCGAGAAAACACGATGGGAGTGCTGAAGCACTCTTCAAAATAAACAGTATCGAATCGGAGGTGGGCTCGATAGTAGGTATGGAGAATGCCAGACAGGGTCTTGAACCTGAGAACGTGATTGGTTTTGAACCTATAATTAAGTCCACTCAAGATGAGCTGTATAATGACCGAGCACAACGGCATCCCTTCTCAAGAATCCAGGAACCTCACACGCTTGTCGGAGCGTTTGGGCTTGCTGAGGGCACCCCGAGCTTGTGTTCATTAGATGGTGAATTAAAAGAAAGCATTTGTGTGAGAGATTGTGGCATTTGGACATTCGTGTCTCAGTGCGTTTCGTGTCGACGCCGACGGCTCGAGACCGCGCCCTGTTCCTCTGTGACCGGTAAGCGTTCATGTGGCCGGCGGGGGCGCAGACACGCGTTTCAGCGAAAGTGCATAAAAGCATGTTTGCCACAGTTACTTTCGAAACGTGCGAGAAGGGCAGTGCGTCTGGTTTGGGACGCGATAACCTGAGTGTAGGGTTAGAAAACCGGTAGCTCTTTCTGGACTTCGACTTTTAGATGCGGACACAAGTAGCTTTGTCCATAGTCGATTTTTGTAGTAAAAAGGTTTATTCCGGGTTTCAGAACTTTTAAATGCAATTGGGTGAATCTAAAGTTTAAGTGTGGACATTTGGACGATGTAGCGAACTGTAGCCCGGTGATGTGTTGAACTGCGTGGTGCAAATATGTGGTTTAATTGTGACGTAGTGCAGAACGCGCACTCATCGGCAGTTTTTTTTTTCTAAAAAAAAAAACTTGAATAAAAGGGGGGCGTATGTGATGTGTGGTGCGCGTTCAAAGTGCGCGCCTTCGAAAAGTGCGCGAAATTAAAGGATGACCGAGTGCACGTGCTGGGTCGCCTGAACAACGACGACGCCGAGGACCGGTACACGTGAGAGCGTGGAGCGCAAGCATCCAAGACCATAAAGAAAACAAGGGCCAATGGCTGATCACCACGGAGTTTTGAAAGGCCAATGAGAACGAGACAAGTGGGCCAGAGCTGAAGCAGGAGCCTGAGCAGACCAGAGGAAGGGGAGTTCGAAGAAGACGGGGCAAGCGGAAGGTCGTCACCGGACCGGGCGCTGAAGATGGGCCGTCGGGCGTAGGACCCGAGCCTGCAGGTCTTCAACCGGCCGGGGCCTCCTGCCGTCGTGTTCCCGCTCCAAAGGACCGTGGCCATCCGGTCCTGAACTCCTTTCCAGGGCCTGCGGACTTTGGTTCCGGCAGGCGAGCTACAGCCGTCGGGCTCCGGGCCCGAGCTGTGCGCCCAGCTGCTTGACTAGGTCGACCCTGGTTCTCTGACGCGTCACCACCAGCCTGCGTTCTCTCGTCACAGACGGGTCCACACTCCTAAAGCCAGAGCCACCACGTTCCGGCCTGGTGTCTCGACGTGTCGTCAGCAGCCAGCGTTCCTTCATCCCCGTCCTGCCCGCGTCCTGAAGCCGGAATCACCGCGTTCCGGTTTGCTCATCGTCGGCGGAATTCAGCGTGTGGGTGAGACCGAACAGATATCTTGCGCTACTCCCATCACTCAGCCCCTTTCGAACGTTTGGTTTAGTTACTGACTTTGAACGTTTTTGTTGGGTGTTTACAGATGTGTTTCGTCATGTCCAGTCAACTGTTTATTAAGTGTTTTGTTTTGTGAGGAATCTTTGCCTTTTTTTCTTTTCAATTAAACTTTTTGTGTGTTTCTTGGAAACCGAACGGCTTTGTCCTTATTAACAAAACTCTCTGAGGCTCAGCCCGGGAGAAAAACAAATCAGCAACAAGAACCCTGCATCACAACATGCTCGTCGTAGGAAGAGAGTGTGTGAGACGTCTGGAATAGCCTATCATCAAAGCTGGCTCATGGAAAATTTGACTGCTGGTGCACATCAGCGGCGCATGGCTTCTGTTTCTTCTGAAAATCGAGCTGCACAGAGCCAACTGGTAGCTGTATTCAAGGAGCACAAAGGTTCAGGGTGTTCAAAGTTAACCCTTTGTTTTTCATTAAAAGAGAAGTCAGCGCTGTAAGTTATGTATGTAGAAGCCACTTCTGCTGATAGCTATGTATCCAGGAGGATGCAATGTGAGACAATAATTATCACTGTCAGCGGTGCCATTACGTTCTATTAATCAACTTAGTAGTGACCGCAGCAGGAGATCATGTATGTGTTAAATATTTGAGCCAGTCACATTTCTACATATTATCACTTGTAAGAATTCTAGCATGCCTGTGCTCAGATATCCTGCTGGAAATTTAGTTGCGGTTTGCACTATTATGTGTGCAGGACAGTGAGAACTAGCACAGACTCTCTGATTTCATGCATTTAATCTGACCGTGGGTGGAAGGCATGGGCAAACATTAAAAAGGTTACTCTTGCTATTCGCTGGCGATAGCAAGAACCGACTGCACGTTTTGCTATGGAGTGATATTTTGCTGAACCTCACTGCCTTGCATGCGTAATCATCAAAAGCAAAATTAAACTTTCAAACGGGATATCTAGGAGCATAAACATAATCAAAAAAGTTTTCCAAGTGGGACTGTGTAGAAACACGACTGCCTCCAACTTTTTAATGCAAACATACCTGCTTATTTGCGTTACTAAAATTTCAATATTTTTGGTTGATTGGGCAGATGACAGCATTATTTTCTTACTTTGTGTTCCCCTGGACAGAATCTGCCGAGGTGTTTTTTGTGTTCTTAAGGCTAAAATTCAATGTAACTAGGCAGCACATTTATGAATGTGTCAGTGCTACTTACTGAGCCCTTTATTGGATATTTTGTTGTTTCCAAAGTCTACTGAGTGAGTTGCCCGCCAGACTCGCATGTCATGTTAATTGACGCCTTATGTGCAATTGGCCATTTCAAAACACTTTTTGTGTTGTGATAAAAAGTAGCACATTAATAATGTTATCCTCAGTGTAACCTTCACTGAATATTCTATTTTATTATATTTTTGTTACCTTAGTTATTTCATTGTCTTTGGGAAGTTCAATTCATAAGTGCAATCAAGTGTTTTTCTACTGTCGTCCTTCATCATACCTAACTTTGCCAATACCAAACCATGTGGGATATTTTACAGTGATGCATACTCATGTTTAACATTGTTAATGATAACTAATAGAAGGCATACTAGAATATTGTAACGTGAGTCCTTGGAGGGGGGGGGGGTTGAATGGTGAAATTTTTCAACTACATAGTAATATCTGCTTGCTTTTTTTCATGTCAAGTGTAATGAGAACAATATTTACTGATGTTAACGTGTTAAAACCACGATATAATTATCAGGGACACTGGAGTGGAGGGTTTCAGATATTTTGACCACCTGGGGTTCTTTAAAGTGCATCCACGGCTAAGCAGACAGGCGTCAAGCATTTCCTCCTTAATCGAAGTTGCAGCCACCACAGCCATGGTTTGATTTTGCGGCTTTCAGTACAGCAGTCAAGGGTTACTTTGAGGGTATATTAGTTGTGGGCTGTGGTCTTGCTTCCATGATGCATCTTAAGTACAACAGTTTAGTGCCAACCAGTCATCTCTACTAGTGCACTGGTGTTGTGTTTTTGCATTCATAATTTATTGCAATATTTAAGTATTTTATCAAGATGCAGTTCTGAGCAGCTATGCGTTGTGTGTGATGGTGTTTATTACATTCCTAATTTCTTGCAAGAGGTAATAATTGTTGCATGTATTCGGAGTTAGATATGAAGTTGCAAATTTTCCTTCTTTTATACTCTGTAAAAGTGTAAAGCCCAACAAGTCACTCTGATATAATTTGCATATTGTACATCAGATGGCTAATTTGTGCACGCAGAGCTTATATAAACAGCCCATAGTGTTTCGAATGCCTTGAAAACTGCCTTAGGAACAGAAAAAACTGTTGTGAAGAGTGGGTTACTCTGGGTGAACAGTGAAAGTTCCTCAGATAGGCTGGCTGACGTTTCGATAGGAGGACTTATGTTCATCAAAAGTGCCTCGCCTTCTCATCCTTGGCATATTAGTTTTAAGAGGGTCAGTAGAGACGTCATCTCCTGGTGGTAGTGCGTGTCCATGTTGGCAATTGCTGTCGGAAAAAAAGTAGAAAGCAAACAAGTGCAGTCCTCACTTCATTTTAAGCTGGCTGGTAGCAATTCACAATGTTCTCGGAGGGTGAGAAAAAAAGGGAAGCAAAAAAGAGGAAACACGCAAAGTAGGAGGGGTGTGCTGCCAAGGGGTGGCCGCTACAGACACGGAAAAAGCAAAGAGCTCGAAAGTTCGAAGCCAGCAGATGGTCCCAGCGTTTGGCCACCACAAAGGGTTGCCGACGACAAAGGCCTATGCTGTTCTCGAACACCTGTGAATAGGACTCTTAAGAAAGCAGTTACAAAAAAGCGCGAGAGAGGAGCAGGCGGCTACTTTTAAATGCCAAGATGTCAAAGGTAAGCGACACCAGATGTGTTTGGAAGAGAATGTGTTTAATTGGGAAAGTCATTGGTTAAAATATGCTTTCGCTATCCCCGTAGGTGGCCCGCTCAACAGAATTGCCTCAAGAATTTGGCGGCATGTTGGCCGAGAAATAGCGAATCCCAGAACGCAAAGGAAATAAGCATCAACGAGAGAAACACAAAAAGAAAGGAAAAATAAAAAAGGCGGATTGGAGGTAGGTGACACACTAGCGTCAACAGACGAGGGAAAGGAAAAAAAGAGACGCAGAGAAATTTGTGGCTTGGCAGTGACTTAACGGTGCACAGTAGGAGTGTTTTTTGAAGCGACAAAAGAGGAAAGGAAGCTGTGGTTGAAAGGTTCTGGAAAATGAAAACTTCGTAGTTGTGTGTCACATGTATATCTATATTCATTATTTAAAAAAATTTTGAGAGAACATCCATAGTACAACCTGTAGTCTAGGGGCGATTCCATGTAATACCGGTTATGTCTATTTGAAGGTTGAACATTTCTCGTTTCTAAATGCTGTCGTAATTATGCTATGGCTTTCAGCGATTCCAAATTGCGACGTGCTACATTGATTCGTGGTTGGTGTAGGTGCTTACATTTGTGTATCAAATATCATTCCATGTATTTCCTCTCTCATTGTGAGCAGAAATTTGTAGAACATAAAGCTTTGCTTGGCCGAAATCGTGGCCCTGTTGGTTGAAGTGACTGGCTACTGCTTTTGGTAAATTGTGTTTTGTGTCTGCACAGTGGCCGTTCAGTCTTACGTGAATTGGCTGCCCAGTTTCGCCTATATATTGTTGTCTGCAGGTGGCACACTTAAGACAGTATATTAGGTTGTTTGAAGTGCAGATGAAGATCGATGGTACCTGGTGAATGTAGTCAGATTCTGTACTTTTTAAGTTGTTAGCCAGCTATATAGTTTTACAGGTGGAGCATCTGGGCCGGCCACAGGGACCAGACGTCCTAGTGTTTGCTTTAAGTTTTGCGGGAATTTGCAATGCGTAGCACGTGACATTTGCAACGCTAACTTAGACATGCTTGTTCACGCAAACTTAGACTAGGACGTCTGATCCCTGTGGCCGGCCCAGGTGTTCACCCTGCAAATATATACAGCCGGCTACCAACATAAAAAGCACAGCATCTGACTACATTCACAAGGTCACATAGAGCTTCACCTGCACTTTTAAACAACCTAATATACATTTCTGAGTGTGCCAGCTGTATAAAACAATATATTGGCGAAACTGGGCCGCCAATTCACGTAAGACTGAACAGCCACCGTGCAGACACAAAGCACAATTTACCTAAAGTAGTAGCCAGTCACTTCCACCAACAGGACCACAATTTCAAAAAAGCAAAGCTTTACGTTCTACAAGATAATTTCCGGTCACCACGAGAGAAGAAATACACGAAATTATACTTTATACACAAATTTATGTCCCTACACCCATCAGGAATCAATGTTGCACGTGGTAATTTGGAATCGCTGAAAGCCATTGCATAATTGCGGCCGTACTTAGCTACTAGAAACGTTCAACCTTCAGATAGACATAACTGGTATTACATGGCATCACTCCTAACCTACATATTGTACTAATAATATTCACTCTAAATTTTTAAAATTTTAATTATAGATATTCATGTGTCTATAGACATACTACGAAGTTTTTATTTTCTAGAATCTTTCAACCTCAGCTTTCTTTCCTCTTTTATCGCTTCAATAAATATTCCTACCGTGCATCGTGAAAGTCATTGCCAACCCACAAAGTTCTCTTCGTCTACTTTTTTCCCTCGTCTGTTAACGCTAGCAAGCTACCTACCACCAATCCGCCTTTTTCTTCTTTTTTTTCTTCTGTGTTTCTCTCGTCGTTGCTTCTTTCCTTTGCATTCTGAACTTGCCTATTTCTTTGCCAACATGCCGCCAAACTCTTCAGGCAATTCCGTTGAGCGGGACACCTACGCGGATAGTGAAAGCATATTGCCGCGCTCGAAACAAAGAACGAAGACGATGTGCGCGCCAACAGCTCGTGAAAAGGGGGACTGAAGAAGACGACGTGCTTTTGTTTCGCTCGCCTGCTCTTGGCTCCTGCATAAAAACACACGCCGTCGGTTCTCT
Organism: Rhipicephalus microplus; assembly: GCF_013339725.1. Taxonomy (NCBI): domain Eukaryota; kingdom Metazoa; phylum Arthropoda; class Arachnida; order Ixodida; family Ixodidae; genus Rhipicephalus; species Rhipicephalus microplus. The sequence continues at coordinate 196,385,794 of NC_051165.1, forward strand.
GACTCAACGTCTCGGTGCACTGCTTACGTTGAACCGCGATACTGGTGGAGGTGTTGGGTTGCAAGCCTGCCGATGCTCAACACTCTATCTGGGAGCCGTTAATCAATTCCCGACATGCAGCCACCTGTTACGACATCAGTGCACCGCTTCAGTCGGCGGTTGCTAGGCCTATCTCCTGAGCTGACCTCCTTCGACGAACATTCTACCAGGTATTACGTACCTCTACCAATGGCCTCCGCTAGCCAGCCACAGTTGGTCCAAGGGATACAAGGCAGCCTCGTTTCCGATCCAGCCCAGGTAACACTTCTTCAGCCGCTTGTGCCTGATCGCTTCAGTGGTGCCCCACATGAAGATTTTGAAGATTGGCTTGAGCATTACGAACGCGTTGCCGACTTCAACCAGTGGAATGCTCAACAGAAGCTCGCCCACACGTACTTCACTTTCGATGACGGCGCTCACACGTGGCTTGAGAATCGAGAAGGCCGTATATCCACATGGTATGAGTTTCGTCAGCAGCTGATTGACACCTTTGCTAGCGTCGAACGTCGAGAGAGGGCTCAGCAGTTTCTCAAGTTAAGGCTTCAAAAACCTAACGAAACTGTGGCAATGTTTGCTGAAGACGTGTCGCGCCTCTGTCGTCAGGCTGATCCCAACATGTCTGAGGAGAAGAAGTTGCGCTACCTTATGCGCGGCGTGAAAGAACAACTGTTCGCTGGACTTGTGCGCAATGTGCCAACTACCGTGGCCAATTTTATAAGAGAAGCCACTGCCATTGAGCGTGCTCTGCACCAAAAATTGAGGCAATATGATCACTCGTCCACTACCACTCCAATCAATGCCACTTCAGTGACTCTGGACAATCAGGGCTCCCTACGTGACCTGATCAGAGATATTGTCCGAGAAGAAATTCAGAAGCTTTGAACCCCTCGAGTGGATACACCAGTGACCGCCGTTGCCGCAGTCGTTCGTGGTGAACTTAGGCACGCTTTTTCAGCAGCTGATCTCGGTCGCGATCAGCGTCAACTGAGTTACGCCGACGCTGTCCGCCGTCCACCACCCGTCCCGCCTATTACATCATACTACCAGCCGCCTACAGCCGCACCTTCGTCGCAACCATTGCAGGAGGCTTTCAGACGTCGGCCCATGTCTCCGATGTCTCCATGCCACCGGCCACCACTTGCCGCGCCTTACTCACCACCACGAGAAGACATAAGACACCCACAATTTCGCAGAACGGACGCTTGGCGCACCGTCGATCGGCGCCCACTCTGCTTCAACTGTGGTGGTGCCGGCCATATCGCTCGCTATTGTTGGTACCACGACACATCGCTTCGCCCGTCTCGGCCAGGGTACGAGGGTCACCGTGCCAACGACGACTACATTGTTCGCCATGACGACGCTGGTTTTCGAGGACCTTCAACAACGTGGTCTCCCTATCACGAGTCGCCTCCTAATCACCAGCCCAATTCCGCCCACAGGTCACGCTCTCCATCCCCTGCTCAGACATCGTCACCGAATCGACGTACTTTTGCTGACCTTCGGGGAACAAGGTCGCCCAGCCCTTACCGGGAAAACTAAAGGCAGCGACCTCTCGGGGTAAGTTCGCAGCCCGACCACAAGACGATAAAAAGTCCCCAGTACTGCCGCTACAGAGCGACTCGACGCCGACGAATATTAACATCGACGAAATGGTGAGCGCCGACCTGAATGTAATTATTAATGGAGAGCAAATGACGGCCTTGGTCGATACGGGTGCTGATTTTTACATAATAAGTCACAAGCTGGCTGATCATCTTAGAAAAGTAAAAACGCCATGGACAGGACCACATATAAGAACAGCGGGTGGTCAATTGCTGCTCCCTACTGAAAGAAGCACAGCAAAAATCAGCGTAGGAGATTCATCTTTCTTCGCGACTTTCATTGTTCTCCCAGAGTGCTGCAAAGATTTATTTATAGGAATGGACTTTCTCAGGGAGCATGGCGCAATAATCAACATCCCGGACCTCGTGGTTTTATTTTACGAGAGTGCTCGTCTGACTGATCCTACATCACCAGAGCACAAATCCTTTCGTCTCAAAGACCACAATATAGTCGTGCCGCCTCGATCATGTATCCTCGTTTCAGTAGCATGTGACTGTGATGCGGGTTCTTGTTGCTGATTTGTTTTTCTCCCGGGCTGAGCCTCAGAGAGTTTTTCTAATAAGGACAAAGCCGTTCGGTTTCCAAGAAACACACAAAAAGTTTAATTGAAAAGTAAAAAGGCAAAGATTCCTCACAAAACAAAACACTTAATAAACAGTTGACTGGACATGACGAAACACATCTGTAAACACCCAACAAGAACGTTCAAAGTCAGTAACTAAACCTAACGTTCGAAAGGGGCTGAGTGATGGGAGTAGCGCAAGAGTATCGGTGCAGTCTCACCCACAAGTTGGTTTTCGGCGGTGATGAGAAACCGGAACGCCGTGACTCCTGCGTCAATGCGTGGGCTGGACGAGGACGAGGGAACGCTGGCTGCTGGCGACACGTCGAAAAGCCCTACCAAATCGTGATGGTTTCGGCTTGAGGAGCGTGGACACGTCGGAGACGGGAGAACGCAGGCTGGTGGCGACGCGTCCGGGAACTAGGGTCGACCTAGTCAAGCAGCTGGGCGCACAGCTCGGGCCAGGAGCCCGACGGCTGTAGCTCGCCTGCCGGAACCGAAGTCCGCAGGCTCTGGAAAGGAGTTCAGGACCGGATGGCCACGGTCCTTTGGAGCGGGAACCCGACAGCAGGAGGCCCCGGCCGGTGGAAGTCCTGTAGGCTCGGGTCCGGAACCCAACGGCCCATCTTCAGCGCCCGGTCCGGTGACGACCTTCCGCTTGCACTGCCTGCCTCGAATTCCCCTTGCTCTGGTCTCCCCAGGCTCCTGCTTCAGCTCTGGCCCACTTGTCTCGTTCTCATTGGAGATACTACTGTTTCGTGGTGTCAAGCCATTGGGCCTTGAAATCTCCGTGTTCGCTGCCCATTGGATGTTTTACCTTTTGTTTACTTCACGTCCTGCCACGCATCCTCGTGCTTGACGCTCTTTAACGTCGTCATTCTTGTTTAAGCAGCACCGCACGTGCACTCTGGTATTTCTCCTTTTGTTCTTTTTTTTTTCCGTGACGCGCACTTTTCGAAGGCGCGCACTTTGAACGCGCACCACACATCACATACGCCCCCCTTTTATTCAAGTTTTTTTTTTTTTAGAAAAAAAAAACTGCCGATGAGTGCGCGTTCTGCACTACGTCACAATTAAACCACATATTTGCACCACGCAGTTCAACACATCACCGGGCTACAGTTCGCTACATCGTCCAAATGTCCACACTTAAACTTCAGATTCACCCAATTGCATTTAAAAGTTCTGAAACCCGGAATAAACCTTTTTACTACAAAATCGACTATGGACAAAGCTACTTGTGTCCGCATCTAAAAGTCGAAGTCCAGAAAGAGCTACCGGTTTTCTAACCCTACACTCAGGTTATCGCGTCCCAAACCAGACGCACTGCCCTTCTCGCACGTTTCGAAAGTAACTGTGGCAAACATGCTTTTATGCACTTTCGCTGAAACGCGTGTCTGCGCCCCCGCCGGCCACATGAACGCTTACCGGTCACAGAGGAACAGGGCGCGGTCTCGAGCCGTCGGCGTCGACACGAAACGCACTGAGACACGAATGTCCAAATGCCACAATCTCTCACACAAATGCTTTCTTTTAGTTCACCATCTAATGAACACAAGCTCGGGGTGCCCTCAGCAAGCCCAAACGCTCCGACAAGCGTGTGAGGTTCCTGGATTCTTGAGAAGGGATGCCGTTGTGCTCGGTCATTATACAGCTCATCTTGAGTGGACTTAATTATAGGTTCAAAACCAATCACGTTCTCAGGTTCAAGACCCTGTCTGGCATTCTCCATACCTACTATCGAGCCCACCTCCGATTCGATACTGTTTATTTTGAAGAGTGCTTCAGCACTCCCATCGTGTTTTCTCGGACAAATAGCAGTTACGCTATCCTGTGAACTAGAATCCCCTCTCTCTCTGAGTGAGATATACGTATGGTCTAGGACCATTGACGTGGTGCCTGCTGCTACCTCTGTCGGTACAAAACAATCAGTGGCCACTATATCAGAGCCTTCATGGCATTCGCTGCCATCTTCCCAATGACGTTCTAGCGCTCCTTCCATGGAGCTATTGAGAGGTAGCCCTACCCCTTCCCGAAATGTGCTCGGCCTTTGAGACGTTCTGATACACACCTCATTCTGAATGGAACTTCTTTGTTCCCTGCTATCGAAGCTTTGCTCCACCACATTTTCCACAGCTTCTAGGTCGCCCATATCCAGGCGCTCTTCTTCATAGGTGCTTGGCCTCTCAGAGGTCCCCAAGCAGCTAACGGAAGTAATATGTTCCCAGCCAGAGAAGCTTTCCGTCGCTTCAACAAACTCCTCATGACTCCTGCCTTCTTGGCTGTCCACCTCTCTGCCTTCCTCTATCTGAGCTTCTCGCTCCGAAGTAAGGCTGTCGCGAGGTTCGAGGCCAACCTTGCAGGAATCGACTTCCCTCCAGCAAACGCTGCTATCGGAGCAAACATTCACCGCTTGCTCGACCTTCTGCATCGCCAGCTGCCCCCTTTTCGCCATCGCAAGCTCGAGTCGCCGCTCGAAGTCCACCCTCTCTAATTGGAGCTGCTGCTTCAGTATGCGTGTCTGACGCTCTAGCAACACTTTATTTTCACGCGTTACGCGCTCTAGCTCCTCCTTCTTAGCTCTAAGCACCAATTCAAGCTTTTCCTTCGCCGCCTTTCGTTCTGCAGCCCGTTGCTCACGCTCCCTCTCCATCCGCTCCTCGTACCATACTCTAAACTCCGCTCCCGTCAGTCCCATTTTATCCGCCAACTCAATTAACTCCCACGTGTTCGTCATCGTGTTAACCGCGTCAAAAAATCTACTGGAAAAACAAACGACTTTGTCCTGTCGCGGACGCCAATTTGTGATGCAGGGTTCTTGTTGCTGATTTGTTTTTCTCCCGGGCTGAGCCTCAGAGAGTTTTTCTAATAAGGACAAAGCCGTTCGGTTTCCAAGAAACACACAAAAAGTTTAATTGAAAAGTAAAAAGGCAAAGATTCCTCACAAAACAAAACACTTAATAAACAGTTGACTGGACATGACGAAACACATCTGTAAACACCCAACAAGAACGTTCAAAGTCAGTAACTAAACCTAACGTTCGAAAGGGGCTGAGTGATGGGAGTAGCGCAAGAGTATCGGTGCAGTCTCACCCACAAGTTGGTTTTCGGCGGTGATGAGAAACCGGAACGCCGTGACTCCTGCGTCAATGCGTGGGCTGGACGAGGACGAGGGAACGCTGGCTGCTGGCTACACGTCGAAAAGCCCTACCAAATCGTGATGGTTTCGGCTTGAGGAGCGTGGACACGTCGGAGACGGGAGAACGCAGGCTGGTGGCGACGCGTCCGGGAACTAGGGTCGACCTAGTCAAGCAGCTGGGCGCACAGCTCGGGCCCGGAGCCCGACGGCTGTAGCTCGCCTGCCGGAACCGAAGTCCGCAGGCTCTGGAAAGGAGTTCAGGACCGGATGGCCACGGTCCTTTGGAGCGGGAACCCGACAGCAGGAGGCCCCGGCCGGTGGAAGTCCTGTAGGCTCGGGTCCGGAACCCAACGGCCCATCTTCAGCGCCCGGTCCGGTGACGACCTTCCGCTTGCACTGCCTGCCTCGAATTCCCCTTGCTCTGGTCTCCCCAGGCTCCTGCTTCAGCTCTGGCCCACTTGTCTCGTTCTCATTGGAGATACTACTGTTTCGTGGTGTCAAGCCATTGGGCCTTGAAATCTCCGTGTTCGCTGCCCATTGGATGTTTTACCTTTTGTTTACTTCACGTCCTGCCACGCATCCTCGTGCTTGACGCTCTTTAACGTCGTCATTCTTGTTTAAGCAGCACCGCACGTGCACTCTGGTATTTCTCCTTTTGTTCTTTTTTTTTTTCCGTGACGCGCACTTTTCGAAGGCGCGCACTTTGAACGCGCACCACACATCACAGTGACATACCGTTCGACGGAGAAGGAGTCGCCGACCAACTAACCTCGCTGCTTCTCACACACGGGATTTCCGTAGCACGAGGAATAGTCAATGTCACCGATGGCCGAACAAACTTGCTGTTGACCAATTTCACCTCCGAGCAACGGCAGCTTCCAAAAGGCACAATGTTGGCCATTTTGACGAGATCGCAGATGTTTCTGACTGCTTTTCAGCACTCGAAGCAACACCTGCACAAGACCCACGTGACCTAGCACCTACCCTGGACGTCAGCCCGACTTTAACTCAGCAACAGGAACGCCTGCTTGTGCTGCTAGACGAGTTCCACGACTGTTTTGCGTCGACCTCGAAAGTTGGTCGGACGTCCTTGAACAAGCACCAAATCATCACAGAGGACACGGCTAGACCAATCCATTGAAATTCGTACCGTGTGGCATCAAAAGAACGAGAAGCTATAGAACAGCAGGTAACAAAAATGCTTGAAGACGACGTCATTCAACCGTCGAAAAGCCCCTGGGCATCACCTGTTCTAGTGAAGAAAAAGGACGGCAGCCTGCGTTTCTGTGTGGACTATCGAAAGCTAAATCAGGTTACAAAAAAAGACGTGTACCCGCTTCCCCGCATAGATGATTCGATTGACAGGTTTCGAAACGCACGCTACTTCTCTTCCATGGACTTAAAGAGCGGATATTGGCAAATTGAAGTAGACCCCAGGGATCGTGAAAAAACCGCTTTCGTGACGCCAGACGGACAGTATGAATTTTAAGTTTTACCATTTGGCTTGTGCTCCGCGCCTGCTACTTTCCAGCGTCTCATGGATACCGTTCTCTCTGGGCTTAAATGGAGAACCTGCCTAGTGTACCTCGACGTCATTGTGTTTTCTACAACGTGTGACGAACACCTTGAATGATCGCAAATGGTCTTGCAGGCTATACGGGCCGCAGGCCTGACGCTCAAGCCGTAGAAATGTCACTTCTGCTTTGAGGAACTGCAGTTTCTCGGCCATGTCGTCAGTTACGCAGGAGTTCGTCCAGACCCCGAAAAAGTTGCCGCCGTCGCACAGTTTCCAACACCATCAGATAAAAAGGCAGTGAGGCGTTTTCTGGGTCTGTGTGCGTATTATCGGTGGTTTATTCCAGATTTTGCGTGCATTGCGCCATCTTTAACTCGTCTCACGAGAGATGACGTTGCATTTGTTTGGGGCGACGAACAGGAAGATGCTTTCAATGACTTGCGGCAACGTCTACATACGACCCCCGTGCTTGCCCATTTTGATGACACAGTCCCTACAGTGCTCCATACTGACGCCAGCAATGTTGGCCTCGGAGCTGTGCTTGTTCAGCGCCAGGACGACGACGAAAGAGTGATCGCTTACGCAAGCAGACCTCTGTCACGCACAGAAGCAAATTACTCGACCACTGAAAAGGAATGCCTCACCGTGGTGTGGGCAGTTATGAAATTTCGCCCATACCTGTACGGCCGCCCATTCAAGGTAATCAGTGACCACCATTCGTTGTGTTGGTTAACAAGTCTGAAAGATCCTTCCGGGCGATTGGAACGCTGGAGGCTTAGACTACAGGAGTTTGATATAACGATGGTGTATAAGCCGGTAAAACGACACATGGACGCCGACTGCCTACTCGATCACCAATAGAGTCGGCTGCTGCTTTTGATGAAGAGACAGCGTTCCTCGCAATCCTCGACACGTCAACCATCGCAGATCACCAGCATGACAATCCTGAGCTACTTGGCTTGATTATTTATTTAGAAGGACGAAGCCAAAATGCACCCAAAGCATTTACAAGAGGACTATCGTCGTTATGTCTGCGAAACAATGTCCTTTACAAAATGAACTTCTCGTCAGACGGGTCCACCTACCTGCTTGTCGTCCCTACCACTCTTCGTTCTGAGGTGTTGCAAGCGTGCCACAACGAGGCAACATCTGGACATTTAGGCTACACGCGCACACTGAGCAGAGTTCGAGGAAGATATTACTGGCCTAGACTCACCACTGCCGTGAAGCATCATGTTGGGACCTGCCTCGATTGCCAGCGGCGCAAGTCACCTCCAACGAAACCAGCCGGTTTGCTACACCCTGTCCAGATCCCGACAACGCCATTTGACCAGATCGGAATGGACCTTTTGGGCCCACTTCCCACCTCTAGTGTTGGTAACCGCTGGGTTATAGTGGCGAGCGACTACCTTACATGCTACGCCGAGACAAAAGCCATCCAGAGAGGCACAGCAGAGGAGGTAGCCCGGTTCTTTATAGAGAACATTGTGCTGAGACACGGTGCGCCATCGATCGTTATAACAGATCGCGGAACCGCATTCACGGCCCCTCTTTTAGATCATGCGTTGGTGCTCAGCGGTACTATTCATCGCAAGACGACAGCTTACCATCCACAAACCAACGGGTTGACCGAGCGACTTAACAAAACTCTGGAAGACATGCTTTCAATGTATGTGGGCATCAAACACAAAAACTGGGACGAGATTCTCCCTTACATAACGTTCGCATACAATACTGCGAAACAAGAAACCACACGGATGACCCCATTCAGCCTTGTTCACGGACGAGAAGTAAGAACGATGTTAGACGCGATGCTCCCACACGAATGCGATGACAACGAAACGAGTGCTGACGCGTTTACTCAACGCGCAGAGGAAGCCAGGCAGCTCGCACGTCTGCGAATATACCAACAGCAAGAGTACGACGCAGGCCGCTATAACCAACGTCATACACCTGTAATGTACGACACCGGGGACAGGGTATGGGTGTGGAGGCCTGTACGAAGACGGGGACTATCCGAAAAAATTGCTCAGAAGGTACTTCGTACCTTATCGAGTGCTGCGACGACTAAGTGACGTTACCTATGAAGTCGTCTCGGATAGCCCAAACTGTTCAAGGCGTCGCCAGCACCGACCTGAGCTTGTGCACGTAGTGCGCATTAAGCCATACGTCAGCGAGTGACTCTGCGAGGCACCGTCGCTTATACAAAGTGACTTCATGCGCGAATTACTGTCTCAGCTATAGCATCGGGGTGAGGCTCTTTTAAGGGGAGGCAAATGCCGCACCCGAAACAAAGAACGAAGACGATGTGCGCGCCAACAGCTCGTGAAAATGGGGACTGAAGAAGACGACGTGCTTTTGTTTTGCTCGCCTGCTCTTGGCTCCTGCATAAAAACACACGCCGTCGGTTCTCGGACTCAACGACTCGGTGCAATGCACGTTAAACCGTGACAATACTTTAACCAATGACCTTCCCCAATAAACAAGTGGTCTTCCGAACACATCTGGTGTCGCTTACCTTTGACATCTTGGCATTTAAATGTAGCCGCCTGCTTCTCTCTCGCGCCTTTTTGTAACTGTTTTCTTATGAGTCCCATTCATAGATGTTCGAGAACAGCGTACGCCGTTATCATCGGCAACCCTTTGTGATGGCCAAACGCGGGGACCGTCTGCTGGCTTCGAACTTTCAAGCTATTTGATTTTCTCGTGTCTGTAGTGGCCAGCCGTTGGCAGCACACTGCTTCTACTTTGGGTGTTTCCTTCTTTTTCTTTCTTTTTTTTTCTCCACCCTCTGAGAACATTCTGAATCACTACCAACCAACTTGAAATGAAGCAAGCACTGCACTCCTCTGCTTTATAGTTTTTTTTCAGGCTACGATTGCCAACAGGGACACATGCCACCACCAGGAGATGACGTCTTTACTAATAACCCCCTTGAAACTAATATGCCAAGGATGGGAAGGCTAGGCACCTTTGACGAAGATAGGTTCTCCTATCGAAACGTTGGTCAGCCTATCTGAGGCATTTCCACCTGTCGGCTCTCCTTTTGATTTTGTTCCGAAGAGTGCGTTTTTTGAGAAATGGATGCAGTCTCTATTACCTAGAAAGATGCTGACAAATAAAACTTGAAATTTTAATATGTGGTGAAGCTTCATGGGGTGAGGGCTGATCTGTCAATCATCTTTCTTCAGCCACTGACCTTACCTGTTCGAATATTGGCGGTAAAATGGTCTGACTGTGGTATAAATGAAAATAAAATGTATTAAATATAATAAATGTGTTCGCTTTCAGTTGAGAGAAAACCTGTGTTGTGGTACATGTTCTTGACATTTATCTTACGCCAATATATGTCTACTTATTAGGAGGTGGGAAAAGATATTTATCAATAAGTGGAAACGATGTCTACCAAAGCAGCTCTGTTATTTTCGTACAATCAGAAGGTTCGAATTGAACTAGGTGAGGCTGAACTCGCATGGTTTCGCGATACCAAGTGTAACTGCAAGTTAAGTTGCTAAAATATGTTTATGTCTGCATCCGGCATGAGACGTGTGCACTGTTACGGGTAATAATGTTCTCTATATAATGTGTTTATATGTCTACACAAACGTATGCATACTAGGTGCCCTTGCTGTATCGACTCACTGAGCCACCAATATATATACCCGAAATGCTTATGCTATTTAACACTAAATATTTGTATTTAATTGTATAACCATAAAAGGCAGTCTAAATTTCTATAGTCGGCTTTACAAAGAAGGCTCTGAGTAATATCATTGCATTTCAGTAGGCTTGCTTATACACACACACACACACACACACACACACATATATATATATATATATATAAATATATATATATATATATATATATATATATATATATATATATATAGACAATATTGCCAAGGATAGTATAGGGGAACTTAGACCGAATTGTAATGTAAATGTGAAGAAAGAAATGTGGGTGAAAAGATACCGAACCTGCGACCTTCAAATAACTCGTTACTCAGAGGTCGCACACCCTTTTAACACCCTCTTAGAAGGGTGTTGAAGTATAAGAACACCCTAAAATTTTACTGAACACCCTTCGTGTAGGGTGCTCAGCAAACACCCTTTCAGTAGCGTGTATCTGAAAACACCCATAGGGTGTCCGCCCTGGCGGCAAGCCAGTTTACACCCTTAAGGGTTTAAAAAATTTACTGTATACACTAATGGCGCAGAGAAAACGGCCGTCGAGATCGTGATCACCTGACGCTGTCGTAAGAAGAGCTCGGGAAAGGCAATCCGCGTCAGCATGCTTCCGGCTAGACTTCTACACGACTGTCAAATCGAACCCCTGAAGGCGTAAGCTCCACCTGGCCTGGCGTCCAAAAGGGTCTTTAAGGTTCGCTAACCAGCAAGAATGCATTATGATCGGTAAGAACTCTGAACGGGCGACCATACAGGTATGGTCTGAATTTAGCTATTGCCCAGACAACAGCTATCCGTGGTTGTGTAATTCGCTTTCGCAGATGATAAAATCCAGCTCGCATAAGCAATAGGGCGTTCGACGACACCTTGCCACTGGACGAGGACTGCGCCAAGGTCGATGTTACTGGCGTCTATGTGTAGTTCAGTGTCAGCATCTTCGTCGTAGTGTCCGAGTAAGGGATCAGCCTTGAGACGCTGCTGGAGCTCGGAAAAAGCGCGTCTTTGCTCAGGGCCCCACACGAAGAGAACATCTTCTTTTGTCAGACGAGTGAGGGGTTCGGCAATGTTTGCGAAATTTTGCACAAAACGTCTGTAGTATGCGCAGAGGCCTAAAAACTGACGCACATCACGTTTGTTGGCAGGTGGTGGAAAATCTGCGACAGCCAATGTTTTGTCTGGGTTTGGCTGAATACAATCGTGGCTAACAAGGTGGCCGAGGAACTTTAATTTGTTGCAACCGAAATGACATTTTTCTGGTTTCAGTTATAGTTCTGCCTTGCGAATGGCAACAAATACAAACCTAAGTCGTTGCAAGTGCTGCTTAAACGTTTGGGAGAAGACAACGATGTCGTCTAAGTAAACAAGGCATGCTTCCCACTTGAGACCGGACAGCACTGTATCCATCATCCTCTGGAATGTCGCAGCAGCAGATCACAGACCGAAGGGCAGCATCATGAATTCGTACAGACCATCAAGCGTTATGAATGCTGTTTTCTCTTGGTCGCGTTCATCAACTTCGATCTGCCAGTAGCCACTGCATAAATCGATAGAGGAGAAGTATCGGGTGCGTCGGAGGTGGTCTAGTGAGCCGTCAATGCGCTGAAGAGGATAAACGTCTTTCTTTGTCACTTTGTTGAGTTTGCGGTGATCGATGCAAAATTGAAGAGTGCCGTCCTTCTTCTTTACTAGTACGAGGGGGCACGACCATGGACTGTTCGAAGGTTGTATCACGCCATCTTCAAGCATGTGCTTCACTTGAGAACGTATTGCCTTTTGTTCCTTTCGTGATACTCGGTAGGCGCGCTGACGTATGGGTCGTCCAGCATGGTCTGTGACAATGAGGTGCTTTACGGTTGGCGTTTGCTTTATCTTAGATGTAGATGCGAAACAGTCGCTAATTATGCGGAGGATACAGTGGATTTGCTCTTTTTGCGCACATGACAGCTTCGAATTGACATCGACTGTATCGGCTACCACGGTGTCACTTTCAACGGCTGCAGAAATTGGAACTATAGTCGTACACGCTTCATCGTCAATGTATTATAAATGAGCGATAGTTGTTCGCTTGGGCGAATGTTGATATGCTCTAATAAATTGGTGGACAACAACTCAGTCATTCCTTGTTTAAATTAAATTATGCCACGGGCAACACAGATTTGTTGAGACAAGACCACCGAAAGGTTGGCTTCAGCGATATCACTACTGTCATGATCTATGTCGCCCTGTACAGTAACGAGCATACTGGTGCGGGGCGGAAGTGTGACGGTGCTGTCGACAACGCGAAGGCTTCTGCAGATCGGTATCTCTAGGCTTCGGGCTATAGTCTTCAGGAAACGTTACGATGTAGTCTCGAAGATTTATAACAGCGCCGTGCTCGCGAAGGAAATCCATGCCAAGGATAACTTTCCGGGAGCATTCGGGAAGCACAACCAAAGAAGCGATGAACGTCGACTCACAGATTTGCAGTCTTGCGGTGCATCTCCCGATTGGTGTCAAGAGATGACCACCTGCTGTCCGAAGGTTTGGTCCAGGCCTCCAAGAAGTCGTAACTTTCCTGAATTCAGCCACAAGTTCAGCGCTGATAACTGAGTAGTCGGTGCCGTTGTCGACCAGAGCAGTGACCAGATGGTTGTCGACAAGAACGTCACTGTCAACGGAAACGGGTTCGTCAGCGGTGTGAGGTGTTGGCTGAAAAGAATCGTTGAAGTTCGGCGGATGGGTCGGAGGAGGTTGTTTTGACGATAGCTTAACAGCGGTTCAAGCCCCGGAGGCCGCTGATCCTAGTTTCCTTGGCGTGGACTTGGGGACCTAGCGGATCGTCCCGAAACAACATCGGCGAAAGTGGAGTATTGATTTGAAGGTGTAGAGTGTCGGGTAGACGGGCAGCGTGATTGCCCTATCGCAAAAACCAGTGGCACTGGCCCAGCGCCATACCTGATTACTGGACCAGTGTCCAGTGTGGCGCTGACACTGGGACAGTGCCACGCTGCACGAGGCACGCTGGCGCTGCACACTGGGACACCCATTATCGGCCAAAATCTCGCTTTTAAATTGTGTTCAGAATTGGTGGTCATGCACACATCGTAATTAAGGCTGAAACATGCACGCAGTGAAAAATACAAAATAAAAAAATTAAAAAAACTGAGTGAGTAGAACCTATTACCTTAACACATCACGTATTCTGAGCTAGACGCACTGCCCACTGCTCCACACCTGAAACACGGAGATGACTTTATTTTTCTTCAATCTAAAAGTAATTCAGGTATCCAATATTTCGATCTTGTCGTTTACATACGCAAAGTTTCGTCTCTCCGAGCGCGCGCCAATCTCGCGATTGTTAGCCCATTCTTGGCGGGTTGCCTTGGATCACATCCATCTGGCACGTTTTGCCGCAAACCTTGTTAGCGTAGCTGCAGATCTGTTACAGCAATCGTAGTCAATCGCTATGCGGTTAGTCATACCTATATATAAAACAGCGTTCATCTGAACCGCTCACTGAGCACTGTAGATTTCGCCCCTCGATAATTTGGAAGTATTTTCTATCCTCCTCGTTTACGTTCCACGAACGACAGCCGCAGCAGTTCACTCTAGTCGAAACGACCACTAGGCTTAGGGCCGTACTTCTTGTGCCACGGTTGCTGTAGAGATTGTAGATATTCAGTTAGAAAGAGTCTAACAATCGTTTTGATGTAGTTTTGATTATAAGTGACATACGAATTGTCATATTTTCACCTTCAATTACACGAATCGGAAGCTAAAAACATCAAGATTGAGCATTGCAGTGGACAACTGCTGCCGGGGACATGCGGCTTTCTATGGTACGACCCGCAAGCACTCACTGCTAGAGTAGGTTGGTCTTGATTATCAGACTAATACTACTGTCACTTTGTTTTGTGAATTCTCATTTCTATCGATGCCATTTATGAAATGCATTGACAAAACTCAATCAAACTTCAGGAAAAGTGCACCCGCGCCAATGGGGGCATCCATGGGTGGGCTGGAACCTTTTTTACCGAAATTCTTGCATGCCCCTCCTTTTTGCCCCCCACCTCCAGAAGCAAGCATGGGTAAAACACGGCGCATAAGTTCTGTGCTCCCTGCCCCCCTGCAGGAAAAATGCTGTCGTCCCCCCCCCCCCAGCAAAATCCTGGCAGCGCCTCTGACCGGCGCGATCAACATATGAATGCAGCGTACAGGAATCCATTGCCTAAGGAAACTGCAGTTATGTGTAGCGCATAGATGGGAATACCATCATATTCGGTAAATTTTACGCTTGACATGTTGCGGTTCAATATGCAGTCTTACGGAAAGTGCGCCGATCGCACCTAGTTTCTGCCAATGTGCCGCTAAGATTATCAGTGTGCGGTAGAGAATGTACAGTGTGAACAGTGCCTCCCAGCGCGCTTTAAGATACTGGCCACGCTGTACAGTGTGTCCCAGTGCCTCGCAGCGCGCTGTAGTAGACTGGGACACACTGTACAGCGTTTCCAGCGTCACCCAGCACGCTGAAACGCACTGGGTGATATTGGAAACGCAGTTTATTTTTTATGGGGTGGCGTCGCTGAAGATTCCAAGACGGTAGACTTTCCAAGTATTCTGCAATAGCGCGGGGTCGTTCCCCCATCTCTGGGCCGACGAGCGTCTGGCCGAAATCCAGGTAGGCCCGTCTGTCTGTGCGAGCACTCCCGGTACAAGTGGCCTGGCTTACCACAGTGGTAGCAAAGTGGGCGATTGTTGGATACGTGCCACACGCTAGATTTCCGCACATTAAGTCGCGGATTCTCATAGTGTGGCGGGCCCGAGAAGTACTGCGGCATCTGCAGGCAAGCCGGTCGTGGGTTTTCATAGTGCGGCAGGCCCGAGAAGTGTTGCGGCGTCTGCAGGCTGGTAGGTCGGGGAAAATAGCAGGCTGTCGGCGCAGGAGTGCGTACAGCTTCTGCATACGTTAGCAGAGGAGCTTCGGTTGGAGGCGCCACTGATGGTCGTACCAGCTGCCGCACCTCTTCACGGACGACGTCTGTCAGAGCAGCCACTTGAGTCTGTGAAGGCAATGCGCGAAGCTTTTGCAGCTCATCGCGTACAATGCAACGGACTAGCTCAGCAAGGTCTCTCACGCTCTTGACATCGGGTGTTGCCAAGGGTGCTGACAGGCATCCAAGGTTGTTGGACCGCTCATACTGCGAAGACTGCTGTCTTAGCATTCGCTTCAATGTTGTCGCCTAACGGAGGAATTCCGCCACGGTAGCTGGTGGATTTCGTACAAGTCCTGCAAACAGCCGCTTCTTGACAGCCCGCATCAGACAGCGTTCCTTTTTGTCTTCCGTCATTGCAGAATCAGGTCGACGGAACAGACGATGTATCAGATCTGTGACGAGTGAAAGCCAGTAAGAAAAGACGTTTATTCAAACAAGGAATGCGTATATATAGTATGCAGCATGATAACCACGTGTGGTCATTATCTAAGATTAGTTTTGTTGACGGTGGTGCATGCGTTACATGGCTTACAAGCATTGCTCGATCGATACAGACGAGACATCTCCTCAACGAACATGATCACGCTTTCATTCGGTCTTTGATTGCGAGAGTGGAGGAGGCGTTCTGGTTGTTCTTTCCGGTTGGCCCTACCATGCGTGTTCCGCAGCTGTGTGCAAAACACCGGCCAGGTTGTCAGGGCAGGCTCGTGGTTCTGAAACCAAATACATGCTGAATCCTCCAGGTAAAAAATAGACATACCGCAGCTTCCGGTTCTCGTCCCACTCGTTGGCGACGGTGACTCGATCGTATCGTTCTAGCCAGTCTTCAACGTCTTCGTATAGCTCCTCATGAAAGGGCTTTGGGATTCGAGGGGCTGGTGGCCATGGAGCTGGCGGAGTAGCGGTCTGTTCAGCCTGGCTTGCAGTTGTCGCATTTTCTATGGTTCTGGAGCGTTCAGGAAGAGGGCGGAATTGGGGTGGTAGGCCTAGTTGCTGCCGACTGCGTCGAAGGTTGGCCGTTTCTACCAAGTCGTCGATGTTGGGGCCGAGAACTTCCTCGTGGTAACAGTGCGTAGACTATTACCCAGGACCTCCACCAGTGTCGCGTTACACCGAATTGCAACCTGTAGATAATAGCACCCAAGGACGTCAAACTGATTCGATCAACGCAATACACTTCATCGTTTTCTCGCATGTGCATCTTCCATGTCCACTTTTGAACAGTGGCACATACAAGCGTGCCAGCATCTATGGATAAAATACTTGCAGAACTTGTACTAGTGGCAATATATATATATATATATATATATATATATATATATATATATATATATATATATATATATATATATATATATATATATATATATATATATATATATAGGCAGGCATGGTAGTTGAGTGGCTGTAGCGTTGCAAGTAGTCAAGTAGATCCTCCTACTCCGTGAGCGGTCACAACGTGGTTTATTTCGACGTTTTATCCTAGAGTCTGGCCTTCATCAGGATTGAGGGTACAGTTTGTTGGTGCTCAGCTTTATACAATCTTAAATCAGAGGGGGAGAGGAAGAAAGAGGAAAAAACGAAAGAAAAAAGAAAAAGAAAAAGAAGAAGAAAAGGGAAAAAAGGAGAATATAGGGTGGACTCCCCAAGGCGCCTCTTTTCACACTTCCTTCCCTTTCCCCCTCCATCTCTCTTCCTTTTCTCCCTTTCACATTTAGGATGTCTGTGGTTTGTGTACCCTTCCTTTCACTAACGCATTGTTCCCGACCAGGCCGCACCTCCTGGCTCTGGCAGTTCGGTGTGGGAAAAAAGAGCTTTTTCAAGAAGTATAAGCCTTTGACTACTGGGCGCCCCGTCGACATCTCGTTGTAGAAAGAGGGGCGCCGCGTATTGCTGCCTAGGCTGGCAAGCGGGTGCAATGCCAACTCTCGCCCGCTTCTGGATTACCCTACTACAAGTGTATACCCAAAAGCTCGTTTTTCCGTGTTTTGACACAAAATTAATGAGATATAACAGACAATAATGCCAAGGCATATATAGATATTATTAGAACCAATGTAATGTAAATAAGAAGAAAGGAAAGTGGGTGACAAAATAACTTGCTATGAGCAGGAATCACACCTACGACATTCGAATGACGCGTTCGATGCTCTACCACTAAGATATATATATATATATATATATATATATATATATATATATATATACATATATATATATATATATATATATATATATATATATATATATATATATATATATATATATATATATATATATATATATATATATATATATATATATATTGACGCGTCTTTACGTTGGGAGATTTAGTGAGATTTAGTGGACACGAGGTAGTGGGCCCAAAATATCCATGCTGATCTGGTTGAATGGAGTCGTTGGAATCGTTGGAATCTGTACGGGTTCCAGGAGGCCAGCGGGTTTACTCCATAGTGACTTGCGTCACTGGCTGTCGAGAAAGGTACGATCGTGGTGCTTCACGGCTGTGGTTGGTCTTGGCCAGTAATACCTTTGCTGTACCCTGGCCAACGTTCTCGTGTCACCCAAGTGGCCAGAGGTTACCTCGTTGAGGCATGCTTTTAGTACTTCGGTTCGAAGGGCTGCTGGGATGACGAGCAGATAGGCATATCCCGTCGACGAAAAAAGCAGGCAACCGATGGGTTATCGTCGCGACAGATTATCTGACCCATTATGCCGACACAAAGGCTATTCAGAGAGGTCCAGCAGCAAGAGTACATTGCAGGCCGCTATAATGCTCACTGCAGAACAGTCATCTACCAAACTGGCAACAAAGTATGGGTTTAGACGCCCGTACGGTAACGAGGACTTTCCGAAAGACTCTTAAGAAGACACTTTGTACCGTATACCTAGTGCTGCGACAACTGAGTGATGTCACTTACGAAGTTGTTCCCGACAGTTCGTATAGTAAAAGCGTCGCCAGCACCATTCTTAACTCGTTCACGTAGTGCGTATGAAGCCTTACGTCAGCGAGTGATTGCGTGAGATTTTCTTGAAAAAAAAACTGCATTACAGGCTACGCATCGGGGCGATGCTCTTTGAGAGGGAGGCAAATGACGCGTGTCTACATGTGAACGAAAACGATGATGAGGAATTTAGTGAACACGAGGTAGTGGGCCTCTAGCTTCACTCAAGACCGAAGAAGACGATCTTGTGGCTCAGCTGCTTTCGCTGTCTCAAGGAGTACCTGTGTTTTTTTCGCGTTGTACCGCGACAATACATTCGCGCAAACATACATACACACACGTGGCAATTTCGATGGAGGCGGAAATGTTGTAGGCCTGTGTGCTCAGATTCGGGTACACTTTAAAGAACCTCAGGAGGTCGAAATTTCCGGAGCCCTCCACTACAGCGTCTCTCATAATCATATTGTGGTTTTGGGACGTTAAACCGTATACATATCAACCATCAATCAATCATACACATACGTGTGACCTTCACGTGCGTTTGTATGTGTGTATATATTGGAAAGAGATAAACGGGGCAGAGACATCACCCTTGCTGTGGGCTGGCTGTTCTACTCTCCACTTTCTTTTCTTCCACTTCTCTAGCCCAGCATGCGTGCCGGGGCATCAGTGTCGTTCTTCGCCGTCACACTCGGCCATGACTGCGAGCCTCCAGTGGACGAATACTAGCTGCGTTGCAGTGGCCGGACGCGGCAACTGCGTGATTGGGTCTGGAAATATCGCGGTGGTCGGTACCGCTCACGCTTCGCCTCTGCTTAGAGATCTCTCAGTACGTTTTCTAGCAGGCAGAATTAGCTTTCTCCCTGTGGTCGAACTCGACCACAGTGCGATGTCTTTCGACAATCTGTATGCGCATGTTCTGGTGGGTGGCTTTGGCTGAATCGCGGTGGTCGGCGCAGGCCACGCTGCGAGTTGTCTGGTTGATCTGCAAGTGGGTCTGGTGGGCGGCCTGACAATGGTTGGCCTAGGCCACATTGGCATTCGGCTTATACAGCTGCCGATGGCGACTCTGGCGGACGCCATTGGCTCTGCCGCGGTGGTCGACAACGTTTGTCACGTTGTGAAATTTCAGAAAAGTCTCTCTTGTTATTTTCTAGGTGCAGATATGGATGTTTCGTGGTGCTTCAGTTTTGTTTTCTGGCCCACAAAAGCACATAGTCTGAAATTTCGGCGATTGCACTGGCGGGCGACACTGATTGTTTCGTCAAGGTTGGAGACCATCCCGGAAACACCGGTGTCTGTCCCGCCACCGCTGGTGGGCCGAGCTGCAGACGGATGCTCTGCGAGGCATCCGTGTGTACGCATGGGTCATTTCTGGACATAGGATGTGACGCAGCTGATGATCGGGCAGCAATCTCGCAACAGACCTTTCAGAAATGGTTGAGCCGCTGGCTTCTGGTGAGGTATCGCGTGCCCATGTAGTCTCCAGGGAGGCAATAGCAGGAGAGTTGTTCCACGACAATATCTCAATGGCTATCACCTCTGTCTGGCTAGGTACGTCGGTTTTCTCGAAGGAGACATCCTTTTAGAACCCATTATGCGCGCGATGGAGCGTCTGTGCGTCTTTAGAAAATAATGTCTGAGGCACCTGCAAACATGGCTGTGTCTGGTCAGGGCTCATCTTGTTCGCTTCCTCAAAAATGCCTGCTTTGTGAAGAGGTAAAGCGTACATTGTAGTAATAACTATGGTACACATGGTCTAGTATAGTTCAGTGGGCTCTGGCCCAATAAGGGTAAGCGTCTCCACGTCCTCCGGAGGAAGATCTGGTGGTGATATTCCCGGGTTTAATACCTATGGAGAGTCCAAGACCTACAGAGGAGAACTCTCACTGCAGTCAGGGTCAGCAGCGAAAAACTCATCGATGTACTCTATTGATGAACTGCAACGAACCATTGACACCTAGATGTGGTGCGCCTCCTGAGTCCCTTCCTCGCTGGAAGTTTTGGACTCGCAGACAGCACAAGAAGTCTGGCCGAAAGGGGCTATAAGCTTCGAGCTTTACTCAGTCCAAGACAGCTGCTTCACGCCTTCATACCAGTGCCACGCCACCGCACCAATCTGAAGGTGCTCTACGGCCGCGGCCCATTTTTGTCTTTCCGTCCAAGCTTTGCGAGGTCCGGTAGCGTTGATGATTGCCACCCAATCTTCGGCGTGGTCGTAAAAGCCGCTGAACTTCGGTATTGCACAGGCGGCTTGCGATAATGGAATCACAGGTGAAAAGGCACAAAGTGCCGACGCGAAGCCGCCGAGCTGGTTCTCGATCTGCATGAGATCACCATGCAGCGGCGAGAGAAGAGAGACGTGAGACGGCGTCGAAGGCGGCCGACGGGGCCGTGCTGATCTCGCCACTTTATTCCACGCCTGAAGAGGAGCCGCGTTGGCTGTCCACGTCCGACGCGCCAGGTGCGTGAGCTCGTTCTAATCCTCGCGCAGCTCGAGCTAGCATCAGCTGCGCGAGAGGCGCGGCGCGGTGATTGAGAAATGATGATGGTGATGATGGCACTACAGGGCTCCCCCCCTAGCGCTTTGCGCGATTTGAAGGCATATAAAAAAAAGAAAGATAGTGATAAAAGCTATATACATGAACGACAATCCATAAAGTGTTCATTTGGAAAGTCCAGGTCGTCAACGTTGATGGGCCATCGGTAAGCGTGTGTATCCGGTGGGCGACTCTGGGAGAAGCGCAAGGGACGAAGGAGAAAGTGCCGGGTCACTGTGGTAGCCGACAAGCGGGTCTCACGGTGACCTGGTCGGACAGGCCGAGAGTGGACCGTGTGTCGCGAGGTCATGACAGGATGGTGGGTGACAATGTTGGCACTGGGTGCAGAGGACACTATACTGCCGCCTGTCGAGATTAGAGGTCCCGACAGGGCCCCATGATGGTGGTGGTGGTGGTGGTGATGGTGGTCATGCGCCAGTATCTGCGGCTGGGTGAACGTCGGTATCTGCACCAGGGATTGGTGCTGGTCTGTCTCAAACGCACCCAGTGTTGGCTGGGCCAGCATGGTCTGCGTGGGCAGCATGGCCTTCAGCTGTTGCAGCGTCAGTGGCTGTCCCGGGACTACGGCAAACGAGGGGAGCGACATCATGCGTGGCGGTGCCAGAAAGATGTTGGGCCTTGGCGGATCGGCAGTCGGGCGCAGGACACGCGTCGCCAGTGGCCAGACGAGAAGTTAAGTCTCGTTTATCGGACGCCGTTGAAGGCGAAAGCCTCGAGGTCGGGAAGTCAATAACGGGCGAACGGTCACCTGTGCCAGACTCCGATGCGGGCGGCAAGGTGGTCGTCATGGAGTCTGGTGGGGCCATGGTGTCGCGTGCCGTCGCCCTCGTGGAAACATGCAGGTAGCAAGCGTGCCAGGAGGACCATCGGCTGAGGACTTCGAAAAAACGCACTTTGTGGTGGACAGGTTGTCGGCAGTAGGAACGACCTCAAGAACCTCGTCGGATCTGTGACCGGGTGCGAGACTCACTGCGCTAGTGGCCGGACCAAAGGTGGAGGGAGACGTTGTCGGGGAAGTTAGGTCCCGGTCAGTGAAGACTTTCGGGCCGGAGGGTACCGCACGCTGCGACGCAGACGAAACCTGTGAGTCGCGGGTGAACGGCAGCGGGTGGTAGGTGAGGCCATAGCTGGCAAGCACCGCAGAGCAGAGGTCATCGTAAGGCTGCTGGCTGGAGGTTGACGTGCCAGAGAGATGACGCAACTCTACCGGAAGGGCGTCTTGAAGAATGGCGTGCATCCGCGGCTGGTCCGTGACGCCATTCAACGCAAGAACGGCATCAAGCTTCATGAACCATACCTTGGGGTAGGTCGATTGGAACGGCGGCACTGGCGGGCAGAGTTGCGGGAACATGGCAGCGGGCCGCTCGGCGAAGGGCGTGTTCTCCGGGTCACCAATGTAGCGGCGAGAGAAGAGAGACGTGAGACGGCGTCGAAGGCGGCCGACGGGGCCGTGCTGATCTCGCCACTTTATTCCACGCCTGAAGAGGAGCCGCGGTGGCTGTCCACGTCCGACGCGCCAGGTGCGTGAGCTCGTTTTAATCCTCGCGCAGCTCGAGCTAGCATCAGCTGCGCGAGAGGCGCGGCGCGGTGATTGAGAAATGATGATGGTGATGATGACACTACAACAACAAAGCTCTCTACGTTGCTCGCGTAGACTGGCCTTCAGGTCATGTGAGGCAGCTGCGTCGAGCATGGCGTCGGTGGAGCTCGATGCTGGCAGGATGGCAGGAACCAGCGTAGAGTACGACGCTCTTAAGACATTGATCATGGAGCAGAATCAGGCGCTAGTCCACCGCAGGTGCGTGGCGCAGTCTGAGGTCCGCTTGGAGAGACAGAACCGTAACTGCCAATGGTGTTTCTAAGGTGAGCGTAACCTGTGTGTTGTCACGTGGAATGGTACCACGGTGTCCATGAAGTGATATAGAGCCTCCGAGGAGGCCTGGACGCCGTCCACAGAGGATGCTTGAAGCACCGACACAGGTGACAAAGAGGCATTCACGCCCTTTCTAGGAAAGGTAAGCTCATGCGCATTGTTGGCGCGGAGTAATGCGTCGCCGGACAAGTTCCACGAGACCATAGTGGAGGCACGGACGCCGTCCGCTGCTGGTGCAATTCATACTTGCCGCAATGATCGCCTGGCTGAGTACATCACCGAGGAAACGGCATGGTGTTCCTCAGGAAATCCTGGCAGAGCTCGGGACGCGTGAACGGCGTCCCTTGTGGTGAACGAATACGGCAGCAGTGGTTGGGAACCGCCGTGGAAGACTGACGCCGTCCCCAAACAGTGGTGGCAGCGGCGGCAGGAGAGCAGGCGCCGAGGAAGCCTTCACACCGTCCTCAAGCTCGACTTACCGCAGCTGCATGTTGGCGGGTGCCATGGACGAGGAATTGAAGACGTAGTACTTCGTTTTTGTCGATTGCACCATTGTAAAAAAATATACGAGGCAGAGTCAGCATCCTTGCTGTGGGCCGGCTGTTCTAGTCTCCACATCTGCTTCCTCTACTTCTCTAACCTAGCATGCGTGCCAGAGCGCCGGTGCCGTTCTTCGCCATCACAAAATACACAATACACACATGCGAAATGAAAATGTTTGGGGGCGAATACTGCTCTTATCACCAACTCTTCCCTTTCTAGGCCTTTGAAGTCGTGCTGTAAGCATGTGGTAAACAGCATTGAGGAGATTGTATCCCCCTGTCTTACACCCTTTTTTATAGGTGTTATGTTGTTTTCTTTATTAAGCACTATGGTGGCAGTTGATCCTCTGTGGGATTATTCCAGGATATTTATGAATGTTTTGTCGACACCCTATATTCCGCAGTGTCTACATGACAGCAAAAATATCAGCCATCATAAAGACACTCAGCTAAATACATTTAACACGCAGAAAAAGAGCTAGGAATACCTCTCCGATAGTCTCACGAGCAACCGAGTCACCATCAAGTGCTTGCTGGATCACTTGCCAGAACAACGTCAAAAATAACAGCCTACGGAACTTCTCCGCTTGCTCCGAAGAAAGGCCTCAGTCGACGCTACTGTTACATTGTGAATTGCCACGGACGTAAATCACTACAGTCTTAACTATTTCCATCACACGAAGCAGAACGCAGAGAGCACTAGATACAGACCATGGCAGACGTGTTGGATAAAAGAATTACATTTGTCCACTGGGATTTTAGCATGAAATAGGGTGATAATGAAGGTTTTAGGCTATTATTTCAAGTATCCTTGACGAAGAATCGTGGTAACCTTCACTATCGAGCTCTATATAGAGCCTCTGACCGCGGTGCGCGCCTTTCTACAGTTACATGCCTGCATCATGAACTCCGCGACCACTCATAGTGTGAACCACTCATATTACCACGCGCCATCACGTACGCACGCTTGGAAGGCTCAAAGAACCGGCGTCAACTTGCAAACCTTCGTGATGAAAGTATATCGCTAAATGTTGGCCGTGATCATGTTCTTTTTTTGGTCTCCGCGATTGCCGGAGCTATTGCGGAGGCACCTCAAATATGTTTTTGAATGTACCCCAAGAAGGTGCACAAAAACCTATCCCCATTTTAAGAATATACAGTCAGAATGCAGCTGTCAACAGAGCATTCCAGGCTGCGTGAAAAAAAAAAAACATTCCGGCGTGCAGAGAGCGGGAGATTGAAGGAGAATGCAACTGCAACAGCGAGTAAATCGCCCTGGCTATTCCATTGTGCCTGATAACGCCTGCTTCGTAATAATGATTGTAAGATACATTGCTCGTGTTTGTACTCCATTGCTTTAATATTACGTGTGTGCCCAAACCCAATGCATTTATGTGTTACAAAAACCCCGTCGGAGTGCTTGCCACGTACTCGATGTCGTTCGATGCCCGCTTGCACTTGCAAGTTGCAGCAAGCCAAAATAACTGAAAAAAAATGCATTGCACATGCTTCCTGCTATTTTAAGACGAGGTGGAATCTACAGTGGAAGGTCCTTGATTTCCAGGAAACTACCTCTATACCCCAATGAAAGAGCGGGGGGGGGGGGGGGTCTTGAGAGGCCTGTGCACATTCGCTAGCGGACGGCTCTCGCTACAAAATGTAGCTCCGGCCATGCCGGCGATGAGAGCACTGGTGGCCGTGGCTTTCGCAGCGCCGCCAAGCCAGAGTCCGAAATCTCCTCGATGATTCCGCTAGTGCGTTGGTTGACCGTAGTTTCTTGGAACAGAGGGGTGCATCGGCTGACGAACGTTCATCATTGCACACATTATTCTGGCACTCACGAACGTTAAACTCCTTCTCATCTATCGTGCATGAAACTGGAATTCAATAAATGACGCATTCGGAGGATATAGACGTGATTCGCGATGCTTCATCATGCGCTTCCTTTAAAGACGATAGTCTTTTTAGGGTACCTCGACGCAAAAATTTTGCTCTGTTTGTATGTTTATCTGCTTGTCCGCCAATCAATACTCGGAACGGCCAAATTCTAACTCTATCCACAGCTCCCGCTAATATTGCTCAAGTTTCAGCATTCAAGCTTGTGCATGTGTCAATGAAAATGTAGTTATTGCACGTATTTGGGGCACAATCACAACCCGTGAATAATCTTCGGTGTGTCTCTTTATACTACAGAAGGCACACAAAAGTGATTCTAAGGACTGTAGCGTTTATCACGCTGATCTTGCCATGCAAAAATGCACTAAATGACAATTGTTTCCCACGCTTTGCTAAGACGACACTGTGGAGGCACCCACCCGTCGCTTTGGGTTCTACACCTACTCGCCTTCGAGACGGACGCGCACGCTGCGCGCTTGCTATATCAGAGGCCATCCTTTCGTTTATCAAGATAACTGACAGATAGAGCACATGCCTCATGTGTCTCGATGCGCGAGTTTGCCTCCACTGCAAGCATGGAGGCCCTTTAACGCTGCGCCTCCAGAATACCATTCACGTATTTTCTCGCGCAGAACATCGTAATAACGTTTTGTTCACTCTCTCCAGATGCAAGAGTATCAACTTTCGATGACATTTGCAGTGAAACGTGCAGATACGTGGTCAATTTTTTTCTTCGCGGACCATGTTACATGTCAAAGGTATGAAACTTTATGTAGTACCGAAAGAACCGCTTGAACGCCACAATGTTGCCTTCTTTTCTTAAGACGATGCGAGATTTTATGCTTGTAATAAGTAACGACCAAACCCCTGTTTCGCCGACAAGCTTCCATGTTCAACATTTTTTGTGCAGTTTTTTTTTCAGCAGATTGTTTCCGACGTGAGCAGTTTTCGCGCGTAACCTGCTGCTTGGAGCCGACGTATCCAAGCGTTAAAGCTTTCAACGACAGCCTGTGTACACAGTTTTGCCAAAGCGTTATAAAAGCTTGGCTGATTTCGTGCGTGATGATGTGTATGGCAACATTGATTTTCGTCGTCGCGGTTCGTAATTTTCAATATGTCAGCTTCAACGTCCCTAAACCACCATAAAATTATGACAGACGCCGTAGTGGAGGGCTCCGGAAATTTCGACCACCTGGGGTTCTCTAATGTGCACGCAAATGCGAGCACATGGGCCGACAGCATTTTCGCCTCCATTAAAAATGCAGCCGGCATTCGGTCTCGCGACCTGTGGTTCAGCAGCCTTAGCCAGAAGACCACTGTGGCGGGACATATCGCGGCTCGTACGTTCAGCATGTATGTCTATTGAAAAGGTCAGCCGCAGATCTAGGCACCGCATGGTGCTGTCCCGCGGTAAAATGTGTGTGATAGACAGTGGCGATACACAACCTTCAAACAGTGTGATCAGGCGCCTGCTAGCAAATTGGATTTTTTCAGCATTGCTCTATGAAATCAAAAGAAACATTGTTGCCAAAGACATTTTACGGTTTAAAGTACTCAAGAGAAGCATTTGTGAAACATGTCTTTCCAACGCTTTGGAAAATTTATGTCGACATCCTGTCACTTAAAGCTACAATTCTCAGACCACCTCTGCTAAGATCCATGTAGTTAGATTTAAGACAATGTGAAACAATCTCAGAAGGATGCAATTTTCGGCGTCCTTCCCATCGGAGTGCTTTGTAATCATATCAAGGTTTTGGCGAGTAATATTATTACTCATACGTTTAGTATATGAAGAGTGTTGTAATACTATCCTTGAGCATGCAGGCTGTAAAGACGACAAGCAATGTTCAGGTGCTACAGAAATCACAGAGTAACGATGTCGTCTTCGCAGGGAAAAACTGGAGCACCAGGTGAGCACCGAGATCGAGGAGGGGTCCCTGCCGACTGTGTGCGAGGCTGAGCTGGCCGCAGCAGAAGTGAGCGAGACTCCGCTGGTGGACTCGGTGCAGGAGGCTGCGAACAAGGGCTGGCTGTAGGGTCACTGTTCTGTGGCTGCCCGTTGTTTGATTTGCTGACTTGCTTGAATTGCATGTTCTCTTTGGGGAGCCTTGTATATGCACGTGCAATAAACTGTCAGTTGTGAGATAGCGCTGTGTCCCGCCCTTCGCATGGATTCGATTTCAACGCTGAAACAAGCACCTTCCTCAAGTCACACATGCAAGTTCAACAAAGCCTGAAGAAGCGCCACATCTTGACTGGCTCCCACCTGCATTATGCATCACAGTGGCGGCGAACCCCAATATATATAGTGACGGAAAAATTGGCAGATCCTACGTACAGTGGGAATCGATTATATGCAAAGAACGAATGAGAAATGTCGACATTCCACTTCAAAATGAGACAACGTTACGAGGTGGAGGTAAATTACGCCGTACATGACTTCTGTGTCATGATTATCATGTTTGGGTGTGTCGTTTACCTTCGTCATTTATTCACGTCACTTGATACCAAATTTAGTATACGTGGAGCTAGCGAAATGGCCGTGAACACGTTATGAGCACGGTATGTTGTCATGTTCATACATGACAGCCATGTGAGGATTATCATGTTTTCACCAGGCATATATTTCGTCATGCATTGCCGTCACGTAACACCAAATTTGGTATATGTGGAGCTAGCAAAATGGTCGCCAGCGCATCATGAAGGGCACAATATACTCCAATGTAGCACTGACGCGCGCGCACGCGGGGCACAGTGACGCTACGTTAGCAAAACGCGAGCACGCTATAGTCTGATGCCAGGTGCGACCAGCGTCCGTCGGCGCGGCCCGACGGCAACGGGCGCGAAACTTGGCATGCTGCATTTCGCGCCGATGGGTTACCCAGACAACAATGCGTTTCCTTCCTTTCGTGATGGAGGGACGCTGGACGCGCTAAAACGCGCATGCGTCAAAGCAACGCTACGCGGCGCACGCCTGCGAGTATAGGCAGGACCGGCGTTTGGCGTGGCAACGCCGGCGTCACGCGACGAAACGAACGCCGGCGAGCACGCGCACCGCGTCACGTCGAAATGTACTGGCGCCTTGACTCTGGCATGTAGTCATGTTCTCACTAAACACCATCTCATGATTATCATGTTTGCACCAGTCACATACCTTCGTCATTCATTGGCGTCACGTAATACCAAATTTCGCATATGTGATACTAGCTAAATGGCCACGAGCGCATCAGTGCCGCATGTTGTCATGTTGTTACATGACACGCATGTCGTGGTTATCATGGTTGTGTCATTTACCTATTTCGTCCATTCCCGTCCCGTAATACCAAATTTCGTATAAGTGAAGCTGGCGAAACGGCCGTGAGTGTGTCATGAGCGTGGTGGCATGTAGTCATGTTGTTACATGACACTGATCTCATGATTATCATGTTTGCACCAGTCACATACCTGCGTCATCCATTCGCGTACTGTAACACCAAATTTGGTATATGTGACGCTAGCGAAACAGCCATGAGCGCATCATAAGCGTGGAATGTAGTCATGTTGTTACATGGCACGCATGCCATGATTTTCATGTTAGGGTCTGTCGCTTGTGTTCAACATGCAATCATGCCATATTATACCAGTTTTGCAACATGCCATGTGAACGAAACCGCCGCAAGAGCTGCAGGACCATAAAATATAAATCGTGACATTCATGACATTCATGACATAATTTCCATGTTATGACCAGTCACATATGCTTTTCATAGAGTCATGGTATGCCATACCAAGTTTGGTATCAATACCATTATAGAAACGGCCAGGAGAGCTAAAAGTCGTAGGCGGCTTAGACAGACAGACAGACAGACAGACAGACAGACAGACAGACAGACAGACAGACAGACAGACAGATAGATAGATAGATAGATAGATAGATAGATAGATAGATAGATAGATAGATAGATTGATAGATAGATAGATAGATAGATAGATAGATAGATAGATAGATAGATAGATAGATAGATAGATAGATAGATAGATAGATAGATAGATAGATAGATAGATAGATAGATAGATAGATAGACAGACAGACAGACAGATAGATAGATAGATAGATAGATAGATAGATAGATAGATAGATAGATAGATAGATAGATAGATAGATAGATAGATAGATAGATAGATATAGATAGATAGATAGATAGATAGATAGATAGATAGATAGATAGATAGATAGATAGATAGATAGATAGATAGATAACCTTAAAGTCAGCGAAGTTCGTTAAGAAATGCTTCGCATTTAATATTGCCGCGAGGTGTATTGCGGATAGTGTTGCGCATGCCAATACCGCGACTCATCTGCGAAGATCATGGCCCGCACGTCGACCATTCGTTGATAACGAGATAGCGCCAGACGCTACGGCGACTGTATCTCGGATGGTGAACGCGCCTTGCGTTCCAGTGGGACATTTCTGTTACCCGACGGCCGTCGAACGCGCCTTGCGTTCCAGTGGGACATTTCTGTTACCCGACGGCCGTCGAACGCGCCTTGCGTTTCAGTGGGACATTTTCTGTTACCCGACGGCAGTCGAGCGCGCTGTTCGCCTCCCGCTAAGCCGGTGTGTCTGTTGTTCCTTTAGTGGGCGCAAGTCCGCCAAATAAACGGATCTCCTTCCATTTCTACTAACCTCCCGGTCTCCTGTCTTCGGGCTACCCTCACTCTTACGTGACATTTGGTGGAGGTGCGGGGTATGCACAAAAATGACCTTATAACAGCCACTGCCGAGAACGAGGACGCTGAAGACACAGATACTCGAAGCAGTCGCCGCCTCCGAAACCTGCCACCTGAGCTGGGACCGCTACCGGACCCCACGTGACCACGAAAGGACGCTTCCACAGCCACCATGAGCACCCCGCAATCACCTACCCCTGTTATGCTGCAGCAGCCGCGGGTGCCCCCAACTTTCCATGGTTATGCCGCTGAAGACCCAGAAGAATGGCTCGACCAATTCGAGTGCGTGGCTACCATAAACAGGTGGGATGAAGAAATGAAGCTGCGGTACGTTTACTTTTCCCTGGACGGCCCCGCCAAAACGTGGTATGAAAACCATGAGACCACACTGACCACCTGGGAATTTCTGAACAATGAGTTGCTCAGGACCTTCACCAGCATCATGCGAAAAGAAAGGGCCCAGCTGCTACTAGAATCGAGGACCCAACAGCCCAATGAGACCCTAAACGTGTACGTCGAAGAAATGAAACGTCTTTTTAGGCGAGCGGACCAAGACATGACCGAAGACAAAAAGGTCGGATACCTAATGCGAGGGGTGAAGGAGTCGCTTTTCGCCGGTCTCATAAGGAACCCTCCTAAAACAGTCGCCGAATTTACTCAAGAAGCGCACACCATAGAAAGGACCCTGGACGCCCGGACTCGGCAATACAACCGCCCGTTTCAGCTCAGCTCGCTCTACTCGGAACCGGTTCGAGGTGGGCTAACCACCAACGATCTGCGGGAAGCTATTCGAGAAGTGGTTAAGGAAGAACTACGCCGATTACTACCTCCTACCCCCCAGCCCCCCCAAGGAGCATCTCTCTTGGACATAGTGCGTGATGAAGTCCAGCAGGCGCTTGGCTCTTCATCAGCGACGACTCGAACAGAGGCCGAAGCAATGACTTACGCCGCTGCAGTGAACACTAGGCCACCCCGACGAAACGAGCCCAGTCCTCGACGGTACGCTGCAGCCCCAAGTAGCCGTCCGCCCTTACCCGCCCACCCTACATACGAGAGACGCCCGAGCCAAAGAAAATGCGACACCTGGAGAACTCCCGACGACCGTCCCCTATGCTTTCACTGCGGTTAGGCCGACCACATTCTTCGACACTGCCCCTACCGGCGGATGGGACTGCATGGCTTCTCATCTCAGGCACCACGGCCACGCCCTGGACAACGACCTCCGGCAATCGAAGACTACTTGCGCCATACAGAGTACTTGTCCAGCCGTTCTCCATCACCGCCATCCCCACGCTTCACGTCACCGAACCGCAGCAACAATGAACGAAGAAGGTCCCCTAGCCCCCGTAGGGGAAACTAAAACCAGCAACCTTTGGAGGTGAGGTTGCTTCAAGAGGAAAAGCTGAAGACCCTCCACCGACGACCATATATGACGACAGCACATCATCTACGACGACGACAACGCACAACAACCCAAGCCGCGAGACAAAGCAAAACGAAGCACCAAAACGAAGCCGTGACCCGAACCCAAAACCAACGCGCAACTCCAGCCCACGTGCCACCGATTTTGAAGTATCTATCGACGGCCACCCTGTAACTGCCTTCATTGACACAGGATCTGACTACTCGGTCATCAGCGGGCCATTGACAGCACAACTGAAGAAAGTTAAGACGGCTTGGGACGGCCCGCAGATCCGCACAGCGGGAGGCCACCTCCTCACCCCATCGGGGCGATGTACTGCAAGGGTGACATTCGATGGTCACACATACCTTGCCACTTTCTTGGTGCTCCCACAGTGCTCCCGTCACGTCATTCTCGGCATGGACTTCTTGACTCAACATCACGCGGTTATTGACCTGGCGTCCAGATCCATCAAACTTTCCTCAGATGAAGCCATAAATTCATACTCGGCACCACATAATCGCGCAGCCCTCCGTGTGCTCGAGAATGACGTGAGCGTCCCACCCCGATCAACGACCCTAATCCCCGTAACCACTGGTACTGCCGAAAATGCTCATGGCGTCGTCGAAGGTAACATACAGCTTTTGCTTGGCCGTGATATCGCAATCGCAAGAGGCATTGCGGACTTCCGGAATGGACAGGGCCCAGTGCTGCTAACAAATTTCAGCCAAGAACACCGTTACCTGGCCAAAGGCACGACCATTGCCTTTCTCGATGAAATCGTGGAAGTCAGTGACACCCTCGCCCTCTCGAATCCAGCGACCATCACCCCACAGACCCACAACTCGCAGCTGTCATTCGAAATCAACCCTTCCTTGCCTCAATGCAAGCAGCAACTGCTCCAGAACCTCCTTCGACGTTATGACGACTGTTTCGCCACTTCTTCACAGGTCCGACACACTTCTCTGGCAAAGCATCGAATCATAACACAAGAAGACATCCGCCCTCTCCATCAAAGCCCTTATCGTGTGTCAGCACGTGAACGTCAGGCCATCCGAGAGCAAGTTGAGGAAATGTTACACGAGGATGTAATTCAGCCATCGAAAAGCCCATGGGCGGCACCAGTCGTCCTTGTCAAAAAGAAAGACGGAAGTCTTCGGTTTTGCGTCGATTACCGACGGTTGAATAGTGTAGCCAAGAAGGACGTGTACCCTTTACCAAGGAGCGACGATACCCTAGATCGTCTTAGTGATGCAAGGTACTTTTCGTCCATTGATCTGAAGACAGGGTATTGGCAATTCAGGTTGATGAAAGAGACGGAGAAAAGACCGCCTTCATCACGCCGGATGGATTGTATGAGTTCAAAGTGATGCCATTTGGACTTTGTTCCGCTCCAGCAACCTTCCAGCGTCTAATGGACACAGTACTGGCAGGTCTCAAGTGGCAAATATGTCTCGTATACCTGGACGATGTGGTCGTCTTCTCCTCCAACTTCAGCGACCACCTGAAAAGGCTCCGGACGGTACTGGACGCAATTAAGTCATCAGGACTGACACTGAAGCAAGAAAAATGCCATTTTGCCTATGAAGAACTACAGTTCCTTGGCCATGTTATAAGCAAAGATGGCGTAAGACCAGATCCCGAGAAGACAGCCGCTATCGCACAGTTTCCTCAACCGCAAGATAAGAGAGCAGTGCGCCGATTCTTAGGACTGTGCGCCTATTACCGACGCTTCGTCAAGAACTTCTCACACATTGCTGCCCCTTTGACGCAGCTCACCAAGTCGGACGCCCCTTTCGAATGGAAAGCTGAGCAACGTGAGGCATTCAAAGAACTTCAACAACGTTTACAGTCGCCGCCTGTGCTGGGTCACTTTGATGAAAATGCCGAAACTGGGATACATACAGACGCCAGCAGCATCGGCTTAGGTGCCGTTCTCATTCAGAAGCACAAGGGCTGCGAGCGTGTCATCGCGTATGCAAGCCGCTCACTTTCGAAAGCGGAAGTGAACTATTCCACGTCTGAGAAGGAGTGTCTTGCGATAGTATGGGCCACCTCGAAATTCCGCCCATACTTATATGGCAGACCCTTCAAGGTCGTAACGGACCATCATGCGTTGTGCTGGTTGGCCAGTTTGAAAGACCCTTCTGGCCGCCTCGCTCGACGGAGCCTACGGCTTCAGGAGTTTGACGTGAAAGTGGTCTACACGCCTGGTCGTAAGCACTCCGACGCAGACTGCCTCTCAAGAGCCCCTGTCGGCGCACCACCAAGCCATGAAGACGACGATGCCTTTCTTGGGCCTATCAGCAGCAGCACCTTTGCATTACAGCAGCGCTCAGACCCGATCCTACAACAGTTGATCAACTACATCGAAGGAAAGGCCTCTATACCGCCTGCACTGTTCAAGCGTGGGATATCCTCCTTCTGTGTGCAAAACGGGGTGGTAGTTAAAAAGAACTTCGCACCGAATAAGGCAGCTTACCTTCTTGTCGTCCCAAGCAGCCTCAGAGAAGAAATTTGACAAGCGTTACATGACGAACCCACTGCAGGCCACCTCGGTTTTACACGCACACTCCACAGAATTCAAAAACGATACTACTGGCCCCACCTCTCTTCAGATGTTGCGCGGTACGTCAAGAGTTGCCGGGAATGTCAACGCCGGAAGAGACCTCCCACAAAACCAGCTGGATTTCTCAAGCCAATTGAACCCCCGTCGAGACCATTCCAACAGATTGGTATGGACCTGCTTGGACCTTTCCCCACGTCAACATCCGGTAACAAGTGGATCATAGTGGCCACTGATTACCTTACCCGATACGCTGAAGCTAAGGCCCTCCCGAACGGCACAGCCGTAAAAGTTGCCAAATTTTTTGTCGAATCAATTCTCCTCCGTCATGGTGCACCTGAGGTACTAATAACAGACAGGGGAACAGCGTTTACGGCTGATCTTACTCAGGCAGTCTTACATTACAGTCATACAGATCACCGAAGAACAACTGCGTACCATCCGCAGACAAATGGTCTCACGGAACGCTTGAACAAGACCATTGCCGATATGCTCGCTATGTACGTGTACACAGAACACAAGACCTGGGACTTAAGTCTGCCTTACGTGGTCTTCGCCTACAACACCGCGGTGCAGGAGACCACTAAAATGACACCATTTAATCTCGTCCATGGGAGGGATGCTGTTACTACCCTGGACGCCATGCTGCCTAATGTCACCGATGAAAACAACCTAGACGTGGCCGCCTACCTTCAGCGCGCAGAAGAAGCCCGGCAGCTTGCTCGTCTGCACATAAAAGACCAACAGCGAAACGACGCAAGACGCTACAACCTGCGGAGACGCGATTTAACATACAGGCCAGGTGACAAAGTCTGGGTTTGGACGCCCGTTCGCCGCCGAGGATTAAGCGAAAAACTCATGCCCCGTTATTTCGGCCCATACAAAGTCATCCGTCAAGTGGGTGAAGTGGACTATGAAGTGGTCCCTGATGGGGCTAGCTCATCCCAACGACGCCGCGCACGACAAGAAGTGGTACACGTCGCCCGTTTGAAGCCCTATCATGCGCGCTAAAGGAGGCTCCCTGTTTGCATCTCTTGTTTTGTTTATGTGTGCGTGATTCGTGCTTATTTGCCATTTACTTTCGCACAGGCTGTCCTTTTGTTTTGGTTTTATTTTAAACAAAGCATCGGGTCGATGCTTACGTTGAGAAGGGGAGCAATGCTGCGAGGTGTATTGCGGATAGTGTTGCGCATGCCGATACCGCGACTCATCTGCGAAGATCATGGCCCGCACGTCGACCATTCGTTGATAACGAGATAGCGCCAGACGCTACGGCGACTGTATCTCGGATGGTGAACGCGCCTTGCGTTCCAGTGGGACATTTCTGTTACCCGACGGCCGTCGCACGCGCCTTGTGTTCCAGTGGGACATTTCTGTTACCCGGTGGCCGTCGAACGCACCTTGCGTTCCAGTGGGACATTTGCTGTTACCCGACGGCAGTCGAGCGCGCTGTTCGCCTCCCGCTAAGCCGGTGTGTCGGTTGTTCCTTTAGTGGGCGCAAGTCCGCCAAATAAACAGATCTCCTTCCATTTCTACTAACCTCCCGGTCTCCTGTCTTCGGGCTACCCTCACTCTTACGTGACAATATATTGGCTTCATTGAAGTCATATAGCAAGAGCACATTTATTCTTGTGTAAAAACAGGGAAAGCCTAAAATTTGGGAGACACCCAAGCAGCGCTGCGTAGGCTGCTCTCGAGTTCAGTTGCTGTGCAGAGTTTGAGAATTGGGTGAAACGCGCGGGCTGAATGGAAAATTACCCAAGATGAAGGCCACACCCCTGTGTGGCCTGGGATGTGGTGTCTCGCTGACGACCCAAAACGCCCTGGAGACCCACGCTACTTTTCGATTTTGACGCCTTTGGCAAACGCGAGCCGAAGGGGGGCTTGGTTCTGCGCGCGCGCGTCCCCCAAATTACTTGGGTCCTGGTATAGTCGCAGGTTTCTTACAGGACATGAAATCAGCCTGGCCTCAGAGAGAAGTCCTGATCAATGTTGTTCACGTCGAGAAGCGTTGTCCAAGCTCTATGCCTGTGGGTTCAGATCCCACTGAGGGAAAGAGCAGTTTGTTGGCCATTTTATTCATTTTATTTCATTTATTTTTGTCTTACTGACCATGCACTGCAGTTTAAACTGTGGTAGTGGCTTAGTCAACTCGGTTGTGTAAGCGAAGACTTGTTAGCCTTGTTATTTGCATCCATTGGCAATGGACTTTGCAGACCGAAATTCCGTATCAAGAGCACTCACTTTCCTGAGTTCTCAGAGTCAAACGCCGCCCGATCGCCAGCTTCGTGCAACCTTCTCCTGACGTTTCCGTTATCCCGTTCTTGCCTCGTTTGGCTTGCTATTTTGCAAGCTGTTAATCAGCTTTTTCACTTACTAGCAAGTCGAGTGACATCCGGGTAATGATCCCACGCAGCACCAGAGTTACCGTATCAGGTGGCAAGCCGGTACTAGGAGGGCACCCTTGGCTGAACTGGACCAGCGTGGCAGGGAGTCACGTGAAGATTCACGTGACTGGGATGGTGATGGCGCCGTGCAGGTCGGGTGCGTTGCGATCGGCTCCAGTGATTTCTTCGCTTCTTGGTGT
Source organism: Rhipicephalus microplus (assembly GCF_013339725.1). Classification (NCBI taxonomy): domain Eukaryota; kingdom Metazoa; phylum Arthropoda; class Arachnida; order Ixodida; family Ixodidae; genus Rhipicephalus; species Rhipicephalus microplus. Next base: position 196,422,398 of record NC_051165.1, read on the forward strand.
TATGTGAGACCTCATTCACCCGAAATTGGGTCGCAACGGGCTTTTATGGTCATCGGGACGCTGTGGACACACGAATCGCACCGGTGGGTGGACTATTTGTACATTAAGTGACTTTAGTGACGACGACGCGGAGTGTGCAGCTACAGACCGCGCCGCTGTCTGCGTGGTGCACAAGCACCACGTCTCAAACAGAAAAGGACTTGTTCTCACCACATTAAGAGTTGGAAGATGAATCATCGATGACCCCGGGGAACGCTGAAGTGAATAACAAGGATTCCGGATGGATTACGGTGACTAAAAGACGATCGGAAGTGAGAAAAGCCAGTAGAGCTGCTGGCGTCGGAACGCCGGCGTCTAAGATGAACGCTCAAGAACCTACACCCGGCCGTCACAGCTTCAGAGATGTCAAGAAAAACCTTATAAGGGGAGGCAAGATGCCACCGCTGCCATGTGAAGAAACTAAGGTCATCGTGAGGCCGAGAGGGGGTCTGTGTATTAGCAAGTCTGGCGTGTCGGTCGTGGCAGAGGCCATATGGAGTGTGGCGGGGCTCGGTCCGTAAGAGAGAAACACGGACACAATATGCCCTAATCACCTGCAAAATATTATGGTCGTGAGTACTTCGAGCCAAGAGAATGTTAAGCGCTACGTTAACGTTGAAGCTATTACGGTGGCCGGACAGCGCAACGAAGCCAGTGCATATGTGGCTGCTCCACATGCCACCTGCAAGGGAGTCATCCATGGGATTCCTCTTAATGATGATCCATGAGCCATCAACCGAAAGATTGTCAACGCAAGAAATCCATTGGCCATTGGAGCAAAAAGGATCAAGAATACTGGCGTCATCATAGTGCTGTTTGACGGGTACAAGGTTTCCAAATATGTTTCCTATGGCACCACCCCTCATCAAGTGCACTTTATACAGGTAGCAAGTTTATGTTTGCTGTGCCTGCGGCCGACAGGACACCGCTCTGACGTCTGCCCGACGCCCAACGCTTTAGTCTTCAAGGCTTGCAGACAAGCTATCCAGCACGAAGAGGATCATGTTTGTGAAGCAATATGCAGTTTGTGCGGCGCAAAGCACCTCACCGCATTCAGGGAATGCCAGCACTGATATCATATACCCTATGTCGTCAGGCGCAGGCGCAGGCGAGGCCTGAGGGCCCGCGCCCCTCGGGAGAGGTCACCATCCGTCAATGTCGATGACTTCCTCGAGCTCAACGACTGTCATCAGCAGGGCCAGCCCGGACCATCGGCTTCTGGAGGCTGATTCAAATCACGAGAGAGATCCAGAACCAGAGGCAGCTGCAGGAGTTGTTCCACGTCCAGGTTGCGTCTCGGATCCCGTTCGAGATCAAGGGCCCGCTCCATGTCCAGGACGCGGTCTCAATCCAGGGGTGGCACCAGACCACGTCCCAGCTCCTGTGCCCGTTTCGGATCCAGTCTCGGACCTGGCCACGGAAAGACTGACGCACCGAGCACCAGACCAGACCCCTCATCCAGGGCAGACTACCACACTTCTCCGAATAATGAAAAAGAAAAAAAAGATAGCGTAGTGAATGCCGGTCTACTACTCAGAAATTATTATTATAAATAGCGTAGTGCCTACCCAGCGAGTGTGCTTGTAGCAGTTCCGCAAAGCGTGTTTAGAAAAGGCTTTGAACGACCGCTGTTCTTACTTTCGCTGTGACAGTGCCGCATCTGCTGCGCAGGCCTGGCTTTTTTTTTTGCACTGTGTAACATTTGTGTCCAATATTCCCATTTTTTTCACATACGTTCGGTTTGCTTGGATTGCCACGTGTCTGTAGAAGAGGAGCTCATGCATGCGCCAGACAGCCTACTGTATTGCCGCATGTGTTATTTTAATGTGGTCTATGTAAACCCACTAAGAGAGTCAGAAATGCTCGGCGTATACTGCTCCTCTGTGTTCGAGGAGCTTTAAGATTGTAGTAGATCCTTTTTGTTAAGGCAGTACGTGAACCGGCTTGCTTATATTGCGCCACCTCCACTGATAAGGCTCGAAAGTTCTATGCATAAAAGACAGTGCCATCGAGCGATGATTAGACACTCTCTTCACCGATATCAGGGCACGACGCGCATTTCTGGCTGTGAATCGAGTTTCCACTTTTCCGACCACAGGTCCGGACAAATCAAGAGTTTCATTTTGAACACGCCATCAATGCCTTCGTCAACGTCACAACCACGTGATATTGTGCTTATACGATATTTATGTGAACTTCATTTCTGCCGTGTGCCAAGATCGCAGTGTCACAAAAATTTTGGTTGATATGTGGTGTTAAATGTCAAAAAACTATCGTATGATTATGAGAGACGCCATTAGAGGTCTCTGGAAATTCTGACCATCTGGGGTTCTTCAAAGGGCGCCCAAATCTGAACACACGGGCCCACAGCGTTTTCGCGGCATTGAGAATGCAGCCGCCGTAGCTGGAATTCCGTCCCGTGACCTACGGGTCACCAGCCGAATACCTTAGCCACTAAAACACCATGGCGGGGCTACAATTCGGGTCGCACTGATTATCAAAGCAGTGCCGAGTGCGAATCCTTTGAGTTGTAACTCCACCACATAATAAATTCTTATAATCCTGAAGCCTTTTGTTGAGGCGCCTGCCCTTCTGTCCTACTTAAAATGACCCGGAGAACAGAGCAATTATATACGCTACCTCTACCTTTCCCTCAAATTTCTTTGTATCTTTGACATTTCATGTTTTATCTCGGGCAACCTCTTTAAGGTTATCCTTGTTCACTTTTCGACACAACCCTACCAGCCTCTCGTCCCCGAGAATACCACCTACACGTCATACCGCAAGCTAAATTTTTGAATACATGCGCTATTGTGTGCATGTAAGGCAATGCAACCACCAAATACTTACTTTCTCGGTTTTTTTTTGCTGGCTGTGTACTTCTTTTAGGCAGAATTCTTATTCCACCAACGAGAATCTGTATAAAAAAAGTCACAGCTTTGCTGCTAAGGTGAAGCAATGAACGCGATAGCAACAAATTGGAAGGTCACGCGCAGAATGTCGAGCACATCAAAACGTTGCCCGCGTTTCTCACGCACGAATGACGCACAAAACGTGCTCACAGGTACACATATGAACGCGGATATGATTCTCAGTTGTTAGAGAGAGAGAGAGATTAATGAAAGAGGAAGAGACAAAAAGGACGCTATTTTCTGCCTCCCGTCGCGGGGGCACGGCTCAGCGCCTTTAGGGATCGGGGAAGGGGAAGTAAAGATGATAGGAAGAAGAGAGGAAGGAAAGAAAAAGTGAATGTCATGGCAAGAGAACGTCTTGTCAGTACAGTCAGTAGTGCGAGTGAAAAGAGTCCGTCTATAAGGCGGCGAGGTCCGCGCAAGCACAGAACTCGAGGAAGGCTCGAAGGGCTTTCGTCTTCGAGCGCGCGGGAAAAAGTATGTCTTCCATTGTTTCGGCAGGTAGTCCAAGCAGACGATAGCGGCTTACCAGTGCGCAACGCTCAGTGGCCAGGTCAGGGCAGGAGCAAACAATATGCTGCAGCGTTTCGTCATCACCGCACCTTCGGCACGCTGGCGATGAAGAGCGACCCGCGGAATACATGCGTGCCGCAGGCCAGACGCTGCCAGTACGCAGGCGAAGCAACAACCGCCGCTCGCATCTGTCCAGGCCGGTCTCCGGAAGGGATGGTGGAGGTTTGCCGCTTGCCACCCGTGTGTCAGGGTGGGCCGTTGGTAAGAGCTTCCGCAGTCGCTGCCGTGAGTAATCCGACTGGGTTACCGCCTTAGTGACTGGCGTGTCGCAGTGGTGTGCTGCCTTAGCGGCGGCGTCAGCCTCCTCGTTGCCAGCTATTCCAACGTGCGAGGGAAGCCAGTGGAGGGACAGGCGCACACCACTCTCTTTGATGGCGGTCAGTTTTGCGTGCAGCAACGCCACAGTTATGCCTGCTTGGTCTGGTTGGAGCAGCGCTTGTAGGGCTGGTCGGGAGTCGCACAGAATCGCCACAGGCAACTGGGGTAACGTGGCAGCAAGGTGGTCGGCTGCCAAGTGAAGGCCGGCCAATTCAGCTGCAGTGGAGCTGGCGTGAAAGGGAAGTCGGCAGCGGATGGTTGTCCCAGTCGATGGTATGACGCAGGCAGCCGCGGCCGAATGGGGGCTGTCCCGAACGGACCCGTCCGTGAATACCAGGAGCTGCCCCTTAAGTCTTTCATGAAGTTTCGCCACGGCTGCCTGATGGAGCTCGCATGCCGGTGTGCGCCTTTTTCTGAGGTTGTCCAGAGTTAATTGTACGTCCAGAGGCTGCTGGTGTGGTGGAGGGGGTTGGATTGGACTGGGGGGATCGGGGACCAGCTCTTCATAGAGAGCGCAGATCTGTGCCATCCGTGACGCTGGTCGGCTCCGCAGTCTCCGAAGGAGGGCAGCGCCCCCGAGGGCCCTGTGAAGGCGATCCACGTGATGCAGCGCCTGTCGTAGCATCAAGAGTGACAGAGGCCAGGTCTGGGCCTCCGCCAGGGTTGCAGCTATGGGTGACTGACGGGGAAGTCCCATGAAGCGCCGAATTGCCATGCGATGTTGCCGCTCCAGTTGCTCCTTGCGGTGTGGCGCTAGCTGCACCAAGGGCAGTGCATAAGTTTGCGCTGTCGTTGCAGCCCCTTCGTAGAGTCTTAGAGCCAGCCGTGAGGTGCACCCTTGGCCCCTGCTGAGCAGTTTGCTTACGGCAGTCTCGACCCTGGTGGCCTTGAGGACGGCGAGCTTAACGGCTGGTATCCAGGTAAGGCGGTGGTCGATCCTTAGCCCCAGGTACGTCACTGCATCGCTCCACGGGATAGGTCGGTCACCTAGCACAAGCCTTCGGACGGCCCTCCGCGCAGTGGCTCTGGGGTGAACCAGCAGTGCCTCCGTCTTCGTGGGCGAAACGTTCAGTCCGATTGCCTTGAAGAAAGAGACGACGGCATCCAAGGAGCGCTGCAGGGAACGCCTTATGGCCGTGAAGTTTTGCCTAGGCCCCTTAACCCACAGTGCCACATCGTCTGCGTACAAGGAGCACTGCGTGGGGTAACGCTTGTCTGCGGGCATCGCGGTCGGCAGCCCCGCTAGCACCAGGTTGAACAGAAAGGGGCTCAGGACGGAACCTTGTGGAACGCCTGCTGTCACTGGCCGTGGATCGCTGAGCGCGCGTCGTACTCTAACCCGGAGGGTGCGTTTTGCCAGAAAGGCACTGATAAAGGTACGTAGGCAGCTCACGATGCCGAGTGTGTCCAAAGCACTCTCTATCGCTATGTGAGGCAAGCTGTCAAAAGCGCTCTGTACATCCAGCAGGACGAGGAGGGCCACTTCGCCGTTGCGCTTGGCCTCCTCCAAGGTAGAGACGACGTCCGCGATCGAGTCTGCTGTGCATCGGTGGCGTCGGAAGCCCGTCTGCTGTTCTGGTAGGAAATCCTTTGCCCCCGCAATCCAATTTAGGCGTGCCAGTGCTATGGCTTCCATGAGCTTGCAGGCAGCAGAGGTGAGAGAAACGGGTCTGTAGGACGTAATGGCGGCACAAGGGCGGCGAGGTTTCCGGATCGGCACCACAACAGCGGTCAGCCAGGCTTCAGGTAGGTTGCCGCTCTGCCATATTTCATTAAAAGTCCTCAACAGGTGTCGTCGTGAGGCCATATCCAGGTTGCGCAGCATCTGGTATGTGATGCCGTCGGCACCAGGGGAACTGCGGCGCTTGGTTCTGGCTAGAGCAACGTTCAGTTCGTGTTCGAAAATAGGGTCCTGACACAGAGATGCGATCTGGCTGGCCGTCCAGGCAGGGTGATGACCTTGCGGTGGCTTGGGAGCAGGCGTGGCGATGAGGGCTGAAGGATTGGCTGGTGGGAGTTCTGTGAAGCGATCGGCCAGTCGCTCTGCCAGTTCTTTTTCACTAATGCCTAAGTAGATGGCCACCGCAATGACGGGTTGCCGCACCATTGGTCCAGTGACGAGGGATCGTAGAAGTCGCCATGCTTTTGCGCCACCTCTTGCCTGACTCAGGGAGAGGCAGATGCCTTGCCAGCTTTGCCGCCTGCGACGGTTGGCATGTCGCCGACATACCGCATCCACACGATTGAAGAGTGTACGTTGAGCTGGGTCATGGGATTTTAGGTACCTTCTCTCAGCCCTGCGCCTCGCAGCCCGTAAGTTCAAGTGATGGAGGTCTGGCACAGGGTGGTGCTCTGGCACCCTGGTCTGGATAGTTGCCGCCTGCGCTGCCACTGCTACCAGATTCAGGAAATCCTGATCCTCTGGGACGTCTCGAAGCTGCCTTCGAAAAGCCCGCCAATCGATCGTACTACACAGCCTCCTCCTTGGGATCTTTCCGCCCACAGGTGAGATGACGATCGGCAGGTGGTCTGAACCCCAGGAGTCAGGCTCCACTGCCCAATCGTACCGGTCCCCTTCACTGGCCAAGGTGACGTCAATGGCGGAGCATGACGGTCGTGCTGTTCTGCGGACGAAAGTGAAGGATCCGGTGTTCAAAACTTGTAGGCCCAGTTGATGGATAACGTCCACCAGATCCCTTCCTCGAGAGGAGCAGGTGCTACTCCCCCACATGGTGTGATGAGCATTCATGTCCCCACATATGAGGTAGTCTCTTCCGAATTTAGCCGTGAGCTGTAACAGCATGGAGGCGTCCCACCGCTGTCCAGGTCGCACATACACAGAGGCCACTGTCGTGTCCACACCGCGAAGCCGCACCGTCACGGCACAACACTCAAGAGCCCCTCCAGTGACATCAGCCACGTTTATGTGCACATGTGGTAGTTCTCGTCGCACGTACACTGCACAACGTGGTCGACCCTGGGGATGTGCACTCGCTATGCACGGCGCGTCCTGGCACGTGTCTAGAGTACACGACGTGATACTTTGGTAACCGATGTATCCGGGAAGTCGCAAGTCGGTCGCTGCTACGTACACTTCCTGCAAAGCAAGCACATCATACTCGCTCTGCAGGAGATGTGAGGAGAGGTCTGCATGCCGCCGCCGCAACGAGTGAGCGTTCCATTGAAGCACACACGGGCGGCGGCGGCGGTGGTTCTCTGCAGCATGCGGATGAGTGTCAGCCATGGTGGCTGCTATGAGGGTGCGCGCCACCTGCCTGAAGGCAGATGGAGCGCAGCTGGTTTTCAGGAGGCAGCAGGTCCGCAACTGCTCTTAACAGGAGCCTCAGGTTTGCATTTTCCTGGTCCACACGAGGCTGGGAAGGTACCTTCGCGGGTGGACGAGTCGTGGTAGAGTCTGGGTGCTTGAGACCAGCCGAAGGGCCCCGTTGTTGTACGCCTGTCTGGCCTGGATGGGTCGAGCTGACCGTCATCTTGGATGGTGATCCCACTGCGGCAGCATAGCTCTTGCCCGTGGTCTGCTTCAGCTGAGGACTATCAGTTACACTAGGGCTTGCCCGCAAGACTGCTTGAGCCTCGCGGTGAGGCAGGTAGGTGGGAGCTGATGCCTTGATGGTGGCCAGGCGCCGCTCTCTTTGCCAGAGCTGACAGTCTGCGGAATCAGCTGAATGTGGCCTGCCGCAGTGCAGGCATCTTAATTTGTTGGTGCAGTTGGCGTCTTTCCCATGGTGGCCACCACATCGCAGGCACCGCTCTGGTCCTCGGCAAGTGACGGCGATATGCCCATAGCGTCCGCACCGCCGGCACTGAAGCGGGCGAGGTCGGGATGGCCTCACTTCGAACACCATGCGAAAAAGGCGGACCCGGGTGGGAGGCACGGGAGAGGCGAACCGCAAGACTAGTGATGTCCCTTGTCGCCTGGCTGCAATCACCGGCACATCGGACGACACGGCGGCCAGGAGGGCTTCGTCGGTATAGTCGCCATCGACGCCTTGCACCACGCCACTGCTTTGTGAACGGTCAGCAGGGAGGCGGGCAGTCACGGGTATTCCTGCGAGCTCCGATGTTGCTAGTAGGCGATTCATCCATTCTGGTGTAGATGCGTCTGCTGCCACGATGTTCTTTTTCGTGTTTACTCTCACCTCCTTGACTCCGGGCAGCGCAGAGAGAGCTTGCGCAATGGCAAGACGAGAGGTGCGGTGAAAGGAGGCGCTGGCGTTTGCTGGTCGAAAAAGAATAGTGCCCGAGTCTAGCGACGATGAAGCAGAAGCCGGCATGGTGTGTTCAGTGGCGCGTACCCCTGCAGGAGCGGTCTGAGTCGCAGTGGGCGCATTAGAAGTCCCTGGAGCAACGTGGGCAAGCATAGCCGTCGATTCAGTGGCGGGACGAGGACCAGTGTGGGCAGCGGGTCCTTGAGATGTCGAGGCTCGCTGTCGGCGCTTCTTAGACTTGGAGAGGACGGTCTGAAACTCAGACTGACTGATTTCGTCAGTTGCGTGTGTGACGGCGTCTTCGTGGGCAACCGCATCATTTGACGTTGGGGTAAGACACGCAACTGTGGCACGTTCAGGCGCTACTGCGTGCATCTTCCGCGAGCCACCCTCATCGTCGCTGCCCGACTCGCTAGGACGCGAGCGCTTACGCGTTGACGTAGTATCCATGTCTGCAATATCAGGTTCCTCGTCTAACGGCAGTGGTACGTTCTGCGGAACGGTGACGTTCACGCACAGAATTGACCCGGCATCTTCGAGTTGGGCTGTATGATGCGCCGCTACAGCGGTCGAAGATGCTGTGGTGCTAGTGGTAGGGCTGGAGGCCGCCGAGGACGTCAGGCCCCTTGCAGTTGTCTCGACGTCGGCAGCAAGCACCGGTAGGCGAAGTGATGTCGGTTTCTCGCTGACGACTCTGCACAGTTTCTGTGCCTGTTCATGATGCAACCGCACCGTTTTGGCACTGGAGATGAGGTTCCACAGCACGCGGGTGCACGCGACGCTCGCTGAGCGTCTGTGTGACGATGTGGGAACCAGGGAACGCGACGGGCGTTCCAATGGCGTAGCCGAGAATGGAGGGGACTGCTCTGCCATGGTAGTCGGGATGACAGCTGCCCCAGCGACGCGCAGGAGCAGAGGACGCTGTCACAGGGCTCAGGTCACCGAAAGCGGTGGCAGGGATCCAAGGGCATAATCTGTAAAGATTACTCTCCTTGACAAGACTCGAACGGGTATCCAGTTGTTACTTCGCTGTCTAAAAAGCACGCCCTTTTCGCAAATGGAGCGTGTACATTGATTGCAGTGACATTTGTGTGCACCGTAACTACAACAGAATCGTTCTAGTCGAGCTTGATGCCAGCTAAGATGTATGAGCCTTTCCACCGGGAGATAAGGAAGCTCGAGAGATCGTCCACTCCCCTCCTCTTCACGGGTAAAGTGTGCGTGAGAGGGTAAAGCCGCCGCACGCTCATTGCGCCATCTTGCTGGTAATGCTGAAAACATGATAGACCCCCCCCCCCCCCCGAGATGCCCGCCAGCAGCGGTAAGTGGTAAATCTATATAGCTTGCTGTTAGGAGGCACGCTGGGTGGCTCTGCGGTTAATCCCTCACATTCACGATGCGAAGGTACCACGTTCGACTCCGCGCGCTGGAGTCTATTTTTTCTGAATTTCTTTCTTACGCTTTCATATATATATATATATATATATATATATATATATATATATATATATATATATATATATATATAGACACGTATACATATACAGTGCACGACATCGATGCCGACGCCGGCGGCGAAATCCAGCCGAGAGTGTTCATATATTTGCTGTAGCAATAAAAACTCGCTTTCAGGTTGCAGAACACACAAGTGGCATATCTCGTGAAACAAAGAAAAATTTGTATACCTCATGCAAGTTCCAACTGAAAAACTGAAATAGCTGTGTTAATGTGAATTTCGGAAGAAGAAGTGGCTCTGTTCGGTCGCTGTTTTTGTGCACTGTTTGGTTTTGGCTCCTTTCTTGGACTATTACGCTCACATCAATTTCTTCCTCGGTGTGCCAACAAGATGTCGGGTGAAGACTTCGAGGGCTCGGTGCCTTACAGATAAAAAAGTCCTTTATCAAAGACTTGGCTAGTACGTGACCACTACGGTGGTTGGTAGCCATCGCCATGAGCCTTAAGCTCGCCCGAGTGCGTCAACCCTCATGAGTGATTCTACAGGACACAATCAAAAGCCTCGGGCTTACAGACACGACAAAACATTATAAAGCCGGCACGTTTGCTCATTCACAGCTGCACAATAGTTTCAGCGAGCCCAGCAGCAATTGAAAAGGATGAAGCTGAGAGCAAGAAGCTTCGCTTAGAAGAGAATCTTTTCGACGATAAAACATCAACATATAGCCTAAGTGACGGGCGAAGATGAAGCATTTACGCTGGTTGCGTGTAAGAAGAAGCGAGCAGAGGGCATTCCAGCCGTCTTTCGTCCAACAGCTGAAGGTGCTACTTTCTGGAAAGTGAACCGCAGTCGAGTGTCAGCCGAAGTAGTTTCCGCTGCTAAAGAAAAAGGCGAGTCATTCAGAACGACCAGACATGGAAGCTTCAGTGCCAGCGTTGCTTCCTTAGCTTTAGCAAAGCGTATTTTGATGCTTTCGAAAGTAAGCAGCCTAGAAGTTGTCTTTCATCCTAGACTCATACACTCGGAACGTTGGGAAAGTAAAGCATGTGCCTCTGCAGTATTCAGACGAACAACTCCTAGAATACTTGGGAGATGCGGGGGCTATGTCGGCGTGGCGGCAAATAAAATATTACCGCCAGAAATATGGAGCAGTAACGTCACGTCCACTTCACACACTGATCCTGACTTTTCGAGATGACAGCCCTATTCCAGGAAGAATCTACTTAGGATTCGCCAGTCACCCAGTGGAAGAATATTTTGGTAAAGCACTTCGGTGCTATAACTGCCAGCGATTCGGACATATGGTGAAAAGTTGCCGTAATACACGCCGGCGTGAGATCTGCTCAGAAGAACACCACCATAATGAGTCCAAGTCAGCTCTTCAGCTTAAGTGTGCGAACTAAGCAGGTAATCACGCTGCTTCATATTTAGGCTGCCCGCAAAGTAGAGCTGCGGCGAAAATGCATCGGCATGAGCTTATCCATGCAAGGAAACCGCGCCCCAATGAACCCTCACCAAACCTTAAGATTGTTCATCCTGTTCATGACCTACCTCAAGGCGCACCGCCACAACAGCCGAGAAATGTACCAAGACAACCGCCAAGAGCACACCCGAAAGACCTAAGCTTACGAGAAGTACATTCAACTACACCAACCTACGCGTTGAAGCTGTGAACGCCCACGTGACCTCAGACGGAAAGTTGCAGAACCGACAGCGCCAGTGGTCGCCCAAGCAACATCGAAACATCACGTCATTCTCAGCAGGCCTCAGAAACTGAACCATGCAATGGGGACCATGCCTCTGTACCAGTCATGCAATTGATTCTATCAATGCTTTTCGCAGCACTTACAGCAAACGTGTCTGCTCTACCGGAAGCAAACAACCTGCCAGAATAAAAGCGCTGCTGCCTCTGGAAGCACTATTGTGGATACAATTCGGGCCCAACCTGTGACAATTAACATTTGAATAAACGCTATAGGAATGTCTATATTCCAGTGGAATGCCAACAGTCTTTTGCAATGCCAAAGTCCTTTTGCAATATACCTTTCCAATACTTTGCATCCAAGAGGCAGTAATAAATAACGATTTCCGCTCTTTAACTACACGATATATAAGTCATCTCGTCGAAGTGGACCAAGCAGAGTGCACCTGTGCGTCAGAAATGAGCTACCTTCTCACCAAGCTCCCTTTAATGATTCGGACTTCCCAGAATTGTTCGCTTGCAAAGTGTCCTTTGGTGAGCAGTGCGTAACAGTGATTAATCTTTACCTACAACCTCCAAGCCGTATTTCGGTGGAAGAGCAAGCAAATATCTTAAACATTTCTAATTCATATACGTTTGTATGTGGAGACTTTAATGCGCACAACATAAAATGGAGTAGTGATCGATGTGATGCACGTGAGAACGTTGTTGAGTGCGCCGCAGACAAATGCAATTTGACTATTATAAATGACGGCTCCCCAACGATTTTTGTCCGTGGACATAATTACTCGAGTTGCATAGATATTATTAAGTGTTCCCAAGATCCAGTTAATGGTGTGGAATGGACAACGGATGTAGAAACACGTGGGAGTGACCATTTTCCTATTCTTATAAATCACCCCTACTTGCGAAATGATGACATCAAGCGCTACAGCAAACAGACGAACTGGAAAGCATTTCGGTACCGCCTAACAAACCAAAATAGTGAGCTTATGACAGTTAAAAGCTCTACTGAATTTTTGCAGGATAATGCGAATAATTGTAAAAAGAAAGTCCCAATTCCAAAAGACTATGCTGCAGTCGACGGAAAGTATGAACATCTAAGAGCCATAAGACGACGTTCCGAAAGGGCATATTAAAGCAGTGGAATTATAGAAGCATACAAAAATGCACAGAAAATCCACAGCGTCATGCCCAAACGACTAGAAAATTTAGGTAACGACGCTAGCGTGATTTTTGTGGCACACTCTCTCCCCACACACCTGTCCCAAGAATTCGGCTTGTAATTCAAGCATTTAGTGTCTCTATATCACACAGCTTCCCATTTCGTGCGCTTGCTGTAGCCTTGGACAAACGGGGAGTTGTGGTAGCAGCTGAATTTTGTCAATTTATCATTAGGCCCGGCGCATAACAATGTGCTATACTTGATAATTTTGTCACGTTAGCCAGGCAGACAATTAATGCCTGCTATTGGGCTGAGCACCCTCAACTATGCCCTGTATTTAGGTTAAGTAAGCTGCAATGAGTTTTAGCTTCATGTCGTCAAAAACAGGCCTCTGGACCGGATGGCATTACGTACAATGTGCTAAAGAATTTGGGGCCAATGGGCACTACAATTTATTTAGATATTTACAATAACCTATGGAGGCGAGAAATTGTACCCGAGTCTTGGAAGTTTGCTCTCATCATTCCGATCTTACAACCGGCTAAGACGCCCTTGAGCCTTGAATCCCTCCACCCAATTAGACTGACAATCTCTCTATGTAAGGTAATGAAAAAAATGATTGATGCACGACTTCAGTGGTGTTGCATCAGCACCGGTGCATCAGCTCCAGCTACTTAACAGTTTTTACGACACAGCTGCACGATGGATGCAATAAGGGACATTTTTATCTATTTATTTATTTATTTATTGATATATTTATCGATACTGCAGTCTCTAGGAGACACTATAGCAGGTGTGATACGTTGATACATGCTATAAAAAAAGGCACAATATTTTTCAAAGAAAACATATGAAGTGAAAAATACAATGCAAACAGATAATACAATAGGGTTAAGAAAACAAACAAGAACACAACGGAATTTCACATCAAATAGTAAATTTAAAAGGCAAGAGTACAAGTACAAGCTCAATAAACACAAAAAAGAATATTGTTTCATGGAGAAAATTTATCAAATTGAACAGAATAATGCGAAAATTGGAACGCATAATAAAAAGAAGTATATTAAACAGTACTAACGACATATTAACGTATGTAGAGCATGAACGTGCCTGTGGTCGTTTGACGGTAGGAGCGTTCTTACACATCGAAAAGGCATTTGACACAGTCAGTCATACTCATGTTCTGCTGAGTATGTTGGAACTTGGACTGTCTGCAGATCTTTGTGGTGGATCTCTAAACTTTTATCACGTGACAAAACATTCTTTCAGACATGCGAAGGATTCAAAGTGGAACACGACGTCAGACAGGGGGTGCCACAAGGAAGCGTACTCAGGTCTTTTCTTTTCAGCTGTGTTATGGCTGATTTAGCAAAAAGACTGCCTTCTAAGCTGAAATACTCCTCATATGCAGATGATGTGTGCATTTGGGCATCTGGCACGGACGTTCAGTTAATTGAATTTGCATTGCAAGACGGCATAAACATTATTAACCACTTTTTATTAAAAAAGGAATGGTTCTGTCGCACGAAAAGACGGCTATATTGCCCTTTACCCGTAATAAAGTTTAATAGCAAAGACGGCTACATTGCCCTTTACCCGTAATAAGTTTAATAACTTCAATCTAAATTTAGAAGGAGAACCCCTGATAACTGTGATACAGCATCGGTTTTTCGGAGTAATACTTGATAGCCAGCTATCATGAGCACCTCACATAAAGAAACTCGAAAACGAGGTGAATTTGCTAGTGAATATACTCCGCAGAATTGCCGAGACATCATGGGGCGGATTTGTATTATCCATCCTCGCTGTTTACAATGCTATATTACGACAAAAATTGCATATTCTGCAGCAGTCTTACAAGGCCTTTCCCGCACTTCAGAGGAGCGACTTCAAAGACTATTAGCTAGGGGACTGCGCGTCTGCCTAGGTGTTCCACGAGCGAGTTCCAGCAGCCTTGTCATAGCAGAGACTCGACAACCGCATTTTCCAGTCATGAGAACAATCGAGACATGCCCCCATGTTTTTTTCGCTTAAAGCCACAACACAAAGACCACTCATTGGCACTGGATATTTTACAAAGAAATAAAAGCAATGCTCAAGATGAAATACACAGTAATCTATATATATTACCAAGAAATAAATTTTGGAGCTCCGAAGTGGACTATTCTACATGGCTGCTTACAACACCAAACATTGAATTCTCAGTAGGTAGCATTATCAGAAAGAGAGTTATGTTCATCCAAGCGGCTCAACCACTAGCGCTTTATCAGATTCATATGTGGTATTCAGGGTACATACACGTTTACTCAGATGGCTCAAGTATTACAACGTCTTAAACAGCAGCATTTATTATACCACAGCTCAATAGTCAGGAATCACTTAAATTATGTCACACGATGCCATTTACTACAGCTAAACATTTCGCTATTTTGTATGCTATAAAGTTTATAAGCTCGGCAGCAGACGCGAGAAAATTGGTACTTTTTAGCGATTCACGGGCTGTTTTAAGATCACTCTCCAGTACAAACACGAAAATAATCAGTGATAGTATGACATACAAAACACTGAAAGAGCTCACCAAAGCCAGCAAGGTGCAATAAGAGATTAAATTTCAGTCGATACCTAGCCATTGCAACATTCCTGGAGTTACAGCGGTAGATTAAGCGGCACGACAAACACATCGTAAAAATGTTACTGTTCGTTTATCCATTTCGAAAAATGAATTGCGTGGTATTATAAAGGATACAACTTTCAGAATGAGCAAAACTGCTTGGTTTGACCAAAGTACAAAGACCTGTGATTTATATCACATCGTTCCATACATTAAATTCAAAATTACACTAGCCCTAGATAGAAGTATGAAAACTCTTATTCACAGGTTGAGGCTAGGCACCGCATACACACAACAATTTTTGCACAGAATTGAAATAGTTGAAACTCCTGAATGCGAATGTGGATTTATGTCACCTTCTCTTAGACTGTCCACACCATGACACGCCGAGACGCCGTCTCAAATCGAAACTGTTGGCATTATACCGCAGACTTTAGCATGCATGAAGAAACTTCTGGGCCCGTGGCCAACTGGAGTTTTACAGACTCATGCTTTAAAAGCGCTAACACTTTTCGTTTTCATTTTTATTTTCATTTATTGCATTCCTAAAGACCCGAGGGCATTACATAAGGGAGCAACAAATACGCTGTGTGGGTGTACAATTCAATGTGAACAGCTTATCATAAACACTACAGTTCTAAATCCGCATATGGTAGTTTGTTCCAGAATGACAACAAAAACTAATCAAACAATGAACTAAAGAAACTTTTGACTGGGAAAATGAACACAGACAATATGGTAAAAATTATGCATACAGTACGCTGTAGGGGTGTATCTACAGCCATGGGTTATTGGGTGGATTCAAAGTGGGATTCTAATTTTGCGCGGAATGATGTGTGGTCAGGTGTGGCAACTATGGAGTCGGGGAAGCGATTCCAAAGTGTAAGTGCTTGGGGGAAAAAGAGTCGTTCATTGCATACGTACGGCCGTTGATTGGTGCAATGAAGATAGAATGGTTACTGCAAGAAGTTCTGTTAGGAGGATGTAAAAGCTCGTGTCTTGATTTCGGGCGGAGAAAGAAACTGTGCAGGAGGCATAGGCGTGAGATCAGTTGGCGTGACGCGAGACACGGTAGTTGGGTTGATTGTTTTAGGGCGGTGACGCTGATTTCTCTGGAGAACTGCGAGGTTATAAAGCAGGCAGCGCGCTTTTTGACTAATTCTAGTTCGTTAGCGAGACATGCCTGGGATGGATTCCAAATGGGCGATGCAAGTTCGAGCTTTGAGCGTACGTATGTTAAGTTTGCTAGTTTTTTAACATCAGGAGATGCTGATTTTAGATTACGGCACAGAAATCCAAGCGCGCGCAGAGCGTCTGAGCAGATGAATTGCACGTGCGGCGCAAACTAACTTTTCTTACAAGAGAGCGGAATTACTGATAAGTACTAAGAAATAGCGTACTTTCATTTGTATAACACATGTACTTACTATGTGCAGTATGATATGATACCCTTCATGTGTGTGTACTGAAGGGAATGATGTGTCGGCTGCTTTGTACACACTAACGTACATCTTCATAGGGACCAGTCGTGCGCTTGGCTGTTTTGTGCTGGTTGGACCAAATATTAAGCGAAGATATTATCAGAGACGTTATTCGTTGACTTTTCAACATTTCTTTATCATTGTGTTGTGATATGTGCATATGTGTTTTTGCATATGTGTGCTCGAGTGTTCTAATTTCCATGCACTGTTTCGTCTGTTTTCTTCTAAAATACGTGTTCAACTTTCACTCAAGGGCTAAGGAGTAGCCGGCGCCATACTTGTGTGCCAACATCTCATATAATAATAATAATAATAATAATAATAATAATAATAATAATAATAATAATAATAATAATAATAATAATAATAATAATAATAATAATAATAATAATAATAATAATAATAATGTATATTTTGACAAGAAATATGAATGTTTATATGTAGTCAGCATTCACGTTGGCTCGTGATTAGTTTGCCCCCGCCCCTTTTTTGATTATTTTCACTTCACATATAGATGCTGTTCTTCTGTGTCAACCCTGTTGTCTGCGTTCAAACGCTTCAGCCCTGATTTTATGATGCATTGCCATAATCACCATCATTATCAGGCTGACTACGTCCACTGCAAAGCAATGCCCTCTCCCATGATCCGCCAATCAACCCCCTCTTGTGCTTTCTTCTGTCACATTATATCTCAGAGCTTCTTAATCTCATCGGGTCAACTAGCTTTCTGACTCCCTCTCGTGCATTCACCTTCTCTGGGAATTCAGTAGGTGACCTTTATTGACCAGCGGTTATCCTGCCTACGCGCTACGTGCCCAGTCTATGTCCATTTCTTCTCCTTGATTGCAACTACGATATCCTAAACCGCAGTTTGTTCCCTGACCCACTCTACTCTCGTGCTGTAGCTTAAGCTCTCACACTTACCATTTTCATTACCATCGCTGGCTGTATAGTCCTCAATTTAAGCCAAACCTTCTTCGCAAGCCTCCATGTTTCTGCTCTGAAGGTAATTACCGGCAAGATTCAGCTGTTATGTACCTTCCTCTTGAAGGTTAGTGTTAGATTACCATTCATGATTTGAGAATGCTTGCCGAATGTGATACACTCCATCTTTATTTTTTCTAGTTATTTCACCATCAACGTTCGGCTCCACGGTTACTAGCTGTCGCAAGTAGAAATGTTCCTTTACCACTTCCATCGTCTCTCCCCCTATCACAAAACACTGTTTTCTGCCAAGACTGTAGCACTTCGATTCAGTTTTATGCGTCTTAATTTTCAGACCTGCTCTTCTACTTTCGTGTCCAGATCAGTTATCATGAGCTGTAATTCGCCCCTGAGTTACTCATCAAGGCTGATTGATATGTGGGGTTTAACGTCCCAAAACCACTATATGATTATGAGAGACGCCGTAGTGGAGGGCTTCGGAAATTTAGACCACCTGGGCTTCTTTAACGTGCGCCCAAATCTGAGCACACGGGCCTACAACATTTCCGCCACCATCGGAAATGCAGCCGCCTTAGCCGGGATTCGAACCCGCGCCCTGCGGGTCAGCAGCCGAGGTTACTCATCAAGGCAATGTCATCAGCAAAAACGCAGGTTACAAAGGTAATTTTTCTTAGCTCTTATCCCTAACTCTTCGTAATCTGGGACCCTGCAAACCTCTTGTAAACACGCGGTGAATAGCAGTGAACAGATTGTGTCTCCGTGCCTTAGATCTTTCTGTATAGGGATTCTGTCACTTTGTGCATGAATAACTATGGTGACTGTGGATCCGCTGAAAATTTTGTCCAGTATACTTATGTAGGGTTAGTCGATGCCTTAATGTCATGGTACCTGCATCATTGCTGATGTCTCGACTGAGTAAAACGCCTTCTCGTATTCTATGAAGGCTATGTAACCAGTTGGTTGTATTCAGCACATTTCCCTATTATTTGAATAATAGTATGAATATGGTCTATTGTGCAGTAGCCTGTACGAAATTCTGCTTGGTCCTATGGATGATTGAACTCTAATTTCGTCTTAATTGTATTAACTAATATTTTGTACATAGTTTGTAGAGAACGAACAGTAAGCTGATCGACCTGTAATTTTTCTATCCTTGACCTCACATTTCATATGGGTTGAGATGATATTGGCGTTAGTCAAAGATTCTGGTACCATTCCCGTTAAATGACACTTCTCATAGAAGGTGGCCAGCTTCTCCAACACCATTTCTCCTCCATCTTTCAGCATATTCATCGTTACCATATTCTAAACAGCGGCTTTGCATTTTTGCATTCCTTGTAGGGCTTTCCTTACTTCCCCTGTCCTTACTACTAGGATGTCAATTTTTTCTGGGCTATTATTGCTTCTTACAATATCATCCTGATTATTTTGGCTTCTGTAGAGCTTTCTGTATAACGCATCTACCACCTCAACTATCCTATTCATACTGATTATGATATTGCCTTTCTTATCCCTTAATGCATTCATCCGATATTTGCCTATGCACAAATTTGCCTTCGAAGCTTATAGGTTTCTGTCAGTTTTTACGCCTGCTCGATTCTCTCTGTTATTCCTTCTGATGTCGGCTGCCTCACGCCTTTTGATTAGCTTCTAAAGCTCCACTAGCTCTATTTTGTTGGTTGCATTAGGGGCTGACGTGATTGTTCGTCTCTTAATGAAATTTCAGTCTCCTGAGATTGTTTGCCAGTGTCCTGTCTAATGACTGTATCACCGACTTTCATTGTGCATCTTTGGATGATACTAGTAACATTATCGTTCATTGTGTCAGCGCTAACGTCGGTAACCTCGTTTAGAGTCGCGAATCCATTCTGAAGCAAAACACTAAATTCCTGTACTTTTCCTCTCCCTGGTAGCTCGTTAATTGGCGTCTTGTGCATCAGTTTATACCTTTTCTTTTTTTAAATATAGGTGAGTACGAGTTCTTGCCATTTTATGGTCACTGCATAGAATCATCCTGTACAATGCCTAGATGTGCACACAAAATTAAGTCTATTTTATTTTTAGTTTCACCATTAGGACTTCGCCACGTTCACTTACAGTAGTAGTAGTAGTAGTAGTAGTAGTAGTAGTAGTAGTAGTAGTAGTAATAGACTTTTATTCAGCCAAATTTACAGGCCGAGCATTTCGACCGCCTGTGCGATCAGTCGACGCTGTTCTTCTTCCCCTTCGGCGCCGCTGCAGTCGAGCCAGGAGGTGATGGAAAGGGATGGGGGAGGGTAATAGCTGGATTGCTGAGCAGTTGGGCAGTATATCAGGCAGTGTGACAGGTCAGCGTATGGGGAGGGACAATTAGGACAGCAGGGGTTAGACTTATATTTATAATGGAAAAGGCGAGAGGGTGTTATCAGGCAGTTCATTTGGATGTGCCGTAGAGTTCGAGCCTCGAGCGCCGTGAGTGATGGATGAGGGGGAGGGTAAAGACGCTTCTCGAGCCGGAGCTGGAGATATACCTCCTTGATAGTGTGACGCAAGGAGATCTGCCCATCGTTATTCGCGGAGCTCTCACTGTCTTCCGAAGGTGTGGGCCAGGCAATGAACGGTGCCCGGTGCAATATATCGCGGGCAAGCTGATGAGCTAACTCATTGCCGTTAATACCCGAATGCCCAGGAACCCAGCGGAGGAAGACAGTGGAGGGTTGAAGAGCAGAGGCCGCTCGCTCGACCTCCTGTTGAAGAGCAGGGGGCAACGTGTTGTTCTGTATGTGACGGATTGCGGCGTGAGAGTCGCAGTAAATCGTGTACTCGGGGAGAGAAGGGAGGCAGGAAAATGACTGCATGGCGTGGACCATGGAAAGGACCTCGAGCGAAAGTACATTTGGCGGGTGTAAGTATGGCCCGCTGGTGTGCGTGTCAGGTGCCGAAAGGTGTCGATGGTAGATAACGTAGCCACACGAGCCCCGAGGAGCCATGTATGAGGCATCTGTGTAGGCAACTCCCTGTGTAGAGAGAGGAGGAGAATGATGCTGTGCTGCCGCATGACGCCGGCCGGCGTGAAGAACGGGAGACATATTGGATGGGAGGGGAAGGATGCGAAGGTTAGAAGCAGCGGTGCTAGCGGCAGAAGGCAAGGTGGGAACGGAAACGGGAATGTGAGGGATACCAGTTTGGGCTAATAGCCATTGGCCTTGACGAGTGAGAGAAAGACGGGCAATCTGAGAGTCGTGGTGCAGAGAAATAAGAGAACGTAATGGATGGAAGAGGCCTGTGGCAAAGAGCTTAGTGGTAGAGGTAGTGAGAGGGAGGTTTAGAGCTGCCTTGTAGAAGCCTAATAGAGCTCTTTCGAGTGTGTTGAGTTGCGTTTCGGTGAAATGAACGTAGGGTACAAAGTACAAGAACTTATTAAGGGCAAGCGCATGTGCAACCCGGCACGCATGAGCCTCGTGGAGCCCCGACTGCCGAGTGACAACGCGTCGCAGGAGGTGGGTCGCCGAATGGCAAGTCCTCACAGCGTGATGTGGGGCCTGCGCGTTCTTTGTCGCGTGCAAAGGGAAGCCAAGAACTTTGCATTGCTGAACAGTGGGGATGAGAGAGCTAGAAAGATGTAGGGAGATGAGGGTATTGTGGGAGCGCTGGTACGCAGACCGGTTTAGCAAAAGTAGTTCACATTTCTCCGGTGCAGGGGACAGGCCAGCAGTAGCGAGAAAGGAAGCGATAAGGTCCAGGCCACGTTGCAAAGTATCCTGCACGTGGCCGGGACATCCAGACGTACACCAGAGAGTGATGTCGTCTGCATAAAAAATATGGTGGAGGTCAGGTATTTGGGACAGTTGGGAGGCAAGGGGGCCATAGCCATATTAAATAGAGTAGGAGATAGTACGGCACCTTGAGGAGTGCCGCGGGTGAGGGAGTGTGGGTTAGACAAATGAGTATGGACTCTGAAGCGAGCAACTCGATCGGAAAGAAATGATCGGATGTAAGAATACATGCGGGAGCCACATGACAGGGAGGAGAGCTGAGCGAGTATGTGGTCATGACTCACGCCATCGAATGCCTTCCGTACATCGACGGTTACAAGCGCATGGATCTGACTACGAGAAGGTGAAAGAAAAGTATGCTGAAGAACAAGGAACATGTCCTGCGCACAAACGTGGCGTCGGAAGCCAATAAGAGAAGGAGGGAAAAACTCTTTCGCCTCAATAAAATCAGACAGTCGAGTCAAGGCCATTCGTTCAAGAGTCTTGCCAACGCATGACGTCAAAGAGATAGGGCGAAGGTTAGAGAGAGAGATGGAGGTTTGCCGGGCTTCGAAATCATGCAAATTAGAGATGATGTCCAAGAGCTTGGAAGACAGCCGCTGTTCCATGCTTCGTTGAATGTGTGTAAGAAAAATTCCTTCGCGTTGTCGGGGAGATTACGTAATGTAGTATATGTTATCTCATCCTCACCGGGTGCCGAGCGGGTAGATTGAGTGGCTAAGGCAGCTTCCAGCTCCCTGAGCGTGAATGGGCGGTCCAGGTCTGGGTTAGCTTCGCCACAGTAATCTGGGTAGGAAGGTGTGAGGGGGGGTGGGAGATACAGAGATTTTAAATTTTCAAAAAACATCAGATGGAGTCCCTTGAGTGAGAGCTTTAGCTAGGGTGGGAGCAACGGCAGGCTTGGTACCTAAGAGAGACCTAAACAGAGACCATGTAGAGCGCGAGTGCAGTGCGGAGTCAAGGCCGTCACACAGCGTGTTCCAACGAGAGTGCTCGAGAGAAGTGCCGTAAGCGATAATTTCAGCCCGCAGAGCATCAATTCGGAAGGAAAGTTGGAAGTTGTGTGACTGCGAGCGGAGAGCGCGTTTCAAACGTTTATGACGTCGCCATAATCGGAGGAAGTGAGGATCAGGGTCAGGAATGGGGAGTTGAAAACGAGCGCGGCGACTACAGGATGTCATTGCTGCGGAGATCCGCGACGTCCAGTCGTCGTAGGTTTTAAATGAGTGAGACAAAAGGTTATTACGGAATGCTTCCCAGTCAGTGTGAGCGACTCGTTGTTTCCGCCTATTGTGGGAAAGAGGGGTGGTGATGTGTATGATAAAGTGATCACTGAAAAAATTTTCAGCAGAGACCTGCCAGTGAAAAGGAAGGGAACTCCGAGAGAACGTGAGATCGGGTGTAGTGGAACGCTGTGAAACAGTGCCCGCTCGAGTAGGGGTGTCAGGAGTATTAAGAAGGGTGAGATGGCGTTCCTGGGCGAGGCAGTGTAGAAGGCGACCTGGTTTGAGTGTTTGGGGGTAACCCCAGAGCCTATGAGGAGCATTAAAGTCAGCCCCAAGGAGGATATGGGTGGTCGATGGAAGAGAGTGCAGGAATTTGCCAAGAGCACTAAACAAATAGGACGTGACAGGGGGGTTATAAAATGACATCAGAGCGAGAGAAATACGGGTAGATGGTTGGTAATAGACCACACCAACTAAATGTTTCAGAAGGGGGGAGGGTACGTCTAGTGGTTCAACGAGAACGTCATTGCGTACATAAATGGACGCAAGTGGCTTTCCCGTCGTAGCGTGATATGCACGGTAGCCTGGGACGGCAAGGGCCGCCCGAGTCTCCTGTATAAGGAGAAAATGGGGTAATGTTTGGCGGGTGAGAAGATATTGGTGGAGAGGGGTCCTATTATGACGAAAGTTGCGGCAGTTCCACTGCAAAATATCGAGGTCCTTTTCACGCGCCATCTAGGTCTTTGGAGTAGAGGAAGCGCCTACGCGTGCGCGTTCCTTCTTTTTTGCCGGGGGAAGTGACTCCTGCAGGGAGTTAAGCATATAGGTGAAAGATTCCAGTTGCTTAGATTGGGTTTCGAGGGTCGTAAGAATCCGGACAATTGAATTTTCCAGCTGGACCAAACGAGTGTGATGCGCAGTGGTAGTGGTTTCGACCATGTCGGCCAATTTGGTTACATGGGAGCTGGAGGTCGGGGCGGTGAGTGTGGTGAGTTGCTTATTTAGCTCCGTGAGTTGAGAGGTAAGAGAGGATGTGGTAGTTGCCAGTGTCTGTGTCAGTGCAAGTATTTTCTGTTGTAGCTCATCTGAGACGCGTTGTTGCTCGCGCTGGTTGCGCTCCAACATAGCCAGTCGCAGATCGAAGGAGCGGCTCTCGTTACTTGAAGATGGTGAAGGTGTGTTTGATGAAGAAGTGCACATAGGAGGTGTTCCCTTAACCTTAGCGGCGTATGAGCCCGGGGGGGATGTTGTGGGAGGTGATAGGAGCTCATGCGTTGAAGAGGAGGGCGGCGAAGGCTGAGTGGCTCGGCGCATGGCTGTGCGACGGAGAAAAGCTGCTTTGGCGCAGTCGCGTTGCTTAGGTAGAAGGTAAGGGCAGTTAGCGTGTTTTTGATGAAGGTATTCAATACCCGTAAAATATGATGTTCTGCAAACTCTACTAATAACTCCTCTCTGGCATTTCTAGAGCCGGTGCTATGTTTCCCCACTGCATCGTCTCCGGCCTGTTTCTTGCCTATTTGGCATTGAAGTCGCCCTTCAGGATGCTACACGTGTCTTTACTTTATTTATGGCTAAGTCTACGACTTCATAAAGGCTTTCAACCAAATGATCATGAAGCTTTATGTCGGCGCATAGACATGTACCAGCTTCCTCTTGTATTTTTGTTAAGCTAATTATGATACTTGCGACCCTCTCACAGATGGTATAGTACTTGTTTATGTTGCGAGCAATATTCTTGTGTATACCCCTCCTCCCTAGTTTTCATCTATTAACTAATTTACGCTAACATAGAAAGTGCCTGTTCTTCAGCACAGTATAAGTCTCATCATCATAATAATAATAATAATCATCATCATCAGCCTGACTACGTCCACTGCAGGACAAGGCCTCTCCCATGTTTCGCCAGTTAACTCGGTCCCGTGCTTGCTGCTGCCAATTTATACCCGCAAACTTCTTAATCTCATCTGCCCACCTAACCTTCTGTCTTCCCCTACCCCGCTTGCCTTCTCTGGGAATCCACTTAGTTACCCTTAACAACCAGCGGTTATCCTGTCTACGCGCTACATGCCCGGCTCATGTCCATTTTCTCTTCTTGACCTCAACTATGATATCCTTAACCCCCGTTTGTTCCCTAATCCACTCTGCTCTCTTCTTGTCTCTTAAGGTAACACCTACCATTTTTCTTTCCATTGCTCGCTGCGTCGTCCTCGATTTAGGATGAACCCTCTTTGTAAGTCTCCAGGTTTCTGCTCCATAGCTAAGTACCGGCAACATACAGCTGTTATATACCTTCCGCTTGAGGGATAGTGGCAATCTACCTGTCATAATTTGAGAGTGCTTGCTAAATGTGCTCCATCCCATTCTTATTCTTCTAGTTACTTCAATCTCGTGGTTTGGCTCCGCAATTTAAGCTGAACCCTCTTTGTAAGTCTCCAGGTTTCTGCTCCGTAGCTAAGTACCGGCAAGATACAGCTGTTATATACCTTCCTCTTGAGGGATAGTGGCAATCTACCTGTCATAATTTGAGAGTGCTTGCCGAATGTGCTCCACCCCATTCTTATTCTTCTAGTTACTTCAATCTCGTGGTTCGGCTCTGCGGTTATTACCTGCCCTAAGTAGACATAGTCTTTTACAACTTCAAGTGCACTATTACCTATCTCGAAGCGCTGCTCCTTGCCGAGGTTGTCGTACATTACTTTCGTTTTCTGCAGATTAATTTTAAGACCCACCTTTCTGCTCCCCTTGTCTAACTCCGTAATCATGAGTTGCAATTCGTCCCCCGAGTTACTCAGCAATGCAATGTCATCGGCGAAGCGCAGGTTACTAAGGTACTCTCCATTAACTCTTATCCCTAACTGTTCCCACTCTAGGCTTCTGAAAACCTCTTGCAAGCACGCGATAAATGGCATTGGGGAGATTGTGTCTCCCTGCCTTACACCCTTCTTGATTGGTATTCTGTTGCTTTCTTTATGAAGCACTATGGTAGCAGTTGATCCCCTGTAAATTTCTTCCCGAATGTTTATATATACTTCATCTACGCCCTGATTCCGCAGTGTTTGCATGACGGCTGATATTTCTGCTGAATCAAATGACTTCTCGCAATCTATGCAGGCTATGTATAGTGGTTGGCTATATTCTGAGCATTTTTCTATTACGTGATAGATAGTATGAATGTGGTCGATTGTTGAGTAGCCTGTTCGAAATCCTGCTTGTTCCTTTGGTTGATTGAATTCGGAAGTTTTCTTAACTCTGTTAGCAATCACTTTTTCTAAATAGCTTGTATACTATGGAGAGCAAGCTGATCGGCCTGTAATTCTTCAAGTCCTCGTCATCTCCTTTATTGTGTATTAAGATGATGTCAGCATTCTTCCAAGACTCTGGTACTCTTCCCATCAGGAGACACCTCGTAAACAGGGTGGCTACTTTTTCTAACACAATCTGTCCTCCATCGTTCAGAATATCTGAAGTTACCTGATCCTCACCAGCAGCTTTGCCTCTTAGCATGCTCTCCAAGGTTTTTCTGCCTTCTTCTATCATTACTGGTGGGGTGTCGTCTGGGTTACTGCTAGTTCTTATAGTATTAAGGTCATGGTTATCTCGGCTAGTGTACAGATCTCTGTAAAACTCTGCCGCTATTTTAACTATCCTATCCATATTGGTAGTTACTTTGCCTTCTTTATCCCTTAGTTCATACATCCGCTTTTTGCCTATCCCAAGTTTCCTCTTCACTGCTTTGACGCTTCCTCCGTTTTTCAGAGCGTGTTTAATTCTTTACATGTTATACCTTATTACATCGGATACCTTACGCTTATTAATCAATTCCGAAGGCTCTGCCAGTTCTATTTTTTTCTGTTGTACTTGACACTTTCATGCCTTGACGCTTCTTAACAAGATTCTTTGTTTCCTGGGAAAGCTTGCAAGTGTCCTGTCTAACTACCGTGCCTCAAACTTGCGTTGCACACCCCATAATGACACTCGTCAGATAATCATTCATTGTATCTACGCTAAGGTTGGTTTTCTCAATAAGAGCCGAGTACCTGTTCTGAAGCGAGACTCTGAATTCCTGTACTTTCCCTCTCAGTGCTTGCTCATTGATTGGCTTCTGTCGTATAGGTCTCATGGATCCTCCTAACTCCACTGAGGCCTATTACATCGCATATAACACCCCTAATTTCTCGGATACCACAGCTTGAGCAGTCTTACTAGATCGCATTCTGGTGATAAACGTTACCAATTTCAGAATCCAATGACGGCCTATCTGCGCCCAGAGATCCCTAGCACCATCCGTGCTAGGGATCTAGCACGGATGGGGCTATCCGTGCTAGGGATCCCGTGCTAGGGATCCGCCGGTCTGACTGCTGCCTTGGGCAGTTGCTTCGCAGCCCTGTGGATCACTTTTCATATAGTTGGTTCGGAAAAGCCTTTCCATCTCAAGATACGAATATCCAGTTAAGGCTTGTGTAGCGTATATGAACGACTTTCATGAGGGTGGGTATCCGGGGCTCCACTTGGCTACAGTTCCTTGCAGAGACAGATCGAGAAGATGATGCCCATGAGCTGCGCATAATGGAGCGACGTCACCAACCGTGATGCGCTTCATTTTGATACTCACCTGTAGGACGGCTACTCCACTGGTGACGGTAACCATGAGCATGGCTTCTCGCTTTACTAACTCTTCCAGGCCAGCAAGGCATCCCTGCAGGAAATTAAGCGAGTACACACCTATTCATGTTTGTAAACCCGGTAGGCACCGTGTAACGTAAAGGCGCGTTGGCCCGCCCAGTTGTCCCAGCTAGAAGCGTGCCACCAACCATCACGTGACAACTAGCACAGTAGGTGCACAAACTGCAGTCGAGAACAGCGCGTCAGGACGCCTCTCGCACGTTTACAAGCGGCGGACGTAACGGAGAAAGTTTTAGGGGCTGTGGAGGGGTTCTGAAATATGCATATGAGCTATGATGACGTGTAGCTCTAGCTTTGAGAACCTCATCAAAACATATGAGGTATATTAACTGCAAAAATGAGGCAGATTTGCGAAATGTCATTGCCATTGCTGCAGCCTATCTCTCATATGCACATTTTAGTTTGTACAAATGCAAGAACAGACTCAGTTGAGCAATAGGCTCTAGGGTACAATACGCAAATGTGTGGTCCAAAAATACATAGCCACAAATCGTTACGGTAAATCCTCACATATAACAAATGTGCTGGAAAAGGTATTCTTGCGAATGCTTCAACAACGTGCTGTGGACAATACGGTTAAGTACCTGTATGGTCCACGGCTCAATTTGTACGTGAAGCGGACGCCGCAAATTGCGTACGGACGGTAGACAGACTCGGCAAGTTTTCCCGAGTGGTATTTTTCGGCGAATTCACACAGACGCGAAAATCTCCTGAAGTGCACCACAGCCGAAACAGCTCTGCCGCCCTGCATGATACGCTTGGATTAGGTACGTGTATAACGTGCATAATCACGTGCATAATCATAAAAGGCATTGTCTAAGTTATTCTTTCATTGTCGCCATTGTCTAAGCCATCCTGCTGCTTTAATTAACAGTACCCACGCAGAAAAAAAACATGCTCAATTGTTGGCTCGATGACCGAGTGGCACCTTTATTTCACGGGGATATAACGATAGCGTTTTGACATGTCGACATTTTTTGCAGTTTATATTAAGAATGGCAAACGAAAAAATGCTTCGCATATGGCAAAGCTATCTAGAACGTTAACGTGCTTTCAAGCAAACCTGCTCGATATGCCTCCACGGCTTACTTTTTATATGCGACGCAGCTCTTTGACTAGCCTGTGTAACACTGTCCCTCCATCCGCACTGCTCCCCTCGATGCAGATGTTGCAGTGGTGCCAAGTAGCTCACGCCTTCCTAGCAGTGCGCAGTGATGTTTCTTTCACTCGCCTGCCGCGCGCTCGCTGTGGGTCAGCTCTCTTTCTCACTTCACACTCTCCACCATTCGCAACGTGCCATGAGAATCTCGCAGCGCCGACAATGTGAACCGCCAACACCCTCAAAAATTCTTCAGGCTTTTTCACATCCTCCTTTCCCCGCGTGCTAGGTTATACAGAGGCATAGAGTTTTTTACAATCATACTGAGAAAGAATTCCTGCACTAGTGAGCTGCTGGATTCAAGAGAATGACGGGATACATGAGCATCGAACTTGACTGGGATTTCTATACCCCAAAGGCGCGTCTGGCTTCATAATGATTGATTTCTTACTAAAAGCGCACGTAATAAGCTACCCTTTTTTTGTCATTGCACAGAACGTGTTGTATTTACCACTAGAGCCTTCTACGTTGATGTACAATTATACAAAGCGTAAGAAGTAACCAACGGCTGCTAAACTTGGGAGAAAGACGACAAAGCGACCATTTTTTCCGCCATGTTTATCTCGTCTGTTTCTTTCCTTCGCCGTATGGTTGTGCCGTCAAGCTGAGTCGACTTTTATTTTAGAATATAATACACGTGAGTGAGATCTGCTTCAAACGTTATGTTTTAGAGAAGCTTTATTTACGCAGTCGTGTTTCCTTTTGAGCCGAAGCTTTGCTCAACCCCAGCCAACTCAAACCTCCCAGACACATATACTACCATTCCCAGCGCTCCAACATCGCCCTTTAAGAAATTCGCATAGACGGTGGCCCCACACATCCCGCTAGGTATATGTGAGAAACTCTATGCACATAGGGGTCAACAGAACAACTGGAAAAACGTCTGGTAACACTTTAGTATGCTTCCACGTCTGTTTTCGGTGGCAATTCAGTGCATGTGCGCCAAACTACCATGCAACTTGTGTTCTTAGTGGCGTGTGTTTGCGATTATTGCGGTGTACTTCGTGTCCATGTGAGCATTATTTTTTCGGCGTACACGTGTTAATGCCCGATGTCATGTATGGAACAAATTACAAGGATCGCAACGACTTCAGCTTCGTGGAACAAGGGGCGTTGTTGCGTTCTTGGGTTCCACGGAAACTATGACAAATGGCCGAAGTGCGCCTGTATTCATTCCGAAGTGATGACGCGCAGAAGTGATCGAGGCTTCGAGCTATCCCATGGATGACATCACGCCAATAGTGCATTCAAAGGTTCCGAATTCTAACATTGCTTTATAGGCTGTGTGAATCATCGTTCTTAGCTGCAACAGCGATATTTATTGAAAGAGAATACTCTTTTCACACATAATGAAAATACTTCAGCACAACAATGAAGAGGCATGCATTTCTCATGATGATTCACTGGTAAGTGGGGTGTGTTTGTAAATGAAAAGTTCTAAGAAAGATATCCTTCTCACAGCATAGTCAAAATAACTTCTATTTTGCTCTTACTGCCACATATTACGCCTAGTTTGGTCTCCGTGTTTTGTTCTCTGCATGATGTGTGCTCCGATGTTAAGCAGGTTGTGTAGCTATTTTTTGCCACAAAAAATGGCATTCTCATGATGCGATGAAAGAAAGAAAACAAAAGTAGTAAAAAATGAGATTCTCTTTCATTGCAGATGTTGATGCCCACCTTCCAAGGTTGCTTTATTTTTTCATTTTCTTGCTTTCTTTATTTTTTAGTGAAGAATCGTAGGTGCAGTACTTGCCTGGTCCACGGATAGCAAAAGTTCATAGCCTCGGGTAAGAATTTTTTTTATTGTTCTGCTACGCCTATCACTGTGCTATTTTAAATGAACAACTTCTTGCTTATA
This sequence comes from Rhipicephalus microplus, assembly GCF_013339725.1. NCBI lineage: Eukaryota > Metazoa > Arthropoda > Arachnida > Ixodida > Ixodidae > Rhipicephalus > Rhipicephalus microplus. Next base: position 196,452,510 of record NC_051165.1, read on the forward strand.
ACACAGGTAAATAATTATAAAAGAACAGCTGTTCGCATGTTATATCCACGCATAGTGTGTTTCATGTGTAGCAAGTTTATAACAGCCGCTTCTTTTTTTTTTTGCGCTCAAGGATTTGTGAGCTGCCGTTCCAAGCAGACCATTTTATAACGACGCTGTCACATCAAGATGAACGTCCAAGGAGGGTAACAGAAGTATAACGAGAGAAACGGAAGCTGTAGCACAATGTTGTACCTTCTATCTTGTTAAACTATCTAAAATACTTCTCCTCAAAGCAAGCACGTCATGAATAGCCAGCGAGGAAGATCGCAAGAAGGGAAAGCGCTGCTTTGCAAGAAGCTATAAACAAGTGACTTGAGTGTATAGCACTTTTGGATAAAAGAAACAAGGTGTCTTCATATACGGACTCGAAGACGAAGCTGTCTGGGACCTACAATAACAATTTTTTGAGAGTAACTATCAGTGAAGAATGCGTAAGGTGTCTTGTCATCGAAAATAATCCTTCTCCTTAAGTTGAATGCTCATTGACTGTTCTCCCAGATCTCTCCCTTTGTGTTGTTTTGAACGAACTGCAACTTCGATCGCTTCCTTGGGGTAGCGCTGTGCCAAGTGCTGTACTTGGGGCAGCGCTGTGACATGGTGCTGGTAAAGAAGCTAGTGGTGCAGAAACTGTCATTGGGTGAATACGCCAAAGACTTCCTCTCATGCAGTGACCAACGTAGTACCGTCGCTTCACTGACATTTTCCTTGCTGGAAGCACCGACTGACATTGATACATGTGAGAATGGCCACACCGCACAAACTGTATTGTGCTAGGTAGTTCGCACAGCAACCAATGTTGTCCTGAACAACTTCTTTAGGCTGAAAACTTGCAGCATTCTAGACAATCCACAGAGGAAAGCCGCAGCACGGAAATCAGCAGCGCTTAAGAAAAAAAAAATGATGTTTTAACGGAATAAAGCTCTCCGGCGGCGGCGACTGCATATCTGATGGAGGCGGAAATGTAGTGGGCCCGTGCGCTCAGATTTGGGTGCACGTTAAAGAACACCAGGAGGTCGAAATTTCCGGAGCCCTTCACTACGGCGTCTCTCATAATCATATGGTGGTTTTGGGACGTTAAACCCCATATATCAATCAATCAATCAACATGTCTTGAGCTGCTCACCGGTTTTGTCAGCGTTTTCTTCTACACCATATTATTATGCCTCGTGCTAATTAATATCCAGCACGCTCATTACAACCAACACAATCAATGCCATGTTCATTAAAAAGTCACCGATCAGCCGAAAACTTTTCAATCATGTTTATTAAGCCCAGGCTAATTATTAACCTCAACATTTGAACCAGTCTTATGCGGTCGTCACTTTGGAGCAGACCAAGCACACTGAGTAGACGAGCCCCAGTAAAACCTTGAAAAATCTTGCTGATCACACGCTCCTCTATGACTCCAGCCTTGCAAAGCAGGACAAGTTGACTAAACTGTTTTATGTGCATAGAAGATGCTGCTTAGCCTCCACTGCATGAAACGGTTGGCAATCGCCACGAGTTGATCAGTAGCCTTTTTGAAATCAACGAGCTTGTATCCGAGTTGACCCGTCAATCACTTTTGTAATGAACGACCGTGGTGAAGATCGGGTACGCCCACAGCGTTTGCTCTTGCCGAGAAGCAGTGCTCACGTCACATCGCTAATGAGTGGTACCATTATTTTATAAGAAGTACAGGTTTTATCACGACATTGCTACAACGTATTGCATTCAATTTCACGGCGCACACGACGTACCACTCCCAGCCGCCACGATGCGAGCTCCCCTGTTGATAAGACAACCGCATATTTATCCGCAATATTCGATAGAAGCAAAACGTGCTGCACGAGAGTGCTGCGTGTGTATTCTTAAAGAATTGCTTTCGAGAAAGGATCGAAATGTTCATGTTGCAGGTGAAACGAATAAGTTTCTCTAACGAAGAGAAGCGCCCACGAGCCCGCCTATAGGATCAGCAATGTTGAGTTTGCAAGAAAGTAACCCGACAATACCGCTGGCATCACTGCACTGTCGATGACAGCGTTCTGGCGCTGACGCTTTCACACGTGACAATCCTTTGAAAACTACACCGCACATGCGTATGTGCTAATTTATGTAACCATTTTTATAACGCTGCAACCGCGCGCTCTCATCGTGTCATGCCGGAAGCGACCAAACTCGAAAAGCGGGTGTCCAAACGCGTCATCTTTTGGAATCGACATGCCGAAAGCACCCTGAGTGCATTTTCGCTCAAACAAGCTCGCCGATGTCACTCGTGCAAAACATCCTTGGCACACCATGTCATATCCCGCAAGTCGGGCTCGCGCGCCAGGCCAGTGTGGGCGGGAGCGTACCTTGCTGTGTCTGTCATCTCCATTCTGGCACAGGGTCTCATTGAGAGGCTGCGGATTCTTGTGTGCATCCGGTTCGTCTCGAAGCCGGCAGCACGTCTTGCTCACGTTGTCGCCGCGGCCGATGCCCTCCACCTTCCACACGCTCTCCGCATAATCGGCCGGTCCGGATACGCCACAGCACAGCATCTGCGTATTCACGGCCCCAAGAGGCGAGCAGTGGCGTACTCTTTCGCGATTGGGGTGTGGTGGGGCGCGGAAGCGAATCTATGGCTCATCTCATCCATTAGCCGATATATATGTATATATATATATATATATATATATATATATATATATATATATATATATATATATATATATATATATATATATATATATATATATATATATATATATATATGTTTAAGGGTTTGTTTTTCGTGATTTGACACAATAATAATGAGAACAGACAATAAAGCCAAGGAAAGTATAATGAAAGTTATTAGACCGAATCGTAATGTAAATTTGAAGAAGAAAAAGTGAGTGAAAAGATAACTTGCCATGGGCAGGAACCAAACCTGCGACCTTCGAATAACGGGTTCGATGTTCTACCGCTGAGATACCACGGTGGTCATCCCCCCAGCCACTTTATTGGGTATGTATGTGAATTTAAACGTGGGAGTGTCAGTCAGCGCCCTCAGTAGCCATGGCGGCGAGTGTGGCACACTCTTTATGAGCCTGTGTGGTGTCACGTCGGACGTGAACTTATTGGGAGCTGGCAGCTGACCAACAGTCCCTCGTATAAAACCTAAGGCACGAAGTCTGCCAGTACGAGACCATCCTTAATGATCAAGGGAAAGAAGTGTATACTTAAGGGCTCCTTTTTCTTGTTTTGACACAATATTATTCAGATCTAACAGACAATAGTGCCAAAGAAAGTATAGGGGAAGCTATTAGACCGAATCGTCACACTAACAGAACCCTCTCTGATTCACTGTTCTTTCCACCAGCCTACATATCAGCACGCAATGACCATCAATACAAGGTTGGGGTTCCCTTCTGCAATACGAACCAGCACTTCAACTCTTTCATCCCTAGAACATGCACTGACTGGAACCACCTTCCTGCATCGATCGCTTCAATGACAGACGCCAATGCGTTCAAATCAATAATTTTTGAAAGTGCATTATAAATTATTCTAATCCTGCTGTATTGTTTTACTTCTTATTGGTATTTGTTGTCCCACTCCTCTCTGTAATGCCCAGTGCCATGAGAGTAAATAAATGAAATGAAATGTGAAGAACTGATTGTGGGTGAGAAGATAACTTGCCGTAGGCAGGAACCGAACCTGCGACCTTCGAATAACGCGTTCGATGCTTTCGAACGCGTTATTCGAAGGTCGTAGGTTCGATTCCTGCTCACAGCTGGTTATTTATTCATCCACTTTTCTTTCTTCTTATTTACATTCGATTGGTTCTAATAACTTCCCCTGTACATTCCTTGGCATTACTGTCGGTTATATCTCATATATATATATATATATATATATATATATATATATATATATATATATATATATATATATATATATATATATATATATATATATATATATATATATATATATATATATATATATATATATATATATAGAACAAAAAGAAGAGACACGTCGCAAAACAGAAAGGTTTCTTTACGTTTCGGCCGTGGGACTGGCCTTCGTCAGAATAACAGACGTAAGAGTGGTGCAACAGCATATAAGCGCATACGTTTCGCTTGCAATAACCACGTGAGTGCAAACATCATAAACGCAAGTGCAACAATAAGACATGAAATCTATATGGGGGCCGCCATATCACATCCTACTTATAAGCGATGAATTAACAAGTCACGACAAGTGCACAAGGATTCCAGGTGGTACAAGCAATAACATCTACAGCGGTCACTGATGTAAGACGCAAAGTTTCCCCGTACTCTCATTTAAACCGCCTGCGATTGTATTGAACTTAAAGATGAGAAATGATTCGCGCACTTCCCTGACATGATGCGTTCGGAAGCCAGACTCGAGAATCGTGGCTCTAATGTTGTCAAATGAGTGGCCCATTGCGTTAGCATGCTTTGATATTGGAAGGTGAGGAAGTGAAGAGATGTGAACCTTGTGATAGTTAAACCGATATCGGAAGGGTGTTTCGGTTTCGCCTACGTACTGCATTCTACACATCGAGCAATTTAGGAGGTAAACTACATTACGCGTGTCGCAGTTATAGTCACCATTTATTTTCACGCTGAAGTTAGATGCGGTGCTGTTTGCGAAAAGTGAAGTGGTCATATGCTTGCAGACTTTGCAACGAGGTTTGTCGCAAGGACGGCAGCCAGTAGGTTTACTGCGTACGCTTTTCACGACATGAGTAGGTCACGCAAATTTTGCGCTCTTCTGTACGTCACATGCGGTGGTTCTTGGAAAATTGATATAAGTCGTTCGCTTTGTAGAAGTATGTTAGGGTGTTTCCTTAAAACGGCATTTACGTGTTGCGCAGGCGCGGAAAATGTTAGAACAAGGTTAGTGCAGGAGAAGACCGGCTGTTTATTTTTGGTGCTTAAAAGCGTTTTGCGGTCCTGGTTACTTGCCCTTTTTATGGCGTCGTCTATAATATTGGAAGGATATTTCTGTTTTGATAAAGCACTCCGAATCTGCGCACATTTGGACTTAAAATCAGTTTCTTGGGAGCATATTTCTTTTAAAACGAAAGGCCTGGCTATAGGGTATGCTGGTTTTGGAGTGCTTGACATCGTTGCTATTAAAGTGAAGGTACTGTTGAGTATCAGTTGGCTTTCTGTAAAATTTAGCGGCAAGCTTGCCGTCACACATTGTCACTGTTACGTCAAGAAAGTTGATAGCTTGTCCTGAGTAGGTATGAGAGAATGAAATGGACGGATGAGCGTTGTTGAAATCGTGAATGAACGATAAGAAATGAGGTTCACCGTGCTGTTAAATTATGAATATATCGTTAGTGTACCTTTTGTACTACAATGGTTTAAGTGAACGGCTTGTCAGAAATTCGTTTTCGAGTATTCCCATTAAAATATTGGCATAATTAGGGCCTATGGGTGTGCCCATCGAGGTGCCAATAACTTGAAGGGAATGAGTGCCGTCAAATTCAAAGTTGTTAGATTCCAAGACGAATTTTAAAAGGGTCATCATAGTCGATCTGTCAATTATTTTGTCACAGACAGACTCGTATGAGTGAAGTACTGCTCGTATTCCATCTGCATGAGGAATGTTCGTATATAGGGACGCTACGTCAAGGGTAATCAGGAGGGAATCAGGGGGGACAGAGAGGTCAACGATGTCGGACAAGAAATGGTTTGTGTCTTTGATGTCCGATGGAAAAAAAGACGGAATTCGGCTAATTGCTGTATCTACAGTTTGGGAGACCAGTTCCGTAAGTGTACCAATGCCGGAAACGATGGGTCGACCAGGGTTTCCTGACTGATGTATTTTTGGCAGGAGGTAAAAGCGACCCGCGACTGGACTTAGTGGAACGAGAGTATGAAGAGCCGAATTGGCAATTTTTTGCTTTTCAATAAGGTTAGTTAGCATGCGTATAACGATAGATTTGAGCTTCTCAGTGAAGTCTTCGTCTAGCCGCCTGTAAAAAGTGCTGCTGGAAAGCTGTCTGGAAGCTTAGCTGTCATAATCGTGTTTGTTTAGTAGTACCACAGCTCCCCCTTTATCAGCTCGTTTAATTATGATATCACCACGACCTTTCAGTTGCTGCATTGCTGCGGTTTCGTTGATCGAAAGGTTTCTCTTAAACAGAACCTGTTTGTGGTAAATATGTAGCACATCGCGTTGAACGGCAGCGATATAGAGGTCTAGGCACTTATCTCGTTGGGTAGGTGGGGTCCAATGTTTGTAAGATGGCAAAATAGAGGTAGGGGCATTAGCAGGGCTTTTGTCAAGGAATTATTCTCTCAGTCTTAAATTTCTGGCAAAAGTGTCCAAATCCTTCACCAGCTTGAATTTACTAAAACGCCCTGTCACTGGGCAAAATTGAGTACTCGTGACAATAGCGAAATTTCATCAGCGGAAAGTTCATACGACGACAGATTTATTACGTTAACTGATGATAGGGTGTCACCTAGAGGTCTGGAGTTAATAGATTTCGAAGAAATTTGAGCGGTATGCTTTATCGGGGGAGTATGAGGCGTAATAACTTTGTCCCTGACAAGCATCTTTATTTTAGCTGCATATACTTCATCTGATTTTTTTCGCTGGTATGCTGCCAGCAGCGCGCATTCATGGATGGCGAGTTTATTATGGGAAAGTAATTGGCTTTCTTGGTTACGAATGGCTTTGAGCGATGTTTCGTAATGGCGAATGACAATGCGCACCAAATCAAAAGAAGCTCTCGAGAGCACCTCGTTCTACGCGACAACCTCAGAACCAGACATGCTAGCTGTGGCGAATTTTATGACAATGCGGAGGCCTCTAGGTACAATGCTAGCTTCTAAATAAGCTTTTAACGTAGAGATATGCAATTCGCACCGAATCCGATTTTCTATCACTTTGCGAATTTTCAAGAATATTCTAGATACAGAGTAGTCGGAAGAATTTTTACCAGGACGTGTAGATGCTAGTCACGGGGCCTTGCTTTTTAGAGGGCCATCGGTGTGATGAGTTCGCAGTAAGTAGCGGGAGGCTTGAGCAGTAGGGGCACCAGAAGTTGAAACACTGACAGTTTTGAACGTAGTAGGCATCGGCTGTTGTAGACATGGCGGGTTCGAAAGGGAATTGTCCGTCATCGACTATACTACTGCAGGAATCGCGTCGTTGGCCTGGCTAGAGGGTAGCTGGTTGTCCGATGCTCGAGGCAAGTGGTTGTTGCACGTCACGGGTGATTTCGACATCCCTAGAGTCGGCTGAACGGGATCGTGCGAGGTTGACTTCGTAGTAGATTGTGAAGGTGAACGATGGACGCTCGGTAGTTGGCAAGCCGATGAGCCGTTCTTCGAGAGGCAATTAGTTCGACAGGATTCAAGGACTGGTCTGCTGGGTACAGATTCATCCTTACTGCCTTCACTAGTCTGCGCATAAGCGGAGGCACCGCGTGTCGGGCGACCACTAGTTGTAGGTAACCTCGATGAGTACTTGTTTGCCTGAATAGAGCTGGAAGAGCTCCCGGAACCCAATAGATGGTTTACAGAAGGACAGTTCAATGGGGGCCAGCTGGTCAGGTCAAGTGTCGAAGGGAGGTGGCCGGCAGCAGCGTCATTTGTTGTCACAGAGTTTTCCTTAGCTGGAGCGCGAAAATCAGTCGGCCCACAAGTACGCCAAGACGAGGCAGAGTCGCTGAACCCCGTCACGAAAAGTTGACGCAGGTGACTAGCTAGAATTACCGTTCCCTCGTAACTGAGGTATAAGCCATCAGCAGCCAAGGCGCGTGTGGGAGGCAGCTCGTAGAAGCCGTGGTCGAGAAAATAAACGAGCCAAGAATGACGGCAGTAGTCTTAAAGGAGCCTGTTGAACTGGTCAGCCTCTAGGTTGAACCTTTCAACGAAAGACGGATTGTTGCAGAAACGACGTCGGTTAGTAGATCTCGGCAACACAAAGCTCACATATATCCTCCTGATTTCGGGATGTACTTTTGGGATGGCTTAACAGTTTGCGAAGGCTCTGGAAGGTGGCGTGAGCGGTGCGGAACGCCAGGTCGTTGGTACCAGCATGAAAGACAAGAGTCCAGTAGAATGGCAGTAGAACGAAGTCCAGTAGAATGGCCATCTCCTTGATAAGGGCGCCGGGCTGCGAAACAAACGCGGTAGTGCCCGCCACAATTCGGTCAAAATGCTGGAAGACGTACTTGGTTTGGGAGTCGCCCAGAACTACTGTGGAGACAGTGGTGTTCGGGTACTTCCATGTGATCCTTTTCGACGTGGTCGTTCCGGTGTCCATTGTAGGCATAATTTCAGGGAATAAACTCTTGGACGCCGGTAAATAGTATGGATAAAAACAAAACACTCGTCAAAAAACAGAAAGGTTTCTGTACGTTTCGGCCGTGGGACCGGCCTTCGTCAGAATAACAGACGTAACAGTGGTGCAACAGCATATAAGCACATACGTTTCACTTGCAATAATCACGTGAGTGCAAACATCATAAAAGCAGTTCAATACAATCGCAGGCGGTTTAAATGAGAGTACGGGGAAACTTAGCGTCTTGCATCAGTGACCGCTGTAAATGTTATTGCTTGTACCAGCTGTAATCCTTGTGCACTTGTCGTGACTTGTTAATTCATTGCTTATAAGTAGGGTGTGATATGGGGGCTCCCATATAGATTTCATGTCTGATTGTTGCACTTGATTTTATAATGATTGCACTCACGTGGTTATTGCAAGCGAAACGTATGCGCTTATATGCTGTTGCACCACTCTTACGTCTGTTATTCTGACGAAGGCCAGTCCCACGGCCGAAACGTAAAGGAACCTTTCTGTTTTTCGACGTGTGTCTTCTTTTTGTTCTGATATATATATATATATATATATATATATACATATGATAGTATAACATGCGACGCCTTTTATGCATTACCTCACAGCTTTCCACAGGAGTACCATTATGTTGGTGGCGCACTCCCGAACAGTACGTATTTGTATCATTCAACGAAATATTTTTAATGACTAAACGCATCTAAGAATAGAGTTGTTAAAGGCGAGCAATCCTCAGAGAACAAGAGTATTTTGAACGTGTCTATCTATTTATCTACCTATCTGGCCAGCTACTACTTGCTGCACTCGCAGTTGCCTCATTCCTCTAATATGTAACTAAATCGCCATATAGGGCTCACGTAGGTATGAGAAGATGTGTCTGGTTCCAACAAAATAACGGGAAAGCAATGTCTTGTACGTCATATAGCTCTTTCTTTCAGATACGTGTGTCACATACCCGTGCACCTCGCGCTGTAGTATGCGGGTGTGCACCTTAACGTTTTAATACACATAGAAGGGATGACAACAAGCCATCAGCAATTCGAACGAGAGAACCTTCAAGAAAAACTGGCACCAGCAGCGTTGATGCGACAGCTGTGACAAATAAAAATTACTATTTTAGCAGGAATCGAACCCATGTGGCAGTCATGTATTCTACCACAGAACCACGCAAGGTCTTCAATCTGCTTCGGACAGGCAAACACCAAGTTTGTGCACAGTAGAGGGCTAGCTATCTAAATATATGACAAGGAAATAAACATCACGTATGAACTCCTACTACACAGACGTATATGCCATGTTGGATTAACATCGATTGTGGCTTCAATGTCAGCTTCGCTTTTATAACAGTCTTATAAATATTATATACCGACTCATATGACTCAGCAAGCTATAATGGCGCGTTGCTCGGGAACGGAAGAATGCGGTAACGAATGATATTCACAACATCTGACCGTAGCACGCGCTTTCTTTCCACAAGATTTACGTCCATGTCCTAACACGAGTGCTGAGGTTGCGTCAGGTCATAAATATTGTTACCACATGTGTAATTCAGGTATGTGCACCTGTGTAGCGCTGAACATGGTGGTAGGAGAAAAAGAGGACGTTCTTCTGTGCGCGTGCGAGGAGTTGTGCGTGACCGAGGAGACCGCCGCTCCGTACATCCGTGGCACCGTGAGCATTATACTTGTGCATTAGAAGCGCAGCTGTGCGATTGAGTCGCGCCATGGAGTCACAGGCGCGGTGGCAGGCCTTGTGGACGTGCTCCTAAGCCACGACGAGCCGAACCCTGTTCCACCTCTCAGGCTGTTCTAGCCACTGGAGGGCACTAACCGCCACCTGGACGCCCAGGGGCTTGGTCAGCACCAGCACATCGCCGACCACTGCATTGTCTGCTGATAGGAACTACGCCAGATGGCAGCAGCTCGTCGCACATCCACCAATGATGAGCCAAGGGTTGGAAGCCGTCTGTCCGCCAGTCACACTGGTACCGGCCAGAGCAGCCGCATCCCGAAAGCCACGCACCAACAGGGGCAACACCACATCGCGCTCTTTGTCCGTCAGCTTGCTGCTCACACCCAACACTAACAGCACATTGTCACATTCAGTCACACTGTGTGCATGCAGTCCGCTCAGGACACTGGCGCTCACAATCTTGCCCCTGACATAGGGGTCTTCGACCAGAGGATACAACTAATCGACGCTTTGCACCAGCGACAGTCCACCGTGCCTCAGTGGAGTCAAGCTGCACTCGACACCCGAGCCCGAACGTGGCAGGCCCTGGACTTGGTAATAGTGGCGCTGCTGGCAAGGTCCATCGCCGTCGCCGAGTTGTAGGAGTCCCTCCAGGAGTTTAGTTAGCGAATCCTGGGGGACTTTACACCCTCATCCTTTAAGATCGGCAAACCGTGTCAGCCTGAAACCGGGGTCCAAGTCGTGAGACGCCGTGTCGGACGGGCGCACGGTTGCGCCGACTTCCAGTTGCACGGCGGCCTGCTGTGCACCGTTGTTGGCGTTGACGTTGTTCTCCATCACGGCGACCACGAACACCGAATCCCTTCGTGAAGAAGCGTCTGCAGCAGCAACACGCCAGGCGGTCCGAAAAACGAGAGCCCTTCGACCTCTCCTCGCGAGCACATACCTAGATTACACATGTGCTAACAATATCATTTTAAACGCCAGTATTGTTGACCACTGCAACTGCAAATACAAAAACACGTCGACGTACCTTGTAAAGCCTGCACCCCCCCCCCCTTAAAGATAGCAAATGATTCATAGACAGGTACTAGCGGGCAGCTTCGCATAACCGATTCCCACAGTTGATAAAATATGCCAAATTTTAACGCGTAACTGATGTATTTGAGGTCCAGTGAGGCTTCAATGATTGATCAGATTGATATGTGGGGTTTAACGTCCCGAAACCACCATAAGAATTTGAGGGACGCCGTAGTGGAGGGCTCCGGAAATTTCGACCACCTGGGGTTCTTTAACGTGCACCAAAATCTGAGCACACGGGCCTACAACATTTCCGCCTCCATCAAAAATGCAGCCACCGCAGCCGGGATTCAAACCCGCGACCTGCGGGTCAGCAGGCGAGTACCATAGCCACTAGATCACCGCGGCGGGGCAAGAGGCTTCAATGACGTATTTCTGTCACGGAAAAGGCTTCTAAAACAACTAGTAGATCCCACATACAATGGGAATTGATGATATGCGAAGCACGAATAAGAAAAGTTGAATTGTCACATTAAAATTAGGGCAACGTTATGAGGCGGACGTAAATTGTGGCGTACACGATTTTCATATCATAATTATCATGTTTTCGCCTGTCATTTGTGCTCGTCGTCCATTCACGTCACGTAATACCAACCTTAGTATATGTGAAGGTAGCGAAACGGCCACGAGCGTGCTATGAGCGTAGCATGTTGTCATGTCTTATGTGGCACGCATGTCATGATTCTCATGTTTGCACGAGTCATTTATCTACGTCGTCTATTCATGTCACGTGATACCAAATCTGGTATATCTGAAGCTAGCGCCGTGGCCTCGAGTGCATTATGAGCGTGGTATGTAGTCATGTTCCTACATGACGTGCATATCTTGATTACGATGTTTGCACCAGTCATATAGCTTCGTCATTCACTCACGTCCCTTAACGCCAATTTTGGTATAAGTGAAGCTAGTGAAATGGCCGAGAGAGCACCATGAGCGTAGCGTGTAGTCATGCTTTGCATGACACGCATATAATTATTATTATGTTTGCACCGGTTTTATGCTTTTGTGATCCACACAAGTCACGTAATACCAAATTTGGTGCATATGAAGGTAGCGAAACTACTACGAGCGAATCATGAGCGCGACTTATAGTCATGTTCTTACATGACAAGCGTGCCATAATTTCCGCGTGAGGACATTTCACTTATGTTCGCCACGCAGTCATGTCATACCATACCAGTTTTGCGGTTTGTCTTGTGAACGGAACTACCACAAAAGCAGCAAGACCTTGACATGTAAATCATGGCATTCATGACATGCATGCTAGGATTTTCTTGCTGTGACTAGGTACTTATCCTCGCAATACAGTCTTGTTATGCCGTACCAATTTTGGAATGGATACCATTATCCATACGGCCAGGAGAGCTAAAAGTGATAGGCGGCTAGACAGACAGACAGACAGACAGACAGACAGACAGACAGACAGACAGACAGACAGACAGACAGACAGACAGACAGACAGACAGACAGACAGACAGACAGATCGATCGATAGATAGATAGATAGATAGATAGATAGATAGATAGATAGATAGATAGATAGATAGATAGATAGATAGATAGATAGATAGATAGATAGATAGATAGATAGATAGATAGATAGATAGATAGATAGATAGATAGATAGATAGATAGATAGATAGATAGATAGATAGATAGGGTAAAACTCGCCGACGTTCGCTAAATGCTGCGCATTAAAAACTTGCGCAATCACATTTCACATAAAAATGCTTATTCAACGGGCATCGAACCGATGGCTTGTCATAGCACCGCTGGAAATGGCGCAATAGCCACATAATCTAACTGGTATATAAGCGCGCCCTATATGTGTCACATTTTCCTTTTCGTCAGCAGGGTAGTGTCGACCTCTTGGAGCGGTGAAACAACTCATCATTATTGTGGCCTCCGCGATTATCACCTACAAGAAGTACTGCTATGTATCTGTGCCATTCGGTGCGTTTTACAAGCAAGTGCTATTTTGTACATGACCTAACGCACCTCCTGGAGCGAGCCTTAGCTCAAGCGTTTGTCTCACTCATAGCATCCATCGAAATCAGAAAGAGCCCTGCGACCCGCACCTGGCTCATGTGCACGTAATAGCGGGTTGCTTTTAGGGGCGAAGCTCCTTATGGCCTGGCTTGTGCATCTTTCGTAGTACGTAAGCACCAGTGGCACATACCGGAAATAGCGGTCCTTACGATTTTGACCCCCAAGGTGGTTCAGGTGAGAGATTTTTTCTGTGCGTTGTTGAACAATAAAAAGATAGTGCTCAATGCACATGTTAATGGCTGCTAAGGGGGAATGAGAGACAGGAGCATTCGGCCTTTAGGTAACGCGCACGCTGCGATCCCCATTAGCAGCTATTGGCATGTACATTGAGCACAATCTGACAAGAAAGGGATGCTACGTTATACTCGCTGTGTGTAACCTCCTTGGTCTTAGAAAGGTTTAGCGAGCGTTGGGCCGCATAGTCATGAATACAGTGAACTAGTATATACCATGAACTCGAGGTGGTTAAAGGTGGGAAGTAAACCCGAAGCGCAAGCCGTAAGAAAGCGTGCATGTGTCACCTCCCGTTTAGTCCTTGAAATGTCCGCTGGATGGCGGTGCTTCTATATGGAGAATATATGATGGAAAGATGCGAGATGGTGGTACTTGGAGTGCTGAATAGATGGACGAACGGACGAACGGACATCCATGCAGACAAATGCATGGATGGACGCATGAACGGACGCTGGCGCGGATGCATGGATGAACGCAGGGACAGACGCACGCACGGACGGGTGGATGGACGCATGGACGGTTACACAGACGTACGCAGGAACGGACGGAAGCAAGAACGAATGGACGGACGAATGCTTCGCCCCACTCCCAATCATTCACTCCGTGGATATGCTGCCATTTTTCTTGTGTACGCGATCCTAGAGAAACATCGCGGCCGGGCTACAGTTGTGACACGACGCGCTCAGCGCTTTCACTACAAAGTTCAATCACACAGGCCGAAGAATGGCACCCTTATCCCCATTTCTGCGTCCCATTTGCGACGCTCATCCTTCTATCACGCGTAATCCTCTGATTATGCTTAGGCGGTTAACATTTCCAGATACCCCAATGGTTTGTTTAATTAATTCACCATAGATGTTAGTCGTCGGGATAGAAATGTACCAAGCGTCAACGAGGATACATCCACGCTGAACAGCGCTATAGCTGCCAAACATAAAAAATACATTCTGCGAATCCTCCTTTATCAGCGTACAGTAAACATTCAATTACCTCTGTAAAAGCACATCTTATTTTTGTGTTATATCGATTTCTATAACGGAGGAATCAACCATATGTTTTGAATGAATATTGCACGTATAATTCTTTATTTTAAGTATTCTACTTTCTTGCATATATTCAGGCTTCTGTGTATTAGAATTTCCCTTCTTTGCTAATAGTAAAGTGTTTCCGCTGCTAGCAATTATGATCATAATTGCTAATATTATATCGCTCTTATTATCAACTTCTCGAAACTTTTCTATTTTAAAAGTGTATAATTTCTAGTGCTGGCAGCGTAGTAAATTATTTACAATCATTTGTATTGCCAACTATTGAAGGGTGCCCAGCCACCTTTATAAGTACGAAAACACAAGCGATGTAACTAAAGTTTTTCTTTAAAAAAATGTTGGCGAATAAAACAAGAAATGACCCCTCATTACTTCCTTTCGAAGTTGTCGTTAGCTGCATATGATTGGTCTAAGCATGCTGAGTAATGCACACAGCATGAGCATCAGCATGAGGCAAGCGGGAAGAGCCGAGAACCCAAGCGCTGGTGATGCTGCTTGCCAACGATGCATATTCTTCACAGTTTGCCCCCGCTAAAAAAGAGCCATTCTGGCGACCTGAGAGTCTGGAGGCTGAGGGCTATGGTAAGGCCTGAGGTGGTCCACGTGGATGACGTCACGTCTATGCCGGCGCATGTCATCAGATGGGCAATTTGGCTCAATTAGAAAATCCACCCGGAAAGTTTGCTCCAAAAGTTGGTAAGGGCTCTTGTACTTTGGGACGAGTTTGAAGAAAGGCCAGGGGTTTGGTGTGGAACAGCCAGCTATACAAGAGATCTCGGGGAATAGCTGTGGCTTCGTGGAGAGTCGACATTGGTTTTGCTTCGGCGCTGTTCTTGTGACGTGAAGGTGCGCGCAAGTTCACGCCAATTTTCCACTTATCAGGCAGCTTCGGACACAGGAGGGCATTTGTATGCGCTAGGACGGTATGGAAGGAGAGCGCCAATAGTGTGGGAAGGTTCGTATTCATATAGGAGAAAGAAAAGTGCAAATGCGGTGATAGACTGTGCCGACGTGTTGTATACGAACGTGATGACTGGAGCAATGCGGTCCCAGTTATCATGATCAGGTGCCACATACATCGCAAGAATATCACCGAGGGTGCGGTAAATTTCTCTGTGGGCCCATTAGTTTGTGGCTGGTATGCAGTGGTCCTGGGATGAAAAACGTGGCATTCGTAATGTAGAGCTTCGACGACTTCTGAGAAAAAGGCTCGACCTCAGTCACTAAGTAGTTATTGAGGTGCACCATGTCAAAGTATGAAGCGACAGAGGACGAAGACGCTACGTCTCGCGCAATGGCACTTTGAAGGGCGGCGGTTCCAGCGTACCGTGTTAAATTGGCCACAGTGACTATGATCCATCGATTACCATCGATGTTATCGGTGGTGGGCCATAAAGATCCCGTTTCGACCCGATCGAAAGGTTTGGCAGGGCACGGAAGCGACTGAAGCGCACAGGGCGAGTGGAAAGGTGACGATTTACGGCGGAGAAAGTCAGGGATGCACATGACGAATTCGCGAACAAAGTTATACATTCTGTGCCAATAGAAGTGATGGCAAATACGTTCGTAAGTTTGGGAAACTCCGGCATGGCCACATTGGGGATCGTCTTGGAGTGAGGCGCATATTTGTAATCGCAAGCTGCGGGGGAAAACCAAGAGTAAATAATGACCCTCAGAGGCGAAGTTGCGTCAATGTAGCCGCCTATCATAAATGGCGAAATGAGCAGCCTGACGTCGGAGAGATCACGATACCGCAGTGGTCGACAATCCAGAGAGATTGTCAAAAAGGGAAGCGATCCATGTTCTCTGGCAAAGGAGTCCAGGTCGAGAGATGCTACGAAGTCGGTGCCATTGGTGATTCTGCTTGCCAACGACGCATCGTCTTCTTCACACATCGAGTAATGACCACTTATGCACGACCAAGTAAAAAACTAAGAAGATTAACTATATTCAGTGCGGCACGTTCTCTGCCATTGGTTCTTCGACATTTAAAATTTTCTGTGTGCCATAAAATGACCTGCTCGTTACTTGACGTCACGAATCTATAAACTTTCATGGTGTTTCTTACAGCTCATGCACATTGAACAGCGCATCGAAGTGCTGAACAATACCTAAATGTTTTGGGAGTAGCCGAAGGGAATCGTCTTCCAAATGTAATTCAAGTAGGCTGGCCACCGATGACTATATGCAGCGGCTGCTTATAGCAGCTGGCGAGATGTAACATTACTATATTTATTATAAGTAATATAAAATGTAATTTTAATATTATCAGAATCATAAACGATTTTCACTCGCAACATAATGGCGTCTAGTAAATTGTGTGCGTATGCATCTCTGTGAGCTCACGCTTGCCGAGGAAAAGAGAGAAATGTGGAGTACTGGTGTGCTTCTTTGCTGTCTGAGTTTAGGATGTAAAAGTCTTCAGTGAAGATCAACAAGACCGACTCCACATTAGGCATCTATAGTAGTATAAGAAACTACGGTCTTTCGCCTTCTTCTTGGTGAAATTGGCGCAAACTTAAAAGCTTCCGTCTGTGCTGGAGTCTTCCATAGGTTTCTTCACTGCCGCTTCCCAAGCTGCCGCCATCACTCCGGGTTACCCGATGTAAGGCTGCTCAGGTTTATCAGATACTAAAGCGGACAGCTTTTTTGGCGCTTCCAGTACAGCAAAGAGTAAGCAGTAAAAATATTTCGCCGGCTCACAGCAACTCCAACAGAGCAGCGGTGATGCTGTTCCTTTGCGATTGATTTATTTGTGGGGTTTAACGTCCCAAAACCACCATATGATTATGAGAGACGCCGTAGTGGAGGGCTCCGGAAATTTCGACCACCAGGGGTTCTTTAACGTGCGCCCAAATCTGAGCACACGGGCCTACGACATTTCCGCCTCCATCGGAAATGCAGCCGCCACAGCCGGGATTTGAACCCGCGACCTGCGGGTCAGCAGCCGAGTACCTTAGCCACTAGACCACCGCGGCGGGGCGGTTCCTTTTCGATAAAACCGATAAAATAAATTACTTTTCTGCAGCAGGTAATGGTTTGAAAGGTTGATAAAAAAGTTCGCTCGTTCCTATTCATGGCTTCATCGGCCAATCACTGCAGAATAATAGCATAAACAAGTGATGTAACGCTATAGAGCCCATGTTCAGCGTTAGCTTGCTCTGCAATGCTACAGCGCAAGGCGCCGCATAGGCAGCTGGTACCGCAAAGCAGAAATGGTGGTAAACAGCAGCAGAAATGGTGGTAAACATTCACAATATTGTAAAGTTTGCTAGTCACATTTTAATTTCTTTGCAACAATATAATTGAATAATTACAGTGGTTAAGGAAAACTTTGCCTCCGTTGATTTCCCAGCGTAATGCCAACAGTGACCATGGTCGAAATAAAAGAAGGGAGCTCAGTCTTTCTAACTTTTTTCAGTGGAGTGCTCGCGCCATCCTTACCCCCCCCCCCCCTCTTCGGGCTGAAAAGCCTATGAGGTGAAGTGCTCTAAATCACCTGAGATATCCTGAAATTCTGAAGGGGGGCACGCATCTAAAGGGTGTGGAACTCTGCCACCTGCCGGCTGCTTTCTCAACAACAAAACTACTTATGCACGAGTATTACTTGTAGTCTTGCATATCCTCCATTCCACCTACACAGGTTGTTGAGGTTTCTAGTCAGTCAGAGGCTCGTACTCTACGAAAAGCTTAAGGGTTGCGTTTAATATTCAAAAATCTCGTATGCATACAGATACTTCGATCTCAACACGACTTGGAGAATCATACGGCCTGCTTCGTGTTTTTAGCTCCTAATTTCTTCAGTGAAAGAGACAGCTCTGCAGTCTGAAATTCTAAAGATCAAGCGATTACTTCAATATAGACAAAAATCATGACTGCAGTTTCCCGAGTGGGAACACTGGTTAGCATGCGGAGCGTATATGTTGAACCGCAATAAATGTGGTTTGTAAT
Organism: Rhipicephalus microplus; assembly: GCF_013339725.1. Lineage (NCBI taxonomy): Eukaryota > Metazoa > Arthropoda > Arachnida > Ixodida > Ixodidae > Rhipicephalus > Rhipicephalus microplus. The sequence goes on from NC_051165.1 coordinate 196,470,901, forward strand.
TTGCGACATGAGTGTGTGTGGCGCTTGAAGCGAGCGTTGGGCGTGGCGTACTGCTTGGCTCGCCACGCCGCTGTCGCGGCGCGCTCGCGGGCGGCATCGAGATCGACCTCGCGGCGTCGACGCTTGCACGCGGCTTCGCCGTCCGAATTCTCTTGCTGATACTTACGCCTCGCAGCGGCTTCGCCTTCTCGAAGCTGGGAATCTTCCGCTCGACGTTGACGTATCACAGCTGCTTCGCGTTGGGGGCCCTCCGCTCGACGCTGACGTCTCGCAGCTGCTTCACGTTCTCGGAGCTGGGGATCTTCCGCTCGACGCCGACGTCTGCGCTCCGCATCGCGAGCTCTTCTGAGCACGACCTTGTCCACGGACGAGGTGTCTTCGTAATTGCTTGCGGTTCCGCCAACGCATTGGCTTACACTAATGGAAGGGACGTCAGTGTGTGTGTTTGCGGATTCATTAGCATACATTTTCACCAGCGACATCGGACATGGAGCGACCGCACAAAGCAACCGACGAAGGGCGGCGCGCCCCGACACTCGGTTATTTATAGCGAGCGCCGGCCCCGGCCTGCGCATGCGCGCGTTAGCATACAACTGGCGCACGTAAAACTAAAGGTCGCGCGGCACGCGGAGGGGAGAAGCGAGGGCAGCGCGTGCTGTGTTGAGAGAAGAAAAGGATGCACAGATGGCTGGCGGAGGAGGAGGGGAGGCTGCGGATGGCGACGGCGCATGAATAGCCCCTATAATATAACATGCTCCGTAAAAACATTTCCGTCACTATCTCCAACGCCTATGAAGTTGTGCACGCAGCACAGATGCTGCAAACCATAACAAGTGAGCGAGATACGCATGCGTGGCGGGGTCTTCGTCTCGCAATGACAGCGAAATATTTAGGTTCAACGTGGAATGGCGACTTTTTTCCCGCGGACTACCAAATTATCTGCGATGCTTGTTGCCTATATGGCAGAAAATGCACCTGTGTTTAATGTAATACAAAGGTCTGTGCGTCATGGCAGCGTTAATCTTTCATAAAATGTAATGTAGAGCAGATGTGTGTTTTTTTTTAAGTGAGAAACATTTTCAAGCTGAATATTTTATACAACTAAAAGAGAAAAAGCCAAAGAAACCATAAATGGTTGCCCTGATATAAATGTGAAGAAAGTAAAGTGGGCGAAAAAAAAACTGAGGACAGAGACCGAACCTTTGATGCTCTACCAACTGAGCTATAAACGCGGCAATTATCTGTTCGTCCATTTCGCTCTCTTCCCTGCTACATCACAGTCACTGACAAAGCCCGTTATGCTTTTTGACGCTTTCATGTCCGCTAAATCTATTTTGTGCTTAACAAAACAGCGAGCCTTTAAATTTCTCTTCTTTCATTTCCAAGCTAAAGTAATTTTCATGTGCTCCACAGTGGTCTTAGCTGAAACAAAAGCCTAGGCGCAACTTCATCTGCTCGACCAGTTCGGAGCGATTTCTACAGATCCTGGCCAAAATATCACTTGGATCGCTGCGAACCGAACTCAATCGTGTTGTGCTAACAGCTGGGACAGAAATATCAGGAGACATATCGTACTGTCGAGCAAAGAGTATGACGTCAGAGATGCACAACACCAAATTATGTAGTCATATTCGCCAGTTCAAGCATGTTCATGTTCACCACTTTCATGAGTGAGAGGGTGTTGGAATGCGGCGTCGGTGTGTGAGAGCCCGATGATGCGCACATGCATCACGTTCACGTACGAGATCGAACGCTCGTGGCACGCGACCTAAACAGTAATCCCGAAGGATGAGGTGTCACTGTGCATTGGGGCTCTGAACTGCGAAGGTCTGGCAGGTCAGCATCGTTTCAGCGATAGAAGCGGTAGAGCCGCCTGGTTCTGAAGGCTGTCCGAAGAGGGAGTGGCCGTCGATCTCGGTAGAGTGAGGCTGTCCGGATTTGCCAGAGCCTGTCACAGCAGACTATAGCTCTTTGAACCAGAACGGATGCAGCCCGCACTATTGTTAAGACGCTATTGACAAGTTAGGTGTAACCTTCCGGCAATTAGGACGAGGGCCTCATTTGGCCCAAACAGAGGAGAACCTAAAGAACTCGCGGTGGGCGTCGATGACGGACTCGGCTAACCAGAGGCACAGCAAGGGCCTGGAGCTAGCATATTGAACTGTAAGAACGTTTCAGTACCGAGAGCCATATTGGCTAGGTAGTAGCGGCGAGGGTTAGAGACGGATTCAGACTGGTTGACAGCGGTTTTGGTTTTACTTATGAACGTATCTGTTATTGAGTTATTTTATGTGTCCGCGAGTGTTTGTTTTCATAAGGTATTTTTGACGTCTTTAGGATTTCTCAGCGTGATAAAGGGCGTTTGTTTTGCCAAGCCCATCTCCCGTCTCTCTCAATTCCATCTGCTGTAAGCGCTCCCGAGATAAATCGTGTCATTAACTGTCGAACCTATGCCATGATATCTTCCAGCCTTTCGGCCCAGTCATGATATCGTCGGGGGTTGCAAGGAACAATTATAAGAAGTTGATAGCCATGCCAAAGATTTAGGCATGAGCAAAGAGGTGGCGAATGAGATTTCTAAGATTGCCCATCTAGAACGAGAAAGAGTGCATGAACGGATGTTTGAACAACAATAGCACGAGAGGGACACTTTTGAGTTGAAGGTGCGGTTAGCAGAGGTGAATTTACTACTGCGCGATCACGCGAGGGACGTTAGCGCTATTCCGACGGCGTCGCCCAGCTCCCCTTCTCCCATGCGGAAGCCTGTCTGCCCTCGCATGCTGATGGCACCCTTCGATGAGCGAAGGGATGGCCTCGATGCTTATTTACATCTATTTCAGATTATCGCGATCGGGCTAGGCTTGGAGAAGAGCGAATGGGCCAATGCCTTGAGATCATGTCTCATGAGTGAGGCATTGACGTGTACGGTCGCATGCTAGCACAGTATTCTCTAGACTACAATCTTCTTAAGAAAACTTTGTTGGAGCGTTTTAGACTGACGGCCGAGTGATTTCGCTGAAAGATTTAGACGTGCAAGTCTGAAGATTTCAAAACTGAAGAGCTATTTGTGTGCCAGCTAGGTAACTCTTTTGATCGGTGAATGGAGTTGTTAAATAGAGTGAAAACTTATGAGGGAGTCCACGAAAAAACTGTGGCTAAGCAATTCCTGAACTGCTATAGCAGCAAATTAGCTGAATAAAAAAGGCTGAAAAAAAATGGCAGCATATCTACGGGGTGAATGATGAAGAGTGGGGCGAAGCATTCATCCGTCCATCCATTCGTTCTTGCTTCCGTCCATCCATGCGTCCATCTGTGTGACCGACCGTGCGTCCATCCGCCCGTCCGTGCGTGCGTCTGTTCGTGCGTCCGCAAGTCCATCTGTGCGTCCGTCCCTGCGTTCGTCCATGCATCCGCCCCTGCGTCCGTCCATGCGTCAATCCGTCCGTGTACACCTCCGTGTGTCCGCCATGCATCTGTCTGTGTGTCCGTTCGTCCATCTATTCAACACTCCAAGTACCACCATCTCGCATCTTTTCATCATATATTCCGCATATAGAAGCACCGCCATCCAGCGGACATTCCAAGGACTAAACAAGAGGTGGCACACGCACACTTTCTTATGGCTTGCGCTTCATGTCTACTTACTACCTTTACCCACCTCGAATTCATGGTATATACTAGTTCACTGTATTCATGCCACTGCGGCCCAACGCTCGCTAAACCTTTCTAAAACCAAGGAGGAGGTTACTCCCAGCGAGTATAACGTAGCAACCCTTTCTTGTCAGATAGTGCTCAATGTACATGCCAATGGCTGCTAATGGGGAATGAGAGACAGGAGAATTTGGCTTTTAGTCATTGCGCAGGCTGCGAATTTTTTATTGTTCAACAACGCACAGGAGAAATCTCCCACCGGTACCACCTTGTCAAAGTGTAAGACATGTTACGTACTACGACGAGCGTCGAATGGCTGCCGCTTTAAGGAGCTTCGCCCCTAAAAAAGAAGGAGAACAAGGCAAAACATGCAGACCAGTATTTAGAAGCTCAAGGGTCAAGGAATTGGGGAGGCAGCGGCGACCCCGAGGAAAGACAGCACATAACTGAGACTCCAAGGAGTAGACCAAGAGCACAGCATCAGCTTTTCGTGCATAATTGAGCAGGATACAGAGCGGTCAACTCCCGCGTGAGCAGTAGCCAACAGGAAACACCATGCCAGTTATGCCGGAAAAGAGGACACGGAGCTAATGAATGGAGGAATGGCTTCTCTGCCAAGCGATCTCTGCCAAGTGAAGGCACAGATCGCTAGCACGGTGAGAGGGTGTCGACAGGCGGCTATGTGCCAATAGTAGACGGTAAAGTAAATGGCAAACGAGTAGCCATGTTATGAGACTAGGGTGGATACGGGTTTAGTGACGAGCAGTCTTGTAAATAGGAGAGGTTTTACGTGGAGAAGCACATAAAAGCCCTGGACTGTGGGCAGTTGTGGTCGTGCCCACATTCCAGGGCTCCGCTGGCACGAGCGGCTCGCTGGGCCTGGTTAAGCAAAGCCATTTGGCTCTGCTTGGCTTCATCCGCAAGCCATGCCTCCCACTGCCTGTTTAATATGTGTGGATCTTGAGTAACGAGCATACTGTCGATGTGTGTGGGCTTTTTGGTGTATTCCACTTTTATGTGGCTGAGTGTCGGTGTGTCTAAACACCGTGGACATGTTTCTCTAAATTGTGTGGGATGTATATTGTACTTAGACGGTACAAAATGGAAAACTATTGGTTTGTATGCGTCTACAATACCTGTTTTGTTGGCTATTCCAATATTTATGCGGAAGGCCATACTCTCTTCGTTGCTCCATTTGTTGGGGAAGGGTGTCACGTGGCCTAGAAAACGGTTCAACGTCAGTACTTGCCGTCTCTCGGTTGGTGACGCCTCAAGCTATACGGTCTGCGATAACGTTCCCCCTATAGACCTTCGTGAGCAGGACACCATATAATGCGATGATCTGATCTTCTGTTATGGGCTTATTTAAAATGTTGCACAATGACGTGGTGTTCCAGTGGTTACCGGGACATTGTGGTATTGTCGGTAACGACCTTGCTGATAAAGCTGCCCGATCCGCCCACGCGGACGCCCAGACAACCCCAATTCCATTATAGAGAACCAACGCTGCAAGGGGCCATCACTCGTTCGCTAACACCATGTCGGAAGCTTGGCTGAGTGACCCCAATGTCGGGAACCGTCGCCTACACAAATTGGACCCATCGAGAAAGCTTCAAGCTCTATCGGACCTCTCCCGCCAGGATGCAACTTCGCTGTTCCGCCTGTGGTTAGGAGTAGCTTTTACGAAGGCGTACTACTTTCGCATAGGAATGGCGAACAGCTCCCTATGTGAATCGTGCGACACGTACGAGACAATAAAACATCTACTGTGTTCATGTGAACGTTTTGCGAGCGAACGCAACTTGCTACGCGAAACGTTAAAGACACTGGACGGTAGACCTTTTTCCGAAAAGAAGATCCCTGGTTCATGGCTCTACGCGTCGCAGGCCAGCAAAGCGACGCGGGCATTGCTGAGTTTTCTAAAGACGACCGGACTACGCAACCGCTTATAAGCGTGCAGTGGACAAGGTCACATCTACACACACGTTGCCCTTCACTTCTCTCTGTCTCTTCTCCTTTAATCCCTCACCCCATCCCCCAGTGCAGGGTAGCAAACCGGTCGTGCGTCTCGTTGACCTCCCTGCCTTTAATTTCTTCCCTTCCTCCTCCTTTTCCTTGCGCACTAGTGTAGGTAGCGTAGTTCAGAGAACCATTCAGCATGTCGCCTGTGAATTAGAGAGCACCACCATTGATTCTTACCTACTTTCTGCGTTAGATATGGCTATAGACCCTTATCGAAAAAGGGCGCCCCTAGCGCTGCAGACGCAAACTACAGCCTGCCGCCATTGTGAGGGCACCGCAGCCGATGACGCAGGCTCTGTGCCCCAATGACGCTGATGCGCGTTTCTTGCGGCGCACACAGACACCTATTGCGTTCCTGCAGGACGCGGACCACGTCGGGAGGGCACGCCGATGAGAGTCTCTTGCAGGCCGGATCCATGCATTGCCAGTCATAGCAAGCCTAACTCCTCGTCGAACCCATTAAAGGGTACAAAATATTGCTCTTTGTGCAGCGGAAGCACCTCAAAAAGCTTATCGGAGAGTACTAGGAGCTCGCTCAAGCTAGAAAGCAGTGTGACTGCAGCGGTCGATACAGAAAACGAGCCACCAACACAAACATCACAGAACTCACGCATTTGACGGCTCGCTTTGCATGCTCTCGTGATGACGGTAGCTATCCCACGCTCCTTTGCGAAGCGAAACTGACGAAAAGCTCACCATCAGGTGGCACATTTTTGAAAAAGGTCTATTGCCGTTGCCTCTGCCACTAGCGTGAAACGTGTTTTTACTGACGCCGTTGTCAATCAATCAATCAGTTTATTATCATGTCATAAAAGGATGTTACAGGGAGTAAAATATACAGAAGAGGGTCCCAAAGTACAAGACTGCAACGGGACCCTCGAATGATTTGGTCTCCTCTGTTTGCGCCGTGTGATTTGGTGCTAAATTGCCACTACATGTGTCCCTCCACTCGCTTTACTGACGTCTGTAAAGACGGCTTCAGGGCTATGTGTAAACAATTTGCGTAAAGAGTCTGCTCGTGCCTTTCTCCTTCGTAGGTTATACGTCGCATGCATATTTCTGAGACAGGCGCCATACGTAAATTTGAGCGGTTTTCCACTCTATTAGCACAGTTTTCTAGTCACGAAATAGCGGGCGTAATGTGAATCCAATCTCTTCAAGAATTCTTTTCTCACGACAACTCGAATTCAGCCTTTCCTTTTAAGACAAGAACAGCGCATTCGCATACTATTCAAAGGTATTGTATATGCCCAATTTTCTACTCTTTCGGTATGGGCATTTTCCCGAAACACCAATGCTGCTTTGAAGGATTTCCTTATGATAGCGTTGATTTGTTTTGTCTCCTAGTTTGTCATTGTCTAGTACTGCAGCGCATACGTAACACGCTGAAAACGAATGCATAAACGAGTGCAATGGTTTCTTTTTCTTCTAGCCCCGCTTTGCTATTTGCTATCCGCCTGATCATCCAGGCCATTTTCTCTGTGGTTCCCCGCAGCCTTTGCAGTGTGTGTGTGTCGTTCCTGAATTTCCTTGTATCCGCATTCCTAGAACATTAATGACTTCTGCCTTTCTGATTGATCTCCCATCCAACAGCACTTCTATCGGTATTAGGTTCTTTTAGATGCGAAGCATTTCTTCAGCGAACTTCGGCTACTTTGAGCGTCTCTATCTACCCAGCCACCTACGACGTTTAGCACTCCAGGCCATTTAAGTATTACTATCAATCCCAAACTTAGTAGGGCATAACATGACTGTATGAAGAACATATTTGACTAGTCACATCATGAAAATGAGGACACGTATGCCATAAATGTCATGATTTATATTTCTTGGTCTTGTCGCTCTTGTTGTGGTTTCGTTCACATAGCATGTTTTAACTGGTATGGTATAGCATGGTTGCATGGCGAACACAAGCGACCAACCCAAACATAAAAATCATGAAATGCGCGTCATGTAACAACATGGACACATGCCACGCTCGAGATGCGCTCGCTGTCGTTTCGCTATCGTCACATATACCAAATATTGTATTACAGTACGTGAATAGATGACGAAGGTGACTGGTGCCAGCATGATAATCATGAGATGCGTGTCATGTAACAACATGACTGCATGCCATGCTCATGATGCGCTGGCGGCCGTTTCACTAGCTTCACTTATACCAATATTGGTATTATGGGACGTGAATGGACGACGAAGGTATGATACTGGTGCAAACATGATAAACATGATATGCGTGTTATGTAACAACATGACTACATGCTACGCTCATGATGCGCTCGTGGCCGTTTCGTTAGCTTCACATGTAACATACTCGGTATTACGTGACGCGAATGGACGACATAGGTAAATGACACATCCAAACATGATAATCACGACATGCATGTCATGTAACAACATGACTACATGCCACACTGATGATGCGCTCGCGGCCGTTTCGCTAGCTTCACATATGCCAAATTTGGTATTACATAACGTCAATGGATGACGAAAGTGTGTGACTGGTGCAAACATGATAATCATGAGATGCATGTCATGTGGGAACATGACTGCATGCCACAGTCAAGGCACCAATAAATTTCGACGTGACGCGGTGCGCGTGCTCACCGGCGTTCATTTCGTCGGATCACGCCGGCGTTGTCACGCCCAACACCAGTCCTGCCATATACTGGTCGCACCTGGCGTCAGACTATAGAGTGCTCGCGTTTGGCTAATGTAGCGTCGCTGTGCCCAACGTACACGCGCGTCAACGCTTCATAGGAGTATATTGGGCCCTTCATGATGCGTTCGCGGCCGTTTTACTAGCCCAACTTTGGTGTTACGTGACGTCAATATATGACGAAATATATATGACTGGTGCAAACATGATAATCCTGACACGCGTGTCATTTAAGAACTTGGCAACATACAACGCTCATAGCGTGCTCGCGGCCGTTTCGCTAGCTCCACATATACTAAATTTGGTATCACGTGACGTGAATAGATGACGAAGGTAAACGGCACATCCAAACATGATACTCATGACGCGGAAGTCATGTACAGAGACACATACCTCCACTTCGTAACGTTGTGCTGATTTTAAAGCGGCATGTCAACATTTCTTATTTGTGCTTCACATATCATCGATTCCCACTGTACGTGGGATCTGCCAATTTTTTCCTTGCGTATTAAATGCGAAGCATTTATTTCGGCGACATTGAGCGTATCTATCTATCTATCTATCTATCTATCTATCTATCTATCTATCTATCTATCTATCTATCTATCTATCTATCTATCTATCTATCTATCTATCTATCTATCTATCTATCTATCTATCTATCTATCTGTCTGTATATCCATTTATCTATCTATCTATCTATCTATCTATCTATCTATCTATCTATCTATCTATCTAGCCCCCTGAGACTTTTAGCTGTCCTGATTGTTTTGATAATGGTATCTATACCAAGCTTGGTATGGCATAACATGACTGCATGAAGAACATATTGGACTAGTCATGACATGAAAATCGTAATGTGTGTCATGAATGTCATGATTTACATTTCATGTTCCTGAAGTTTTTCCGGTGGTTTCGTTCACATTGCATGTTCCAAAACTGGTATGGTATGACGTGATCGCATGGCAAACACAAGCGACAGACCCTAGCGTGAAAATCATTACATGCGTGTCACTTGACTACATGCCAAGCTCATCAAGCGCTCGCGGCTGTTTCGCTAGCGTGTATATGCCAAATTCGGTATTACGGTACGTGAATGGATGACGAAGGTACGTGACTTGTGCAAGTATGATAATCATGACATGCATGTAATGTAACAACATAACTACATGCCACGCTAATGATGCGCTGGCGGCCATTTCGCTAGCTTCGCTTGTACCAAATTTGGTATTACGGGACGTGAATAGATGACGAAGGTATGATACTGGTACAAGCATGATAATCATGAGATGCGTCTCATGTGAGAGTACGACTATATGCCAAACTCAGCGCGTGAATACTTTTCGACGTGATGCGACGCGCGTGCTCACCGGCGTTCATTTCGTCGCGTCACGCCATTGTTACCACGCCAGGTGCCGGTGCTTCCATATACTCGCAGGCGCGCCGTGCTGCATTGCTTTGACGCACGCACGTTTTAGGGCATCCGGCGTCCGTCTGTCATGAAAAAAGGGCGACGCAGTGTTGTCTGGGTAACGCATCGGCGCGAAATGCAGCATGTCGCGTTTCGCGCTGGTTTCCGTCGGGTCACGCTGACCGACGCTCGTTGCGCCTGGCGTCAGACTACAGAGTGCTCGCTTTCTGCAAACGTAGCGTCGCTGTGCCCAGCGAGAGCGCGTGTCAGCTCTACATTGGCGTATATTGACCTTTCATGATGCCTTCACGGCCGTTTTGCATGCTCCACATATAACAAATTTGGTGTAACGTGACGTCAATGGATGAAAAAATATGTGACTGGTGCAAACATGATAATACTGACACGCGTGTCATGTAAGAACACGACAACATACCATGCTCATAGCATGCTCGCGGCCGTTCGTCTAGCTCACCATATACTAAATTCGGTATCACATTACTTGAATAGATGACGAAGGTATACGACACATCCAAACACAATAATCATGACACAGAGGTCGTGTACGGCATCATGTACCTCCACCTCGTAACGTTGAGCTGATTTAAGGTGACATATAAACATTTCTCATTCATGCTTCACATATCATCGATCTGTGAAAGTTCTTCGCCCCAATTCTAACCGTTTCATTCTTTTCCGGCGAGCATTGCATCCCTGCTGCGGTGACGATAGCTTGTTTTATGTACGGTCTCCTGGAGGGCGTTTTATTTTTCTGCATCAGACCCACCTTTTGTTCATAAAGGGATGTTATCTGCATAAAGAGCTGCTCCTTTACCTTTTGTATTTTCCAGCTCACATGCTAGCTTTCTCAAGCCGATAGTGAATAGCATAGGAGATAGCATGGCTCCCTGGGGAGTGTCTCTATTTGGGTTGTCGAAATTTTCAGATTTAACTGAGCCCAGAGATATGGTAGCTTTCCGGTTTGTTAGAAATTACCGGACATAATCACATATTCGTTGGCCGCAGTTGATTGATTCGAGACCTTGCATTACGCCTTTGTGAGACGTTGTATCGAATGTTTTCCCGATATCCAGCGCTAGAAAAAATTCGTCACTCGATCCTTTGTTCAAGTTTAGTACGTCATTTTGCAACATCAGGAAAACATCCTGAGCTGCCACATCCGGCCGGAAACCAAGCTTATTGTCGCGTGTGTAAAAGAGGGACTTCGAGTAAAAAATATCGCGTAGTCGCAGAGACGCAGGTCAGTGACGCGACACAACCAAAATGCCTCGGCGAGAGCACGCACTGTCACAAAAACGACTTCATCATTTGTTTCTGCTGGATGTGGGCTCGCGCTCGCCGCAGTTCATGACCAGGTGGCATTATTCCCCCGATGAAAAAAAAGCATCGCTCCGATGCTCGCGCAAATGATAGTGCATAAGCGAAAGTAAACCAAATGTCCACACTGTGGGCACACTGAAGACACAACAACAACAAAAGAACAAGGCCGAGGCACAATTGCACTAACGCATGAAGTACGCATTGAGCCATACAACATGAACAATCTCTGGGTAGTGCTTCCGACGCTGGGGCGACATGGTTCCGACAGGGACCACCTCATAGTTCACGTCACTCACGCGACGCACTATTTTGTAGGGTCCAAAGTATACCGACTCGGTAGCTTTTCGGACAACCATATGCGGTGAACCGGAGCCCATACCCAAACTAGATTTCCTGGATGGTATTTGACCTATCGATGGCGAAGATTGTAGCAACGTGCATCTGTAGTATGTTGTTGCGTGATATGCAGTCGTGCCAACTATCGAGCTTCTTCAGCATACTGAGCAAGCTGCTCAGCGTCAGGTGTGAGCGACCCGTCGTAATTGTGTGGCAACATAGCGTCTAGCATGGTCTGGACTTCACGCCCGTAGACGAAAGGAAATGGTGTGAATCGTGTCGTTTCTTGGATGGCAATGTTGTACGTGAATGTTATGTATGGGAGGACCTGATCCCACGTCTTGTGCTGTCTTATCCACATACATGGATAACATTTCGGTGATGGTCTTGTTAAGTCGCTCCGTCAGGCCGTTAGTCTGCGGATGATACGCTGTCGTCTTGCCATGGTTCGTGAAGCTTAGTTTGAATACATCGTCAATGAACTCAGCCGTGAAAGCTGTTCCGCGATCAGTGACTACGCAAAACGGGGTGCCACGGCGAAGAACAATCTGGTTGACGAAAAACTTGGTAAAATTGGAAGCTGTAGCTCGTTGCAGGGCTCTTGTCTCGGTGTATCTCGTTAGACAATCTATCGCTACAGCAATCCACTTGTTACCGGCAGATGACAGAGGAAATGACCCCAGTAAATTTATTCCTATTTGATCGAACAGCACCCTTGGTGGTGATTGGTTGCAGCAGGCCTGCAGGCTTCAGTGGCGGAGATTTGCGGCGTTGCATGCACGGCAGCTTTTCACATATCGCTGGACGTACGTACCAAGTTTCGGCCAGTAGTATGCATGTTGAAGTCTGGCGGGAGTTAGTGAAGAAGCTAGATTACCGGATGTGGGCTCGTCATGGCAGGCCAGAATAATATCCTCTTGCATGTCAAAAGCTACCACTAGCAGAAAGGCTTTCCTATTGCCGTTCGCGTTTGTTTTATACAAGACATCATTCCGTAGGCAGAACGAAGAGAGATTGCGAGTGAGGTGTTGAGGTATGGGTGTGTTGCGTTTTTCTAGTTGGTCAATGAATGTGTGAATCTTGACATCGTCGTGTTGTCTGTCGTGTGATCACCTCTGTTGCAGTAAGGACTCCGAGGAAGCCGCTATCATCGTCATTGTCGGGATCACAAACTCCAGTAGGAGCACAGGACAAGGAATCAGCATCTTCGTGCTTGTGGCCTAATTTATAGGCTCATTCCATGTTTGTAAACACAGGTAAGCTGGCGTCAATATTATAGGTAAAATTATAGCGACGTCCGAACGTAACTTCCGCCATAAGCACTGAGGGCTGTGATGTGCGCCAACAAACAAAACTAAGTTGTGAGACGCGACTCACATCCAACCGCGACGCAGCTCGTCGACATACCGCTTTTTTTTTCGTTGCTTGACTGAAAACACCACATGCACCATTCAAAACGCAAAAGAAACAGCGGTAGGCAGCGCGTCTTCTGCCTACCAAGACAGCGCCACCGCATTTTCGTGACGTATTTCCGGAGGAATTTCTCTATAGACGATGGTAAGGTGAATTTTTTGCAAGTGAACACTCCATCGTGCCAGACGCCCAGACGGGTCTCGCAAATTGGCTAACCAGCACAATGAGTGATGATCAGCAACTACTTTAAAATGACGACCGTAGAGGTAAGGCCTGAATTTCATGATGGGCCACACTGCTGCTAGGCACTGCTTCTCCGAGGTGGAATAGTTCATCTCGGTGCGAGACAGGGTACGGCTGGCATAAGCTATCACGCGCTCGGTGCCTTTTGGATGTTGGCAAGAACGGCGCGGAGACCTATAGTGTGCACGTATCCCACAGGACTACGGCCACTAGCGTGAGTTTGGTCTCAGCGAGCCACAGGGCACGCGTTAACTATCGCCATGGCGAGAACACAGAGCTGTTCAAAGATGGAACACTTTATTGTCCGTGGCCATACCAAAACGCAGTACAGCCCGTTGCAAAGACGCGGCGAGAAAAGAAATGGGCTTATCCACGCCACGGGTGAGACGTACTACACAGGCGTGCCCCGAGCACGTCTCCGTGGTACAAGTGATTCACGGAGACCCCGGGACAAAGGCCAGGTTGCTTGAGCGAGGGCAAAGGCACTCACGTTGGCTTCGGAGAGATATGGGTTGGCGTATTTTGGCCACGCACTAGGACACCATACCGCTCTTTGACCTAGTGTTCGAAAGGAAAGGGTGACATCAAGTAACCGTTCTTCATGGGCGCAAGGCGCTGTTGGCGAAGTCCGAACGAGCCCCATACAAAGGGAGCCGACGGACGGAAAAGAAAAGCGTGCTTACCCCCATGTCCTCCCCGGAGAGGTTTCTCTCTCGCTCCCGATGCACGCGCACGAAAGGTCTTGAAAGACTTCGCGCACGGCGCCACAGTCGACATCCACTACAGGGTGAGAGGCGTTAAACGTCACTCCTTGCTTTCCCAAAGCGGCAGATCGCGGAGGAGAGGAGAGTCATGTCGGGATATAAGAACGGAGAAAGAGGCGGCAAAGCCCACGCAAAGGCATCGTGCTGGCCTCAATTTACGCATCTCCCTCGTCTAAATTTGCCCTTTACCGGTCTGCAAAGACAGCCGGAAGCCACTCATGCAGTTATAATGACACTGCTATGAACGACAGCTAACTTCAGTCCAGCTCTGTAACTGCTGCTAAAACGGATGACAAAGGAGAAAAAAATGTTAAGAACAAAATAGACACATGACACTGTAACATCTTTGTGAAAGGGAACACAGCAAAGTAGGACTACTGTTCGTAGTGCTGAAGCGGGATAGCGTCCACCGCGCGGATTGTGCGGAAGAGCGGGACAATGTCCGCTGGGTCCGAAGCCTGTGTGCAAGGTCAAAGCCATGAAATGGGCTCTCTGATTGCTCGTGACTGCTCTTGATGGTCAGCGTGTCCGACGAACGCCCTTCCATTTGTGGTTTGAAGGCCCCACATTTCTCGATATGGAAATAGATGACGAAGAGCTCAGAAGACTTCTTATTCAGCCGAAAAATCCCACTGTTCTCGAAGTGCGGCGAATCAAGAATTCTACCACAGTCGTTATCCTCTTCAAGGGACTTCGATTACCAAATTACGTCATGTGCGGTCCCAGCATAGTCAAATGCACTCACTACCGACGGCAACCAGATGTCTGCTATACCTGTGGTAGCCTCGGCCACAGAGCCAACGTGTGCGCCACTCCTGGAAACGTTATTGGTCGAGGTTGCGGAATGACTTCCCCAGGCGACCATCACGGTTGTTCACCGAAGTGTGCCTTCTGTGGAGGGCCTCATCCAACGGCCGACAGAACCTGTACACAAAGATTCGAGATACTTTACATCGTCAGGCAGTGCATAAGAGAGAAATGCGACTTTGACAAGGACTTCCCACCGATACATAAGCTGTCCGAACTGTCCAACAAGTCCAGGTCCCAGTCCAGGAGTTCGAGGGGGTGCTCCCGATACAGGAGCGGTCCCCGAGCCACAAGCCGTTCCCAGTCCCGGACCTGTTCCCAATCACGGGGCCTGGCCGTCAGCATTCAGGTGCCTGCTGCCACAGTGACCGCGTGGGCTGACCGCGTCAAAGGATCCCAGATACAGGTAACGGGGGGCATGCTGCCAGAGCAAAACAGTGATAGAATTATTCAGCTGGAAAGGGAGAACGCTGCACTAAAGGAGGCGATCATGCACCTTAGAGTCAAGATGGTCGCACATAAGAATCCTGATAACGCTAAGAGTGAGGCTCCACAACCTCCTCAGCTCACTAGACTTGAAACGCCCTTGGAAATGCCTATGGAAACTCCCGTAGAAAAACCTGTGGAGACGCCCGTCGATACACCCATGAAAGTGCAGAGTACTGTTCGTCCAGCCAAAAAAAAGGCTTTGACGACGCCCGCACTTGATGAGGAACTGCATAGTTTTAAAACAGAGATCAGAGACATGTTCCAGCCGCTTAGCCAAACAGTCGCATTGATGCATGTTAAGGTCGATATCTGGGTGGACACGTTCAGCGCACTGGATGCTAAGGTCAATACGTTGGATGCTAACTTCTGTGCATTGGACGCTAAGGTCTATGCGCTCGAACGCAGGCACATATCTTTCGAGCCTAACCATGACACGTCAGCCTAAAGAGTTCAGGCAGTGGAAATGCTGATGGTTTACCCGCAAGAAGGAAGTTCCTTGCGAGTTCATTCGTTCTTACTCTGAAAAGCCGCACGTCATTCTGCTTCAGGAGACGCTTTCGGATTCTGTCATTCGGCCGGGTTACACATCTCATGCTCTTAATGGAGACGGACGAAGGGGCATTTGCACGCTCGTATCTAAGGGATACACCTATATCTCGCCTGATCTTTCTATGAACAGTAGTAAAGTGGAACACTCACTGGTCAAAATTATTCCAGGGGGTCATTTAAAGAGTAGCGCTTTCATACTGCATATTTATAGTTCGCCAAATAACTCGAGACAAAGGTTTCCGGCGCTCTTGAGTAGGGCTGCCGCCAGGGCCGGTATGTCCCCGCTTGTGGTGGTGGGTGATTTCAACGCTCCTTATCAGGCTTGGGGTTATCTGCAGTCATCCCGTAAAGGCGAAGATTTGAGGCAAAAAGCGGCGAACTTGAACCTCACCCTGGCCACGGACCCAGCATTTCCGACCAGGATGGGTAACTCCTGCACGAGGGACACCACGCCAGATCTTACCTTTGGTTAAAACGTTGAATCTGCTACTTGGCACAATTTCCACGTAGATCAGGGTAGTGACCATAATGTCTTACCTACCCATATCACTGTAAAGGGCAAACCCGTAAGGGAGTTTAGTGATTGGGATTACTTCCGGCATATTAGAAAAGAACTCGCGCAAGCTGAAGTCTCAACCCGCATCCCGAATCAATGCGACAAACAGCTCAAGGGAGACGTTGGTGAAGCGACAAAAAAGATACACGCGGATTTGGAAACAAATAGGATGGACAGCCGCCTTGCGCACCTCCTAGAGGCCAACAAATCAATACTCAATAGGTGGAAGGGGCAGAGGCTCAATCATCGGCTCCACAAGAAAATTGTAGAACTTAACCGAACCATCGAGGACCACTGCCAGACCCTCTCTAGGCAGCATTTGGATGAGGTGTGCAGTCCTGTTGATGGCCAAATGAGAATACGAGGGAAATGTAATTTGCTGAAGCACCTTATGCACGAGTCAGATTCCAAGAGCAATCAAAGGCAAGCCATCGCTAATTTCATACATGCCGCCAGACAGTCTGATTCTGAAGACGCTATACTGGATGGTTTGGCTCACAGATATTTACCCGCTGGCTCCTCGAGCTGTTCAGACTATCCGTCTTACACTGGACCCCCTTGCACTGAGCTCGGAGAGCCCTTTACCACCAGCGACGTTTGGGAAGTTCTTCAAAACCTTAATGGACGATTGGCTCCGCGGCCGGATAGCATCTCGAACAAGGCCCTCAGGAACCTGGAAGACGAATCCATCAATTTCCTTACCGATGAGATCAATCGCATATGGACAGAAGGTTCTGTCTCAGACTCTTGGAAAATGGCATCGGTTGTCTTCATTCCCAAGCCGGGATGACCTCCAGGTTTAGGCAATTTAAGGCCCATATCGCTAACGTCCCGTGCCGGCAAGGTGGCGGAGCACGTCATTTACAACTGTGTCTCTAGTACATCGAGAAGAAAGGTCTTTTCCTTACAACATGGTTAGGTTTCGTCCGTCTTCGTCCACACAGGACACAATGAAGCTGCTTAAACATCAAATCATAGACGCGAACACAAGGGACGTAAGAGGCATCTTGGGTTTTGACTTGGAAAAAATGTTTGGCAACATTTCTCACGCGCAGATCTTAAACTCCATTTCGGAGCTTGGACTAGGCGAAACCTTCCAAACATACGTCAGCTCCTTTCTCAAATACAGGAAGGCCACGCTCAATATCGGAGACCTCAAGTCCTCTCCCATAGCATTGGGCCCTAAAGGCACGCCGAAAGAAGCGGTGATATCTCCGCTTCTCTTTAACATCGCTATATGGAAGTTGTCCACACTGCTATCTCACTTGAAGTGCATCAGCCATATGCTTTACGCTGATGATATTACCATCTGGTGTCCCGCAGGTAGCGAAGGGGAAGTCCAGACTGCACTCCAGGAAGCCATCGATCAGACAGAGCTCTTCTTTGCTGACACAGGGCTGAGGTGCTCCTCGAGTAAACCGGAGCTGTTTTTGTACAGGCCCAATAGATAAGGAGTCAGGCCAAAAAACTCGAATCCTTTATCAGAGGTAGACATTGTACTTCACACCGGAAGTTGCGCCCCCATTGGGATAGTGGACGCTATTAGAGTGCTGGGCATGATTATAGTCACAAGGGTACAACGTACAGACCATCGCCAATATTTCAACCAAGACCAAAAACATGTTCTGGTTTATTAACAGGGTTTCAAACAAAAGGGGGGGACTCGGAGAGAACAATCTACTGAGGCTCTTTCATGCATTCCTCATGAGTCACATAACGTACGTTGCTTCCATGCAGTCTTGGTGTGAATTCGAAAAGAAGAAGCTGGAAACTCTGATCAGAAAAAGTGTAAAGAGGGTGTTGGGCATCCCCGTGCGAACAAGCGCTCAACGGCTTATGCAGCTAGGAGTTCATAACACTCTAGATGAGATCATTGAAGCCCAGGAGACTGCACAGCTAATGCGCCTGTTGTCTACGCCAGCTGGTAGGAAGATTCTGTTTGTCCTAGGCCTCAGTCTGGCGCTCGTAGAGTATCACCGTCTTCAACTACCGGATGAACAGCGTACTGCCATCTAGGTCTCTTCATTTCAGCGAAACGTCCATCCTCAGCACAACGTAGGAAGGCGCCGGGCTAGGGCCATCACACTTCTGAAGAACATCAGGAACAATCCTCATTCAGTGTGTTCTGTCGATGCCGCTCAGCACGGTCGTTTAGCCAGGTTTTCTGTTATTTCCGTCAATCGTATGAGTTCTATTATCAGTGCTGCGTCAGTTAGGGCCTCAACTCCCTCAAAAGCCGAACAGTTGACTGCAGCCTTTGCCCTTTTAGATGACAGTAGATCGCAAATATTCACCGACGCAAGGTCAGTGGTCAAGGCTTTCGCCTCTGGTTTTGTCTGTACTGAAGTATTTAAACTACTTGAAAATAGGACACTAACTCCACATACCATTACCTGGTTTCCTGCACATATCGAACCCCTACTAGACACTCTAGTAAACCTGAATGACACTGCTCACTTCCGGGCGCGCGCACTAACCTTCCGCGCTGGGGAGGACGTAGGTCCGCAAATTGGCAGTGAGATGTTCAGCGACGCTTTACTTACATTCAGTAAAGTGCCTCAACACTACCAGTTGAGTAGGCGGTCATTTGCTCCTCCGCACAACAAGTTGTCTAGACCTCAGGCTGTGACGTTTAGAATGCTCTAGACCAGGTCCTATCTAAGTCTATTTTTCCTCAGCATAGTCTCCTCAGAGGCTTTTTACTCTACTTGTCCTGATTGTGGTGAGGTTAGTGACTTAGCACATCTGCTCTGGCAGTTCCCCTCGTTACGAGGCTCAAGTCGGCTCACAGAAGAAGATTGGGACTCTGCCTTACGAAGTTCAGAGTTGATACCACAACTACGGGCTGTCCAGGGAGACCACGGTGTGCGGCGGTGAGGCTAGGCCTCCCCGTTTCTATGTGGGAGCGGCCCGCGACGTTGCTCTAAAGGAGCAGCGTTTCTCAGGACCCAATAAAGTTCTTTAACTGTCTGTCTGTCTCGATGGAGACAGGAGAACCTCACTGGGAAGCCCGGCCTCTCCGGGGATTAGGGAAGCTGAACTAGAATCGGCTGCAAGGCGCTTTGGCGTTGCCAGCAGCATATAGCTGCTGTCAGCTGGCCTAGCACAGGAGCCATGGCGGAAAAGGCAGCAGGGCTTCTCGGCGGCGGCCGAGAGCAGAGCATATCGTCAGTAGGTCAGTAGGGCACTGTCCCTAGCACCTTAGTGTCCACGTCGACGGGATGAAACCACGACGCATACTCTTCACGGGCACACAGAAGCGCCACGCACGTACATACGCACAGAAGCACGCACGCACACGCACACCGCTGATGGCTGCGCGAGCAAAAGCGTCCTTCGTCCCTCTCTCCACGCATAAGGTCAATGTTCAAGGTCAGAACTCCCTTCGCCGGTAGACGAATCGAAAACAGAAGAAAACGTTAAAGAGAGCAAAAATAACACTCAATATCTGGCCAAAGGAACATACAAGTATAAATAGACATGAACACGTAATAATAGACAAAAGAACATAAAATACATATGAACACTTAAAAAGAAAAAGAAACAATGGCAGAAAACTGGGCAGGGTCAACTTCATTACCAGAACAGGTCGTAAAAAAGCTAACCTTTACTGAGGCTAGACGGTAAACTGAGAGCCTTCGGTTGTGGAAAAGTACTGTGTCCGGCGCGGAATCACGAAGGTGACCGCTTCCTCAGATTATACCGGTGCGAGATCCGAATGTGGTCCGCCGTCCCGGGTACGTGTGCCCTGTTGCTTGCGCGAAGTGACGCAGGGTGCTAGTGCGAGCTCGTCAGACCGTGATGAAGGGCTTTAGGTCTGCGCTGTGGGCACGGCTGATTTTTCCCAAAAGGGGACCTTTCAGCTATTACGCCCCACAGACGCTCACTGGTAATCGGTTCATAAAACCGGGAAGCTTGCCAACCTTTGGTTACACCGTTTGTCAGACGTGGCAGGCATGGCATTGCGATAAATGTCACGCTTCGTGCCGGGCCAGGTAACAACGTTGCTCAGTTTCCAAAAACTGTCGCGCCACACAGGTGACCGGCCACGAGTTCGTCGTGATAGGATCGCAACAATGCGGCTCTCAGACTTTTTGGGCATAGCCACCTTAAACGGATTGCTGGACACGTCGTCAGTGGCTATATAGTTCAGTAGGAACCCGTCATGACCCAGCAAAATGAATCCGCCGGAAACTCAGCGACACACGCTGTTTCGTCCCCCTATTCGCGCCCGCCGCAGAACAAGCAACGTAACGGTGCTCCGTCTCTTCGAAACTGTTTATGGGCGCCCACCGCAGAGCAACTGGCGGATATGGCGCTCCGAGACTCGATACTGATCACCCTGCTGGGCCTTCAGTAGTTCTTCGCTGCCGAAAGTGGTTCCCACTCTCCTAAAGGGGGGAGTCGGGTATCGCACTCACTCAGTACTGCAGCAACCGCCCCGTGCACGGCGTCACGGTTTCGCTCTCAGCACTGTGGTATTCGGAAAGCTCCACCGCTCGGCCGCTACGCAGCGCGCTGGTCAGCAGCCAAGGTCGTCCGCATGGGGACTCCCCCTTTTCGCCGCTGTTTCTCCCCCGACACTTGCATGTACATGTGCTAAGGCACCAGGGGCGGCTGTCGCACCGAAATCAAGGTTCTCGGCAGACAACAGGAAGCACGAGATAGCACGTCAGATGTGTGTGTTCACCACAAAAGGAAGTGACGACAAGGATGGAGGCCGAAGAGTGCCCGCCAATAGAGGTGATGGCCTCTTTGTGCAAAACGTCATCCGCCTAAAAGGGTCAGCGGACAAAATGTTACGAAGCAGGCATGTAGCGACGAACCCGAATCGCGCAGGCGAACTGTCTTGCTAAAAGCAGTCAAAAGCTTTGGGCTGTTTATGCCGCGTTAGGTACCAGTGTAGTGTGCACGTATCCCAAAGGAGTACAGCCACTACCGTGGGTCGGTCTTAGCGAGCCGCAGGGCACTCGTTAGCCATCGCCATGACGAGAGCACAGTACTGCTCAAAGTCGCAACACATTATTACCAGTGGCAACACCAAAACGCAGTACAGCCAGTTGCAAAGGCTCGGTGGGAAAGCAAATGGGCTTATCCATGCCACGGGCGAGACGTACTACGCAGGGGTGCCACGAGCACGTATCCATGGTAAAAGTGATTCAGGGAGACACCGGAACAAAGGCCCGGTCGCTCGTGCGAGAGCAAAGGCGCTTGCGTTGGCTTAGGAGAGATAGGGTCAGCGCAGTTTGACCACGCACTAGGACAACAAACTGCTCTTCGGCCTAGTGTTCGGAAGGGGAGGGGGCGACATAAGATAAGCGTTCGCCGCGGGTGCAAGGCGCTGTTGGCGAAGTCCGAACGAACTCCAAACAAAGGGTGCCAACGGACGGAGAAGAAAAGCGTGGTTACCCCCATGTGGTCCCTGGAGAGGTTTCTCTCTTGCTCCCGATGCGCGCGCGCGAAACGTCCCGAAAGACTTTACGCATGGCGCCACAATCGACATCCGCTACCGGGTGAGAGGGATTAAACGGTACTTCTCGCTCTCCCAACGCGGCAGACCGCGGAGGAGAGGAGAGTCATGTCGGGACATGAGAACGGAGAAAGAGGCGACAAAGCCCGCGGAAGGGCAGTGGGCTGGCCTTAATTCTCACAACCTACAATGATCGCGTTGGTATGAAGTTCGGTGGCAGCATCCTCGTTGAAGTGAGCAGAGAGAGAGAGAGAGATTGTGATTATAAAAGGGAAAAGAAAAAAAAGTGAGCCCCGTAACTGTCTGCATCTGGTGCGACACCTCAACAGTAGCTTACAAGGGATGGGGGTAAGGAGGGATTAAAAGGATAGGATTAAAGGTAGAGAGAGAAAGAGAGAGAGAGATGCGTAGGGACAGCGAGCGACAACATAAGAGAGATAGGAAAAATGAAAGATGGTCACAGGAGTCCGAGGACGGGGCACCAATGGCGAGAGCTTTTGTCGGCGACAGATGGCATGGCGTAGGGCTAATCCAGTCGGCCAGAGCGGCGCTGAGGTCGTCGCAGGAGACCGGCGGCAGGAGGTGGCGTAGGAACAACCCAGTCGGCCAGAGCTGCGCTGTCGTCGGAGTTCGCGAGGGCAAAACTGGTCAGCACGGAATCCAGCAAGCGAGTCCGAAGTGAGCAAGAACTGGTGGTGCCTGCATGCGCTCACGTAAATCGATAAAAGCCATGTTCTGTTCTTTATTCCAAATGAGTGGTATGTCGTCACGTGTGAGACGAGTCAGAGGCTCGGCAATTCTGGAAAAATTGGCGATGAAGCGACTATAGTAGGCGTACAGGCCGAGGAAGCGACGTACTGCTTTCTTGTCACGGGGAATGGGAAAGGAGGCTCAGCGGTTCTCTTGTCGGAGTCAGGTCGAACACAGTCTGCACTAACAACATGGCCCAGACATTAAAGCTCTTTTGTAGCCGAAATGGCATTTCCTGGCTTCAGCATGAGGTTCGCAGAGCGTAGCGCTTCTGGAACAGCCTGCAGACGCTTCAAGTGTTCCCCTAAGGTGACCGAACATACGAAGACATCATCGAGATAAACTAGGCAGGTGTTCCACTTCAGACAGGTAAGAACAGTGTGCATCATTCTTTGGAACGTCGGTGGTGCAGAACACGGGCTGAAGTAGAGCACTTTGAATACATAGAGACCATCCGGTGTAAGAAAAGCGGTATTTTCTCAGTCTCTTTCATCAGACGATAGTAATAGCGCGAGAACAAGACGGCGACACAGAGACAAGAAGGACACGAAAAACAAGAGCGCTCGTGTCTTTCGTGTCCTTCTTGTCTCTGTGTCGGTGTCTTTCGTGTCCTTCTTGTCTCTGTGTCGTCGTTTTGTTCTCGCGCTATAACTATCGTCATGCCATACCAACTAGCCCAAGCTGCCACACCTCTTTCATCAGCCTGAATCTGCCAGTATCCGCTTTTCAAGTGTATGGATGAAAAATACCTTACCTGCCGTAGTCTGCCTTGGGAATCATCAATGCGTGGCAGAGGATACATGTATTTTTAAGGGCGAAGCTCCTTATAGCGGCCCCCGTTCATTCCTCGTAGCTGTTGTAGTGTGTAACAAGTATAACATTTTGACCTCCAAGGTAGTGCCCATGAAAGATTTCTTCTGTGCGTTGTTGAACAATAAAAGATAGGGCTCAATGTAAATGCGAATTGATGCTCAGGAAGAATAAGAGACAGGAGCATTCGTCTTTTAGTTAACGCGCACGCTGCGATCCCCATTAGCAGCCATTCGCATGTACATTGAGCACTATCTGACAAGAAAGGGTTGCTATGCTATACTTGCTGGGTGTAACCTCCTTAGTTTTACAAAGGTTTAGCGAGCGTTGAGCCGCAGTGCCATGAATACAATGGAATAGTATATACCATGAACTCGAGGTGGTTAAAAGTGGGAAGTAGATACGAAGCACAAGCCGTAAGAAAGTAAAAGCCGAATTCTCCTGTCTCTCATTTCCCGTTACCAGCCATTGGCATGTGTATTGAGCACTATCTAACAAAAAAAGGTTGCTACGTTATACTCGCTGGGCGTGACCTCCTTGGTTTTAGAAAGGTTGATTGAGCGTTGGACCGCAGTGCCATGAATGCAGTGAATTTGTATATACCTATATACCATCAACTCGAGGTGGTTAAAGGTGGAAAGTAGACCCGAAGCGCAAGCCGTAAGAAAGTGTGCGTGTGCCACCTCTCGTTTAGTCCTTGGACTGTCCGCTGGATCGCGGTGCTTCTATATGGGAAATATATTGCCACCTGCTTCTAGTAGTGGGTCGTATGCCAAGGTGAAGGCACACACCACGAAGAAGAAAGAAGTGCGCGTGAACCCCCGCTCTAGAAGACAAGCCCAACCGACGCGCTTGGTTAGAGCCCTGTTGCTCGGACATCAATAGACCTTGTCGACATCCCCTGGAGCGACGTGACAATTGGTGGAGGTGCTGGGTAGCCCCTCACGGATGTTTCAGACCCCTCCTGGAAGCAGCACCACAAGCCCAGTGCGAGTCCACACTCCCGTTCATCGGACAAGCCGCAGGATCAGGGGATTGCCACCCGAAGCTGACCCCACAGTTCACACCAGTATGATGAGCACGTCCGTTCAAACCACTTTAACAGGAACGGGAAACCCCCCGGTGACTCGGTACACCCTCGAAAGTCCACAGGTTCCGACACCGTTTCATGGCACCGAGCTCGAAGACGTCGAGGACTGGTTGGTCGACTTCGAACGCGTGGCTGCTTTGAACGACTGGAACGACGCGACGAAACTACGGCGTGTGTACTTCTATTTGGAGGATGGAGCACGTACCTGGTACATAAATCACGAGGAACAGATGACATCGTGGCCCGAATTCCGCCGCCGGCTGTTGGACACTTACAGAAGTGCTGATCGCCACGAACGAGCGGAGCGAGCGATCCAGGCCCGCATCCAGATGCCCAACGAAACTGTCATGACATATGTGGAAGATATGACGCGCCTGTTCCGACGGGCTGATCCAGGTATGACAGAGGAAAAGAAGTTGCGTCATCTGATGCGAGGAGTTAAGGAGCAGCTTTTCGCTGGCCTTGTACGGAGCCCTCCGAGCACGGTCGCCGAGTTTTTGTCTGAAGCCGTCACGATGGAAAAGATGCTTCAGCATCGATCCACCCTGTATGACCGGCAAGTGAGCACGTCAGCTGCTCAAGTTCCCACGACTTTTGGGAACAACACCGAGTGTCTGCGCGACCTCATCCGCTCTATAGTACGCGAGGAGCTGCAAAAGGCTGCCACACCAACACTACCTACGGTGAGTTCTATTGCAAGTATCGTCAAGGACGAGCTGCATCATGCCCTGCGTGACCCTGCGAGTCTGGATAACGCCGCGCCGGCCCCGGCTGACTACCACCGTGCGACTTATGCGGAAGCCTTGAAGCGCCCAGCTTCCTCTTCCCCGCTGTTTGTTCAGGCACCTCCTACAGTTTCACTTCAGTCGGCGCAGCCTCTACGGTACTACGAGAACACACGCGCGCCCCCACCCCTCGTTTACGCCAACCCTGTGCATCTTGCGGAACAACCAGCGCACTACCTTGACGACAGACGTGCTTCGCCTCGGAAATCTGATGTTTGGCGCACTCCTGATCGCCGGCCTTTGTGCTTCCACTGCGGTGAAGCGGACCATTTGTACCGCCAGTGTCCATACCGGCGCCTCGGGCTGCGCGGCTTTTCAGTATATTCAGCGCCTCCTCGGTATGGCCAGCGACCCCGGGACATTGAGGACTACTTGGCTCAACAGCGCATGCCACCGCCTTCTGGACGGCAGCCGCGCTCACCGTCGCCGAGGCGCTTTTCATCTTCGCCACAGCGCCATGCTGGCGCACGGTCCCCCAGTCCCCGCCGGGAAAACTAACGCAAGCGACCCTTGGAGGCGAGGTCGCTGGCAGTCGACGTGCTGAAGACCTCCGATCGACGCTAACAGTAAAGGGTGTGGATTCGACTGAGCGATATGTGCGGCTTTCTCTGGATATACCGGTGCTGATAGACGGCTATGCAGTAGGTGCTTTAGTTGATACCGGGGCTGACTATTCTATACTAAGCGGGAAAATGACCAGACTACTAAAGAAGGTAATCACGCCCTGGCATGGCTCTGTGATTCGAACGGCTGGTGGCCACACCGTCTCTCCGCTTGGAACCTGCACGAGCAGAGTTCGGGTCTGCGGTTATACTTTTGTAGCAAGTTTCCTTGTGCTCCGTGAATGTTCACGCGACGTTATTCTTGGTGTTGACTTCCTGCAGGAGTATGGAGCTGTCATTGATCTTCAAGAGAATCGCATCACCTTCTCAGCCGACCGAGCAATCGACAAGCAGGACGACCAACAACGTGCCGACATTCTTCGTGTTTCTGCTGAAAGTATAACGCTTCCTCCAAGAGCCAGTGTTATTGTCGACGTCTCATGCTGTGGATTGCGAAATGGTGAAGCGATTGCAGAAAGTAATTTTGAACACTTGCTGTCTCAAGGTGTTTGTGTGGCTAGGAGTATCATACAGCTACGTGATGGCCGATCTCAACTGCTCGTTACAAATTTCAGCAACGAACACCGACACCTTTTTCGTGGCACTTCGTTAGCGTTTGCAGATGAATTAAGTACCGTTCCCATCTGCTTCTCGTCGGACGCAGTGGAGACCGCCGATACGTCTCTAAACAATATCGACATTAATTCTAACCTCACACCAGAGAACCAGACAGCACTGCGAAAACTCTTGCTTGAATTCAAGTCATGCTTCGCTGCTTCCTCTAAGGTGCGCCAGACTTCGATCACTAGGCACAGAATCATCACTTACGACGACGCTCGCCCAGTACACCAACAGCCTTACCGTGTATCAGCGAAGGAACGAGAAGTCATTCGTACGCAAGTTCGAGAAATGCTTGACGACGGCATCATCGAGCCTTCCAACAGTGCGTGGTCCTCTCCGGTCGTCCTGGTCAAGAAGAAAGACGGAACGCTACGTTTTTGCGTCGATTACCGGAAGCTGAACAGCGTGACTAAAAAGGACGTGTACCCGCTGCCACGCATCGACGACTCGTTAGACAGATTACGCCGCGCCCACTATTTTTCCTCCTTGGATTTAAAAAGCGGGTACTGGCAGATCGAGGTTGACGAGCGAGATCGCGAGAAAACGGCCTTTGTTACCCCTGATGGCCTGTATGAATTTCGAGTCCTTCCTTTTGGTTTGTGCTCAGCGCCCGCAACCTTCCAGCGAATGATGGATACTGTGCTTACTGGTCTGAAGTGGCAAACTTGTCTCGTATACCTTGATGATGTTGTCGTTTTTTCTGAAACCTTCCAGCAACATCTTCATCGCCTCAGGAGTGTGCTACAGGCTATTCAATCAGCAGATCTTACACTCAAACCGCAGAAGTGTCACTTTGGTTATGAAGAGCTCAAATTCCTTGGCCATGTAGTCAACGCGAAAGGAGTTCGACCCGACCCCGACAAA
This sequence comes from Rhipicephalus microplus, assembly GCF_013339725.1. Classification (NCBI taxonomy): domain Eukaryota; kingdom Metazoa; phylum Arthropoda; class Arachnida; order Ixodida; family Ixodidae; genus Rhipicephalus; species Rhipicephalus microplus. The sequence goes on from NC_051165.1 coordinate 196,498,134, forward strand.
CTTGCCGCTGTAGCCGCGTTTCCGCATCCTACAGACAAAAAGGCTGTTCGACGCTTTCTGGGCTTGTGCGCCTACTATCGACGATTTATTAGAGGGTTTTCGAAGATAGCGGAACCCTTGACTCACCTTACACGCGACGACACACCGTTTGTATGGGCTACCGAACAACAGGCTGCTTTTGCCGAGCTACGACAGCGGATGCAGTCAGCCCCTGTTCTTGCGCATTTTGACGATGATGCTGACACAGAGGTGCACACTGACGCCAGTAACATCGGCCTCGGCGCAGTGCTCGTCCAGCATCAACACGGCAAAGAACGAGTCATTGCCTATGCCAGCCGCTCACTGTCCCGTACCGAGGTGAATTACACGACCACAGAGAAAGAGTGTCTCGCAGTAGTGTGGGCGATCACCAAGTTTCGCCCGTACCTCTATGGTCGTCCATTTAAAGTGGTGACGGACCACCATGCCCTCTGCTGGTTGGTAAACATTCGTGATCCCTCTGGACGACTGGCCCGATGGAGCTTGCGTTTACAGGAATTTGATGTTACCATCGTATATAAGTCTGGACGGAAGCACGAAGACGCTGATACGCTGTCGCGTGCACCCATACCTTTAGTCAATCAAGAAGAAGACGACGATGACGGTTTCCTGGGCGCCCTTAGCTCATCTGACTTGAGCAGACGCCAGCGAGAGGATGAAGAGATTCGACCGCTCATCGACTATCTGGAGGGTCATAGCGCCGTTATACCTCGCCATCTATTTCGTGTCATGACGTCTTTCTGCCTCCGAGGTAATGTCCTGTATAAAAAAAACGCCCGTTCTACGAGCCGCGCTTACCTCCTCGTCGTTCCGAAGGACATGCGGGACGAAGTCCTCTCCGCGTGCCATGATGAACCCACATCTGGTCATCTAGGTTACTCGCGAACGCTCGCCAGAGTAAGTGAGGCGTACTACTGGCCCGGACTTTCAGCAAGCGTGAAGCAGTACGTTAAAAGCTGTCGTGAATGCCAGCGTCGAAAGTCGCCACCAAGCAAGCCGGCTGGATTACTTCAGCCAATTGATCCACCCCACAAGCCATTTGACCAAGTCGGCATGGACATTCTCGGCCCATTTCCTTTATCGTCCGACGGCAACAAATGGGTCATTGTTGCAACTGACTATTTGACCCGCTATGCTGAGACACAGGCGATACCACGAGCCACGGCTTCTGAGGTAGCACAGTTCTTCATGTGCCACATTGTTCTGCGCCACGGTGCTCCATCTACAGTGACAGTCACAAACATGATCTCCATGTACATCGACGTCCAACACAAAACATGGGATCGCATTTTGCCTTATGTGACGTTCGCTTATAACACCGCCGTTCAAGAAACAACCCGATTTACACCGTTTCGCCTTCTCTACGGCCGCGAAGTTCAGACGATGCTGGATGCGATGCTTCCTTATGAAGGCGCTGATCGATTAACAACTGACGCAGAAGAATTTGCAGAGCGTGCCGAGGAAACTCGCCAGCTCGCCCGGCTACACATTGGTCAGCAGCAACAGGTCGATGCACGACGTTACAATAAGCGTCACAATGACGTATCTTACAGTCCGGGAGACCAAGTTTGGGTTTGGACCCCTGTTCGACGCCGTGGCCTCTCCGAAAAGTTGCTCAGCAGATACTTCGGTCCGTACAAAGTAATACGCCGCGTGAGCGACGTAAACTACGAAGTGGTTCCGGACGCTACGTCGTCACGATGGGCACAACGAAAACAACCGACCTCTGACATAGTTCACGTGGTGCGCATGAAGCCCTATTTTGCGCGTTCCTAAAAGAGCACTTTTCCTGTGTTTTTTTTTATTTGTGCTCCGACAATTGCCTGATCATTGGTGAACTTATCGCGTCTAACATTTGATTATTGGTGCCCTTTTTCATTGTTTAACCTACTTTGTTTTGGTTTTTTTTTTCAATAACTTTACAGCATCGGGACGATGCTCTTTCTTTTTTTGTTGAGGAGGAATATTGCCACCTGCTTCTAGTAGTGGGTCGTATGCCAAGGTGAAGGCACACACCACGAAGAAGAAAGAAGTGCGCGTGAACCCCCGCTCTAGAAGACAAGCCCAACCGACGCGCTTGGTTAGAGCCCTGTTGCTCGGACATCAATAGACCTTGTCGACATCCCCTGGAGCGACGTGACAATATGATGAAAAGATGCGAGATGATGCTTAGAGTGTTGAATAGATGGACGAACGCACACACAGACAGATGCATGGATGGACGCATGAACGGACGCAGAGGCGGATGCATGGACGAACGCAGGGACGGACGCATGAGCAGACGCACGCACGGACGGGCGGATGTACGCATGGACGGTCACACAGACGGAGGCATGGACGGACGGAAACAAGAACGAATGGACTAACGAATGCTTCGCCCCCCTCTCCATCATTCACTCCGTGGATCTGCTGCGATTTTTTAGTAACGCCGTTCAGCTTTTTGTAGTACATGCAGAAACGCAAGGTTCCGTCTTTTTTCCTTACTAGAACAACTTTCGAGGACCACGTACTATTGGACCGCTGTTTAACATCATACTGAAGCATTTCTTTGACTTGAGCATTGTTAGCGTCACGTTCTATCGCCGGAACTTGGTAGGGTTTTCGCTTTATGGGCGAGACATCGGTGTGCATAATAAACCAGTGTTTCATAACGGGCCCAAGACGCACTTTCGAGCACGAAGCAAAACACTCTTGGAACTCAAGCAACAGCTCCTGCAGCACTGCGCGTTCTTGCTGCGTGAGGTTCGAATTGCTGTCCACATTTGCAAGAGCCGTAGAATCGCCGCCTGTCGATGTCGATTATAGCCCGCTGTTCATTGACGGGGCGGAAAAACATTGAGCAACGCCTCCAATGGAGTAGGCGAAAGCGATAGTGGTGTGACATAAAAAAGGTGTAAATGCTCTTTACTAAAATTTGTCACAAGCAGCGTGACATGTCTGTCGTCAAATGTAATGAGGCTGTGGGTCACGCAGTCACTAGTGCTGAACAAAAGTGTCAAGTTGCCTTCGGCGACTGCCTCACCATCACGTAGCTCGTCACACACGACATCAACCAGGATGCTTGAACGCGTGGGCAACGTGATTATGTCGGCCGAAACACAAAACGTGCCGAGATGGCTGTCATCAGGTTTTTCTGCTGCTTTGTCTGTCGAGAACGTCACGGCACGCTGTCGGAGGCCAGTTATAGCACAGTATTCACGTAAAAAGTCAATGCCAAGGATGAGGTCTGCCTAGGATGATGAGGCAGCTGCAGAGAAATGTGTATCCACGAATGCCGACTCCAGTCGTGCACATGCCGAGAGGGGTGATGACGTGCCCGCCGGCTGTACGCATTTGCGCTCCGTACGAAGGCGTTCCAACTTTCTTGAAATGCATCGCCAGTTTTCTGCTCATGATGGAGTAGTCAGCCCCTGTGTCTAATAAATCACTAGCATCGTGGCGGTCGTCGAGCACTACAGGTATGTCCAGGGAAAATCGGCTTTCTGATTCGGGAAATGTCATCGTCGAATCGCTGCTGGTACGTACTCGCATCGACTGGGGTCCTTGCTGATGTCGTTTAACAGCGGCCCCGCCCGCGAAGGTCACTGTCGTTATTTCTCCTGCCTAGGGCTGCGCGACCGCTCTGGCGCCGCCCCTGGGTAGTTCGGGCGCTTGAAGAAGACCTTCTTGGTGATGATCACCGTGACTGGCGCCGAGGAAGCAGTAGCATGAGCTACTCAGAAACGTATTCCTTGATCGCTCTGGGTCTTTCGCCAAATCTTGGCCCTGGCGAATCAACGACAAAACCCTGGGGCCCCAGGCGGTGGTACTAGCATTCGCGGTATACATGTGCGGCTTCGCCTCAGTTCTAACACAGTGGCTGCCTGTGCGGTGTGCGCCATACGTCCGCTTTTCGCGGGAGAAGCTGCTGATTCTCGAAATGCTGGACTGGTTGAACTGATGGAAGTGCATCGCGAGGTGTAGGGTGTACTAAAGGCGTGGAGGGGCGTAACGACTTGCAGCTTCGGCGTACGATGCAGGAAGGGCGTAACGGCTCACAGCCTCGGCATACGGCGCACTGCGAGGCTCCGTTGGTACCGGCGGCAAATAATCACTGGAAAGCGAGACATGCAGAGCCTGCTGTACTTCACTCCTGATGAGGCTGGAGATAGATCCTGCAGCAGGTGCAGGCGGGCCGTCGCAGCTCGTCGTGTACTACTAATAGGATGAGGTTGCAGAGAGCTTCGAGACTGACATTACTCCCCGCAACTCCAATCTGGTCCACCGGCGAAGCAACATTGACATGGTGGTCGTACAGAGTCAATCGCTGCTGCAGCATGCTTTCCATCGTCGTAGCTTCAGTTAAAAAATGCGCCACAGTATTCGGGCGACTTCGGACGAGACCAGTGAGGAGCTCCTCCTTAACTCGTCGCATTAGGTGCCGCAACTTCTTGTCTTCTGCCATACCTGTGTCGGCGCGACGGAAAAGGCTTTCATGTCCTCCACGTACGTCATCACGCTTTCGTTCTGCATTTTAATGCGTGACTGAATGGCCCACTCCACTCGTTCATGGTGATGGGGGTTGCCACAACTTGCCAGCAGCTGACGGCAAAACACCGCCCACGACGAGAAGGGTTCGCGGCTCTCGTGCCAAGTACGAGCTCAATCCTCAAGGCTGAAGTATACACTCCGCAGCTTGTTGGCGTTGGTCCACTCGTTGAAAGCAGCAACGCGTTCAAAGTGAGCCAACCAGTCCACGACATCCTCCGACATGGAGCAGCGGAACACCTTCATCATTCGTGGCTTCTGCAGCGTGTAATTAGCCGTCGGAGTATTTTCCGTACCACTCTGGGGTGGTGCAGTTGACGTCATCTTCGGCAGAGGTTTACGCTCTTGGGACAATCCACGGATTCCCCGACTGGGCCGGTGGTCAGGTGTTGTGACTGCAGGTAAAGGGCTACCAGCAAGCGTTTGGATCATTGGCTGGGAGCACCCTGCGACTCCACCTGTTGTCGCGTGGGAAAAAGAGGGACTTCGGGTAAGAAATACCGCGTAGTCGCAGAGATGTAGCTCAGTGACACGACTAAACCAAAAAGCCATGCGAGATCACGCGCTGTCCAACAAACGACTTCCTCGTTTGTTTCTGCTGGATGCGGGCTCGCGCACGCTGCAGTTCATGGCCAGGTTGCAATATTCATTGGTAGCAGACCCTCTCTCTATATAGAGTCTGTTAATCCAATTAGTATTGTTTTTTTCACAAAAAGCTTCCCTAAGCATGAGGTAAGGGCAATTGGTCGGAAGTTGTTTATATCTCTTGGCTTCCCTGGTTTTGGTATTAGGATTATCTGCGAGTCCTTCCAGTCTACTGGAAGGTCGCCTTCATCTACCCATACCTTTTTAATAATGAGATCCGCGATTGGTCCTAGGGCCGCGCCACTAAGATTTCTAAGCATTGCGTTTGTTATTTTGTCTCGTCTTGGAGCGGCATTCTTCAAGCTTAGAGACTGGGCTGCAGCATGAACCTCTCAAATGTTTCGAGTGCATCTAACTCTAGTTGTTCTTTCATTGCATATTTGTCATGCATCACTTCGTGCGGGTCCTCTTCGGCATATATATTCTTGACTTCAATGATGAGTACGTAACCGTTACCTTCAAAATCATTCCCCATAATCTTTAAAGCCCTGTTCGTCATTACTTTGTTGCCCGTGTATTGATCACACTATTGAGGATATGTTAAGTCTTTTTGGTGTTTAACATCCCTCTAAGTGAGCCACTAAACTGCCCCCAGTTACTGTTATTTAGGTGACGTGCATAGTCGTTGGCTTCCTGTGATAAGTGATCTATCTTTATTTTCAATTTACGATTAAGCTTTTTTGTCCTCCATCTGTTTGTGAGGCTTCTCCTCGCGTTTCACAATTGTAACAGGTGTTTGTGGACTGCTGGAATTTCCACGCTTGTTTCCAGTTTCTTTGTCACTTTTCTGTGTGCCCCCTTTTTTTATGTTACCCATTCACCAAAATCTTTTATGTCTCTTTGGTCTCCCATATTTTCCTAAATTTATTCCAGCCAGATACTATGGCTTTACCTATTCGTCTCGTCGTGGTGGCGTTAATGGTTATTTCGAGAATGTAGTGGTCGCTTCCCAAGTTTTTTCTGAGGTGGGCCCATATGGCGCTCCCTTCAGCATTTGTAAATGTAAAGTCCGGTGACGTGTCTTTAGCTAGACTGTACCCGACCCATGTCGGTAGGTCTGGTTGTGTGAGTTGACAGAAATCATACCTTCCAACAAGGTCTACAAGAAGCTTGCCCTTGGGTCTGTCATGCTTATATCGCTAATTTTTGTGTGGTGCATTAAAATCTCCCTTGATGGCAAGCCTGTCTTTCTCCTTCAATAAACCCATCGCATGCGCTATGATGTTCTCAAAGTCGTCTCGTCTCTCTTTAGGAGGGCTATATATATTGACCCCACTGTTTTTGGACCTCCACGTTTTTTGGGCCACACCGCAATTATCTGGTGTTGTACTGCCTCATTGCTCACTTAGCTTGCGCTCAACGCTATATTCCTTTCGGTAAATGTAGATAGCTGGATAGATAGATAGATAGATAGATAGATAGATAGATAGATAGATAGATAGATAGATAGATAGATAGATAGATAGATAGATAGATAGATAGATAGATAGATAGATAGATAGATAGATAGATAGATAGATAGATAGATAGATAGATAGATAGATAGATAGATAGATAGATAGATAGATAGATAGATAGATAGATAGATAGATAGATAGATAGATAGATAGATAGATAGATAGATAGATAGATAGATAGATAGATAGATAGATAGATAGATAGATAGATAGATAGATAGATAGATAGATAGATAGATAGATAGATAAGATAGATAGATAGATAGATAGATAGATAGATAGATAGATAGATAGATAGATAGATAGATAGATAGATAGATAGATAGATAGATAGATAGATAGATAGATAGATAGATAGATAGATAGATAGATAGATAGATATCTGGGTTTAACGTCCCAAAACCACCATATGATTATGAGAGACGCCGTAGTGGAGGGCGCCGGAAATTTCGACCACCTGGGCTTCTTTAACGTGCACCCAAATCTGAGCACACGGGCCTACAACATTTCCGCCTCCATCGGAAATGCAGCCGCCGCAGCCGGGATTTGAACCCGCATCCTGTGGGTCAGCAGCCGAGTGCCTTAGCCACTAGATCACCGCGGTGGGGCTCGGTAAATGTCGACACTTGTGGGTATTTGGGGGTTAATATTTTTTACGTAACCTCTCAGATTCACCTGAAATTTGCCAACTTCTTGAAGACAGATTATATCTGGAGGGATTGCAGATGCTCCAATTTAATTTCTTGAAATTTTCTATTTTTTGTTTTCAATGATCGGCATTTCCACTGCCATAGATCCATTTGTTCGGTCTTTTTACTATTACATTGTTTAGCCATGAATACTATTTTTGGAATCTGGTATTACAAATTCCTTAGGTTGTCTAGTGGGGGCACCTAGGCTCAGACAACATCCCTTGCGAAGATTTTGCGCCTGGCTCATGTCGCCTATGGTACGTTCCATCTGGCCAAGTTTTGCAAAAACAAGTTCGATTTGCGGAACTAAGAACGCTATTGACGCTGTTTGTGGTTGTAGCGTTGCCACGGGCTGCGCAGTGGTCTGCGAGACAACAGGTGCGTTCGGTGGGCTTTGTGTCTTACGCGACTAGTTTATTAGAAACTCCAGGTGCGCCATTCTAGACTTAGTATCATGCAGTCCTGTTTCGAACTGTCTGTTTTCAGCTACGACTTTTTTTTGTATTCTGGGTGTTCTGTGATAGGTGTTGTAAAGTGTTTATGTTTGGCAGTGGGAGATAAGGCGTGTGCAACTTTTAAGCTTACCGCGTCCGCCGGTGGGCTGCTATGTGCAGGGCAGGCCCCTGCTGACTTGCTGCTCGGCAGGGCTTGCGCGTTCGTATTGTCGCGAGAGCAAGGTTTCCAGCTCCAGTATCTTCTCAGGAAATTTGTGCAAAACCAACTCCTGCTTCTTTTTTAAGTCTTTCTTTGTACTCTTCTACCTTTGGGTTCGTTTCTCTGGCCATTACAGAGCTTCGGCTTTTGACTTTAATGGAATAAAAAATAAAACAAAATCATTGGACACAGAAATATATGGGTTCACTCATCGGTACTGCAATACAATTCAGTGTCCGTTTCGTAAGCACTGACATTCTGTTGTGCGTTGTTATTACTTGAAAATGTCTTCCAGTCCGAGTAAAGTTCAGTGTCCGTGTCGTAGCTTTCGCACTGCTGTACTGGAACACTGGTCTGTGTCCCGCGCACACAATGTTGCAAACGGAGTTCCTGACCCACTCGCGAACCGCACTCGCGCACATCACCATTGGAGCCGCACTCGCGCACAACACTTTGATGCAATCCGTCGTCATCTCTTCTTGCACTGCACTCGCGCACAACACTTCGATGCAATCCGTGGTCATCTCTCCTGGCACTTCCCTCGCGCACATCACCACCGAGATCGCGCACCTCATGATTATCATCAGACTCACCGTCCGCGTCGTCGGCATCGGAGCCGGGAAAAAACGTGACGTTGTGAATGTGGCGCGTTTAAAGCCCTGCCACGTTCGATTGGGCTCGCGCACATCACCATTGGAGCCGCACTCGCGCACAACACTTTGATGCAATCCGTGGTCATCTCTCCTTGCACTGCACTCGCGCACAACACTTCGATGCAATCCGTGGTCATCTCTCCTGGCACTTCCCTCGCGCACATCACCACCGAGATCGCGCACCTCATGATTATCATCAGACTCATCCTCCACGTCGTCGGCATCGGAGCCCAATCGAACGTGGCAGGGCTTTAAACGCGCCACATTCACAACGTCACGTTTTTTCCCAGTTTGGTCTACCACCTCCCAGTTGTTCTCGGCTACCTGGCGCACAAGACGGAAAGGTCCGTCATATTTGTGAAGAAGCTTTGTCGTCTTCCCTTTCGCCCGGGAGGGAGTCCACAAGTACACCAAGTCGCCCTGATGATAAAGAACACTTTGTCGCCTAGCATCATAGCTGCGCTTGTTCTTCTCCTGCTGACGCTTCTCCCGTTCATTTACTATTTTTCGAGCCTGCCGCAGCCTGCGGGCCACTTTCATTGCATCCAGGGTGTAGTCGAATCCGCGTTGCGCGCCCGACCCTACATCCACCGGTAGTGTCGGTTCATGTCCGTGAAGAAGAAAGAAGGGAGTGAATCCAGTCGTCTCGTGGGTGGAAGAATTGTATGCAAATAGAACGTACGGTAGGAATTCATCCCAGTCGCGGTGGTGTGAGGAAACGTACATGCTGAGCATGTCAGCCAACGTGCGGTTAAAACGCTCGCACAAGCCGTTGGCCTGTGGGTGGTATGCTGTTGTGGTGGCATGCTCGCTACCCACGAGCCGGAATACTTCTTCGGTCAAGTTGGCGACAAAGTGCTGCCCACGATCGCTCATTACTTTCTCCGGGGCACCATGACGTAGGACGATTTGTTCGACGAAAGCTCTGGCTGCTTCTGCGGCAGTGGCCGCTGGACACGCGACAGCCTCGACCCACTTCGTATGGTAGTCGGTAATCACGACGATGTAGCGGTTCCCTGCTTTGGATTTAGTGAAAGGCCCAATGAAGTCCATGCCCACCTGCTGAAAAGGTCGACCTGCAGGTGGGATCGGTTGGAGGAAACCGACCGGCCTCCCCGGTGGTTGCTTTCGTGTCTGGCAGTCGGGGCAGGAGAGAACGTACTTGCTTACGTACGAGAACATCTTCGGCCAGAAATATCGGCAACGAACTTTCTCCCATGTGCGCTTGACACCTAAGTGGCCTGCCGTGGTGGCGTCATGGCAGTACCTTAAAATCTCAGATCTCAAGCACTTGGGGACAACGAGCGCAGCACGATCCTCCTGAAACCCTTTCGCCCTTCGATACAGTACACCGTCGATCAACCGAAAGCTCCGTGCCGTTCTTTTAGTTTTCCTGACAACGGGCGCATCCGGGTGCTCGAGGTGCTGCATAATTTCTTTCATCCATGGGTCTGCCCTCTGCTTTTTTCCAACATCCACCTGATCCAGAACCAGCAACGGTAAGGGGTTTTCTTCGCTTACAGGCGCGGGATCATGAGGAAGGCGGGAAAGCGTGTCGGCATTTCCATTCTTGAGGCCAGGGCGGTGTCGCAACGTTATGTCGAATTCCTGAAGCAACAGGGACCATCGCATAAGACGACCGTTCGGATTTCTTACTTTCATTAGCCAAGCCAGGCTGGCTTGGTCAGTCACGACCGTGAACTTAGAACCAAAGACGTATGGCCGAAACTGTCCGCAGGCGTACACAACGGCGAGGCATTCTTTCTCAGTGGTACTGTAGTTCATCTCAGCCTTGTTAAGGTGGCGGCTGGCATAGGCGACGACTCTCTCTTGAGCTCCAATTTTCTGTACAAGCACGGCGCCAATGCCGTAATCACAGGCATCAGTGTGCACCTCTATCGGTTTTCCCGGCTCAAACTGACGCAGAATTGGGGCTGTGATCAGCTTCTCTTTGAGGGTTTGCATGGCCACATCGCATGCCGCATCCCAGACGAAAGGAACATCCTTTTTGGTTAAGTTGGTCAGAGGTCGAGAAATGCGAGAGAAATCTTTGATGAATCGCCGATAGTAGTTACAGATTCCGAGAAAGCTCTGCACACCTTTCTTGTTTCGTGGCTTTGGGAATTTTTCGATCGCTGCTACTTTGTCTGGGTCCGGCCAGGTCGAAGTGGGTCGAGGCTGTCGCGTGTCCAGCGGCCACTGCCGCAGAAGCAGCCAGAGCTTTCGTCGAACAAATCGTCCTACGTCATGGTGCCCCGGAGAAAGTGATAAGCGATCGTGGGCAGCACTTTGTCGCCAACTTGACCGAAGAAGTATTCCGGCTCGTGGGTAGCGAGCATGCCACCACAACAGCATACCACCCACAGGCCAACGGCTTGTGCGAGCGTTTTAACCGCACGTTGGCTGACATGCTCAGCATGTACGTTTCCTCACACCACCGCGACTGGGATGAATTCCTACCGTACGTTCTATTTGCATACAATTCTTCCACCCACGAGACGACTGGATTCACTCCCTTCTTTCTTCTTCACGGACATGAACCGACACTACCGGTGGATGTAGGGTCGGGCGCGCAACGCGGATTCGACTACACCCTGGATGCAATGAAAGTGGCCCGCAGGCTGCGGCAGGCTCGAAAAATAGTAAATGAACGGGAGAAGCGTCAGCAGGAGAAGAACAAGCGCAGCTATGATGCTAGGCGACAAAGTGTTCTTTATCATCAGGGCGGCTTGGTGTACTTGTGGACTCCCTCCCGGGCGAAAGGGAAGACGACAAAGCTTCTTCACAAATATCACGGACCTTTCCGTCTTGTGCGCCAGGTAGCCGAGAACAACTGGGAGGTGGTAGACCAAACTGGGAAAAAACGTGACGTTGTGAATGTGGCGCGTTTAAAGCCCTGCCACGTTCGATTTGGCTCCGATGCCGACGACGCGGACGATGAGTCTGATGATAATCATGAGGTGCGCGATCTCGGTGGTGATGTGCGCGAGGGAAGTGCCAGGAGAGATGACCACGGATTGCATCGAAGTGTTGTGCGCGAGTGCAGTGCAAGGAGAGATGACCACGGATTGCATCAAAGTGTTGTGCGCGAGTGCGGCTCCAATGGTGATGTGCGCGAGTGCGGTTCGCGAGTGGGTCAGGAACTCCGTTTGCAACATTGTGTGCGCGGGACACAGACCAGTGTTCCAGTACAGCAGTGCGAAAGCTACGACACGGACACTGAACTTTACTCGGACTGGAAGACATTTTCAAGTAATAACAACGCACAACAGAATGTCAGTGCTTACGAAACGGACACTGAATTGTATTGCAGTACCGATGAGTGAACCCATATATTTCTGTGTCCAATGATTTTGTTTTATTTTTTATTCCATTAAAGTCAAAAGCCGAAGCTCTGTAATGGCCAGAGAAACGAACCCAAAGGTAGAAGAGTACAAAGAAAGACTTAAAAAAGAAGCAGGAGTTGGTTTTGCACAAATTTCCTGAGAAGATACTGGAGCTGGAAACCTTGCTCTCGCGACAGTATTATCCTGTGAGATTGCTTTCGGCATCGATGTCGACCTTGAGTGCCGCTGTCCTGTTATCCGTGTCTCCACAGCACGGTTTTTCGACGACGTGCGCGTTCTGGAACGGCTCTCTCGGGTCGCTCCTCGTCCGTACTCCCAAGCAGATTCCTTTTCCTCTGGCTGAAACCAGCGAGCGGTTGGCTTGTGTGGTTTGTTGGGTGGTTTCGCTTCTCGCTTAAGAACAGGCTTGAGGTGTTTCAGATAACTGCGGTCTCCAGTGGCATGGTTTCCTGTGTAAATTGCGCATGTCGAAGTGCAGTTGTGGTTTACTTCTAGGTAACGCATTCTGCAGGTACGACACACGGGTTAGTCTAGCTAAGGGCACACGTGGTGTGGTGGCCAACCTCCCCACACACTCAGCAAAATCGGACAGTGTAACAAAAAGGAATACACTCCTTCATATCTCCTCTGAAACATATCTCGGAAGAACGTCCCCGAAAAAAGTCAAGATGGCACTCTGAGAGTGTCTCAACATCCGAGCGTCGACCAGCGTTACACCTTAGGGGCGAAAACGGATGCTTGCTTTGTTGGTCTCGGACGAGGTGTGCGGCTCTATGCCGTGAATAACACCTTTTTGTTTCCTTCACCTGCCGTAACATATACGTTGACCGAGCGTGGCCTTCCATTGATATGCAAAGACGTGACACCTGTCATCCGAGTCGACGCTAGCGCTATGTTGGAGCCCGGTCGGATGCGGATAATAAATTAATCCCAACTGATCATTCCTTGGCAAGCATCCGCTATAGCGTCAGAAATCGCTTGGGAGATCACATTTTTCAGAGGCAGTCCTTGGTGAGGTCAAAAGACATTTTTCAGATTTTCTTTGGGTAGTGCGGGAGTTCTCCGTCTTGTAGGTCGGCCCTAGTGCTTTGGCTGTTTTTCTTGTGGGAAGTGTCCAAAACCGTGGCAAGGCTGTGGTTATCGTCTTCGGGAGAGCGTTTCCCGGCGTCGCCGCCGCTTTGCCGCGGCTCCTCTGCTTGATGCTAGAGGTAGCGCTGGCTCCCCAAGGGTGGAAAAAGAAATGTCCGTAAAAACATGACGAAAGGCTCTGATTTCCGTGAAACGGATGTGCACCAATACTGGAGCGCGTCATTTACACGCTCGTAGCAAATTATGAAGGGTTCAATAGGGTGGACCTCACAGAAAATACGAAAACATACGGAGCTCGATGTGCACGCGTCTGCACTCATCGGCGTCCCAGCAGCGTCTCTTTAGCGAGAAATACTCTAACCCCTCAGCGGCCGTTGAAAACTGCCAGGTAGCAGCGCGAAAACTCAATAGAGTTTATGGAGCTGGGGAATTTCAATGGCCGTCAACTCGACGGCCTTTCAGAAGTGTCCGTGTGACACCAGTATTCATCTGTCTAACGTTGAGAGTTTGAGCGGAACATGGAACGAAGCGCAACGCACATTTTTAGTTTTAGCCAAGCGTCGTTCGGTCAACGCTATCGTGATGCCACTGGTGCATGAAACTTGTTTTAAAAGAAAATAAACACAGTTTTTGCAGGAAGATTGAAAATTCTGTTTTAAAAGCGTGTGCATTTTATTTACTGTTTGACACGTGAGCATTTTTTTTTAACCTTTACTTGGACCTGGACTGCAATCGAAGTCTTCAAGGCAGCCCAAACACGTTTCAAACACCCCGTTCTGAGGCAGCGTGTTCACCGCATTGTCTTGTGGCAAATCAAATTGAAAAGCTTTGCTTATTAGGTGGAGGAGAGGCCGATGTTAAATACTAAATTTTTACTATTTTTATTGAAAATTGCTTCCTATTGAAGATTCGTGAAGAGTCTTTGACAGAAATACCAAAGAAGCATTTATAGGCGCTTCTTTATGGTCCAAAATGTCAGCTCTAGATTGTTTTGGGGAACTCCAGCCCACACGCGCAGATTCTTGAAGGTACTGGCTGCAACGACTTCTAGGAAGAGGTACAGATCCTTGTGTGTCTTGAAGTGCCGTCGGTGCTTGCGTGTTTGCCGAGCAACCACTGCGTTTTCCGAGCAGCGTAGACTCGCGGCACAGGAGGCTGCCATTTTGGTCGTTTCTTCTCGCGTCACGTGATTCTTTACTCGCTACCATGCTCGCTACGAAGATCCGCTCGCACGCTCAGCCATAGAGTTTCCAAAAATTAACTAAAGGGCACTCTGGTGCTGCGATTGTTCAGCAACCATGGAAATGATGGGTAGTACACACATTTGCCTAGTCCTCGCACTTGCGGGCGGCAAATAGTACTTGCGGCTTTGTTTATTCCTGGTTACGGTTTTGTTTTGAAAGAAAAAAACAACCCTTTTGAACTTAAGGACTTGATTCAAAATGGTAAGCCAAAAGAAATAAGGTTGTAAAGCGCAAACAGTGAACATTTGCTAGTTTATGTTTTCGTGAAAAAACAGCTTCAAGCCACACGAACACACGCGGAGCCAAAAACAGGCCAGAAGTACGAAAATTAGACAAATTTGTGTACTACCCATCATTGCCATGCTCGCTGAAGCGCCGTGTGTTGCAGCTCCCATAAACACTAGCGCCAGAGTTCCCTCTAGTGTACAGTGAGAAACTATGCGCTCAGCACCTGACCGTATAGCGCATGCGTAGTGGCACAACCACCGGCTGGCAGAGTGGAGCGGGAGGCAAAATACAGCCAGCTAGAAGTCCTTATTGGCAATGACTTGGTGAGATTTTCTACGGACAACAGCCGTTTGTATCATTTTACTAACAGCTTCGCTGTTTAAACGAAACTACGTAGTGAGATGTCGAAAGCTATGCCCACGTTGCAGGCCACGCGATATGCGATTACAAATATCAAGCAAGTGCGGTGGTGTAATGTTTGCCCATCGAGACCTATAAACGGGCTTCTGTCAGGCCTGAATGAGTTTCTAACAAATGCAAATACTAAAAGTGAGACTGAGAATTACAGCTTGTGAATGGCGTGAATAGTTATGTGTGACTGATCGCATACACACAATAAAAGAAATCGATTGCAGTGACCTTTAGGAGATGAAAAGTGTTCATTCAATTACAAGAACAGTATATAGTCCTCAATATGCACTAATTCGAATATATATAATCAGTTTCGTAAAAGCGTAGCGATGATGAATATCTTTCCCACTTTCATCCTGAAAACAAAATTCCAAATTTCGGACTGTCATATTTCACCGTTGCTGGAAGCCTGCGTCTCCCTCGACGACAGATATTACCTTCTGCATTTAAGATTTTTCGATCAAAGCGTCTCTGTGAGGGGGTCTCTTTTTTATCTTTAGCATGTATTTATGCTTTTGTTTTTCTTCATTCATTCCTGACGTTTTGCACTCTCGCATATCCGTTTAGCTTATGTCCTGCTTTTTATTATAGCGACAACAAAGACTTCAATATACATTAAGTACCGTACACTCCTTGGTTACTGTGACAATCATGACGCCACTGAGCCGTCCTGTGATTATGCATACCTTGGCCTGCGCCCAGTCAAAAGCAGTGGTCACGTGAGTCTTTTTCCCGTATTCTGTCTTGAGTGATTCATTCAGGTTGTCCTCCATATCCAATATTATCTGAAAGAAAAGGAGTTCCATCAGTTCGACGTAAGGACCTACAGGCATCTTGGGAAAAAGGCACTATCTTCTAAACAAAGTACACGAATCTTTTTTTTTTTGGTCATCTGCACTACAAAAAAACGAGCGAGAATGAGGCGGGTGGCGGTGCTTCTCGAGGGCAGCGATTTCGTCTTTAGAAAAAGCTTGGAGTTACTGTATATGCTACCTTTAGGTAGCAGAAGGGAAGTGCAAATTAAAGGGCTCGTTTTCTTTGTTACAGACAATAGTAATGAGAACTAACACACAAGGTAGCACTATGTCGCGTCTGTAGGCACCGCACACCGAGCATATGGAGCTGTGTTCCTCGTCCTGCCCCGTCCCAAATTCGCTGACATTGGCCGTAAGGAGTATGTAAAAAGCAGACATGCGCACGCGTCCCCCGTGCATCCCGGCCACAATCTGCGCACACTTGCAGGGAGGTAGACGGCCTCGTCGCGTTCCATTTTCACGGACGCCGTCTCAATATCGCTGTTTTCATCCCTCTAGGCTTAGCGTTCCGGCGCTGCAGTCAGATTGAAAAACTCGACGGCACGGTGCCAATATTGTTACATCCACAGATTGGGTGGGGGGTTGTGGAGGTAGGTTTCAAAAAGGCTTACCCTACAAAGCGACCGAGACGGAACGTGACGTACTCCACTACCGTCACGCACAAAGACGCTACGGCCGAGGTCGTCGACTCTTAGACGTTGCGCAAAGATGGTACTCGAAACAGGTCGTCCACAAACACGGGTTTATTTACCCAAGATACAGCACAGCGCGACTATCACGGGCTTACAGGCCGGCAGAAAAACTCCGCAATACAGATCGAGTACGCCACCCTGCGGCGCCACAATTACCACTCGAAGGGGAACCGCCAAAGCGCGCGAATGAAAAGTCGGCCACAAAGGCAGATCATAACTTCTTCCGTTGCAGGCGTGCAAGCATTTACTAAGCACGCGAGCACCGATTAGTAGGCAAAAAGTTTCCTAAATATACACTAAAGGGAACGCTGGGGCTAGTGTCTATGGGAGCTGCAACGCACGGCGCTTCAGCCAGCATGGAAATGATTGCTAGTACACAGGTTTGTCTAATCTTCGTACTTCTGGCTCCTTTGGCGTTCGCGTGGCTTGAAGCTGTTTTGTCACAAAACAAAACTTAGCAAATGTTGAGCAGTTGCACTTCACCACCTTATTCTTTTAGGCTTACCATATCAAATCTTTTCAAGAAGTTCAAAATGGTTTTCTTTTCGTCGAAACACAACGGAAACACACGAATAAACGAAGCCACAAGTGCGATTCGCCGCTCGCAAATATAAAGACTAGGAAAACCCGTGTACTACTGATCATTCCCATAGTCGCTGAACGTTTGCAGCACCAGAGTCCCACCTACCTGAATTTAGAAAACTCTGTGGTAGTAGCAACACTGGAGTGGAGGAGTGTCCAAAGCTCTGGCTCCGTTGACTACGTTGACACGTTGACAGCAGAGCAAAAAACGAGGGCTATGGGAGAAAGGCTCAGGTCCACCGAGGAGGCACTAGCGAAGGTGAACAAAGGAGTGGCCGACGGAGGGAACGGTAGAACACCAGCAACCAGAACGGCGGAGACGAATGAGCAAGCAAGTTCAGAAAACAGGTTCAGCCGGTTCAATGGTCGCAAGACCCAGCTTCAGTGAAGTAGTGGTGGGGTTGGGAGGGGACAAAGCAGCCGGCGTCTGAGGTGCAAGTAACCCTCAGGAGCAGGACACTCCAGCTGAAAAGTCACAGCACGTGATGTTCGCCGGGGACTCAAATTTAAATCGATGCGCAGAAGCAATCAAGCAGAGGGTAGGAGGTGACCAGAGGGCTGCAGTAGAGACGTTCCCAGGACGCAAGTTGGAATCAGTCAAGCAAGCGAGTACAATACTCAAAACTACAGCTGATGGACGAAACCTCGCAATAATTGCAGGTGGTGTAAACGATGTCTTAAATGAAGATACGATAGGACTAACGACAACAATAGCGAAAGGGGTCGATGACATGCGCGCCATTTCTCCTCAGGTAGAGGTAGTGATATGCACGACACCGGAGGTACCAGTGCGTGACAGCAACCTGCAAAGAGCGCTTGTCAACGCAAACCAAGAGATATGGCGGATGAGTCGAGAAAAAGGCTTTGAGGTGGTGTAAATCAACAGAGAGGTGCATAGGTATGGTGGTTTTCAACCAGACATAATTCACTTCGATGGGAGGCTAAGTCATTATGTGGGTTGGCGACTTATAGGACGCTCAGTAGCTTTTTTTTGGGGGGGGGGGGGGGGGGTTATTGGGGTCCAGCATGGCTAGTAACGAGGAAAACAACCAGGGGGACTCTTTGATAGGCGGTATAGAGAGATACAATTCCAAAGTGGCACCAATATCTAAGACGTGTAAAGTCCGGGGCAGAAATTGACGTAGCCGCGAGGGCCGAGCCAATTCAGACGTAGGATATAATAACATGCAGGGTAGCAGGAATAGGCTGAAGTGGGAAGAGATAGAAGAACAGCTAGAAGAGGAGAGGCCAATGGTATATGGTTTTGTAGAAACACATCTTAGGGACGTGAAACAACCACCTAACAATCCGGACTACGCATGAGAATACTGTAATAGAACAGAAGGCTGCAGAAAGGACATGGTATTGGGACATTCATTCATAAAAGTACAGACGGGCACATGGTCAAGCAGGAGCGCAAAGAACATTTATGGCTAAAAGGAAAAGTGGCAGGGAAAATGATGCTCCTGAGTTTTGTATACTTGTGGAATGAGGCAAAAGCCAAAGAGAAAAACCAAAAAATGGTGCAGTGCATAGAAAATGACATTGGCGAACTGGGAGAAGAGTGCGAGGTAATTATATTAGGAGATATGAATGCACACATAGAAGATATGGATGAATATACTGACCCAACAAGCAGAATGCTAACGAATATGTGGGAAATGCATGATTTATTCATTTGCAACAGCACCGAGAAATGCAAAGGGCAGGTAACATGGGAGGTGGGAAGGCTGCAGTCGACGATAGATTACGAAATAATGTCACATAGAATGTATGATAGGGTAAGGGTGATGAACATGGATAAATATGGGTCCAGAATTTCAGGTAGTGTTAACAAACGTATCAAGCGTAGTTTTGGAAGAGAAATGAAATTGGAAAGGTGGAATTACGAGCAACCACATGGTAATACTTATTTAGAAAGGCAAATAGAAACAGCAACTAAACTGATTGAGAAAATAATCCCCGAGGCTACTAAACAGAGTGGACGTACACAAATCTAACTCGACTGTTTGAGATAGGCTTGCTAAGGTACAAGTCAAACTGACCGGGAAAAGCAGACACAAACCCAAGAGCTGGTAGATGAGGAAGTTAAGAGAGCCATAGTAAGACGTTAGGAAGCATCCAGGGAACACAGGTATGCTAAACAGAGGGGTGAACCGGAAGATGATGTCAAAAGAAGATGGGATAACTTTTTTAGCTTCAGAAGGAAAGCGTCAGATTTCATCAGTGACAAGATTAGAACAAAGGGGTCCAATGGATGGTGGAAGTAAACGAAAAGAATAGAAAGGCAGCTGCAAAATTTTGGAACCACCTCAATTCTCTGAGTAATCAGACAAGCATGAAACAGAGGTTTCATGCTTGTCTCATGCATGAAACAGAGACAGCCATGAAACCTTAAGAGACAAGAAGAGAGCAGAGTGGATTAGGGGACAAACGGGGGTTAAGGATATCATAGTTGAAATAAAGAAGAGGAAATGGACATGGGCCGGGCATGTAGCGCGTAGACAGGATAACCGCTGGTCATTAAGGGTAACTAACTGGATTCCCAGAGAAGGGAAGCGGGTTAGGGGGAGACGGAAGGTTAGGTGGGCAGATGAGATTAAGAAGTTTGCGGGTATAAATTGGCAGCAGCAAGCACAGGACCGGGTTAACTGGCGGAACATGGGAGAGGCCTTTGTCCTGCAGTGGACGTAGTTAGGCTGATGATGAAACAGAGGTTGATAACTACAGTTCAAGGGGTCAGTCTAGAAGGGTAGGAGGCAATGGAATACAGTAAACCCTCGTTAACTCGAACTCGCATATCTCGAAATCTCGGTTAAGTCGAAACTTTTTTTCGCCGTGCATTAACCTCCCATAGGGGCTATGTATTTGCCCCCTCTTTTCTCGAAACGTTTTCCGGAGGGAACAGTTGATATCTCGAAATCTTGACAGGGAGGGCAGAAGGCAAAGTCTACTCCGAACAGGAAACGAGGGCTCCATGCGAACGCTTAGCTCTTACTATACGTGCCGAACGCAGTCGTGAAGGGCGAATTTGAAATTCCCGCGGACGCAGCCGTTTCCTATCAGCCTTGTCAGGCAACTGTGCGAGTGATCACGTGTGCGCACCTGCGCGCGACTTATGCGCGGTGGGCGGCGTGTGCAGCATGCGCCCGTCAGTACGCAACCTAGCCCTTGCATGTGCGGGCTGGTATTCTTTGTTTTCCTCGCGATCTGTGCACGACGCATCTTGAGCTCAGTTTTGCTGAGTAGTGAGTGGTCTGTGCAACGGACGCTTCCGAATATCGACCAAGATGTCCCGCCCAAAGCAGTGCAAATCTCTGACGTTGGAGAGAAAAGTCGCGCTAATCAAGGAAGTGGAAAAAGCAAGTCGAAGCAAGTCGTGCATCGCCAAAGAATTCGGCATCCCTTTGTCAACCCTCTCGACAGTGCTTAAGAACAAACAAAAGGTTTTGGAAGGCTTCGAGCAAAGCTTCTCAAGCAAGCGGAAGCGCATTCGAGCGTCCAAATTCCCGGACGTCGAAGCAGCACTTCTGCTGTGGCTCCAAAACGTTCGAGCAGCCAATCTTCCCGTGACAACCCAAATGATGATGGAGAAAGCAGACGCTTTGGCACTGCAGATAGGTCACGCGGATTTCAGTTGCAGCAATGGCTAGTTCGAGCGGTTTAAGATGCGAAATAACGTGTCATCGAAGCCTATCCACGGCGAAAGCGGCATTGTTGACGAACAGGCTGCAGACGCATGGCGCAAGCTACGCCTAGCCGAGCTGCAAAAGGAGTACGCGGACAAGGACATCTTTAACCTAGACGAAGCCGCTCTCTTTTACAAGATGCTGCCTAACCGCACATACACACCAAAATGCGAAGCGTGCTCAGGCGCTAAGCAACGAAAAGACAAGATAACAATTCTTTTTGGTGCCAACGCTACCGGCGATGACAAGCTGCCCCTCCTCATCATTGGCAAGTCGCTGAAGCTCAGGTGTTTCCGAAATGCACGGCTCCCGAGGGATGTGACCTACCGCGCAAATAAAACAGCCTGGATGACGGCGTCGCTTTTCGAAGAGCATGTCCGTGCGCTTGATCAGAAGATGGCAAAGGATGGTCGAAAAGTGTTGTCTGTTGTGGATAACTGCCCCGGCCACGGAAAAATCGACAACTTGGCGGCTGTTACGCTGGAGTTCCTGCCGGCGAACATGACGTCCGTTCTCCAGCCAATGGATCAGGGAGTCATTGAGATGGCCCACAAGTATTATAGGAAAAGCCTGCTTCACCGAATTCTGCTGTCATACGACAATGGGAAAAAGTATGAAATCGATCTGCTGGGTGCTGTCAATCTGATGGCCGAAGCCTGGCGCCAACTACGCCCGCTGGCGATTGCTCACTGCTTCGCACATGCAGGGTTTTCTCGCGCTTCGGAATCAATCGAAGAAGACATTGGCGCAGAATTCAGCGGCTGTGATGAGCTGTGCAATGAAATGCGCAAGGCAACTGGCTGCGTGAGCGATACTGAAGACGGCGAGATCGCCTTTGAGGAGTATGCGCTCTACGAGGCCGACGTCCCCGTTACCGGAATGCTGTCGGACGACGATATCGTTGAGATGGCCGTGAACGACGCAGATGACCATGCAGATGAGGAAGAGCCTCGAGAAGTGCGTACGACGACAGAAACACGTAACATGCTGTGCTTGCTCCGCAACAAGGTCGAATGCAGCGGTGGCGACCAACGGCTCATGCGATGTGTTGAGCAACTGGAGAACGCCTTTCTCGGACCGAACGCTAAAGCGAAACAGGCGAGCATCACGCAATTTTTTGGTCCTCGGTAATAATTTTTTTGCCCTCCGAATTCTTGTGCCTTTACTACGGTAGCTGTTTTGTGCAGTGGAGCTTTTCCTAGCAGCACTGGCTTTTCTTTTACTGTGACCTGGGCGAACATTTTCGGCGTTTTTCTTAACTCGAAATACCGCCTATCTCGAAATTTTCCCCGGATTTGATGGCTTCGAGTTAACGAGGGATTACTGTATATAAACACAATGATGACAAAAAATTTAAACGCCAAGAAAACGCTGCATGCACCGTACCAGATGAGGATGGACCGATTAGCTCAGTGGCTCCACAGGGACAACTAGGGTGGGAAAGGGCAGAGAAAAAAGTTCCTCACACAGCACATCAACAGGCCCTGACGGCATCCCAATCATACTAATAAATAAACTTGGACTAAAATTTAAGCAAACATTAGGAGAGGCAGCGAGCAAAGCAATAATGGATGGCGAAGCTCCCAATGGGTGGAAATTAAGCAGGATGAGCTGATATAAATAACTACAGTCCTATATCAGTGACGTCAGTAGTTTACAGGCTGCTGACGCAGATAGCAAACGAAAGACTACAGACATGGGTGGAGAATGAGGGGCTGCTGGCAGAACTACAAAATTGATTCCGTAAACGAAGGAGGTTGAAGGACAATCTGTTTTCATTGATTCAGTGTATTGAAATAGCGGAAAAAGAACACAGGCCCCTGTGGCTGGCATTTCTAGATATCAAGAGAGCGTACAATAGTGTGATTCAAGAAGACTTGTGAAGAATATTGGACACAATTGATGTGAATGATGGAATAACTAATCTTTTAAAGGATATCTATAAAAGTAACAAGGTATTTATTCAATAGAAAGAACAGGTATTCGAACCTATGGAGATACAATGCGGGCTTCGACAGAGATGTCTCTTGTCACCTTTGTTACTTGTGCTGCATCTTCAGGGACTAGAAGACAGACTAGAGGGGAGTCGACTCGGCTTCAGCCTCTCTTTTGCCAAGCAAGGAAAACACATTGGACAGTCATTACTAGTGAAACGGGGTTTATTGGCACAAGTAGCACTTGCACAGTAGGTCTATTTTTCCGACACATATTCTTCTTCCTCTCTACACTAGCACTAATGTATGCAGATCATATTGTATTAATAGCCAACAACAAGGAAGGTCTGCAGGTAGTGTTAGACATCTGTGGTAATGAGAAGATAGGTCAAATTTGAAGTTTAGCAAGGGAAAATCGGCAATCATGATTTTTAATGATAACGAAGGCAGTGAGCATTACATTGAGGAAGTCACGCTAAAAATACTGGATAAATACAAATCTTTGGGCATATAGATAAATAATGGGGCTGAGTATCTAAGAGAGCACGAAAGATACGTAATGACTAAGGGTACCAGGAATGCAGCTCTAATGAAAACTAGGCACTGTGGAACTACAATAGGTATGACGTTGTGAGAGGGATTTGTTAAGATGTCATGGTCCCGGGTTTGACGTTCGGCAATGCGGTCTTGTGCATGAAAGCATAAATTCAAGCAAGATTGGAAATTAAACAACGTGGCATAGGTAGACTTGCTTTGGAAGCACACGGGAATACCCCAAATCAGGGGGTACAGGGTGACATGGGGTGGACATCGTTTGAGTGCAGTGAAGCTTGAGTGAGTGCAGTGAAGCTGAATTTGAGGAGTGATTGAGAAAAATTGGAAGAGAAGCATTGCGCTAGGAACGTTTTAAGCTACATGTACATAAACAATGTTGATACAAAATGGAGGAAGCGAACTCGAAAACTGTCAAGCAAGTATTTAGGCAACAGCAGAATATCAAGCGAAAAGGAAACATCGGTTAAGATTAAGGTCAAGGAAACAAAGAGGGGCATGTGGAAGATGCGAATGCTTACGAAATCAACACTGGAGACCTACCGAACTTTTAAGCAGGAAATCACTAGGGAAAAGATCTACGATGAATTGCGGGGTATTTCTGTGCTCTTCGAGGCTAGAACAGGAGTATTGTGAACCAAGCCATACAGAGCAAAATACGAAGGCACAGACACGGTAGTTTGTGCATGTGGAGAGGAAGAGGAAACGACTGAACACTTGATAATGTTCTGTGAAGGGCTCCGCCCTGTAGTCGAAGACAATGGCGGTGAATTTTTCCAAGCATTGGGATTTAGAAACAGTGAAGGCAAAATAGACTTTAAACAGGTAGAAATAACCAAGAGGAGGCTAACTGATTGGCGTCTACAATCGAGGTGTGAGTGAAATTCTATCCTTAAAGGGCCACTCACCAGGCCCCATACCAAATTTTAGTTAGACAGTGGAAGCTGTTTGGTGTCTAACGAGGAACGTTTTGCCACAAAAATTTTTCTAATCAGTTCATCACGAGCAGAGAAAACAGGTTTTCTGAAGTGGCGCGAAACGAGGATGAGAGGAAGCGGGCTCGAAACCCCTGCCGCTCCTCCGCGTAGCCTTCGCATGCCAAATCTCTTTCCCACCTTCTCCGGCATCCGACCATAAGGTGACGTGGGCATGACGTGCCCAAACAAGTCTAAGCCCCGAGCACGCGAGCAACGTTGTTTTGTTGACCAGTGTTATTTTGTGGTGTTCTGCCCGCTTCTGCGCGATGGTTTGGAGACGCTGGCTTAGACGCAGTAGAGTAGATCAACACAAAGAGTGCGCGAACGCGTAGAAGCGTTCCACGGCGGCCGTCTGCTCAATGCGCGCACCGCGCGGACACGATCGCATGTGAAACGCTGGCACATTAGTCCCGCATCTCGTAGAATTTCACGAAAAAAAATGAAAGAAAAAGCGCACAATTTTTATTGTGTCTCATTATCTATTTCAAGTTTTATTAATCTTTTAAAGCAACAAATACATAAGCTACGCATGTTGTGGTAAATCATTTTCGCCATGTCACGTGGTATACTGTTCACAATGTCAGAGCAGTGTCGTCTACGTAGAGGACTATAACGTCTTTGCATTGCCGCGTACGTAGGGCCATTCATACGCCCACGTCATTCCCTCTGTCACAGAACGAGCGCTAGAAAAGAGCGCGCCGCCAAATCCTTGCGACAACGGGCTGCAGAAACGGCGCGAGGTAAAAAAGAAAAAAGAAGAAAGCAAACATCCAGGGCTCCCGGGCGCGCGCTCTCACCGCAGAAGCACGGCTTCGCAGACGATCCTCCTCACCCCACATCGGCGGCCCAGCAAGGCCGCGATTTTTCTAGAACGAAGGAGGCGGGGTCAGACCGAGTGAATCATCCTCCGGAGAGGGCAGTCGAACCGTCTCGTGCCTCTCCCCAGCCTTCGCTGCGCATCGCACCGACGAAAGGAGGAGAACATTCTGGAAGGTGGCGCGGAAAGTATTTAATCGAGCGGCCGAGACGAGAAATCAGGAGAAGACGGAAAGTTAGCGCCGAAGCGCGTAGGGATTCCGCCGTGTAATCGGCGAAGGTTCTGCCCGTAGTGACAGAACAGGAGGAGACGGAAGTGAGCGCCAGAGTGCGTAGAGAGTCCGCAGTGTAGTCGGCGAAGTTTTTGGTCCGTAGGGACGGCTCGAGCTACAGGCAGGAGCGTGGGTTTACCGCTATCGAGCGAAGACGCGGGCAACAGCCGCGTGTGTGAAGCCGACGGATTTCCGGCGGAGAAGTTTGAAGCTTGGAGAGTGGCCATTTGAGGACGCGAGGTTTCCTGGAAGAGATACTTCGAGAGCTACGGAACGACAACAACGCTGGACTTTGAGTGAGTGATTCTCGGAAGAGTATCATTCAGACTTTTGTTCCAAGGACTTTGGACTGAATAGGTTTTCTATCTCTTTAGTCCTTAAGTGTCTTGGTTGTTCAATGCATGCGACTGCATTGTAGTGCGTATTGTTGTCTGTGTCCGTTGTTTTGAGTGTGGCTGATTGTATTGTGTAGTACGTTGATTGATTGGTTTGATTGGTGACATATTGTATGCAACTATTGTGGAGTGTGCATTTTTGCGTATTGTTTTCGATCTGCCATTATTGAGAATATAATTTGTTTGTTTATCAACTCTCGGCTCCGACTTGTTCTTTGGGCCACAGCCGGCGTCTGCTGGCGCGCCAAAAAGGACCACTTCTAAATTGTCCACGCTTTCGTGGTGCGGTTCGGGAAGCCGATAGTTCGGCTCTTGGAATTATCCCGGCAATCGCCTCCCTATTTAACGGGACCGGTGTGACAATTAATCTGGCGTCCGCGACAGGACCTTTTTTGTTGCACAGTGTGTCCAAAGTAGTGAGAAAGAGCCTCGAGTGTTGATAGTGCTATCGGAACGGTTTTGTGTGTTGTTCAGTGTTCTCGTTAACGAGTGTAGGGGAGTGTTCCGATAGACTGATTTAGGCAGATACTGTGGGAAAACCACGCTTCGGAGTTTAAAGGCACCAAATGAAGGAGACGCAAACGCCAGCATCCATGGTAAAAGAGCGTGTTCTATTTCGGCTGGTATCTTCTTCTTCCTCGTCGTTCTCCGTCTCTTGGTGCGCGCGCTATTTGCGCGGGAGGTTCAAACAATTTCCAACATCCTCCGCGCCCGAAAGTTCAATCGCCTAGCTCCAACGGGCATAAAAGTTGTACTGGCCTCGTAACTTCCGTACCTCCTGCCAAGACAATCTTGCAGGCTCTAACGTGATTATCACTTGATAAGTACACGTCAGTAACTCTACCAACTTTCCAAAAAGTTATGGGCACCTTGTCTTCCTTAATGACGACTACATCGTTAACCTTAAGCTGGTTGCAAGGCTGTACTCGCCTAATGTGTGCACTCCTCAAGCACAAGAGGTAGTCTTTATACCAACGCTTCCAAAAATCAGCCACTATTTGCTGCCTGTACTTCCAATGCTTTAAAGTATCGGAGCGAGTTCCCGACGTTTCAGCAGTATTAGCACTAGGCAGTGTAGTAGACTTCCTACCGGTTAGAAAGTGCGAAGGTGTAAGTACAGCTGGATCGGTAGCGTCAGCGGAGAGGTACGTTAATGGCCTAGAATTCACTACATTTTCTACTTCGGCAAGAATGGTCACAAGCTGCTCGAAATCAAAGCAACCTTTCCCTAGAATTTTCCGTAGGCAGCTTTTAACAGTGCGAATCATCCTCTCCCAAAATCCACCCCACCAAGGACTACGTTCTGCAATGAATTTCCAGGTAATGTGGTTAGTAGAGCAAAAGTCCTGTACTTGGAAGTCTCTCAAAGCTCTGTACATCACTTTTAAGTCGCGATTGGCAGCATGAAAAGCTAGAGCATTGTCGGAATAAATAACACTAGGCAAGCCGCGTCGCGACACAAACCGACGGAAAGCCATTAAAAATGACCCCGCCGTCATATCGGAGCACAACTCCAAATGGATCGCCCGAACGACGGCACACGTAAAAATAACGATATAGGCCTTCACGGGACTGGTTCCTTTCACAAAAACGGGACCAGCAAAGTCAACACCCACAACTTGAAAGGGGTGTGATCTCTTAACCCTGTCGGTCGGCAGTGGTGCGGTAGGGGCTGTTGCAGGTTGGAGCTTGAATCTAGCACACACTTTGCACCTAGAGAGCACTTTTTTCACACACTGGCGGCCCTTAATCACCCAAAAACACTCGCGTAGCTCTGAAAGGGTATCGTTTACACCACTGTGCAGCAGGCGCCGGTGCGTGCGGTCGATGATGAGGTATGTGCAGCGGTGGTCAGCTGGTAGTAGAATCGGGCACCTCACGTATTCTGATGTTTTTACGTTGTCAAGCCGGGTCTTGATTCTTAAAATCCCATCATTGTCCAGGAATGGATGCAGATTACGAATTCGGGATGCCTTAGCTAATGGTTGGTTTTTTAACAATGAGGCGAGTTCTATACTAAAGGCTTCCGCTTGTGCATTCTTCATCCATGTAAACTCGCCTTCTTTTATCTCAGGGGCAGTGAGTGGGCCCATCAGACGACGACTGGTGTGCACTCGGCAATTGTGAATAAATCTTCGAATCCAAGCTGTGATTCTAACAACTCGTATCCAGCTGCTGTACTTGTCGAGCTCGAAAAGTGGCTCTGCTTGCGAGCGTTGACAAGCCAAAACTGTTGTGTCTTCGTCGTTTGATCTACATAGTTCATCCGTTGACTCATGAGGACCAGCTTCACTTGCCGGCCACGTTTCTTGGGTACCAGATAGCCAGTCAGGCCCATGCCACCATAAATCGCTAGTACAAAGGTGATGCGCTGATATCCCTCTTGTAACTAAGTCGGCTGGGTTTGTCTTTCCAGAGCAATGTCTCCAGCGACTCGGGTCTGTGAGCCCTTGGATCTCAATTACCCTGTTACAAACGAAGGGCTTCCACTTGGTGGCTGTAGACTTGATCCAACTCAAGCAAACTTGGGAGTCGGTCCAGCAGAAGTATTCTATATTTGTGTGTGGCAAAGTATCCACAAGTAGCTTAAGAAGTCGAGCTCCAAGAACCGCAGCGACGAGTTCCAGGCGTGGTAAAGTGAGACCCTTGATTGGAGCGACCCGAGACTTAGCGAGCAGCTGCTGGAGTCGAACCGCTCCGGTACTGTCTTCCACTCGTATGTATGCCACTACTCCGTAGGCACACGGGCTAGCGTCCGTGAATATATGCAGCTGGTGAGTGCTTTTATCAGGGCTGCTGTTGTCTAGTTGATACCTCTTGGTTCTAAAGTCTTTGAGGTCTTGAAGTTCGACAGTCCACTTGTCCCACTCGATCTTCAATGTCTCGGGGAGAACGCTTTCCCAATCGAGTCCTTGCATCCATATCTTCTGAAAAAGTATTTTAACTCGAATGGTGAACGGTGCTAGCAGTCCCAAGGGGTCGAAAATTCGTGATGAAGCCTGAAGCACAGTTCGCTTGGTACAAAGTCCCGCTTTTAAGACTTTCGTCACAGAGTCAATTTTCACCGAAATGGTGTCGTCGGTGTAGTTCCAGGATAGCCCAAGAACCTTAGATTGTGTGACCTGCCTGACATTGGTAGCCCTTCAAACCACAAGAAACGAAGAGCATCTCTGTCTTCTTCTCGAATGCTGATTTGTAGAAACGCCTTCTGCACGTCTGCTGTAATTCCGATGGCGAAAAGGCGAAACCGGATCAAAACCTTGAAAAGGTCAGCATTCAGATTAGGACCTTTTTCGAGTTGTTCGTTGAGAGAACAAGCTCCTGATGCATGCGATGATGCGTCGAAGACTACGCGAAGTCTCGTCGTCGTAGATGTTTCGCGGATTACCTCTCGATGCGGCATGTAGTATAGGTGCTGTGTACAATAAGGGGCATCTTCAACTTTTTCAGCATGACCGTCCACCTCATACTGCCTGATAGCCTTATCGTAGGCTCTCATGGCTTCGTCGTTTGGTGACAGCCGCTTGACGAGTCCATGGAGCCTCGAAAGGGCTACTTTGCGATTGTCGGCCATGTCGACGAGAGGTGATTTCCATGGCAACGCAACTTCATAGCGTCCTTTCCGAAGCTTGGTAGTGTTGTTGAATTCTTCCAAAATATCTGCGTTGCACTGAGACGTCGGCGTGTCGGCAATTCCGATAGCATCGAGGTCCCAAAATCTTTGTAATGGGAAGGCGATCTGGTCGTCTTCGTGGGAACCTGTTCGAAGAACACATACTTGGGTGCTTGCTTTGTTACTCGTGCTTCCACCACCAGATAAGGGGCCTTGGAGAGTCCAGCCCATCTTTGTGTTAATGGCGAGTAAGGCAGGGTTTTCTTCATCCCACCTCACTTCACTCGTGTTGGGCATCAACTTCCAAAGCTGGTCCGATCCAATGAGGACACTCACACCTGGCTCACAATCTACACTCGGGTAAACGACTGCGTCAGCCAGATGTTTCCCCTCCGCTGCGATGGCTTGAAGAAGACGACTCTGCCTTGGTGCTTCAATCATCTCCTCGCAAATAAAGGGCACCACTATGGCCTCAATGTCAATGGTTAGGTCGTCGTGCTGACTGCGGAGCGTGATCTTGACCATTTTGAATCGTCGGGTTGGGTCGCTCGCTCTACCAAACGCACTGATGGCGAGTTCGGTCTCGGCAACAGCAGGTAGACTTAGCTTGGAAGCGACGCTCTCAGTGACGAACGTTCGCTGGCTTCCGTTGTCGAGAACACCGCGTATATAGCAACAATGAGATGAAGTCGTTACCCAAGCTCGAAAAGTCTGGAGAAGAACATCATTGATGAGTCGGGGAACTGAAGCTCTCTGAGTGGAAACTTGCACCGTAGCATTCGGTTTCTTCTGAGCATTAGTCACTGATGGTGTTTCAGAACTACTAGCATTGCACATCGAGGAGGCGTGTCTGCGCTTGCATGCTTGGCAGTGCACTCTCCGCCGGCAATTGCGGACCAGATGTCCTTTTGACGTGCACCGGAAGCATCGACCGTCTGTTACAAGTTTGTTGCGCTTCTCGGCCAGAGTCATGTCACTCGTGCAGTCCTCTGTCTTGTGATCGGTAGCAGCGCAGAAAAAACAGGACGAGGGGGAAGATAGTGTCTTGTTTTGAAGAACGGATGCTGTAGGAGTCGCGGACTGCTTCTTGAATGATCTATTTAATACAGGTACGCTGTTGTTCGATGTCGTTGGCAAATTGTTCACTAAAGAACTCTTTTCTCGACATTCAACTTCGATGCGGAGAAATTTCATCAGCTGCTCAAGTTCCTGATCAGATGAAGCCTGGCTCGTTTCCGTCGTGTTCTCCATACTTTCTTTTTTGAAGTATTCTACGACAATGTCAGCTGGTATGACTTTGAGCAGAACTTCATTCAGCATAGCCGCGTAGGATGACTCCGTGATTCCAAGACTACGCAGTCCCCTCCTGTTTAGTTGAACTGTGTCGAAAAGCTTGCGCAGAGCAGTGACATCACTCGCTAATTTCACTGGTTTGAGCGTGCGCAAATTTCCTAAGTACTTCTGCTCAATGACTTTCTTGTTTCCAAACCGACGTTTCAAAATTTCCAGCGCGTCATCGTAACAAGAATCTGTCACCTGAATACCGGCGACGGCCTGAGCTGCAGGTCCATCTAGAAGTGAGGCCAAGTAGTGAAACCGGTCTGTGTTGGACAGCCTTGGGTTCTCGTGCACGGAGTGCAGGAACATATCCCAAAAGGGTTGCCACTTGATCACGTTTCCATCGAAACGAAGAAGCTCCAGCTTGGGAAGTCGTGCGCCGAACTCACGTTGTGGAAGTCGTTCATGCTCGCTCGGTGCACCCTCACAGGTCCTTGCGCCCATGGCTGGAGTTGTAGACGACGCCGGCGTAGCAGAAGTCTTCAGAACTTCAATGTGGTGCTCGAGCAACGCCAGAGTACTGTTAGCGGCGTCATCGTATTGCATGACCACCTCATAGTCGTCTGCCGCCAGGTCGTCAGTGATCAGGGTTTCAACCTCGTTGTTCAAGGCTTTAAGTTCCACGTTGCTGGCGCGTAGGCGGCCGTGCAGCATTCGAAGTCCAGAAAGCTCGAACTCATTGGACTGGAGCACCTGGTTGACCTCGTTGATGATTCTTGTGTTCATCGATCGCCGCGAGGCCCGCTTGCTCTTCGCTCGCTCCATGTCGGTCTAGCTCGCAGCGCAGCTCACCCACACCAGGAATGAAAGGCTCGGGTCGTTGTAGGCTTGATTCCCGGGTCGTCGGCACCAAAAATCGATGTGGGAAAACCACGCTTCGGAGTTTAAAGGCACCAAATGAAGGAGACGCAAACGCCAGCATCCATGGTAAAAGAGCGTGTTCTATTTCGGCTGGTATCTTCTTCTTCCTCGTCGTTCTCCGTCTCTTGGTGCGCGCGCTATTTGCGCGGGAGGTTCAAACAATTTCCAACATCCTCCGCGCCCGAAAGTTCAATCGCCTAGCTCCAACGGGCATAAAAGTTGTACTGGCCTCGTAACTTCCGTTTTGCACGCAGCAAGGTTTTATTTGAGAGTTGCGAGACACCATGGATCTCGAAAAGTTAGTTGCTCTGGGTGAGAAGATGGGTCTTTCTGGCGCCGAACTACGGAAGTGGGTCACCCAGAGGGAAAAAGAAGAAAAAGAGAGGGTCAAGGAAGAAAAAGCAGCTGAGTTGGAACGAGAGAGGTTGGCGGCTGAGAGGGCCAAGGAAGAAAAAGCAGCTGAGTTGGAGAGAGAGAAGCTGGCAGCCGAAAGGGCGAGAGAAGAAAGAGAAGCGAGGGAGCGACAACTGAAAGAAGAAAGAGAAGCGGAGATGGCTGAAAGGGAACGGCAGCGGCAGCACGAAATTGAACTCGAGCGGCTCCGTTTGCAACAGCGAAGCGAAACTCCCGTCCAAGCTAGAGTCGAAAGCAGCGAACGGGAAGATCATGGCTTCCGCTTGAACCCAAGCAAGTTGCTCGTGGCGTTTGATGAAAGGAAGGACGACCTTGACGCGTACCTTCACCAATTTGAGACGATTGCGAAGAGCCAGAATTGGCCGGAACATTAATGGGCAACTGCTTTGAGTACTTGCTTGAGTGGTGAAGCGCTCAGTGTGTACGGTAGGCTGACGCCGACCGATGCAGCCAACTATGCAAAGGTGAAAGCTGCTTTGCTGAAGCAATTTAGATTTACTGTAGAAGGATTCCGGGACAGATTTAGGACAGGAAAGCCAGCTGATGGTGAGACGGCTACACAGTACGCCGCCCGACTTAGCCATTATTTCGACAGATGGATTGAACTTTCAGGGACAGCGCAGGAGTACGATGAACTTAGAGAGCTCCTAATTAGAGAACAATTTCTTACTAGTTGCCACCCAAGCCTGTCGCTGTACTTGAAAGAGAGGAAGGCCGAGTCACTTGAAGGAATGCTTGAATTGGCTGATCAATTCTTGGAAGCGCAAGGTGGAACTAATTTGGCCAAGGTCAAGAAGGATTGTCCCGATGATTCGAAGAAATTGGCTCCCGAAGAAAAGAAGCGTGCACCAGAGAGCATTCCGCGATGTTTTCTGTGCAACCGAGTGGGTCATCGCGCGAAAAACTGTCGAACGATCTTTACGAGCCCTACCGCAGTAAAATGTTTCAGGTGTGGTCAGACTGGGCACAAAGCAGATGCATGTCGAAACGGAGTGAGTCAAACTCACCAGGTATCCTGTGTTCAAGCGGCACCGAAATCTGATAATAATGCCGTCACTGATGGATTCGTAGAGTTGAAGAATGGGGAGAAAATTCCTATTGTGGGTGCTGTAATGTCAAAACAGCCAACCGTTGTTACGAAAGGAATGCCAACGCTGCCTGGAAAAGTTGCGGGCGAAAAGATTACGGTGTTAAGAGATACCGGCAGTTCCACTGTTATCGTGCGGAGAAATTTGGTACGGGAAAGTGAGTTGACAGGCAGAACGAAACCGGTTTGCCTAATTGACCGTACAGTTCGGCTGCTTCCCGAAGCAGAAATTGAGGTTGAAACCCCGTACTTCAGCGGGAAGGTTACTGCGTTATGCATGACGACCCCCCTGTATGACCTTGTCATCGGGAACATCGACGGGGCGCGAGGGCCAAGTGATCCAGAATGTTTGGGAGAAGACCCGAAGATAGAGCCCTCGCCAACACAGCGGCCGCGAGATACAGTGGAGGAACATCCCGTGACGGAGCTCACTAGAGCCCAAGGTGAAGCTGCGGCGCAAGAGACAGCGAAGGAGAAGACGATCGTGTCGAATAAGTTCACGGGCCGAGCAACCGGACTTACGTCGGCACGACTTCAACCGACCGACAGTGTAAAGGAGACGGAGTTGGCCAGCCGGGCAAAATGTAGAGGCATTATCAAGCGGGTAAATAAACAGACAGGACCCGTCGAATGTAATGACGCGTTAACGGTGTCGGAAGAGACAACGATGGCTGAGACGACGCCTCAGATATCGTCGTGGGAAAGGGCTCGCCGAAAAAGAACGTAGAAACACAAGAATAGATCGAGCGAGCACCGCAAAAAGGGGCGCAAGCGCTGTTCGAAGTATTCAGGATAAGTGCTGAGGTCGAATCAGAATGTGTTGGGCAGTGCTGAGTGCCATATGTTGTGTTAATGTTCTTGTTATCCTGTGTCTCAAGTGTATGTCGAGCGAGTCAAAGTGTTCTGTGCGATGATGTGATGTATAGTGTTGTATAATTGTTGTATAAAGAGAACTTTGTACATTTGTATCGTTGGGAATGTGTGGTGGAGTGTTGTACTCATGTGCTTGTGGTTGTGTTTTCCCGTGTTGTGTAATTGAATTACAATGTCCAATCGTATTGAGTGATATATTGTGAATGTGACGTGTCACGAGCGACGGATTGTGTTACACTCTGTGAGAATGTGTGGTGACTGTTCGCGCTCGTTTGTGTGGTTTGAATATTATGAGATAATATTCTTAAAGTGGGGGGCAGTGTCACAGAACGAGCGCTAAAAAAGAGCGCGCCGCCAAATCCTTGCGACAACGGGCGGCAGAAACGCCGCGAGGTAAAAAAGAAAAAAGAAGAAAGCAAACATCCAGGGCTCCCGGGCGCGCGCTCTCCCCGCAGAAGCACGGCTTCGCAGACGATCCTCCTCACCCCACATCGGCGGCCCAGCAAGGCCGCGATTTTTCTAGAACGAAGGAGGCGGGGTCAGACCGAGTGAATCATCCTCCGGAGAGGGCAGTCGAACCGTCTCGTGCCTCTCCCCAGCCTTCGCTGCGCATCGCACCGACGAAAGGAGGAGAACGTTCTGGAAGGTGGCGCGGAAAGTATTTAATCGAGCGGCCGAGACGAGAAATCAGGAGAAGACGGAAAGTTAGCGCCGGAGCGCGTAGGGATTCCGCCGTGTAGTCGGCGAAGGTTCTGCCCGTAGTGACAGAACAGGAGGAGACGGAAGTGAGCGCCAGAGTGCGTAGAGAGTCCGCCGTGTAGTCGGCGAAGTTTTTGGTCCGTAGGGACGGCTCGAGCTACAGGCAAGAGCGTGGGTTTACCGCTATCGAGCGAAGACGCGGGCAACAGCCGCGTGTGTGAAGCCGACGGATTTCCGGCGGAGAAGTTTGAAGCTTGGAGAGTGGCCATTTGAGGACGCGAGGTTTCCTGGAAGAGAAACTTCGAGAGCTACGGAACGACAACAACGCTGGACTTTGAGTGAGTGATTCTCGGAAGAGTATCATTCAGACTTTTGTTCCAAGGACTTTGGACTGAATAGGTTTTCTATCTCTTTAGTTCTTAAGTGTCTTGGTTGGTCAATGCATGCGACTGCATTGTAGTGCGTATTGTTGTCTGTGTCCGTTCTTTTGAGTGTGGCTGATTGTATTGTGTAGTACGTTGATTGATTGGTGACATATTGTATGCAACTATTGTGGAGTGTGCATTTTTGCGTATTGTTTTCGATCTGCCATTATTGAGAATATAATTTGTTTGTTTATCAACTCTCGGCTCTGACTTGTTCTTTGGGCCACAGCCGGCGTCCGCTGGCGCGCCAAAAAGGACCACTTCTAAATTGTCCACGCTTTCGTGGTGCGGTTCGGGGGGCCGATAGTTCGGCTCTTGGAATTAGCCCGGCGATCGCCTCCCTATTTAACGGGACCGGTGTGACACCCTCATAGGCGTGTGCCGGTAGAGGGGAGGGATAGCAGCGTTCCCCTTGAAATTTGACCTATTTTTCGCGCAGGTAACGTTGCAAATTTCGGCAGACATGATCATGAACGCCTCGTATACGCATTGCTCTTGTGAGCTCAAAATTGTCAAACCTGGTGAGTGGCCCTTTAAACACGCAGTCATAGCCCAATTGAAAATCCTGTGTTGGTGGATGGTGGAATCGTTGGTGGATATGGTGGAAAAATAGTGCATATAGTGGAAATATTAGTGGATATGGTTAAAAATGTAGTGGGCATAATGGCTGATGACGACGAGAGATGAAAAAAATGATGGCAGATGGTGGTGGTAGCGAGCCAATGGTAGTGACGGTGGAAAATGCCGGCTGATGACGGCTAGATTGGAAAAAATGGTGGCAGATGGTGGTGGTGGCAGATGGTGGTGGTGGTGGTGGTGGCGAGCCAATGGTGTTGACGGTGGAAAATGCCGGCTCTTGGTGGCGAGGCAAAACGTGTTTGGTGGAAGGCTTGGTGAGCAAGGTGGATGACGGTGGCATGGTGGAAGCTTGTTGGATGACGGTGGCATGATGGAAGCTTGTTGGATGACGGTGGCATGATGAAAAGCACATGGCAGTATGTGAAATCCCTTATTTGTAGTGTTTCATCCTTGAATGCGCTGAGATATATGCTTACGGTCAAAAGAAACCAACGCTGCTCATTATGCTTTTTAGTACGTTTGTTTTTTTTTATTCCTGTGGTGTCAACAACCCTTCAATTTTTGTGGAGCATAGAGTATGTGGCCGGGAATATGTTTGCATTTCGCGTACGTACTTGCAACAGTTTGACATCCGCGATGTGTTTTTATTTTGTAGGGATGTTAAGAAGACTGGAGTTGTCACTGTGAACATGACAATAAGTGTTTTACATCGGCGCGCAGTTGTCGACAAATAATTGGCCTCCAGTTAGCAATTGCCCCTTTCAATATTAGAGCAGAACACAGCGGTCACTTGATGTCGCCATGCTAGAAACGCAACTCTGGCAATTCTCGCAGACTCTATTGTTTGAGCCGTACGTTTAAGTTAACAAATTGTGCTCGAATATGCATAAACTTTCACTTTCGTCATGCGTCGAGATGAGCACCAGTGAATTTGACTTTTACCCTTCTGTTCTATGACCTTGATTTCCACGAAAGGTTAGTCATACCGACCAAGCCCGTACAAGTGTTACCGGCGCTTCTGGGTTTCAGAATACACAATTTTGACGAGTAAAATGACAATACAGCACAGCCTC
The DNA here is from genome assembly GCF_013339725.1 of Rhipicephalus microplus. Lineage (NCBI taxonomy): Eukaryota > Metazoa > Arthropoda > Arachnida > Ixodida > Ixodidae > Rhipicephalus > Rhipicephalus microplus. The sequence continues at coordinate 196,534,806 of NC_051165.1, forward strand.
GGCATCATTTAACCTAAATGAAGCCTTTTTTATTGTGTACGGTGTCCACGCAAGAAGCTACAAACATCGATGCGACGTGCTTGCAGCACTTCCACCAAAGGTACGCCTCGCCTCACCGACAGCCGCCGGACGCACTCGCCGGCACTTCGCTGGCTCTTATGCGAGAACATAGACACGTCAATTCGTACGCTTACTGAACCAATATGATAGCATAATGTTTCTGGTGCACTGCATTCGTTTTAGACAAGCCGTTATGTAGCTGCTTTTAACGACAGAGCAACAGCGGTGTGCTGGCATGACCAACGTTACTAGATCCTGCCAGTTCTCAAACTCTCACGGCGGCTGCCGTTGATGCGTGGCCCCGTTTTGTTTCCGCTCACCAGACGGCGCGGCGGCCACGATTAGCCTAAGGTCCCTAGATGAAACAAGTTTCCAAGGTAGCGACACCCTCTCTTTTCCTCCTCGCTTATTTGCCTGAAGCGCCCCCTAGAAGGTTTAAAACTTTCATCCAAAAGCGAAAGTTTGGGTTTTGTTGCTACGGTGAATAGATGTAAATGAAACAAAATGGAACGAAATAAGACGTAGAATAAACAGTTACCTTTATGAACATAAACGGCACAACACAAGAGCAAACGGGATGTGCGTTACTCAACCGACAACGTTGGGGAGTTCTATACTTTACACCACTAGCCATGGCGTCTCGCGTAGTACATTTTAGTTCCACGGCCGCGGTATTTTGTCCAGTTCTAACTAGTCCACTTCTCCGATTGTGTTTTGTTCGTGCTGTGACACAGTGAACGTGCTTCTTGCTGGATCCTGTAAGTGTCCACAGGGCGTGACGTTGTGACGATTGATTACAACCGGCTTGTGCACACGCAAGAAAAAAAACTACGACCAGACTGGTACGAACACTCGTCCACCAGCACTGCGATGACGTTTTTTTTTAAATGTGCCCATTTGGACAATCGTGATGCCAAGTGATTCTGATGCGGTGCCGGGAACTTCCTGAAAAGTGAGAGTTCTACTGGTGAGGTGTCTCGAAGCAGCGCGTTTCGGCTCAAGCGGGAACTGGTCAAGAGTGAAATGTTTCTGAATGTGCGTTGATTACAACCTACAGCTGTTCTGTATACGTGCATACCCAAATGTATTTGTACCAACTGGCATGCACTAGACACGCATTAGACGCGCGCCTGGCGTTTCAATAAAAACCGACAAGTGAACTCGCTTCGCAGATCCGCGTCGACATACGTTGACGGAGTTGCACGAAAATATTCGCGTGAAATAGTTCATAGTTGCACTTATTGGTGCGCTTCATCTCTGAAAACACGAGGTAAGTTGAAGAGAGCGAAACCATTTTCTGTTGTTGACGGCAACGCAGCATTGCTGAAAAACGCAGATGTTGCATTGAACGAGCATGGCGAAACAATCATTGTCGACTTAGCGCCCACCGAAACGCTCCTCGTCTTCAGTTTATGTTCTGGCTACGATTTTGTCTTTGGTCACGGCGTGAATCCGGCTGGAGCCATATGCGCATGCGTACTCGTTTTGAACCTTTTGCATAATAATAAATAACACCACGAGCCATTTGCAAGATCACGTGCAAGTAATGCACCAATTACAGACGCGGATGGCAGAGAAAAAGAGGAGTAATCGAGAGAGTGAGGAGGACGGCTCGAGAACAATGAGTGACGCTACCTTGTTTCATCTAGGGACCTTAGGTTAGCCCGTTGCAGTGCAGCAGGAAGCCGGCGGCGCGCGTTGTAAATGGCCGTTCTTTGCCTTGAAATACTCGTTCAATGCGTCTCAAATTTCAACTACCATTAGGGACCTCTTCGAACGATCGGGTGATGCTTTATCTATTACATTACATACATTACATTTCTAAATACGCATTATTTCAACTGTTACTATTAATGTTAACATTAACTTTGTGTTTTCGAAATAAGTATCCTGTCGTTTTTTTTTCTATGAATGAGCTAAATTTCCATTTATTTAATGCCTTGCTCTGTGTATCTACTTTAAGGTTGTCAACAAGTGCATTTTTTGTGTGAATTCTTGTCATGTTGCTGCTGCTATTGTATGGGGAGGTGGGACTAGTCAAGCTGCCTTTAAGCAGCTTTTATTCCGCCATCCTTGCTACTTATGCATGTTTTGTGTTTATGTAGCAATAAACTTCATACATATATATATATATATATATATATATATATATATATATATATATAATGAGATATAACAGACAGTAATGCCAAGGAATGTACAGGGGAAGTTATTAACATTAATGGAATGTAAATAAGAAGAAAGAAAAGTGGATGAAAAAATTACCAACTGTACAGTTGGTAATTTTTTCATCCACTTTTCTTTCTTCTTATTTACATTCCATTAATGTTAATAACTTCCCCTGTACATTCCTTGGCATTACTGTCTGTTATATCTCATTATTATTGTGTTAAAAACACGGAAAAACGAGCCCTTAGGTATACACTTCTTTCCCTTATTTCATTGAACGAGGGTCTCGTACTGGCAGACTTGGTGTGTTTAGGTTGTATAAGAGGGACAATTAATCAGCTGCCCGCTCATAATAAGTTCACGTGCTACGTGACGCCAAACATGCGCATAAGAGTGTTTTCACACTCGTTGTTTGGCTTATAGATGGCGCTGACTGTCGCTCCTACTTCTAAATTCACAGATAAACCCAAAAAAGTGGATGGAGGGAGTGCCGCTGTAATAGCTCAGTGGTTAGAGCATCGAACGCGTAATTCGAAGGTCGTAGGTTCGTTTCCTGCTTACAGTTGGTAATTTTTTCATCCACTTTTCTTTCTTCTTATTTACATTTCATTAATGTTAATAACTTCCCCTGTACATTCCTTGGCATTACTGTCTGTTATATCTCATTATTATTGTGTTAAAAACACGGAAAAACGAGCCCTTAGGTATACACTTCTTTCCTATATATATATTGTTACGACCTCAGTAGGCGTCTGGGGGTTTATTGATACACGGTTCGAGGGACGAGCCGTATCGGCGCAGGCAGATGATGATGATCTTCTTCTTCCACACCCCTTGCTTCTTTTTCCTTCTTCGTCCGGCACATACGTGGCGTAACATTTCCCCCCTCGCAGACAAAGCGCGCCGCGCGTTTCATGCAGTGTCGCGTTGACTGAAAGGCTTCAGGCGAGCGACATGCGTGACCTCTGTCTTTCTGGAACGTCTCCCGCTAGCTGTAAGACGTGCGATGCGGTAGTCGACTGCGCTCAGGCGGTCAAGGATAACAAAAGGTCCGATGTAGTGCGCGAGCAGTTTTTGGCACAAGCCACGTTTGCGTAAAGGCTTCCACACCAACACGAGATCTCCCGGAATATATGTGGCCTGCCGGTGCTTGCTGTCATAACGAACTTTCGATCTGTCTTGCGAGGCTATTGTACGTAAACGAGCAAGACGACGAGCTTCTTCGGCGAGACAAAGAGTTTCTGCTAGGGAGATTTCTGATTGGTCCCGATCAGAGAAGGAAAATATTGTATCCAGAGTATAACGGGGGGGTCGAACATAGAGGAGGAAGAACGGGCTGTAGCCGGTGGTCTCATGTTGGGAAGTATTAAACGCGTATGTGACGAACGGCAAGACATCGTCCCAGTTCTTGTGGTTCGAGGCAACGTACATAGAAAGCATATTCACCAGTGTTCGAATTGTTCGCTCGACGAGACCATTCGTCTGCGGGTGATAAGGCGTCGAGTGTCTGAGCTCTGAGCCACACATACGGAGAAGTTGTTCGACAACGTCTGCCGTGAATTGACGTCCACGGTCACTTATGATGACGCGAGGGGGCCCATGACGCAGTATGATAGAATGGAGAAGGAAGGACGACACTTGACCAGCAGTCGCGGATGGCAGGGCAGCAGTCTCGCAGTACCGAGTAAGATGGTCAGCACATACCACAATCCATCTGTTGCCTTTCGATGAACGCGGAAAAGGGCCCACCAGGTCAATGCCAATTTGTTCGAACGGAGAACTGGGAGGCGTCACAGGTTGTAGATGTCCGGCCGGAGCTGCTGAGAGAGATTTGTGCGCCTGGCATTGCGCACAACTGGCCACGTACAACTCAACTGACTGGCGCATACGTGGCCAGTAGAAGCGTTCCTGGGTACGATGAAGAGTGCGCGTCGTTCCGAGGTGACCTGAAGTGGCGTCATCATGCATGGCGTACAAAACAGATGACCGTAGTGCCTCTGGAACCACCAGCAGGAAGCGGGAACCGGTGCCGGAGATGGATTTCTTGTACAGTAGACCATCACGGACGCAAAAGCGGCTTTCCGGAGTGGATGCTTGTGCGATCACGAATAACGGATTCAAACTCACGTCCTTCCGCTGCTCAGTTTCAAAGGTGGCCTTATCCGGGAACGCTGGTGCTACGGACGCAATCAGATGATCGAAATCGTCAGCGTCGCAAACTGTAGCATCAACTGGCATCCTTGAAAGGCAGTCCGCGTCCGCGTGTTTCCTGCCGCTCTTGTACGATACCGTGAAGTTGTACTCTTGCAGCCGGAGGGCCCAGCGTGCTAGACGGCCTGACGGATCCCGAAGGTTGATAAGCCAGCACAAAGAATGATGATCCGTAACTACTTGGAAAGGACGACCGTATAGGTATGAGCGGAATCGCTGCACAGCGAAGACGAGTGCAAGGCATTCTTGTTCGGTCACAGTGTAATTGCGTTCCGGCTTACTTAAAGTGCGACTGGCATATGCGATTACGTGTTCCACTTGATTACATCGCTGTATCAGGACTGCACCTATGCCAATGCCGCTTGCGTCGGTGTGAACTTCAGTCGCCGCAGAAGGATCGAAGTGCCGCAGGATAGGCTGCGACGTGAGCAAGAACTTCAGTTGGTTGAAAGAAGTTTCACAATCAGGAGTCCATTCAAAACTAGCACCTTGGCGGAGAAGACAGGTCAGTGGAAAGGCAACTTCTGCAAAGGCGGGAATAAATCGGCGAAAGTAAGAGCAGAGGCCCAAGAAGCTCCGAAGCTCCTTCACTGAGCCAGGTGGTTTAAAAGCTCTAACAGCCGCCGTCTTATTCGGGTCGGGCCTGATGCCATCCTTGTTGACGAGATGTCCCAGCACCAGTGTTTGTCGAGCTCCGAAATGACACTTCTTTGCATTAAGAACCAAGCCAGCATTTCGAATACATTTCAAAACCAGCTCTACCCTTTCGTTATGTTCACTGAATGTACGCCCGAAGATAACAACGTCGTCAAGATAACACATACAGATGTTCCACTTCAGGCCGCGCAGAATGGTGTCCATGAATCTTTCAAATGTAGCGGGCGCGTTACATAGACCAAAAGGCATCACGTTAAATTCATATAGTCCATCCGGAGTAACGAAAGCCGTCTTTTCTTTGTCCATTGAATGCACAGGTATTTGCCAATAGCCTGAGCGTAAGTCTATGGACGAAAAGTAGGATGCTGAATGGAGGCAGTCTAGAGCGTCATCAATGCGTGGGAGAGGGTAGACATCTCTCTTTGTGACGGAGTTTAGACGGCGATAGTCCACACAGAATCTCCAGGTACCATCCTTCTTTTTGACTAGAATCACGGGAGCCGCCCAAGGACTCGATGATTCTCGAATGACACCCTTCTGCAGCATATCACGCACTTGTTCATCAATTATCTTGCGCTCAGACGGCGACACTCGGTAGGGTTTCTGGCGGATGGGCTGTGCTGTTCCCGTGTTTATCCTGTGGAGAATCCGAGACGCGGGAATCGAGGGCGCATGGTCATGGGAAAAATCGAAAATCGCCACGTATTTTGACAAAACGTCCAGAAGCATGCGGCGTTTGTCAGTAGTAAGTGACTTGTCGATCATAGGTAAAAGTTTTGAATCGGCCGTAGAAGTATTGGCTGAGGCCCCACCTGGAGCATCACTGAGGGCAGCCACTGCCATCGGTGAGTATGTTTTGAACTTGGCAAGCTTCAGTCCTCCTGGTAGAACCACCGACTCAGCTGAACAGTTTACCGCCCATAGTCCTGTGCGTCCTTGAACGAGTGACACTATGCAATGCGGCACCAATGTGTTCTTCTTAATGCAACTGAGATGAAAGGGCTCCACTAATGCGTCGAACGCACTGTCACTGTTTTCAATGCGTGAAGAGTATACAGGAACACAGACTGCAGAGAATGCCGGCACAATGCTATCTTCACTGACCCGGAGCGCACCGTGCTCCCTGTCTGAATTCTCTAATAGTTCTCCAGGGGCAGCATCACATATGTACACCTCTCCATTTCTACAATCAACAGTGGCGCCACACATTCGAAGGAAGTCAATCCCCAGGATTATGTCGTGTGTGCTCCTTGGAAGAATCGTAAACTCTGTGACAAACACTTGATCACCCAAGCACACTTCTGCGGTACAGACACCAATGGGACACAGCGAGTTACCACCAACGCCACAGAATGTTGTTGCCTTCTCCCACAAAAACATCACCTTTTGTCCTAAACGGTGTTTAAAAGCAGCACTCATAATCGAAACTGTAGCACCAGTGTCCACCAAAGCCATCGTACACACACCATCAACAAAAACTTCTACCTTGTTCTTGAACATCAACACAGACGGGGGTATTTCGTTTTGCAGCAAGTCACCAGCGACCTCACCCCCATCGGCCGCACTGTTTAGTTTTCCTGATGTGGTGACGATGGGCGGCGCCGTGGCGATGGAGACCGGTGGGATCGAGGCGCAGGAGGTGGCGTCACACTTCGTTCAGAGGCAGGGGAGTTGTTGCGCCAGTGTCCGTGCCAGAAGCTGCTGCCGGGTCTTGAGTCGGTGGGCCAGTGTCCTTGAAAAGGTGGGACAGCAGGTTTATCGGTCAAGCTTGTCCACTGATCATAGCGTGGTATGCGCGAACGATCGCAATACCTCGATATGTGACCAGTCAGACCACAGTTGTAGCACACAGGCGCAGGACGAGGTCGTCGCCGTTCTTCGAAGTGTTCACGTCTGCGAGCGTTCGCGTAAGCCCGAGATTCAATGAAATCAGTTGTCGGTGGGTGGTATGGGCGTACGGAACGGAAACGTTGAGGGTACTGTGATCGCTCGTAAAAAACCGGACTTGACTGCTGAATACGCCGAGGCCCTGCAACCTCCGTTGCGTTGACGGATGGATGTTCATAAACTGTAAGCTGTGGGGCAGTGGTGTCCTGCGGGAAATAGGATGGAGACGTGGCAGCTGCCCGTTCACGTGTCATTTCGCCATGTCTGAGTAACTCTTCCCGAACAATTTGGCGGATGGTTGCCGAAAGGTCACCAGTTGAGGCCGCTTCTATGCTGGCTACTGAGGTGACATTTGCCAGACGACCAAACTTAGGCGCTATTCTGCGCTGCTTCAGGGTTTCAAACGTGCGGCAGTGCCGTACAACGTCAGACACTGAAGTCAGGCCTTCCCTGCTAATAAGGAAGTTGTAAACATCTTCTGCAATTCCCTTCAGCAAATGCCCCACCTTGTCCTCTTCCGACATGCTGGAATCGACTTCCCTACACAGCCTCAAAATCTCTTCAGTATACACGGTGCAGGTCTCACCGGATAGCTGGGCCCTCTGTGCAAGACTCTGCTCGGCAAGCTTCTTTTTTGCAGCTGAGTTGCCGAAACACTTCTTGATTTCTTCAACAAAGCGTTCCCATGTTGTCAGAATATCTTCATGGTTCTCATACCAAACGAGGGCAACATCAGTGAGGTAGAAAACAACGCGTGACAGTTGGGAGGCAGCATCCCATTTGTTGCAGTTGCTTACTCGCTTGAAATGTTTGAGCCATGAGTCCACGTCGTCATTGGCCCTCCCGGAGAAGGTTCGTGGCTCTCTGTGATACGGCCAAGAACTGCTGGGGACTGGTTCCCGAGCTTCTGTTTCGTCAGGCATGATGGCCAAAGAAGGAGGCAGGCCGGCGAGGCGACGACTCCGGCGAAATCCGAGGGGTAGCGGTCCCGTCGTTGGTTCCTATACCCAGCACCTTCCACCACTCTGTTACGACCTCAGTAGGCGTCTGGGGGTTTATTGATACACGGTTCGAGGGACGAGCCGTATCGGCGCAGGCAGATGATGATGATCTTCTTCTTCCACACCCCTTGCTTCTTTTTCCTTCTTCGTCCGGCACATACGTGGCGTAACAATATATATATATATATATATATATATATATATATATATATATATATATATATATATATGAGCGGAATGAAAAGCAAAGCTATAGCGGCGAAGCTGCCGGCAAACGTGTGGCCAATGTTTGCGGATATTCATTACTGTAAACAAAAACTGAGCAAAAAAGAGGAACAAAGCCGTCCATTTTGCATGAGGCCTTATTGAAGGAGACGCCCTGCTTCAACTTGACCTCGTCAAGGAGCAATACTCCTAGCCGTCTTAGATGTACTTTATCAGCGAAATGGCCTTTGATGCTGTGAAGCGCAACTTGATTAAAACCATATTTGCATGGAATGCTCTTCATTATTTGGCGAAGACGAGCCTTTGATGGCAGCGGTAGCAGTTGCATGTCAGCAATCAAAGAGTAGGCTTTCGGGCTTGAGATGTGCAGTAGCAGACATGTCATGAGCCACTCGTCCTCATATCGCCGACCATTTCTCGACTTCACTTTCGCTGCCATGACAGCTGTCTTAAAGGCCAACTGCTGCCTGGCTGGAAGAACGCTAAGAGTGCTGTCAATTGCTTCCTCCGTAACGGCACTCAGCTGCTTCTTCATCAAAACAAGTTGTTCTTTCATTTTTTCTCGCCTTGAGGTCGCGCGCATTGCTCTACGTCGAAGCGACTTCAAGCAAACCCTCTGCTTTTTACTGCAGTCTTCGCGCTGCTTTGTACGCTGCAGAAAAAGCTTGTTCAAGGTCCTACATTGAGCACATGTAGCGTTAAAGCTCAATACAGTGCAGGTGTTGCGTCTCCACTTTTCACCTTCTTTTTTGGCCACCAGTGATGATGCGATCTTCGGGTACTTTTCAGCAGGGCATCCCTGGCACAGCTTAAGCTTTTCAATGTACCGGATCAAACATTTCAAGTCATCAAACGTGTTCATTTCAATGCTCGGCTCCCCGGCGTAGACGCTGCGAGGCACGATTCGACCATTTGCGCAGACAGTTACTTCGAGGTTCTCCGACAGCGCCACTGACGTTTCCACACGGGGAATGTTACTTCTTATGCTAAGCTTGTGCAGTAGTGCCGTTTGTTCAGCAACGCCAAGAAACCAACCTTCAATCTTCTGTCCCCCTTCGGCCAAGCGAGTTAGCATGTCAAACAAAGGTTCACTACTATCCGTCGTCCCGATGTTTTCTGCTTCGTTCTTGCTATCACCAACTGCTGAAATCAACTGCTCACCTTGTCCTTTTCGACGCTTGCTTTTTGCCGGGGAGAGTCTGCGAGCTGGAGCCTTGCGTTTCCGTGTCGGTTTCGAAAGGTAACTCGGGCAATTCGGAAACAGCCGAGGCACGGCGTCGTCTTTCAGCGCCCATTTGTCGCGTGGCATCGTTACCAGCTCACCACAAATGTTGTACTCGAAGACTTTCGAAATGTCTTCATCGCTGAAGTGAAGGTCACAAACAGAACACGTGCTTGAAAGCTCCTGCCTGGGTACTGCTCGCTGCCATAGTGCGAGGCGTTCGGCGTCTCGGGGCGGCCTGAAAAAATGTCTCTTCTCACCCGAAGGTAGAACGGAATCGTACCCGCTTTTACACCCGGGCACGAAACAGCGTGGCATGGTTCATACACTTGCCAGCACAGTCCACAAACATCTGCGGGTACTCGCGCAAACGTTACCAAGCACACTGCAGCGGGCTGTTTACAACGGTCGTCCGTGTCTGTCGCGACTTGCCGCAACTTGTCGGGCAAACTCCGTCGCGCGCGCCTCCACGCGGAGCGCAACTAAACGGCGTCAGGCGGAGCTCCGCAGTTTGAGAACTGGCAGGATCTAGTAACGTTGGGCATGACTGCGGTGTGCGTTGCACGAAGAACATCAAAATCGATTGCGTGGGCGTATCTATCGAATGAGCATAGAAGCGTCATAAAGCCTGAACTGTTATCGCCCTTCCGAACAAGCGAAAAACGGATAATAAACTTGCCAGTAACCGCAGATAAACTCTACCTGCTCCTCAGTCGACTGAGTTGTTTTTTTTTTCATGCGGTTGTAAATTGTAACAAAAACATAGCGCTGTTGCCATTATCGCAGTGGCGATTGTTACAGGCAGCAGATGGTTGTGTTTATCAAATGAGCGAATTTTAGTAGCAGGTGCAGATCACGTCCTTCCCGAGTAAACAACAAACAGAACTGAAGTTAAACTTTGACTTTGTGAGTTGACTACTTCTTTAGCACCCATATCGCCATCTCTTTGTGGTGCAGTGGTTAGTGTGCGCAGTTCAAAATTCGGAGGTCGCATGTACGACTCCACGCCGGCGCGTTTTTTTTTTTTTACGGGTGCTTGCTACATTCTTTTTTATACAAATATTTTTATGATTTCTTTAGTGGGAGCTCGTCCCGGTGGTTCTGACGCTGATTCGCGCTTCAACATTGCCGGCTGGAGCGCGCAATCCACCATCCGCCCCCATACACCATGTGCCGCCAACATTTCCACCGCCATAATCCAGCAAAATGGTGGTTGGTGGAATCCACCATTCCTATGGTGGACGTTTCTTTCTTTTTTTTCAATAGGGAGTACTTAACTTTACGGCTAGGTGGCGTAATCCATCGTTAGGCAACCTTCATGTGCGCGCGTCTCCGTGTTAAGGGCGGAGACAGCTTCGATCATAGTTGCTTACAACTGGCGAAAGCGGCTGCCATGCTTGATGGGCCGCCATGTTGGTTCTGAGCGGTCACTCATTTACATTGAAGGCAGCGTGCGTTTCAACAAAAAGGTGGTATTTTTTATATATATAGCAAGGTATGAATGCTGAAGGATTGTTCTCTGAAGTTAGCCGCGGTTTTGTAGAACAGGAAAGACAAGTCCGTGACTCGAGTTTGAGTAAAATACTTTTAAAACAGTTCGTTTCTCCCACCTGGCAGACCCACCGCATTGGTGGAGTAAGGATACTAAGGGAGCCTATGTTTGCGAGGGGAAAACCTCGATGTCCCTATAAACGAACTTAAATGTCTGCGCAGCATTCTTGAAGCAAATTCACCTTAGCACTGCAGACATATCAGAGGCCTTCTAGTGCATGGCTCTAAACCGTGCTCTTTATATTGCCACGTTCCATTTCAATCTTCGCTGGGTATTCTTTCCCACCACATAAATCGCAGTGCGTCTCGGTCATTTTCATGTATCCTTACCTGCAAGGATGCTTTTTCCACGTCGGCTGACATAGCGATCTTGTGACGTAGAAAGTTCATCAGCAAGCTTGTGATGTCGTGGTTTAGGTTCGGCCCTTTTTCCAAGTTGTCATTCAAGGAATCGCCTGGATTCTGGCTTGACGATGCGTCAAAGACGATGTGTATTTTTGTCGTTGTTCGGTCCTTCTTAATTACTGCTTGATGCGGAATGTAGTATACAAATTTGTTCTGTATATCTGATCCAGCATCTTCTTCGACGTTTTCTGCTATTTCTTGCTCGAAGTACTCTCGAATAGCTTTGTCATAGGCTAGGAGTTCATCTTTATCCTTGCATAATTTCTTGGTCACCTGGAAAAGCCTCTTCTCTGCAATGGTGTTGTTGTCGTCCAATGTCACGTTTTCCTTCCATGGTAGCCGCACTTGGTATCTTCCTGCCTTGAACTCCATTGTTTGTCGGACGTAGTCTAGCACATGTTCATTGTTCATCTTTGTTGCTGGTTTCTCCTTGATGCCCATGTTTTCCAAGTCCCAGAATCTCTGCAGTTCGTCCACAGTCGTGTCCGACTTGGCACTGACCTTGAGTACCATAATCGTCGATGATTTCATTGGCACACAATGAAGTCCTACAGTACCTTGGACTGTCCATCCCAATATTGTTTCTATTGACATTAATTTTGGATGAATCTCGCAAATGCGACCAGTGACTACAGTCCAGTAATAATCTGCTCCAATTAATATAGAAGTTTCCATATTTTTTTTCTTTCCTTGTCCGTCTTCTGGTTGTTATCAGCCAAACGAATTCCCATCGATCTTGCTTTTTCGTGTATTGTCAACGGTGGCGATGGTAGCACGTCACAGAATATAAGTTCTATCTCCAGTGCCTCAATCGTGACTGGCTCCGAGACAGGATCCTTCCTCACGCTGACCTCGACGACTTTCATGTCTAGTTCCATCTCTCCTCCTCCAAATGATCCTACAGTAATCCTTTCGGATCTTTTTACCTTGCACGCTAGTTTTCTTGCCAATCTTTTGAGAATGATTGTCCTTTGGCTCCCGTTGTCCAGCAGAATCCGTGCGTAGCACCCACTGTCTTCTCCCTCCGTCCACGAAAAGGCTGTCTGCAGTAGTATGCACTTGTGTTCATCAGACTGCTGTGCGTGCATGTTGCAGGACTTGCTGGTGTCTAACCGGTCAGGTTGCGCGCTTTTACGCACTTGCTCAACATCATTACCGCTTTGCTGCTGTGCTGACTTTTCTGCAGGCGTACGTGGTCGACACATGGATGTCGCGTACCTTCCCTTGCATTTTTTGCAGCGTACGTTAGCGCGGCATATCTTCGCCGTGTGGTGAGGTCTGGTGCATCTGAAGCACCTTCGTTCCCGTTGCAAGGCTTCTTTCTTCTGTTGCATACTAATGCTTCTTCTGCAATCTTCCGTGTAGTGTCCAGTCATCTCACAGAAGATGCATTTTTTCATCGAGGTGCTTTGAAGCGCAGATTTTCTAGTCCGCCTCTTACTGTGCGGTGACCGGGTAACGTCATATTTTTCCTCTCGAGTTTCTTCTCTGCTGCGTATATATATGTTTAAAAACTCCATAATTTCTTTCAAACTGCTCGTGCTGTCTCTTGACGCTGAGTCCGATTCCATAGTTGCTGGTCTGTTGTCACCTTTCTTTAACTCCTTCATCTTCATCTCAATCCTCATATCCACCGGTAGCGCAGATTTTACAACAGGAGCTATCACTGTGGCGTAACTATCCATTTCCACTCCTAACGACTGCAGTGCTCGTGTGTTCACTTGCAACCTTTGGAAGAGTTTCTCCAACTCATCTAAATCTTTAGGACTCTTCACTGCTTCCAAATTTGCAAGCTCTTTTATGTAGTTCTCTTTTAAATTATCTTCTCGTCCGAAGGTTTCTTTCAAAAGAGCGACTGCATGCTCGTGATTCTGATCAGAAAACTGCAAACCTTCTATGAGGGACGCAGCCTCCCCGCTCCGAGACGCCAGAAGGTAATTAAATTTTTGATTCTTCGGCATGTTCGCTCTCTTATGCACCGTTGTCTCGAACTTATGCCAAAACCTTGGCCATGCTGTTTCTTTTCCCATCAAACTTGATCATTTCAAGGCGTGGCAACTTAACAAGCTCTTGCGTCTCCGAGATTCGGTTAGTACCTTACACCGAACTCGCCTGTTCTGTGACTATTCTCGTAGTCAGTTGCGTCGCTTGTTCTAACTCGCGTAATCACTCCTCTATTTTTGTCGTTGCAGCGACGATCTTCATTTCATAATGCAAAGCTCTTTCAAATTCTGCCTCCGCGTCGTATTCTTCAATGAACGGTTCTATCTGTTCGTTAATTTGTCTTAGCGTCTGTGACACGCTCTTCATCTGGTTCAGAAGCGTCATAAGTTGCGCTCGATCGGAGTCTTCTTCTATCTTCTTATCGATTTTGCTCGTAAGCATCGTCACATTTGCTCGAAGCGTCTTCCGCTTCTTCGATAGGACCTCTTTATTCATGCCTAAAACGTGTTGAAAGAGCTCTTGCCTTTTTATGTGCGTCTCCAACAGTCCTCGGTCGTGGTCCTTCTCTCGACGGTTCGTCCTTGAGCCAGACGCCGCTGCTTTGTTCTTCAACCCATTGTTGCGAATGGGGTTGAAGTCTGTGCGTCCGTCTTCAGATCATCCTGGTCACGGAACCATGTTTCAGAAGGACCAGAGAGACCGCAGAACCGATACGTCTTCGGTTTATTGTTGACAGAACAGGAAAAAAAAATGCAGAGCGTGCCCCTGGCTACTTCTTCTTCCTCGCCTCCGAGCTCCATCTTCAATCTGTTTTCTACACACGTGGTGCAAATACCGCAGACACGTCACCCTCTTAGTGCCTATTCCTCTACATGTAATCACATACTAGAATGTATCGCAGTTTTTTTTTCTTATTATGCTTTGTGTTTCCGCTTTTCGTGCTTGTGATGTCTGCGATTAAAAACCAGTTAAGATTAGTGCCTGTCCGGTCTTCGCTTGTCGTGCTGTGTCCATAATGAATTCCCACCAACTAGCCCTATTCGCAGTTCTCTTAAAAGACCAGTCAACAACCCCGAGGTCCCAAAACTGTGATAAAACGAAGCACTTTTTCTACCTGAACATGTTGCCGCAAGAATTTTGCGAATCCATACTATAATAAGGAGGTTACACGGATTAGAATATTCGTTTCAGCCGGTTTCAAATTTTCGCGCGGCCTTGCCACATAGACAGGGGAAGGCATCACCCGTCGTCGTGAATTCGCTCACTTCGACAATGTGACATGACGTCAGCAATACATCATCAGCACGCAGCCAACGACCGAGCCCAACATCCCCGACATGAGCACGCGCCATAGCGGCGTGGGGAGGAAGTGTGGCCCGAGAAGCACCCTTCCCTTAGATGAAAGTAGCAAGATGCCTTTTCATCTCAGAGGCTTTCGTTCTGGCAATACCTCTTCTCCCTAAATTCTTGGGATCTACGAAACGGCAGAGGGCAGCACAGGAAAGTTAAAATGCGGACTGCGCGGCCGAAGGTACATTACTGCAGGGCCAAGGCGCCGTTTCGTAAGTCAAATAACCAATCGATGAGCGCACGTCAAGTTGTCCACGGGGAAGTTTGCGTAACTGCGTGTATGAGAGGGCATAGAGTTTCTCTAAATTAACTCTGGCGCTGCTATCGTTCAGTGACCATGAGAATTATGGCCAAATATGCTTTTTATTTGTGCTTGCGGGCTTCAACTGGTGCTTTTATTTATTGCAACGTTTTGGTTCTGCTCTTCGTGAGTCAAATTAAATTGTTAGGCCTCAAGCGGTGAAGTTTAACATGTTCATCTTGCCACAAAACAGCTCCAAGACACACGACGCCCAAAGTACCAAATTTAGACATGCACATCATTATGATGCTCGCTGAAAGCCACGCCTTGCAGCTCGCCCGAGTTCCCTCTAGTGTATCTGTAGGAAACTATGCGAAAGGCTGTGGATTGGTCAGAAGAGGTGCGGGAATAGTTTAGGAAATGGAGTGCTGTAATATACAGAAACCGTGATCGCCGCTCTACGAATAGGCGAGCTTTATTTTTTATTGATATGATATGTAGGGACATGGTGGCTCACAAGTAAGGCACTGGCTAATCCTTAGTCTCTGAGTGAACTTCTAACACACATCCTAAAGCCCCGTCGCGGTGGTCTAGTGGCTAAGGTACTCGGCTGCTGACCCGCAGGTCGCGGGTTCGATTCCCGGCTGCGGCGGCTGCATTTCCGATGGAGGCGGAAATGTTGTAGGCCCGTGTGCTCAGATTTGGGCGCACGTTAAAGAACCCCAGGTGGTCGAAATTTCCGGAGCCCTCCACTACGGCGTCTCTCATAATCATATGGTGGTTTTGGGACGTTAAACCCCAGAAATCAATCAACACACATCCAAAAGAAAAAAGTAAAGAACGGCACATGAAAAACAGAATACCCTAGCACAAATATGTAAAAACACACTCATACACCCATATCAAGCAACGCCAGCACAACAATAAGGAAATGTTCAAGTCGAATAATAAGGTCTCTGATAATGTCTGTCCAACCAGCGAGCTTGCTTAGGCGGTGTATAAACAAGTTGGAGCCCGTTTACTGGTCTCTAAATTAGGCAGTTTTCGAATATCAGCCCCAAACATTTTGGGTCTTTCGTGAATTAGCGTCCAACCACTGCGCGTGCGTGAGATAGCATTGAGTTCTGCTTTAGTGACGCTATCTTTTGAATTTTGCGGAAAATAAACGCTTTGTGCCACACACGCACGTTGGCACTGAAGTTAGCGGCTATCGGCATGTACTCAATTGTGCTCAAATCATGATAACGCCTGAAGTTCGTAAGCCACCAGAGTGACGGCAGCTTTCGCTTCTCACAACAAACGTGCATCGGAATCAATGGTTGATTTCGAATTTCTTGGCGCGACAGGAAAACACTTTGTGTAGGCAAGTACAACCTCTTTTTAAACGAGATTGCTTTTAAGAAGCCGCAATCAGTAAGTGCAAAGCCCTGATCTAAAGCTCTTTGCTCCTGCGTGCCCAACGCTAACACATTGAAAGCTCTTTGGGGCCCCCATTCGGAAGCTCCAGTGCAGTGACTTGTTTGGCGAGGTGGTTCATTCTTACAGTAGGCTTCGCGCAAAATAAAGACGAGAGACAGACACGTGCAAACTATCAACTGATTTTGTTAGAAAAGCACACACATACATACGTTAACAAAGTCACAGTCACGTGTCACAATAGCAAAATAATAAATACGATTAGTGGCAGGCGCTCAAGTATATACCTCAGTGGCATGGAACGTGATAGAGGTCACGCATGCAGCGAAATTCCCTTTCAGAGGCTTCTTACAGTCGTGACCGTCCGCTTCTTTCGAATAGTTCGCTATCTAAAATGCTTTCGCCCTCATCTCTCCAGGTTCTAAAATTACGTGAGGGCATCTAAACCAGCGTCATTTTCGATGCAGGTGCCAAGTGCTGTTGAGCGACGAATGATAGTTCCCGAAAAAATGGAATGGACGTTGTGAAGCCCGCCACAGTTTTTTGCGCAGCTTTTATATCCTTGAGTTTGTTCCACACGCTTCTGACTGGACCAGCCAAAAAAATAGTCAAGTACAGTCGCACTCTACAAGTATTGAAGCATAGTTTCTGTTTTCTAGACAAATGGCTCCGCTCCAATTTCCTCCTTGGTGACTTCCACCCCTGGAATGCTCTCGCTACAGATGTCTTCTAAAGCTGCGATTACAATCGGTTGTTTCTGCTAAAAACTGGCTATGATGAAAAATACCAAACTCCTCGGTTTTTGTTCTCGTCATGCGTGATAGCGATTGCGGACGTAAAAAAATCTCACAGCAGCTTTCATCGTAAACATGTTCTCCCCCTTACGTGCGTGGAGCTTGTGAGGTATTTGTAAATAAAAAAGAAACCACCCCTTGCGTGATGCTTGTTGGTATCGAATGGTGGACAAGCGTAAACATGGATACCAGAATATGTGGTGCGGATTTGTTGCATGCGGCTACTTGACGTGAAAAAATTAGGGCAGCTTTGCACGAGTAGTGGTGAAGGAAGTGCAGCGTGCCAGGTCTTCTTCTTTTCAGATCTTCTTTTATAATAATGACTCTTGTGGTCCTAACACCACGACATAATTATGACAGGCGCCGTAGTGAAGGTATTCGGAAGTTTCGGCCACTTGGGGTTTTTTAACGTGCACCGAAATCTCCTTCTTAGTTATCAACGGCGCAATAAACACACAGACACACAGAACACAGATGAAGAAGACCACACAGACACGAGCATCAGTACTTTTTTTACGCCGTTCATAACTATGAACCCACACCAACTCGCCCAACTGACAGCGCTATAGACCCAAATCTGCAGCACAAGGGCCTTGGGCATTTTCGCCACTATCGAAAATGCGGTCGCCATGATTTGGATTGGTCCCCGCGATCCGCGGGTCCGCAGCCGAGTGCCTCAGCCACTAGACTACCAAGGCCTCTTCTCTCAATATATTTTCTGCGTCTGTTTCTTTTTATTACTGCCCTCTCTTTCGTGCTCTTTCTTTCTTTGTCTTTTTCCCTATCTTTCGCGTCATGTATTTTTTTCTATCATTTTCCCTCTCTATATCTTTCTTTCAACTGCCCCTTTGACTTCTCACACTGTGTCGGAGCATTCAGCCACCTGCTGTGCTGTTGCATTACCATTGTGCGGCACACTGCGAGTTAGCATGAATATGGCGATTTATGATGATGATGATGAAAGCTTTCTCTGAGTGGTCACCTAAGAGAGCTTCGCTGTCCAAAACTGGAGCGATGTCAAACGATTCTTTCGCTCTTCATAGTGTCACGTTTCACCGTAAACGGAACACATGACACGTTTATTCAAGAACCAACGGCGTGTTTTATGCAGCAGCCAAAAGCAGAGACAAACACAAACGCGCCGTCTTCATCAATCAGTGTCTCATTTCACGAGACTGTTGCCGCGCAGAAAGTCTTCATTGTCTGCCCGTTTCGAGCATGACATTTGGCTCCCCTTCAAAGTGTATCGCCCCTATGCTATAGCCGAGCCAGTCATTCGTGCATAAAGTCACGTTGTACAAGGGGCAGTCCTTCACAAAGTCACTCACTTACGCACGGTTTAATGTTCACTACGTGCACAAGTTAAGGTCGGGGAGGGGGGGGGGGGGCGAGCGACGCCTTGTACAGTTTGGGCTATTCGTGACGACTTCGTAGGTAACGTCACTTAGTCATCGAAGCACTCGATAAGGTCCGAGGAATCTCCTGAGCAACTATTCCCATTGTCCCCGTCTACGTACAGGAGTCCAATCCCACAACCGGTCCCCGATTTTGTACGTTACAGGTGTATGACGTAGGTAATATCGACCTGAGTCGTACTCTTGCTCTTCGTATATTCACACACGTGCGAGCTGCCTGGCTTCCTCTGCGCGTTGAGTGAACGCATCAGCACTCGTTTCATTGTCATCGCATTCATGTGGCGTCCAACATCATTCTTACTTCTCGCCTGCGAAGAAGGCTGAATGGGGTCATCCGTGTCGTTTCTTGTTTAGCAATGTTATATGCAAACGTTATGTAAGGTAGAATCTCATGCCATTTTTGTGCTCCATGTCCATATACATTGAAAGCATGTCTTCCACAGTTTTGTTGAGCTTCTCAGTCAACCCGTTGGTTTGTGAATGGTAGGCTGTCGACTTACGATGAATTGTACCGCTGAGTAGGAACATATGATCTGAAAGCGTGGGCGTGAATGCGGTTCCATGATCTATTATACCGACCGACAGCGACCCGTGTCTCAGCACAATGTTCTGTATGAAGAATAGGGCCACCTCCTCTGCTGTGCCTCTCTCGATGTTTTTTGTCACGGCGTGGCGAGTAAGGTCGCCACTATTACCCAGCGGTTACCAGCACTACAGTCGACCCAAAAACTCCATTTTGACCTGGTCAAACGGCGTTGGCGGAACCTGGACTGGGTTTAACAAACCGACTAGTTTCTTTGTAGCTGACTTGCGCCGCTATCAATCGAGGTAGGTCTGAACATCATGTTTCACGGCAGTGATGAGTAGAGGCGAGTAATACCTCTCCCGCACTCTGCCCAGTGTGCGCGTGTAGCCTGAATGTTCAGAGGTGACGAAGTTGTCACACGCTTGCAATACCTTAAAATGAAGAATGGTAGGGATGACAAGCAGGTAGGTGGACCCGTCTGACGAGAAGTTCATTTAGTAAAGGACCTTGTTTCGCAGACAGAATGACAATAGTCCTCTTGCAAAGGCTTTGGGCGCATTCTGGCTTTGTCCTTCTAAATAATTCGTCAAGCCAAGTAGCTCAGGATTATTATGCTGCTGGTATGCGATGGTTGGCGTGTCGAGGATTCCGAGGAATACTGCCTCTTCATCAAGAGAACCAACTGACTCTATCAGTGATGGAGACAGGCAGTCGGCGTCCGTGTATCGTTTTCTCGACTTGTACGCCATTGTTATAACAAACTCCTGTTGTCGAAGACTTCAGCGGGCTCATCGCCCAGAAGGATCTCTTAAACTTGTTAAATAAATAACACAGCGAATGGTGGTCGCTGATAACCTTGATTGGGTGGCCGTACAAGTATGGGTGTGATTTCAGAACTGCCCACACCACGGCGAGACATTCTTTTTCAGTTTTCGAGTAATTTGGTTGCGCGCATGACAAAGTCCTGCTTGCATAAGCGATCACTTTTTTCTCGTCCTCTTGACGCTGCACAAGCACAGCTGCGAGGCCAACATTGCTGGCCTCAGGATGGAGCATTGTAGGGGCTGCCTCATCAAAATGGGCAAGCACGGGATTCGTGTGTGGACGTCGCCGCAAGTCATTGAAACCACCTTTATGTTTATTGACCCAAACAAATGCAGTACCATTCATCGTGAGTAGAGCTAAAGGTGACACAATGCTCGCAAAATCTGTGATAAACCACCGATACTGGCGCAGAAACCCGCAAAACGCCTGACTGGCTTTTTATCTGATGATGAGGGAAACTGTACGACAGCAGCAACTTTCTCGGGATCTGGATTAACTTCTGCGTAGTGGACGGCATGGCCAAGAAACTGAAGTCTCTAAAAGCAGAAGTGACACTTCGACTTGAGCGTCAGGCCTACGACCTGTATGGCCTGCAAGACCACCTACCACCATTCGAGGTGTTCGTCAAACGTTGCAGAAAACACAATTACGTCATCAAGGTATGCTAGGAGGGTTCTGCACTTGACCCCAGTGAGCATGGTATCCATGAGATGCCGAAAAGTAGCAGGCGCGGAGCACAAGCCGTGTGGTAAAACCCTACATTCGTACAGTTCGTCTGGCGTCACGAAAACTGTTTCTTCACGGTCCCTGGGGTCGACTTCAATTTGGCAATATCCACTCTTTAAGTACATGGAAAACATGTAAAGAGAATCATGTATGTGGGGAATCGGGTACACGCCTTTTTTTTTGTCACCTGATGTAGCTTTCGATAGTCCACACAAAGCGCAGGCTGCCATCTTTCTTCGCGATTAGGACAACAGGTGACGCCCAGGGGCTCTTTGACGGTTAAATCAAGTCGTCTTCAAGCATCTTGGCTGCGTGCTGTTCTATCGCTTCTCGTTCTTTTGAAGCCACATGGTATGGATTTTGATGCAATGGTCTCGCTGTTTCCTCTGCGATGACTCGGTCAAGGATGTCCGGCCATCTTTCGAGGTCGCCGCAAAACAGTCGTGGAACTGGGCTAGCAGCACAAGGAGGCGTTCCCGCTTTTCCCGAGTTAAAGTGGAGCTGTTAGGTGCAAGGTCATGTAGGTCTTGTGTAGGCGTTGCTTCAAGTGCTGAAAAGCAGTCACGAAGATCTGATATCTCGTCAAAATATGCCAAAGCTGTGCTTTTTGTAAGATGCCGGTGCTCGTAGATGAAATTTGTCAACAGCAAGTTCGTGCAATTTCATGCAGCTGTCGGTGACTTGGACTACTCCTCGTGCTACTCAAATCTCATGAGTTAAAAGCAGCGAGGTTAGTTGATCGGCGCCTTCTTCATCGCTGAATGGTACGTCACAAGTTACTGAAACAAGGCTACGTGATGGAGGTGGCGCAACTATATCGTGGTCATTGAGACGAAAAGATTTGTGCTCTGGTGATGAAGAATCAGTCAAACGATTGCACTGTCATATTAAAAAACCACGTAGCCCGGGAGGTCGATTACAGCGCTATGCTCACTGAGAAAGTTCATTCCTCTAATTAAATCTTTGCAGCGCTCTGGGACAATGATGGAAGTCGCGACGAAGGAGGAATATTCTATGCTGATTCTTGCTGTGCATTTTCAGTAGGGAGCAGCAATTGACCACCCGCTGTTCTTATACGTGGTCCTGGCCACTGCGTTGTGACTTTTTTAAGACGAGCGGCCAGATCTTAACTTATTGTAAAAACATAGTTATTAGAAAAGTGACAAAGGCCGTCACTTGCTCTCCATTAATAAATACATTGAGGTCGGCGCCCACCATTTCATCACTGTTAATATTCGTCGGCGCCGGGTCATTCTGCAGCCGCAGTACTTGGGACGGTATGTCGTCTTGTGGCAAGGTTGTCTCGTGTAGTAACGAAAGCTCTGCAGTATGTCCCACCAAAACAAGGGAGCTGATACAAAAACTGTGCAACATCATTATAATTCTCAAAGTGCCCTTCTAGGGTTGTGGGAGATGAACTACCAGCCGAGACGCGTGGTAAGGAAACTTCGTTTAGAGTTTTCATGTCTCAAACTCACCGCCTCGTGTCACGGCGACCAGATATATCATCGAGCTGTCGGTCCTGTCGATTGCGCCGCGCAAGTCTCCGCTATCGGCAGGTCCCGTATATTTCCTGCAGTCCGGGCTGATTTTCTCACGAATGGCTTCATCCCTGATGCGTGCCCTGAAGAGTATTGCTTCAACTTTCCGACCGATCACTTTTTTTCTGGGGCAGGCGATACGGGAAGAACCGACTGTATTTTCTGGAGTTACGCAAACTTTAGTTCACTGCCACGGTGTTTGTTTCCGTTTACGATGAAAGTCCGAGTGCTGGATGCCTCCAATATTTTGATTGTCATCGGCTTCTCTGTGAGGACCATACTGTCCTCTGAGTGCCAGTGACCTGCATCGTAGAGAGGCTCACACAGGGTCGAACTTGGTTTAGTCAATGTAAAAGGCACATCGTATGCGGCAGTGGGTGAGGAAAGAATACCTTGTGTTTGAAAATGAGCGCCAGCGTGCCGGTGGCGATTTCGCAGGCCAGAAGGAGGAATACGAAGGCGAGGTACGTGCCCAGCAGGCACCTGCTCTTCTTGACGGCGTCACAACAGCCGAAGAAGCCGACCAGGAGCACCAGACCGCCGCTGCCGACCAGTGCAACGGTCAGGTACTGCACCTGCTGCGCCCGCAACAGCGGCAGCAACGTCAAACGTTGCTCGTCCATCAGCAGGAACGTGCCCAGTCCTGCGAGCGCCAGGCCCGAGAGCTGCACAGTACGGTTCACCTTGAGAAACGACTACTTCCTTGCGGCAAAGGTAGCGCCTCATTTATGACGGATTTTTCGCCTCACATGATGCAAATTATTTCTCGCCTCCACTAAAGCAGAAATTCTCGACTAATGATGACGTCAGGATTGTGTTTTCTGTCGCGGCTCTTCAACTGCCAACCCCCAACAAATATCTTGGCACATATCGTGCCTCACTAGCGACGGCTGCCTTCAGCCACAGCATTTACGGGAGGCAAGAAAAACGGCAAATGAAGGCTAAGCAATATGAAGGCCCACCAGTCTTGCAAGGTGATGGGCTTTCTAGAATGCAGGTGCATGCTTACGCTGCCATTAGCAAGATAAGTTATCTCTCTCATGTGACTTCAGTAAAAAAAAATTTCTAAATGATTGACTGATTGATTGATTGAAACACCCGAAGAACTTGTCGAGAAGATAAAAACGAATGTTTTCGAAGAGAAGCTTAAAATCTCGGTGAGCAGTATCGAAAGGTGCCACAGACTTGGCAAAAAGAACGAGAAAGCTCGCCCGGTTATAATTAAGCTCCTAGATTATCGTGACAAGGTGGAGATTTTGAAGTCGTGTCCAAAATTAAAAGGAACCCCGTTTTCGGCCTCGGAAGAGTTTTCTGAGAAAGTGCGGGAAATTCGGAAAAAGCTCTGGCAGAGTTCTGCAGAAGAAAGAGAAGATGGTAGTAAGGTCAAAATGATTTTTGATAAGCTAAGCATTGACAAGAAAATATACAGATGAGACGAAAAAAAAAAGGCAAGCGTTACAAGGTTTCCGGAAATTCCGAATGACTTCATAACAAAACAAAATCGCCTTTCATTATCTTAAACGTAAATTGCCGCAGCATTGTCAACAAATCAGTCCAGCTTGAGGGTCTCATACTGTCGCACGATGCCGATGTAGCTGTACTTACTGAAACGTGGTTAAGCAGTGAAATTTTTACAGCGAATTTGTCCCAAAAGGCTATAACGTGTTCCGCAAGGACCGCGACCGAAGAGGAGGAGGAGTTGCGATACTTTTCAAGAACTCATTACATCCGCAAAAATTGCCTGATATATTAGAAGTTGAGGGCATATTTTGCAAAGTCTATATAGGCAAAGTTCCTTATGTTATAGGTGCGGTTTATCGTCCCCCGAACTCTTCTGATAGTGTTCTGGATAAGCTTAGAACCTACTTGCGGCAAAATATAAAGCCACATGACAAACTCATCTTGTCAGGAGATTTTAACTTGCCTAATATTGACTGGGAAAATTTTTCTTCTCATTCTACTAGCAATGCTAATCAGGAAATGCTAGATATTGTTTTTTCGTTCGATTTACTGCAGGTTGCTAAAGAATACACTAGAGAACTAAATGGTTCAAAATCTATCTTGGACTTATTCTTTTTGAGTGGCTCAATCCAAAACACGGCAATATGTGAAGTTATCAGCGGTATTTCGGATCACAGGGCAGTTTTGCTAACTTTTTTAGATATGTGTGTTGATCGCTGCTGTACAAAAACTTCCTTTCCGAATTTTTCCCGAGCTGACGATGAATCCATTCTGGATATCCTTGATTTTCATTACGATGATTTGAACACTCGGGTAGCAGTGTGAATGATCTGTGGCTTACTTTTAAAGATATTGTCTTTGAATGCGTGGAGCGTTTCATACCGAAAATCGTTAAAAAAACTGAATGCCGGAACCCCTGGATTACAAGAGAAACGCTACATTTACAGCGAAAACTTAAACGAATAAAAAGCAAAAGAGCGAAATCTCATGATAAAGCTGCTTATGCACCGCTGATAGCTAATCTGTCGGGCGAACTAAAACTGCAAATTGCGCGCGACAAGGAAAGATACCACGAAACATCGCTTCCAACTTTTATCAAAACATCACCCGAGAAATTTTGGAGGCTGATCACGCCAACATCTCGCTCGATTGACTCATTCACGATAAGCGGCCAAAGAACATGCAATGAAGAAATAGTTTGTTCCGCCTTCAACAACCACTTCAAGTCTGTTTTTACTTGTGATAACGGCATCCTTCCTGATTTTTCAATATCGCCTATTCCAGACTTAGTCATTTCCGAGAATGGCATTTTAAACTTACTGCTGAATCTGGATGTTAAAAAATTAACCGGGCCAGATGGCATTCCAAATGCCTTCTTGAAGCGCTACGCAGAATGGTGTTCTCGCTATTTGTTTATTTTGTATACCCATTCGTTGAATGAGGGCCAACTGCCAGATGACTGGAAGATCGCCAAAATTAAGCCTTTACACAAAGCGGGAGACAAGTCATCTATTCCGAATTACCGACCGATTTCCCTTATATCAACATCATGTAAAATTCTAGAACACATTATTCATAAACATATAATTACCTTCCTTAATTCTCATAAAGTATTAACATATGTTCAACATGGGTTCAGGCGGGGCTTTTCAACGAATACTCAATTAGTGGAAATTACGCATGACTTTGCTCAAGCAATTAACGAAGGGAAGCAGACGGATGCCATATTTATGGATTTTTAAAAAGCCTTCGATAAAGTTTCGCATACTAAATTACTTCACAAATTAACTTGTATTCTACAAAACAGAAAGATCCTTGACTGGATAACAGCATACCTAACAAACAGGCGTCAATTTGTTACGGTAAAAAATACATCTTCTAAACAAGCTCCTGTAAACTCAGGCTCAAGGATCCGTCTTTGGGCCTCTTTTTTTTCTGTTATATATAAATGATATCGTCATTGACCTTTCTGTTCACATTAGGTTGTACGCCGACGACTGTGTCTTATATGAAAAGATCACCTCAGTTGACGATCAAGTTAAACTAAATCGGAACTTTCTAAAAGTAATTTCGTGGTGTGACAAATGGCAGATGCCTGTTAATTTCGCTAAAACAGTTTTTATGAGAATTACCCTTAAAAAAGACCCTCTTTTGTTCCAGTACTCCACCAACAATACAATTCTGTGAGAAGTAACTCAATACAAGTACCTTGGTCTCTGGATTACAAAAAATCTATCCTGGTCAAAGCACATAGATTATGTAGTAGCTAAATCTCCCCGTAAACTTTTTTTCCTAAGGCGTTCTTTAAGATCAACCACACCAAGTATTCGTCTCCTCGCTTACAATGCCATTATCCGTCCTATACTGGAGTATGCTGTGGTCATATGGGACCCGTTCACTCAGACTGATATCCAAAAACTTGAAAGGGTGCAAAAAAAAGGTTAGTAGGTTCATTTATAACTCGTACGGTCCTACTTCAATCACAAAACTTCTCTTGAAAAGCAATTTTCCAAACATTCCGGACCAAAATCGAATATTGCGCTTAAAATTTCTTTTCCAGTTAATAAAAGGTCACTATGCAGTTGACACATCACATATCGTTCACTTTTCATTGGGTTACGGAACAAGACAGAGACACAATCTTACTATCTCTCCATTGATGCAACGAACAAATTGTTTCAAATATTCTTTTTTTCCGAGGACTATCGTGAATTGGAACAATCTACATAACGATGTTGTTACCCTAAATACATTGTCTGCATTTGAAGAGTCACTGCAGAAATGATTGTTATCTATGTTTGTACCTTGCTTTTTGTTGATTCTCTTGTCTCGAAGAATCACTGCAGCTATCAGTTACATAGGTTTGTATTACATTTGTTTTTGATTGTTTGTTTGCCTGTTTCCACTGATGTTAATGTTTATGTTTTGTACCACCCCTGCTATGATCTTGTAAAAGATCGCAGTATCAATAAATAAAAATAAAAAAATTGATATTGTCACGACGCAGACACAGCAGGAGTCTGATATAGAAGAGCTCACTTTAATTAAAATGAAAGGCGCTCGTAAAGAGGACTGGGCAAGAGCTTCGTCTTCCTCTCTGGCTGCGCGAGCCCTCCTCTGCAGGTTGAATGCGGCAATATATATGTAGGGTTTCCGCCCAAAACCACCGTATGATTATGAGACACGCCGTAGTGGAGGGCTCATAAAATTTCTACCTCCTGGGGTTCTACATTGTGCACCGAAGTCTGAGCACATGGGCCTAAAGCATTTTCGCTTGCATCGAAAATGCAACCGCCACCACTGGAGTTCGATCCCGCAACCAGCAGGTCAGCCACCCAGTACCTTAGTGACTACACCACCGTGGCAGCGCAGTAAACAAATTCTTTGCAAAGCCTCCAAAGCATTTCTCTCCTCTGCTAAAGCAGGAATTTTTTTAATGGTGACAACGCCATGATTGTGTTTGCTCTCGAGGCTCTTCAGCTGATAAGGTACGAGGAATCACTTCGCAAATAGCGTCACCAACGATGCCTGCCTTCCACCACAGCACCGGTTCGGCGCAGGCGAGAAAGAAGGTGAAACGAGACTCAACGATGCGAGGGCCCACCAGTCTTGCCATGTGATCGACTTCTCAGAAAAAATGCGCATGGTTACGCTGATATAAACAACAAAAGTCATCTTTCGCAAATGAATTGCAGTAAACGATGTCACTGCAAACTCCTATCTGCAAAGCAATTTTTAAGCTACAGTTGAAATTTTCGACTCGTGACGACACCATGGTTTTGTATCCTGTCGCGGCTCTTCAGCTGCCAAGCCTCGAGGAATCACTTGGTACATAGCGCAACAAACGATGCCTGCCTTCTACCACAGAATTGGTTTGGTGGAGCTAAGAAAGAAAACAAAGCAAGACTTTGCTATATGAGGGCCCTCCAGTCTTGCCAGGTGACAGGCTTCTCAGAAGAAATGCGCATGATTACGATGTCATAAGCCGGAAAAGTCATTCTCCAATGATTTCAGCAAACACTTTCTCAGCAAAGCCTAATCTGCAAAGTATTTCTCTTCTACGTTACAGCGGGAATTCTCGACTGGTGATGACGCCATGGTTTTGTTTCAAACCACGGCTCTTCAGCTGCCTAGCCCCAAGGAATCGCTTGGCACATAGCGTCACCAACGATGCCTGCCTTCTACCAGAGCATCGGTTTGGAGGAGCTACGAAAGAAAACAAAACAAGACTTTGCTATATGAGAGCCCACCAGTCTTGCCAGGTGACAGGCATCTCAGAAGGAATGCGCATGATTACGATGTCATAAGCAAGAAAGGTCATCTTTCACAAATGATTTCAGTAAAACATTTCATCGCAAAGTCCTATCTGCAAAGCATTTCACTTCTATGGTACAGTGAGAACTCTCGACTGGCGACCACGCCCTGGTTTTCTTTTATGTCGTAGGTCTTCAGCTGCCAAGCCCCGAGGAATATCGTGGAACATAGCGTAACCAACGATGCCTGCCATCTACCACAGCATTGTTTTGGTGGAGGTAAGATAAAAGACATAACAAGCCTTAACAATATGAGCACCCACCAGTCTTGTCAGGTGATCGGATTCTTAGAAGGAATGCGCATGGTTACGCTGCCCTAAGCAATAAAATCATCTTTCGCAAAAATTTTCAGTAAAGAAATATCTTTGCAGAGTCCCATCTGTAAAGTATTCCTCTACTACGCTACAGCCGGAATTCTCGACTGGTGACGACGGCATGGTTTTGCTACCTGTCGGCGGTCTTCACCTGCCAAGCCCCGAGGAGTCATTTGGCACATAGCGTCAACAACGATACCTGCCTAATACCACAGCATTGGTTGGGTGATGGTAAGAAAGAAGACAAAGCAAGCCTAAACGATAAGATACCCACCAGACTTGCTAGGTGATCAGATTATCAAAAGTAATGCGCATGGTTACGCTGCCATAAGCAAGAAAAGCCATCTTTTGCAAATAATTTCCGTAAACAATTCCTTTGCGAAGTCCTATTTTCAAAGTATTTCTCTTCTACGCTACAGCCGGAATTCTACATTGGTGACGACGCCGTAGTTTTCTTTCCTGTAACGGCTTTTCAGCTGCCAAGCCCCGAGGAATCACTTGGCACATAGTGTCACCATCGATGCCTACCTTCAACCACAGCATCGTTTTGGCGGAGGTAAGAAAGAAGACAAAGAAGCCTTAACGATAACACACCCACCAGTCTTGCCAGGGGATCGGTTTTTCAAAAGGAATGCACGTGATTATGCTGCCATAAGCAAAAAAAAAGTAATTTTTTACAAATGATTACAGCACAGAATTTCTTAGAAAAGCCCTATCAGCAAAGTATTTCTTTTTTATGCTACAGCCGGAATTCCCGACTGGTGACGACGCCAGGGTTTCGTTTCGTGTCACGGCTCTTCAGCTGCCAAGCCCTGAAGAATCACTTGTCACATATCGTGTTCAACAATTCATGCCTTCTACCGCAGCATCGGTTTGGCGAAAGTAAGAAAGAAGACACAGCAAGCCTTAACGATATGAGCGCCCTAGTATTTCCAAGTGATCGCCTTCTGAAAAGGAATGCACGATGTTTCGCTGTTATAAGCAAGAGAAGTCATATTTTGCAAACGATTTCCGTAAAAAATTTCCATGCGAAGTTCTATCTGCAAAGTATTTCTCTTCTACGCTACAACGGGAATTCTCGACTGATGACCACGCCTTAGTTTTTTTTTTTCCTGTCGCGGCTCTTCAGCTGCCGATACCCTAGGAATCACATGCCACATAGCGTTACCAACGATGACTGCCTTCTACCACAGCATCGCTTTGGCGGAGATAAAAAAAAATACGAAGCAAGGCTAACCATATGACGGCCCTCTAGTCTTTCCAGGTGATTGGCTTCTCAGAAGAGAGGCGCACGGTTGCACTGCCATAAGCAAGATAAAACATTTTTCATAAACAATTTCAGTAAAAGAATTTTTGATTGATTCATTGAGTGCATATTTTTGTTTGATAGATAGATAGATAGATAGATAGATAGATAGATAGATAGATAGATAGATAGATAGATAGATAGATAGATAGATAGATAGATAGATAGATAGATAGATAGATAGATAGATAGATAGATAGATAGATAGATAGATAGATAGATAGATAGATAGATAGATAGATAGATAGATAGATAGATAGATAGATAGATAGATAGATAGATAGATAGATAGATAGATAGATAGATAGATAGATAGATAGATAGATAGATAGATAGATAGATAGATAGATAGATAAGTGGGGTTTAACGTCCCAAAACCATCAAATGATTATGAGAGATCCCGTAGTGCAGGGCTCAAGACATTTCGACCACGTGGGGTTTTTTATCGTGCACCAAAATGTCAGCTCACCGGCCTACAGTATTTTCGCCTATATCGAAAATGCAGCCACCGCCACCGGGGTTTGCTCCGCTACCAGCGGAAAACCACCCAGTAGCTCACCCTCTACACGACCGCGGCGGGGCCGTAAAGAAATTCTTTGCAAAATTTCTCTCCCCCATTAAAACACGAATTTTCAGAAGAGTACCAACCCCTTGATTGTGTATGCTGTCGAGGCTCTTCAGCTGCCAAGCCCCGAGGAATCACTAGGCACATAGCGTCACCATCGATGCCTGCCTTCTACCACAGCATTGTCTTGCTATAGGTTAGAAAGAAGACAAAACAAGGCTTAACGATATGAGGGCCCACTAGTCTTGCCAGGTGATCGGCTTCTCAGAAGAGATGCGCGCGGTTACGCTGACATAAGCAAGAAAAATCATCTTTTGCGAATGACTTCAGTAAAAGATTTTTTTCCAAAGTCCTATTATCAGAGTAATTCTTTTCTATGCTACAGTCAAATTTCTAGACTGGAGACAACGCCTTGGCTTTGTTTCCTGCCGCGGCTCTTCAGCTGCCAAGCCCCGAGGAATCAGATGGCACATGACGTTACGAACGATGCCTGCCTTCTACCACAGCATTGTTTTGGTGGAGGTAAGAAAGACGACAAAGCAAGCATTAACGATATGAGCGCCCACCAGTGTTGCCAGGAGTACGGCTTCTCAGAAAGGCGGCGCATAGTTTCGCTGTCATTGAAAAGTCACTTTTCACAAATGATTGCAGTAAAGAATTTCTTCGCAAAGTCCTATCTGCAAAGTATTTCTCTTCTACGTTACAGCCGGAATTCTCGACTGGTGACAACGCCAAGGTTTTGTTTTCTTTCGCGGCTCTTCAGCTGCCGAGCTCCGAGGAATCACATGACACATGGCGTCACCAACGATGCCTTCCTTCCACCACAGTATTGCTTTGGCGGAGGCAAGAAAGAAGGCAAAGCAAGCATTAACGATATCAGTGCCCACCAGTCTTGCCAGGTATACGGCTTCTCAGAAAGGCTGCGCATGGTTGCGCTGTCATAAGCAATTGATCGATTGATATGTGGGGTTTAACGTCCCAAAACCACCTTATATGATTATGAGAGACGCCGTAGTGGAGGGCTCCGGAAATTTCGACCACCTGGGGTTCTTTAACGTGCGCCGAAATCTGAGCACATGGGCCTACAACATTTCCGCCTCCATCGGAAATGCAGCCGCCGCAGCCGGGATTCGAACCCGCGACCTGCGGGTCAGCAGCCGAGTACCTTAGCCACTAGACCACCGCGGCGGGGCGCTGTCATAAGCAAGACAATCCATCTTTCACAGATGACTTCAGTAAACATTTTTTTTTGTAAAGTCCTCTCTGGAAAGTATTTCTTTTCTACGCTACAGTCGGAATTCTCCACTGGTGACAACGCCACGGTTTTGTTTTCTTTCGCGGCTCTTTAGCTGCCGAGCTCTGAGGATTCGCATGACACATGGCGTCACCAACGATGCCTCCCTTCTACCACAGCATTGTTTTGGCGGAGATAAGGAAGAAAAGAAAGGAAGCATTGACGATATTAGTGCCGACCAGTCTCGCCAGGTGTATGGCTTTTCAGAAAGACTGCGCATGATTTCGCTGTCATAATCAAGAAACGTCATGTTTTGCTAATGATTTTAGTAAACGATTTCTTTTGAAATGCCTATTTGCAAAGTATTTCACTTCTATGCTACAGCCGGAATTCTCGACTGGTGACAACGCCATTGTTTTGTTTCCTTTCGCGGCTCTTCGGGTGCCAAACTCCGAAAAATCACATGGCACATAGCTTCACGAACCGTGCATGTCTGCTACCACAGCATCGGTTTGGCGGAAGTAAGAAAGAAGACAAAGCGAGGTTTAAAGATATCAGCGCCCACCAGTCTTGCCAGGTGATCGGCTTCTCAGTGTGAATGCGCATGGTGTCGCTGTCATGAGCAAGAAAAGTCATGTTTCGCAAATGATTTCAGTAAACAATTTCTTTGCGAAGTCCAACCTGCAAAGCATTTCTCTTCTACGCTACAGCCAGAATTTTACACTGGTGACGACACTATGGTCTTGTTTTCTGTCGCGGCTCTTCAGCTGCCAAGCCCCAAGAAATCATTGGCTCATAGCGTAACCAACGAGCCTGCCTTATACGACAGCATTGTTTTGGTGGAGCTAAGAAAGAGGATAAAGCAAGCCTTAACGATATGAGCGCCCACCAGTCTTGCCAGGTGATCGGCTTCTTAGAAGGAATGCGCACAGTTGCGCTGCCATAAGCAAGAAAAGTCATCTTTCGCTAATGAATTCCGTAAACAATTTCTTCGCAAAGTTCCATCTGCAAAGAATTTTTCTTCTACGCTACAGCTGGAATTTTTGGCTGCCGACGACGCCATGGTTTTGTTTCCTGTCACGGCTCTTCAGCTGCCAAGCCCCGAAGAATCACCTGGCACATAGCGTCACCAACGATGCCTGCCTTTTACCACAGCATCGGTTTTGTCGAGGTAAGGAAGAAGACAAATCAACGCTTTGCGATGTGGGGGCGCACCAGTCTTGCCAGATGATCGGCTTCTCAGAAGGAAGGCGCATGGTCAAGCTAGCCATTTAAGAAGAGCTCGCCATGTACGAGGGCTCGCCTTTTACTTAACGTAAATAAAATCTCTGCGAAGTTCACTTCCCTGCTGCTCGGCATCTTCATCCCGGCTCTCCTGTTCTAGCAAAGGCCGGTCGCAACAATGATAGCATGATAATGTATGGATGCGAGGAGAAAGAACGTGAACACAAGATGGCACATTCAAAGCAACAGAGTGCAAGCGGTTGGTTCACACCAGCTACTAGCAGTGGTCGTGTGACCACTTGCAACTGGTCGCAAACAGTAGCGAACGGTCGCAAAGCGACTGCATTAGCTAGTCGCTTCCTGACCAATTTTTATGTCGCGCGACTGCAGTCGCAAAGCTGCTGGAACCAATCAACGTTGCCCGGAAGTTACGCCAGCATTTCTTTATATGCAGGCTCATTTTTTCGTTTTTTTGTTGTTTATTACACTGGCCTCCTGCCGGCAGACGCAAACGAGTGCGTTCTCCAAGGCCACCTCAAGACCACTCTATGGTGGCCACCAAGGCCACCATGGAGTGCTTGGCTTGGAAATGGTGGGGCGCAGCAGCTCGAGCAAAGTGTCGAACTTACGTGGCGACATTCGCAAGAATTAAACAAGGTCGAAATAAAGACAAAAAAGATTGTGCAATTACTTTCCCCCGTATTCGGAATCTTGTTGTAGCGTTAGCTACACTGACCTCACTGAGCCAACTTCGCATGACACTGGTCTGCGCATGCGCAATGATACTCCGCTGCCGCCGCAAGCGGCTCGCCACCAGTGTGCGCACAATTCGATGCGCTGCGCAGACGATCGGTGATGTCATGCACCGGAGCCAGCACCTCCCTCGCACTCGGCCGTGGCCGCGCGTGACGCGCCGCCGCTGGTGTGCGCTTTTCAGAGGAGTGCCGTCATAGCCTTGGTAGACATATGGACGCCGACGCGCGTACCTTCCCTGTGAAGTCGCCATCTGACACTGCGCTGGAGCCGCTTGATAGCGCCTCTGACTGGCGTTTGCCACTGTAGTATAGCCATGGCGAAGGAGAGTGCAAATGCTGCTCAATGGTGCAGTAGAGCGGAGAAGCTTAACTCATCGGATCCCGAAGTAGTTGCCCGGCAAAATAAATATACATGTGCCACGTAATGCGTATAACGTGTGTGTGTCATTGGAACAGCTGTAAGCATGATGTCTGGAAAGCTAAGAATAATAAGCTGAACCTTTGCTAGCGCTACTTATATCCTGCAATAGCTGAGCTAAACACTGCCATTTTTTCTGTCTTGAACTTGATTTTTCACCGCCTTCAATGCAGCGACTTTGTAAAGCGTTTGTGCTTCATGCTTTGGTACCCACTAAGGACACCACTTTCGAGACGCGTTTGTGCTGCATTGAATTCTGTGGCAAGTCAAGTTAAATTTAAAGACCGATTATGAATACGTACCACTCTAGGAAATACTCCTCGTTGTCTCAGCGCAGCTTGGGAGGTAGGCGCCCAGCATGGCCGGCCAACTCTCGCGAGCGAAGGAACGATCACACCTACCACCAGTTTTTTTTTTTTTTCGGAGGCTTCTGTGCTGCTAGCGCTCATATCGTGGCATAGCGCATCGGCGTCATGACAATCTCTTGTTCTTCGCTTGTTCTTCGCTTGTTCTTCGCTCAACAGCGTCGAGGAGATCGATGTGCGAGAAGGGCCGAAAACAATAAATGCGACGTGCTCAGTTCGCTCCACTCACTCAGCTGGCGGCGATCAGCTTATCGGTGCCGGTCTGCGAGTTCCCAAAGATAGCGGATAGATCCCCTCCCCCTCCCAATGTACTGCACCATGCGCCTTTATGAGGCTCTCGGAAGCTGCGCGCTCATTGCTTCATGCGTGATGTCGTCGGCAAACATGGCTGCGCCCATGACAATGCTGCAGGCGCCTGCCAGGCAAGACTAAATAAGTGCGCTGTGTTCACTGAGGCGACCTTGATCGTGAAAAACGCCTTCCGATCATTCGGCGCCATGCGTACAAACGATGTGTGCCGGAAAGCACTGTGAGCGTGCTTGTATTGACGCTGCACTTCCCTGCCGCTGGCAGTGTTGGTCCGTTTTCAACGACGGAAGGAGACACGAAGAAATTGACAGTCATATCCAGTGAAGATTAAGAAGACGTGGAGATGCTGGTCTTTGTAAGTTATTTTTTACTGCAGTTCCAAACAGTAGAGCCAGAAAATGGTTGTTTATGAGACCAAGGTGCAGTCAAGTTCGCAAACAATGCAAACGATACCATTATCCAAAGAGCAGGAGAGCTAAATGTCGTAGGCTGACAGACAGACAGACAGACAGACAGACAGACAGACAGACAGACAGACAGACAGACAGACAGACAGACAGACAGACAGACAGACAGACAGACAGACAGACAGACAGACAGACAGACAGACAGACAGACCAATTTTTTTCCGTTGAAGGTCGCCAAGAAAGACTATCGTCTTTAAAATTACGCACGCGTTTATCGAGGCTTCACTGCAACATTGGTAGGTATTTTGGTGAAGGCATGTGTGAATCGTCACGATCGAATGCCCAGAGTAGGCATCATGTTGCAAATCACTACAGTTAGCGTGGGAAAGACTGCAATGCGTACATCAAAACTGCAATCTGAAATTGTTAGTGCTTTGAGCTTGCATTGTTTACACGTCAGTCAATTCACAAATGTCCTGTATATAAAAAGAATAACCAGCTCCAGCTAAGTTGCGCGTAGTGTTCAAAAATGCACCCTCCTCGGCAGTTCTTTTTGCAGACAATGCACGTTCGCGTAAGGCAAAAGAATCATGCCGAGTGCACGTGACAATAAATGCTACACTAGCTGTAGGGCTGTGAATCATAAATTTTTGATCAGTTTCAAGCCTGTTTGCAGCGCCTTGCTGAGAAATTACATGAATGGGCTCTTTGCAACACTGCTAGTCCTGGCTCCGTGCAAAAAAAATAAAAAAACATTACACCTCAGGCTGACAGGTAATGTGTCATTTATACGGATTATGCTGACATTTTTTCATAATTATACTTAAATGTGTAACTAACAAAATGGTACCATGTGACGCTGTTGATGCATATTTGTTATGCATTGTTCAAAAACATACTGAAATTTTTGTAACCTTGGGAAAGTTAGTTCGCATTTTTCTTTAATGTATGCTAACATTTGCCTATCGTACAAATTGCTAACAGGTGGTTAGTAAAGAGAGTGCACACAATACAGAGTCACAGCATTTTTTTTGTCATTTCTAACTTACCACGCACGTTAAAGAACCCCAGGTGGTCAAAATTTCCGGAGCCCTCCACTACGGCGTCTCTCATAATCATATGGTGGTTTTGGGACGTTAAATCCCACATATCTATCTATCTAACTTACTTATTTTAACACCACAGTCTTCCCAGTTCCCTTTGCAAAACATCATTTGTCTTTTGCAACTGCTTAAGCTTGCTTCACTTCTATAGCACTTGTTTTCGAGCCCTCTGAAATGATGAAGGGGTACTGGCAGCAAGAGTTTCATTTTCTTGTGTCAAATGAAAGGCCCAGCTTTCAATGATCTAAAAAATGTACTGCAAAGTGCGAGTACACTCTGCAAAAGTAATTACAGTATCCATTTAAAAGCTAGTTTCCATTTGAAAGCTAGTTGCCGTGACATCATAACACCATATGAACTTGAATGTAAACGCTCGACAGAAGTCTGTCTGGTTCGGTATGAAACTGGGAGATGATTTAGACTCCTACCAAAAGTTTTGAAGAAACCCGACGTTTCAAAACCGACTTGGTTCCTTCCTCAGGGGTGACTGCGGAGACTACGTAAGAGCAGCGTCTTCAAAGCACTCACGGGGTGGATAATGACTCCCTCTTTCTCTCTCGTTTTGCCGTGGAGCACAGTCCATGTGTATACACTGGGGCAAGGGTTCCGAGAGAGCGGTTGATGTTATGGGATGTCCTCTGTATGTGCGACGACTCGAGTAACAACCTTCTCCTCCAGTTCGGCTCGCTTTCAAGGATGGCCATCGCTTCGAAATTTATCCGGTGATCCAACGTCTCAGCGTGTTCTGCGACTGCGCTGCGCTCTTTGTAGAACTTCCGCACATCGTTGGCGTGTTGCTTCAGTCATTCCGGTAGGTTTTTCGCCTCGCCGATGTACGAAGAGGGGCACTCGGCGCACGGAATTTTATAAACGACACCGGAGGTCCTGTCCCTTGTTGGCCGGTTTTTCGGGCGGGAAGGAGACGGCCCAGCGTACACGAAGGCACGTGCGCGATGTGAACCCCTTCCGTCTTGAAGATCCGCGCACACATCTCGCTGGTTCCCTGAACGTATTTAACAGGTACGCGTTTCCAGGGGCTGCCAATTAAGGTTGATTGGGGTTTTCGTATCCTCTGTTGCTCTGCGCGGCGCGTGCCGGCTCAAGTGAAGTTTTGTGGGTATCTGTTTTTTTCTGAGGTCCGAATTACGCGGGCCTCTTTTTTCTTTCGCTCTGTATCATTCGAGCATACGTTCTTAGCTCTCTCGAGTTGCGTGGTCACAACCGAGGCCTTGCGCAGGTGGGGTGAGACGAATCAAATCGAAGGTAGCGTGTGCTTTCTATGAACGGAGAACTCCAGGCCTTTGTGCTTTCTTGCCACCTGGACGTCTGCCCTTTCTGGACTGCCTGCGCTTTCTCGACGAAGGCATGGTGCGCGGTTGTATACAAAGTTTCTTGCGTCAAAACGTGTGGTATTCAAACAACATGGTAGAAATACAAATTTTTTGCAATGGGAGTGTGAAGGTTTTATATTGGTTTCTAGTTTTTATTTTCAAAGCGACATTAGCAGCTGGAGTTGCTCGCAGCAGAAAAAAACCGTCAACGCCAGCCACGTTAACACCTTCAATTAGCGTCTTTTTGGACTAGGCGGTAACTATTTATGAATGTTAAGAAAGTGAAACGCACGCATTGAAGCCACATAACCTTTCAATGTGTCTGTGTGTTTTGTGCCTTCCAGAAAAGTGTAAAAGCAGTTTGCCGTTTGCCGGCTGACGGGAAAGAAAATTAATAAAAATGCGTGCTGTCGTGAGAAAAAAGAAGAATCACAGCATATCAATGAAGTAAATGACGATGTACGGGGCGAAGCGTCCGTCTGTGCTTCTGTCCATGCTTCCATCCGTGTGTCCGCACATGCGTCAGTTCATGCGTCCGTCCGTACGTGCGCCCATTCGTGCAGCATATCCACAGAGCACTGCACAGCACGGACGGACGGATGCTTCGCCCCACTCATCATCATTCATGATGACCAGTGGGGCGAAGCGTACGTCCGTCCGTGCTTCCGTCCGCCTGTCCGTCCATGCATCTGTTTTTCTGTCACTCACCCTAGCGCCACATGTTGAGTGAGTCATAGAACTAGCTGGTTACGAACTGGTCACAGACGTGCATGGACAGACATGCGTCTTTAGAAGCTTCGCGCCTTGAACTGCAATTGCGTACCATATTTTTATATATTGTTTTTGAATTATTCGTTATCTACCTCATTTCCAGCAACACACACCCTGAAACACACAGGATATTGTATTTTGTTTTCATCTTTTTTACCTTACTGCAAACAGCAGATTGGCAAACAAACTGTTGAAAACAGATCATACTATTTAGTGATCTACATGTGGACTTTATGGCATCAAAATCATGGCTTGCGCGCTATATTGATTGTCAATTCAAGTTTAGCGTCTTTCCTATAGGAATATATTGTAAATTAGTAACTTTATAAGCAATAATTGTTATCATTAAAATGCAGCAACCACACGGCTCTACACCTCTGAGCCAGCGAATTGCATTTATACATAGAAATTTTGGATGGCTGAGCTTCTACATACTTCTACATACTTCGAAATTGAGCGCTATACAACTCACTCCAAGTTGACCGCAGCACATGTCTTGCTTCCACTTCCACTAGTTCTCGTTGTTTTTAGCTGGCGCAGGTGAATGCGCAGCCT
The DNA here is from genome assembly GCF_013339725.1 of Rhipicephalus microplus. Taxonomy (NCBI): domain Eukaryota; kingdom Metazoa; phylum Arthropoda; class Arachnida; order Ixodida; family Ixodidae; genus Rhipicephalus; species Rhipicephalus microplus. The sequence continues at coordinate 196,573,403 of NC_051165.1, forward strand.
TAATCGTGCATCACTTGATATCAACATTTTTTCCAGAGAACCCTTGTGTTACTGACCTCCCTGCACGCTTCAATTCGCCCTTTTGATCAACTATTCAGTTACAGCTTTGAGAGGGGACTTCATGGTTAACAGGCTGTCTGTCCAGGACGTGATTATTTTGAAGTTCTCTTCACAAGATATGAGCGAGATCATAACCTCAACGCTCGTATAGCGCAATTTTTCACCATCCTGAACACGCTCCTTCGGTGCAGTTATATATGAGTGTTAATTGCTCGCTGAGCCCTTCATTGCAGCCCTGCATTGCCCACAGTCCGTTTTCTTCAAGATTCTTTTCGCAAAAAATTCATCTATATGGTGCGAAATGCTGCACTCTATTGAAGTCCGCGCTTCAATGAAAAGAATTTCACCATCATCAATTTCCTCTTCAGCATCTTCCCAACACTCTAATTTCTCTTGGCAAATCATGTCAACCAGGTACTGTGAGTCATCGATTACATAGCTAGAGTTCGCCGGTGTGGAAAAACTGGCTGACGCATGCAAGCTTTAAGTCTCATTTTATGTCGTAGGCATTAGGAACGGCCACAATGACAGACACACGGACGGGCGAATGACGGACGCACCGACGCATGGACAGACGCACGGACGGGTGGAAGGACGGACGCACGGAAGACTGACGGACGAACGCTTTGCCCCACTCATCACTATTCACTCCGTGGATATGCTGTGACACCGTTTTTATTGACATGCAATGCAATGCAACTGGCTACTACTACTACGACGACCCGGCACATACGACCCATGCCGTAAGGGGCTTTGCCCCTAGAAGAAATAGTTGAAGGTGCCGGCAGCAACATACGCAAAACGTAGACGCACACCTTCGCGCAATTTTAGCTTGTGTACAAGAAGCGATTAAGAACAATGCATTTTGTGCTACCCAAACTGAACGAGTTAAATACGCATGTACACAGCATTAAAATCAACGTGTATTGCACCCGGTGCACTGGTGATCGCAATTAGGCCTGTTCGGAATCAAATTTCTCAACAGTGATTGGCAGCCTTCTGCAGCTGACGTAAGAGAGTCAATCACATCAGGCTTTATCGCGATTGAAAGTGCTCGTGTGACAGTGCTTTGAGATATAACTCTCGAAAGGCTGAAATGACATAGCTTATGCTGCGCAAACACGAACGAATCACGGATTGCCACTTGTCGCGCTTGATCTTTACAAGCCACGAAAGTCACCTTTTGGGATCTTTCGAGAATCTGAGCATCCTGGAGCCACTTCGCGAGTGGTTTGTGCACTGTGGCCCGCAACCACCACACATTTTGCCCGAAAAAACGCCGCGCATGTGTCTCACTCAACCAGCCGCGGGGGGGGGGGGGTGAACGGCGGTCACCGATCGGAAGGCGGCACTCACCTTTTCAAAAAGTGGCTCCACCCTCCAAGGGGGCGCGCCCATCAAGGAAACCTATATAATAAAGCTATTGTTGTTATTGTTTCAGTTTTAAATACGAATGCATTTCTCAGCCTGGCTATGTCAACCACCAGGCTGTGTCCACGCACCGGCAGGTTTTATCTCTCCGCTCTCAAGCCCTTTATCATACTGTCACGGGGGGGGGGGGAGAGAATGAATGAAATAAGTATATTTACAAAATATACCGGGAGATTCATAGGTAGCTGCAGCGAAGATGGAGGAACAACTGCAACAACAACACGAGCGCTATCGCATTCATCGTCTTCGTCGTCTACCTGATGCCCTCTCGTTGCCGATATCGTGTAACATGCAACCCCCCCGCCGCCGGTAGCGCCGCCTCGGCGCCTAAAGGAGAGTCGAATCATATGCGGAGATGTATGGTTTCAGATGGGACACGTAGACGACGTCAGTGGCGGGTGCGGACGACGACGACTGACTGTTCAATGAAGCGATCTCATATGTCACCTCAGTAAGCCAGCGTCAAACCTTGTAAGGCCCCGAGCAGTGAGATAGGAGCTTCGAAGATAGGCCAACGTGGCGGCATGGTGTCCAGAGGAAAACCAATGAACCTGGACAGTATGAAACTACTCGGTGATGGCTATAGTAGCAGGCCTTCTGAGATGGCTGCGAGCCAAGTAGACGTTCCCGTGCGATTTGGCGGGCCACGTGAGCCTGAGCAGTGGCATACCCCGGCCTACTCTGTAACCATTTGCGTAGTTGATGTGAGAAGAGTCTCGAAGGGTAACACTGGATGGAGGCCGAACAATAAATAGAAGGGGGAGAAGCCAGCAGTGTCGTAGCGTGACGAATCGTATGCAAATGACACATAAAGCAAAGTACTACCCCAATCAAAGTGATCTTTGGAAACGTGCATGGAGAGCATTGTTGTCACGGTTCGATTTAGGCGCTCGGTAAGACCGTTTCTTTGTGGGTGGTTGGCCGTAGTGAGCTTGTGACGCGTCGAACATGAGCGAAGGATGTCGCTTACGACTTTCGACAGAAATGAGCGACCACGATCGGTCAGCAGCTGTCGAGGAGCGCCATGATGAACAATAACGTCATAAAGCAAGAAGTTCATGACTTCAGTGGCACAGCTTGTTGGTAGCGCTCGTGTGATAGCGTATCTTGTGGCGTAGTCAGTGGCTATGGCTATCTACTTGTTTCCAGTCAGAGACGTAGGAAATGGTCCATCGATATCGAGAACGACGCGGTAGAAGGGGACGCTTGGTATGTATATTGGTTAGAGTGGACCAGCTGGGAGCAAGGTGAAATGTTTGGAGCGCTGGCAGAACTGACAAGTAGTGTCGTATCGGCGCACGGAACGGTAAAAACGCGGCCAGAAGAATCTACGTCACACGCTATCGTACGTGCGCGTGACCCCGAGATGTCCAGCCGTTGGGGCGTCGTGAAGCTGTTCAAGAACAGCGGAACGGAGTGTCGCAGCCATTACGAGTAGTAGCTCTAGTCCCTCGGCGCTGGTGCTGCGTCGATGAAGAATGCCATCGCGTAGAATGAACAAGTGTAGCGACAGGTCTACGTGGGGCAAACGTAGATTGTGCATGATAGACCACACTTGGCATCGCTGAGCTGTTCCTTGCGTATGTCGATGAAAGCAGACATGGCAAAGACACAAGGGTCAGATTCATGTGATGAAATATCGGGTGGGTCCACGGGGTGATAGGATGGACAGTCGGCATCCTGGTGCATTAGGCCAGATTTGTATGCCACGTCAAAGCTGTATGCTTGGAGTTTCAAGGCTCGACCACTTGGTCGTCCAGTTGGATCTTTAATGGATGACAGCCAGCACAGGGCATTGTGATCTGTAACTACCGAAAAGGTGCGGCCAAACAAGTATGCTTGAAAGTTTCCGACTGCCCCGACTAGTGCGAGGCACTCGTGCTCTGTGATGGAAAACTAGCTCTCCGAAGAAGAAAGGAGGTGACTGGCGTAAGCGTGACGCGATCCTGTCCTCGTTGCCGCTGGGCGAAAACAGCAGCGATTCCATGTCCGCTGGCATTGGTACGAACTTCAGTATGCGCTGACGGGTCGAAATGGGCGAAGATGAGTGGGGAAGTAAGTAATGTTGCAAGGGTGCTGAAGGCAGTTGCTTGGTCAGTACCCCAATAAAAAGGCATGTCCTTTTTAAGTAGCTCCGTAAGTGGTCGGGCAATGTCAGCAAAATTCTTCACGAAACGTCGAAAGTAAGAATAAAGGCCGATAAAACTCCGCACATATTTTGCGGAACGTGGTATGGTAACATCTTTGACAACTCGAATTTTGTCAGGATCAGGTTGCACGCCTCGAGCACTGGCAAAGTGGCCCAGCACAGTGATTTCCCGACGGCCAAAGCGACATCTGGAAAAGTAGAGATAAAGTCGTGCTGTCCGGAAAACCTCAAAAAGAGCCGATAGGCGGCTAAGGTGGCTTTCAAATGTAGGCGAAAATTCTATGACGTCATCGAGATAGCACAGGCATGTGGACGATCTGTATCCACGCAGGAGAGATTCCATCATCCTTTCAAATGTAGCTGGGGCATTACACAATCCGAGTGACGTAACCTTGAACTGGAAAAGTCCATCCGGTGTAATGAATGCGGTTTTCTCCCGGTCTCGATGATCGACATAAATCTGCCAGTATCCTGGTCGTAAGTTGATAGATGAAAAGTAGGCAAACCTATGTAGGAAATCGTCAGCATCGTCGATCCGCAGCAGTGGATACACGTCCTTATGAGTTACTTTGTTTAAGCGACGGTAGTCTACGCAGAAGCGCCAGTTGCTGTCCTTCTTGACTAGCACGACCGGCGATGCCCACGGATCGCAGGAAGGTTCGATGACGTCTTTTGTGAGCATTTTTTTAACTTCGTGCTGGATAACTCGTCGCTAAGCATTAGACACGAGATAAGGACGTCATCGGATAGGGCTGGCGCCTCCACTGTTGATCTAATGAGTTACGAAGGATGTCTCACCCAAAGTGCAGTCATCGAAACCAAAGATGTCACGGTACGTTTCAGCAGGTGCCGGATATCAGCTGTGTGTGCTGGAAGAATGTCAGAGGGGCATCATCTTGTCAATGGTGGCTTCCGCTACGCTCCGAGAGAAAAATAATGGAGCAGAGGACGAAGAAGATTCGGCAACGAACGCCGAAATGACAGCATCGTTAAAAGAAACTTTTGCGAAAGTCATACCAGCTGGGATAACTTGAGCGTACCAGCTGAAGTTTAGGATCGGAAGAGATGCTGTATTTCCCGTGACTGTCAAAAGTGTGTCACGCAGGGCAACATTTTTCGCCAGCAGAACGTCAGCAATAGGTGTCAGCATGTAGTAACCACCGGCACTAGGAGAAACAGACCTCAGGTTCATGTAGGTAACGGCTTGATGTGCTATGCGAACGTGATCCACAGAACACATATGTGGTTGAGCTGGTGTTGGGTCATCATGGTAACATGGTAAATCAAGCTGAAGCATGGCGGTTCCACAATCTATAACAGCAAAGGGGGTAGGTAAAAAGTCCATGCCAAGGATAAGTACATAGGAACATTTTTCGCGCACAGCAAATAGCACTGTCGTAGAGTGATAGGCAACACTTATATGCCCAGATCACATTCAAGAACGGGAGACGTGCCACCGTCGGCGATCTGGATGAGTGGTACCATGGGTGGTGTTAAAACTTTCCTAAGGCGGCAACGAAGTTTGAATTCATCACTGATGTGTTAGTCCCTGTGTCCACGAGTGCAACAACGGGTGTGTCGTCTACTTCAACGTCAATAAGGTTGCGTCGAGTTGGCAGCGTGGTCAGAGGACTTGGCAGGCAAGTGATCGATGCAGTATCACCTCTGGGAGCTGCATCATCTAGTTTTCCTGTGGCCGGTGGTCAATCGGTCACGTTGGTTGGCAAAATCGGGGCGAGCGATACCATGGGCGACGGGAGAGTGGTGAACGGGACTGGTGAGCATGCGTAAATTGAGAACGACGACGATATGGCAGCATAGAAGGAACGTTTTCACTGGTGGCCTCAGGTGATTCCCGGTAAGGTTAAAAGCGTCCATGATCTCTCTCTGGGTGATGGGTGTGCCCATAGGGTGCCTGATGCCAATATCGCCCCGCCGGAGTGGTCTAGTGGCTAAGGTACTCGGCTGCTGACCCGCAGGTCGCGGGTTCAAATCCCGGCTGCGGCGGCTGCATTTCCGATGGAGACGGAAATGTTGTAGGCCCGTGTACTCAGATTTGGGTGCACGTTAAAGAACCCCAGGTGGTCGAAATTTCCGGAGCCCTCCACTACGGCGTCTCTCATAATCATATGGTGGTTTTGGGACGTTAAACCCCACATATCAATCAATCATGATGCCAATATCACCGAGTGTTACAATGGCGGGCCACGTGTCTAATACGGTGGCAGTTGAAACTAATCCGACGATCGTCAGCAGTCCTCCACTCGGCTGGATGGCGAGGGCACAAGAAACAGGGCATAAGAAACAGGGCATAAGGTTTTGGGCATAAGAAACAGGGGGTCGACGATGGTCGATCGGCTGAGAGAGAGCTGTAGCGCACTCGAAGGCCAGTCCAGCATGGGAAGCTCTTGTCGCACAATGGCATGTACCAGTGACACCATCTCAGGGCTAGAGTCACAGGCATGGTAACACGTGGACGCAGGAGACAGAGTTTCAAGTTCACACGCGATCATCTTGGTCACGTGCTCTGCAGTTAACGGCGTCTGCAATGCAGGCCCGTCTTCGCACGACCAGGTCGCTCCTCTGTCTGATAGTCGAGTGGAATGGTGGCCGATGCGCCGACTTTTTGCAGCCTCAAAACGGTGGCACTCCTTGATGATGGCATTGACCGTGTTGCAGTTCTTGCACATGAGAAGGCTGAACGCATCGTCTGCAATGCCTTTCGATATGTGTGCTGCTTTGTCGGTTTCTTCAAGCCATTCTCTGCTTTTCGGCAAAGGGCGAGCACGTCCTGTATATAAGTCACGTAGGACTCTGCTGACGTCTGCGCGCGAGATTCCTTCTTGGCGTTGCCTTTCTACCGGCAGACTTGCCGAAAAGGGCGCGCATCTTTTCCTTGCACGCATCCAAGCTTCTAAATTCTTCTTCGTGGTTCCCGAACAAAACGTTTGCTTTTTCTCTCAAGTAAAACAGAATATTGGCCAACATAAGAGTTTGATCACAGCGGTAATTCTTACTTGTACGTTCGTACAACGGCTACAATTCTTCAATGTTGACATCATCAGTGCCACAGAACGTGTCTGGATCATTTAGCTGCGGAAGGACAACAGTTGTTGTAGTCGCCTCGGCGGGAGCGGGTCCCTGGTTTGCCATGGAGGAAAAATTCAAACGTCGGCCACTGCGGAGCTCCGTTATATCGTGTTGTGCCCCGCACCTCCACCAAATGTCACGTGGGTGAGAGAATGAATGAAACAAATATATTTACAACATATACAGGGTGAATCATAGGCAGCTGGAGGCAAGATTAAGGAACAACAGCAACAACAAAACGAGCGCCATCGCATTCATCGTCTACCTGATGCCCTCTCGTTGCCGATGTCGTGTAACAGTAGCAACTGCTGCAGGCATGCGCGCTTATCCTCAACCAGAGCAGGTGGTGCGGTTGGTGTTGCAGAAAGTGAGAGGTGCGGAAAAGCGCGCTCTGACATGTGAGTGCGCACGCATCGCTCCAATCTGATCAGTTGAGAGATCAGAAGAAAAGGGGCCCAATAAATGGCGGAAGTAAATAAGAAGAATTGAAAGTGGGCAGCAGAGTTCTGGAACCATTCTAATTCTCTGAATAATAAAGCTAGCATGGGAGAGATTTATAACTACCGTTCAAGGGGTAAGGCTAGAAAAAGATGAGGCAATGGTTTATATAAGAACAATGATGACACAGAAATTTAAACACCAAGACAATGCTGCATGCACCACACCAGATGAAGATGGAGCAATTAACGCAGTGGCTCCACTGGATAACGAAGTGGGAAAGAGCAGAGAAGGCGGTTCCTAATAGCATATCAACAGGCCCTGATGGCGTCCCAGTTATGCTAATAAAAATTTGGACCAAACTCTAAGCAAACGTTGTGGTGTACACGTATCCCGAAGGAGTACGGCCACCAGCGTGGGTCCGGTCTTAGCGAGCCGCAGGGCACGCGTTAACCGTCGCCGTGGCGAGAACACGATATTGCTCAAGTCGCAACACTTTATTGTGGCAACACCAAACGCAGTACAGCCCGTTGCAAAAAGGCGCGGCGGGAAAGCAAGTAGGCTTATCCACGCCACGGGCACAAAGTACTATACAGGGTGCCACGAGCACGTCTCCGCGGTAAAGGTGATCCACGGAGACACCGGAACAAAGGCCCGGTTGCTCGAGCGAGGGCAAAGGCGCTCGCGTTGGCTTCGAAGGGAGACGGGTCGGCGTAGCGAGGCCACGCACTAGGACACCGTACCGCCCTTCGGCCGTGCGCACGCAGCGGGGCAACAAAAAGGTGAGCGTTCGCTTCGGGCGCGAGGCGCCGTCAGCGAAGTCCGACGAGCCCCCGAGGGACGGGAGTCCACGGACGGAAAAGATTGCGTGGCTCACCGTTTGCTGTCCCGGAGAGCATCTGACCGCTCTGACCGCTCCCGACGCAGCGCACGAAAACCTCTCACGAGTCCCCGCGCGCGGCGCCACAGTCAACGACCGCTTCCGGGTGAGGGAGTTAAACGTCACTCCGCTCACCCACCACGCCAGACAGCAAAGGAGGGCAGACATGTCGGGACATGAGAACGGCACAAAAGGCGGCAAAGCCCGCGCAAAGGCAGCGGGCTAGCCTCAATTCCCACAACGTTTGCAGTGGCAGCGAGCAAAGCCATAATGAATAGTGAAGCCCCGAATGAGTAGGGACTAAGCAGGATGAGAAGGACTTTTAAAGAAAAGGTGGACAAAGCTTATATAAACAACTACCGTCCTATAGCAGTGACATCAGTTGTTTACAGGTTGGCGATACAAATAGTACAGGGACGGCTACAAATATAGGTGGAGAACGAGAGGATGCTGGGAGAACTACAAAGTGAGTTCCGTGAACGAAGGAGGTTGGTGGACAATCTGTTTTCTTTGGCGCAGTCTATTGAAATAGCGGAAAAAGAACACCCCCTGTGGATGCGTTTTCTAGACACCAAGGTAGCTTACGATTATGTGATTCAAGACGCCTCGTGGGAAATACTGGACTCACTAGATGTGGAAGATGAAATAACTAGTCTTCTAAAAGATATCTCTAAAATTGACAAGGTAGTTATAAAATAGGAAAAACAGGTGTCCGAACTCATAGAGATACAACGTGGGCTTCGACAGGAATGTCCTTTGCCACCCTTGTTATTTAAAATGCTGTATCTACAGGAACTAGAAGCCGAATTAGAGGGGAGTCAACTAGGCTTCGGTCTCTGTTTTGCCAAGCAAGAAAAACACTTTCAACAATCTTTACCAGCATTCATGTATGCAGATGGTATAGTATTGACAGCCGACAACAAGGAAGATCTGTGGGATTGATAGACATCTGTGGTAATAATGAAGATGTGTTAATTTCGAAGTTCTGTTGGAAAAAATTGGCAATCAAGATATTCAATGACAAGGAAGGCAGTGAGCATAAGATACTCGAAGTCACGTTAGAAATAGTGGATAAATACAAATGCTTGGGCGTGTAAATAAATAATGGGGCGAAGTACCTAAGGCAGCACGAAAGATACGTAATGACTAAGGGTGACAGGAATGCAGCTGTAATAAAAAAATATGGCACTGTGGGACTACAACAGGTATGCGTTTATGAGAGGGATTCGTAAAGGTGTCATGGTCCCGGGTTTGACGTTGAGCAATGCAGTCTTGTGCATGAAATCGGAGGTTGAAGCAAGATTAAGAACTAAACAACGTGGCATAGGTAGAATTGCTTTGGGAGCACATGGGAATATCTCAAACAAGGAGGTACAGGGGGGCATAGGTTGGACATTGTTCGAGTACAGGAAGCTAGCAGCAAGAGAAAATTTGAGGGGCGATTGAGAAAATGGGAGAGGAGCGTTGGGCTAGGAAAGTTTTCAGCTAATTGTACATAAAGAATGTTGATACAAAGTGAGGGAAGCGAACTCGGAAATTGTGAAGAAAGTATTTAGACAACAGTAGAATACCAAGCCAAAGCAAAACATTGGTTAAGAATAAGGTGAATGAAAAAAAAAGAGGGAGATGTGGAAGATTGGAATGCTTACTAAATGATCACTGGTAACCTACTGAACTATCATGCAGAAAATTGCAAAAGAAAAGATCTATGACAATTTTCGGGGCAGTTCTCTGCTGCTCGAGGCTAGGACGGGAATATTGCAGACCAAGACATACCGAGCCAAATACGAAGGCACAGACACGTTAAGTAGTGCGTGAGGAGAGCAGGGGGAAACGGCTGAACATTTGATAATGTTCTGTACAGGGCTCCACCCTGTAGTTCTAGGTAATGGCGCGGAATTTTTCAGAGCATGCGGTTTAGGGACAGTGAAGGCAAAATAGACTACAAACGGGTAGAAATAACCAGGAGGAGGTGAACTTATTGGTGGCTACAATAAAGGCGCGAGTGAAATTCAATCCTTCAGCACAAAGCGATAGTTCTTAACTCTATGGCTAGGTGGCGTGAGCCGCCACCCGATCTAAAGAGCACAGTTGGATACAACCATCTACCCATCTTCGGCGAAGCTACCACGTGTGTAGAGGCAGTGCAGGACAGCGTAGGTGCAGTGCTTCGTCGCTCCTTCTCTCATTGTTCATCTCTCTCCTCCTTGCACCGCTTGCTCGTACGTATATATAAATGAAGATAAGTGCGTGCCTCACTCTCGACCATTCGCAGGCTGATGAATGTGTAAATTAATACTTACGCTACAAATTTTCGTCTTCTCATTAAGTTACGCCATTAAAATTACTACGCCTTCTTCGCTCGGTGCAAGAAATCCATTCGCATTTCCTCACGATTCCCTTCGGGGAGGTGGGGGCAATTTTTTAAAGCTTCTGGGCTAGGCTGAGGTTAGCGGCCTGTTGCCAAACGGCTTTGCATGCATGTGCGACGACCAGCTGCATTTGTAGACCAGTACATAGCTCGAATTAAAGAGAGGGTATTGTGGAGATCTGAGGCGTGCCCGCGACCATTTCGTGAGCATTTGTGCCGCACAGCCGTTCTCTTTCTTTATCCTGTGCTCTCGTGACTGCGTATGGTGATACATGGCGCAAGAGCTGTGAGACCAAGTCACGTGCGCACTAGCAAAGCTCTCTTCTTTCTTGGGCTGCGCGCGATAAGCACGTGTTTTTATGGAGTCCGCGTCCCCCTACAGAGTCGCCAGACTGTACACTCTTTAAAAACGTTAGTAAAAAGCTTGCAACCACGAGTCAAAATTTAGTAACAGCAGCTGTTGCGAACCTTCCTGGGTAATTACTAACTTTTTATGACCATTTCTTACCCACATTAGGAGAAGCTTGAAGGTTGCAAAGGTTACTACCTTTTGCGCATGGTAAGTAACATTTCGTCATGCACGTATTTAGTGAACTCGTTAATTAAACTTTAGACATTATTACTACGAGCGTCGAACAACCTAATCAGAAGCACGGGGATGCGTTCAAGTTCATTGAGGCAATATATGCAAGCTTACTACTCAGTCTTGTCTTGTATATTAGGCCTTGTTCAGGTGGTAATATGCTAAACAGACATAACTAATTGTTTTATTATACTTGATTAAAGTCCTACTCAGCGTTATATTGCGCGCCTCAAAACTGTACGTTATATAAATAAATGCGCCTAACCATTCATCCTACAGCATAGCCACCCACCGGCACCAGCTGTCTATTCCCAAAAGTTAGGGCTATGAATACTCCTTGAACTGCTTAGGAACTGTACTTCTCGCGTGGACTTAAGTATGTGTGTTGTTATTCTTTGCGACATTATGTGCGTAATTACTTAGTGATATAACAAAATATCGATGCTCGTGGACAGGACGGTTACAAAACGGGTGATTCTTGAGGCGAAATTGTCACAGTCACGTCTAGTATATCGTTCTTGTTAGCAACCGTTACTACCTACGTTAGTAACGATGCGTTAGTAACGGTGGAGGTAGCAATGGTTACTAACTTGCCCATTACCAACCTCACTTACTGACTGGTTAGTAACATATGTGGCATGTAGTTAGTAAACCAAAGTTAGCCTTTCGATTAAGAGTGTAGCCTACCTGGGTGCTGGGCATCTTCAGCGGGCTCGTTTACCTTTCTGCAAGCTCCGGTACCGTACGATGAGCCAAACAACGGTGTCTAGTGTTTGACGTGGTCGTATCACGCCAAGCCGCACTTGCCGGAGGCCTACGCGCACGAGGTTTGCCCCAACTCTCGCGACGAGGCCCCGTGGCCATGGCGGGAGTGCGCAGCATAGCCGCGAGGGACCTCGTTCCGAACGGCGTGCCGAAGCTCGCCATTGCCAGGTGCGACGTGCTCGCGGTCCTCCCATTTCGGTGTACGTCCGCGTGCAGGAGCTTTTCCTCCCCGCGTCCCGGGAGCGGACGTTGTACTGTCTTTGCGCAGCCGCCAAACACACTAAAGTGTCTGTGTGTTCTTAAGATCGAACACTTCTCTGTTTTGCCGCGCTATACGCTTTGTAAGTCAGCGCGTGCGGAGCGCTGCACTACACGTGAGCAGGTGATGGAGATGTGGTCCTGCAACTCTTTATGCGTGAACCCACGGTGATCTTTCGTTACGCTGATTAGTGAGTCACCGCAGCACATAGCGTCACCAACCATGCCTGCCTTCCATGACAGCATCGGTTTGTCGGAGGCAAGAATAACTGCAGGGCAAGGCCTAACGAATTGAAAGCCTGCCAGTCTTGCGAGGTGGTGGGCTTCTCATAAAGTAGGTGCAAGGTTACGCTGCCATAAACAAGAAAAGTAATCTTTCTCAAACGATCTCAGTAAGAAATTTTTAGACCCATTTTACAAGTTTTATGCAATTGGACTGATTTCTTCTGTGATTGTTCGAATTGCGCCTGCGGAAGGTGCATCGCTCAGTAGCATTATCAAAGACGATAGTCTTTCTTGGGGACCTTCCACGCAAAAATGTTGGTCTGTCTGTCTGTCTGTCTGTCTGTCTGTCTGTCTGTCTGTCTGTCTGTCTGTCTGTCTGTCTGTCTGTCTGTATGTTTGTCTGTCTGTCTGTCTGTCCACACCTAATGGTATTGGGCACTTTAAACGGCACCAGTGAATATCCCAAACGGCCAACCCCATCCGCAGCGCCTCGAATGTTGCTCAAGCTGCAGCGTTCATACTTGTGTGATTGTCAATCAAAGAGCGATTATCTCGCATATCTGAGGCACTAAAGCAACACTTATATTCTGTATGTGCGTCTTTTACTAGAAAAGGCATACATAAGTTATTCTAAAGACCGTAGCGTTTATCACGCGGCGCCGACCATGCAACGCTTGCACGAAACGGGAAGTGTTTCCAACGATTTGCTAAGACGACATGGTGGTGGCACCTACCCGTCGCCTTGCGTTCCTCACCTTATCACCTCTGAGACGGGTGCGCACAACCGTTTCTGGGCCACGCGCATCATTTTGCAAGAAGATTGCCAGGTGGCGCTCATGTCTCACGTCTGACGCGACTTGGTGCGCTCGTTCGCCTCCGCTGCACGCTCGAGGCGCTCTAACGCAGCGCCTCCAGAATATCATTCACCAATTTTCTTGCGTAGAACATCAAATAACCGTTTTGTTCAGTCTCTCCAGACGCAGGACTGTCGTCTTTCGACGACATTTGCAGATGAACATGCAGAATACGGGGCCAATGTTTTGGCAGGTAATCTTTTCTGCGCAGTTTTCATTCTCATGGCGACGGAGGCGCTCGGTCCGGAACCCCGTAAAATAAAGAGGAAGGTACTTTACCCAGAATACGAGATTGAAGGCCATCAGCAGGGCTTTGGGACGCTTATTGGCATCACAGGTGGTACTGAAAAAAAAAGGCAAACAATTCACTCGACCTCATTGTTTTTTCAAAGATGCTTTTGCTTTCGTTAAACTGCCCGTAAGCCACCCACAGGTCTAAATTCGGCTGTGGGGGAGAAATTTTGCACGAGTGTACGACAAACACGGAGCCATGAGAATATGTCGAAATGGTGCAGTAATAGCACCGTTAAACGCGTTTCATTATCGAAACCGGGATGACCACGCCTTTCCCTCTCTCGTGCGCTTCCCTCTGCTGGTATCCTCTCCCACACCGCTTCGCCCTCTCACCGAGCACCCCTTTGAATCTCGCCTGGCATTACGTCATCGCTGACGCGTTGCTTGAAACACCATCTACTTCCGGTCACCGTGACTCCTGCCGTCGACTCCGTCAGTTGCAGGCATGTTAGAGAACCGTGGCTGCCGTATCGTGCCGTTATGGAACATGCGTTGTGGGAACACCTTCAAAGGATCGCCAAAGCGATGGACCCGTACGGGGACACGCCGTGTGCCGTACCTGTTCCACGCTCGCGGGAAACACGACGAACAACAACAAGCAGCGTGGACAGCTGCTTGCAGACTGACCGGAAGTCGTAGGCTTTTGTTCGACCAGTCAAGGCATACTTGGCATATTTGACTAGGCGCATCACAGATGTGGCACAGCGCGTCACACGGAGGCCCATTGCACTGGGGCAATAGGGGCCTGGAAAGAAAGAGGAATTGTTTCTTGGAACTTGTGGCGCGACGGCGGCTCGTAGCGCTTCCACGTGTAGAAGCGATGATCGCGATGGCAATATGCACACGATGCGGGCGTTTACTTCAAATGCTTGAAAACGATATCTGATGTGGCTTACGGGCTCTTTAAAGCGCTCATTTTCTGCAAAAATGAAGTGGTATTTTTCGTACTGCACTCAGTTGGGCACGACGACGATGGAGTGACCATGGAGTTACCATGCGGCAAATGGTGATTGCGGACAGGGCGTTTATGCCTAATCACAAAATAGTGTTTGCGTACCAAACCTGTGTTTGCGGAGTCACCTTTCGGAGGATGAACGTGCTAAAGGAAGTGAGAACAAAAAAAAAAGGAAAATGCCCACTAGTATTTGTGCAATGGCTCGTCAACTAAACATTGTAGAAGCTTTCCGTATATCATAAGCAATGAAGCACTCTTTTGAAGATATGGTTGACTTTTGTGAAAGAGTTTTACTAAGAAAGTAACAGTCGTTTGGCTTGGTCAATCTTTCATTCCATGAAGGAAGCAAACAGTACCGCAGCCAAAATATTTTCGGTGGCGGGGGGAAGTTTCAGGCATACTTTACATACATGTGGCTGTACACATTCAAGAACTTCGGGGTTGGACTGTAAATCACTTTGCACACTTGAAACAACTGATTTTTTTCGACCCAGTTTTTTTGGCCCAACAGCAAGCTTACCCTTCGTAGGGTCTGGCTCCTCAAAAGCACGTAGTCATTTTATAAGCAGTATTTTTCGACCTGAAAGGCTCTGAACACGAATGAGCCCTTCAATACACCAACGCTGGAAAATGATAGCGATGCCGGCAGCCTTTCTGGCAAGCTCGCTGCCATTGTTCTGCTTTCGCAGCAGTTACTGTAACTATGCTTAAAAGGATAGTGACACCTTTTTCTTCAGAGGCCAGTTTACTGTGCCACACTGCTCGCACCGTTTGGTCGTGCCATCACTGTCATTCACCTGTGAAGCTAGCGAGCAGAGTCTTGAATAGTGTCGCGAACACATGATATACGTTTCAGAGGGCAAATGAATCGTTTCATTTCTAATTGGTCGCTTGTGGCACCAATATTTTGCCCTGTGGATTGTCTTGCGCCAGTGAAACTGTGGACAATAGAATCCTTTAGCTTGTACCTATACTTCTTTGCGTTACTGTGTTACCGGATAGAATGTGCGAATGCGCGCGTGTTTGCAGAACGTAAAGTTTTACGTTTGAAGCCTGATCTCGCAAATATACCTTCTTTCACGGAAAACTCGCGATATTAGCATTGCGGAGACTCCAGCCGTCCAGTCCAAATAAGCCGAAGTGCAAGCGCCAGCAGCGATTACATTGCTTCAGCCAGATTACGAAAACTAGAAATGGCTTTCTTGGCCTAGAACCGCCGAACACCTATATACTACCATTTATAGAGTTAATGCATGTGTGTGTAGCTTATGAAGAAGAATGTTGCATTACCCATCCCCCCTCTCTATCTCCAAAGGACGAATAGCTGTTGCTATACTTGCTTTGTTTTTGTTTGAATGCCCAAGGTTTTTTTTTTTTTTTTTTTTGCAGCGTACTGTAGGTAGCAAACAGAAGTGCCCTGACGAACGGTGCAGTGCTGGTCACACGGTGAGCCAAGCATCCCATAAGAGATGCTTATTTAGCATCTGTGGCTAACTCAAAGGTGATGTACAAAGTTCCATTTAATGAAGAAGAGTGTTCTTTTGAGCTAGTCATGTCGAAGTGAAAATATTGCAAAATAAGTGAGGTTATATAGAGTAACATCAGGATGTATGCCACCTACCAACTTGACATTATTCATGCAAAAGTATTAGTTATGTGCAACGTTTATTAGAGGGAGAAGTGCAATGGTTTCCATGAATGAGCATAATAGGAAATGGCTGTACAACCAGTCACTGTGTTTTTGCACTCCTTTTTATGTGGCCTTTATTCTTGTGACCTCCCACTGAGATAAAGTTGTTTCACATAAACACCAGTAGAAAGGCTCTTGCTATCTATATTAGGAAAAAATCTTGTTATCATGATTTTAGTTCCAATAAATTATGCTGTAGTACTTCACCTATTTGTCACCATGGCGAGTACATTTTATCGGAATCGTGGCTTGGTTTCGCAAAGTGTTGCCTTTATGTACGATGGGGTACTGGCAAATGGAAATTCACAAAAACTGTAAAACTTTATTGTTTATTGCAGCAAGTATTGTTATTTTTCTTGTAAATGCATGCATAGTGTGAAGAATATTTACCCACTTGAAAATTTACAACCTTGTCGTTGCAGTATCTTGGACTGTTTTTACTGTATGCGATTTGTTTCCGCCAAACTTAAACCTACTTTTTACTATTTTTTAAGGTCAATTGCTAATTTTTCTGTGTACATTATCAAGCACACTTTCACCTACAATGCTAAACAACAGGCTTGGGTGATGTGCCTGATTCTTGCTTATGAATTTTTTAGAATAGCTAGAATGGACTCTTCTGCTTGGCGCAACTATTGGCTACTGCGTGCGTTTTCTATGCATCTAGATATAAAAGTAGAGAATGCAGCTGGTAGCATTGAATACTGTGCTCAGAAGCTTGTCTACACTGCGAAATCTTGCTGGTGCCCAAATGTGTTGTAAGTGTACGGTGAAGCGACTGGTAGCTAGCAATACTGCATTGTTACAGCTAATCACACAAGAGAGCATTTTTAAGCTGCTCACGTAATTCGAACCGATGTCGATCACTCTCACTGTGGTATGACATAGCCACAAAGTTCATGCATCTGTATCCTGCATACCAGGAACCCTGATGTGAAGCAACATGATGCTGTGAGGGCGGCTAAGTGAGAACTGGGTTTTCTCTGTCTGTCAATATCATTACGCAGGTTTGCAGAGTGCACTCGAGTAGATTCAGCAGGCACTTGCAGCTACAGAGTCAGTAGTAACTGCACATTTCAATAGCATAATTACCTGTATATTGCATTTTCAAGAAACTCCATTATTTTGTGACACCCTAACGTCACAGCTTGCTTACTCAATTCTTGGTGGTGAGACATTACAAGAATTATAATTCCTTATATCATGCAAAATTATTCCATATTTTTATATTGTATAATAAATTCATGCTTTTCAACTGCTTCCTCCCCAACTAAAGCTTAAATTTTGCTGGATTGTTTTATGGGTGAAAACAACAGGCCAGGTAAAGCAGTAAGGTGCTCCATTATGACAGAAGAAAGTATTGCTGTGGTTCAGTCTATAGCCGAAACTTTTTTAAAGAGGCACTAATGTGGATTTCTTGTTAGTGTTTACAGAGAATGATTGTGTTGTGCTACTTTTGTTATCGCAGGGAGCACCTCCCAAAAGCAGTTTTACAAGGATGTGAGCCACAAGTTCTTTTGAACGACCAGATCAGATGCCTGATAGCCACAGGCCGGCTGCTCCTGGCCTACACAGATAATGCAGCCACCACAGTAATGCTCTTGCAAAAGTGTGAGACATTCCTATGTTGCATGGAGTTAGCATGTTAATTGTCAGTTCTATAGCCTATGGGAATATGTATTCAAATGTAATTCCCAGCACAGTGTGTTTTACATTCTCTCAAAGTACCATTAGACAGCTTTGGCTCTGCCTTTCTTTCTTATCACTTTCAGACCATCTTGCTAATTCATGCAGAGTGCTACAGCAATCAAATTGTGTGAGTATCACAGAAACCTCATTTCGAAATAATTATGGTGACCCCTACATTGCCTGACCAGTGTATACTCTTCGCTGGCGAAGTGATGTCACCTTGCACTGACTTTTGGTTCGTTCTCTCTGCAATATAAAATAGTTTTTTGGCTCTAAAATTACGTCATATAGATTGTGTCGTTGTGAGGCGTGCTGCATATTTGTTTATCTCACCTATGCCTTGCACAGAACTTCCTCACCATGCCGGTCTAGCACAGTGGCACATCAACGAGGCCTTGCTTACTTGATGGCTGAATGTTGATTGCACAATCACTGACGTCATGCTTTGTTGCCATGTTACTGTAGTCATGATGGTAACGCATGCGTACCCCTATTCACAATGAGAACGATGGAGAAGCCGAGTGAGAAACTGGAGACAGCTACGATGAGTGTTTTATTGGCTGCGGCTTCATCATTTCATCATGTGAACACAAAATTTGTGGCAACGTGCTCACATTTTACAATTTTGCAGTTATCAGAAATTTCAGACGGTAGGATTGTTTAGTTACTTTTTACATTTCAGTTATGAATGGTCAATTTATGCAATGCATGGCTTTGTTGATTTATATTTTGCAATGCTCATCTGTGAAATAGTCTGCAGATTCTTTCAATACTTATGTGTTCATTATAGGAAACATTCTGTATGTTCAATATGTACCATCAACAGCAAAAGTTTGCGGGACACGAAATGTTTGATTAAGCTGAATTCTCACTTTGGGAATATCATTTTGAAAGAAATATTCCATACTGCACTTCGCATTCCGACCTATGCAGTCACCAGTCTAATTACAAGCGTTCAGTACCGATGTAGTGGAAATTCGCATTTGTTGTAGATTCTACATCTACGAAGCTTTTCCTGTTGATAGTACTTTCATGGATTTTTCATGGCACTAGAGCCACCTCCTTTTCCCCCTTTTACAGCTACATAACTGGCAGTTCATTGCTTTGCTGCTTTGCTAACCTAATACCTATTCAACCAGTACATCTAAAACATTGTTTTGGGTGTACTTGCCCCATTAAGTGTTTAATATTTTATTAGTCGTGAAGCTTTTTTCGACCTTTAGCTTTTACTTTAGGCAACTTAACTGCTGTTTTCAGAGCAATCGGTAGATATCAATTTTGACTCTACCAAGCTTTGGTTCAGAAAGAAAAGCTGAACAGTTGCCGAGGTGCATGGCCTGCACCACAGAATTCTAGGTTACCAGAAATAGATTCTAGGCTGCATAATATGTGACTCCTTGCTAGTTGCGTTTCTTGCTCTTGTCATTGTCCTAAAATCTATCTTACGTTGCTTACAGCTATGCCACCATCTGAACAACCCTTGCACTGAGTGGATTGCATCTTTAGGGCAGCAGTTGCACTTTTGAAGGAGACTAAAATGCTAAAGGCCTAAGTGCTTTTGAATTGACATTCACATTCGGAAACCCATTATAATTATTACATCAAGCGAACAAAGTAGTGATTTTAGATTGTATACTTATTTCAAATAGGAGAGTTGAGCTGCTTAGTAGGTTGGTATTCGTCTTAAAAAAGCAGGGCATGCAAACATGGACTTGAGAGAGTAGTCATTACACCACAAACACCAACTGGAAAAGTTGACATTAAGCTAGAAACGAAACAAAACAAGGGGAGATATCGATCAAGACGGCATGCCTGTTGGTCTATGTGAGAGATAACTGCTCAGCATTCGATTTCTTTGTTGAGTTATTTGATGGTAAGCTCACACATGTACTAACACATGTCGCTATGCCAAGCGTTAATCATTAAATGCATTTATTCATTTTTGTGCTTGTACGAAACTGCATGATTCAAATTTGGGCATGCGTTTACGTCATGATATAAAGATAGGTTTAATGATGGGCCTCTGGTTAACTGCATTATAGGTTCCGTTAGTCGGCCTTTTCATTGTTAGTTGGCATTTGAAGTGTCCTGACTCACCTGCGGCCATGTTTGCATGCCCAGTCTTTTCAACGTGTATGCATATAATGCGTAAGAAAAATAGGTCATTAAATAAGTATTAGGTAGGTAAATTTATGTCTAGTTTAAAATGATCTTTTTTTTCTTGCTTAACAATGACTGGGCATTATTTTGGAGCTTCCTAATGGGGTATGAGATATACATACATAAAGCAGCAGCTTATAGCATGCTTTTGAGACTGCTACCTCATGAGGCCGAGAAAGTCAAGTTGTGTCACACGGGGTATGATATAAAAAGTGAATTGTTTCTGATGTTTGTTTTCTCAGCAGATGTTCTACAAAAACTGGCCCGATTGTGGACAAAAGGCAGTACAGAGGGACACACAAAACTTATCGGGCTGCCTCTGAAACTGTGACTGAGCATTAACCTGTAAGTATTTGCGTGTTCATGGCTTTGCCATGTTAGTCTGTGAAGTGATTTTTTTTATTTACATTACCCTCAGGGCCCATAAAGGCGTTACAGAGGGGGTGGGTAATATAACAAAAATGCAGCATTAACAGAACACAATAATACAACCAATTAATGAGAATACATGTTCAAACAATGTTCAGTTATTAGAGGTTTCTTGACCATTTGCAATATTTTCCAAAACTGGTGCTTTGATGCCTCAATGTGGGAAGAAGTTCCAGCACTATTTTGGGGGAAAAACGTTTTAATACAGCAGAGGCCTTTCAAACCATGAGCTCAGAAATTGAGTTATGGGAGAAAAATGACTGACACAGGATTGTTGCTTCGTGCTTTTACCCCAGTCTTTGTTTCTTTGTCAGCAAAATTTCATGGCTATGGTATCGAAATATTTTTTGTTTCAATTTATGCTCATATTAGTCATGAGGAAACATGTCAAAATGGTACTCGGCTGCTGACCTGCAGGTCACGGGATTAGATCCCGGCTGTGGCGGCTGCATTTCCGATGGAGGCGGAAACTTTGTAGGCCCGTGTGCTCAGATTTCGGTGCATGTTGAAGAACCCAAGGGGGTCGAATTTTCCGAAGCCCTCCACTACGGCGTCTCTTATAATCATATGGTGATTTTGGGACGTTCAACCCCACATATCAATCAAATCAAACATGACAAAATGCAGTGTTCTTCATATATTTCTAGAAGAGGGATTCTTTCTTGTAGAATAAAATTACATTGTTTGTTTGAAAAGCATTTATCAAGAGTTGAAAATACTTCTGACTCTAAAAATTGAAGATGCCTTCACGCGTTTTGACCCTGGGTTCTTTGGCTGATAAGACAGTCATTAAAGCATAAACGTAAAAGGTGAGCATTAAATTGAGAAGAGCCCCGCCGCGGTGGTCTAGTGGCTAAGGTACTCGGCTGCTGACCCGCAGGGCGCGGGTTCGAATCCCGGCTGCGGCGGCTGCATTTCCGATGGAGGCGGAAATGTTGTAGGCCCGTGTGCTCAGATTTGGGTGCACGTTAAAGAACCCCAGGTGGTCTGAATTTCCGGAGCCCTCCACTACGGCGTCTCTCATAATCATATAGTGGTTTTGGGACATTAAACCCCACATATCAAATCAAATTGAGAAGAAAGGCTTACTGTCCATATCTTAAAATTATACCAAACATTACATGACAGTTCTCTTATTATGACAGAAGTTAAGATGATGACGGGGGGGGGGGGGGGGGGGGGAGCTTGAATGAGGGTCAAATCATTAAAGAAAGTTTTTTTTTTTGGAGCCAATCAATATTTTTCAAAATTAGGTTGTTTTGGTTGTTTGAACAAAAATTGTTTGTCTAAGTCGTGGCAGCAACCTTGATACGGTTTGCTGTTCTGGTAAATCGATGTTCTTTTGTCGAATCGCTCGTTTTTAGCATCATGTACATAGTGTTATAAATCTATTGAGCAGCCAGACCCCTGCTAAATGCCTTGTCCTCTGCAGCTTAAGTTTTGCGCCCAGTATCATTACAATAAAAGCATTTGTTAAGTTGAAGATTTGTAATGAATGTGTTGAAATGTATACCTGATGAAAAAAAAATCATTGAACGAATGTTAGAGCTTGTTATTCGACAACAGAACTTTTCTTTATCGAGGCAGCAAACTGCATCAAGGTTGCTGCCGCAACTTAGACAAATAGTCTTATTCAAACATTGGCTCGAACAACACGCTTAATTTATCGATGACACTCATTCAAGCCCCCATCTTGATGTTAGCTCCTGGCGCAATGAGATCTAAAACTGCCATGTAGTGTTTTTGATTTTAAAAAAAATTATTTATACAAGTCTTGATTCTTAATTTAATGATCACCATTTGTGTTGACGCATTATTCATTGTCATCAGGCTAATACCTTCACCATGATGTTATGAATAACGCGACGTGTACCCATCCAGCACTCGGTCGCGCGCAGTGACAGAGTGCTGGATGTGTTGAGGCTACGGAAGCGACAACGAAGTCCTGATCCTTTCATTCCACTGCTCCTGTTTCTCGCTTCAACGGTGCCGGTACAATTTGTTTCCTGACACACGTAGGCCTTTGCAGTGGTCTACGATATGCTTTGTTTTGTGTAAGATTTCATATTATAATGCAAAATTCTTTTGTTCACCCCACATAACTCTCCATGGTGTTAGTAGTTACAGAAATTATAACTGCCACACCTTGGCACTAATTAAACAGAGTTTGTTATGCTAGTCTATGCATTCTTTTGTGGTTAGAATATAATGTGTTTAACGTCGAGTTCTTGTCTACTATAGCAATAGGTCTTCGTTGCAGCTGCTTGTTCTTCATGTGATCAGTTCTTGTCCAGAAATACCGTCTGCTTTTATGATTCATGAAATAGTGGTGTGAACAGATGTGATGTACATAGTAGACACCATAGTGGTTTAAACTCTGAACATTGCTGCTGCTACAATAGCTCTTTTTTGTACTTCCTTTTCAGACATACAAAGAGGAGCCAAGTGGGGCTGTTCATGGGCCATGCACACGGCTTCTTAAGCGGGCTTTCAGCACTTTTGACAATTATCTTTCTGAATACATCTGCCAAAGTTGTGTTCCAAGAAGCGTGTAGTAGTGCATTTCATTGTTCCTTTGGCATGCTGCAGCAGGTATGACTCACACATCGGCAAGATAACGCAGCACAGTGCATACACACAAACTACCCCCCATACACACCGGATTTGTGGCTTAACTGTAAATTGTTTACTCTGACCTTGCACAACGGTTAATAACAAAATGACATGAAAGCTTTGCCATCTATGCAGGTAGCATTGTCAGTATATGCTGGCAATAAGTGTGTAAAGTTCAACCAGTCCACTGGTCACATATTTTCTCGTAAACATTTATAGATAGAAGGTCGGGGCTGTTGGAAGCTGATACATGGTAACAAATGCACCGCGACTTCAAAAGTTTTCTGCTTTCTCCCCTTTGCACACGAGGTGGCATAGTCGAATTGTTCAGGCAGACGCAATGTCTTGTCACTCAGCAGCGTTCAACAAGCTCTGTGTCAGAACATGTTGGATGGAAAACTTAAGCAACATTCTCTTTACGTTCTTTAAGTTTAGGTGACCATTTCTCATTTGTTTTGCCCATGAAAGTTCCTTCAAAATCTTTGCATTATACTTTACCGAAGACCTTAATCAAAGCTTTAGTGCTTTTCGGTATACATATTTGGCAAGCAAACTGCGTGGCACAGCTGTGGTGCGGCATACTATTGTGCGGAACAATACAGCAGACTGTTGTGTGTAAGGATGCAAACATTTTTTATTAGTTGCAATAACGCATAGAATACGTAAGAACGCCTTGTTCGAAGCGAATTGTTGCATTTTGATCACGGAATAGTATCTGTCGCCTTAATAGAGTGACGGGTTGTTCTGTGGTAACTGTGCTAA
The DNA here is from genome assembly GCF_013339725.1 of Rhipicephalus microplus. Classification (NCBI taxonomy): domain Eukaryota; kingdom Metazoa; phylum Arthropoda; class Arachnida; order Ixodida; family Ixodidae; genus Rhipicephalus; species Rhipicephalus microplus. Next base: position 196,597,099 of record NC_051165.1, read on the forward strand.
AGCATGACTTCCATCCTGAGGCTACGTCTTAAGGAGATAGTTGTATTCTTGCTCACGGAATTGCTCGGAACCACTATACCATCAGCATTCTCCGTGAAGGAGGGTCCTCATTTTTTACAGTGTGGGGTGTTTTGTGGCGAAATGGTGCAGAAGTGTTGCTATGCCATTCATTTTCTTGCCTGTCATTTAATGTGGCATCAAGCTGTAGCTGTGGACGTGTTATTGCGTCGGTGCTGCAAAATATTCGCGCATGTTCAATTAGTTTGGCGTGGAAAGAAGGTGCGAATGCATTGTGCGCTGTCTTCTTGAACTGTCATATTTATCAGCAAACTGTACTGTGCATGCCTTGCTCACCGTGTAGATGCTTGTTTTTGCTGTTGTCTCTTTGGTCCTTTTCTAATTTTACAGTACGGGTGCGCGAATTTTTTTAATCGAAAGACAGAACGAGAACGTTTCCTGAGTACGTTTTCCCGAGTTATGCTCGCGTTATGGTGCCCGTAACAGCCTGCTCGCTTCCTCGTGGTATTTACTGCACCATGTGACAATGCATGAAAGTTGAAACTGGGGTGCAACCATACGAATATTTTCTAAAGTGTCTCCTATTTCAGATACGCTGACAGCTCAACTAGATACAAAGGCTGGCTTCCCAAAAATATTTGAGTGATAAACCAGCACGAGACCAGCTCGAAAATCTGTTTGGAGGCCGTGAACTATTGACACACTGGAAAGTTCATATCAAAGGGTCATTTGCTATTATCCCAGAAAAAGATTTCGGGAATGCCATAAAACACCAAATTTCAACTAATGTCACTTCTTTTATCAGCTGTGTTTGCTTTCAACAGCTATTATTGAGTTTGATAGGTTTTTTTTTTAGTCGACAGATTAAGATATGTGTCTTTCAGGATGTCTATTACACAGAACCTAATTCGCTGTGCTACTGCGAGAAACTTATTCCGAAGGTAATCTGAATTGCTATATCTCACAAGACTCCCTTATCATTAAACAAGGTTATCCCAGGCAGATTAAGAGTGCGGCTTTCTTGTGATACAAGCCATCATTACCATAAAGAAATGGACCATAAAGGCGACGAAGATGACGATTGAACAAAAGCTCATGATGTTGCGACTCCGTCATCTTGGTTGAAGGACACTGTGTACTCCGTGTACAATCTGTAAATATATTTCTACCCTCTGCCTACTCTCACCCCGTGACATTTCGGTGGTGGGGCAGGGTAACAAGACGGAGCTACGCAGCGGCCGGCGCTTGGTTTCTTCCACGATGGCACAAGACGAGACGGCTACAGCTCCCGCAGCGCTCACCGCAACGACGACAGTTGTTCTTCCCAGCTGAAAGACCCTGGCATGTTCTGTGGGACCGACAACGTCGACATTCAAGAATTGTTGCCGATGTACGAGCGAACAAGCAGAAATAATCGCTGGGACGAAACGCTCATTCTGGCGAACAGCCTATTTTACCTGAAGGTGACAGACAAAGTGTGGTTTGAGAACCACGAAGTGGAAATTGGCAGCTGGGATGTGTGCAAAGAAAAGATGCGTGCACTGTTCGGAAAATTGACTGGCAGGAAGACAGCGGCAAAGAAGGAGCTGGCATCTCGCGCTCAAATGTCATCGGAGCCGTACCTCTCTTACGTACAGGACGTGCTTGCCCTTTTCCGCAAAGCAGACTACGGCATGAACGAGTCCGAAAAGGTAGCGCAGATATTAAAAGGCATTGCCCATGGCACGCTTAATTGGCTAATTTGCAAATACTGTGACACAGTAGATGCCATTATCCGAGAGTGCCAGCGTTTTGAGGCCGCCAAAAGCCGGTGTATTTCCCATCAGTTTGCTCGACTTCCCACCACCGCAGCAACATGGTCGTGCGAATATATGCCTGTACCACAGGCACAGTTGACTGCAGAGCACGTTACGAAGATCATCCGTCGAGAACTTGAAGCTATGTCCCCCGCTTCAACTTTCTCTCGAGCCTGTGAATCCATCTCCCAATGGTGCTGTTAGTGCATGTCATCGTTCACCAAGAGCTTTCGAACGTTGGCCTGGAATCTGTGAACGGCACCGCCCCCTCCCGACTGACTGAACGTCGTCCCCCCGTTCCTACGCCAGAGGCCAGGGGCTCCCAGCGCGCTCTCGCAATCCCGCTGAGTGGAGGACTGCTGATGACCAGCCCGTTTGCTTTAACTGCCTCCATATTGATCACGTGGCCCGCTGTTGCAATAGCACGTGGTATTGGCGTAAGCCTTTCCATGGCTTCAAAAAGACTTGGTTTTGGGCTAGTTAGTGCATACTTGGTGCAGATGACTGAGGCGCAAAAAACATACCGTGAAGCAGGAAGAGCAGAAGAGGAGAAAGAACAGCCACGGGTGGCACCAATTTTATGTGACGTCTTTTTATCATCCTTTGACCACGCACTACAAAGTGTTTTTACTTCATCTTATCCACATGTTCTTAAAGTAATTCGATAAGTAGATGATTTTTTAGTTGTTATTGCCAATAGATGTCCTTTTCCTTTCCCTGTGATGGTTGAGCAGGTTTTAGATGTTTTGAGAGCAAATGCTAAGGGGCTCACGTTCAGTAATGAACTTCCGGAAGATAGCCCCTTGCAGTTTTTGGACCTTAACCTGGCAATTTCGGCTGGTCATGTATGCTGTGCGCACCTCCCTCGGAGTAAGAAAGAGCTGTTACTTTACGATTCAGCACATTCAAAGACTGTGAAACGCGAAATCGCTCTACTTGGCTCAGAGTTGGCACTACGCAGATCGTGTGAGCATGTTATGCAAGCTCGCTTTATGCGTCAACTTCGAAGACTTTCCAAGGCCGGCTACCCTCAGTCCGTAATTAGTTCCGTGGTGGAATCCCTGCTGCAGAGGGTGAAAGGCAGAGTAGCTAATGCAAATGCGCGCTCGAAGGAGAGAGAGCGGGTTAAGCCTGAGGTGGTCCCGTATATACACCGTGTGAGCTACAACCTCAAGAAGGTGGCTTCCCGTTACGGCGTTCCGGTCGTCTTTTCAGCTCACAACAAACTTTCTCAATTGTGCCCGCGTATCACATGCGATGAGCAAAGGGGCTGCCAGAAGCAGTACACAAGAATTTTTAGGCGCTGCGCACAAGGCGTGGTATATGGGACTTTCCTAGGCTGTGGCAAGTTCTATATCGATCAAACGGGGTGTGGCGTTAATGACAGACTAAGGGAGCGTGCCAATAGTTAAGGCAAAAGTGATCATGTGCATCTTTCAACGCACTGTAAAGCCTGCGGATCTGTGCCATTGTTTGAGAAAACGGTGATTCTTGGTAGGAGCAAAAAAAAAACAGCTAGAGAGCTCTTGGAAGCCTATTTTATCAAAAAGAAAGGGCCCGATTGTATCAGTGATACATCTATTGTGTAGTACTCAACATAAATGTAGTTTTTGGATAACTTAGTGCCTTGATCATGACGCTGTGCGATGTTTGTTGGCTATACACGCATGCGTGGTTTTGTCTTCTTTCCTGTGCGTTTCCTAGACGGCCATTAAACAGTTGGTAGTTGGCGCTGTTCTTTCTTCTCTTCTGCTCTTCCTGCTTCACGATATGTTTTTTGCGCCTCAGTTTTCTGCACCTTCTTATGGCTACAACCGTCGCACAGAGGCAGATGATGGCCACTTCGGAACTCGCCACGAGTCGCCTCGGCCAGCCGGTCTATGGTGACGGTTCTTCGATGGTGCATTGTCGGTCACCATCCCCTCCCGGCCACCAGTCCCACTCAGCGCTGTCTCGTTGCCCATCGTCGCGCTCACCCCAATTTCGCCGTCCTTCTTCACCAACTGCACATCTGGCTCGGAAAAACTAGACGATGCAGCTTCCAGAGGTGATGCTGCATCGACGATTCGCCAGCCATATCCCCTGAATATGCCGACACAACGCAACGTCACAGACGTTGAAGTAGATGACACACTTGTTGTTGCCCTTGTAGACACTGGGTCCCACATTTTGGTGATGAACTCAAAGCTTCGCCACCGTCTTAAAGAGATTTTAACACCGCCCGCAGTGGCGCTCGTTCAAGTCGCCGACGGTGGAACTTTTCCTGTGCTTGGGATGTGCTCCACACGTGTTAGTGTTGCTGACCACTCCACAACTGTGCTTTTTGCGGAGCTCGAGAAGTGCTCTCATGAACTCATCCTGGGCATGGACTTTCTTGCCGTGCCCTCTGCCCTAATTGACTGTGAAATAGGCTTGCTTAAGCTTGACCTTCCTTATTGCAATGACACTCCAACTACACCTCAACCACGTTTGTGTTCTGGCGAATACGTGTGCCTAGCGCCCCAAGCCGTTACCTATATAACCGTGAAGTCTTTTTCTCCGGTACTCGACGGCGATTATGCGCTGGCTCTATTTCGGACGTGTTATTAGACCTAAATGTTGCCCTTCCTCATACTCTGTTGACGATTACGAATAATGTGGTGTCACTACTGATACTGAACTTCAGCTGGTGCGCTCAAGTTGTTCCAGATGGCATGACTCTAGCCAACATCTCTTCCATCAGTGAACATTCTGTTTCTGCATTCATTGCAGATGCTCATTTGCCTGCTACTGCATCCTCTTCACAAAGCTCCGGTGATGCCGACTTTCACAAGATGGCAGACCTCGTTCCAGCACAGCCAGCTGATCTCCGGCATATCTTGACATCCTTCAGGGACATCTTTGACTTTGGAGACAGCCCTTCAGGTCAGACGTCGGTTGTAACTGACAGGATCAACACTGGAGACGCCAGCCCCATTCGATGACGTCCCTATCGCGTTTCACATGCAGAGCGACAAGTCATCCAACGCGAAGTTGATAAAATGGTCACAAAAAACGTCATTGACCAATCTTGCAGTCCATGGGCCTCACCAGTTGTTCCAGTAAAAAAGAAGGATGGCAGCTGGCGCATATGCGTCGACTACCGTCACTCAAACAAAGTCACGCGCAAGGACGTCTACCCACTGCCACGGATTGACGATACCCTCGACTGCCTGCACGGGTCTGCCTACTTCTCCTCCATCGGCCTGCGTTCAGGATACTGGCAGATTCCCGTCGACGAATTAGACCGTGAAAGACTGCATTTGTTACGCCGGATAGACTTTTCGAGTTTAAGGTAATGCCCTTTGGCTTATGCGATGCTCCCGGTACATTTGAGAGAATGATGGACTGCCTACTACGGGGTTACAAATGGTCAACGTGCTTCTGTTATCTCGATGACGTCATTGTATTCTCGCCGTCATTCGAAAGCCACCTTAGCCGTCTGTCAGCTGTTCAGGAAGTTTTCAGAAGGGCAGGCCTACAGCTCAACTCCTCCAAATGTTATGTTATGGACCCACTCCTGCAATGTCTCGAACTGTGAGACAGCAGTATTTGTACATTAATAATAAAAAAATGCCGTTTCGGCCGCCAAGCAATCACTGTGCTAGGCCATCTTGTCAGTGCTAAAGGCATGAAACCCGATCCCGATGAAATTCGTGTCGTCAAAGATTTCCCCACACCACGTTCCTGAAAGATGTACGGAGTTTTGTCGGCCTCTGTTCCTGTTTCCGGCGTTTGGTTCACAACTTCACCGACATTACCCATCCCTTGACACGGCTACTGAAGAAGGACACGCCATTTTCTTGGGATCCCCAGCAAGCCAATTCGTTTTACCGACTTGCTGCGTTGCTCACTTCCCCGCCCATCTTGGGTAATTTTGATCCTTCAGCGCCCACTGAAGTTTGCACCGACGTCAGTGGACACGGTATTGGCGCTGTCCTCGCCCAGCGGCAGCAGATCAAAATCTTGTAATCCCCCACGCAAGTTGCTTTTTCTCCCCATCCGAGTGCAAGTGTTTTATCACTGAGTGCGAGTGCCTCGCTCTTGTACGGTCAGTTGGAAAATTCCGACCATACTTGTTCGGCCGCTAATTTTCGGCCATCACGGATCACCACGCCCTGTGCTGGTTGTCCTCCCTCAAAGATTATTCTGGACGCCTGGGTCGTTGGACTTTAGAGCTACAGGAATATAACTTTGACGTGACCTACAGGTGTGGCCGAATGCACCAGGACGCCGACTGTCTATATCGCCATCCCGTCGATTTCCTTGACCTGTCAGCGCATGATTCTGATGCCCGTGTCATCGCCATTTCTAATGTCACGAACTTACGTAAGGAACAACTCAGTGATGCCAATTTGCGGCATATTATACGCCGTCTAGCCTCTGACACCTCCAATCCTTTGCTTCGCCAGTTAACGCTTCATGACGGAATTCTCTATCGGCGCAACACAAGCACCGAAGGCCCAGAACTTCTGGTAGTTCCTGCAACGCTCCGTTCCACTGTGCTCGAACAACATCATGATGCCCTTACTGCTGGACATCTCGGAGCATCTCGAACGTATCACAGCATACGGTGTCGATTCTTCTAGCCCGGCTTTTACCACTATGTGCGCCGATACGTTGCATCCTGTGAGCCCTGCCAGCGCCGCAAGCATCCTTCATTTGCACCACCTCGCCGACTTCAGCCTATCGACATTCCACCAGACCCGTTCTACCACGTCGGCCTCGATCTCATTGGACTATTTCCAACATATCTGAGTGGGAATAAGTGGGTAGTAGTGGCTACCGAGACTACGCGACACGGTTTGCCATCACGCGAGCGCTACCAACAAGCTTTGCCACTGATGTCGCGGACTTTCTCCTTCATGACTTTCTCCTTATCCATGGTGGAGGATAAGGACTTTCTCCTTATCCTCCACCATGGAGGGCCGCGTCAACTGCTGACCAACCGTGGTCGTTCATTTCTCTCCAAGGTCATGGACGACATTCTTCGCTCTTGTTCCATACGTCATAAACTCACCACTTCCCACCACCCGCAAACAAATGGACTAAGTCAGTGCTTTAACCGCACACTGACGACAATGCTATCCATGTATGTCTCCAAAGATCATCGTGATTGGGATGCCATTTTGCTTTACGTGACGTTTGCCTACAACTCGTCACGACACGACATCGCTGGCTTTTCTTCCTTCCATCTATTGTAAGGCCATCACCCCACTTTGCCTTTTGGCACTCTTTTTCCGTCCCATACTGACACCCCGACCGAGTACGCTCGCAATGCAACTACTCGGAATCGAGCGGCCTGCCAGATTGCCCGGGATTGCCTTTATGCCTCGCAGCTCTCTCAAAAGGATCGCTACGACAGCCGTCACAGAGCTGTCTCTTACTCCCCAAGATCGTTGGTCTTGCTCTAGGCTCACCCCCGTCACGTTTGTCTGTTCTCGAAGTTCCCCGCTCGCTACAACAGGCCTTACAAAATCTTGCGCCAACTGACCGAGGTCACCTATGAGATCGCCCCCTTGGACACTCCATCCTCATCGTATCTGCCATCCACTGATATAGTACCCGTCTCCCACCTTAAGCCATACTTCTCTGCACAGCATCGCACGCTTTCTTAAGCGCCGAGATGGCGCTTTCACCAGCGGCGACTATATGATACAAGCCATCATTAACATCAAGGAATGGACGATAAAGGCAACGAAGATGACGATTCAACGAAAGCTAGTGTTGTTGTTGCCACTCCACCATCTTGGTTCAAGGACACTGTGTACTCCGTCTACAATCTGTGAATATATTTCTACCCTCTGCCTACTCTCATTCCGTGAAACTTGCGCTCAGTGACGTCTCCGCCAGTGGCGTCAACACACAGACCCATGAATGCCAAAAAAATTGACAAAGCGCCACTGCCGTGTATATAGCATGTGCAAGTGTCCAATGGAAACAGGAGTATGCGCCCCATGTATTGGGCAAGCAAGGGAAAACATTGGTACAGCACTGGGTCACGCTACAGACATCAACAGGCATTATAGTCTCACCACTGTAGACAATGAAGTTAGATCCTGTCTCGGGAAACGCAATCCGGACAGAACGCTAGCTGATGAGTTTTGTCGGTTACTGTCTAAGTGACTCGAAACAGCTAAGTGCTACGCATGGTTGAGTATATACACTTCTTATAGACCTATGTTCGCTCTCTGGCCGCTCATGCCAATCTCACTCTTTAGCATTGCTCTGTACTTTGCCTCTCTGATGAAACATGTATAGATTCCGGAGAACCCTTCGAAGGTGTAGGCTACCAGTACTCTTGTTGCGCTCCCAGAGACCACAGCAAGTGGGGGGGGGGGGGGCGAATGGCTATCTACTTGCTATCGGACATCTCTGCTGTGCCCATTGAAATATTTGGTAACTCAGATGGAGTTGGAAAACGGTGTGCCGCAAAGTTGGACAACGGCTTGCTGCCCACTGCGCTTACCAAAAATTTTGTGCACTTCCTTAGCTTCGCAATAGCCAGACATCAACTCACACCAAATTTGCTGTGGTTCACTGGACTGCAATATGGACATAACGGCAAAAGAGACCTTCTTGCCACTACATCGTGAATCATTCCACTTCTGTGATCACCTGGCGAAACGCTTGCAAGGACCTCGTCTTTTAGAATCAGGCAATGGTGTGCAAGCTCAACATATCTCCAACCTCAAAGCTTCGTTCATTACTCTAAAAGACAGGCCGACGCGTATTCCTCAGCGAGAGTTGTGGTAAAAAGAGTGGTATGCAACTGTACATTGGGTATGCAACTGTACATTGGGCAAGGTTTCACCACCAGCATGCGGCCACGGAATAATGTGCTCTTGTACGTTCTGCAGATCCTCGCCTTGTGCGTGGTGCTGTCATCGGATGGATGGTCACCGGAAAGCCCAATGCCGGTGATATTATCACCCAATGCCAATCGGCGCACACCTGAACAGCGCTGTGCTGAGGAATTTTCAGGGATTTGGTGGCCAGCTCAAGCTTCGGTTTCTGGTGCCTTAAACTATACAGCCAAGTCGAGAGTTACAGGCGTGGCCTAGAGATACGGCCTCCACGTTTTCAGCGGCATTGGGCAAGGTTTCACCTCCAGCATGCAGCCACGAAATAATGTGCTCTTGTACGTTCTGCAGGTTAGTAAAAAACATTCTTATTCAAAGTGCACTACGAGTTTTCGGTGCATGGCGGTGTTACCTTGCCCAAGAGGCTTTTGGGATGAAGTGGCTGAGTGCTTTGATGCTGCATGTATGTTGGTACTGCTTCTGAGTGGGCACATTAAATTGAACCCAGGCGCTAACGATTCTGCAATGCAAGAACTGCCTAAAGGTCAAAAAGTAATACTTGACGTGATGGGAATGATTAGCAAGAATATCGACGACTACCTTGTTTGTATGGATCAGAGGTTAGATTAGTTTCAAATTGAATTGAAGTGACTTCCCGGTAAAAGTGTACGATTCGTACATTGTGGAAAAAGTAGTGGATCTAATATCGGCCGACATTGTTCAGATGCAAGCGAAACTCGATGATCTTGAAAACAGAAGCAGACGTAATAAGTTGGTTCTATATGGCTTGAGGGAAAGTACTGGTGGAGCGACCGAATCACTCCGTAAAACTGTACTAGAGGACATTTTTAGTGCTAAAATGGGCGTCACTTTAATGAGTGTTGAAAGAGGTCACCGCATTGGAAAAAAGAAGCGGGGGAAGAACAGACCGGTCATACTGCGGCTTTACAACTATCAAGAAAAAGCTGAAATCCACAAAATGCACACAAGTTGAAGCACTCTGGCTTATCAATCGGTGACGACTATTCCAGGCAGGTGCGTGAAAAAATAAAGAACTTATGGGAATATGCAAAATAAGAAAAGCAAATGGCCAAACAGTGAAACTTTCTTTTGATAAGCTTATCATTAATGGTAGAACTTACACTTGAGATAGTGATGCCCAGAATGTGGCAAAAGTAAGCCGTTCGTGACGCGATAACAAAGAAGTGAGACAAAATTTCCAAGATGACCAAGATATTGCCCTTCTGATGATGAATTGCCGCAGTGTTAAGAATAAAGCTGATGATCTGTATAGCTGGCCTTATCAAGTTAGCGAATGCTGACATAGTCATTGGGTCAGAATCTTGGCTTGCTTGACGAAGCAGTTTCGAACTTTGAAATGTTTCCTTGCAATTTTCAAACACATCGGAAAGACCGGTCTACGCATGACGGTGGTGTTTTCATTCTTGTAAAGGATTCTTTGATGTCCGAAGAAATCTTTATTGATAACAACGAAACTGAATCTGTTTGGTGCCGTGTAGTGAAAAATTATTGTTCTAGATTTATTGTTGGTGTACAGTGCCTAGAAATATACTGCCTAGTGTGCTGAGCGCGCGCATTCCATACGAGAGTGGGTGGCCGCGCATGTGATGACTGCACTCAGATGCCACAAGAGGCGCTGCGTGTCGAGAGGGGGTACGAACGCGCGAAATTCCTTTCGTCCTGTTGCTGCTGGAGCCTCGCCACGTTTAAAATAAATGTGTGACAGCTGCCATCTGATTTACTGTGAAGTTCGACGGCGCCATATGTACACTGCAACACCCTGAGCTAAGCGGCAATGCAAAGAAATGACGTGTATTGTTCCGCTGTGTCAAAGAAGTTATTTGGTCGGACAAGGAAAAGGTCTCTTGTTCCCCGCACTAACGGATCCAGCACGGTTTCCTGAATGAAAAAGTACGAATGAAAAAGTAGGCAGAAGGCTGAATCCGAAAGCTGTCGTGTGAGAAAAGCATTTTGAGAGTGACTCTACCGAACTATCTTTTCGGATTAGGGTGAACGGTGTCGGGAATGAAATTGTCGTCTAAACAAAATTTCAAATATTAATATTTAACTAAAAAATTGAAAAAACCCTTTCGAATTTCATTCACTCTGTTTTTCTCCCATGTCTACGTCGGACTCCCTTTCCAACAACGTTTTGAGTATCATATGCGGCGAGTACCAGATTATTCAATGGCATGTTATCATTCTTTGTTTTCACTCGAATTATAATGGAATGCAGGCTAAGAGGTAAAGGTTTTTAGGGTCTTCTGTGATAATTCTTGCTCTCAAGAACAAAGCACGTTTTAAAAAATAACCCTGGTGCTTATACTGTCAATGGTTTTTAAAATTAATTTCTTTGCGTATTCAACCACTTTGAGCATCTATCTATGTATCTATCTATCTATCTATATATATATATATATATATATATATATATATATATATATATATATATATATATATATATATATATATATATATATATATATATATATATATATATATATATATATATATATATATATATATATATGTCCATCCATCTGTCCACCCGTCCATCCGTCTGTCTGTCCATCAGTCTGCCTGTCCTTCCGCCTGTCCGTCCGTCCATCTGTCTGTCCGTCTGTCTGTCCGTCCATCCGTCTGTCCATCTGTCTGTCTGTCTGTCTGTCTGTCTGTCCGTCCATCCGCCCGTCTGTCCATCCGTGCGTCCATTCGTCCGTCCCTCCATCTGTCTATCCGTGCGTCCATTCGTCCGTCCGTCTGTCTGTCTGCCTGTCCGTCTATCTGTCCATCCGTCTGTCTGTCCGTTCATCTGTCTTTCCGTCTGTCCGTCTGTCTGTGTGTCTGTTTGTCTGTCCGCCCGTCCGTCTGTCTGTCTGTCTGTCTGTCTGTCTTTCTGCCTATCTATCTATCTATATATCTATCTATCTATCTATCTATCTATCTATCTATCTATCTATCTATCTATCTATCTGTCCATCTATCTATCCATCTATCTACCTATCTATCTATCGAATCGCCTATATCTGGGTGCCTTCACGATCACCCCCTTAACTGAGGGTCTTCGAAATACTTTGCAAGAAGAGCCAAATGTTCATGAAACGCCAATGCTGGTTCCAGTGTTGATTATCCAATTTCTTGCATATATTTAACGCCACTTCATAATGTTTGACTTAATAAAAAAATCTAACAGAGTCACCTTGCATAGCATTGATTCCCAAGTTACGTGGGATTGCGTCTCTTTTTTTTTGTGGAGGGGAGGGGGGGCAGTCGAGGATGGTGAAATGTATGCCACGAAATGATCTTCATTTGATAATGCAAAGTGCCCATAATGTTAAAGCGATCGAGTAGTTCTTGTACAATGAAGCATTATGTAAAAAAAACACTCCGAAAATGCAGGAAAATAATAGTTGGCCTCACGTGGCTCGGCCTCCTGAAAGATTCGCAGTGCTTTCGGAGCGCAAGGATTGAACGCAAATGCACCCACTCGCACAGCAGCACACAATGCGGGCGCTGCCGGCAGTCATTCGCTGCGGGGCCATCTCCTAGGCCGCGCTCAGCACACTAGGCAGTATATTTCTAGACACTGTAGTTGATGCTTTTCATCGGTCACCTGCCTTTGAACCGTATGTTATGCGTCAGCTGAGAAAAATTGCCTGCACGTTTTCTAAAGGGTGCGTTGTTCTTGCTGGTGACTTTATTTTGCCGGATGCTAAGTGGGATAAGGGTAACTGTGTCCTAAATTCTAATTCAGCAAGATATTGTGAATCTAAAACGTTGACTGACGTGCTCCGCCTCCTGCAGCATGTCTGAAGTCCTAGGCGAGGTGACAACATTCTGGATTTGTTGTTTTGTAACACCCCTGTTGTCATTAATGAGACCGATGTTATTCCTGGTATTAGTGATCACAACGCTGTCTTTGCAAATCTAACAAGATATCGTGTGAATGCAAAGAAATGTGAATCTACTAGAATCTTCTTTAATAGTAAAGCAAACTATGAGCAAATATCCACGGGACTTGAGCATCAATTTCTGTCTTTTGAATGCAGTGCAGACGAAGCAACTGTTCAGCAGCTATGGAAAGTGCTTAAGGAACGCATTACTGGGCTCATTCTGTGCCACGTCCTGAGCGTCTCAAGCAATAAACTAAACAAAATAAGGAAACCTTGAATTAATGGACATCTTATTCTGTTTTAAAAAAAGCGCGAGAGGGCGTTTTTCCAATATTGCCAAAATGAACCTCTGAACATTTTAATAAAATGAAAGATCTGACATCACTTTTTAAAATTAAACTGAAAGAAGCCAAGAAAAAAATATTTTCGGAGTTTGACTGCTGAGTTCCGTAATAAGAAGTTTTGAAAGTATATGAGATGATGTGCTAATGAGAAGGTTTGCCCACCAAATCTACGTTACGGTGGCGAGATTGTAACTGAGGATAGAGATAAAACCACACTTTTCAACAACTTTTTAAATTGGCTTTCCGCCCTTCTACACAAGCGATTGTCGCGAATAAAAAAAGATCAATATTTGCCTATGAGTGAGATAGAGCTTTCATTCAATTGCATAGTGAAGTTTTTACAGCGCCTTGACTAAAGTAAAGCAACTGGCCCAGATGAATTATCAGCAAAATTTTAGAACACTGCACTGAGGCAGTGGCTTGTTATCTCTATGTTATCTACAAAAAATCACTCGATGAAGGCAAGCTTCCTAAAAACTGAAAAATAGCTAATGTCGTAATCGAAAAATAGCTAAAAATAGCTAACCCATTTTCAAAAGTGGTTGATTGATTCATTTGTGGGGTTTGACGTCCCAAAACCACCATCTGATTATGAGAGACGCCGTAGTGGAGGGCTCCAGAGATTTTGACCACCTGGGGTTGTTTAACGTGCACACAAATCTGAGCCCGCGGGCCTACAACATTTCCGCCTCCATCAGAAATGCAGCCGCCGCATCCGGGATTCAATGCCGCGACCTGTAGGTCAGCAGCCGAGTACCTTAGCCACTAGACCACCACGGCGGGGCAATTTTCAAAAGTGGTTCTAAATTAGATGTATCAAATTACAGACCAATTTTTCTGACGCTGATTTGTTGTAAAGAACTTAAACATGTAGTTTTTTTCTGCTTTAATGAATCACTTGATTCCATTCATTTTTGAATCCTGAACAACACGGACTTAGACATGGTTGTTCATGTACAACCCAATTAATTGAATTCTATCATGATATATCATCAGTTTTAGATAATTGAGGACAGATTAATTGTTTATTTTTGCCCTTCAGAAAGGCCTTTGATACGGTATCACACTCGATTCTAATTCAAATAATGCAGAGCTTGAACATTCATCAAACTATTCGCCGATGTATTGCGGACTATTTAACTTCAAGAAAACAAAAGGTTGTTCTAGGTGGATCATGTTCATGATTAGTTTAGGGGACATCAGGGGTACCTCAGGGTTCCGTGCTCAGCACACTTCTCTTTCTTTTGTTTATTATTGACATTTCAATTACATTCAAGTGTCGTATTAGACTGTTTGCTGACGACTCCGTGTTAGATACTGAACTGACCGACCAAACGAATTCCACCCAGCTTCAGGATGACATTAATCACGTGCAGGTATGGTGTAAAAATAATGATATGGTAATAAATACTAATAAATGCGTTCACATCAGTGTCACCAAAGGGGTAAATAGGTTTACAAATCAGTACATCTTAAACAATGATGGTATTAGGAAAGAACACAAATACAAGTACTTGGGTGTCACATTTTCTCAGGAAGGGGGATGGTCTGAACACATTGCTAGTGTTCTCAGCAGAGCTGGAAAAGCCCTAAGCTTTTTACAAAGAAACCTTAAACAAGTAACCAAGGAGATTAAACGGGTCGCATATTACGCCTATGTCCGACCAATACTGGAATACGCCTGTCCTGGGTGGGATCCGTTTCACAAAGTACACATTAATGAACCAGAGCGCACTTAGTCAATAGCAGCAAGATTTGTTCTGGGAAAATATGACCGAACTGAGAGGTCTAAATGTATGAAAAAAGAATTTAATTGGAAATACTTACAAGAACGAAGACGTAATCTAAGATTGAAACCATTTTATTCAACCTATAACAAGAAAACAGGCATTAATTTTTCAGAATATATAAAATCAGCGCAGTATCGTTCCTTTCGTCATCACCACAAATTTAAAGTTAGGCCATACAACCCTAGAACAGATTTTTTTAACATTCCTTTTTTTGCAAGCCATTGTCGAATGGAATATGTTACCAGCTCATTTAGTTGGCCGCATGACTGCAGATTCATTCTATGAGGCTCTGTGCCCCCTGCAATAATGCCTAAGATGGCGCTGCGGGTAATCTTCCAAACAAAAAAAAATACATGCATGTCTGTCTCAATTGCTAATTTGAACTTATCGCATTATCAAAACACCTGAACAGCTGCACTCAGAATTTGTATTTGGGGGTATCGTGATCGTCACTGATATATGTTTTTTTACTGTGCCACCGGGGCTGTATATGGGTATACTGTCAAGGCAGTTTGATGTCGGTACTGCGAACTGGTAGGGTAACTGGTCCGAAGCCAAGAAACTTAGCTTTTAGTGCAGTAATTTATCTACTTATTTTCAATACCGCCAGTCTCATTTGGAGCCAAGGCAGGTTTGCATACCGATAACAATATGAGCATGCAAAGAATGCACACATTTCAGAATACGTTCCATTTAATATGAAGAAGTGTTGTTCCCTCTAGCACAACATTAGTATTTACATTTAAACAATTGAAATTAACACAATATAATTCATAATTAAGTCATGCAAACAACAAAACAACCATTTGCACAAATGTGAAACTTTTTTTCATGGTTGGGGCTTATTTTTTAACGCATCACAAAAGGTAATTCAATGCTTTACACTACCGAGTCAAGGTGGTTTCACTTACTAACTGCAGTAAGGAAAATGAGTATTTCAATGTGTTGAGTAGTAAAAGTGTTCAGCAAACTGAATAATTTGTACGAGTTGTGAAAGTGCTCACTGAAATGATTCGCTTTGTGA
This sequence comes from Rhipicephalus microplus, assembly GCF_013339725.1. Taxonomy (NCBI): domain Eukaryota; kingdom Metazoa; phylum Arthropoda; class Arachnida; order Ixodida; family Ixodidae; genus Rhipicephalus; species Rhipicephalus microplus. Next base: position 196,612,806 of record NC_051165.1, read on the forward strand.
AACCTTATGAAAGGCAGTCCAGAAGACCAAGAACTGGCGGAACGCCACCACGTTCCCGCCCCGACTCGGGTGTCACCTACAGTACCGCCTGCTAGAGTGTCCCTCATGGACAACCTGGTGGCTTTATTTCCTCAGGACCATTTAATAAAGTTCTTGTCATTTTTGTGTCATCACCATTGTCGTCGACGAAACGTTTCTTCATTGTCTGCTTTAAGCCGAAGAAGCTGCATTGAATTTTCTAGTCGAACAGCTTATTCTATTTCCGTGACGTGTCGTCGTCTGTCTCCTGTCTTTTAACTTAGCAGAGAGCTAAAGGATCTTGTTGAGCATACCTTTTTTACTATGTGGTATTCCTGTCCACGCCTACTCGCAGCGGAAACATTTTATATGGCACGTAGAAGAAAATTATCATCTGTCCACGAAATCTGAGTTTTCGAGGATGCATAACGACTGTCACACAAAGCAGAGAAGACATTTGCATATTGGAGAGTAGTGGGCGATAGGCCTCGACAAAGAAACTTATTGGGCCGACTAGACGAAAGTTGAACATTTAAAAAATGGCAGGTTTTATGATTATCATATTTCGACGTGTCATTCACATACGTCGTCTATTAAGTTCACGTAATACCAAACTTTGTGTATATGAAGCTAGCGAAACGGCCGCGAGCGCGCTTTGAGCGTAGCCTGTAGTCATGTTTTACATGAGACGCATATTATGATTATCAACTTTAAACATTTGAACGAAATCACTGCAAGAGCAGCAAGACCTTGAAATGCAAATTATGACATTCATGACATACATGTCATCATTTTCCCGTATGACTAATCACTTATGCTCGTCATACAGTCATGCTATGCCATACCAGTTTTCGTATCGATACCATTATTGAAACAACTAGGGGAGCTAAAAGTCATAAGCGGCTAGACAGACAGACAGACAGACAGACAAACAGACAGACAGACAGACAGACAGACAGACAGACAGACAGACAGACAGACAGACAGACAGACAGACACAGACAGACAGCGAGATAGACAGACAGACAGCGAGATAGATAGATAGATAGATAGATAGATAGATAGATAGATAGATAGATAGATAGATAGATAGATAGATAGATAGATAGATAGATAGATAGATAGATAGATAGATAGATAGATAGATAGATAGATAGATAGATAGATAGATAGATAGATAGATAGATAGATAGATAGATAGATAGATAGATAGATAGATAGATAGATAGATAGATAGATAGATAGATAGATAGATAGATAGATAGATAGATAGATAGATAGATAGATAGATAGATACGCTCGAAGTCACCGAAGTTCGCTAAGAAATGCTTCGAATTTAAAAGCACAGACATTATGACGCACACAAAAAAACTTTTACATTGGTCAGCCCCTACCGGCGGATCCGAACGCAGTCCCTTCAACAACCCCTGGTCCGGACAAAAGCCTGGATGCAGATGTCCCACTTGCAGAGGTAAAACAGGTCCTTGCTTGTATTACCCGGGACACTGCACCAGGGCTGGATCGTATAACATACAAGGTCCTCCGAAACTTAGATGATGTATCTCTACCTGAGCTCAGCATGTCGTTAACGAACAATGGAGCAAGGGTGCACTGCCTTGTGGTTTGAAATCTGTCCAGAATAATCTGATTCTGAAATCAGGCAAATCACTATTTCTCCAAAATCTGCGACCCATATCGCTCACGAGCTGTGTAGGCAAACGTTTTTATCACGTTCTTCGTCGATCACAGCCACATTTAGAAGCTAGAAATGCTTTCCACAACACCCAGTTTGGCTTTCGCCCCAACCTATCGGTGGAGGATGTTCTCCTGCGTGCTACGCAAACCCTATTTTATCCCAAACGACAGACAGTCCGAACCAGAGCCATTCTAACATTAAAAAGACAAAAAGTTTTGGACATTGTAGGGCGTGAAAACATCCTCAGGACATTAGCCACCACTGGCTGTGGCCTGGAAATATGTCAAAGCCTTTTTGAAAAATCGCAGCGCCGAGGTTAGATTAGGTACACTCACATCCAGTATTTTTTTCTTCCCAAACAGGGGCACACCCCAGGGAGCTGTCCTATCGTCAATCTTATTCAATCTAGCCTTGGCCCCACTGGCCTAAGAACTCCCCGATATTCCTAAATTACAGCTTGTATTTTACGTCGATTGCATGACTCTGTGGGTGCGCCATGGTCCATTGGGAAGGCACAAGACGTTCTACAAACTGCTGTCAACGACATCGAGTGGCATATTAGCTCAATGGGTCTCCATTGTTTGCCAGAAAAGTCGGAGTTACTTAAAAATAAACCCCACATGCACGACCCGAGAATGACGATAGGACAGCTCTCTGGGGTGTGCCTCTGTTTGGGAAGAAAAAAATGCTGGATGTGAGTGTACCTAATCTAACCTCGGTACTGCGATTATACCTGTACCCGCACGGTAAACCTGTGCCAAGAGTACATGAAATCATGTTCTACACGTACAATCAAACTTAGACGCAAACTTCACCTTGAACCTTCTTGATAAGCAAATAAAGCAAATTTAAAGATTGATCCACTCAATTACGTCGCGAAATCATGGTCTATCTGAAAAGGACACCATGCAAATTGTTGAAGCTGTTGTGGTAAGTCGCCTCACTTATCATCTTCCGTATCAACACCTCACTCAAAAGCAAATGCAACGGGCTCACAGTCTAATCAGGCGGGTGGTTAAAACCACATTGACTTTGTTGATATGTGCACCAGCACTACTCTCCTCTTGCAGACCTGTCTGTACAATACAGTGCAAGAAATTATAAAGCCACAGAGAAGCAATCAACTCTTGCGCCTTTCTCGGACACCAATAGGGCGTAGCTTGCTCCGAGCCCCGAGGCTCGAATCAAGTGACACGATTCGTAACAAAGAAGCATGGCCACCTATTTCAATAAGGGTCACGGCACACATGCAACTCTAACCATTGCCGCGCAGCATGAATCCACAACGCCTCGCGGGCCGATGCAAGGCACGCGCTGATCATTGCATACGGCAGTACGAAAATCGTGAAGACGTCATTTGTGTCGACGCTGCGGCATCTCACTTGAGGGAACGGCCAGAGCTGCTGCCATGACGGAGGACGGACGCATTAGCATTTCCGCGTCTGTTAAAAAGGCATGCCCCGACGTGGCTGAGGGGGTTGACTAGCCCTAGTAGTGGCGCATGTGGCCAGAGATTTTACCATTACAAAAATTTGCACGGATTCCCAAAGCGCTTATTGATACTTCCATCAAGGCATAGCACCAAAAACAGCCTCACGCATATTGAGCAACATTCCTACACTTCCCCATTCGGTGGCTATCACGTGGTGCCTGGCCATGAGTGTATCCCCGGGAATGAGCACACTCTAGCGCTTGTTCGAGGTCCTTCCATTCGGACCCCGGTGGCTCGCTCACCCAAACCCGTGAGAAAACCGCAAGCGGGAATCAGCACCTACCACGAGATTACGGCGTATTACCGAAACGGCAGACGAGATTTGCCTGCCCCACACTACTCCCTCTTCCCTAATTAGAGTTCAGTTTCAAGCCACCTCCAGACAAAATCATTGATTTCTCCCTATATGGCACACCTACTTTACCCTGCTCTTCACCAACCGCATTGCCTGCAGGGCAACCCGAGCTGATCTCTTCCAATGCTTGTAGAGCTGCCCGATTCCCGTGGCAGTAAACCCTACCCTGATTCCGTCTCTTTCTTCGTGGGAGGCCACTCTTCTGGCCATTGGCTCGGACGACCAGTGGTGGCTGGTGGACAGGGACCTGCCGAGCCATGTCGGCCACGGGACTGCCGGATGCCTAGAAACCTAACCACATTCACGCGAACTTTTTAAAATAAAGTTGTATCCATTCATCCCATGGTCGACGGGTACCAGGAGAACTCATGGACATCAGTGCGCCTACAAATACCGCCAAACAAGGACCTGGTGTTGAGTTGTTCTGTTCAGTTTTGTTTTCGGCTCTAGTTGCAAGGTGGTGCCTCGCACGGTTGCGATGTATTGTGACATGCACCGCTAGGGTGCAAATCAGGTGCATGTGTACATAGTTGTAAATAAATGAGTTAATGACGAGCAGATGTTCGAGGCATGTGGTTCTTTCTCTCGGCGCTCTGCTCTCAAGCCGAGGGTGGCTGCCGTCGGCAGCGTCGGCGTGGTGCAGCGCTTCGTTCTTCGTCGGCGTTGCAGTCAAATAAACCCCGACACAACAAGGCCGACGAGGTGAAGTACGAACAGTTTCTTTCGTAGTCCTTTTTTTCCAATCCTCCTCAACGGTTTCATTCTGCTCGGACGCTACTTCGGCGTTTCCCACCATTGCTGCTTTGTTCTTCATAGCGACCGCCGCGTCGCTCTTCTTCTGCCTTTTCCTCGTCGAGTGTCTTCGCGTCTATTTGTGAATGCTGGGGACGTTGTTTTTTTTTTTCGCGTTGATGTTTCTAATTTTGTGTTTGGTTTCTTCTTTTTTTTTTCGCTGGCGCAGAATTTTTCCGGTTGCGATGGCTTCTCCCATACCTCAACCGTCTTTTCTTCCATGCCTGGGGATCCGCCGATCTCTTGAAATCACTGTAAGTTCATTTTTGAAGCTGAAGTGAATGCTGCCGGGGAATCTTGTGGGATATTGTTGCTAAAAAAATTTAACACGCATTAACCAGCGAACCCCCACATTTGTACGCAATCAGTCTCATTTTGCGGTTCATCTGACTTTCTGTAGTCCTAGCCTTCAGAGTTCCACATGGTCTACTTTGAACTCGGGTACAAACAGCGGCCATTTTCCTACATTGTTTGAGCTGGTATATCCCATGACTTCAGTAATTCGGCAGCCCACTTCTCACATCAATTTCAATACATTTGAACAGACACTGCGTGTGGCTTTGTCAAAACAAACCGAGGAAAATAAAGAGCGAAATGTTATCAACTTCAAGGATGTTATCAAACAATCTCTAAATAGAGGTAAATGCACAGTTCAGGTCTCCAAACAACGTCCTTTGAGTCATTGGTGGAACTCTGATTATTCACGTCATTACAGGCTAAGAAAAGCGGCGTGGCGAAAACTGCTCTATAATCAGTACCCTAGAAACTGGAGTGATCATAAATACGCGGCTCCAATTTTTAAGCGAACAGTTGCCGCTGCGAAGGATAACTATGATAGCCAACGTTCCGAGTTCCTTTCAAAGTCTGGCCACAGGAAATCACTTTTCAACTTCCTTAAATCTAAAAAACTAATCCCACCACCAACAAACCTCGAATCGATAGTCTCAACTCCAAGTGAGTTGCCTACTATTCTGGAAAATATTGCTCAAGGGCTGGAAAGCCGCTTCACGCCTGCTTACTTTTACCACTCGCCGTGCTCTGTTAACAGCGATGACTTTGAAGAGGTTACAGCGTCGGAAATAGCACAAGTAGTAAAAATATTGCCCAATTCTGCTCCATATCCTGATGTATTAACTGCATCGGTAATAAAAATAATCCATAAAGTATAACCTCAAGATTTACTTGCAATAGTTAACCACTCCATTAAACATTCGTTGATTCCACCTGAGTGAGGAATCGCGAAAATAATTCCTTTATTAAAAAAACATGAAGCTGGGTTTACTTTGAATAACATTATATCTATTTCACTCACGTCTAATCTGGTAAAAATAATCAAAAAAGTTCTACACATTAGAATAGACAACTGGTTGAACGAAAATGCAATTTTCAGCCCATACCAAATTGGATTCAGGCGTGGCTGCTCCATTTGGTGTGCCCATATTGATCTGGAATGCAGGATACAACTAGCTCGTTCTAAGAAACAGGTTTCCGCCTTTGTAACTTTAGATATTACAAAAACTTATGACAGTGTGGAACACACTAAACTAATAAATTCGCTAACGCACGTCGGTTTACCAAATTGCTTTGTGGCATTGGTTTACTTCTTTCTGGAAGATAGAGAATTCTATTGCTCTCAATCTGGCGTGTCGTCTTCAAAGTATAAGGTTTGGTACTGTCACCATTAATATTTAATATTTTATTGTGCATAATTTCAGTACAAACTGATGTACAGGTGTATGTATATGCTGACGACATCGCATTTTTGCTACAACTACAGATATACATACATTATCAGATGCTAGTTTTATATGTATATCATATTGCCGCGAACGCATATCCAAGGTCCTCTCGATCATCGAAGCCTCGGTGACGAACTCAGCGACGGTCTTAGGGGGTTGCGGATGAGTCCAGCGAAGAGCTCTTGTTTAACTCCCCGCATCAGAAAGCGCACCTTCTTCTCTTCTGCCATTTCAGGGTCAGCTCTCCGGAACAGCATCTTCATCTCCTCAGCGAACAGTACAACACCTTCGTTAGGGTGTTGCATTCGCGTCTCCAACAAAAGGGCGGCTCGTTCTTTCCGCACAACCGTAGCGAATGTTTTGAGGAATTCGCTCTTAAAGACAGTCCAGTCGATTAGGGAGCCTTCATGGTTCTCAAACCACGTTCGAGCTGCGTCCTCCAAATAGAAGAAGACATGACGAAACGTTTCTTCGTCATCCCACCTGTCAAAGATGCGGATGCGCTCCAGCTTCTCCAGCCACTCTTCCGGGTCTTCAACAGGAGATCCTCGGAATGATGGGGGCTCACGAGGTTGTTGCAGAACGACAGGAGGGTTGGTAGCGCTGGTCATGGTGCCTGCGTTGATCATCGTGGTTTTTACGTCTTCTTTCCTTTTTTTTATCCGGGAGCAGTCCAAACTCTGGCTGAAGGCCTTGCTGTCGGCGGCTGACACGAGTTGGGCGTGCTTGTCGGCTTGGCAATGGCTTAGGGTTCATGTACCCCGCACCTCCACCACATGTCACGCAGCAAAGGACGACGCAGTTGTCTATGAGGAAAACAAGTTTATTGGAGCGAACCTGTGCTCCCCTAACAACTGAAAAAAATACACAGGTGGCGAAGCAGCGGCCAGCAAAACGACGGGCACGCTAGTGAGCGTCAGCGATCGAATGTCGCGGCATCATCGGCTGTGCGAGAATTTATATCCCTCGGCGCGAGGGTTTCTCGAATAGTCGAATTGTATCGAGAACGCCGTGATAGCGTTTGTTCGAAACGCTGTTTGTTCGGAACGCTCGAAGCGCTGTTCGATAGCGTTTGTTCGAAACGCTGTGATAGCGTTTGTTCAAAACGCTGTGAAAACAGTGATAGCACAGGCCGGTGCAGTGAGGCCGAAAAAACAAAACACAAATAAACAAACCCGATGCATGGTTCGCGGCATTGGGCATGTGCTGCGACATGGAGCCCCTGAGGTCCTAATCACGGACCGCGGAACGACCTTCACTGCGGAGCTCATGCAAGGAATCTTACGCTACAGCAACACAGATCACCGAAAAACGACGGCGTACCACCCCCAAACGAATGGACTAACGGAACGGCTTAATAAGACAATCGCGGATATACTGTCTATGTACGTTGACGTTGAACATAAGATGTGGGACGAAGTCCTCCAGTACGTCACGTTTGCGTACAACACGGCTATTCAAGAAACCACGCAGATGACACCGTTCGAGCTCGTCTACGGAAGACGGCTGACTACGATGCTCGACGCCATGCTTCCGCACGTAGAAGACGACGACCTCAACGCCGACGTCCAAGGATACCTCCAACGTGCGGAGGAGGCCCGCCAGCTCGCTCGAGTTCGTATAACGGACCAGCAACTGGTGGATGCTGGACGCTACAATCTCCGACACCGAGACGCCGAGTACCATCCTGGTGATCGTGTGTGGATTTGGACTCCCATTCGACGACGTGGACTCAGTGAGAAACTTCTACGACGCTATTTCGGACCCTACCGGATTCTGCGACGTGTTGGCTAACTAACGTACGAAGTGATCCCCGATTGTGACTCCCGTACATCACGACGACGCACGCGGCCCGAAGTCGTCCATGTGGTTCGCTTAAAAACTTTCTACGGACGATGACGAACTTTTGTTTTAATTTGTTTGGACTGTCCCTTATGTTAGCATCGGGTCGATGCACTCTTAGAGGGGGGGTAATGCCGCGAACCATGCATTGGGTTTGTTTATTTGTGTTTTGTTTTTTTCGGCCTGGCTGCGCCGGCCTGTGCTATCACTGTTTTCGCAGCGTTTTGAACAAACGCTATCACAGCGTTTCGAACAAACGCTATCGAACAGCGCTTCGAGCGTTCCGAACGAACAGCGTTTCGAACAAACGCTATCACGACGTTCTCGATACAATACGACTATTCGAGAAACCCTCGCCGAGGGATATAAATTCCCGCACAGCCGATGCCGCGACATTCGATCGCCGACGCTCACTAGCGTGCCCGTCGTTTTGCTGGCCGCTGCTTCGCCGCCTGTGTATTTTTTTTTTCAGTTGTTAGGGGAGCACAGGTTCGCTCCAATAAACTTGTTTTCTTCATAGACAACTGCGTCGTCCTTTTTTTTATTGATATGATATATAAGGAGATGTTGGCGCACCATTATGGCGCCGGCTACTCCTTAGCCGTTAATTGAAACTTGAACACGTATCTTGAAGCAAAACATACAAAGCAGTGCATGGAAAATAGAAAACTCAGGCACAGATATGCAAAGACACACTTATACGTACATATCACAATGGTAAGTAAATGTTTGAAAGTCATTGTAAGAAGTCTCTGGAAACAACAAAACACAAACAACAAACACAAAACACAACAGCAAAACAACAAAGCACACGTCTGGTCCTTATAAAGATGCATTCGCTCGTATGTACATAATAGTCGACACGTCATTCATTTCACAACACACACGTGATGGGTGTCACATGATACTGTATATAATAAGTACATGTGTTACAAATGAAAGCTTGTTCTTTGTTAATACTTGTCATCAATCCCGCTGTCTTGTAAAAAACGTGTTAATTGTTTTAAAGCGTGGGACTGTAAAACTCCAGTTGGCCACGGGCCCAGAAGTTTTTTCATGCTAAATGGTCTGTGGTCCAATGCGAACAGTTCGCTTTTAACACGGCGTCTTGGCGTGTCATGATGTGGACAGTCTATGAGAAGGTGACATACGTCTTCATCTATAAATCCACAATCGCATTCGGGAGTTTCAGCTCTGCCGATTCTGTGCAAAAAATGTTTTGTGTGTGCGGTGCCTAGCCTCAATCGGTGAATTAGAGTTTCCATCCTTCTATCTAATGCCAGCGTAATTTTGAATTCAATAAATGGATCGATGTGATATAAATCGCAGCTCTTTGTACTTTGGTCAAACCAAGAAGTTTTGCTCATTCTGAAAGTTGTATTCTTTATAATACTACGCGATTCATTTTTCGAAATCGGTAAAGAAACAGTAACGTCTTTACGATGTGCTTGTCGTGCTGCTTCATCAGCAGCTGTGTTTCCAGGAATGTTGCAGTGGCCAGGTATCCACTGGAATTTGATCTCATGTTGCGCCTTCTTTGCTTTAGTGAGCTCCTTCAGCGTTTCGTATGTCATACTATTACTTATTACTGTCCTGTTTGTACTGGAGAGTGATCTTAATGCGGCCTGTGAGTCACTGAAAAGTACCCATTTTCTAGCGTCTGCTACCGAGTTGATAAACTTTAGAGCATACAGAATAGAGAAGAGCTCAGATGTTGTAGATGACGTCGTGCGGCATAATTTAAACGATTCCTGAATATTGAGCTGTGGTATGATAAATGCCGATGTTGAAGACGTTGTAGTACTTGAGCCATCTGTGTAAATATGTATGTACCCTGGATACCGCATGTGTATCTGATAAAGCGCTAGTTGTTGAGCAGCTTGGATGAACATGTCTCTCTTTCTAATAATGCCATCCACTGAGAATTCAATGCTTGGTATAACAAGCACCCATGGAGGATAATCCATTTCAGAGTTCCAAAATTCATGTCTGGGTAATATATGTACATTACTCTGGACTTCGTTATGAGCATTGCTTTTATCTCTTAGTAAAATCTCCAGCGCCAACGGGTGGTCCCTGTGTTGCGTCTGTAAGCGAAAAAAAAATGGCGGCATGTTTCAATTGTTCTCATGACTGGAAAGGGTGGTTGTCGAGTCTCTGCTATGACAAGGCTGCTGGAAGTCGCTCGTGGAACACCTATGCAGACGCGCAGTCCCCTAGCTAATAGTCTTTGAAGTCACTCCTCTGAAGTGCGGGAAAGGCCGTGTAACACTGCTGCAGAATATGCAACTTTTTGTCGTATTAAAGCATTGTGAACAGCGAGCATGGATGATACAGATCCGCCCCATGATGTCCCAGCTATTCTGCGGAGTATATTCACTAGCGTATTCACCTCGTTTTCGAGTTTCTTTATGTGAGGTGCCCATGATAGCTGCCTATCAAGTATTACTCCGAGAAATCGATGCTGTGTCACAATCATTAGTGGTTCTTCTTCTAAATTGAGATTGAAGTTCTTTAACTTCTTACGGGTGAAGGGCAATGCAGCTGTCTTTGCATGCGATAGAATCATTCCTCTTTCTTTTAAAAAGTTGTTGATAATATTTATTCCGTCTTGCAATGCAATCTGAATTAACCGTATGTCCGTGCCAGATGCCCAATTGCACACATCATCTGCATATAAGGAGTATTTCAACCTGGAAGGCAGTCTTTTAGCGAAATCAGCCATAACACAGTTGAAAAGAAAAGGGCTGAGTACGCTTCCTTGTGGCACTCCTGTCTGACGTCGTGTTCTGCACTTTTTCCTTCGCTTGTCTGAATGGATATTTTACGACCTCATAAAAATTTGGATACCCACCGCAAAGACCTGCCGGACAGTCCGTGTTCCAACATACTCAGCAGAACATGAGTGTGACTGACCGTGTCAAATGCCCTTTTGATGTCCAAGAACACTGCGACCGTCAAACTACCACAGGCGCGTTCATGCTCCACATACGTTACTAGGTCCAGTATTGCATCCATTGTGCATCTCTGTTTCCTAAAACCTGTCAAGTAGTTGGAGAATACACCAGTTCTGTTGCACCACCATTGAAGTCGCGCATCAATCATTTTTTCCATTACCTTACATAAACAGCTTGTCAGACTGATTGGACGGAAGGATTCAAGGTTCAAGGGTGTCTTAGCCGGTTTTAAAATCGGAATGATGCGAGCAGACTTCCAAGACTCGGGTACAATTTCTTGCGTCCTTAGATTATTGTAAATATCTAAGAGAATAGTTGTGCCTGTGGGCCCAAGGTTCTTTAGCATATTGTACGTAATGCCGTGCGGTCCAGAGGCCGATTTTTGACGACATGATACTATAGCACAATGCAGCGCCCTTAACGTAAATACAGGGTCTAGCTGAGGATGCTGGGCCCAAAAGCAAGCGTTGATTTTCTGGCTGGCTAACGCGACAGAATCATTAAATAATGCACACGGTGATGTGGCGGGCCTACTGATAAGTTGACAAAATTCATCTGCTACCACAGCTTCCGGTTTGTGCAAGGCTACAGCAACAGCACGAAATGGGAAGCTCTGTGATACAGGGCCACTAAGTGCTCGAATTACAAGCCAAATTCTTGGAACAGGTGTGTGGGGAGAGAGCGTGCCACAGAAATCACGCCAGCGTCGTTTACCTAAATTTTCTAGCCGTCTGCGCATTACACTGTGGATTTTCTGTGCATTTTTGTATGCTTCTAAACTTCCGCTGCGTCGATATGCCCTTTCTGAACGTCGTCTGATGGCTCTTAGATGTTCATACTCTCCATCGACTGCAGCATAGTCTTTTGGAATCGGGACTTTCTTTGTACATTTATTCGCATTATCTTGCAGAAATTCAGTAAACCTTTCAACTGTCGTGAGTTCACTATTTTGGTTTGTTATGTGTTGCCGAAAAGCTTTCCAGTTCGTCAGTTTGCTGTAGCGTCTGGTGTCGTCTTTTCGCAAGTAGGGGTGACTTATTAGAATGGGAAAATGGTCACTCCCACGTGTTTCTACATCCGTTGTCCATACCACACCATTCACTAGATCTTGGGAACACAAGGTTACATCGATGCAACTAGAGTAACTATGCCCTCGGAGAAAAGTTGGGGAGCCATCATTTAAAATTGTCAAATTGCATTTGTCTGTGGCACACTCGACAATGTTCCCACGTGCATCATATTGATCACTACCCCATATTATGTTGTGCGCATTAAAGTCTCCGCATATAAACGTATATGAATTAGAAATGTTGAAGATATTTGTTAGCTCTTCCACCGAAATGCGGCTTGAAGGTTGTAGGTAAAAATTGATCACTGTAAAGCACTGCTCACCAAAGGATACTTTGCAAGCGACGAATTCCGGGAAGTCCGAATCACTTGAGTTAACTTGATGAGAAGGTAGGTCCTTTCTGACGCACAAATGTACTCTGCTAGGACCACTTCGACGAGATGACTTATATATCACGTAGTTGGAGAGGCGGAAATCCACATTAGAAATGTTGAAGATATTTGTTAGCTCTTCCACCGAAATGCGGCTTGAAGGTTGTAGGTAAAAATTGATCACTGTAAAGCACTGCTCACCAAAGGATACTTTGCCAGCGACGAATTCCGGGAAGTCCGAATCACTTGAGTTAACTTGATGAGAAGGTAGGTCCTTTCTGACGCACAAATGTACTCTGCTAGGACCACTTCGACGAGATGACTTATATATCACGTAGTTGGAGAGGCGGAAATCATCATTCATTCCTGCCTCTTGGATGCAAAGTATTGGAAAGTTATACTGCAGAAGGAGTTTACGGAAGTCAGCACACTTCCTTCGAAGACCATTGGCATTCCACTGGTATATGGAGACATCTTTGTAGCGCTTATTCATATATTACTTGTCGCAGGTTTGACCCGGACTGTTGACACAGTAGTGCTTCCAGAGGCAGCAGGGTTTTTACGTCTGGCAGGTTGTTTGCTTCCGGTAGAGCAGACAGGATTGCCTTAAGTGCTGCGAAAAGCATTGGCAGAATCAATTGCATGACTGATGCAGAGGCACGGTCTCCATTGAATGGTTGATGCGTCGTCCTTTGCTGCGTGACAATATAATATTTATATGTATATCATATGTATTTTATATGTATATCATATATCATGATACATTATATCAGATGCTAGTTTTATATGAACGCTCTGGACACGTGTTTAGACGACATTATTATATCACTAAACATCAGGAAAAGTGCAATTGTAGTTTTTCCTATAAGTGTTCCAGTGCAGATGTCCCTACTTTACAGACAGTACTTTATCCCGCAGGTGAAATCGATTAAATACTTAGGAGTGACTTATAGTGAAAACCTAAATTGCAGTCCGCATATAGAAAATATGGCACCTAAAGGAGCACGGGTGCTTGGGATGCTTCGCAGACTCAGCAATAAACGTTGTGGTTTACGTCGTGATGTGCTGGTTATGATATATTTTATGTGTATTCGCTCAATTTCGGAGTTTGGCAGTGTTTTGTTTATTTATTTTATTTATTTATTTGATAGCCACACCGTCATAAGGCATTACAGTGGGGGGAATACAACATGATTACAAGACAGAACACAAGCTCAATTTGCGGCAAGTACAGTACAGCCTGAATACACAACGCAACGGAGATTGACAAAAATGTACGAAAAATGCCAGCGGGTAACATACAGTAAGACCAAAACAAATACAATATGTATACCACACAACAAGACACCCGTCATCAACTAAACAATTCACTTGATTCTAACAAAGGAAGAAATGAATCACTACCCACAGCGACAACGATCGCTGAAGGTAATCGATTCCACTGGGAAACCGTTTTAGGGAAAAAAGAATTACTGAACGCTGCTGTCTTACATCGGTACTCCCGCACTTTGTAAATGTCATCGACTCGTCCAGGCACGTAATGAAGTGAAAACATGTAACTCTCACGAACTGTATTGTTTTCTCGAGCACCCACCTACAAAATTGCACCACTGGCACTACTAGAACGCGAAGCGTTACGTATATGTCTTGGGCTCTCTAAATTTGTAGCAATTTTATATTTTATGTGAAGAAGTGCGCCTGCCTTCTCTTCATGCTAGGTTCCAAATACTAGCAGTCCGTACCTTCCTAAAAATATACGCATCCCCGCATAGGAGGTTACAATATGTTTTCATTATTGAGCCGACGTCCTTTTTTAACCAACGTTGGTCTAGATTAAAGCGTCCACAAGTCATCGTCGCACAGAAGCTCTTGCAAACATTACAAGTTAAACTTCGTGAAGTACGGGTACTAAGAACACCTATTCAAAACATGAAAATAGAATTTCACAATATATTTTCTAATAATTGAAAAACTCTTTCCAGTAGATACCTAAATGCCGTTTTGAAAGACCACCTGGCAAGATTAGACATAAATATTGTTATAGCAACTGATGCTTTAGTTCACGAAGAGAGGGCAGGAGTCGGAATTGCATCTTCAGTGTTGGATTGTTCTTTATATCAATTCATTTATTCAATTTTACACCTATTTATCACGCGGAATTACTTGCGATTCTCTTAGCATTAGGAAAATTACCTCAATCAATAACAGATGCTATTCTTCTTTCAGACTGCCTGTCTGTTCGTAGTTCATTAACTGCGCCTAATATGTCGAATGCTTTAAAAGTATTTTACGCCCTTGCCCCAAGACATTTACGACTCATTCACTTGGTGTGGATGCCAGGACATAAAGGTTTAACTCTCAATGAATATGCACTCGCAGTGGCCTCACATAATTATGCCATAATTTCTATATTGCCGGCGCTAGCAATTATCACCATGGCACGCTTTGAAAAATTTCTAATAGCAGATCATTCTGAAAAATCTCGCTTGGCAACATGTGATTTTTCCCATCTTACGTACCCCTTGAAAAATTGATGGTGCTCCTCTATAACGGCAGAGATATCAATTACGAGACTACGATGCCGAGCCCCCCCCCCCCCCCCCTTTCCTCCCTAAATTTTTATCTACACAGGTCTGGTCTGGCACAGTCTCCCCTATGCCTCCACTGCAACGAGAGTGAACACCTTCACCATTTCCTCTTAACACGCAGGTTATATACAAACCAAAGGAAGAGACTCTTAGAAGAACCTCTCCGTAGGTTAGGTCTAAACTTATCCCTTCCAGTGGTCCTTTCCTTTGGAGTAACTGAAAAGAAATTTAGCCACAGTAACGTTTGCGAGGCCATATGCGATTTTTTAAAGGCAACAAAACCAATAGAATGTTAAGCTGTGGCATAAATTGACTTTATTTCAAACCATATTAACCTGTTCGTTCTTTGTATTACCTTTCTTTATTTTATTTCTAATCTATCGTTTACCAATTGGTTTTTCGTTTAAACATCCTTATCTAAATAATTAGGCTGGTAAAACGATTCCCTCTCACAAAAGAGGCACCGTCCATTTCATAGCCGATCCCCGTGGTGGGTTACGCCAGGACCCTGAGGAGCAACTACCCAACCAGCCTGCAAGCCAAAGTGGCGGAAAGCCCTGCTGCTTAACGCGTTAGGCCACGCCGGCCTGAGACTCTATTAGACAGAGTACCGCCAACGTGTCAGGGATGCCTGCGTCGTGTGACGTATTCCAAACCGCAGTCGCATTGTTTGACGACCATTTGTTTGACGCGCCTCTGCTTCCAAATGCATCGTCAACTTCCCGTGAAGCCCGTTGTAGACCTCATAAGTACTCTCCGGTTGCTACAGCTTCGTCTTGCGGGTTCGGCGCGCTCGAAAATGATATGATCAGGCAACAACTTTTTATTGGCGTCGCTTCAGAAAATGTTCATTGCTGGCTCCTTCAAAAAGGTTCGTCCATCACTCTTTTAGAAGCCCTCTCGATGGTGCGAGATGATTCATTCCTATATACTTGACTCAATCCCCTTATGGAATTGGTTTCTGATTATACAATGCAGAAATGAACTTGTACGTGTGCAGTTGGAGCAGTTCGTTCCGCGTTTGGTGCAGCCACTTTCTGCTACGGAGCCTCTACTCATGGCGCCCATTCGTTCTCTGGTGCCCGCCAACATGGCGCCTCTTCATCGTCTCGGCTGGAAGGCCAAGATGGCTCCCCTTCGTCCTAGCTTCAATGCGGCACACAACATGGCCGCCTTTTCACTTCAAGAGGGTGACGAAGCCGCCAAAATGGCGCTTCCGCGTGTTTAACGTGCCTTTTCAAGGTCAGCAGCTAGTTCCAAGCTCTTTCGAACATATTTCTGCGCAGTCACCCACTGCTTATTGCTTCCATTGTGGATCAGTTCACCACTTAGCAAATTTCGCTCAATGCCCTGCAGGGAAGCGCGCTTGCCTCGCGTGTGGTAAGCTCGGACATTATCAGGCCATTTGCAATTCTGCTCCACTTCAAGATGTGGTCCCTTCACCTACTTCGAGTAGTGATCAAGCAAATACGGTCACAATTTTAAATGTGACTGGTTTACACACAACGTCTGATCCTTCTTCGCCTCCTCCGTCACCCAGTGAATTCCATTAATTGTTCATCTATGAACTGGGTTGAGTACGCGACTTTGTACATGAAGCGGTGCGTCCACCTGATGTGTGTCCAGTTAGCGCTGAGCTTCGCCACTTTCCTCTTCTGCTCCATGAGCAAGTTTCTGCAGAACTATCCCATGATCCTGATGCGCCTGCTCCTGTAGTGTTGCCTGCTGTTGAGCATACCTTGGCTCTGCCTTCTTCGACTGGGAGAGCGTATGTTGCCAGAATGGATGTTCCGTTGTGTTTGCTGCTCCTCACCATACTTCAGTTGAGCCAGCTACTCCCGTTCGGCCTATTCCTGCTCACACTCCAGCTGCGCTTCATACTTCCCGGAGACTGTGACTGCTCTACGTAGGCCGGTGATGCATCCACCGAGCGTGCCAGCCGGGCTTCCAGAGGCAGTCCCTATTCTGCGGGCTGCAGACGTGCTTCCGCCGGTCGCCTTTGTGCCGACCATGCCCGTTCCTCCTTTCCGCACGGTTCCTTCATTGGTGTCGCCGATCCATCCGCCATCAAAGCCTCATCACTACCTGCGTGTTCCCATTTCTACTGTGCCGAAGGTGCACTGGACTGACCGTTCATGGGCCCATTTTCTTGCTCCACCAGAGTGCTGGCGGTAGTTTCACCTGAGACGCCTGTCAGGGAAATTGCACGGGTACAGGCGTCGGCGCCGCACACTCCAACATGGCGGATACTGAGTGCGTGGGCATCCTGTGTCTAGGGATGGGTTGATGTGATGCGGCAGTGCATTTGGCAATGTGCCTTGCTATGTATTGTTGTGTGCATACTATACGTTTTCATTCTTTCATTCTTCGTAATGTACTGTCCAACGTCCATTTCGTTACATTCTGCACTGTGTTATGTGTACATTTGTACTTCTGCTTTGTTTCTTATTTTAATGTGCCATGCATTCTTCTATGTGCTGTCCTAGGTATACTGTTTTATTGTGAGTGTCTTTTCGAGGTGGGGGGGGGGCAGTGTTGTGTTGTTTTGTTCACTTTTGCTTTTGGTTCTACTTGCGAGGTGGCACATCGCATGGCAGCGATGTATTGTGACATGCACCACTAGAGTGCAGATCAGGCGTATGTGCACGTAGTTGTAAATAAACGAGTTAATGACGAGCAGATGTTCGAGGCGGACGGTTCTTTCTCTCGGCGCTCCGCGCCTAAGTCGTTGGTGGCTGCCACCAACAGCTTCGGCGTGCGTGGCCACCGGGGCGGTACTTCGTTTTTCTTCTTCGTCGGCGTGGCAGCCAGTTGAACACCGACGCAATATCTTGTCCAGCTTGAATGAAAAAAATGCGCTACAGATCCAAGAGAACAAGAATAATACCCGATAGTTAGCCAACCAAACCAGCAGAGGCATTCTCCAAGGTCCAAAGTCCCCTTCAAACACTGAGACACCACAGTCTCGAATGCTCAATGTTGCTTAATCTTTGCTTCCCTGGCAGTTGTTGAATGCCGACAATTCTATAATTCTTACTTTTACGAGTCAGCGAACGGCCCATTACGCATCCGTAAGAAGACACACGAACCGACGTAGCTGCTCACTTTGCTTTGGTCTTCTAAAACACCCACTCGTTGTGCGCCATTAACATGTTTTATACACCTGGCCTGATTCTGCACTTCTTCCACGCAGTATTACACGCGATAAGGAGATTCACCCCACTGCCTATGACGTTCATACCGTTTTTTTTTTCCGAAGTACTTTCCAGGAATGACGTGGCTCTGCAGTAGCACTCGCTAGAGTTACTGCATGTGCTACTTTTAGGTAGCAAAGATGCGCCAAGGTACACGATCTTGGGTTCAAAAGTTCTTGCGGAAAAGTCACTCACCAACCGCGTCGGAGCAGCGCTCGCGCTTCAAAATACTATAGCGTTGCTTTATTTTTATTTTTGGTGTTCCTGTCTTTCTATTTTTTATGAAGGTACGAGAAAAACTCAGCTGCTCCGGTCACGCCTACAAGCCTTGATTTTATGTTTACGTTCTTGGTATGCAATAATGAAACAAAGGGCGTCAGCTCGTCGAAGCAGTGAAGCGTATATTTATAGTATGCCCCACGTTAACTTCGTCCTCTTTTCCGTTCTTCTTCTCATTTACAAATATAAATATATTTTTTCAGTCTTGATCGCGATAGAGCCAGTTAGGGATGGAAGTTTTTCACCACGTCGAGCTCATTCATTGACTGTGTGATTTAGCCAGCTAAAGTTTTGTAGTCTTCAAGTGAATCGAGCTGAACAGCGATCGAGAATGGCAGTGGATGCCCTCGTTAAGCGTCGTTTCGTATTACGTTTGTATTACAATCGCGGATTACGACAGTTGATGTGAATCGTTCTTCAACAGCCCTGTTGTGTCCAACATTCTTTTCGCTAAAGGGTTGAAAGCTGAATTAAATCCACGCGCTAGCAGAAACACCTTGTTGATTCGAATAGCTTCAGTAAAACTTCTTCCTTTATTTTTAGCGTTCTACCCTGCACACGTCCAGTTTGGACGTGTGCAGCAGACACACGCTGACCGACTCTGCATGTATAACGTATTCACTACTGCCACTGTGGATAATACGAAGAGAGCAAGTTTTGCAGTGCCGTGGATAGATAGAAAGAAGCCAAGAGCATGGGCATCAGCAGGGATGTGCCAAAAGGGCACTTGCCCCCCTCAAGCCACAACGGCTCTAACCCTCACCAAGCTAGACCAGTGCTCTCCCTAAGCCGTGATGCAACAATGGTCTGCACCCTGCCAACGACCATGGCCAAGCGTTTATTCTTTCCTCATTGAATCAAAATCTTCATATAGCAACACCCGCTGCACCCGCATCTGATCACATTGGTTGTTCGCAGTACATATCAACACAACCACATTTCTCGCGACCAACAGGCAACATGGCTACTGTGCCGAAGAAGCGTGGTGAGAATAACAACAGCTGATGTTGACCAGGCTTGATCTGCCCGGAATCTGTGAAGCATCGGCGTCGTCTGCGTAGTGTTGGCTTCTCCGCAGTGCAAATGAACCACCTATGACGACGTGATAGCGCTAGGCGAATAGGGACGCTGAACTCATGCAGGCAGAGCGAGCGGCGCCCGGAAAACAGTGGCGTGACTCTGCTACCTAAAGGTAGCATATACAGTGACTCTAGCACTTGCCAGGACGGGTTGCCATTTCTTCGCGGCGTCCTGCTATTACTAAATGGGAAGTATATGAGAGAAGGAAGTTACGAAAAATCACTGTCGCTTTTAGGAGCAGACATTCACTGTGGTAGAATTGCAGTATCGTGCTATACAAAGCATGTGGTTCCCTGCCGATCGGAAACGCACGAGGCCTCACTGCAAAATATTAAACACTCTAGGAGGGCAGCAGTCTGTAATGCGACACTGTAACTTTAATCGAATGTCCATGTAAGCTTCTTTGAAGAAAAAAATAGGGATATCACTTGTGGTGACAACGAAGTCCATGAACTAGCGGTAAAACTTTAAAATCATGTAGTGACATGAGGTTGATATGGGGGGTTTAACGTCCCAAAACCACGATCTGATTATGAGAGACGCCGTAGTGGAGAGCTCCGGAAATTTCGACCACCTGGGGTTCTCTAACGTGAACCCAAATCTGAACACACGGGACTACAACATTTTCACCTCCATCAGAAATGCAGCCGCCACAGCCGGGATTCGATCCCACGACCTGCGGGTCAGCAACTGAGTACCTTAGCCACTATACCACTACGGCGGGGCACGAAGAAAAAGAAGAATTGTTCTAATTGTTTGGGGAGCGCTATTATGGTGACCTATTAACAAGTTCCAACAAATCAGCACCAAAGAAATTTTGGAGAAGTATTAGCCCCAAGTCTGAGGGGTGTGATGTGTTAGGTGGAAATGATGCATAGGTTCATGAAACAAAAAAATTACAAGACCATTTAATGTAAATTTCAAATCTGTATTTACTAGAGATAATGACATTTTACCATTTTACGACGTCGCCCTGCTTCCTATAAAGGACATTGTGATCACTGAATCTGGTGTTTTGAATATGTTACTAAATCTAGATATAATAAAATCTTCTCCCCTAGATGTAATTTCAAATTGTTTTCTTAAACGCTATGCAGAATGGGTATCCAAATATATAACAGTCTTGTTTATTAAATCCTTGGAATTTGGCCAAGTGTCGGGCGACTGGAAGATCGCCAGAGTCAAGCCACTCCACAAAACCAGGAATGTGCAGCGCATCAAAAATTACCGCCCTATTTCATTAACTTCAACTGCATGCAAAATCCTGGAACACATCATTCATAAACACACTTTCGAATTCCTCGATAAACATAAATTTCTAACAATCCATCAGCATGGATCCGTAAAGACTATTCGACAATAACCCAATTAGTACTAACTGTACGCGGCTTCGAAAACAATATAAACAACGGGAAACAAACAGGCGCCATATTCATAGATTTTTCGAAAGCTTTTGATAAAGTGTCTCATCATAAACTACTGCATACATTAAACACAATTCTTAATATTCCGCAGCTGATTAATTCGATTTTCAACTACCTTAGTGGGCGTGGTCAATTCGTTACCTTTAAAAATGACAACTCTGATAAACTTTATGTTGAGTCTGAATGGTGTTCCCCAAGGTTCGCTTCTAGGCCTTTTTTTTTTTACTGTATATAAATGATATGTCAAATGAGCAACCTGTTAAGCATAAATTACATGCCAATCACTGTGTCTTATACTTCGCAATTGATAGTTATTTCGATCAAATGTTACTAAATGATGCATTTCAGCAAGTTGTTGCCTGGTGTAGAGTTCGGCAAATGTTGGTTCATTTCGAAAAAAGTGTAGTAATGCACATATAATGTGCATTACTAACAAAAAAGACAAGCTATATTTTCATTACTCTGCTAATATTATTTTTTTTTCTCTGATGTAACAGAATACAAGTACCTTGGCCTGCACATAACGAAAACACTCTAAAATTGAATCAACACATTGAGAAAGTGACCACTAATACCTACCGTACATTGTTTTTTTTTCTTAGGAGGGCACTCAGACTGTCAACACCTTCAGTTCGCTTGTTAGCATACAAAATAAGCGGTACTTCTAATACTTGATTATGCCACAATCATTTAGGACCCCTCTACTCAAACTAGCATAAAAAGACTTGAACGGGTGCAACAGGAGGCGGTCCTCTTCATTTGCTATAACTACTCCCGTACCTCAGCAACAGAACTCCTAAAACAAGCCGATTTGCCAGCACTTTTGGAAGGCAATTGTGTTTCGCGATTAAAATTCATATTTCAGCTTATAAATAATCATAATAATAATAATATTTCTGACGTCATTACTTTTTCTTTTGGGTATATGACGAGGCAAAGGCATCACCTAACAAGAACTCCATTCCACGTAATAAATAATTGTTTCAAATATTCTTTTTTTCCAAGGACTGTGACTGAATGGAATAACCTGACTAACACTCAAGTTGTTCAACCTTCACTGTCTCCATTTGATGCAAATATCTCTTAATTACTTTCCAATCTGCAACACGATCTCATTCAAGCATGTATTTTTTGCCATTTTTATGTAGTTGATACTCCATATGTGCATTCTGGATTTGTCTGTATTGTATTTTTTTGAATGAATGTTTGCTACGCCTTGTTTTGCTGCCTAAATTTTTACTAACGATGTATTTCCGTCCTGCTAAACTCTCTATGGTGATTGCAATATCTGTAAATAAAATAAAAATAAAGAAATATTTCATTTACGGGAATAATTTCACCACGAAATGAGGTCTCATTGTCCTGTGTCTTTTCTTCACACTCCTCGAAATTAAATACACATTATCTCCAATACGCAGGCTTTGTTATAGCTTTCTTTCATCAGATATAATCTTTTGTCTATTTTTCTTTTCTGAATCCGTTAAGTACGCCATGCCACCACTGTCACCAACGATGGAGGGACGGAAAAACTCTACTAATTATCTAGCAATATAATCATATACAATTACGCTTCTTATTCAACGCTACTCTAAAGCTAACCTTATAAGGCTTACGCTGACGCTACGCCCGCAAGCTTTTCCTGCGCTATTTTAGAACTGCACCTAACAGCCACCTAGACGCAACTCAGAAGGAACCCTCATCGCCAAGTGAAGGCCCAGAACCTACCTGGAAGCCAATTAGTATTTAAAACCATCCTGTTACTCTGTCTTTGGCTTTGCGCGGCTTGGTGCCAACTTTTTTTTTTTTTTTTTCATTTGCATCCTTCTCAAAGTTTAGACCGCGGACAACGCTGATGTTCAGATCCTACGCATTACAACAAGTCAGGAAAATATGCTTGTCTCACTCTTAGTGACTTGATGTTACAGAACATTTGCAAAATCTCCGGCCGAAATGCGCGAGCATTAGGAGACCCTGAAGCTTCGCAATTAACAGTTGAACGCGATAGCGATAGCCCCTCCCAAGTGCGTACCTCAAACACTTAGTCGTGAGATCTTTTTTCTAACATGTTATGCACCCACTACGTCGCATTACGTGAATGTGTGTAGTAGCGTGTGTGCCTTTTGTAGTGGGTGACCAGCTTTAAACCACAAACTCATTGCGATAATCAAACGTTATGACGCCTGATGGCAACAAGCGCTTCTACCAAGCATTATTACTGCAATATTTCATGTTGTAATGTGAAGCATGTATGCAGAGTGCGTGTGTTTGTAAAGCATGAAAATTACTACCTTTCCAAGCAGTTGTTTTAACTTTGTTCACAAGCAGATTCGTGGCTGTCTAGTCCGCTTGCCACGCAAACGAGCCGGGTCGATTCCCCGCAACGTTTTTATTTCACTTGCATCGTTCTTCATTTCTTGGTCACGCATATCATTATTTTTCGCTCACAACCAACGACACCTACGCCAGAATTCCCGCGATACGGGCTCTTCTACACCTTAAAATTGAAACACACTCATGCTCGCTAGCTGCCCGAAAATCGGTTGCCTTTCAGTGATGCAGCAACAACGAAATGATCCAGCGGACCACTATGGAAGGATATGCAAAACTATTCAACAGCGAAGCAGTAATATATATATATATATATATATATATATATATATATATATATATATATATATATATATATATATATATATATATATATATATATATATATATATATATATATATATACATATATATACATATATATATATATATATATATATATATATATATATATATATATATATATATATATATATATATATATATATATATATATATATATATATATATATATATATATATATATATATATATATATATATATATGTCTGGCGGACTGTATTCGTACATACGAAGAGCGGGAATAATCGAAGAACCGATCGACTCTGCTAATTCAGCCTAATTAAATGGACGGGTGGAAAAGTGAATGTCAATGATTTTGCTGACTGAGCAGAAAGTGACTAGAACAGTTTTGGCTCCGTAACCACCACTTGCACAAACAACGAACGTCTTACGTTTCCTGACCACTGTTTCTGGGGTTCCAAAAACGACGATACGATTATGCCATAGTGGAGGGCCCTAAATATTTTGACCCCCTCGTGCACCTCAAACGTGTGCATTGAAACAGCGCTCGGGATGCAATCCCACGGGGTCAGCAATCTTGGGCGATAACCACTGGGCCGCAGTTGAAACGCCGCTGGATCCTTAATAGAAGTCACAATCTACCACAGGCACAGCTTTGTTTCATCTTCAGAGTTCTTGGAAAGCCAGGAAGAAGCAAACACAGCGCCGACTGATTTGTTCGTAGCAAAGGCAGAGAATATGTAGGCAGGTGAACAGATATTTTTAAATGCACAAACATTATACCGAGTGACTCGGCCGGCCGAAATCACTGTCAGCTTCGATAAAGATTTACAAGATGCGGTGAGAGCATATTTCATGAAAAGCCATGAAATCTGCTTTTGTCGCATCTTGTAAACCCTTATCCGAATTGACACCAATGCCAGCTAGTACAGCCTTTTTCAAATACATGCTCTGCCTTTCTGCCCCACCGCGTTAAGTCACGGGATCAAATCCCAACTGCGGCGGCTGCATTTTCGATGGCGGCGAAGACGTTTGAATCCCGTGTACTTCGATTTATGTGCACGTTTAAAGAACCCCAGGTTATAGAAATTTCGAGAGCCCTACACTGCAGCGTCTCTCAAAATCATTTCGGGGTTTTATGACGTTGAACCCCAAGCCGGTATTATTATTATTATTATTATTATTATTATTATTATTATTATTATTATTATTATTATTATTATTATTATTATTATTATTATTATTATTATTATTATTATTATTATTATTATTATTATTATTATTATTATTATTATTATTATTATTATTATTATATGCTCTACCTTTCCCATAGAGAAATCAGTCAGCTCTGCGTACATGCATGTTCTTGGTCTGCGCTGTTTCTGCGAGAATGTTCGTGAACGAACTAACCCACCTAAGAATCCCTTCTGCTCATATGCTCGACCAAAGTACACCCAGCAAAATGTGCGCACCCTTTTTATACGAACGACGAGCCTCTTACCTGTCGTCCTTCTCCGCACGAGGCATCGCCCTGGAGTGCCGTCCGAGGACGGACACAATGAGCAAGCACGGCTTCCGGTCTCCTTTTGTAGCCACTTCCGGGCTCGCTTCCACCGGAGTGTGCTGCGCCCGGAAGCGCCTTTACAATCCCTCCCAACTGCAGCTGGAGACAGCAGCGCCACGGCGAGTCGCGGCGCGAAATAATACGAGCGCCCGAGCACCAGGTGCTGTTCTGGTGACCACGCACGGTCTACGCACCGAAATGCGCAAACATCCCTAGTCGCTTTGGTGTCTAGCGGTGCGCGGCCGTCGACTATCTTTACGCTGACTGCCTTGTTAGTTTTGGGTGTGGTGCAGTCAGTGCTTCCTCAATTTTGGTGTTGTGCGGAGGTCTGTATGTCTGTATGAATGCGACGTTATTCCCTGTGAATGTGGTGACGCGTGAGCGCTAGCTGTTTTGTGCAAGCGGTAGTGTTGAATGACAAACAACTTGCGTCGATGCGCCCCGCCGCGGTGGTCTAGTGGCTAAGGTACTCGGCTGCTGACCCGCAGGTCGCGGGATCAAATCCCGGCTGCGGCGGCTGCGTTTCCGATGGAGACGGAAACGTTGTAGGCCCGTGTGCTCAGATTTGGGTGCACGTTAAAGAACCCCAGGTGGTCAAAATTTCCGGAGCCCTTCACTACGGCGTCTCTCATAATCATATGCTGGTTTTGGGACGTTAAACCCCACAAATCAATCACGCGAATTCTTATATCTACTCGAGCCGTTCAGTTCTGTACCCATTTGTGGCCTCTAGCTCACTGGCGGCTTGTTTCATCAGTTCATGACAATGCAAGCAAAGCAGTCTACTACATATACAAAGTCACTGTGTCAAAATTATGCAGCAAAGGTGCATCATACCTAGGCAAGTCTATAGAATGATGAGACATTCGCAAAGTTCGGTCTTGCAAACAAGCTTATTCCTCACGCTGTTGGCTACTTTGGCTGTTATTGTTCTGCTGATATTAGCCACAGTGGGTCACAGCATTATACATATATTGTATGACTGATGTGTCAAATAGTTACCAGTAAATTTCGATCCGTATAAGGAGTGAGGGCTTTGCATTTGACGCAACTTTGGCATGCTAATGTTTGCTTAAAACCTTCATAACACCTTTACTGAAATGAATGGAATATTTGTCGTCTGCCTGAACAGTTGCTGTTTTAATTGCCACGCATTTGGAGAGATTATCAAACACATTACAAATGATGTAGTGACAAAAGCCTCAACTTAGTAAACACAACACTTGTTTAATTCAACTATTGCATATCATGAAGGGAATAACATAGTATTCAGTAAAAGCTCTGCTGGTGATCTCCATAGCGATAGAATACATTTAATTGCAGGGATTAGTATGGAGGTTCTACTTCTTAGCGTGTGCATATAGTAGCACCATATTTATCCTGCTCCTTATGCCTGTGCATTTCATTAATGACATTAAATAAACAATATTATTAGTGCCTATCCTTCTCATATTTCACTCCGACTTGCATTGTGTCCTATGGAAGGTGCCAACACAGATTAACATGTAACACCACTCATTCACCCAAGGAGGTTTCTTTTTAAGCCATTGTTGAAGACAGTAACATGAATCAGTTTTCTATAGTAAAGCATGCGAGCAATACTGGTTGTTTGAACAGGATGCTATACCATCGGTCACATTTACATGCATTTTCGGTTTACATCTGTGCAGTGTTAAAAACTTGAGAGTCAATGCAAATGTTTTTATTGAAATATAAAGTAAGGCATAAAAAAAGTTGGCACATCTATTCTGCCACATAGGCAGAGGAAAATGAAGCAGAGCAGTTCTGTGCGAAATCACAGGAATGATTCCCAACCACAGCAGTCTCATTATAATGGGTGCGATATGTACTAGTGCAATTCACTTCAATAGAGTAACAGAAATGGAGAAGAAAGACCAAATGGAGAAGAAAGACCGGGAGTTAACCAAGCTTTGGATCAGTTGGCTACCCTACACTTGGGGTGGGGGAAGGGAGAATGATAGAAAAGAAAGAGAGAGGGGAAAATAACAGTAAAAAGGAGATGAATAATTAGTTAACTAATTTGGGAATCAATTTGAGGTCAAATAATTTGAGATTCACTTGCTACAGTGCATCTCATTATCAGGTTATAGTTTGGCAACACGAAACCGTAGAACACAGCTTTAGTTCTCCTCTAAACCAGCATAGGTGCTCGATGCTTGCATAGGTGCACAGTGCTTGCAAAACCCAGCTCCCAGTTTTGCTTGTGTGGATATCTGGTTCATTACAGATTTTATGACATTATTTATCAATGCGGTTTTTCAGGCCCTTCGTAATTTCCCTGTCCCCCGCCCCTTCCCTTTTTTTAAAGTTTTTAAAATCCAGAAGACAGGTACATTTAGAGCCATGACGTTTAGATTTAGAGCCATGAGACATTTAGAGCCAAGCAGTTTAAATTACATTGGAGGATATTTGAAACAGTTTGTTACGTGTTCAAGTTGGCCCATATTTATGCACCTTGTAAATCAACAACACAATACCCTCATCTTCATTATGCAAACTTATGTGCAGCAGTCATTCAGCTATACTGTAAGAGAAATGAATGTTCAAGACAAATAGAAATGTTTAATGAAATTTACTGGCAGGAGAATGCAAAGTTTGCATTCTTTGAAAAAGTTGCTTGAGAGTTACATTTCACCTCAAGGATCAATATCAATTATGTGCAATAAGAGAGCAAGAGCAGGTCCAAAAGAAGGTGAATCATAAATCTGAACAAAGAAGCAATGAAACATTAATGTCACTAAGCACTTTTAATAAATATCTTATTCCAGATTGCAGTAAAAGGAGCAGTTGCAGACATACGCGCAAGTAGTAACAACAAAATGCTCAGCTTGAGCTTCAAGTCTATATTCTAGCCATGGCAGTACATATTTATGATGCAGGACAAATAAAGGAATAACGAAAATTATCAGATGTTGGACGATGAAGCCAACACAATGTTTTATTAACAGTTTTTAAAATGCTTGAATTGTGCACATTTTCAATTATGTTCATGACTTAGCTCGTTGTGCACTTACTTGGGGTGCAAATTCATTTCCACCATTGTCACGCTTCCTCCTTTGAAGCTTTTGTCATCAAGTACCCCTACCTGTAACAGAAATGGCAAAATACCCCACATCAACCTTTATTCCTGTACCATTCAACCAGCAGCATATTTTCCCACTTCTAAATAAAGGTGGAAGCAAGTAAGCTGTACATGCATGAACTTCACTGCATGAGTCTGACACAGCAACTCAGTGCACAAGCTCTTGTAAGAAACCGTGATGTGTTTCCACTTTTTCCGGACTGGTGCTTCCGAAATTTCCTGAAGTCGCACAGACAGCAAAGTAATCTGGCCAAATTTAAGTATACCCATTACAACAAGCACCGCTGGCTTCAACTCCAAGTGACAGCAACAAATGAAGTCATTTAATAGTGGCATGCGGCTAATGCAAAGTACCAAAGCGTTTGGATAAAAAAAATGCTAGTATATTTCAGTTTCATGTTCGATTTCTATTGTTAGTTCTTCCGCGTGTCACCATTTCTCTGATGCTGGGCATCAAAATAAGGGCAAAATATTTTTAAAATATAGTATTACAATTTGTTTACCAGCAACAATCATATTACATTATGCCAAGTAGTGCTAGCGATATCACTGCAAACATTCAGAGCGATGACAACGGCATATCTCAGAGACCTTCACAGTCTTGCTTTGAGCTGCAGTTAAAAGCGGCAGCCGTTAAATGAACTTTGAACCTCTTCTTTCAGAAACCGAGTGAGCTGCTTTTCTTCAAAAAACTTCCGGGCGCAAGGTGCACACATCGACGGAAGTAGATATAGCCCCGGCAACGGGGACTATACCACTCGGAGTTGATGTGCCGGCACTCTTGCCAAACCGTTACAGCGAAGGCAGCTTCTTCGTCCCTTTTCGCCCTGTGTGTTTGGGAAGCGCCCGTGCTAACGCGCTGTGCATTCCTCGGCGTTGCTCCAATCACGCGATCGCTTCCGTATTGTGTTTCCGTTTTTTTTTTCTAGTGATTTTTTTTTGATAGCCAAATAGCGAGAGCCGCGACGCGCCACAGCATAGGTCACTTGGGCCCACTGTGACGAGAAAATCACTAATGGTCACTGCGAAAATGGCGAGAGCTAAAAGGACAATAAGCTGGACGTACCTTAAGCAACTACTGCCGTCACAAGACCTGCAAACGGTAAAACAAACGCTGCCGGCAGAATATGCCGCACTAATATCCATAAGTGCATTATTTCAATCAGATACAGCCCAGCTGTCACACCCCTGCTAATCAAAGTGACTTGTTTATCTACACGGAAGACGCCAACTGAACTTCGGTCCTGTCGGCTAAGAACGCAACTGCAACGAAAAGGATGAGATGCGCAGTATTGTTGGTCACTCACCCGGGACGTAGAGGAATTTTCGTCAACTATAACGCAATTCGTACGTAACACGACACGTGACAGCAGCTATCAAGCCCACACCACCAAACCCCTGGTAACCAACTCCACGGTCAGGGGCACGCGACACCGTTGAACAGAATTGTACGCCATAACCGCGCGCGCGAAAAAAAAAAGCCGCTTTCGAGTAAGCCTCTGTGCGACTCCGAAGCAGCGTAATCATTCAAGGCATGAGCATTTTGTCGGCAGTCGAAAAGGCCGAAGGTGGGGAAAATTCACGAGAGCCGTAAGATGGGACTTACCTGATAGCGAAATCCACAAAACTTGTTCGCTGGTCAGCTTGGCGGGAAAGCTCCAACACAATGGTGACTCGAAGCAGTGAATTTAACGACACCTTGCGCAAACTTCTGGTGGCATATTAGGGAGTTTTAGAATAGCGCACCGCGAGCCCTTGCGGTGCGGTTGCTGCCACCGCGCATGCGTCGTAACGTGAATCGGCGTTCGCGGACTGCACGCAGAAAATCCGAAATTGCGTGTAGTGATGGTGGCCCGCATGTGGCCTGCAAGTGCTGGTTTCGAGGCTACGGTGTAGCTGCGATCGTGCGTTGCAGTTCACAGTAGGGAGCTTTAGAATACCGTTTGCAAGCGCTGCAGGCATTGCTGGCGAAGCTTGCGCTATATAAGTTTCAGAATAGCGTTTGCCCTGCTGCTAACCGCAACGCACGATCGCAGCGACACCGTAGCCTCGAAACCAGCGCTTGCGGGCCACCATCACCACACGCAACTTCGGATTTCTTGCGTGTGGTCCGCGAACGCCGACTCGCGTTACGACGCATGCGCCGTGGCAGCAACCGCCCCGCAAGGGCTTGCGGTGCGCTTTTCTAAAACTCCCTAATATATAAATCATGCTATGCGGTTGCGGTATAAGCTCGCTGTATTCGCTACACCTCCACTGCACTACAATAACCTGTGTACTTGAGAATAGGACAGTTCGTAGAAATGGTGAGCATGTCGTAGTTAACTTTCGCATGCAAAAACATCATGAGTACACTATAAAATTATATGTACGCGCTGTTTGACTGACCAAATGAACTCACGCATTCAGTTGTGCAAAGCACCTATACGCTATTTTTTGCCTGCAATTCTGACCAATTTTTTTATTGTGAAGTGAATAAAACAGAAAAAAAATTTCCTTACTGAGAATAAAAAAAAAAGATTGTGCACCAGCTCTGTTAATTTCAACGCACTTGGTTTTTTATTTGTTGTACGCGCAATCTGACAACCCTGAAATGCTTGATGATAGGACATATGAATTTTTCACATCAGAGGGCTCACAATAATTCAAAATTTTCCGCAAGCTTATGACAATGTAAGGAACCCACCATTACATCGATACTGGTTTCAACGACATATCAGTGATAATAATGAGATGGAACCACCAATGTTTATATGCTCTCTTTGGCAAAACAACCCACTTACAACAATGCCACTGTGCCGCATTATCAGTTATATCAAACAATAGCTGCTGCTGTGTGTCCGTGATAAAAAAAAGGGGGGCGGGTGACGCGCGTGGCGTGCAATCCTCGAAAAGAAATAAAAAAAGAATAAATATTTGCGTCCCCACACCCGTCTATTATTATGAAGGACGCCGTGTGGTAGTGGTTTCTAGAAATATCGCTATCTGCCATTTAAAGAGCTAATGAATGAAAATTCTGAAAAATTGATCAAAACATGGAAGTTCTGTTAGGAAGGCGCGCATGTTCCGCTGAATAAAGTTCCCATATTTTTGAGTAATTTGGTTGTATTTTCGGTAGATTATCATCGCGTGGCGGCAGCACGTGACCCTTGCCATCACATTCTCCGAGGCGCACGCAGGGTGCAGCTGTTTTTCCACCTCTCCTATCATCCTACTCTTCCCTTACACAAAAGTGCCGATGCTTTAGCTCCAAGCCAGTAGCATTACTCACTGCCAGTGCCATTCGTAGTGGGGTCATTCCATGTCAAACATACCAGCTATTTTGGCGGCCACCTCAAATTGATTCGAAGAGATATCCTGCTGATTTACTGCATTGGAAGCAGTGAAACATTTCAATATTTCAGGAAGAAAAAAGTTGTGGTCACGTGAGTGCTTTCCGAATTTAGCCAAATGTCGTATGGTTGTTTTTCGGGAAAAAAAGTTTATTTTTTTTAAGTGTCACTTCCTCTTTCAATACCAAATTTAGTTTATATAGGTAATGGCTACTTTGCCAGGTGTTTTAAACTAATCATTACTAGTGCAATTTTTTGGCCACATACACCTACTAGAATTTAGCCGAAATGGATTATGTTTGAAGTTTTTATATTGCATTACTGCTCTTTTAATGAATATTTGAGAAATTAATAATTACACCATAGAAAGTATATTTTGCAAAAAAATTACCTTCGCACCCTTTCAAGTAGGAAAACTTTAGGGAAAAAATCACAAATTTTCCAAACTCATCAACTTTGTCCACATTGAGGCCAATGTGCACCACGTGGTGGTCTAATTAAAGATAACATTTATATCCAACTGGAAAGCAAGTAAGCAGTTCTATTGATATTCCAAGTTTTATTATTACAATTTTTGTTTTATGAAAGAAAATAATAAAAGAAAAGAATAAGAGCGAAGCTGCCATTTGGTTTATGGCAGCTTCGCTCTTATTCCCTGTGGCCACGGCATTCCTCAAGACAGACAGGGCGTTTCCTCTCTGCCTGAGTATAAATCGACGACATGCATAACACGCTGGTGATGTTATTACATGCGCCCTTCGTGCGACTGAGATGGGTCGGCTTGCTTCCCCTTTGCTTCAGGCGCGTTCATGGTGCTCGCTAGCGTTCATTTACCCGCGGCTAGAACACACGATTTCTGGGGGGCTGTTATCGACTTTATATGGTGCGTGACGGCAATGCCGATATTCGTCAACAGTATCAATGTAAAAATATTAAAGAGGAACTATGAAAAAACGAGTGTTTGTTACACGCACCCAGGCTCTCTGTCAACACATTGTGCTCCCCCCCCCCCCCCCCGCCAAAAAAAGTAGCCTGGTAGTGGCATTTCGGGTAGAAAATAACGAATCAGAGCAGCCCACCTCTAGACTTTTCATAAAATCCACTAAAGAAGGACATTGTTTTCATACCTACAATAACAGCAGTGCATTCGTTGGCATCCAAGGCCATTTCCTTCTTCTTCCC
The DNA here is from genome assembly GCF_013339725.1 of Rhipicephalus microplus. Lineage (NCBI taxonomy): Eukaryota > Metazoa > Arthropoda > Arachnida > Ixodida > Ixodidae > Rhipicephalus > Rhipicephalus microplus. Next base: position 196,645,514 of record NC_051165.1, read on the forward strand.
ACGAACTAAGACGCGCCCATGAGCTTTACTTCAGTCTTTGCCGTGCTTCTAACAGACAGCATTTACAGTGTATAGGGCGAAACCCTTTACAGAACGTTTTCAAATGTTCAGCCGTTTCCTCCTCCTCTCCACACGCACTACATACCGTGTATATGCCTTCGTATTTTGCTCGGTAGGTTTTGGTCCGCAATACTCCCGTTCTAGCTTCGAAGAGCAGACAACTACCCCGAGAATTACCGTAGATCTTTTCCCTTGCAATTTGCTGCATAAAAGTTCGGTAGGTCCCCAGTGATGATTTCGTAAGCATACCCATCTTCCACATGCCCCGCTTTGTATCCTTCACCTTCTTCTTAACCGATGTTTCCTTTTCGCTTGATATTCTGCTGTTGTCTGAATACTTGCTTGACAATTTTCGAGTTCGCTTACTCCATTTAGTATCAACATTCTTCATGTACAAGTAGCTGAAAACTTTGCTAGCTTAACGCTCCTCTCCCATTTTTCTCAATCGCTCCTCAAATTTTATTTTGCTGCTAGCTTCCCTGCACACAAACGATATCCATCCCATGTCTCCCTGTATCCCCTGATTCGGGGCATTCCCGTGTGCTCCCAAAGCAAGTCTGCCTATGCCACGTTGTTTAATTTCCTATCTTGCTTGAATTTCCGACTTCATGCACAAGACCGCAATGCCGAACGTCAAACCCGGGACCATGACACCTTTCCCGATCCCTCTCACACCGTCACACCTATTGTAGTTCCACAGTGCCCTTTTTTTCATTACAGCTGCATTCCTAAAGTCCTTAGTCATTACGTATCTTTCGTGCTTCCTTAGATACTCTGCCCCGTTATTCATTCATACGCTCGATTATTTGTATTTATCCACTATTTCTAGCGTGACTTCCTGTATCTTATGCTCACTGCCTTTGTAATAATTTAAAATCATTATTGCCAATTTTTCTCTGCTGAACTTCGAATTTAACCTATCTCCCTCACTACCACAGATGTCTATCAATCCCTGCAGATCGTCCTTGTTGTCGGCTATTAATACTATATCATCTGCATAGGTCAATGATGGTAATGACTGTTCAATGTGTTTTCCTTGCTTGGCAAAAGAGAGGCTAAATCCGAGTCGATTCCCTTTAATTTGGCTTCTAATCCGTGGAGATACAGCATAAATAATAAAGGTGCCAAGGGACATCCCTGTCGAAGTCCACGTTGTATCTCTATAGGTTCATATACCTGCTCTTCCCATTTGATAAATACTTTGTTACTTTTACAGATATCTTTTAGAAGATTGGTTACTCCATCTTCCACATCTAGTGTGTCTAGTATTCCCCACAAGTTTTCTTGAATCACACTATCGTAAGTTCCCTTGATATCTAGAAATGCCAGCCACAGGGGCCTGTGTTCTTTTTGTGCTATTTCAATACACTGCATCAGTTAACCAACCACGCCGCAACAACGCCGCGGGTCGATCCCCTACATCGTGCGCGCCAGCGAAGTTATGAAGGCAGGAGTCGACGTCGTCACAAGCCCACCACCATCGGCAGTTTCCTCCGCCGGTCCAAAAATAACCTCGCACCTGCGGGAAGAGAGCAGGGCGTCGTGTGCAGGATCGCGTGCACAGGCTAAACTAAGAACTTCCATGAAAAAATCGGGCAGCACACGAAGGACTTCAGCCAAATGAACAGTGAACAGTGGGCTTGGCAGCACCGGAGAGACAAGAATGCTAAACCCTGTCTTGCTGTTTGCACAGGTGCTGCTGCTGCTGCTTCGTTCGTGTACACAACAGGCCGATAACGGCATTACTCCAGCGGAACATGCTGCTTGGTGTTTGGACGTGCTCAAGTTTCATGAAATCTACGGATCTACGGAACGGGCCATTGTCGCCGAGGATGCATGGACAGCGAAAGCCCTAGCATCATCGACATCAACCAAGGGGGCGGTTTTCTCGAGCCAGGATGCTCTCTGCCGTCAGTGGGCTTGGCAGCACGGAAGAGACAAGAATGCCAAACCCTGTTTTGCTGTTTGGACAGGTGCTGCTGCTTCGCTCGTCTATACAACAGACCGATAACGGCATTACACCGCCGGAACATGCTGCTTGGTGTTTGGATGTGCGAAAGTTTTATGAAATCTACGGATCTACGGAACGGGCAATTGTCGCCGAGGGTGCATAGGCAGCGAAAGCCCTAGCATCATCGACATCAACCCAGGGGGCGGTTTCTTCGAGCCAGGATGCTATCTGTGCCGTAAGTGGGCTTGGCAGCACCGGAGAGACAAGAATGCTAAACCCTGTCTTGCTGTTTGCGCAGGTTGATGCGAAACGTTACTATGACTCTATTCGAGATGACTGTCGTTGTCTTGTAGTGCTGTCGAGCCCACAGGCAATCAGTGTGCTTGTTGCCGAGTGTTGGGAGGTCATATTGTAGTTACAAGCGTGTAGTGGAGACGTGGAAACAAACCCTGGCCCTGAAACACAGGAGCTGCTCTTCCAGCTGTTAAGGGGGCAAAGGGAAATCAAAGCAGAAATAGCAGTAATGAAAAAAAAATGTCAGTGTTGAAATGGCTTTGTCCCGGATACCTGGACTGGTAAAAAGGGTAGAAGTGACTGAAACAGAATTATTAACTCTGCGATCTACTGTGGTGAAACTGATAAAAAAGTTTGACCCAATAGAGAATCGCAGTAGAAGAAATAATATTGTAATCATAGGCAACCCAGATGCGCAGAATGAAACCGAGCAAACTTTGAAGCAGGAGGTTGTAAAGGTAATTCTGCAGGGAAAACTGAATCCATCAGTAACAAGTGTCGAACGTATACATAGAATTAGAAAACTGCCTTCAAACGGACCAAGACCCATCATTCTGCGCCTGGGAAGCCTCCATGAAAAAAGGACGTACTACGCAATCGCAATAAGCTCAAGGGAACGAATATTTTCATCAATGAGATCTTTTCGCATGATGTAAGAAAGAAAAGACAATGCTTGTTTAACAGCGCATTAGAAAACAGAAAAAGAAAAGAGAAGGTTGCACTTCTGTATGATAAAATGATGATAAACGGAGTGATGTACGCATGGGATGAAGCCACAAATCAACGCTATCGGGTGACTGACAGCCCGTCTAATACAGCTGCAAGAACCACTGCTTCCTTAAATGACTGACATGCGCATCCGGGCAAGCTTTCGCTATTGAACGTCAATGCCCGTAGCCTTGTTAACAAGGCTTTAGACCTGCAGCACGTTTTATTTAAGCATCACCCAGATATTGTATTTGTAACAGAAACGTGGCTACATGACGACGTCCGAGATTGTGCAATATGCCCTCCAGGATATAACGTGATCAGAAATGACCGCAGTAGCAGGGGTGGGGGCGTTGCCATCTTTCTGGAACGCAGCCTCAAATACACGGTCCTTTACAAACCGTCTGGCATTTAAGCAATACGTTGCGAAATTCTTGGCCGCCCCGACTTGATTGTGGGATGCGTATACCGTGCTCCGGGAAGTACTGCAGCCACACGCCAGCCAGTATTGATGCCCCGAATAAGAAACTGCATGACTTACGCGTTCAGAGCAAAAACGTTATCATAGCGGGAGATTTTAATGTTCCAGACGTTGAATGGGACGAAATGGAAACGGGTACGCAAGACAATGATGCAGGCGCAGCAATTATAGATATGTGCTTCTCACACGGGCCTACACAAGTAGTACGGGACTTTACTAGGGTTTGCGGTAATAGCAAATCGGTTCTTGACCTCTTCTTTTTAAGCCATAGCATTGTATCGAAATACTATAGAGTTGACATTCTGCCCGAGATCTCGGATCACTCGACTGTAAGATTGTTTTTAAATACAGGTTCCCTTTCAAGTGTCCCTAGAAATGTTTCATGTTATAGACAGTTCAACGAAGCTGATGATACTTTACTAATAGATGAACTGGCCCTTTGTTTTGAGTAGTTCGAAAAATTTAGTCAAGATGAATCTGCGCATATTGATGAGTTGTGGTTAAACTTTAAGAGAACGGTTCTCAGATGTTTAAGCCGCTATATTCCTCTCAAAAGTAAATCAAAATGTGTACACAGCCCATGGATTACGAAAGAGATCATACAACTGAAAAGAAAAGTGGCAAGGCGTAGGGAAGTTTATAAGCATACACGCGATTCCGCTGTTCATGATGACATGTCAAACTTAAGTAAACAGTTAAAATTAATGATGAAGGAATTTAAGAACAAGTATTATGGTGTCACCATGGATACATTTTTACGCAAATCACCTCGAGAGCTTTGGAGGCACCTGGCTCCAACTAAGAAGGCAGTCACTAAAATATGCACAGAACAAGGATCTATTGAGAATAAATGTGATATAACATACGCCTTCAATGACTTTTTTGCTAAGGTCTTCACCAAATATGATGGAAATCAGTCAAAATTTGAGGTACACCAACTGCTTTCAGTTGCAGAAGAATTTTGGTTAACATATGAAGGAGTATTAAATTTGCTGCTGAACCTAAATACAGAGAAATCGTCAGGTTCTGATGAGATACCAAATTATTTTTAAAGAGGTATGCTGAATGGACTACGAAGTACCTCTTCATTATCTTCACGAAGTCATTACGGTCAGGTACACTTCCTGAAGAATGAAAAATGAGTAAAGTCATACCCGTATTTAAAGATGGTGACACCACGTCTACTGCCTATTATAGGCCCATTGCGCTAACGTCAGGCTATTTTAAGGTGTTAAAGCATATTGTTTCTAAATACATTCGGCTGTTTTTGTCACAGAACAAAACTCTTAGTAACTATCAACATAATTTTCGCGAGGGTTTGTCAACCGTTACACAATTACTGGAAAGTGTTTACGATTTTAGTAAAGTTAATAATGGCAAAGGACAATAGATCTGATCTTTCTCGACTTCAAGAAGGCCTTCGATAAGGTTAATCAGAAAACTGTTAATTAAATTAAAGGCTATTATAGGAGATACAGATGTAGTCATGTGGGTGGAAGACTTTCTTACTGATCGCCGACAGTTCGTCAGTATTGATGAAAAAAAGTCCGGGGTCTGGGATGTGAGATCAGGGGTGCCTCAAGGTTCAGTTTTTGGGCCTGTGTTGTTCCTGGTATACATTAACGACCTGATCGAACAATCGGCCTCAGTTACAGCAAGGTTATTCGCAGATGACTGTGTCATATATACAGAGGTGAAATCTATTAGCGACCAGGTACTCTTAAATAACTTCTTGGAAAAAGTTCAACAATGGCGTGACATGTGGCAGATGTCCCTTAACCCAGCAAAGACAGTATGTATGACTATCACACAAACATGAACCTCTGTCATTCCCATACACTCTACAAGGACAACCACTTAATCGCGTAACAGAGTACAAATATCTCGAAATTTTAATAACATCGGACCTTTGTTGGCCACCACACATTAAAAAAGTAGTAGGGAAAGCCAACCAGACATTAGGTTATATTCGAAGTGTCCTTAAACTGGCTTCTCCAGCCCCGAAATTGACTGCTTGTGAAGTGCTTGTGCGTCCAATATTTGAATATGCATGTGAAGTGTGGGATCCGTATTTGAAAGATTCAGAGTCATAACTCGAGCAAGTTCAAAGACGTGCATTGTGGTTTATTCCCGATACCGTCGGCAAGACGCCGTAACACCACTTTACGCGAGGGCAAACCTGCCCCTACTTAACGACGATAGTTATAGCGCGAGAACGAAACAACGACACAGGGACAAGAAGGACACGAAAGACATGAGCCTGTCTCTGTGTCGTCGTTTTGTTCTCGCGCTATAACTATCGTCATGCCATACCAACTAGCCCAAGCTGCCACACCCTACTTAACGTCAGAAAGAAGGAAAAACGACTTAGCTTTTTCTATTGAATCATTAATGAACTGCTTCTTGTTAAGTCTCACTACATAAATGAATCTAAGATGCGCATAGTGCGAAACAAACATAATGGGCACGTTAAGAAAAATCTATTTCACTAGAATTGCTACAAATACCCATTCTTCTTTTCGACAGCATGTGACTGGAATTGTCTTCCTGAGAATATTGTAAACGCAGGGACTCGTGATCAGTTTTCTGCACTTGTGTCTGAATATTTACAACAATAGGGCGTATATCACTGTATTCTATCGTTCCGTTGACTGCTTGCTGTATGTTGATGTATTGTTACCACTCCTGTCTTGGTCCTGATGAGGACCGACAGTATCTGTAAATAAATAAATAAATAACAGGTCACTGAACAGCACCCGAGAAGGCAGAGCGGCGCAGAGCTGACAATCCTGCCAGCCCACGCTACGGCAGCGCCGCCTTGAGAACCGGTTTTTTGTCCACGTGCGCCGCTTCACACGATGCATGGCGGATAGGGTGCCTGAACAAACTACCCCTCATTCTAGTACACATATAGTTCCGTAGAGTTTGGTTCGGACATTGCGTTCTATATTTTTCTTGCCTGCCGGATGAGTGCGAAACACCCGTAATCTATGGCGGCGCTACCTACGTGGGGGTAAGGGTCTTTATACTTGGCCATTGAGACTAGCAATTTTGGCGTTTGCTAATTTCAGAGGCTATGCCTTGTTTCGAAGAGGTTGCCTGCTAAATTAGCGCAAAACGCCTGTCATCTATGGCATCGACACTTACGTAGGGTTAATTATTATTATGTTTGAGCCTTTTTAAAACTTTTTACGTTATTTTAGTTGCATATAAGCTCAAAAAACGTAAAAACCTGATTGAAGACAACCCTATTTAAGTAGCGCCACCACCGCAGTTTTGACGACCACCACTTCCCAAGTGACCGCCGATGATCCGGCAGGCGAAAAAAATTTGGAAGGCATCATGAGTTCGGTCAACGCTTCCTCTATATGCCTGGTGCGTGAGAAGGAAAACAGCTGCCACACCCTTTCTATTCTTCATTTTAGATTGTTGTCCGTCGTTAGTGGCACTTGTGGCGGACGGTGCAACAACGCAATACTTTGCATAGCCGCCGAAATAGTGATATACAGTTGCAGGTCTTGAACAACTCTCGACTGACGCGCCCCTATGAACCGCAGGTGAAAAACGTTTAGCTAACACCCGCCTCCGTGATCATGGATGGATGGATGAATGGATGAATATGGCTTTACATTCGGCGGTGACTAGCGCCACCAAGCCGTAATACTTAGTGAACCAAAAACTATATTTATTTTTTTTTCGTTTAAATAGAGAGGTTGAGGATTCATACTTTGCCGTGGGGGGTTTAATTTTCACTCGTGCCTTGACTTTAGCCACCAATCGGATAACCTCTTTCTAGTTAATTCTACCCGCTTAAAGACTATTTTGCCCTCCCTGTTCCTAAGCCTCAGTGCTTTGAAAAACTCTGCGCCATCATCCTTAACTATAGTATTAAGCCCTTTACAGAACATTATCAAGTGTTTGGCAGTTTCTTCTTCCTCTCCACACGCACTGCATATTGTGTCTACCCCTTAGTATTTGGCCCGATATGTCTTGGTTCGCAATACTCCCGTCCAGGCCTCAAACAGTAGAGAACTACCCCGAGTATTATCATAGATCCTTTCCTTGGCGATTTTCTGCTTAAAAATTCGATAGATCTCTAGTGCGGACTTCTTAATCATGCCGATTCTCCCCATATCAATCTCAGCTTCCTTCACCGTCTCCTTAAGCGATAATTCTTTTTGGTTTGGCCCCCTGCCGTCTTCTAAGTATTTACCAGTCAATTTTCTGGTTCGCTTCCTCCACTTTGTATCGACATTCCTCATGTACAAGTAGCTGAATACGTTCCTAGCCCAACGCTCCTCCCCCATTTTTCTCAATCGCTTCTCAAAATTTATATTGCTGCTAGCTTCCCTGCCCTCAAATGATGTCCATCCCATATCACCTTGTACTCCCTGATTTGGTGTATTCCCTTCAGCTCCTAAGGCAAGCCTACCTATTCCACGTTGCTCAATTTCTAATCTTGCTTGAACTTCTGATCTCATGCACAGGACCACATTGCCGAATGATAGTTTTGGTCGCGAGTGTCACCGCGCGGCGCTTGCTCAAAACTGAAGGCAGTACAACTCCGCTGGGAGCACGAGCCATATTCCTCAGGCATCTTTCTAGAGGAGGCGTTGGCTCACATCTTTCCTTCCTCCGTCGTTCACATCACGGAGGAGGGAAAGGTAGGAGAGGCCCTGACGTCACTCGTTGTGAAGCCGCGATGAAGCCGGAAGTCGACCATATTGACTTGGCAAATTCTGCTCTCTTGTTTACATCCAAATGTAAAGCAGAAGGCACGGCTCTCTCTCTAGAACTGCGCCGTGCTCCTGACCGGGCTGCAGAAATTAGGTGCCTTTCTCCTCTTCTAGCCACTACCACCTGGCTCGGAAAGCACGTGAGCTGCGCCGCGCGTGTGTCGTGACGATGCGAAACTAATTGAACGCTACTAATGGCTTGGAGACCATGGGTCCACCACGCCAGTCGCGCTCCTTGACTGTCACTGCCAGCGGATCCCCATGACCGTTCCTGCAGTAGCTGGTACCGCGCTCAACCTACTGGGGTGTTCTTGGCTGAGGATTGAGTGGTTTTAACTTTCTGTCTTAGAGTCCGACTCTATAGTTTATCTGTTTCTGAGTCTAACCATATCTCTAGTGCTCATGTCGACTACTTCTCCTGGCCAGGCGCGATCCGCCTGGTCAGCTTCCCTGCCGTCTAATGAATTACCGCTAGACTCCTTTTTCCGCAGTGGTATCGACAGCATTCCCGTAGCACTGGTACCTACAAATGGAGGCTTCATCAGACTTTCAAACCCTCAGGTGGTTCAAAAGGAACTCAAGACAACTTCAAATCATTTCCAGACCATCACAGATGTGCGCCCATTTGGGCGAGGAGGTATCGTGTGTAGGTCGCCGGATCAGACCTGCGTGCAGGATCTGCTCAAATGCACCTCTTTTGCTGCTACCCCGGTGAGTGCTTTTATTCCGCCTCACCTTGCATGTACCAAAGGCCTTGTACGGGGAGTCTACTCCAAGCTGAGTCCAGCTGAGACCCTAGACAGGCTCTCTGGAGCAGGCGTAAGTTCAATTTACCGGTGTAATCGCCTAGTCGACAACCAGAGGGTACCAACCGAATCTGTTATCGCGACATTTGTGGGCACAAAATGCCCGTCAGAAATAAAATTATGGCCACTGATCTTCCGAGTAGAACCCCTCGCTTCTCGTCCGATTCAGTGCAAGAACTGCTGGAGATTCAGCCACAGTGCGGGAGGGTGTAAATCTAACGTTCGTTGTCGCACCTGTGGAGAGAGTCATTCTTCAAGCAATTGTACTGCAACAGTGGAAAAGTGTTGTCTCTGTGGGGGCAGTCACTGACTGTTCCGCTCGTTCCCGGGAGGTTCAAATCCTAGAATTTATTGACCGCCGCCTCTGTTCTCGAAGGGAAGCCATTGACATAGTTAGAGACAGGGCTTTTGGATACTCTGGTATTACAGCGCGCTGCCCTTCCAGTATGGACTCAACCCTATCACAGGCTATTGAAACTGCTGTGGAAAAGGCAGTGAGTAAGGCAATGGATAAACTAATATCTAACCTTTCCGACTGTTTAGTGCAAATTCTTTCAAGCCAGATTGGACAAACAGTACAGACTAGTACAGAACCTGCAGTATTACACATTACTAGTGACGCCACACAGCTACGCAATGTAGTGATGGACGAACTTTCTGCATCTGCAGGCAAGGCTAAGCAGCCAGGAACACAGCTAGGTGCACTTGGACCGACATTCGCCTCGGCCGAGTACAAGTACTGATACAGATATGGAACTCGATATACGAACTAATAAACGTACCAGATCCCTATCTTCACCGATCTCAAGTCTAAATCTAAACGGAATGAATCAGCTATTTCGCGTGAAGATGCTAACAAGGGCGCGACATGCGCCTCTGCGGTGCGCTCAGTACCACAGGTCAGTTGAGGGTACTGCAGTGGAACTGCCGTTCTATATTCTCAGCCTCAACCGACTTACAATACTTTTGCAATAATTTTAATCTTGATATTATAATTCTCCAAGAAACTTGGCTTACACCAGATAAAAATTTCCATCTTGCAGGTTTTCGTTCTTTTCGATTAGATCGCCCATCACGTGGTGGTGGTTTAATGATCCTTGTATCAAGTAAATTATGCCATAGGGCGAAAATTTCTTTCAGAATGTTAGACTTGGATTGCGAATTATTAGCATTAGACTTGTGTCTCCCCGGATACCACCCTTTTTCAATCGTAAATTGCTACTTCCCCTCCGGTGTGCAAAGCACGCGTTATCTTGACAGCGTTTTGGTAGCATGTAGAAAGGAAATTGTACTCACAGGAGACTAATTCACACCATTTGTCTTGGGGTATAAGGACAGATTCTTGTGGTAGGCGACTGTGGGAATGGACTATTGATCACAACCTCTCCTGTCTGAATAAAGGTCATGTAACATTTGTCCGAGGTCAAACTAGCTCAGTATTGGATTTAACGTTTTGCTCCAATGCAATCAAGATTTTGTCATGGGCTGTTCTGGATTCGGCAACTAACAGTGACCATCTTCCTGTAGTTTTTGACATTACTTGTCCAACAATAACTTTAGATCAGCCAAAACGCACATACATCAACCATAGCAAATTTCAAGCCTGCCTCCGTTCTGCCATTTCCAAGCTTGGAAATGCCAGTACTAAGGAAATTGCATCTACGATAGGTTCAATGCTGGAGGGATCTAGAAAAAATTCTGAATTTTCTATTCCATCCAATAAACGATCCTCCTCTCGTTGGTGGAACGATGAGTGTACGCGCGATTATAGAAGACGAAAAGCCGCTTGGAAAAAACTACTTCTTAATCAGAGCCCAACAAACTGGAAAGACTATCGATTCCTTGCTGGCGTATTTAAGCGTACAGTGAACCGCGCGAAAGAAGAATACGAGAGTAGACATTTTGATTATCTTTCTAAATAAAAAAATAAGCGTGCTTTGTTCGCTTATCTTCGCACAAGAAAAGTACTACCAGCACCTTTAACGTTGCAGTCATGTGTCTTGACGCCGGTAGAAATGAACACCTCTCTAGAAGACATAGCGCAAGGTTTAGGAGGCCGCTTCACTGCGAATTTTTCGGCTATACAGTCCGTTCTGATAAACTTGCATGAATTTCCAGAAGTTTCTTTAGCTGAACTGAATCAGACAGTATTATGCTTACCGAGGACGGCTCCCGGACCAGATGGGATTACGAACTCTATGTTGAAATGTTTACTCCAGGAATCGCCTAATCTTTTGCTAGAACTAGTGAATTACTCTTTGGGGAATGCATTGATACCTCCAGAATGGAAACTTGCCAAAATTGTATTGTTGCTAAAAAATGAAAATGATGCATACACGTTGGATAACATAAGGCCGATCGCACTGGCATCAAACTTAGTGAAATTGGTTGAGAGAATCATCAATATACGAATTAATGAACTTATTACCATGAGGTCTATTCTAAGTCCCTGTCAAATTGGGTTCAGGGCTGGTTGTTCAATTTGGGATGCGCACGTTGACTTAGAAAGTAGGCTTCAATTAGCTCGGCTACATAAAAAATATGCTGCTTTAGTTACCTTAGGCATCGCTAAAGCATATGATACCGTGGAGCACTGTATTTTGATAGATCGATTAGAATACCTTGATTTTCCATCATACATAGTAGCGTGGGTTCACAATTTTCTCGCAGACAGGAAATTTTATTGTTTTAAAGATGGGTTTTCATCATCTACTCATACCCAAACGAGGGGAGTACCGCAAGGCTCGGTGCTTTCCCCGGTGGTATTTAATTTACTAATGAGCACCATCCCACGTAAACAGGATATAACAACTTATGTTTATGCAGACGATATCGCATTTTTTGCAATGGCAGATAACATTCAGACCTTATATGAACGGCTGCAGACTTACCTTAATATATTGGAGAGCTGGCTCAAAGGGCAACAGCTTTTTACTTAATCCGAGTAAATGTGCCCTCCTTGTTTTCCCGCTCCAATACCCTGTGAACATCTCTCTGTCTTACCATCATGACGATATACCACAGGTGGAATCTGTTAAATACCTTGGAGTAATTTATCACACATCGCTTAACTGGCGATCTCATATCGAATATATCGCCGGAAAAGGTGTGCGAGCCATTGGCATATTACGTAGGCTAAGTAACTACCGCATAGGTATGAGAAGAGACACATTATTAATGATATACCGCATGTATGTTCGTCCCATTTTGGAATTTGGTTGTGTGCTTTTCTCTGGAGTTCCAGCTTACAAGTTGCGGCCTCTAATTCTTCTGGAAAGAGAAGCTGTGCGCTTATGCCTTGGCCTTCCCAAAACAGCCGCCAACAATGTGTTATATCACGAATCGAGGGTCTCTCCGCTTTCTTGTCGAATTCGCCTTCTGACTGTTCAGACATTCTTAAGAATTTATGAATCACCATTACGACATTCAGAAACAGCCTTTATTTCCACCCCGGAATCATTTTTTGCTGCTAGATGGCCGCGATTTCACACGCCACAAATTATATTTGTGCAAAATTTACTGGAGCCTCTAAACGTACGTATATGCGACATCATGCCGAGTCGTTATAATTCAGCCCCGGTGGAAATTCAATTCGACGACATTTTTCCTAATAATGCCAAATTACTTCCTCATAATATTTTGGATGGTTTACTCCAAGATCACCTGCGCCGTATTACAACGAACGTTATTATTGCTACAGACGCATCGCAATACGACGAAAAGTCAGGGGTTGGTATTTTCAGCCCGATTTTAAATTGGATTTATTCCCTTCGACTACCCGATTTCACACCCGTTTTTGTGGCTGAGTTTCTGGCAGTAGTGCTCGCCTTACGCAAGTTAGATACAGCAATTACATCAGCCGTCATAATAACAGATTCCCTATCTCTTTGTGCGGCACTTTCTGTTGGTGCTGATAATCACGTAACAAAGGCGTTCCGTGCACTAGTATCTGCGCATTTAAGAAAAGTGCGATTAGTTTGGGTGCCTGGACATAAAGGTTTGTTTCTTAATGAAATAGCAGATTCCTTAGCTAAGTCGTCAATCAGCGAACCAATTCTACCGCTCTGTCCATCATCCGCTTATGTGACTGCTGCTCGATTCCGCAGACGTACGCTTATGCAAGTCTTTAAAGGTTCAGCACTAACAAACTCTACAGAATATCGCCATTTATTATATCCCTGGCGAAGAGACTTTTGCCGCACTCGAAAACAAGAAGTAGCTATCACAAGGCTGCGTTGCCGGGTACCAAATCTAAATTTCTTTAAACACAGGTCTGCTCAGGCACCTTCGCCACTGTGTGCATTCTGTAATGAACTGGAAACAATAGACCATTTCTTTTTGACCTGCAGGCGGTTTAACACATTACGAAAAACCCTATTAGAATTACCTTTGCGTGGCATTGGTATGGACTTATCTCTGCCTGTCATTTTGTCTTTTGGAGCTTCCATTTCTGGTTTCTGTAATGGCACAGTATGCGCGGCCGTCCGGGACTATATTGATAAAACTAATAGGTTGACTAATTAACCAGTTTCATTATCTTAACATGTTCACATAATTATATACGTATAAAATCAGATTGTTGCTCTATTCTAAGAATAAATTTGTTTATGTAAATATTTGTATGCATTACATTAAGCACCACACTTGCCTATAGGCTATCGGTAATCTTTCTGTTATACCTCCATCATTCTAAATCTGAACAGTAATTTTTAAAGCCACTCGATTCTTGGCCAATCCCCCACAGTGGGTATGCGCCACTAACAATAGGAGAACAACAACAACAACAATAATAATGGAACGGGGCTCAACACTCTGGGCCAGAGCGACACCTTCGGCGAAACCATTTCGTCCGAGTAATAACAGCGAGTATGCATGTACAAGTAGCTCACCGACAACGAAGCAAGTACAAGAGAACGCGCGCTAGATGCACTGACAACGGTGAGTGATTTCACTTCATTATTTCAGCAACTGTCCAGACAACACGATCGGTCGTGCGTCTTCTACAGTTGCGTTCCACCACGCGGTCGACGCAGCGTCCGGCCACTGTGTCCTTGTTACGCGTGAAACTCACCGGCGTCAGCATTCTGCGACCGTGATGACTTTGAGCACGGTGCAAATGACACTTAAACGCGGTTGCTGTTACGTTGAGATTACATGCAATGGGGAGGGGGGGGGGTGCGGAAGCGGTACAGAAAAGGTGTTTTAATACGCACAAGCAAGTTGTTACTGTACACACTCAACACGAAACTATATATGTGCACATGGACTTCATTGCGTCTTGCTGGGTGCAACAGCGTCGTCCGTTGTCACAAGCAGGAGCACTGCCCAACCGTCACTGATCTGCACGGCGTTCGTCATCGTTCTGCCATGGTGCCCAACGCAATTTCGCTGAACACTAATTGATTTATCCGCGTCATCCGCCGCACGACACAAGGATATGCACTCGTTCTACGCCCTGTTGAAACCCCGTGATGGGCAAAAGGATTTGTAAACATTGCTAAGAGTACAATAACTCCCAGGAGAACACTGCGTAACCAATAACGCGGCGCAGAGCACGGATATTGCCCGCCACGGCTCAGCACGAAACCTGTGGAGGCAAACATACCGCCGCTAGCCGCGGCCGCTCACTGCCAGACCAGCTTCACTGCGCAAAACGTAACCATAGCAATGCCGCCATTGTGTCCTGTGAATATGGCCGCCATGATGTCATTTCCTTCGCACTTTTCACGTAGCGCGCCGGCTGGGCTTGACCTCTTCTACCTTTCCTTCCTCCGTGGTTCACATAGTCTCCTAGATTTCCCTTGCCTGCCGTATTATCGGCGGTCACTTGGAAAGCGGCCGTTGTCGGATGGATGGATGGATGTGGCTGTACCCTTTAGATCGGGCGCCGGCTAACGTCACCTAGCCGTAATATTTAGTGAGCTAACCACTAGATTTATTTTTTTTCTTCTTTAAATAGTGAAGTTGGGGACTGGTACTTTGCAGTGAAGGGTTTGATTTTCATTCGTGTCTTGACTTTGGCCATCAATCAGATAACCTTCTTCTAGTTTGTTCTACCCGCTTAAAGTCTATTTTGCCATCCCTGTCCCTAAACCCCAGTGCTTTGAAAAACTCTGCGCCATCATCCTGAACTATAGGGTGAAGCCCTTTACAGAACATTATCAAGTGTTCGGCAGTTTCCTGCTCCTCTCCACATGCACTCCATACCCTGTCTACCCCTTCGTATTTGGCCCGATATGTCTTGGTTCGCAATACTCCAATCCTGGCCTGAGAACTACCCCGAGTATTATCATAGATCCTTTCCTTGGCAATTTCCTGCTTGAAAGTTCGATAGATCTCCAGTGCGGACTTCTTAATCATGCCAATTCTCTACATGTTGGTCTCCATTTCCTTCACTTTCTTCTTAACCGATAGTTCTTTTTGGTCTGCCAACCTGCTGTTTTCTAAGTATTTACCAGTCGATTTCCTGGTTCGCTTCCTCTATTTTGTATTGACATTCTTCATGTACAAGTAGCTGAAAATCTTCCTAGCCCAACGCTCCTCCCCCATTTCTCTCTATCGCTTCTCAAATTTTATCTTGCTGCCAGCTTCCCTGCCCTCAAATGACGTCCACCCCATATCAACTTGTACTCCCTGATTTGGTGTATTCCCGTGAGCTCTTAAAGCAAGCTTACCTATTCCACGTTGCTTAATTTCTAATATTGCTTGAACTTCTCATCTCATGCACAAGACCGCATTGCCGAACGTCAGCCCAGGAACCATGACCCCTTTCCATATTCCTTTCGCAACATCATACCTACTGTTTTCCACAGTGCCCTATATTTCATCACTGCTGCATTCCTTTCTGTTACCTTTAGTCGTCACGTATATTTCGTGTTCCCCTAGGTACTCGGTCCCATTGCTTATCCATACGTCCAGATATTTGTATTTATCTGTTATCTCTAGCGTGACTTCCTGTATCCTAAGCTCACAGCCTTCATTATCATTAAAAATCATGACTGCTGGCTTTTTCTTACTGAATCTGAAATCTAACCTATCTCCCTCATTACCGCAGATGTCCACCAATCTCTGTAAATTTTCCTTGTTGTCGGCCATTAGCACTATATCATCTGCGTACATCCATGCTGGTAGTATACCTGTGCAATGAGTTTTACTTGTTTGACGAAAGAAAGGTTGAAGCCCAGTCCACTTCCCTCTAATTTGGCCTCTAATCCTTGTAGGTACATCATGAATAATAAGGGTGACAGGAGACATCCCTGCCTAAGCCTTCATTTGACCTCTGCAGGCTTGGATACCTGTTTTTCCCACTTTATAACTACCTTGTTACCTTTATAGATACCCTTTAAAAAATTACTGACTACATATTCCGCGCCTAGTGTGTCCAGTATTCTCCACAATTCCTCTTGAACCACGCTATCGTACGCTCCGTTGATATCCAAAAAGGCCAGCTACAGGGGCCTGAGTTTTTTTTTTTTCTGCTATTTCGATGCACTGCGTCAGTGAGAACAGATTGTCTTCCAACCTACTGTGTTTCCGAAACCCATTCTGCAGTTCCCCCAGCAACCCCTTATTTTCTATCCATCCCTGCAGTCTTTCCTTTATAATCTGCATCGCCAGCCTGTAGACCACTGATATCACTGTTATAGGACGGTAGTTGTTTATGTCAGCTTTGTCCCCCTTTCCTTTATAGATCATGCTCATCCTGCTAAGTTTCCACCCATCGGGGATTTCCCCATTGATTATTGTTCTGCTCACTGCCTCTCTCAAAGTCTGTTTAGACTTCGGACCCAATGTCTTTATCAGCATAATTGGAATGCCATCTATGCCTGTTGATGTACTACTTGGAACCCTCTTCTCAGCCCTTTCCCACTCTCGTTGTCAAGATAGAGTCATTGCGCCACTTGATCCATTCTTGTCTATTGTGGTGCATAAGGCACTTCTTTGTTGTAATTTTTTTGTCACCCTTGTTCTTATATATTTAATAGCTTCGTCCCCTTCTAGCCCAGCACCTTGAGCTGTAGTTATAAACCTCTTCTCTAGGCTCGTCTCCTTTCTTAGGGAGTTTAGATGGTTCCAAAATTTCGCAGCCGCCTTTCTATCTTTTTTATGTACTTCTGCTAGCCACTAACACCCTTTCTTCTAATTTTTTCATTGGTCAGAAGGGATGTTTCTGTTCTACAGCTTATAAAGATGTCCCATTTTCTTTCTACTGCCCCCAGACCTCTGGGACTGCGCATATGATCACATGCACACTCCCAGAGGTTTCTCGAAGCTTACACATCCCGTCCTTTAACTGTCTCTTGAGGTTCTGATCCTTGCCCTTCAACACATCATTGAGCCCCGCATGAATAATGACGAGATTTTCGCTCTCCATGCTGTTCTCTACAACCTCCTGAGCTTTGGTCAGTGCATCCACCATGCTCTTCCCTGACTGTGCATCCACCCTCACTATCCCATCTTCCTTCACAGTCTTGAAGACGCCATCCCTAACCCTGGCCACGGTAGAGTCCCCCGACACTAGGGCCCTTCTACGCTCCAATCGCTGGCTTCCTGTTTGTGACGACGCCCCTGTTTGCTTCACCTGTTTCTCTCTCTGCCATCTGTCCTGTGTTTCTGCCCTGCTCGAAGACTGCCGAGGCCCCGAGCTGTATGTTCTCGGAGCCTCCGTGCTGTGGCCAGACACTGCGGCCCCCTGACCTCCCTTCTCACCTGTTCCTTCCCGCCTGTCATCTTCTCCGCTACCCACGCCTTCCGTCTCACACCACTCGGGGCCGGGGCAAAGCGACATTAGCTCCTTTACCCGCTGCTCGAGCTCGGTCCGCCCTTCCCGTTCTTTTCGAAGGTCACCTTTCATTTGCTATAATAGGCTGGTGGTAGCCTCCTCCCGCTCACACGACGCTCCGAGCTGTTTTTGGAGTTCTATCCTCTGCTCCCGTTCCGCCCTAAGCTCCCCCTGAAGCCCCTTGATGCTAGCCTCCATGCGCTGCACGGCCGCCTTCAGTGCCTCGCACAGCCTGCACACGAAGCTCGCCTTCTGCGCGTCAGCCAAACTCGAGAATTCTGTTTCGTCCAAGTAGCACCAGCGCTTGCATTCTTCGCACTGCACCAGCTCACTCTCGCCCGTGCATTTCCTAGCCTCCTTAGCCATCGCCCGCCTGACCATCGGACCAAGCGCTCGACAGCCCTAAGCTGAACCCTAATCCCGCTATCCAGCCGCCTCCGCTAACTCTCATACCTCAACAACTGCCGCCTAGCCCGCACACAAACGTGTTCAAATTCGCTAGTAGACTCTCACTAGGTCCCCTTCGTGTTCGGCTCTAGCTGTTTAACAACTAACCTGGCGCCCCGAACTTTTTCGAAACAGCCGCCTACCCCGTTCACGTGGTCAACTTCACTGCAACGTTGCCCGTGTCCCATACCTACAGTACTCGCAATGCGAGTTATTGATTAGGAGAGAAAAAATAATAGTGGTGTTCACAAACACAAAGAAATAAAGGAAAACTTATGTCTTGGTGCGCGCTGCACCAACGGACCTGCTCGACCTTGCACGACCTGCACTCGCTCAGCTTCGCTCGGCCGGGTCCCTCGGGTACTTGAATATGGGATAGTGTGTTCAGGCACCGTCTCTCGCCATGCATCGCGGGAAGCGGCGCACGTGGACAAAAAACCGGTTCTCAAGACGGCGCTGCTGAGTAGCATGGGCTAGCAGGATTGTCAGCTCCGCAGCGCTCTGCCTTCTCGGGTGCTGTTCAGTGACCTGTTGCTTGTGTTCGCGCCCACCTAACGAAAGTTTTTCTGGCAATGTTTTTGCTGGCCACACGACAGTGAGGCAATGCCGAGTCATCGACGGCAACGACACTGCTTGCCACCTGGGTGCGAAACGGGGTATACCATTGGAAAAAAAGGTGAGCAGCCATCGCTTTTCGCTGCACCCAAAGACGAAGCACGGAGGCAGGTTCGGGAACAGAATTTACATTGAAAAGAAGGGACCTTGAACGAAAGCTGCTCTGTATGTGAGCTACACTTCGAGCCTTCATGTGACCTCGGAGACTATAAGTGCACGTCATAAACGGCGAAGAAGTTCGCGTACTATGTAGGAGACCAGAGCTAATGCCGGACGCCATGCCGATGTTACTGCCAAACGCTTCAAGCTACTTATCGAAGAAAGCGCCGCATCCAAGACCTCCGAGAAAGCGGAAGAACTGGACGGTCAAATCTACCATCTCCAAGAAAGCTGCAGCACCCTGTGTCGAGGGTGAGGCCACTGATTCAGGTTCAACGACAAACCTTTCTGCTGACTACGAACCCGAGGTGGCGAACACAACAGGGAGTGCAGCTTCGCTGGAACGCTTACTCAAGCTTTGTTTACCTTCAATTTATATGAGCTTGATCGCACCGCATCTCGTGTCGAAGAGAGCAGTAATTTACATGCTGTCACGACTACATTTTTTCGTGAATGGTATCAAGTAGTCTCGAGAGGCAAAACGAAAAAAAAAAGCTGCACGCGAAAATCAGTTGGTCGGTGTTCATAAAGGTGCTACCGTGATGAAGTGAACTGATAATTCCACGGAATTACCGTGAACTGATCATTCCACGGAATGGCGACGAATTTGATTGGTGCTACTATTCACTGCAGTATGCGCGCTCGTAAATAAAGGGTTTATTCTTACAGTCTGACAGTGATGCCAAGTGATGTTTTCTTTTGACTGTACAGTGCAATATTCCCGCCACAGCAGGAGTATTTCAGCGGGCGCGTATTCGTTTAAGTACCCAAGATTGTCAAAATTATTTCCATGTCTACAGCAACGGCCTGCCTCAAACAAATGACAGTTTTGTCACCTTAGCCACATAATTACAATTGCATGATGCAACTATCGACAAGAACTGTGCCGCACGCGTAACGAAGGAAGTCGAAGCTGTCGCAGTGTGCAGACTACGACTCGATATAGCAGTACTATAACAAGAAACTTTCGGGTTTAAAGATGCTTCTTTGATACCTCAATCTTCCTGATTTTTTATTCACTCACCAACCAAGCTCTAAAAACTGCACGTTGTTTCCCCAGGGATGACTGCTTCACCGTAGTTTGTTAATACCTGCATTCAGACCGTGCGTTGCAGCTTTAACATTTCGTTTTGTTTTGAATGCAGTACGAGCACACCCATTCAGCAAGTTTTTCGCGGACGTGTCAGCAATTAAACACAAGACTATTAAGCGCGACGTATGCAAGCGCATGTCACGGGATCAAATCCCGGCCGCAGCGGCTGCATTTTCGGTGGAGACGCAAATACTGAGGTGCGTGTACTAGATTTAGGTGCACGTTAAAGCACCCTAGGTGGTCCAATTTCCGGATCACTCCTCTATGGCGTCTCTCATAATCATGTGGTGGTTTTGGGACGTTAAACCTCTGCTATTACTAATATCAAAGCACAGAAGTGCATAAAAAGCAATGCGTAAAGTGACAGTTTATGCTCAGGTGGCGCCATCTAGCTGCTAACAATATCAACTACTTCAGGCATGGCTCTTCTCTGAACACACTACCCCATATTATAGTGCACTATAGTCACGTATAACCATAGAGTTCCCAAAATTAACAAACTCCAACGTTACTGGATGGAGCCAGTTGGGAAACTGCATGGGCTCGCCACGGAAGCGGCGTGGCCGCTCACAGTCTCCCAAAACGCGGGGGCGCTGCGATCGCTTTGCGACCTGGTCATGTGACGAGCTTCGTGCGTCGTCTGCTCGTCGTCTGTTCCGCGCCCCGTCTCCGAAGGACGGCGCAGCGTTTTTGGAGCACTTCATATCTCAAGGAATCTTGTTAGCGGATGCATATTGAGAGCTTCCTGCTACAACCACTGCATAGATGAAGGTGGACACAGCTTGGAGCTCTGAACGAAGTCTGAGTGGTTCTTTTTGCCACGTGCTGATGGTGCTGACTGCATTCCGCAGGTGTTTCGATGTGATGAGCTTGTGCTTGCCTAATGAATAGGTGCCTCCGAGAGCATAAACTGAAATTTCCTGAAAATTTTTTTGAGATCGCATTGCTCGTGCAGTCCTTACATTGAGCGTTTTCTATAAAAGCATGCTCTTATTTGAAAGCGACAGTAAGCGTTCTAAATGAAACAGTCGCGAGTTCTGAAAACTTGCGCATGTTTTTATTGTATACAATGCCGCTGCATTTACGCTGCGGTGCGTTATCTGTGTGGCTTGTCAGGGAGAATAATACGATGATGTATATCTTACGAGACAACTCACTTTTTTTTTTTTGGTTCCCAGCACAGCAATCTTTTGCAGAAGAAACACGTAGTTACAAACAAATTTTAACAGAATGGTTCGTAACAGTCGGCTTGTATTTTTTAAATGCATACCGTTTGTAAGTAGATACAGTTTTTAAATTGTGCAAATTCAACTATTTTATTAAGTGTACTTAAGTAAAGTGTGGGATTGGGCTAGTTGGTAATCCATATAAAACTTCTAGGCGCGTAAAACTTCAGACAACTAACACAAGAGACGAGGACGAGCGCAGACTTTCAACTGATTTATTACTACTACGACACACATATATATGTTAGAAAGAAGATAAGATCACTTGCTTAAAAAAAAAAAAAAAAAAAAAAAAAAAAAAAAAAAAAAAAAAAAATCAAAAGGCGAAAAAAAAGTTTTACGCGCCTAGAAGTTTTATTAAGTGTAAAGATTGTTTTTCCGATTGACAATTAAATGTATCGAATGTGCATGACTAGGAACACGGAATGCCAATCGAGTGGATATGAATTAAGGAGCTTGGAGAAGCTCCTTCATCTCTTCGTCACCTCTTCATGAAGGGAGGAATGCAATCGAATTAAAAAGAACAGCGTCATTTTAGTTTGACACTCGAATACCCAAATTTCGAACCAATGACATGCGTCGCCGGTAAGCTGGCTGTGTTCTACGTGGGACTCCTGCTAGGTTATTTAATGCTGTTCCGATGTTCCCGTGTCCTCATTACAGCCCTTAATTCACTGAGATCTGTGCATGTTGCTGTGCAATAACTGTAAGAAAAGCCACCAAACACATTTGTTCAAGTTCCTGTTTTTTTTTTTACTTGGCAACATTTCTATGTTAAATCACTGCGTAGTTTATTGGTGCGTAGTCTAGAGAAGTTTGGCTTTCTTTTTTGTAGAAGACACCCTGCCAGAAGCACTCAGCTTCTTACAAACATCTCTCGTAAAAAAGTGCATTCTCAAAACAACGTATGAGTGTACAATCTCCGATGTCAGGATGTCCTTATGAACTGAACAACCAACGCTTGGAACATCGCAGTCTTTGATGACATCCAGCGCATCCCAAAACATGTCGGCGCACAGATGGTTTTCTCCTAGCACGAGAGACAGTTTTTCTTCGACGCGTTTCAACATTGTGTAAAGTTCTGTAGAGGGATGCTTGAGGCTTCCGTTCCTGAATTCTCTTGCCAATGTCAGTAGTGAAGCGGGGAATTTAGTGTTTGTTGACTGGATGCTGCTTATGCAAGCAGCGCAGTTGACGTGCTTCAGAAAAGAATGTACAATGTAGCCGCAGAGGTAATATACGACGCACTCCTGTACTGCTGGCAAAGCATATCCGTGGTCCGGAAGCGGTGTCGGTCCCGAGTGGGATGCTGAACTTATTCCAGGCAAGCAAACCTCGGAAATCTTTGCGCTGATTGTCTCACGCAACTTTTCATACGTTGCCAGCTGCTGCTTCTTCCCTTGCTTCATCGTCTCTTGCACTGTGGCTAGTATTAAGGTTGGCTCCTCTTGGACATTGCCTGCAATCGAAGCCTTGACAGGTGTGTACAGGCTCAGCAACCTGTAGATATGGGAAAAGCTCAGGATCGTCGGATGGTCTTCGTCACCTCCAAAGCTCCTGGTGATTCCGAAGAACCTCTGTAATGGTAGTAATAAAGCCGTACGTCAGTTCACCGTATGTATCTCTTTCAGAAGTCAAAGTACGCATGGCGTATGGAATGCATAAAGAGGATTTATAGAGTGCAAGTCTCAGGCGGGAATTGCACATCTCACATAGAGATATGACGACTGTTTAAAACCACGCTATGCTTCCTCATAACCGTTTTGTTTATTTTCCATGCAATGAAGTAAGTGCGCAGTTTTATGGAATTATGCTAATCTCACCTCCAAGGGGTCTTGATTAAGCTTGCCTGTGAGCACGTAGCGTGCACCTTTAGCAAGGAGGTCATTTGTTAGTTCCAAGATAGATGACAAAGTCACCCTTAGAGACTCCATTGTTACTTGAGATGCGAACATGGCTGTTCCTTTCTCAACGTGGTTTCTCTCTGTCAAGTCCAAGATAATCATGAAATCTTGGATGATCTAGAAAAGGGAAAAGTTTATGTTAGACATTACTTTTTTGTGCAAGCTAGCTCTTACATGCAAACGTCGACGCCTATAAAAAAAGGGACCTTTGAAGAAAGGCATAAAGTTATTTTTAACCTGATTTTTTAATGAAACATGTGTGCCACTGAATGAAAATGGAAGCTGGTAATACTTGAAATCACGCTTGCGGCGTGTCGCCTTCTCATCGACGTTTATTTCAGTTATCTGGAAGGAGAAGTTCTAAGTTCCAAGACATTTATTCGTCGTCTTTCTTTCAATAATACCTTCCTTCAATTACAAAATAAATGTCTACTTAAACTAGGCTTTTGTTGGTGTAAATGTTTGTCGGCGTTTTGTATTTTATTTATATGCCCAGTGCCTCAGTTCTTGATTAACATTACCTATTGCGAATGTTCTTCAAAAGTAGCACATTTTATCGCCCTTGCCTTAATTTCCTTGGATGTGCTCCTTATCCCAAAACGAGGAAGCTTGATGTTCAGGGCATCAAAAAGGTCATTTATGATGCGGGTAAACGCGGCTGTCCCCTCGCAGTCTTCCAGGCCATCTTGCTTGAGTCTCCGGTACACATCAAGGCCGATAGCCGTACTTCGGCTGAGCAGCTAGGGGACAGAAAACGTATAGGGGCATTTTATTAATCGCAAAAAGACTTAAGGAGAACACTTCACAGTACCAGTTAAGTTTGTGTTTCACATGTGAAGAATTTGCCTAAATAATCAGGTAAGCTATAAGTTCTTTCAAAAGCAGCTTTTCGTAATCTTACCTGTACTGCGAGCTTCACACTCATTTTTCTCATGTTGTCAG
This sequence comes from Rhipicephalus microplus, assembly GCF_013339725.1. Lineage (NCBI taxonomy): Eukaryota > Metazoa > Arthropoda > Arachnida > Ixodida > Ixodidae > Rhipicephalus > Rhipicephalus microplus. The sequence goes on from NC_051165.1 coordinate 196,669,718, forward strand.
GGCAGACGTGTTCAGCGGTAAGCTTCGGAACAATGCGGAGTTGCTCTTTGCCGTCTACTTCTTGCAAAACTCGGTAGTGGTCATAGTTTATGCGATGTTCACCAATCTATGAGCAAGAAGAAGAGAGGGAAAAAAAAAGTCCGTCAGTCGTATGTAGTGCTGCGAAGAAAATGTATTTTGATTGGCACCGCGACACTATTTATTGCGATATTGTACTGTACGTGGTACTTACCATGCCATATTTGTGTCGAAGAAGATGGTTTCTAATGCATTTGACAATGTGGGGTACATCGCAAAGGAAGTAGAGGCTTTGATTTGGCTCGCATGGGTGCTGAACTTTGTGGTTTGCTGTGTGAAGCTTTCCTGATATGCCAAAGTTGGACCACATTGCTTTGTTCGTGCTGGCGCCATCACTGATTACTGCGACGACTATGGCGTTGTGTTTGCGTAGCTGCACGATTGCATCAAGAACTATTTTGGCGAGCACGTGTCCGGGGGCTGCGTTTTTTGTTGCAAAACTTGCAATCGGTTGAACCCATGAGTGGAATAGAGGCACAAACATTGCAACCAATGCATGATCAGCAGTAGCTGCTGAAACTTCACCGTCTCCGTAATTTACGAACCCATCAATCTTGTATGTTTGACGGTTGAAAGCTACGGCTTGGCGTACCTTCATTTCATCTATTACTAGTGTGCCGTAACACTGGACTCCTTTCATAGTCTTCATGAAAGCCCCTATGCTGGAAAGGGAGAGCTTATTAAAGCCAAACTCACAAGGCATTCCTCTTATTATTTGTCGGAGCCTAGTCGAAGTTGGAAGAGGGAGGATTTTCATTCTTGACATCAAGCGGTACACACGTGGGCTTGAAATCTTCAAGAGAAGGCAACTCAGCAGCCACCCACAGTCATACCGCACACCTCTTGAAGATTTCGCTTTCATCGACTGCAGTGCTGTCCGAAATGCAAGTTGCTGCAGTGGTGGAAGTTCAGCTAAAACCTCGCTCAACAGTGCATTGCTTGGATCTGATGACAACTTTTTTTTCAAGCTTAGCAGGTCCCTCTTGTATTTCTCCCGCAGCACTGTTGCTCTTATAGTCTTCTTTCTTAAATTTCTCAACAGCGCAGATGGCAAAGGCACGTACTTGCTCTTTCTTGAACGTCGTTTCTGCCTGCACTGCAAGTTCTTTTTTGCTTTCCTGCACTGAACGCATAAGGCTTTCGCCGACAGCACTGCACATCGCTTGCTTCTCCATGTTCTCCCAGACCTTTCAGCCGTCTTAGAAGTTGATATTAAAGGACATAAACGAGAATCAAAACCATTGCAGATACCCAGGCTCTCAATGAGATGAAGAAAGGGCGCTGCGTCTTTCAAGGTGGTAAAATTGAGCTTGTCACTGTTAATAAAGGTGTAAGACGATTCCGGCACAAGTTTCCCTTTAGCGCTGACAACAACGGTCGAGTTTTTGTTTATAACGACAGCTCTTTCAATAAAAACTACGCCACCAATTTCTTGAAGTTTGTAAAAAACAACACGCTCATCCGTGTGTTGCACACACCATGCTCCATACACGGGCAAGTCTTCTATGCCACCAAACCAATGTTCACCTGTGGAGCTTTCTTTCATGATGACTTCCATGCTTTCAGCATTTGAGGCAGCCCTGTTTTCGTGTTCAAGCATTTCAGTGCACGTCTCACTTTCACTCTGAAGAACTGGGGTAATGTCATCTTCGGCCACTAGCACGCTTGCTGCATTTGTGCCAACATTTTCTACACAAAGCTTCAAATCAAGCTCAGCGCAATTAGCAAAATGCCGCGGTACCGCACCTTTCTTCAGTTCCCAGCGTCCTCGCGGAATCGAGACTGTTTCGCCATTCACAACATGCTGGAAGGAGGTGCAAATGTCCGCTTCATCAAAGTGACGATCACATATGTATGATCTTTGAGTAACTTCGAAGTTTGCACGGCCTGCCGCATTGTTCCACTCCCTCAGCACATTGGGGTCTTTCGGTGGCTTGAAAAAGTGTCGCTGCACGAAGGGCACTTCATTTGACGTTGCCGATGAATATCCACTTCGACAGCCTGGCACAGCACACCTCGGCATGCCGACCGTTCTCCCGAAGGGAGCAAAATTCAACCGCGAACAATTGCTTGCTCAGAGTCACCGTCCGCTTTCTCTCCAGAAAGCAGAACAGCGTAAACATTATCGTCTGCTCTGTCATGGTTGAAATTTAATGCATAAGGTCTGTTACGAAACAACGAGCCAGCCTTTTTTTTATATTTAGGTTACTTAACGTTACTTAATTTAGGTTACTTAACCATTATTACCAGCAGGGAAAAAATCGTCTGCAAGCGCAGGCCCTGCTAGCCGCGTCGCTGCTCCGTCTGCTCCGCGCGATGCCGGCTGCGCGGCGGAGAGGTCACGTGACGTGGTCGCAAAGCGATGCCAGCGACACCTGGAATGGGCGACGATTTGCGGCCGCCTCCTCGCGCGAGTTTTCCAACTGTCCTCATCCAGTAACGTTGACAAACTCTATGCGTATAACGACCCATGGACGGATGGATGCATGGATATGGCTATACCCTTTAGATCAGGCGGTGGCTAGCGCCACGAAACCGTAATACTTAACGAACCAAAAACTAGACTAGATTTTTTTTTCCCTTAAATAGTAAGGTTGAGGATTCGTACTTTGCAGCGAAGGGTTCAATTTTCACTCGTGCCTTGTCTTTAGCCACCAATCAGATAACCTCCTTCTAGTTAATTTTACCCGTTTAAAGTCTATTTTGCCCTCACTATCCCTAAACCCCAATGCTTTGAAAAACTCTGCGCCATCAACCTGAACTACAGGGTGAAGCCCTTTACAGAACATTATCAGGTGTTCTGAAGTTTCTTCTTTCTCTCCACATGCACTGCATGCCGAGTCTACCCTTCGTATTTGGCCCGAGAACCATGGTGGTGGCGCCATTTAAGTAGGGGTGTCTTTAAATAAGTTTTTACATTTTGGAGCTTATATGCAACAAAAATAACGTAAAAAATTTAAAAAGGCGTAAACGTAGTTATAATTAACCCTACGCAAGTGACGCCGTCATTCAGCAGGCAACTTCTAGCACACGCCAATATTGCCGATTCTGAAGGATGAGTACGAAAACCCTTACCCCTACTACAGTGCACTACACTGTACGCCTATACTGTACGTAGGTAGCGCTGCCATAAATAACGGGTGTTTCGCGCTCATCCGGCAAGCAAGATAAATCTAGGAGGCTATGGTTTGAGCATGGCGTCACTTCCGTCAGATAGTGGGCGCTGCGGTTCTGGTCGGCGGGGTTGCGGAGCGTGCCGTTATGGCGGCGGTAGTGGCGAGTGGCCACGCGCAGTCCGGCGGTGGTGGTGATGAGGCGAAAGCAGCTAAGGACACCAATGGCTCGTACGCCCAAGCCGCGGCTCGCGTGTCATCCCGGGAGCCGGCTGCCGTTTCCAACGGATTAACCGAAGGCTCTAATGGAGCACCCGCACAAGACCTAGGCCTAAGCAGCAATATGGTTCGGCCCAGTTCGTGCGCACAAGTGGCCGCCGAGGTGCCCAGGACAAACCCGTGGGTGAAGCGCAATGCGCAAGCGGGCTGCTCTGCCAGCCGCGCAGGTGAGAACTGGCAGAATCGTGCTGTCTGCCACACGTGACGCGTGCTTGACAGCCATCGCCTGCCAATCTGTTCTTTCTATTGTGGTGTTATGTGTGGTCTGTCGAAAACCGCTGGCTTGTTTGGCTGATTGTGCATGCTTTAGTGTTTTTAAGCGCGCTGCCGTCTGTTCAGTGCTTAGCGCAGGAGCGAGGACTATGAAGGGAACACGTGGAGCAAGAAAGTGGTTTGTTGCTGTTGCGCCAGTTAAAGCATGTGTCGACAAATGTTCGTTACTCTGCGTTAACAACGAGGCCGTACCCTTGTAAAATGTTTTAGCTCCATGTAGCTGTGCTTTGCGCTTGAAACTCTGTTGCGAAACCACCCGAGTTGTCAGTTATCTCGCACATACGCGGGTGCTTGGTTTTTCAACAGGAAGCAAGTTTCACCGTTGGCGCTCCCCTCAAGGGGGCCGAAAGAACTTGAGCATTGCAATGGATGTGAGAATTAAAAGTGCAGATATGGGTGCACGTTAAAGATCCCCAGGTGGTCGAAATTTCCGGAGCCCTCCGCTACGGTGGCTCTCATAATCATATGGTGGTTTTGGGACGTTAAACCCCACATATCAATCAGAATTAAGATTAAAAGTGGAGCGATGACTTGTTTCTTGCAGAGGTACCCGTCATTCCAGAGTCATTCCTTTGAGGCGGTCGTTATCGTGCGTTGAGAAACGTGCGTAGAAATAGTCTGCGCTTGAAAAAATAACCTGACTGGATAAAAGTGCGGAGCATAAGTGGCGTCTCCCTGTAGGTGATGCGCCTATGATATATCGTATGCTAAATCGCTTCCGGTGTGTTCACAAATACTTATCTGTGTGCAGCTGGCGGCCACCCGGGTGCGTTCTCCCGCAAGGTGAGTGCGTCTCACTGTGTTGATGCCTTTTTTTCCATTCAATGTTCGCCTATTACGTGTTGATTTTAGCGCCCCTTTTTTGGGCCGGACCTTGCATGGTGACCGCCAACGAGGCGCGCCTTGGAGTGGACGTCGGTTCATTTCTCATTGCTAGTGGTGGGATTTGTCTAGTGCAGGCCAGTTATAGTAAGATCTGCTGTAAAAAGAAAAGCACAAAAGAAAATTTGCAAACAGGCTTGCGCAAAGACATTGGTTTTAAAAGGCTGCCAAAACTGCACCACTGCTAACAGCATCTAAATGACACCAAATAAAAACAAAGAATTGTGTACATTGTGTTCACTTTAGCTATTCTACAAAGATATTCAACGTGGAGTGTGTCTTAAGGCCATCTGTATATAGCCACTTACATCAGGGCAGTGTTGTGGCAAAATCTGCATAGGCAGAAATGAGTGTATGACGATTACACAAATGTCATTTCCGTGTCGCATACATCAGGGCACGCTTTCCACCAATCACAGACGCAACTTGGCCTATGGTAAGTGGGTATGCACCACTGCTGGTACACAGTCTGATTGAACCCAGACATAGTGAGAATAAACTTTGCAAATTCTAAGTGAAAGCGTGAAGGAGCCCATGTTGCAGAAAATCTGGCGCTGACAGCGTTGCGAGGCTAAAAATAAAATTCATAAACAGGGTGTGTGCTCGAGCCGACATTTTGACAAGTGGACCTTCAAGGCTGCCAAAAATATTCTTATGTGTATATGATTCATACCCTCTCTTCAACAAATAGTAGAGGGCACTGCGACCAATAAAAAGGTGTACTACGAAGAAAAATGGAAGTGCACGTTTTGCTAACGTATGGTTGTGAGAAAGATGCGTGGAAGGTTAGGAATTCCTGGAAGAAAAGCTCGCATGCAAACTCCCACCATGCCGGACCTCCAGATGGGCTACATAAGGAACCCAAGAGTCATTTTAAACACCAATGCATGCACACTACGTGCAGCTCAGTGGCATAGGTATTTGTTCATCTACATTTACATTTCACCTATAAACTTTTTGAACAACCCATGAAGTAAATGCACATGCAGACTTCAACTGCAGAAGGCCATCTGTAACGAAACATACTAACCCATTGCCTTTATGAACAACAACTTTATGAAGAGGAAAGGCTTTTCCCTCGAAAGGCAAACGGGCATATGCCAAAAGTTGCCAGAGGAGTACGAAGAAAAGCTTCACAGTTTTCAGAGGTTCGTCCTAAACTTGCGGCACAACAACGGCTACCTGCTTGGGCAAATCGGGAATGCCGATCAGACGCCTCTTTACTTCGACATGCCTGGCACCACAACCGTCGAGAAGAAGGAGGCGAAGCAAGTTCGCGTGCTGACATCGGGCCACAGTAAAACTAGAGTGACGGCAATGCTCCGTTGCACGTCAGATAGGCACAAGCTTCCCCCATACCTCATATTTCAACGGAAGACGCTCTCGAAAGGAGTCGCTTTCCCGAGTGGTGTGATCGTGCGGGCCAACGAGAAAAATGGGTGTGCAATGCAATCGATGTCTTACTTTTATTTTTTCGTCGTGGAAACCGGGTGCGCGTTACAATCGAGGGCGCGGTAGAATCGAGTAAATACAGTATTTGCTTTATTAAGTGCGCATATCCGTCATGCCAATATTCGATCAGCAGAAGGATGCATGCTTTGGCTAGTTGTCATTTCTGTAAAGCTCATCGCGGATTTTTTGACGAGAAAACGAAGATAAAAACACAAGATAGGGCTCATATTGTGCTTTTTCCCTCCATTTTGTCCTTGTTAAAAACATGCGAGGTGGGTGACAAAGTGACATTACACAATAGCGCTGTGCGTATTGTTGACAGGGTTGGGGGGTTCAGCCACACCCACGTTCCTTCAATAATTGTTCACTTGTACATGCCTGTAGTATATAAATTAATGCACACACACACACATGTGTGTGTGTGTGTTTGTGCCGGCAGATTACCAGAGAATATATAAGGAAATTGAAATAATTAAAACCGAAGTTAGAGAAGATAGGTTTAAGTAAACTGGGAGTCGCCAGTAATTTTTCCATAGTTATCAAACTCTAACCAATTTACAGGCAGAACCAGAACTGAAGCACCGATGTCGCTTGCAACGAACTCCAGGAGACATATCCCAAATGAACCGTTTATAAGAACGGTTGCAGTGGGGTTAGTTCTGCATAATATTTATCAACTTCAGTTGGCAACGTGTGTTGTCGTGGCAAGTGCCACGACAGCACACGTTGTCTTCAAAGCCTAGAAACGAGGTAGCTCAATGTTTGATATAACGCCACTCACTCATTCTCGCAACCTCGTTTATCGGCGTTTGGATTTCAGTTTCGTCGGCAAAATAGAACGGATTGCAAAGGTGTCTCATCTTGTTTTAGACGCAATTGCTTATTTTCATGACTACTTTTTATTGAAGCTACGTCAAGGAGGTAGAAACTAACAGGTTCTTGCAAATGCGCTGGGAAAGCAGGAAAATCGAAGGGAGACTGCCAGGCTGCAGTTTGCTTGTCTGCCCCGTTCTGTCGAAGCAGCATCTGGCAGCATTCTTCAAAGGGAATGGAACAGAGGTGGTCACTGTTCTTAGCCCTCCAACTATTTCTTTGAACAGCACATTCCCAGGCAGAACGCAGTGCACTGTCTTTCGGAAACCTGTAACACAAATAATCACGGCATGGAATATTCTCTACGTTTGCGAATTCCTTGATAAACACACACCAAATATGATAAACACACACCAAATATGATATTCATGCGTCAAAAAAAATATGCATGCACGCCGTCAGTTTTGCCTTGTAAGACACCAGAAAGCTTGGAATTCAAAGGGCATTCAGACGTCCTACTCGTTCTAATGTTTGATACGTGCAGCCATAGGCCACAAGTTTTTTGTACTTCATCCATAAACTTAAAACTCACGGCAACGTAATGTCCCAGAGACTACTTTAAATTAGGCTTCTACCAGGAGAACCAGCAAGCCGCTATGCAAGCGTCTATAATGTAGTGCACCTGCACGCGCTTTCTGCGGCACCGCGAGACATGGTGCTCGGGCTCGTGACAGTGGCCTGTTCTGTTGGTTGTTAGAAAAGGGTTCGAGAGAGACATTCGTGTGGAACACTTTAGCAGACTCAATTATTTCACCTATTTTTCAGGGCACAAGTTCGTCCTTTAATAAAACTATTGCTTGAGTGACCCTCTTGCAATACGCAACAATATGCATGCACGCCATCAGTGTTTTTTTTTTTGTAAGACAACACAAGAAAACTTGGAATTCAAAGGGCATTCAGACGTCCTACTCATTCCAATGTTTGATTTTTGCTGCCATAGACCGCAAGTACTTTGTGCTTCGTCCATAAACTTAAAACTCACGGGCAATGCCATGTCAGTGAGCATTTAAAGCTTAAAATTACTTTCCATACAGTTATACGCATGTATCCCATGCATGCGCACCTTTCATATTGTTTCTGAATTAACAGCATAGGCAAAAAAAGCAGGTGATCGTCAGAGAACGAAGCGAGAATACTTACACGTGAAAAGTGATCTCAGGTGTCTTCTTGATGCGATTTGTGGAGCCATAAGCGTCGCAGGAAGTTATCATGGCCTTTAAAAATCTTAAACTGCTTTACAAAAGCATGTCACAGTCTCCAAAGGCCACTGCGAGCTACGAAGCGCTCTTTGTCGTCTGCTTCAGAGTCTTTCCTTTACCAATATGGTGACAACCAGCATCTCTTATAGAACCACACCTCCATTCTAGAAGACATATTATAGAACCTCCTTGGTTGGGACGTAGTGAATGCCTGATTTTTCTAACTTTCTGCACCGTGAAAGCGTTTGAATAAAGATTCATGACTTTTTGTTCTCAATTAATCAAATCGCCACAGCCCCGCCTGAAATAGCTTCAATGCCTCCTAGAGTACACTTATCAGGCATTTCCGCGCGCTGCCAGGCTGTCGTAGGTACATTCAGGGCCTGCCAACGTCCATTTGGAAATATGTGTTACTTGATGAGCACTGCCGATACCAGCAAAGCTCTGAATAAGTTGCAAATTTATCGCATGGACCCTATAGAAATGATGACGCAGAATAGAAAGGATGTAACAGAATGGAGGAATACTTGTGTGGGCCTCCGCGATGTATGTATGCGCATAGAAAATGTGCCACCGTACGAAAATCTTCGGAGACACGTAGCACTTGCTGCTACACGAGGCCGATCGTTCCTAGTTGTGTGCAGCATATCCCCCACACAGATGACGCCGTTCCTATCAGGGCGCATTCGTATGCACGTGTTTGTCATAGAAATGTGTTCTTGTTGCCCACTCCCTATCGCTTGTGGGCACGGTGAAAGCGAACTGCTTTCGTTTCTGAAGGCACGGCGTCTGTACAGCGCACTTAGCTAATTCGCTCAGAAAGGCAGCGTAAAAGTGTTCAATACGCCGATGACTTCGCCACATGCAGTAACAAGGAGTTAGCTGAGGATGCTTATAAAAAGCTATTAAGCCTTATTGGGGTGTTTGCCATATTGCTGCTATCACGCCTGTGAGCATTTCTGGGGCTTATCCATTAGACATCACCTCACTGTGTGATGACACCAGCCCCTCCGAATTGTGATTATCTGCTTCACCCCATAGCATTTGTGCATTGCAGAAAAGCCGACTTTCAAACATTTTTGCGACGCGGAGCGACTCTTGTAAGCGCTCGTTTCAGCCTATGAGGTCATATACATAGCAAAGGGACATTAGGTAATGCTGTTTCATACCTGTAATGTCCGCTGAAAGCCCCAAAAACTGGACGCCGAAGAGTTTGAGCGTCGAAAATTTCAGATGTTCTTATACATGCACGTCTATAGGGCTTGTGATGCTGTTGTGAAACCGTTTGAATTCGCAAGCATGTCTGAAAAATCCGGCTTTCAAAAAATCTGTACTCAACAGATCTTCAGTCACGTTTATAATGAAGGCTATGGTTTTAAATTTTATCATTGGCTTTGTCTATTAGATATGGTCAGGTTATCTGTCGGTGATATAAATTTATTTTCTTTTTTTACTCTATTACGCTTAAATAGCATGTAGCACATTGTAATTTTAGCATTCGTGTGTCATGAACACAGTATGAGATTCTAAAATCGGCTGGAAGGGGTGGATGGAACCTTTGTAATGAAAAAAAAAAATCCGCAAATAGGAGTTTTGTCGGGCCGACGTTTCGATGAGCGTCTCTTTCAAGGCTAGAACAAAACAGTTCTTTTCTTCTTAGGAAGACAAGACTGCTTGTCGGAACGTCGGCTTGACACAACCCTTGTTTACAAATTTCTTCCTGAACACAACAGGTGTCTTAAAATTGACTCTAGCAATATCTGCTCCAAAGCAGCCTATTCCAGTAGCATCTCTGCTAATGGTGCGGTAACATAAAAACAGGAAACTATGTGTGAACCACTTGTGGTGCATACCCTCGCCTCGGTCCGTGTTGTTGGTAGACAGGCATTTCTTACATCTTAGTGTGGAAAGCGACAAGCTCTGTTGATTGGGTTCGTCATACACTTGTGTCCTTTTACACTAATTTTGTTTGAAAAACAAGGTGGAAACAAGAGTGCCCAGATGTACGGCGAGACAGATAGGTAGAAAATATTTTGCTATTGCTCAGCAAAAAAATACTTCGCATGTAAACTTGTTCGCTGTTGCTTAGCCACTTAGCATAATCATTGTTTGACAGCGTGGAGGCCCCATTCTTCGTTCTGCGATATTGTGACAAAACATCAGGACATATTACCGCCTGGCTTCAAACTTGTGATGCATCCAGCAGCTGTGTTATGGAGTCTCCGTCAACCTGACCTGCGCTTATTAATACTTGGAATCGTTAAGAATGCACGCATGTAACCGTTCGCCCTGAAGCAATTGACTTTGCATCTGTTGGACGAAAGGTACTTCGACTGCATACATGTTTACACCGATGGCTCCACTAATTCCAACAGCTCTATAGGAGCAGTAGTTGTTCCATCTGATAATGTGTTGCTTCAGTACAAGTTTTATCACACCACGACGTCGACAGGAGCAGAGATCGCAGCGCTTCAAGGTGCAGTAAGGTACATTCTTTGGCAGCGACCTAACCAATGGGCCATCTTTTGCGACTCGAGGTCAGCGATAGTTACAGTGCGAGAACAAAACGACGACACAGAGACAAAAAGGACACGAAAGACACGAGCGCCAACTTCCAACTCGTGTCCTTCTTGTCTCTGTGTCGTATTGTTCTCGTGCTATAACTATCGTCATGCCATACCAACTAGCCCAAGCTGCCACACTTCGATGTCAGCCTTACAATCACTATGGTTTGTAATGCAGAACGGGTTACACGAACAATCAGTATATCAGATAAGGCACGACTACCACGAAGCGCTCAAGGAATGTCACGATAGTGTATGTCAGTGGTTACCGAGTCATTGCGGAATTGTCGGCAATGACCGCGTGGATAAACCTGCTCTATCAGCTCATGACCAAGACCTGCGTACGCCCATACCACTCTTGAGAACGGACGACTACAATCACTTGCTCGACGACTACAATCACTTGCTCGCCGTATAACTCTCCTACAATTGAATACGCCGGGTTTCTCCAACACGCACCTGTATTCGATTGACCCAAACTTGCAACTTCGTTTGCCATCCAGGCTCCCACGATGCGCTGAAACTTTACGTTGTCGCATTTACGAATGCGTACTCTCGTCCCCTTGTAATGGCGAGCACTTTGGCATGCAACATCTGTGCCTGCGAGGAAACGCTTGAGCACATTCTATGCCATTGCCCAGCATACCAGTCTGAACTACGTATTATGGAAGCCAAGCTCTGTCAACTGGATTCACGGCCGCTTACAGAAGAGAAGATCCTGGGACCTTGGCCGACGGTTTCCCATATGCGCAGAGCCACGAAAGCCCTCTTGTACTTCTTAAGGACCACCAGACTTTGCGACTGCTTGTGAAAGAACAGTGTGAGACCATGCTGTGTAGTCTCGAGCTGACTATTCATCCTTCTCTTTCTTACTCCTCTTCTTTTCTCCCTTTCCTTTCTATTATTCTTCCTTTCCCCCACCCTAAGTGTAGGGCAGCCAACCGAGCCCAGCTTGGTTAACCTCCCTGCCTTTCTTCTCTATTTATCTCTCTCTCATTGTTTTTACAGTGCTGCTCTTAAGGCTTTCGCTTCATGTGAAAACCCACGGTTTGAGCTTGTGTTTCTTCTTAAGTTTGTCCTGCATTGTTTCTGTAAGAAGCCAGCATTGAGGGGATGTCATTGAGGAATGCAAAATTGACATGTCTCATGTCAGGAAATGAGTGAAGCTGTTACATGCACAGTAGATGCGGCTTCACAATGTGTAACTGTCAAGCTAAGAATTTAAGATTGTAGAAGATCAGCACAGAAAATGGGACTATTAAAGACGAGACGTAGGATTGAGTACTATTTTTTTTTTAAAGGCAGAGAATATATACGCAGGTGTACCTTGACAAACGAAAAAGTGAAAAGTGGGAGAAACACTATCGAGTAGGCTTGGATGACCGAATCACTTGTCAAATTTGGCCAGGTTTACATAACAAAATGTTAACAGCGCATGAAAACTTAGTACTGGGATGAAATAATTGGAGGCAGAAGCAGTGACTTAAAACTAGTTTCATACCAATGAAGAAGTGCATATCTATTGTGGAAAATATAATAAATGCTAAACTATTCAGTCATTTATGCACCATCTCGTTTGTCCTTAATATCATTTTTCACATGACATTGGAATGTCACAAACGAAAATTTTCGCAAATTCAGTGACATGGTATATACGCTTGTCACCACAGACAGACAAATGTCCGTATGCTGGGCCAGCTGGTCTTTTTCTGCCTTTTTCCTTCTCGTCTACGTGCCAACAAAGCGCGGCTCTGTCCACATTACACTCGACCATGCTGTGAAATAGCATGGGAAGCTGCCTCAGTGGTCTCTAGAGCATAAAAACACTTATTTTTTGGGCTAGTTGGTTAGACACGCACATGTCTGTGTTGTCTTGTGCTATGTGATCCCGTCAAATGTCTCTGGCGGGCGACCTTGGTCGTTGCATGCCTTACTGTCTCGGCCATGCAGTGACTTGACTTCATGGCCAAGGAACTTGGCACTGGTGGTCGGCTTTGGCTATGTGGTGGAGGCAAAGGCGAGGGCAGGATGCTTGGAGAAAGGAGCCAGAACAACATCCGAGGCGGCGTCTGCATAACTTCTTAGTACTTCTTTTACTAGAATTAACTCGCGCCAGCCTCATTGTCAAAAATGGCAGGTGATATACTGTGAGCTTCGTCAGGAGAATGCATCATTATTGGTTTCAAAAAAGATAAGTGTGATCTTCTGTGTGATCTCAGTGGAACGTGATCTTATACCATCGACTGCTCTGCTCTCAAAGCTGCGCAAGCGGCTCCGGTTTTGTTGATGAACACGGCTGTAGAAGCCATGGGCTCTTTTTGGGCCTTCACTGGAAGCATGCCAAGGATGACAGAACTGACATCTGCGTGTGTCCTAATAAAGGTGAACTGCTGCTTCAACTGCGCTGAATGAGGAGTGGTCTCGGCCTCTCGGTGATCCAGAGAGCTAAGTGCAGAAGCTGCATCTGACATCCTTTTCAGGCAGCTATGGAAGTTCTTTGTCGTGTGGGCAGGATTATTTTCTGGTGAAAAGGGTTCTAGTGGGGGCATATCTGTGTATGCGGGCCCTGGTAATCATGGCAGCGGTTGAGACCCTCCAGTCAGAAGGTGCGAAACTGTAAAGTTGGGACAAGCGTGCGGCTTTCTCCCCACATCTTCAAGTGAGCCGCCTGCTAAACAATTGACCGCACAAATGTATTTGTCCATTTGACCAAGCAATCAACACAGCGGCGATATCGTGAATCGTGGATAGATACAAGCACCGTGAGGGCATCGTCAAATTGCCGTCCTTGCTGAACTGTGCTTCTGTGCGGCAGCACGCTATGCCCTTGGAAGGGAGGACAGCGCTCCTGGACTGGCGGATGAGCATAGGTGGTTTCTGCCTTAAAGGAGCACTGACATCAAATTTCAAGATCGAGATGTGCCCATCATTCGATCGCTTGATATGCATAAGTTTTCTTGGCCAAATTTGAACGACATCCACCGCGTGGAAGTTATTTTAATTCGATGTCAAACAGCGTAGAAAAGCTAAGGCGAAAAAATGAAAACTAAGCTGCCCTGCGACATCGACACTAGTGCTACGTGTTCGGTGTGATACATTCCACAAATACCATCCTGAGTGACGATGCCCTAGTAGCGATGACGTGTACGATCTGAGTGATCTTATCGTGGCGCCAAAGTGCAGAAACGCACTCACGCGTCCACAACCGGGCTAGCGCGTGCAGGTGCAGTCTAGCCCGGCCGTGGCTCGTCGCGTCTGATTTTCTTCGCACCGGTTTGAATGATTTCGTGAAATTATCAACATAAAAACTAACTTTAAAAGAATTGCGAAAGAAAAGAGCATGCTTAAACGTGTGCTTGTCGGTCAGCTTGTCGGAGAATCATTGCGAGTTACAGGTGAGTTGCAGTTGTCTAGTTCGAAGCACGGAAAAAGTGCCATGAGGGTGTCTTTTCATACCACGTATGTGTTACACATCAACACAACCACAAGCTATCAAAAGTGGAAGAGCGTGTAGTCAGATATCATTGCTAACAAGTAACACACAGGTATAGTTGAATTTTAGTTCATCTGTAGACTTTGCGTCCACGTAAAAGTAGTAATACCATGTTAACCGCGAGAGTCGGGATAGGTGGGGCCATCTGGAGGCGAAAAAAAGAACTTTGCAAGCAGGAAACGTGTTCTATCTCTCCGCTGATGCTCATTCGCGATAGCTATATTGCATTGACCCCTCTGCGTATACCTGAATACTTTGCATGCCAAAACACACCAAATAGTTAACTGAAACACATGAGCAAACATGGCTGAAGCGTGCATCCTCGGGCACCTCGGCAGTGCTACATGGAACGGCGTCCATTTCGAAATCACTATTCTGCAAAAGGTCGATCAAAGCAAAAATATTTCGAGACGTCGCGAATCTTGGGGGTTCCAAGCTCCAGACTATCCTATTGAACCCGAGTCCACACTTTGTACGGCGACGACAGCAATGCAGGTGACAAGGCATGACTGAATGTGTCCGCCTAGCAGACGAAATGTTTGTGGAGCAGCTGAGCCTGACATCACTCTTTTCTGTGGAGAATTGGTCAGCTGGGGCGTGATCTGGAGGTGATCGCAAGGTAGCGCCGCTGTTTGTGCTCCCAGTGCTGAAAATGGAGGGATTGCCGGCCGTTTTTGATTAGTGCTAGATCTCAGTAATATAAATCAGTAAAAGAGATAGTTATTCACCTCTCAGTTGCGTTTTAGGTCTCGAATCGTTGCTACAGGGTCTATAGCTACTTGCTGATGCAAAAGTCTTAACATGAGTAAATTTGATGTCAGTGCTCCTTTAAGGCTTTGTATCGCATGACTGCTCCATTGTAGAGGAACTGTCAAGAGATCACACCCATACGTGGGGCTGGTTGTTGTTTTTTCTTTGTCCTTCTCGTCTATGTGCTAGCCAAGTGCCGCTCTGTTCACTATACAATAGTTTGATAATTTCTCTACTGACCACCATGTCATGATTGGTTTTTTTATTTTTGGCTCGTGTTTACTGTTCCTTGAACTTTGCTTTTTCCTGTAGAATGTAAACCGTTATCAACATAAATAGTCATGCCAGTTTGCAAAGTTGCTGTGCATGCTGGGGCCACTTTTGCTTTTTCGTTTGCCATTGTCCACCTGCCCCCGATTTTTCAATAAGAAAACCACTTTAGCAATGTGTCCTGTTTTTAGTGCTGTTTTGCCATAGTAGCCCACCAAAGAATAGTACTTGTGCAGAAATTTAAGGCTTGTTTGAAATGAAAGTTAAATCATCAGAGGAAGCTTTATATTTTCTCATAATTGAGTGATGTGTACAGGCCGATGAAGACTGGCCCAGCCTGGGACCAGCTGCTGCTGCTGCTCAGGTGGGTGCATTATTGTAGTTGAGTAGGTCATAGAGTTTCTTACAAACTTGCCTAGAGGGAAATATGGCACTAGTGACTATGCAAGGGAATGACGGGATATGTGAGCTTCGAAATTGACTCGGATTTGTACACCTCGAAAACGCGTCTGGCTTCACGTTAAAATGATTGATTTCTTACTAAAAGAGCACGTAATAAGCTATTTATTTTTGTCATTGCATAGAAACGTGCTTTATTTAATTCTAGAACATTCTGTGCCGATGTACAATTTTACGAAGCATAAGAAGTAACAAACGGCCACTAAACTTAAAAGGCAAACGACAAAGCGAGCGTACATCTGACACTTTTGTGTCATCTGTTTCTTTCTTTCACTGTTTGGTTGTGCCATCAAGGTACGTGGACTTTTTATTTTAGACGATAATACGCAAGAATGAGATCTGCTTATAAAGGATTGTTTTAGAGAAGTTTTATTTACGCAGTCGTATTCTCCTGTGAGCCGATGCCTCGCTCAACACCAGCCAACGCGAGCCTTGCAGACACATATACCGTTATTCCCTGCGCTCCAAGAGATTCGCATAGACAGTGGCGTCACACTTCTCTTTAGGTAGTCTTGTGAGAAACTCTATGGAGTAGGTTATCATTACTAGCAGCTGCTTGCTGTGTCTTGCACAGAATGAGGCCAGTCACCAGCACAGCGAGGACGAGGACTCGGCCAAGGAGAACAGGGATGGTGCAACCAGTACCACGCCAGACTCGTCGGCTCGCAACACGCCCCGCTCGGGTCCTCGCAAAGGTACCCCCTTTCCAATGACTTTCGCTATTGCAATCTGGTACACTCTTGCTTCCCATGCAGGCAGCAAGCAAAAGTGGGTGCCCTTAGACATTGAGCCAGCCAAACCCCGTAAACCAGGTGAAGCTTTCTTTCCAGTAAACTCTTTCTTTGACACCCCCAAAACAAGCTCAATGAATAGTTTTCAAGCACGTGGAGCTTCTTAGACACGGTGCAAAATATTACTGCGTGATGCAATCGTGACAGCCTCTCAGTGACTCAGAAGTGCCACTTTTCTTTTGTGCCCATGTGGAAACAAAATGCGCCTTAAAGATAGAGGGTTTAATGCAAATGTGAAATATTGAAAAAAATATTTTTCACATTTACAAAACAGTACCCTCATGTAAGTTTGCGTATGTTTAGTTAAGAAACAAAGCTCTCCAGAAGCCACTGTGCTTATTTTTAGTGTGACTGCCAAGCTACCAATGCTACATAATTCATTCGTGTCCTTTGAATTCACCACATTCTAAAAAAACAAAAACAAATTTTCTGCGTTATTGAGTCAAAAACACTTAAAAAGTAGTATGCATTAAAAAAGTCATTATTTTTGCTGCCACATCGCTTGATTAGCTTGCCACAAACATAAGTTCATTGAGTGCACCAGATAAATGTCCTTTGTAATAGGTGCAGTTTGATACTCTCTAGATAATTAATAAACCACATTAAGAATAACATAGCAGCTGGCTTTGATGAAAACTCCACTAAAATACGTAGCTGATATTGTAGTTTAGTGATCGTTTATATAATAAATAAAGCATTCGAAACTGGCATTTTTCCAGACCGCCTAAAAATAGCGAGTGTATGCCCTGTTTTCAAGGGTGATTAAAGTCTATTTACAAACTACAGGCCAAATCCATTTTTCCTGTTTTATCTAAGGTATTTGAAAATGCAAGAAATGTACGCTTTTGACAAGTATAATGTGATCAGTGAGACTCGGTATGGTTTCCAAAAAAAATAAAAAATAACTTGTGAAGCAGCTTGGCTTAATTCAGGGCACGCACAGGTCCTTGAAACCCTCGAAAACAGTCTATTTTCAAGGTCCTTAACAACCTTGAATTTTTTTAATAATAAATTTGAATTGGTGTTTGTAATCATGAAACAGTTTTCAATGCTGAAATTTTATAGTTTTGTTTGAGTTTTGCAACACAATCAACAAATCGTATCAATTTTTATATCTATATAGCTGTCTCGTTAGGCAGCTAGCAACATTTGACGATGCAATTTTCAGAGGCAGCATTTACTATAGACGTCGTGTCAATGATGCAAAACGTCACCGTCGGTGCTAGTGGAAGTAGTATCTGCTGCGAGCGCAGTTGCCCCATCAACATTAACAATGCCAAGAATCACATTCCACTTGGAATGGTGGATATAGGCTACAAACCCCAGCAAATTATCAAGAATTCTCAAGTAAGCTGAAAGGATGTGTTTCAGTTCCATATGGAAGGAATGTAAACAGTTTTTGATCAGTGCAACAAAGAAAGTCACAGAGCGAAGCCCCTTGAAGTTTGCATTTGTTCACTAGACCCCAGCCACAGATGTGTTCAAAGCCCGACGAATGTCTTACAGGTTTTAGACAAGTGTTGGATGCCCTCAATGTTGCGGGTAGAATAGCTGAACACTTTCAACAAGACACTGTGTTGGCCGAGTACGCGGAGCTTCTGCAGAAACATAAGCTTAGACAATATGCTAGTTTAATTCTACCTTGACCTCTTCACTTCAAGCATCATCGCGGCCAGGCAAGAGTTGAACAAGGATTGAGTGTGTATCGACAGGTGTCCATTAAGGACCTTTCCCATGTGCCACAGTGAGTGGGGTGTGATGCGTTTGAGAAGGCAGGTCGTGTTCCACAGGATCCAATCACCAGGAAACTGAGGATGACAGTGTCATCTGCTAGACACAAGTACGGGGCATACTTTTTAGCCCAGAAAAAGCAGGACCTTGAAGCTTCAAAGCAGAGGCATTGAATTTATCAGGTTTACAAATTTTTTAAACCGCTGTTAAAGGGCCACTCACCAGGCCCCATACCGAATTTCGGTTAGACAGTAAAAGTTGATGGGTGTCCGATGAACATTTTGCCACAAAAGTTTTTTGAACCGGTTCACTACGAGCTAAGAAAACAGGTGTTTTTTTTTTTTTTTTTTTTTTGAAGGGGCGCGATGCGAGGATGAGAGGAGGCGAGTTTGAAACCCTTGCTGCTCCTCCCTGTAGCCTTTGCAGGCCAAATCTCTTCCCTACCCTCTCCGGCATCAGACCCAAAAAAGGTCACATGCACATAACGTGGCCGAACAAGCCCAACCTCCGTGCACGCCAGGGGCACTGTTCTTTTCGTTTTTTTTTTTTTTGCCAGCGTTGTGTTGAGGTCTACTGCTTGTTTCTGCGGGATGGTTTCGAAAGGCTAGCTTAGATGCGGCAGAATAGATTAGCAGAATGAGTGCGCGAACGCGTAGGAGCGTTCCACGGCAGCAGTCTGCTTGATGCGCTGACCGCGGGGACACGGAAGCATGCGAAACGCCATCACATTAGCCCCACATCTCGTTTCCATTCACGAGGGAAAAAAAAAGAAACACAACCCTCGCATTTCATTTTTTCTTATCATTTATCTAGAGATTCATTAATCTCTTCAAGCAACGAATGCATAAACTGCGCATGTCGTGTTAAATAATTTTCGCCATGTCACGTGCCACTGTTGGCAATGTCAAAGCACAGTTGTCTGCGTAGAAGATCAACATCACTGGATTGCCGTGTACGTAGGGCCATTTATACGCGCATGTCATGCCCTCATTCTCTGGGCGCGCACCCGCAAAAGGAAGGGGGAGCAGGACACCAACCTCTCCTAATATCATCATTATCATCACCAGCCTGACTATGTCCACTGCAGGACAAAAGCCTCTCCCATGTTCCGCCAGTTAACCCGGTCCTGTGCTTGCTGCTGCCAATTTATACCTGCAAACCTCTTAATTTCATCTGCCCACCTAACCTTCTGTCTCCCTCTAACCCGCTTCCCTTCTCTGAGAATCCAGTTTGTTACCCTTAATGACCAGCGGTTATCCTGTCTACGCGCTACATGCCGGGCCCATGTCCATTTCTTCTTCTTTATTTCAACTATGATATTCTTAACCCCCGTTTGTACCCTAATCCACTCTGCTCTCTTTTTGTCTCTTAAGGTTACACCTACCATTTTTCTTTCCATTGCTCGATGCGTCGTCCTCAATTTAAGCTGAACCCTCTTTGTAAGTCTCCAGGTTTCTGCTCCGTAGCTAAGTACCGGCAAGATACAGCTGTTATATACCTTTCTCTTGAGGGATAGTGGCAATCTACCTGTCATAATTTGAGAGTGCTTGCCAAATGTGCTCCACCCCATTCTTATTCTTCTAGTTACTTCAATCTCGTGGTTCGGCTCCGCGGTTATTACCTGCCCTAAGTAGACATAGCCTTTTACAACTTGAAGTGCACTATTACCTATCTCGAAGCGCTGCTCTTTTCCGAGATTGTTGTACATTACTTTCGTTTGCTGCAGATTCATTTTAAGACCTACCTTTCTGCTCTCCTTGTCTAACTCCATAATCATAAGCTGCAATTCGTCCCCTGAGTTACTCAGCAATGCAATGTCATCGGCGAAGCGCAGGTTACTAAGGTACTCTCCATTAACTCTTATCCTTAACTGCTCCCATTCTAGGCTTCTGAAAACCTCCTGTAAGCACGTGGTAAATAGCGTTGTCGAGATTGTGTCCCCCTGCCTTACACCCTTCTTGATTGGTATTCTGTTGCTTTCTTTATGAAGCACTATGGTAGCACTTGATCCCCTGTAGATTTCTTCCAGGATGATTATATATACTTCATCGACGCCCTGATTCCGCAGTGTCTGCATGACGGCTGATATTTCTACTGAATCAAACGCCTTCTCGTAATCTATGAAGGCTATGTATAGTGGTTGGTTATATTCTGAGCATTTCTCTATTACCTGATTGATAGTATGAATGTGGTCGATTGTTGAGTAGCCTGTTCGAAATTCTGCTTGTTCCTTTGGTTGATTGAATTCTAATGTTTTCTTTACTCTGTTAGCAATTACTTTTGTAGATAGCTTGTATACTACAGAGAGCAAGCTAATCGGCCTGTAATTCTTCAAGTCCTTGTCATCTCCTTTCTTATGTATTAAGATGATGTTAGCGTTCTTCCAAGACTCTGGTACTCTTCCCGTCAGGAGACACCTCGTAAACAGGGTGGCTAGTTTTTCTAACAAAATCTGTCCTCCATCTTTCAGCAGATCTGATGTTACCTGATCCTCACCAGCAGCTTTGCCTCTTTGCATGCTCTCCAAAGCTTTTCTGACTTCTATCATTACTGGTGGGGTGTCATCTGGGTTACTGCTAGTTCTTATAGTATTAAAGTCATGGTTGTCGCTGCTACTGTACAGATCTCTGTAAAACTCCTTCGCTATTTTAACTATCCTATCCATATTGGTAGTTCTTTTGCCTTCTTTGTCTCTTAGTGCATACATCCGATTTTTGCCTATCCCAACTTTCCTCTTCACTGCTTTGACGCTTCCTCCGTTTTTCAGAGCGTGTTCAATTCTCTCCATGTTATACCTTCTTACATCGGATACCTTACGCCTATTAATCAACTTCGAAAGCTCTGCCAGTTCTATTTTGTCTGTTGTACTTGAGACTTTCATGATTTGATGTTTCTTAATGAGATTTTCGTTTCCTGGGAAAGCTTACCAGTGTCCTGTCTAACTACCCTGCCTCCAACTTCCACTGCACACTCCGTAATGATACTCGTCAAATTATCATTCATTGTATTTATGCTAAGGTTGGTTTGCTCACTAAGAGCTGAGTACCTGTTCTGAAGCGAGACTCTGAATTCCTGTACTTTCCCTTTCAGTGCTAGCTCATTGATTGGCTTCTTGCGTATCAGTTTCTGTCGTTCCTTTCTCAAGTTTAGGCGCTCTCCTTATATACATTTAATTAAAAAGGGGGAGGGGGGAGCAGCATTCATCTTGAAATTTGACCCTTTCCGCGGCGCGTAGCGCTGCAAATTTTGGCAGACGTGATCGTAAACGCCCCATCTATGCATTGCGCTTGTCAGCTCAAAATTGTCAAACCTGGTGAGTGGCTTTTTAAGGGGGGGATGAGGGTCCTAAAATAGTGCAAAATTGTAAAAAAATGCTCACTCTCATAATTTGAGGTATATATAGTCACAAATATGTTTTGGAAAAATTTTATATTATGAAAAAATACCATTTTTTTAAGCTTAATATAGGAAATTCAGATGGTGTTAAAACTGAAAATGTAATTTTCTTGGCATTGTTATTTTTGTGAAGTGAATCTGCCTTACGGTAGTTTTCAGCAAGTTTCTGTGAAGATATCTAAGTAAACTTGGTATCATTCTTTTCCGCAGCACATGAACTACAGGCTAAAGTTTTTGTCTTTCTCTCAACCTTGATAGAACTGTAACTATATGATAAATGCCAGCTAATTATTGGAAGCTCACTTCTATTTTTCAAGTTTAAAAATAATTTCTGATCAAAAAAGTAGCCGTTTTGACATATAGTTTGCTTTAGCCTGTGGGATGAACCTTTAGAGGAAACATGTAGTTTTGAAAACTAACTTTGTTTATTGTGAGTTACTATAACGACCTGTAAGAAATCGCCTAATTATAATGTGAAAATTTGTGACTACCTTTTTTCTAAATGAGATATTTGAAATCTGTTTATAGACTTGAAATCTCCATTTAATGGTATGCATGCATAACAATTTTCATGACAGTAGAATAATGAAAAATAAACTTTTTTTTAAGATCCTCATCCCCCCTTAAACCTTAACTGCACGCGATAAACAGAAAGCACAGGTGTAAGGTCCACAAGTTTATTGGCCATTTACTGCTGATCACACATTTTAAAGAAATTATGATTCGCAAACTGCTTCTTTAATATATGTGCCTTCAGCACAAAGCTCTCCGTGCCAGTTGAGAAGCATCACGGTTTACCATTTGTTCATATGCAAAGCCTTTTACTGTGAAGGTCTGAGGCGCTTATTTTTCAGCAGATATTTTCCGGTATGGAACTGCAAAAAGTACGATTTAACCGGATGGTGGAGTTTGAATAAAGAGGCTTTAACCGCATTGAATGAACAGAAGGCCGACCAAGAAATTGAATTTTATTTGAAATATCGGAAGAGAGAGAGAGAAGTAAACGTTTATTTTCGAAACAGTGCCCCAAGCAATGTCCGGTGTCACCCTGAGGTAGGAGGGCTCCTTAATCCAGGAACACTCTGGCTTCTACTGCCCTCTTGGCCCTGGCGACGAGTTGTTGTTGGTATTCCAGGTCCTTAAGGGTGAGCTTCGCCTCCCACGTTTCGGTTAGGTCTTCGTTCGTCCGTTCTGCTTCATTATCAGTCGTGTATTATTGTAGACTACGTCTGGCAATACGCTGGCATGCAAGAAGCAAGTGTGCCAGGGTACGCTGCAGAGCGGGCACATAGAGCTATATCTCGGGTAGAGACGGTGCATTAGGGCCCCATGTGTGTATGTGCTGCTTTGCAGGTGTCTCAGTATCACGCTTTCCTCTTTTGTTAGTTTTGGGTGTGGTGGAGGGTATACTCGTCGCTCCAGCCTGTAATGCTAGAGTAACGAGAAGTAAGTGCTTTGAACAACTTTCGTCTCTTCAACGATGGGTCGGATGTCCTGTGGGCAGGGGGCAGCGCGGCTGACGTGCTCGCGGGCAGCAACGTAGGCCGCTTCATTTCCCTGCAGACCCCCCTGTCCTGGCACCCATTATATACAAGTGTATAGGAGCAGAGTGCTTCGCGGTTTCAAAATATTGGTGGCATTGGCTGAGATACAGCCCTTAGCGAAATTCCTGCAGGCGGCTTGCGAGTCATTGAAAATCACCGCGGCGTCTGTAGATGTGGTCGTTGCTAGAGCATTTCCCGATTCTTCTGCTGCGTCTGAATTGAGTGCGTTGACCGTGGCTGAAGCTAATTCTCGGCCTTGAGAACTTGCGACGCTGACAGCGTTCGCGTTTTTGCGGATACTTGGCCGCGTCAGTGTAGCGGGCGTCTGGGTCTTGCTTGAACTTTCATTGAATAGCATCAGCTCTAGCCTTGCGTCTACTTTTGTGGAAAATAGGATGCATATTGCGAGGAATAGGTGCGATGGACAGCGACTCTAACGTACAGCGGGATGCGCTTTTTCCTCTGCATCGGCAATGAACGTGTCGCTGTAGTCGATGTACCGGAGTACCAACCTTGCTGTGGGCGTCAGCTTGAGCCTCTCCATCTGGCTGTTTTGCGCTTCGGTGCGCTCTTGCCACGTGTTGTGGACGCCCATCTTTAGGAGACGTGTGGTAGATGCCATTGGGGGAAGTCCCAGGGCTACTTTAGTGGCCTTTCTTATCATATTAAGTTTTTCCGTTTCAGCTGTTTTTAAATGCAGGTACGGCATGCCGTAAGTAATGGGGCTGGTGAACAAAACCCTCATTATACGTAGCGTATCGGGCTCTTTTAGTCCGTTTCGTTGATTCGCCATCCTCTTGACGAGGTGCATAGTGTCCGTTGGAGTCTCGGTAGGGTCGCAGCTCCCAATCCATCCTTGTAGATGGGAACTCCACGCACTCGCAGAATCTCGACTTTTGGAATTAATGTCCCATTCAGTGTTACGCTAGGGTCGGGCTCGTCGTATAGAGGGGGTCTGCCTTTTGTTCTCGCTTTAAGGACGAGGTGCTTTGATTTCTCGGGGGCACAGCAGAGACCGCAGTTTCGGAGATACTGTTCGATGGTATCTACGGCAGTTTGTTGGCAGTTCTCTTGTCTCACAGTGTTCGAAGCCCTGGTCCAGAGCGTGATGTCATCAGCGTAGATCACGTGCCGTAAATCTGGTATTTTGACGAGAATTTTTGGCAGATTGATCACGTCCACATTGAAAAGTAACGGCAAGGTGACCGAACCCTGTGGCGTGCCTTTTTCCAGTAGTTGGAAGCTTTTGCTGTGGATGTTGCATATGCCCACAGTTGCCGTGTGGTCCGTCAGAAAGTTTCTGACGTACGTGTAGGTCCTAATGCCGCAGCCAATGTCTTCGAGGTTGTTGAAGATCACGTCGTGGCTGATGTTATCGAAGGCAGCCTTGACGTCGACTCCGAGTATGGAGTACTTTCTTTGATGGGTGAGGTCATCAAGGAGGTCTTCTTTGAGTAGTAAGAGCTCGTGATGCATCGAAAGATGTTGCCTGAAGCCGAACATGGTGTCCGGTAGGTGTCCACTATCTTCTAGGTACTGAATTAAGCGGTCGGGCACAATATGTTTAAACATCTTTTCCACACACAAGGTGAGAGAAATCGGGCGTAGGTTCTCAATGCTGACTGGTTTGTTAACCTTCGCTACTTGGCAGGTTATCGGTGGCAGATGCTAAATGTTCGCTGCTAGCAGTCTACAGCGTGTAATGCTGGTTGAGTGATGTTTAGTTTTCCGGGCACAGGTTGACACAAATAAATTCAGTCTTAAAAACACCAACTGCTACCTTCGTCAACGTCACCACCCTTCCCCCATCCGATATCGCCTAACTCTTCAAAATGCTGCTGTAAGAACAAAAGTGCAACCGCTCCGCAGAGGAATGCTCTTTTCGCATAATCTTTTCCCGAGAGCGTACCACGTAGAAGGGTCTACGAGCCACGCGTCGATGCTTGCCAAGGCAGTGCGAGTCCTTGGCATAATCTTTTCCCGAGAGCGTACCACGTAGAAGAGTCAACGAGTCACGCGTCAATGCTTGCCAAGGCAGCGCGAGTCCTTTGGATTCGGATGTTCACAGCTGCTGCCCGAGTGACACTTCCCATTTTTTTTCATGCTCGTTAGTGTTTAACACGTGGCGGGATGCTATCGTGTGTGCACTTTTGACTGGTGGAGATTGGCTGCCTCCTTTAATCGCTTCTTGAGCAATGCTCATTTTCCCGTTCGCGCGACTTCACCTGCGGGTGGAACATAACAACGGGTCGAGGATGTAATCAACTTGCATTAAACGCTAACATGGCGTCAGCAGCAAAGACCCGTCAAGTGTCTATATAATTTATAACGCAATAAAAAAACTTCCTGGGCCATCACCTAGAAATAGCACGGCTAGCGCATCTAATTTTCCTTTCGGTTTTCATGTCGGCTGTGGCGCATCATTAATTGAAATGTATGTGTTTAAATTCATTTTTTTTCTGTAGTCTTATTGGGTTTTAAGTGAAGATATTTGTTAGTAGCTCGCCTCTCGTGACTCATGTTGATGTTGGATGTGCTGTTTTAATCACATTTTAACAATGCAAAAGTTTAACATCAGCGTCTTTTATTCGTCTGTAGCGTAGTATACTATCTAAAGTGTTGTTTGTCCTTTCTTTGATTTGCTGCTCTTTCAATTTTGATTTTGTTAGGCTTTGTGTGTGTGTTTAATGAATTTGTGGTAAGTCAGGCTGCTTCATCAGCATTGAATATTAAGTAAAAACCACTGAAAGGTATTTTTGTGTTGAGCAGAAAACAAATTTTAATTCACCGTTATGTGTGACTCTACAAAACTACTTCAGAACTAAATTTCATCGCTCCGAATCGCATCTCTTGGTGCTCCGGAGCTGCTCCTAAACTCCCCATTTACTGCTTCAAAGCTGCTCCAGAACTGCATGATTTCTGCTCACTGAGCTGCTCCGAAGGACTAAAGCCCGCTTCCACCCGTGCAATTAGAATTACAGTTAAACCTAAATGTAATGAAATTGATAAATTCCCGGGAAAATTTGTTATAAGGGATTTTATTATATGCAGGTCTGGTACGAAAATTCAGAAAATAAACGCCCAAATCAAACAAAAGGGAGACTGAAGGCAGAGCTAACCCGAAGCATTTGTTTTACAGTAAAAAGCTGTGTTATTACTGTGATACCAATTGTATGAACTTTCTCTGCGGGTTTTCGCTGTCGCCGCCATGTTCCGAATTGCTAGTACATATGCCCCCACGCATCGTAACATTGGCGAGCGGGTAAAACCGCGCGAACGCTGCTGGAGCAGAAATCAAATGAGTCGGCTCATCCCTATTGCCTAGCAAGTGCACTAGATAACATCTCCCACGTGTTAGAACTGCCGTCGAATGCTCAAATGGAAAGTAAACCACGTCTTGAACAGTGTTGAACAGAATGAACAGTGTTGAAAGAGCATGAAACAACGTTGAGGGGATGGCTAGAGTAGCAATAATGAACTTGGATTTTAAGGGCGATCGCTGGTGCGCTTGCTATCTCTGTGAGTATCAGTGCTGTTTCAATGCGTAGGGACTGTGTGAACAGAGCACTTCTCCCTGGAGCGGCCGTATTTGCTCACACAAGCAATTTGTAGGAGTTCCACGATATCGAATCTTAAGAGTTGGCTGCCAGCCTTAGTTCTTATAAAATTAAAATTTTTTGCTATCGCGTCCATAACATTGCATTGCATTCAACGTGCCGTCGTGTTGCCAGAACTAATCGGCTAATTGTGAAAGCTACCAGCCTGCGAACTCCCGGCGCGGCGCAAAAAGGAAGCATGTGACGAGTTGACCTCAGAATATCCGTCGTAACCGTCGGAGAGTTTCCACCAGCGCCTAATCTGGCGTCCCCTCGGTGGTGAGGACACGGCCGTCTGAAATTAAGAAAAGTCAGTTTCGCCGCAAAGGCGAAGTAATGAATGCATTAACAATAACTCAGAATGTAACGCTTAGAATGGCAAGCAGATCGAAACGTGCAGCGCGCTGCTCACGCACAAATGACGCACGAAAACATCATACACAGGACGACAGCAAACTAACAACGTTTACCGCTCGACACTTAGCGGGCTGTTTAAATAAAACCGAGGCACGAACCATAATGAGTGCAAACTAACAAGTGCCTCAGTTGTTACTTCGCCGTGTTTAAAAAGCGCACTCTTTTCGCAAATGGCGCCTGTCCAGCGAGCGAAGTGATCTTAGTGCACCCAGCAACTAAACGCAATCATTCTGGTCAAAGTCGAAGGCGCAGGATTCTCCCCACCAAAAGATAAGCACTGGTGCACATGCCCCCCACCCCCCCCCTCCCCGTTGGCGGTGCAAAGTACGTGTGGGAGTACGCGTGACAAGCTTGGCGCCTAGCGCAGGTTACTTTTTTTTTTCTTGTTTTCACACACACATATGTATATATATATATATATATATATATATATATATATATATATATATATATATATATATATATATTGTTAGTACGCCTTTAGCAGTGAGTTGAAGACACTTTTATTGGGGTAAACACAGAGGTAAAGTCGGCCAGCTGTCAAGCCGAGCAAGCGCAAGCAGCAACAACACTCTTCCTTCTCTTCTTTCACTGGTGCTCTTGCCTGTGCCATATATCAATGCTACAAATCACTCCCCCCCAGAAAAGGAGCCATCCTGGCGGCCTATGGACCGGGTAGGATAGGTGGGTCGTAGTGTGGTTTCAATCGATCGACATTAACAGTCTCGCGACCGCGATGGCGTCGGTCTGTTGATGGTTGAACCGGCTCAACACTATAGTGAACCGGTGAGGACTGACGTAGGACTCGTTAGGGGCCTTCGTACTTCGGCAGTAACTTGTTGGAAAGACCAGGAGCAGATAAGGGAACGCATGCAAAGCCATACCAACGTGCCAGGTGAATAAGACTGGGTGGGCAGCTTTTCATCGTGACGGTCCTTCTGGTACGCTTGATCATGCGCGGTTAAGAAACGTGCGAGTTGCCTGCAATCTTCCGCATAGGTGGCGACTTCGGATGGAATTGTGGATTCTGACGCGTCGGAACGGTACAAGAGAATCGTGTCCATGAATGAGGAAGGTTCGAGCCCGTAGAGGGGAAAGAACGGAGAGAATCCTGTCGTAGACTGAGTGGCACTATTGTTAGCGTAAGTAACAAAGGGGAGTATGCAGTCCCAGTTGGTGTGGTCAACGGACACGTACATAGACAGCATGTCGCTCCGTGTGCGGTTAAACCGTTCGGTCATTCCATTCGTTTGCGAATGGTACGCGCTGGTTGTCCGATGCACAACGTTGCATTCACGAAGAAGGGCTTGTACGGCTTCGGAAAGAAACGTACGTCCGCAGTCGCTGAGTAGATCACGAGGCGCACCGTGGCGAAGAACAAGATTGTGAAGGATAAACAAGCCAACTTAACGTGGTGTGGCCTCTGGCAGCGCAGCAGTTTCAGCATAGCGTGTCAAGTGATCGATAGTGACAACCACCCAGCGGTTCCCGTCAGGAGTGTAGGGAAGGGGGCCGTACAAGTCAATTCCGATGCGGTCAAAAGGTTGAGATGGGCAAGGCAACGGCTGCAGTTGTCCATTGGCTATGTTCAGTGGGCTTTTTCGGCGTTGACATTTGGAACACCAACGTACGTACTGTCGGACAAATCGGTACATTCCGCTGCAATAGTATCGCAGCCAGAGGCGAGCATACGTTTTTATCACACCGGCGTGGCTGCATTGAGGATCCGCATGAAAGGAGTTGCAGCACGTAGGTGGTGAGGAATCACAAGCAACCACTTGCGACCGTCGGAAAGGTCGCAAGCCCATCGCGAATGGCGAAATGTCGAGCTGTAGTACGTCGTTGTGAACGATTGGCGGTAGCTCGGGGTGGCTGAGACAGTACCTCTATCATAGAGACTATCCAAGCGTCTTGGCGTTGCTCGGAGTGCATGTCAGTGAACGAAGGTGCCGCAGCATCGAGACTGAAAACAGGCGCACTTTCATGGTCACGGGGAAGTGGAGAGCAGGAAAGAGCATCGGCATCTGAATGTCGGCGGCCCGACCTGTAGATGACACGGATACATAGTCTTGGAGACGCAATGCCCAATGAGCCAGACGGCCAGACGAGTCTTTTAGTGACGATCATTCACGACGTCAAATGGACGACCATAGACGTAGGGTCGAAATTTTGTGATTGCCCAAACGATGACCAGACATTCCTTTTCTGTGACCAAATAATTATCTTCAGCCCTAGTAAGAGTGGGACTGGCATAAGAAACCACGTACTCGTCGAAGCCAGGCTTGCGTTGAGCAAGATAGCGCCAAGGCCGACTCCACTGGCGTCGGTGGGAATTTCGGTTGGGGCATCTGGGTCAAAGTGACGGAGAATCGGTGGAAATGTCAGCAAATGACGTAGTTTCGCAAATGTGTCATCGCAAGCGGAAGACCACGCCAAAATTCCTTCACTGTCAGAAAGTAGCTGTGTTAAAGGGGCTATTACGGATGTGAAATTTCGGACGAATCTGCGAAAGTATGAACATAAGCCGATAAAGCTCTGGAGTTCCTTTAGGAAACTGGGTGACAGCACTAACTTTCGCAGTGTCAAGTAGAACGCCATCCTTGCTGACAACATGCCCTTAGATGGTGAGCTTCTGGGCGGCAAAATGGCACTTTTTGAAATTTAGCTGGAGCCCAGCATGTGTGAGGCATTCCAGGACACTTGCTAGGTGCAGAAGATGGGTATCAAAGTCTTTTGAAAAAACGACGTCCAGATAGGAAAGACACGTATGCCGTTTGAGGTCTCGAAGTATGTTGTCCATCACACGCTCGAAGGTGGCAGGGGCGTTGCAAAGACCAAAAGGCATCACGTTAAACTCGTATAAGCTGTCCTGAGTTACAAACTTAGTCTTGGTGCGGTCAGATTCATTCATGGATACTTGCCAGTATCCTGATCAAAGATCTAGCGAGGAAAAGAACTCTGCTCCTTGCAAACAGTCGAGAGCGTCGTCAATTCTGGGGAATGGATAAACATCTTTGCGCGTGATCTTGTCAAGGCAGCTGTAATCAACACAGAATCAGATGCTCCCGTCGTTCTTTTTGACCAGTACCACTGGGGAGGCCCACGAACTGTTGGACGGCTGTATGACGCCACGATTGAGCATATCAGACACTTGATCTTCAATAACTTGGCGTTCAGAGTGAGAGACCCGGTATGGACGCTGACGCAATGGTGCGTGGGTGCCGGTGTCTATACGATGAACAATTGCAGATGTTCGGCCCAAATTGGTTTGCTTAAGGGGAGACGCTCCTCGAAAAAGTTTTTTGTTTTATTTCTAGTAATAGAGACTTGAAAAGTTTGTTATTAGTATAGTTTTTCATGCAGATTTCAAATATGCAATCATTTTTTGTGTAGCTGCTATAATTATTGAGTTATGCCATAAACAATAGCAAAAAGTTAAATTTTTTGCGGGCACTCTTTTATGTACTAAACTTTCAGTAAAAGCACTGTGTCTGATCTTATTTGACTCTTGGTAGATTGAAAAGTGCAAATATCTATATAGATATGTCACAGAAATATTGGAACCAACAAAAAAAAAACTGTATTGAATGACTTATTATTTTCAATCTCCCTTGAAACAATAAGCTAATATTTTCACAACTAATGCTGGTAGGCATTGCAATTTAGAGTAGATATTTGCATTCTGCACGTGTTGAAGAATATGTGTGCCAAGTTTCGTTACTATACAATGAATATAAGTTTCTAAAACGCTGCCCGGAAAACGTGAAACAGTCAGAAAAAATGAAAATGAGAAAAACAAGTTCGAAAGTTCGCAAAGTTGGCATTTATTAGGAAATCATTCTTTTTGCATCAAATTGGGGCACAATGAAAAGTACCTTGCCTTGAATGCACTGCAAGTGTCTAGAAGTCCCCTGCACCATAGCTTGGTCCTTCACGGCTCTTGCGGTCAGTGTCCTCAACACGAGCTCTCTTCGCTGTGTTGCGACGGTGTGCCCTCGCTTCTGCAGTTTGCTTCAGGTTCATCTTCCTGATGCGCGTGACGTCACAGTGGTCACCATGTGTGGCCAGATCTTGTGAGGGGAGAATTCCAATGCCTTCGAGCACTTCTTCAAAGCCCCTGTGGCCTTTGTTGTACCAGAGTACAGCAAGAGCGGTGGCTGTCTCCACAGTTGTTCTGGAGGCGAACTTTGTTTTTGGACATAGCAGCCATATCTTGCTGTTCAGCGATTCATTCGGCTGCATTCTGTGTCTTGCCATGAAGGCACCGAATAAGGAGTTTCTCCTCTGTAAGGCGCTTGTAGATAGGCATAATTGCCAATCCTTGAGCCTTCGTCTACAGTGGGGTGTGGCGTGGTGCAGGCTCCCCCAGTGCTTCCGCACGCTTGTGCTTGCACCACGAATTTGGTCCCGCGGGGCAAAAGTTGTGGCTACTGGCACCATCACTGGAGCAGCAATGAAAATACGATGCCCATATGGCAGTGTACATATTTCAGACACTGTCCTTGTTGCTCGTGATGGCGATCTTGTAATATGTTTGTAGTTTTATTATTGTCGCATCTTTCAGTTTCTCGCCTCGTGACAGTGGCGTTGCCAATTTCCGTAGGGCAGTTCCCAAGCGCTTTGCAACGTGGTTCATGCACTCTTCTTTGTCAATGGGGGTGTCACAGTATACATTTGCCTCGCAAACTGCAGTGTAGGCCTTGCTGTCACCATTACTTAGGAAGCTGGTGAATCGCAGTGGAGTTTCATAAGACAAGGTCCTCTGCCATATATTGACAGCTGCCGCAGGTTCCATTGCATGGGATGAGCAGTCAGTGTTTTTTTGGCAAACTGGAAGATGAAAAGCTCGCCATATCTCTTCATCCTCCCCAAGGTCCCTGTGTATACTGCAAGCATGGCAGTAGTTCGAAAGAACTTCAAAATCGAGGCAGAGCCCCGTGTCCAGGGACACGACTGTGCCCACCCCATTGTGGCTTTTATGACCTCTTTTCTGCCAGGTGCCATCAAACATGACTGGCACATCTCTGCCGCCGACTGCGTCCTTCGTGATGTTTCGTGCCTGGTGCAAGTTTTTGCTCACTGCCGTCATCGCCGCACCATGGAGCTTCTTGCAAATGCCGTTGAATGTCTTGTGATGCATCGGGCTCGGAAGACCGAGAATCGCACAATATCGTGAAAGTTGGTCGTGGCCTGCGCCTATAGCGCGTGCTGCCAGAACTGCCTTCACGTTTACAGCAAAGCTGTCACGCGAGCTGCCGCTGTCAAAACGAGCGCTCGTTCCTTGGTCCCCGGCCGAAGCAGTACGTCTCGACGTGTGCGTGAACGAAAGTGCAGATTCAGGGCAATCAGAATTTTGACAGCACAGTTCGAGGAATGCCGAAAGTCCTTTGCGCTTTCCAGCTGCCTCTCGCACGCCGAGCTTCCGTTCGCGGCAGGTTGGGCATTGCGCACCCGCCACAAGTGCCGTCAGCGCATCGATTTCGCAAAGCAGTATGTTCGCAGTAGCAGCATCTACCGGTCTACGTTCACTCTCGAAGAATCCAATCTTCCTTTGGGATGCACTGACGAATTCCACGGCAGCGGCTATTTCACAACCACTGTCACAGGGTTCGGTGACAGTGTTCGGCCTATCCGAAGTCGGAGCGTCGGGGCGTTGGTCGGGGGCGACATCGTCGTTCGCTGTCGCTTTGCGAAGCATCCGACGCCGTTTCTTTCGATACTTGTGGCGAGTTTTGAACTTTCGATTATCTGAACTGCACTTCTTCGGGCTTGCCATGACGCAAAAATGCAGAGAAACGCAGAAAAACTCGATCGCGACGTCCGAGGCTTCGCTCTTTTGCCGGAGAGATAGGAGGGGGAGGAGCATGGAGCGCATCGCTGTCCAATGGCGGCCTCGCGCTGTGTGCCGCGATATTCAAAACGCGTGACGTACGCGTTGTTTTTCTCGTTTTTTGTTTATTCTGCGTGAAGGCACGAGACTGGCTACTAGTGGATTATGAAGGATACGGCCTTCGCAGCATGCGTGCACGATTGCAAATGGCGGCCAACGCGTCGTTTTCGCGACAGGACGACGCGAACTTCGCCGTTTTTCGCGACTTTCGCGCATTTCTCGTGTCACCGCTGCCCACTTGGAAGCATTTTTTGATAATTTCTCGTGCGAATTTCAGCTTGATATTTTCAGAAGTAATAGATTATAGTCCAAGGATGCCAATACAGCCGGAAAAAAAAAGCGAAAATTTTCCGGAAAACCGCGACTTTTCGACCCGCGTCTCCCCTTAAGGTCGAAAGACGTCCGGAAGCGGTCGAGAAGGGTCAAGAGCTGGGTTCGTTAGACAACAGGAAGGTCTGAATCAATTGATGAAAGGAAGGCATCCAGGGAAGATGTGGTGGACGTGGGAGCGGGAGTAACACTGGCGATCTGAAGGCTTGTTGCGCGATCGACCAGCTGTCAAGCGGAGCGAGCGCGAGCAGACACAACACTCTTCCTTGTCTTCTTTCACTGATGCTCCTGCCTGTGGCATATATCAATGCTAGAAATGAAAGGCGCAAGAGACAACTGGCGAGCCACTTTCTCTCGGATGAACTTTTGGATTCGCGGCGTCAATACCGTCTGTTCCGGTGAAATTGCACCAACAGTCAATGGTGACGTGGTCGTCATGTCGAAAGTAGCGCGTCGTGTTGAGAAATGCGCTGTGTTCGCAACTCATCGTAGTTTTGGCAGTGCTGAATAACTTCCGCAACTGTTCGCGGGTCTTTCGCCACGAGCATGTGGAAGGCATCATCTTCGATTCCCTTCATAATGTGTTTCACCTTGGCTGTTTCACACATGTCAAGATTGTAGTGATGGCAGAGGCCCACAACGTCCTCGATGTAGGACGTGAAACCCTTTCAAGACAGTTGGGCGCGATCTCGCAAGCACTGTTCTGCGCGGAGCTTGCGCACTGTTGGTCGGCCAAACACGTCCGCGAAGGTGATCTTGAAAGTGGCCCAGTCTGTAAGCTCAGCTTCATGGTTGTTGAACCAGAGCTCCGCTACTCCTCTCAGGTAAAAAGGGACGCGGCCAAGTTTGTTGTTTTCGTCCCACCTATTATTGACGCTTACTTTCTCGTTCGAAGAGAGCCAGTCTTCAACGTCCTGCTCATCGGTGATGCTGAAGATGACTGGGTCTCGCTCTTTTGGGACACCGGGACAGCGGGCAGGTGGGGATGTAGGAATGGTCTGCTGTGCAACGTCGGTGGACATTGTTGACGGCGAAGGTAGAGTTCAGTTGCGGAGTTCCAGGACGGGAAATGGATCCAGCACTCTCTACCACTTGTTAGTACGCCTTTAGCAGTGAGTTGAAGACACTTTTATTGGGGGAAACGCAGAGGTAAAGCCGACCAGCTGTCAAGCCGAGCGAGCGCGAGCAGCAACAACACTCTTCCTTCTCTTCTTTCACTGATGCTCCTGCCTGTGCCATATATCAATGCTACAATATTCATATATATATATATATATATATATATATATATATATATATATATATATATATATATATATGTGTATATATATATAATGAGATATACAGACAGTAATGCCAAGGAATGTACAGGGGAAGTTATTAACATTAATGGAATGTAAATAAGAAGAAAGAAAAGTGGATGAAAAAATTACCAACTGTAAGCAGGAATCGAACCTACGATTCGAAGGTCGTAGGTTCGATTCCTGCTTACAGTTGGTAATTTTTTCATCCACTTTTCTTTCTTCTTATTTACATTCCATTAATGTTAATAACTTCCCCTGTACATTCCTTGGCATTACTGTCTGTTATATCTGATTATTATTGTGTTAAAAACACGGAAAAACGAGCCCTTAGGTATACACTTCTTTCCCTTATTTTATATATATATATATATATATATATATATATATATATATATATATATATATATATATATATATACACACACACACACACACACACACACACACACACACGCACACACACACGCTGAAAGACGGCGGCAAAGAACCAGCTTAGACTGTCCATATACATAATTGTTATTGCAATAAAAAACAGAAAGAACGCAATTCTGAACGTCGTCGGGGGCCACACTATGCATGCTGAGTGAAACTATGCACGTGCACATGGTGTCAAAAACGAAGATCTAACGACACGGACAGAGACACGGATATCGCGAGAAACTTTTCGGTAAAGCGCCCTTTATATGCAGCGCAGCCCCACATATGTCACGCTACCTAAAAGCGTGGCACTGCCAACGTGCAAAAGTAGTTTTTTTTTTTTTTTTTTTTTAGTGGGGGGGGGGGGGGGGGCACACCTGGCAATGAGAATGGCGGCAAAGCAGGCTCGTGGGGTGCGGGGTCCGCGTGCCCGCCACTTCGCGATTGGGCGGCGGCAGAGCAGCCGCGGAAGATGCATGCTCGTACCAAAACAAAATCTGGAGCGAAATTTCTACATTTTCCGTGGGACACATTTGTTATATCAAGGTTGTCACCCGCTGTTGCTTTGTTACATACAGGTCGCAAATACATGTGCTTCTATGGAGCAACAGCGGGGAATAGGAAAACTTTATTATATTGAAGAATTCGTTATATGGAGGTTCGTTATAAGCAGGTTTAACTGTATATTATGCCCATTTCTCCTCTAAAGTGACTTTTTGATATGGGGTACTACTGCTCAAACAAACTGCCAAAGTTTGCTAGTTCTTTAAAAGAGAGTTTTGCGAGCATTTGAGCAATGCCACTTGGAAAACTAAACCACTTTTTGAAAGATACGCAATACTAACGATAAGAAAACCGTATTACTTCAATGGGCTAAGCAGAACAAGCTACGGTGTTCTCAGAACCCACCTGACAATACTCATTATACCATGCATCATCAACGCCGGAAAATCCGAGTATTAAGCACGAACTATGGCTAGCTACACGTTCAGCATTAAATACCCACAATTTTAAATCATTAGGACTGTCTCACAGATTTCCTTTGAACAGCATTATCAAGTCCATCTTAATGAGCCATGATTTTAAGTATGCTTATTAAAGTGTCTGTGCTTGAGTTGTTACATACTATCAATTTGAGTTATCGGTTGTAGCTTCTTTTGTTATGCTTGATTTCACATTGTGTATTGATGATGTTGTACAATCTTAAATTTTGTTATCTGCGACAGATTTAGATGCTCGGTGGCCTGCGTGCCAAACTGTATTTAGAAGCAGAGGCCCCACGTCGGGCTATATATATATATAATGGCCTTTAGCCTCTGCTCCTGATCCTGTGAGAATTCAGGACAAATAAACTTCAAGTCTGCACAAATGCACTAACTCTCGCAAATAAACGGGAATTTTAGGCACCAAAAATGAACGAGCTGAGAGAACTTTGAACATGAACAAAATTGTGGAAAGTGCTTCAGCTATATTTATCGTCAAAATAAACCGGCTGATTTGTCACGGAGCATTTTTCACCTGAAATATTTAGCACGAAGTACGTTGCCAGCTGATATTTCTGTGATTGCTGCCTCTTGCCGATCTGCTATGTTATGAAACATCTCTAAACAAAATTGACGTGCTCTATTATGGGCCAGAAGCTTTGTGCTGAGGGATGCCACTGTGCAGCTGGACACGAAGCTCGGCCCGGAAGCCGAGCAGCTGAAGGAGGTGAACGCCGAGGTCGCAGCTTCCGTGGGCGGCAGCGAGGAGGACGGGCGGGCCGCTCTTGGAATGCCCCGCGTCCCCAGTCCAGCAGTAGGGGTCAGTTGCCTCTGCTCATTAGTGCACTTGATGCCAGCATTCTTAGTATGTGCTGAGCACCAACCCTCGATGTGGGGAATTCTATGGGCAGATTCTGAGTGGCCAGCAAACGCTGCATCAAACCACTCCACTCTGTCTAGGGGCAATTGGAGGAGGACTACCGTGTTGCTCCGCTTTCGCCTTCACATGCAGGCGTGGAGAGAATAGGTGTGCTCGGGCAGCACATTTTACATGCTCTGTCTGCGGGTGGGGCGACTTTCAGTAGAGTTTGCTCTTTAGTGCAGTCACCTGATCTGCTACTGAAAGATACAGGGTGCACTCTCAATCTGCCAGAGAGGGAACAAACTTGCTCCGAATCTGCCAATGGAATTCACCAATAGTATTTGCAGAATCGCCATTTTGAATTTCAGCACCACTCCTATATAGTTGCTGTTAGGGTTGTGTAATTTATTTTGTTCATTTGTACATATTGGGAAAAATACAGAAATATGCAGTAAGCATGGATGTCATAACAAACAAGACATGAACTGATTTATAAAGGTCCCATATTTAGAAGTAGTGGTCAGCACTAGTCCAGTCAAGGGGGCATTTGGAGATGTTTATTGCAGTGCAAACCTGACAACTTATTTTTTCATACTCTTTTCAAATATAGAAATTATTTTTCTTGTATGTAAAGTGCTTTTTCAGATGCACAAAGCTGCCTGTTTATTTTGTTTTGGAGGCAACAGGGAAAAGACTTCAGCAATGCACATCGTCATATAGCTATTGGTCTCGAGATCTTGAGGTGGCGCACTCTCGCGTGTGACATCAATTTCGCTCTCAATCCCACAGTGTAGTTCCTGTGCGAAGATCATCTGCGTCAGGTGGGAAACTTAGTTAATGAACAGCCTTGCGAGAGTCAATTAACGCCTGCAACGAATGTTTTCGAGTACTGTTATACCGTAATTACTTGAATCTAACGCACACCCTTTTTCCGGTTAAGCGAGTTCTTAAATCGCATCCACGTTAGAATCGAGTACGAAAAAAAAAAATGAATACGGTCATTCTATTGCCGTTGCCTTTCCAAAATGGCCGCCTCCTACGTGCGTCGGCATGGCGCGTCGGCCATTTCTGCCTATGTGTTCCCCATGTGCGGCACTTCGTACGTGTGCTGAAGAGTTCGTCTTCTTGGTGTACATTAGCATCGACGGCATAGAAGGGCCAACTCCAAAAACTCGACGAGTGCACCACGATGCCGCTTTTAAAAGAAAAGTAATCGCGTGTACCGAAACGGACGTAAATTGGGCTGCATCGCCGTCGTTCAGAGTTTCCGAAACGTGCGTGCGGGACTGGCGGAAACTAAAGCAGAAGATTGTCGACAACAAAGATTCACGCAAAGGCTTCAGCGGACCACAGCAGGGTCGGTTTCCGCAAATTGAAGAGCTGCTCGGCGAGTATGTGATTGAGCAGTGAGCGGCACAGCGGCCCATGACGACAGAACTGCTCCAAGTGCAAGCTATGCAGTTAGCCTTAGAAAAAGGGCTAATGCAGAGCCAGTTTAAAGCGAGCAGGTGCTGGCTAACTAACTTAATGAAGAAGAAAGGCTTTTCCCTCGGAAGGCGAACGGGCATATGCCAAAAGTTGCCGGAAGAGTACGACGAAAAGCTTCAGTTTTCAGAGGGTTCGTTCTAAACTTGCGGCACAACAACGGCTCCCTGCTTGGGCAAATCGGGAATGCCGATCAGACGCCTCTTTGCTTCGACATGCCTGGCACCACAACCGTCGAGAAGAAGGGGGCGAAGCAAGTTCGCGTGCTGACATCGGGCCACAGTAAAACTAGAGTGACGGCAATGCTCCGTTGCACGTTGGATAGGCACAAGCTTCACCCGTACCTCATATTTAAACGGAAGACGCTCCGGAAAGGAGTCTTTTTCCCTAGTGGTGTGATCGTGTGGGCCAAGAAAAATGGGTGCGCATTGCAATCGATGTCTTACTTTTTTTTTTTTTGTTCGCAAACGGCACTACAAGCTCAAAAATCACTTGTCACAGTCATTGGCTGATTTGAGCATGATGCACTCGTCGTTACCGGGACTGCCGCAGAAGGCCGCTGCTTGTCCACGAGTACGTGCGCGATCACACTGAAAAGCCACGTATTCGAAGAAAAAAAGAAGGTGCTTAAAGTCACGAGGTGCGTGTGACATATTTTCTTTCGTCGTGACATTCCTCTCTGCTTAACGTCTCTCTGCTTAACTTCCATCTCTTTCGTCGGGACGAGAAGAGAGAATGCAATTGCTGTGTGTGACAAACTTTTGGAACTCCACACGTACTGGACTAATTCTAGAAACTTTGAGGCGGTAAATTTGTGAGGCAATAAGCATGTTTACTGGCTCTATGGCTACTTAAGGGGGGACGCGGCACTTCGGGACCGAAAATCAGCCAAAAAATCGAGTTTTTGCGGACCTTCTTTTCGCGTTCCCGACATCATTGCGCACCTATTTACAAAATTTCATAGCCGAATACCATCAACTTTTATCGTTATTCAACTTTAAAAAACCGAAAACGGGCGTCCTGCCCTTTAAATTGAGGGCGAATAGCGCAGGTTTCGGCTCTACGATACGCGGGAACTACGCGCTCGATCGGCGCCATTTTGGTCTTGTTTGAAAGAAAGCGTTTTCAGCTGGTTTTTTTATTCAGTAAGCAACATTGAGCGTTTCCCCGGCTCGAAAAACGGGGCCTCAAAGACGAAGAGCCGCGCTCACTGCCATTGGCTAAACGGCGCACGTGACTGAAATGGCGCTTTCCGGTTGGCTGGAAGCTCGCGGCTTGCGCCTGCATACGCGACCCGAAGCCATTTTGAAAGGGTTACCGCTGTGACGACTCGAAATCGGCAGAGCACTCTGAAGCTTCTGATCGTATCGCCATGCCTGGAAACGCAAAAAAGTATCGGACCGTGCACGCATTTGGTCGCAGGAAACGCAAAGGTCGTGGGAGAAAGTCTACGAAGTCATCAGAGCCCTTGGTTGACTCCGACGAACGATGTGTCGACGCTCTGCGGCCGTTCAGCGATGGTGCGACCGAGCGCGTTGCCTCCGACGACGATGACGGTGAAGCGAACTCCGGACGACTACGAATCGACGCCAAGGTGGTGACAAACGCCGAAGTTGAAGAAAATCATGCCCGGGAGAAAGCGACGCTCGACCGGCTTTCATCGGCGCCAGCAACTGCACGGAAAATTGACTTTTTCACCGCGAGTTGCAGTGAGGCAACCGCACAGGACTCGGACCACGCTGCTCCTTATCTGCTTATGCATCTAGATATCCTAAACACGATAATGGGTACCTTGTGTTGCAAAGCCTGCCACGGACCGGCTACGATCGTCAGAGGGGATCGGGACTACGGACTTGCCGTGAAAGTGCTAGTGCAGTGTGAAAGGTGCGGCGAGATCGCGAATGAATGGACTTCGCCCCGCGCGAACGGCACGAAAACGTGCAATCCGTTTGAAGTAAATCTTCTCGCTTCGAGGGCGATGGTGGCTACCGGCAACGGCCAAACGAAAATGAACGATATTTTCGCAACAATGGGCATCTCACACCGCGGTATGCACCACAAGACGTTTCAGCGGCATTTGAAGAACACGCTGGCACCCGCTGCAACGCGAGCGGCTGAGTCCGCTATGAGCGAATGTGCGGAAAAGGTTAGAACAATTTATGATGACTTGTGCTTCGGCCACCGGGGCAATATTGCCGTTAGCTACGACGGCACGTGGAAGACGCGAGGCCATTCTTCCCACATCGGCGTGGGCACAGTTATCGAATTATTTAGTGGCTACGTGTTAGACTACGTCGTTCTTTCCAACTTTTGCCTAGGCTGCGAGGTGGGCCCAAAGCCTAGTAGTGAGGGCTATCAAGAATGGAAGGCTAACCACAAATGCCAAAAAAATACGAACAGCAAAGCGGGGCAAATGGAAGTGGAGGCGGCTCTAATTCTATTTCAGAGGTCGCTTGAACGCCATGGCCTGCGCTACACAACTATGCTGTCTGATGGAGACTCTAGGACATTTTGCGCCATACAAGACGCCAAGGTGTATGGTTACATTGACGTGCAGAAGGAAGACTGTATTAATCATGTACAGAAACGGATGGGCACCGCATTGAGAAACCTGGTGCAGAAACAAAAGTGCGATGGGAAAAGAGGCCTTGGTGGGAAAGGCAGGCTCACAGGTGAGCTGATCACCAGGCTGAGCACATATTATGGCCGGGCTCTGAAATCGCATGAAGGGGACGTGGGCGAGATGCAAAAGGCTGTGATGGCCACATACCGCCACGTCACCTCCACTGATGAATGCTCGGACCACAGTCTGTGCCCAGCTGGTGAAACTTCATGGTGTCGGCACAATGCCGCAAAAGCAAAGGGTGAGCCCGACCCCAGGCATGCCTACAATCTACCGAAAGACGTGGCAGAGGCATTACTACCGGTTTATACCCGGCTTTCGGAAAGAGCCCTGCTTCAGAGGTGCGAACGCGGCAAAACGCAGAACTCCAACGAGAGCCTACATTCGGTAATCTGGAGTTTGGCCCCCAAGGAGCACCATGCGTCCCTGTTCGCGGTTGAAGCAGCTGTTGCAGAAGCAGTGCTGCGCTTCAACACGGGCAATTTGAATTATGCAACGGCAATCTTAGGTGAAATGGACATGAATGCGACAAGTACTGGTGCCAGGAGAGCGAGAGAAAAAGACCACCGTCGCAGCATTGTCTCCAACAAGAAAAGAACAGCCTCATTGGAACTCCGGAAGCTAGTGAAGAGGAGGCATGAGCACAGAATGCATTCAGACTATGCTTCTGGTGCGTTTTGAGGTTGTCTTGTTGCATCTTCTGCAATAAAAATGTGTGCCCACGTTTTTTCTAGATTTCTCAAAACGACAATTTTCATGTGCTTCCCATTATGCCGGAGCAATATCTCTTGTTCTATCTGGGTTATCATTACGATTTCTTTTTTATTTCGAAGATAAATGCAGGGGATGTGTCGTAAAGTAAGTTTTATTGTAATAATTTTTGGAGAAAATTCTCTAAATGGATCTTTTGTTTCAAGTGTAGATGGGGAAATTTTTCATGTCATATTCAACATCCCACAACTTTGCTTCGAAATAGCCCAGAACAATGATTTATACTTTATTGCACACTGTGAACATACCGAATTGGTTCTATAGGTTGCACATCAATATCCAAGTTACAGTTAATTAGCTAATTAGGCCTTAATTGAAAAAGTCACAGTTCATTATATCTTTAAAACTAATTGTCACAGCAAAAAAAGAATTAGATTTTTGAAATCAGCAGTAAAATCTACATAGGCTCTCCAAGTTTGACGGAGGTACTCGCAAAAATAAGAGTTTTTGGAAGGTGTAGCATCCCCCCTTAAAGAAAGTGTTGCAGGGCCTCTTTAAAGGAACATGTTACCCTCAAATCTATTCTTTTTTTATTAAGCTTGTTGTGACGTGTCGTATGCTCCAAGTATAATAAACTTTAAAACGTTAAGTATCTTGCAGGTCATCACTCACATCCTACCGAAACTACTACTGAAGGTTGTTTCGACTTCCTTTGAACGGAAAAAAAAAAATGGCATTTGCATAGAGCCCCTATTTCAATTCAAAGAAATGTTGTGCAGGTTAGGTCATGATAAATGTCTTTTTTATTATTATATGTCATACATACTATTCGAATTCGGTTAGAAATTATTCGATCAAAATCACTATTCACTTAGAATTCACTTCAAACCTAAAATTCACTATTCGCACAAGCCTAGTCAGCACCTTTTTATCGACATCAGGTTCAGCATTCGTGGTCATATTTTGGCCAATAAAGCATTGATTTCCCATAAATATTATGCATGATTGCAGAATTATTCATAAGTATGCAAGAAGTCCTTAAGAAATTCTTTGCAATTAAACTAATGCAAGGCCTTATAGGCTGTCCATACTATGTAAGTCTACGGGTTCTCACGTTTGTCGACCAGTATGCAATCAATACTTAACCGCACTGAATAGCCTATTTGACAAGCCGTCTAAGTTTGCAGAAATAGTCGCATATATGCAGGCAGTTCATCACAGAATGCAGGCGTTCTTACTGCACTGCCATTCAAACAGCTGTAAAGTAGCAACAGGTTATAGGTTGCACCACCAACAGTGAGCGGTTGAACGAGAGCGGGGACATGCGCTTCCATAGGAACCCTGCCAACTGGGCAGGTCAGCAGTGCAGTAGGTCGTACTGTCAAAGCGATACCATTTTGAAATGCCGCAAAACGTGCCCAATGGAAACGGAAAAAAGAATGTGGTTTTAAAATCCAACATGGCGGCGTTCGCGTTGGTTAGTGACATAACTCAAAACAACAGATTTAGTCTGAAAGTACAACTTTCAGGGCCAAATTCGTCCGGAATTCGGTGAAATAAAGGCATTACAGTGGAATCCCGCTATAACGAAGTTTGCTACAATGAAATTTCTGCCACAACGAATAATTATCAATTACTTATCAGCTGCTTATAAAAAAACGTGAAAAATGTCTCGTCGCAACAAATACTTCTTCTGTGAGTACTACCTCGTAAGAAAAAGAAACTTGTCTGGGTTTGGGCTACAAGCTTGACAATTGTCGATTGCTCGTGACATCCAGAGCACACGGCCGTATCGCAACAACCGTGTCTTCATTAGAAACAAGCAGCTTTCTGCCACCACACCCACATCCCGCTAAATTTATGGCCGTTGAGATGCTCGCCCTTCCGCTATGATGCTGCTGGTGGATTTGACGTAGGTGCAGGCCACGGCAGAATCGCGATCTTCAAGAACCTTCGTCATGTGTTTATGACGTCGCGCATCTGCCTGGCTGTGTGTGTGTAAACCACGCGGAGTGACGGAAACACAATTGCATCATGTTGTCGTATCCAAGTTCGCCGCCACCACATTGGGCGAGGCCGCTTGCAAAATGCACATCTTCATTACATTAAGTTAGTGGTTCTCAAATGGGGGGGGGGGGGGGGGGGCTTCAAACCCAAAAAACCATCTTTATGATCCGCAAAACCCTCACTCGCGTTTTTTTTTTTAGGTCTTGCTTAAACAGAGCTTAACAGAGTTTAAACAGTCGCGCTTAAGCGCAGTTCAAGCGTGACTGTTTCACGTATTGATGAACTGTCCAAAATTAAGTGATGCGGGACGTTTGTTTGATCTTTTTGGTATCAATAAAAGGCACCTGTTTCACGCTCTAGTTGTGTTCAGTTACCTCCCTCTCCCTCCCATCTGCTGCAAGGGGTCCACCATCACTTCCACCAGTCCACAAGGGGTCCCCGACACATCCATGGCTGAGAACCACGGTATTAAATGAACAGGCTACTTGCAGCATTCAAGCATGATTCAGAGTGAAGCATGCACAAAGCACACATTAGACTGCAAAGAGCCTGACATGTAATGGCGTGAGCGAATTAGGTGACATGCTACACACAACTAGCCAGAGATCATTGGTTCCATTGGTTCCTCATGGTGGTACTGCATTTCAGGCACAAGTTCATTGTGAATGTGTTTTCATTCACTCCTGAGCAAGTGGGCATTGCTTAACATGGGAAAAGTCCTTACTTGTCGGCGGTGGGGTTGGTAGCTCGTTTTAATGAAAGTATGCACACACATAAATGAGTGGTCACTAAGTGGACGTTTTCATAGACAAGTCTATGTACAACTAGCTACTTATAGAACGACCACTTATCGTGGCACCTTCGAGTTTGTTATAAACGGCTTCGACTGCATATGCATTTTCGACAACCATGTCTTGTAACTGCGCATGAGCAACACTGCTTCACATATTGCCTTTCATAGAACGGATAAAACCATTGAGTCGATACACATCTTGTTTAGCAAGTTCATTTCGTCTTCATTCAATGCAATGGACGAATGACTAACTTAATTGAGGTGTAAGGTGCAACGACGTTTGGCCTTACATTTCAGATATGCCAAACCAGTGTGCCCAGTATCTTGGCGTCCGGAGATGTGTCAAGCATCTACTAT
This sequence comes from Rhipicephalus microplus, assembly GCF_013339725.1. Lineage (NCBI taxonomy): Eukaryota > Metazoa > Arthropoda > Arachnida > Ixodida > Ixodidae > Rhipicephalus > Rhipicephalus microplus. The sequence goes on from NC_051165.1 coordinate 196,714,640, forward strand.
CTCCCATTACAGCGAATTTTCCACTATATAGGTGCACCACAAGCCAGCCTTTCCGTCTTGTCGAAAAAAAAAGACTATATTTCGGTCTAAAATAGTCACTTCTTCTGTCTGGGAAACATTGGTGCATCAAGCAGGTTTCAGTTACTTGCATCACATGTATTCTTTGGTTTGGCAAACTAGATATGGCTCATGGCAGCGTACTGCAAATGCAGCCCCTGAGGAAAGCTTTGCGCCTGGTGGAGCGGCCGGTCCAATGGCCTCCTCCTTTTTGGGCACATACTACTTCAACCAGGGCTACATCAGTGTGGACGAGGCTACGCTACGCGAGTACGTGCGCAAGCAAGTTGAGTACTACTTCTCCGAAGAGAATCTTCAGCGAGACTTCTTTCTGCGCCGAAAAGTGAGTACTACCATTGGATTTGCAACACACACACATGTGGTCGAGCCCTATCGGCTTTGAAGCCATTTGTTTTTCCCAACCTGCCTTTTGGGTCAGCATCGACAACATTGTTGACACAGCTACGCTCTAAATTGTAACATGCGGTAAGCACTAACAATGAGTTTCGATTACATATACAGTCACCGACCGATTTTTCAGACACCAATAATTCAAACTTGTTGGATATTTCGGATTTCATAAATGTACCATCAGGGGTTCATAAACTTAACGCATTTTTTCAACCAATTTTTCGGACAAATTTGCACCTGTAAGTTCAATTTTTTTGGACCAAATCACTCAATTTGAGCCCTGCCACGAGCCAATGCAGACACCGCAATGTTGGATTTTCAGTTGATTTGGCTAGAATTGGTTTTCAAATGGCTGTTACCGTCTCTGAAATAGGAGAGCGCTTGCTGATCCCGGAAATGAAGCCTGTTCTTTTTTTTACGACTTAAGAGATGCCACTTTTTTGTTTTCAGTCGACACTACCGTCATCACACAGTACGGCGATGAGTGAAGTTAGTGGAGCAAGCGGTGGAGGAATTCGTTGTTGATTCTTGTGTCTTGTTGGTTCGGTCGCCATTCCGCATGCATCGTGACATTTTGTGCTTTTCTTGTGTGCAGCGTCGGATTTTACGTGCTCTACGCCATGGCTATGCCATCGCGAGAGCCTGGTAGTGTGAAAATGTGTGGCAAGTACACGACCCTAATGCTAGAGAAGAAAGTAACGATTGTGAAGCTTATCGAGAGTGGACATTCCCAGCTTGATGTAGCCAAGGAATACAATCTTTCCAAGCAAATGGTCTCCGCTTATGTGAAATACCTAGTCATGATATTGACAGTGTTTAAGAACTCAAGCAACAAATTGCTGAAGAACGACAGTAAGGACGTTCTTCTGGCCCTTGAAGAGGCCCTGAAATAGTGGGTAAAAGGAATTTTGGCGAAAAACTTGCCTATGTCGGGAGATTTGTTAAAAGAAAAGGTCCTAAAATGAGTATCGGGGATGTCAAGTTTATGGGCGAATGGCTGCACGGCTTTAAAGGCCAACTCCGGCGATTTTTCGACCATGTCAAGGTAATGGTGTTTCTACCTTTCTGAAACACTCGTCTCGAGCCCAATTGCTGAAATGCTCAGGAAATTCTAAAATAATTTTTAATAAGGAAAAAGTTTAAAATCGAAACCCAACAGGGCGCCCTGTCTACGTGTGACGTATTGTTTGGTAAGAACCGGAGGTTGTATACTGGTCCCGCCGGCGTGTAGTATGAAAACTGTGAAAGGCAGACCAGCGAAGCACCGGCCAAACACTGCAGAGGAAGGAAGAAAACTTGCCTGTGCTTTACCTGTGCCAAACACAACCGCTGCACCTTGTGGCCAGCACAATAAACGCTGTAGCAGCCTAAGTAGCGATGCCATCGGCTGTGTCACTTCCGTTGACATGCCAAACATGACGTCGCACAGGCAGTGTTGCCAATAATTCTGGCAAGCGAGGTGAGCTTTTCGAGGCAATCTTTAAAATTGATTTGCAAGTAATCAGTGCATTTCTCAAGCCTGTAATTTGACATAAATGACGGAAATGTGCAAAGGAACGTACCCAGCGGATGTCATTGATATTCATTGACCTCGAAAAATTTGCCGGAGTTGGCCTTTAAGAACAGGCACGGATTTTTGTTTAAGAAAGTGAGTGGTGAGAATGGAGGGGTTATCAGGCTGTTGTGTCTGATTATTGTCTCACCAAGCTCAAAGCTTTCATCGAAGAAGATGAGCCTTCAGACACTTGCATTTGTGACGTGCCGAGACTGTTCTTCAAAATTCTGCCGGATCGCTCTCTGGCATTTTCAAGTGGTTGGTGGAAGAGAGAAGCTTCCTCTTCTTGTAATAGAAAAGGCCAGAAAGCCAAGATGTTTCAGGACAATGAAAGCCCTCCTTGTCGAATATGAAAGCGATTTGAAAGAGTCGATCAGCCAATCTTTGTTCGAGCAGTACGTATGAAGGTTTGACTGCAAGTTTGCACATCAGCACAGAAAAGTCATCCTTTTCATAGACAACTGCGATGCTCATGAGAGCATGCCTAACCTTCAGACCATTTGTTTGGAATTTTCGCCACCGAACACCACAAGTGTGCTCCAGCCAATAGATCAAGGCATCATCAGAAATATCAAAGCACACTACCGTGCCCACATCCTCAATCGTGTTTTGCCTTGACAGCAGCCAAGCCTACAAAGTCGATATCCAGGCCGTCATCCATATGCTAGTCGAGGCATGGAAGGTGGTGAAGCCGGATACCATGGCGAATTGTTTCAGGCATGCGGGTATTGGTGCCGCTGAAGAGGCCGAAGCGGATGACTCGGACGTTTGCGGTCTGCAAAGCGCAATGGATGGCGGGGAAGACTTGATCCGCGATCTGCGAAGTGGTGGAGTGGATGTTCCTGCCACAGTGATGTTTCGGGACTTCGCTCATGCAGACGACGATGTTGTTTTGTGTGCTGAGCCCACAGAAGACAAAATCTTATGGCAGGTTCTACCACAGCCATAAAACGGCTCACGTAACGACAAAGATGACCGCCCGCAGCCGTCTTCGGCACAGATCGACGTGGTCACACTCTTAATAGGCGTTTATGACAATGATGTCACTCTGGCGCAAATACAGACAAATGCAATTGCTTGTAGGCATAATATGAGGCAAGGCAGTATCAAGGACTTTTTAAGCCAGCCTAAATGTAATACAGTGGACTCCCAATGAACAAAACTCGCTTAAACGAAAATGCCTCATTAATGGAACTAAATGGAGTCGTATGGCTGGATTTCTATGTGTTGCGCAGTAAAATTCATCGGTTAATTGATACGGTGCTAATTGCTCACCTACCGTTTGTAGTGACACGTATCCCGAAAGAGTACGGCCATTAGCGTGGGTCCAGTCTTAGCGAGCCGCAGGGCACGCTTTAACCGTCCCTCTGGCGATAGGCACGCGCGGTGAGAAGGTCGTCTTGAATGCGCTTTGCCTTGGCGGCCAACTCCTCCAAGTCACGGAACCAGCCACCGCGCAGGCATGCCGAAAAAGTCGGATGTGCCTGCCTTATCACTTGTTCAACGCGCTCCTCGTACGAGGCTCGGGGCTCAGCGATAGAAATAAGTTCATCCATCGCACGTACATACTCCTGTAAAGACTCATCAGGAGCTTGTGTTTCAAGCACGAGCTCTCGCTGCTTCCTACTTTCGTGGTTAGTGGGTAGGAATTCGCGCAAAAAGCCCGCGTGAAACTTCTCAAGGGTTGCTGCACAGTAACCGGTAAGCCGATACCATCTCGCCGCCGTGTCAGTCAGTGCTGCTGGAACAACACGTTCGAGCACCACCTGATCATCCAAACCCATTGCTCTCTGACACCGGGACAGAGAGTCGAGGTAATCTCGGGCAGTGAGCAGATCACCGTATCCACTGTATGTTGGCACAGGCAAGTTGCAACCTAACAGCGGGGTGACCGCTTTTCGGACCAGCCGAAAGCGTTCGCACAGCTCCCGGGAGTGCTTGGATCATCTGCACGGCGTTTTGTAGCAACGTCTGCGTCGTCGCGTCGGCTTCATAGGAAGCCGTTGGTGCGTTAGCGGCGCGGTCGAGCGAAGGTGACCGGTCGCCCATCTCGATCAGTGGGGCGGTTTCAAACCGGCCACCGCCCTGAGCGCCATTCCCAGAGCAAAAGAGGCTCCTTGTGGGATTGGCCTGTTGTCGAACAAAATGTGCACTTGGTGCGGCTACCATTGACCAATTCAGGCGCCTGCTCAGCATGCGTTCGAAGTGTCGGTTGCACAGCTGATGGCAGGCAAAAGTCTGCGAGGGCCAAAGCCTGCGCCAAAGTCTGCGAGGGCCAAAGCCTGCGACTCAAGGTCGCAACACTTTATTGTCTGTGGCAACATTAAAACGCAGTACAGCCTGTTGCAAAGGCGCGGCAGAAAAGCAAATGGGCTTATCCACGACACTGGCATAAAAGTACTACACAGGGTGCCAGGAGCAGCACGTCTCCGTAGTAAAAGGGATTCATGGAGACACCGGGCCAAGGCCCGGTTGCTCGAGCGAGAGCAAAAGCGCTCGCGTTGGCTTCGGAGGGAAACAGGTCATCGTAGCTTGGCCACGCGCTAGGACACCGTGCCGCCCTTCGGCTGAGCATATGCAAAGGGGCAACAGCCTCGGGCGCGAGGCGCCGTCAGTGAAGTCCGACGAGTCCCGAGCAACGGGAGTTGACAGACGGAAAAGGGAATGCGTTGCTCACCGTAAGCTGTCCCGGAGAAATCTGACTCATTCCAGACGCGCCCGCGCGAAAGCTCTCGGGAAACCTTGCGCACGGCGCCACAGTCGACATCCGCTACCGGATGAGAGGGGTTAAACATCACTCCATGCCCTCCCAGCGCCGCAGACAGCGGAAGAGGGGAGTCATGTCGGGACGTGAGAATGGCAGAAAAGGCAGCAAAGCCCACTCAAAGGCAGCAGGCTAGCCTCGATTCCCACAGGTTAAACGGCACAAACTCAAAGCACAGCATAGACTCGCTCATGCCAAAGGTAGTCTCGGAACCATGGCAACATCTCGAGATTGAGACAAGCCAATCCAGCAGCCATTCTCGCTTGTGGCTGTGGGAGCTGAGGCGAGTCAACTGTGTTAGGCCTATTTGTGCGGCTAAGTGCGTTGGATCAAGGTGTTATTTCAGCCCGATGGAAAGGAAGCGACCGCACCATGCACTCTCGCTTCCAAAAAGGTTGCAAATTCTTCAGGAGCTAGATCAAAGCGGCCTGTCCAAGAAGGAGGTGGTAAAAAAAGACATCCCGAAATCGACGCTGTCATGGATCTGAAAAGACAGAGAAAAGATTGAAGGCACTATTGTTAATAACCCGACCTTTACATCTAAACAGATGCGGACAACGCCTTATAAACAGCTTAAAAAAAGTTATTTTTCTGTGGTTCAATCGTGCACGGAGTTCAGATTTGCCCATAATCGTACCGATTCTCGAGCAGAAAGCTCGAGAGATCGCCATGCTAATGGGTGTCAAGAACTTTGTCCTAAGCGACGGATGGCTCAGCCGCTTCAAAACACGCCATGGCCTAGTTTTTAAAGAAATCTCAAGTTAGAGTGGTGCAGTCAACAGGGACGTTTGCACCTTTGATCAGCTTTGAGCCATGAAATTTTGATCAGCTTTGAGCCATGAGACGTCTTCACCATCAACGAGATGGGTCTTTTTCATATGGCGCTTCCATCAAAGGCTCTCACCTTCAAAGGCAAAGCTTGTAGTGGAGGAAAACACAGTAAAGATCACATCACTGTGCTGTAGGGTGCAAACATGGCAGGAGATGAGAAATAGAAGCTGTTGGTAATAGGAAAATGAAGGCACCCATTTTGTTTCAAAGGCGTTCCACACCTTCCTGTTGCGTACCATGGGAACAGAAGAGCGAAGATGACCATGGCCATTTCGCAATACTGGTAAAGAGTGCTTACCAACGCAAACGACAGTGCAGGAGGGGACCGGAGAAGAGACGAGACAGAGCGTTGTCAGCGCTCTGTCTCATCTTTTCTCCTGTCCCCTCCTGCCCTGTCATTTGCGCTGGTAAGCACTCTTTATCATGTTATACCAACACGCCCAATCCTACTGTCTCCAAAACTGGCTTCGGGAGGAAGACGCAAGATTTACGAGGCAAGGCAGGAAGGTTGTCTTCATCGTGGATAATTGCCAAACCCATAGTCAGGTTCAAGGACTCCAAGTCATCACTCTGAAGTCCTTGCCAGCCAATGCAACGGCAGTGATCCAGCCGACAGATCAAGGGGTTATTCAGAAAAGTTCATTACCGCAGACAATTGCTCCATCAAGTGCTGCTTAGAGCAGGCAGTGGGAAATGCCACAGCATAGATTTTTTGGCAGACATTCACATTTTGGCTTGTGCCTGGGAGCAAGTGAAGGCAACAGCAATACACAGATGCTTTCACCATGCTGGCTTTCAAGTGCAAGAAAGCAGTACCTGATGAAGAAGAAAGCCCTGCTGATGCAGACTTGAGACAGTATTCAGTCAGGTTGTGCCCTCTGTCCCTTTCACGCTGCAGGACTACGAATCAATTGATGAAAATGTTCGTACCTGTCGTGAAGAGACTGTCGAGGAAATTATTGCCGAAGTGCAAGATGAGGATCAACCTTCTAGCGATGAATGTGATGACAATACTGCCAGTGCAATGCCACCAGACCTCTCAGCTAAAGAGGCTGTTGAACTTTTTCAGCGCCATTTTGAGCGTCAGGCTTGTTCAGAATTTCTAGCTAGTTTTGCAGGCATTGGTGCGTACCTTGTGAAAAAAACAACTCAAGCTTGCCAAACAGACCACTCCCACACCTTTTTTTCTTCTACTCAACCTCATGAGTAGGGTGAGGTTTGTGCAATTTAAATAAAGGTCTTGGTTCACTGAATAAGTGTACTTTGCTTAAGGGGGGACGCGGGTCTTAAAATAGTCAAAAATGACCGAAAAATCGTTTTTGAGAAAACCGCATTTTTCGAATGTTTGCACCAATAAGCACCTGCCATGAAAGTTTCAACACTGAATTCGATCGGCAAATATAATAAAATCGCATTTCAAAACGGCACGGTAGTCGCGAAACGCTTCGCAACACGGAATATTTGGTCAAACTTCCCGCGCGCACCGACGACGAAGCAGGGAGCCGATCGCCGCCATCTTGGTCTTGTTTTGAAGCTGATTTCTTTGTGCTCATTTTGCGGCCCCTCAATATGGCGTCGCCTCAAGAGAACGACAACTCTCGCCCCTTTTTTGAAAGCCACTTCCGTACCGCCGATTGGCTAAAGCGCGCGCTCGCAAGTCGAGCCCCCTGTCTCGCGCTTCCCATTGGCTGGCGCGGCCAAGGCCACCCGCTGTTTTTTTTTTTTTTTTTCTTGGTCCGCCGCAGCGGCTGCTGTTGCGCGCGCGTGTGGTGTTCTGCCTTTCGTTTCAACGCTATGGCCGGTGTGAGCGGAGACCCTCGGCTAAAAAAGAAGACTCGTCAAGCGTACGGCAAGAAAAAACGGCGTGCGTGGAACGCGCAACGGAAGAAAGGCGACGATATCGTGCTGCCAAGAGCTCCTGATGCGGCCGAGGGAGTTCTTTCCGACGACGGCACGCTGCCGCAACTACCTGTTGTAGCCGAAGCGGTGCCAGCGGTGGTGCTCTCGCCTGGCCCTAGCTGCAGCATTTTCTCGGGTGATCGCATTATCGGGTCACCTGGTACTTCAAGCAATTTTCAAGACCGTGTCGACACGATGTTCTTCAGTGCGGAGGAGACAGCCGAGCGCGCTAGAAATGCGGCGGATTTGAAGGAGACCTTGGCATCACAGTGCGCGACGGAACGAAAGTTCAAGCTACTCGACGTTGAACTGGAGGACAACGCCAAAGAAAACGGCACGGAATTCTCAATCGTCGACATAGCCGTGATAAACTCGTTGTTTGGGCTCGTCGTGTGCCCCGAATGTGGCGCGAAAAGCATGACTTTTTCGAGGGGAAAAAAAGACTACGACCTGTGCTCAAAGCTTGTGCTCTCGTGCAGTGACTGCGACTTCCGCGAGGACCGTTTTTCGTCCCCAAGAGTAGCCGGCGACAGTGAGGCCAAGATTAGGCCTTTTCGAGTCAATTTGCGTGCAATGAAGGCCATCAGCAGCATCGGTAAGGGGGCAACAGCTCTCTCGGACTTTTTTGCTGCCATGAGTGTATCTCATCGAGGCCTGCACCACAAAACCTTCCAAAGCCACATGAAAACAATGCAGAAAGCCTGCAGTGCCACTGCCACCGAGTGTGAAGGTGCTAGTGTTGCTTGCATCAAGGACTTGTATGCGGAGTTGGGCAACGCACCCGGGAACATCGACGTGATTTATGATGGCACCTGGTTGACGCGTGGGCACACTTCACACATATGTGTCGGGTGCATCATCGAGATGTATACAGGTTTAGTGATAGACCATGTTGTCTTGTCAAACTTTTGTTTGGGGTGCACCTTGGAACCTAAAGAAAATGACGAAGGATACGCTGCCTGGCTTGTTGATCATGCACCTGTGTGCCAAAGAAATATTGATTGCAAGGCTGGTCAAATGGAAGTGGAAGCAGCCCTTCTATTATTCCAGCGGTCACTTGAAAAGCATAAGCTTTGATATACGACAATGCTTTCAGATGGGGACAGCAAAACCTACCACGCCCTCACAACAAATGAAGTCTACGGCTACATCAAGGTGGCAAAAAAATACTGCATAAACCATGTGCATAAACGAATGTTTGCAGCCTTGCGTACCCTCAGCGACAAAAAAAAAGCTCAAGGTCAGCCACTTGGTGGTAAAGGCAGGCTGACTCACGATAAAATCAAGATCGTCTCCTACTATGGTTATGCCTTGCGCAGTCACAAGCATAATGTGCCAGGGATGCAGAAGGCTGTGCTGGCCACACTGAAGCACATGTCATTCACTGACCAGACACCCAGGCATGAGCTTTGTCCTGAAGGCCCCGAGTCATGGTGCAAATTCAACAGGGCTGAGGCCAACAATGAGGAGCTGCCGCCGCACGACCATAGCTTGCCCGACTTTGTGTGCGAGGCACTGCAGCCCGTGTTCACGCGCCTTAGTGAGACAGCCCTTCTGGAAAGGTGCAGCGACGGCCTCACGCAGAACTCTGTGATTTGGCAGCAGGTTTCGAAAACGCAGCACGCCTCATTGCGCAGCGTCGAAAGGGCAGTGGCTGAAGCTGTCAGCCGCTTCAACCAAGGTGTCACGAGGAGCAATGCGGGAATTGCGGAAAAACTAGGGTACAGCCCTGGAGATCGCTCGGTGCTCCGCAGCCTCGAAAAAGATAACATCAGGCTGGAGAAGTCTAAGAAAAAGCACACTGACAGCTGTTCAACAAAAGCCCGCCTTGCAAAGCGACACAAACCAGCAAGAGACTAGGCCTACAGTCCTGGTATGCTGTAGGGCAGTTTCAGTGGACAGCAGTGGCAATTTTCCAACAAAAATTGCATTTTGGACTGGAACATTGTGCGTAGATATGCTGTCTATGGAAGAGCCACTTGATTATACTATTCAAGTGCTTGCTACCATGCTGTTCAAGTGCTATTTTGCTTGCTGTGTACTGAAACAGACACACAGCGTTGTAAATACAGTTTCTCATGCCGTTTCGGTGGCCACTGAACTATTATTTTGAGAGTCTGCAGTCACACATTTAGTACGGCCATGTTCACAAAACACAGAGCTACAAAACAGTACCATTTGTATTGTGGTAAGTTAATTTCAAGAAATGCTACTTTGGGCTGAAACTTCAAATGCATTTTTCTCAGTTCGATGTTTTCGCACACCGTACTCAGCCTTACGGGTGTTTTTTCTGTGTTATATTTGAGCAAAAATGGCAAATGTGGTATCATTTTATTCGTATTGAAATGATCTGGGGGGTGATGCTATTCTCATCACTCGTGCACTCCCATGAAATTTACAGTTAGGTGTAGCAGTGGCTGCTAATTAGAAAAAAATGTTCATAGTAATTTCATGATCCTTTTTTTTCATGTAAAATGCTTCTGAATCAATAAAAATAGCATCACCCCCTACAGTAGATCTTAAGCAACAGTGTCATGCATTCAGATTTTGGTTTAGCAAGACTAAATTTTCATAAAGCCTTGTAACGAGTATGAAACTAATTTGATTTCAGACATCAATATTTTATGAACTATTGCAGCTATCAAAAAACTAAATACAAATTAGAAATCAGCGTAAAAAACTGCTCAAGACTGCCCATTTTCATCTAGCTGGCACTAAAAATAAGAAAAGTTGTCTAAAGACCCACCTCCCCCCTTAAGGGGAGACGCTCCTTGTAAAAACTTCTTTTTAATTTCTAGTCATAGACACTTGAAAATGTTGTTACTAATATAGTTTTTCAAAATTTCAAATATGCAATCATTCTCTGTGTAGCTGATATAGTTATTGAGTTACGCCGTGCACAATAGCAAAAAGTTACATGTTTTGCGGGTACTCTTTTGTGTGCTTAACTTTCAGTAAAAGCATTGTCTCTAATCTTATTTGACTCTTGGTAGATTGTAAAGCGCAAATATCTATCCAGATATGTCACAGAAATATAGAAACCAAGGAAAAACAAATCGTATTGAATGACTAATTATAACTAATTCTGGTAGGCATTGCAATTTCAAGTAGATATTTGCATTCTGCATGTGTTGAAGAACATGATTGCCAAGTTTATTTTTTATACAATAAGTATAAGTGTCTAAAAAGCTGCCCGGAAAATGTGAAATGGTCAAAAAAATGGAAATGATAAAAACAAGTTTGAAAGTTTGGAAAGGTGGCATTTATTAGAAAACTATTTTTTTTTTCATCAAATTGGGGCACAATTTGGTCAAAAGCATCTTGCACTGAATGCTCGGAAGAACGGGAATAGCACAGAATTGTGAAAGTTGGCCATGGCCTGCGCCTATAGCGCGTGCTGTCGGAACTGCCTTCAACGTTTACAGTAAAGCTATCACGCAAGTTGCCGCACTCGAAACGAGTGCTCGTCCATTGGTCCCTGGCCGAAGTAGTATGTGGCAACACGTGCGTGAATGAAAGTATATTCAGGGCAATCGGTATTTTCACAGCACAGTTCGAGGAATGTCGAAAGCCCTTTGCGCTCTCCAGCTACCTCGGACGCCGAGTTCCCGTTTGCGGCAGGTTGGGCATTGCGCACCCGCCACAAGGGCAGTCAGCGCATCGATTTCGCTTAGTAGCCTGTTGGCAGTAGCAGCACCTACTGGTCTACGTTCGTTCTCGTAGAATCCGCTCTTCATTTCGGATGAACGAACAAATTCCACGGCAGCGGCTATTTCACAACCACTGTCGTCGTGGGGTTCAGTGTCAGTTAGGCCTATTTGACAGCGTCCGACACCGTTTCCCTCGATACTGGGGGCAAGTTCTGAACTTTCGATTATCTGGACTGCGCTTCCCGGGGCTTGACATGGCGCAAAACTGCAGAGAAACACCAAAGAACTCGATTGCGACGTCCAAGGCTTCACTCTTTTGCCTAAAGGGTAGGAGGGTGAGGGGGAGGCGAAGTGCACCGCCAACTAATGGCGGCCTCGCGCTCCTTGCCGTGATATTCAAAACGCGTAATGTATGCGTTCTTTTTCTTGTTTTTGGTTCATTCTTCGTGAAGATACGAGACTGGCTACTAGTGGATTGTGAAGGGGAAGGCCTTCGCAACATGCGTGCACGATATCAAATGGCGGCCGACGCGTCCTTTTTGCGACAGGACAACACGAACTATGCCAGTTTTAATGACTTTCGCGCATTTCTCACGTCACTGCTCCCTACTTGGAAGCATTTTTTTAATTTCTCGTGCGAATTTCAGCTTGATATTTTCAGAAGTAAAAGATTAGAGTCCAAGGATGCCAATACAACCGGGGGGAAAAAAAAAAAGCGAAAGTTTTCCGGAAAACTGGGACTTTTCGACCCGCGTATTTCCTTAAATTAAACTTCTGATAAATGGAACAGTTTTATGGATCTACTTCATGTTTCGTTTAAGAGGAGTCGACTGTAAATATTAATTTTTGGCAAAAACGAAGCTTTCGGACTGTTCAATTTTTCGGACTATTTTTCAGTCCCGTTTGGGTCCGAAAAATCCGTCGGCAACAGCTTTTCTTAACAGCACCGTGGAAGCTACAGAACCGAAGCGCATGCCTTCAAGCGTGCCAGAAAATAATACCTAACTAATAATTTTCTCATTTTGCCTTGCTTAGAAAAACGTTGCTTTATCTAATAAAGACACGGAACAGCTGCTAGAAGTCGGTAGAATACAGTGACTGTTCTCTTTGCAGGAGTACCTTTCTTTCCATTTTTCGATAGCACGGTCATATTCCAAAGTAAACATGGCGACCATGACTTAATGTTTAGTTCTCAAAGAAAAATATACTCATCATATATGGCACTGAAGTGTACACTGAACCATTGAAATGTTTCTCTCATTCACATTTTCATGCATACACTTTTCTGAACGTGTCAACGGTGCGAGGGAGTGAAACAAGAATGAGCTGCAAGGTGACTTACTACCAGCAGAAGCTTCGCCGAATATAGCAGTACCTTCATCTGAGAATCGTGGTTTTTCAGACACATCTGTGTCACCACTGCAAGAGTCTTGAAACCAAACTACTCATGCCTGCGTTAAACATTCGAAGCTGGCCACCTGTTAACTTTCGTACTATTGTTTGCCTTCATAGTCTCAGCAGTGGTAGAGGCACTATAGCCACTAATAATGCGGTGCACTTTGCCCCATTCTTGGATGGGTAGCATCCTGGTTTGTCGCCAACGTCCAAGCCATGCCTTGTTTGTAGATTACCGATGTATGGGCGTTCCTAACAAGGCCGGCAGCATGGCAGCTTTTCACATGTGCTTTGTGTGGACAGTCGTGCAGCAGGAAATGAAAAAGCACTTTATTGCATGATGCCGGTGTACTGTACAAAGGCAGGGCAGGCTTGCGCATGCGTAGTCACTGCAATGCTTGATGACGTTGCACCTGGTTACATCTTCCTTCCCTTGGAAAAAAAAAAGAAACAGAACACAAAATGTCTAAACGAAGGCACATTGAAGAAACAATTCAAAGTTCAATTTGCACTACATCCGCGGAACAGTTTCTGTTGAGCGCTCTGGGAGAGGATAGCGTTGTGGCGATCTTCGCAGTCTTGTGCTTCGACGCAGCGCTTCTTGAGGTGCTTGCTGCTCGGTGGTGCACGGCTGCTGGCTGGAACGCGCGGTCGCTGTCGCGCTTTCTGGCTGCTGTGAGAAAACCTGCCCGTTTGTTGACCTGAGGTGTTCTCTCGTGCTTCGTAGATGCTGGCCGTTTTCAGTAGCAACAATATAAGAGCGTGGTGTACTTGCTGGGCCCATGACGACTGCTGGTGCCCAGGTCTTGTTTGTTGTATCGTAAACCGATACTGTGGACCCACTGTGCACTTCCGGCAGAATACGCGTTGATGTGTTGTAGAAGACGCGTTGTTTTCGCCGAGTCGCTTTCGGACAACTTCGGTCGGCACGGTTTGGGGTTCTAGGTGGCAGTCTAGTACGGGCAGCTTGGTCCTCGTCTGTCGACCCATGAGCCGTTGGACGGGTGACTTTAGGCGGTCATCCCTTGGCATGTTTCTCCATTCAAGCAGGCCGCTGTAGAACTCCAGTGTTCCAAACCGGCCCTTATTCAGTAGTTTCTTGGCTTCTTGGACGGCCCTTTCAGCCATGCCGTTACCGCGAGGGTAATGCGGACTGGAAGTCACGTGGGTGATGCCCAGCTGCGTTGAAAAGATACAGAAGCACGCGCTATTGAGCAGGGAACCATTATCGCTGCATATCTTTGCTGGTATGCCGTGCGTGGCGAAGATTTGCATGCACACGTTTGTCACTGCTTCTGCAGTAGTTCGATGCATCTGCTTGATCTCGAAAAAAAAAAGAATGGAAATCTACCACAACAAGGTACTCATCGCCTTCGTGGTGGAAAAGGTCGATTCCGATTACTTGCCACGGCAAAGTAGGTATAACGGGGCTAAGCATTGGTAGTTTGGCATTTCTGCTCTTGTACTTTTGCCAAAGTTGACACGCCTTCGCTAGAGCTGCAATATCTGCCGACATGCCCGGCCAGTACATAACCGCTTTGGCTCTTGCCTTCGTTTTTTCTTCACCCCCGTGTGCCGCGTGAAGCAGACGAAGTACTTCTTGCCTTTTTGTCGGTGGAATGACCAACTTGTTGCTTCGTAGGAGAACGTCATCTTCGACGTGAAGTTCGTCGCGATAGTTCCAATACGCTCGTGCAGTTTCAGACACCTCAAGCTTGCTCTCAGGCCATTCTGTGCTTGAATAGCTGCACAGTTCGGTCATTGTTGCATCCTTGAGTACTTCTTCCCGGATTTCCTGCAGTTGCCGATCAGAGACTGGAAGAGAAGAGAGAGCGTGCACATGAAGACCCAGTGATTCTTCTTTGAGCTGCTTCTGGTTAGGAAAACGCGAGAGTGCATCCGCTAGGAACAGTTCTTTTCCTGGTTTGTAAATCACTTTTATAGGAAATCTCTGAAGGGAGAGTCTCATACGCTGCAATTGTAACTGGCACTCACATAGTGGTTTTCTAAATATTGACTCTAGAGGGCGGTGATCGGATTCGACGATTACCTCTGGCTGCCCTTGGATGCAGTCTTCAAACCTTGCGCACCCGGGAACAAAGGCTAGCAGCTCCTTGTCGATTTGGGTGTATTTCTTTTGTGCTTCGGTAAGCGAACGCGACGAGTAGGCGATTGGGTGTCCATTTTGCAAAATAACTGCCCCTACCCCTTTCTGGCTTGCATCCACGGACAACGTCAAGGGAACACCGTTCGCAAAATAGGCGAGAACAAGTGCTTTTGTTAGGCAAGCGCGAAGTGTATTGAAGCTTTCTTGGGTCTCTTGTGTCCGTCCAGACCCAGGCCGTGTTCTTCAATAGCTCCCGAAGAAGTGGAGATAGTGAAGACATGTTGGGGATGAAACGCGCCACAAAGTTCGTCATCCTGAGAAAAACCTGAAGTTCCTCACAGTTTTGTTGTGGTGGCACTTGCGAGATGTCGTATACTCTCTCGGGATCCAGGCAAAGTCCTTCTTGCGTGAGGATATGACCCATGTATCGAACTTGCGGCTGCAAAAAATTACACTTTTTTTTATTTAGCTTTAGGTTGTGCTCTCTGCAGCTTGCGAACAAAGCTGCTAGATTTTTGTCATGCTCTTCTCGACAGTTTCCCCATAAGAGAATGTCATTCATTACAACGGCGACACCACTCAGGCCTTCAACTACCTGGTGCATTGCCCGCTGAAAGACTTATGGAGTCGAGGCATTCCCGAAGGGCATGCACGGAAATTTGTAGCAGCCGTAGGGAGTGCTCATGGTACAAAATCCTGAAGATGCATCTAGCGTTGAAAAGTACTTGGCCCCATGCAGGCGCGGAACTACATCTTCTAATTTCGGCATATGATAGTGCTCCCTCAGTATGGCCTTGTTTAAGTCCGAAGGATCTAAACAAATGCGCACTTTGTCATTCCTAACTATTACGACCATGTGGCTTACCCAGGCAGTAGGTTCAGTTACCTTTGCAATGACGAGGTCACGCTCCATTTTATCGAGCTCTTGTTTCACGCGTTCTTGAAGAGCAACTGCAACTTGCCGCGCTGGCTTGATGCTGCCTCGTGCGCCTGGCTTGAGCTCGATGTGGTACGAAACACCCTTCAGTTCCCCGAGGCCTTGGAATACATCTTCAAAACCGGCACTTGGGTCCTGGCTTGGCTGGGCATCGACCACGTGTACGCGGGATATTAGTCTTAAGCGCTCTGCAACACTGCCACTCACTGTTACAGGCACGGACTAGGGTACATGAAAAATTCCACTTGACAAGTCTGAGCTATACACGAAGTCGGTAACGTGATTTTACTCAACGCCGTTTGCTTGTGGCCGAAAAAAGCGCGCAAGGTGGTCAAGCATGGCTGCGCCGACTGCGTAGTTAGTTTCCGAAACGTCGCCTCAGGCATGACATGGCAGTTAGCTCCTGTGTCAATTTTGCATTCAACCGCTGAACCTGCGATAACAATTTCCGCCGACCAACGGTCCTCATTGGAGATAGCATATGCTTCTAGGGCTTGTAGAAAATACTTGTCTTCAACTCCCAAAACGACCTGCTTTACTTTGCGTGTGGTCGATCTAGGCGTTCGCTTTGGCTGACGGCACACACGGGAGAAATGATTGCTTCTGCCGCAATTGTTGCAGCGTTTGCCCTGCGCCGCACATTTTCCATATTGATGTTTTTCAAGACCGTAGCGCGTGCAAGGCATTGTATTTTCTGTGACTGCGGCAATTGTCGGGTTGTCCGTTCTGGCTCTGATTTCTAGTAGCTGTTCGTTTGCTTGTTCCCTTGCGCGTCACATTGGCACTACTTTTGAAAACGAGGGGTTTTCCGAGAGAAGCTTCTGCTGGAAATCCTTATCTTTGATGCCGAGAATTATCCTGCTCCGAATCAGCCGTTCCTCAAGCTCACCGAATTCGCATCTCCCGGCAAGGATTCGCAGCTTCGTTAGCCAGTCATTGAACAACTCTCCCTCTTGTTGGTCCCTGGAGCCAAATCTGAATTCGTTAAAGGTAAGGTTCTCAGACAGCTTGAAGTTCGCCTCGAACCTTGCTGAAATAATTCCGAGGTCTTTTTTATCGTCTTCGCTGTCGAACTTGAAAGTATAGAATGTTCTTCTCGCATCTTCGCCTATTGTCATCAAAGGGGTTGCGGCTTGAACATCCTTAGGCTGCTGGCTCAGTCCCGTCGCCGTAGCAAAAAGGTCAAACTCACGTTTCCATGCGGTCCAGTTCTAAAACATGTCCCCAGACAAGTCTAGTGGCCTCGGTGGCTGCAGTAGCGTTGACGCCATTCTCGCAACGGGCGTTTGCGGCCGGTCGGTGGGTTCATTCATTGCCAACTTACGGTGGTATCAAACGAACCACTTCTGACACTATGTGGACAGTCGTGCAGCAGGAAACGAAAAAGCGCTTTATTGCATGATGCCGGCGTATTTGTACAGAGGCAGGGCAGGCTTGCGCATGCGTAGTCACTGCAATGCTTGATGACGTTGCACCTGGTCACACTTTGTGCAGTGAACAAGATGTTCACCTCATCGGGTGGCAGTGACGCAGCATCGGGTGCTTGTATAGATGGCTGTAGGATCAACTTTCTTAGCAAACTGCACGCTCTTACAAATGGGTTCAATTAATTGTGTACTTGCAAACCTACAGCTCTCCCTGAGATGCTCGTTGGAAAATCAGGTTGGCAAATACAGTTTGACCTGCCTATAAGAAACCTCCATACAAAGAATTGTAATAAAGTTCCAGCAGAAGACATTCTTTATATAACGATTTTCTGTCGCTGACAACCTAGGAATTTCGCTTCGAATTCCGTGATTTTGGCCTGACCATGCATTTTTTGTGGTTGGCCCACCAGTGATAAAGCGCGAAGCAGCGGCGTCACACGCGGGACACTTGAAGCCCACTGGCTGCACGACGGGAGTTAGCACTCGTTAGTGCATGCGGGTGTGCTCGAGGCGGGCCCTCAAGCTGGCTTTACCGCTGTTTCTGCCGCATTTGCGAATGTGCCCTTTCCTTCGAACCTAGAACTAATTAATAAAAGTTTTGCACCACTCCTCGATTGCTGCAGAAGTCCGAACTGCACTTAGTTCAAATGACAACAGGTAATACAGTCAAACCTCAATATATCGAACACAGATATATCGAATTATTGCCTATATTGAACGGTTCCTATATCACGCGGGAAATCGCATGCATTATTGATTTTTTAATTCGGCCAAAGTTTGACATATAATAGATATATCAAACTCAGCCACCCCAAACCGCCCGTGCTCCATTGACAGGCAGCGAACTTTCCCGCAACTCTCGAAAGTAGCGGTAGAGCAGCGGGCATTTACAAATGCTGCACACACCGATGGCGTCGAGAGCGCCACTTTTAAGGTAGCGGCGTACGCGTGCCGCAGCCTTGCAGCTTGCGGTCGTTGCAGTCTCTATGGTGTCAACGGCACTCTGCGCACTTGTTGGGAGGATTTTCTCGCAAGATTTCAAGCTGGGCGGTTGTGCCCTCGCGATCTCCGACGCCAGCGTAGCTCCCGCCGACTGGTTCGCCCTCCGCGGTCTCCTGACGCCGTGCAGCTCTCACATTGTGGCGCCCCGCCCTTGGACTACTTCGACCGGATCCCCACTTTCCTATCTCCTTCTTTTTTCCGTGGCTTGCCTGTCTATTTCTTCATCT
Source organism: Rhipicephalus microplus (assembly GCF_013339725.1). Classification (NCBI taxonomy): domain Eukaryota; kingdom Metazoa; phylum Arthropoda; class Arachnida; order Ixodida; family Ixodidae; genus Rhipicephalus; species Rhipicephalus microplus. The sequence goes on from NC_051165.1 coordinate 196,732,902, forward strand.
ATTTCCTTCTATTCTTTTTATCCCACCTTCCCCCCACCCCTATAAGGCACTGCGCCGTGTCGCCTGAAGGCAGACAGAAATTAGGTGCCCTTTTCCTCTTCCTTACAACCACTATCACTTGTTGCAAGCTCCTCCCCCATAGCATCGGCAGGCATCGGTCGTTGTGCTCTCAGTGTTCGTGCGTTCGGAGTTAGGCCTGTCGCGCGCTGTGGTGCGCGACAGGCCGAACTCCGAACGGCGGAGCTCACGGATGTGGAGATTGTCGCTGAAGCTACTGCTGAGCAGCCAAATGAAGACTCTGCCGAGGTGGATCCCGCTAGCACTTGATGGTGCCCCGCTCCCGACATCAGCTGAGGTCATAGCTGCCTTGGCCCTTGTGCGCCGCCACTGCGGCGCGATTGAAGGCACCGGCCTATCACTTATGGATCGCCTGGACTAAATTGAGGACGCAGTCGTCAAACACGCCATGGTCAACAAAAAGCAGGCAACTTTTTTCAATATTTTAAACCAACACAATAAATACTATGTTCGAATTTTCAAGTGAGTATTTACTGCACCACGCTTGAACGGTTCGTTGTTTGTTTTCAGCCAGCTGTTGACGCATTTTTTTCGTGATTTTTTATATCGAATTCTGGATATATCGAACTATTTCGCGATCGCCGCGCTGTTCGATATATCGAGGTTCGACTGTACCAGTAAAAAAAAAAAAAAAAAACAGGAGAGTACTTTTCAAACTAGCATATTGTGATGTGGGTATCATTCACTCTTCATTTTTGACACCATGCGTGCATGTGTGGTTTCACTTCTCACGCATACATTCAGCTTTGCTTTTTTTAATCTAACAAACAAGTTTTTTTTATTATGGATAATTGTGTGATCACTACCTAGGAGATGTCAAATTAGGCACTGATGAAACTTTCCGAGAACATGGTGACGATGACAAGAGGTTTTCACATACAGTGAAACCTCGTTAAACCATAGTTGGCCGGAGCTCGGAAAAATTGCGTACTGAACGGTAGTACTGCTTAACCGAAATAGCATCATGTCGCCCACTTACCTATCAAACAAAGAAACCTTCAGGGAGTGTGATGAAATAACAAAAAACGTGCAGTGATTTATCAACTTCGTGTGACGAAGTCTGTAATGTTCATTTGACGACGTGGCGGCCTAGCAGCAACAACAGCGGCCTAAAACTCACTTATGCTGCGAGCCAGCTTTTCTGCCAGCCTCCTCTTCTCGGCAAATACCTGCATGACACTGGCGCAATGCGCAGCTTCGGCCACTGTCCGATCTGGATCACCTGTGTTGTCGCTTTCCACATCGTCCTCATCACTATCATTTAGCGGAACTTCGACAACCGAGGCAACAATGGCTTCGTCGTACATGTCTGGAGATAGTCTGCACATTGCTGTCTGCGTCTCTGAAGTCGGGGAAGGAAATGCCTTCCGTAACGCTCTGCCGCTCCAGCACTTCAGCTAGCAGAGTTTCGAAGGCTTGGTCTATGATGTCCGAAGTCTGGTCGATGGTGTCACTAGCGTCATCTGCGTGGCCCACACACATACTGAAGCCAGCACGCTTGAAGCAATTTTGAACTGTCGTTGCTTCAACCTGCCACCACGAGTATTCTAGCAGGTGAATCGCGCCAATCAGGTCGATGGGGAATAATTTGCCACATTCAATGATGAGAAGAAATCTGCGCAGCAGATTCTTCTTGTAGAGCTGTTTTACAGCTTAAAAGATGCCTTAGTCCAAGGGCTGGGCTATCGCTGTTGTGTTTGGTGGCAGAAACACCAACTTCACAGCCGTCAGGTTGTCCAGTGCGACGCGCGCAAAAGTGTTGTCGAAATAAACAACAACTCATCTGTTCTTAGCCGCAAAACGACTATTGATGAGGTGCCTGTACTCCTCAGAGTTTATCGTCATTTATGTTTTCGTATTGCTGCGATAGATGACCCCTGATAGCAATCGGGAGCCTCTGAAGCATCTAGGCTTCTCAGACTTTCCAATCACAAGAAGCGGAGTTTTGTCGGTTCCAGTCATGTTTACACAAAATGCCGCTGGTTCACATCTCGCCTTTGAATGCGAGCGTTTTGTCTGGTAGCAGCTTCAGGAGAGAAGCCCCTTTCAAAAACAGAAAAATTGCGAAATATTCGATTTTTGGAAACCCATATATTTCGGTAGTATGTGTCATAAACTGCCTCTGGTGTAAATATCAGCGCCCAATTCGTCCTATAAGTGCTTTAAAAGAAATAATTCGCAATCCGCGGGAGCTACCAAGCTGCGAGAAATCGCCGAAAATGCCCCAACTTTGCTCGCGCCCCGCTTCTCCGCCTGTTACCTGAGCGCCGCCATCTTAGTTTTATTTTGTTCGTACATTCTTGCTCTTTCTTTTTTCTGCCGTCAGTGTTAGGCCTAGCCGCATGGTCAAGGCATAACTCGCTTGTGATTGGCTAGCTCACCGGGTGTTCAAAAGCCCCGCTTTGCAAATGCAGAGCTACAATTGGATGGAACGCGCGCTCCTCGAGGATGAGGGAAGCAAGTGGCTGATATTGGCTGCTATGCGCGTGCACGTGTTCAGTACGCAGTCATGCCGCTGGCTATCGCGCATCTCCGTCTCCTTGTCTGTGCTTCGCCTTTTTTGTTGCAAACCTTCGCATGCTTCTTCATCTCTCGTGCTTTTTTTTTTCTTTTGCGATCAGTCTCGGCATTGTTGTTCAAACCGTCTTTACGAGACGATAATCGTTTGACGCAGCCTGCCGATAGTTTTGCGATTGACAAGTTCTGCGTGTTCTGCCAAACACAGGCCAGACGCGACTTTCCGTGTCAAGGAGGCCTTTCGGAGGAATTGTGCGCGTTCTGTTGCGATGGATCGCACTTTCGAGAAGAAACGCAAGACTCTGCTCGCTTACGGAAAGTGAAAGTACCGTACACCTAATCCTCGGCGATCGCCCACAAAGTCGTCCGTGAGTCGCCGAAAGTGATGCTACTTTGGATGCTCAGTCAACCGATGCGGTGAGCAACGCAGAGGAGATGCTTCGCCACTGCGTGTCAAGCTTAAAAGATGACCACGTTGATGCTACCGTACATCGACATGAGGCCCCGCACTTTCCTAATGAGGATCGCGCTGTTCAACGTGACGGTGACGTGATTGACGCTCGGCAGATGCCAGTGATTCGCGGGGTGGGGCCGTGATTGTGGCCAGCGAGCGCCGTACTATTCAGGGACACATTCAACCCAGTTTTGTGTCAACGGAAACCGCAGAAGCCTAGTCGACCAGCATTCGCGAGTCGCTCGGTGCGATGTTCGCTACTGAGTGAAAGTTTGCACTGACCGTGCCACTGGAATGCTTAACTACGCCGACACCACAGGAAAAAGAATACATGATAATGCAGATGGGCGTCCTAAACGAGATTATTGAGAATACCCTCTGCCCTGTTTGTCATGAGCAAAGTTTGGTTGTGGATTGGGACACAAGGCATGGACTTGCCGTGAAAATGGTGGTCACATGTCTCTCTTGTGGCTCAGCCAACACCCATTGGACTTCGCCAAGAAAACCAGGTGGTCGAGTTTTCGACGTGAATGTACGGTTCCTTCAGGCAATAAGGTGCATCGATAAAGGGCCTATTGCTCTCAATGACTTCTGGGCAGTAATGAATGTTTCTCACAAAGGGCTGCACCAGAAGACCTATCAACGCCACTTGAAAAAGGTGCTGAAGCTAGCGGCTGAAGAAGCTGCAGAAACAGTTTTCGCAGATGCTGTAGAGGCTGTGAAGCAGACTTTATCGGAAAATGGAAGTAAACTTCACTAAAATCATTACCGTGGTTTATGACAGCACATGGCTGATGCGCGGACACAACTCGCACGTTGGTGTAGGCTGTGCGATAGAATTTTATACTGGACTTGTGCTTGACTGTACAGTCCTGTCCAACTTCTGCCTCGGCGGCTCCCAGCACATTAAGAGTGGAGGAAGACGCATGTTTGTAAAAAAAAAAAAAAAAAAACAGACGTGGTTGCGAGACGCATGGTGGTGGAAGCTGCACTGCAGCTTTTTGGACGCTCCCTCAATACAAATGATCTGTTACACGAATATCACTTGTGACGGTGACAGTCGCACCTACGTGGCCCTGTGCAATGAGATGTATGGGTTTGTACCTCTCACGAAGGAAGACTGCGTAAACCATGTTCAGAAGAGGATGGGCACGGCACTCCGTTCTCTTGTAAGCAAGTCTAAGAAGAAAGAGGGGCTCTGCGGAAGAGGTGGCCTGATGCAGGACATGATCAATAGGCTCACCAGCTATATGGCCTAGCACTGCGAAGGAGCACGGACGTCGAAGACATAAAGAAAGCAGTGATGGCCATCTTTCATCATGTTTCATCGACAGATGCAGAACCTCATCACGAGCTCTGTCCTTCCGGTGCCTGCAGCTGGTGCAGGCACCGTGTAACAGAGGCAGAGGGGAAGCCACAACCTCCACACAAGTATAACCTGCCCAACAAAGTTGTTGAAGCGTTGCGACTAGTGTACCAACGCCTGTCCCACCCTCAACTGCTAGCTCGCTGCAGTGGCAACAAGACACAAAATGCCACTGAAAGCCTTCACTCGGTGATTTGGTCACTCATTTCTAAGCAGCAGCATGACTCCCTCTTTACCGTGGAAGTAGCAGTTCATGAGGCAGTTGCTAGGTACATGGCGGGCAACTTTCAAGCTTACACCAAGATTTGTGCTGGAATGGGTGTGCAACCTGGGGCCCTTACCCTTCACGGGGCTGCTGAAAATGATGCTCAGCGAGCAAGGAAGTCATCACAAATGCATGAAGTGAAAGGGCAGAGACCCAAAAGGTTGCCTCTACTCAAGGACACTATGGACTACAGTGCTGGTGCGTTCTAACAAATGCAAATTACTTCGAAAACTTTGATAGCCGTTTTCTCACAAGTGTGTTCTGGACATTGTGCATTGCTCGTGGATAGAGTAGCACGGGAATGACTGGACTGATTTTGATTGTTTTGCTTTTTTTTCCTGAATCCCTGAACACTGCTTGTGGGTACAGCAATATTCAATTTCTGTTTTATGACCCTGTTTTTTTTTTCTAGACGATTATTTGTCAGCCATGATGATCTCTAAAAAAAAAAAGAGAGAGAGAGAACTTATTAAAGAATTTTGAGAGTTCCATACCCTGTAGCTTTCTTTTGAGTAAAGATCAACACCATTCGCAGCTTCCTGGCATGTTTTGTTACAGCGCTAGGCATTCCGCGAGCAGACCATATAATTGGACCATGTAGCATAATGTGCCCCACCACGGTGTTCTAGTGGCTTAGGTACTCTGCTGCCGACCCGCAGGTCGCGGGATCAAATCCCGGCTGTGGAAGCTTCATTTTTGATGGAGGCGGAAATGTTGTAGGCCCGTGTACTCAGATTTGGGTGCACGTTAAAGAACCCCTGGTGGTCAAAATTTCCACAGCATTGCCACAGCATGTGTTGGAGAGCACATTTGGGATGACCACAGCGTGGGCACCCCGGATCTATGTAATCTATGTATTTAGAGCAAGTTAGAGGTGATGCATACGCCTCCGTCTCTAAGAGTCGTAGAGTTATGGACTGAGGTCTTGTTAAGTGTGGGTGTGGGAGTGGGTATTTCTGCCGCTCCAACTGGTAGTGTTTGCAAATTTCATTAAAAGTTAGCAATGGGTCTCTGAAGAAACAAGTGACGTTCTCGGCCTTCGAAAGGTTCTCCCCGGCGTGGAATGTGAGATCTCGCACCCGGGAGTGAGCCAACTCGTTGGCATTAAGGATGGTTAATGCCAACGAACGTGCGCCGGGAACCAGATTATGTGTTTTTTGTCTGACCAATTGGCAGCAGAGAGAACGTGCGCGGCTTCCCGACAAACTGAGCCCGTCATGAAGGCCCGTGCGGCTGCACGCGGATCCGTGTAAATGGCGGTGCGATCGGTGGCAGCGAGAGCTAGTGCCACAGCGACCTGCTCGGCGCGATCAGCGTTTGAATTTAATAAAGCCATAGACGACAAGTGTTCGCCTTTGAGTGTTATAACCAACAAGACAAAGTGGTCCGTAGAGCCTCTGACAGGGAAAGCACGAAATGCTCTCCAAGGCTTTGTTTGGCTGTTCATGATGCATGCTTTTCTTCATATACCTCAAATTGAAGCAAAGAGCCTGTCTTTGAGTCTGCCCTGCACCAAACTTTATATCCACGCTTTATGGGCTTCATCGGAAGGTACTGCTTCATGCCAGACCTTCCTTTGAAAGCGATCATGCTTTCATCAATGGACTGATAGGATGATGGCAAGTACTCTTTTTAAAAGCTCCTGTTCAGCTTACTGATGAGAGGACGCAGTTTTGCAAGCCTATCATAACCATCTTGTCCTTTCTTTTATTTACTGTGGTCGTTCACATGGAGGAAGTTCATAATGTACTGGAAATGTTTGAATGACAATACTTCGGCAATTTCTTCAGAGTAGAAAAGCGAATTGCGGCTCCAATAATGGTGAAAGTGGTGCCGTGGTGACATGCTGCTCATCAGAAGAAGCAAACCAAAATAAGCTCTTGGCTGATCTTCTCTGTGAGTACAGCCCATTTCGTCGTGTACTTTTCAGCACCACCATGGTTAGTGTGCTCTAATATCATATCAATCGGCTCGTCGTCAAAATGCCATGCGAAGCAATCTACTGCACGTGCCACCGCCTTTTTGGTGAACTCGGGGGTCCCATGATTTAGAACTCTTGAGAGAAATGTTTGGTTTATTTTCATTCCACCTTTCACCGATTTCTTCAACAAGAGCTGCTTCGAGATCAGTTCCTTTTATTTCCTGGTTGGCTCTTCTTCTGGTTTTTTTTTGTTTGTCGATGTTTTTTTTTCGTTTCCCCTCTTTACAAAAAAAAAAAACAGGAATCTTCTGAAATTTTCATTTAATGCTCACGAGTCCGGTTCTCATACAACAACTGAAGGCTGTCCAGAAGGCCCATGATGCGGCGGTGAGGCTAGGCCTCCCCATCCCCACGTAGGAGCGGCCTGCAATGCTACTCCTATAAAACGGAGGTGCAATCCTTCAGGACCCCAATAAAAGTTTTTCATTCATGCATTATCCATCCTTTTGATGACCCAGGTTTATCTTCGTCTTCATCGAGACTCGAATCTGGTGGCGCGAGCTTCGGCTTGAACTCATCTTCATTACTTTCTGCCTCGTCCCCACTTGTTTCAGATTCATCTGGCAAGCTGAAGAATAGCTTAAGTGCCTCTTCATGTGAAAGGGAGTCTGCTGAAATTAATAAATCGAGAAATATATCTGAACAAAAAGATTTAGTGTCAGTTTGGCCTAGCAAAGCGCCCATAAAATTTTGAAGTATGCTGGCACTGACCAGTATATCCGATTTGCAAAATATTAGCACCGAAGCGTGCGGAAAGCATCTACTGAGAAGGGCAAAAAAGTAAATTTTAACATTCATCCTGAACTGTCGTGAATACAGACCTACATGAGCGAAAATTCTGGACTACGCAATCAAAACAAGACCGATTTCAAATCATTCGATCTACAACACCACCTATGTAACCGCATAAAAACTGCCGCAAAAACATTATCAGTGAACGCTAATTGATGGCAGCACATTCCTTTGGCTCCAAGTTCGTCTAATTTTAACAGCGACAGCGTTTTTGTCAGAATAAAAAGTAAGCCGTTTTTGTCCCATTATCCCTCAAAGGGTTAACCGATACATATGCGATAAACTGGTACGGTTTATGCGGATACAAAATGCATTATGTTCAATGGCCGTCAAGTCGGGGATTGGACTTTGCTAGTTTTAAAACAAAACTACTGTTTAAGCGGGTACGGTTTAACAAGGTTTCACTGTATCATGTGCTTTGTCATCTTGCGCCCCGCCGCAGGTTCACTAGATATAGTGGATTTTGCACTAAGCTCCGGCAACACGATAGCCAGAGCCACTCTGAGAATTCCCGGCTATATGATAATGTAATGGAGCAATGTTGCATTGATGTCCTCTGAATGTTTAGTAGAGAAAAAAAAATGTTTCACCGCACAAGCTGAGCAATGAGTGCGATAGCAACATATTGTAATGACGTGTGGTTCTTCCTTTATTCTTTCTCTTCTTACCATTTTAGTTTAAACGAATATGAATTACCAGCTAGGATACCTTTCAATTTTTCTCAAAGCAAACATGGGACCCACACATCGATTCATTTTTTAACTTAAAAGCTTGTTATATCGACTTGTATGCACTGTGCAGTGATGCTACACTGCGCCAATTGTGCCAAACTGCACCTAAGTGCCTTGGTTGCTACATCCTGCTATATTTCCTCAAAGTTCGGCGGCCAAGCCTGCACCACAGGGTTTCTTCTAACTTTCAGATACAAAACTAATGTGGACCTTGCGTACGACTAAATCCGAGCCAAGCCAAGTTAAACTGTGCAAAAAGTCGCTGTTGAAAACTGATGAATGCTCAATATTACATGCTGCATAGGAACCTCGAAAACATCAATAAAGATGAATTCCTGTCGTTCTTGTCCCGTTCAACCGGTCAGATCACTACAGCCACAGCCGAAATCGTTTCAGTGCCTCCAAGTAGACTTGACAGGCATTTTGGTGCACGGCCGGGCTCTCGTAAATGCATTCGGGACTTGCCGCAAACCAAGTGCTAACAACCAGTTGCAAATTTGTGTCTTGTGATGAGTGCTGCTTATACCAGGAAAGCCCAAATTAAATGAAGACCGTCGTGCATGGAGCATTTGGAAACAATCACTATCAAAGGCCGAAAAGCGAACGACTTGTTCGAATTGTTAGTTAAAGATGCAAAATCTCCTCTCCGCCAACCAGCAGCATTTGCTTTTGTGTGAAGCCGATCTTTCCAGTTGTGTCCAGCCTATCACACTCAGTTGGCGCAGTTACTACAAAGGTGCTTACTCGGCAGGTGTTATCCTGTAAGTGTTCTTAATGTCCACTATGTTCTAGACAGTACATCGTAGCGGTTATGATTGTAAGTGAAGCAGTGTTGGACAAAAAGGCAGCCTTAACTGGATTCTCGCATTAAAAGCATGCAGCATGCTTACAACTGCATCAGGCGTGATGCACTGTCTAGTAACTGAAGGATGTTAGCTACAGTCGAATCTCGATAATTCGAACTCGAAGGGGCCCGAAAATTTGTTCGAATTAAAAGAAGTTCGAATTTATGAAAGCTAAGTAAACAGAGGGCTCTCTATGCAGTGGCGCATGTGCATTGAGCTAACACACGAGGGGGAAGTTTCAGAAGACTTAGATTTATTCACAAATCACAGGACATCCGTCATTAATTGAAGTAATCGGTGATGCGCGTCTGCACACGTTTGCCTTGCAGCGAGTCAATCAATTTCGCGTGCAGCTTGCAAAGCATGTCTACTTCGGCTTCAGCATTCTCCTGGCATTCTCTAAAAACGACGACAGGAATGCAATGCGAGGTCGATTAGTGCTTTCCTGAGTTGATGGGTCCATCAGTGATGGGGCGAACTGAATTACGTGGCATTTTATCGTTAACACAAGTATCCACCAAGCAGTCTAGGCGCACTCGATAGGATCAAGCTAGTACGTCAATTGGTTGGTTGGTCCTTATTAAACTGGCGCTAGGCACCATGGTGAATCGGCCATGAAATGGGCGGTGCCTTGTTATATAAATAATTTTGTTTATAAATCTCAAAATCTTTAGCCATGAAATGGGCGGTGCCTTGTTATATAAATGATTTTGTTTATAAATTTCAAAATCTTTAGCAATTGATAATTTTCTGAATAACTAATTAGCTCAATTCATGAAAGAAAGCGTAATGTTGTTGAAGAATAAGTTTTGCTTACATAACCTTACAATTCAATTCTTTTCGTCTCGTATAGCAAATCGCATGTGGCATCCCAAACGCTCCTGTATTTAAAACCAAGTGCTGTAGCTCCAAAGGAAATAACCACAGGAAGTAATGAATTGAACTTTCAGATTTAGCTCATTCAAGACCTTTTTTTTTTTGACTGTTAAACAGTCTGCATGTTAGGAAGAAATGCATGTCCATCCTCTCTGGACTAAATCTTCTCGCATTCTCTTTCTTGTCCGCGCCTCAAGCTCTTAGCATGAGCGACAGTGATGCCGTGACAATTTCAACCAAAGCACTTCGCGAGACTCCGTGGCTAAAAATCACCATGGCACGACGCCGCAACAAACGAGCACGTTAGTTTCCACGGCGAGTGGCCGTGGATCCATTGACATTTCTAAACGCTCCAAGTATTTTGCAAGTACGCAGGCAGTGGGCAGGCACCGATAATAATCTAAGTTAGAAAGAATGACAGCTTGCCGCGGTAGTTATGCAGCAAGCCTCATACATTACGTACACCTGACACATGTGTTTAGCCGTCATTCCTGGCGATGGGCAGCAAAGCGCTCACTAACGCAAAAGACGTGGCCGCTTTCGTGAAGATTTTCCCATTTATTCATGTTGGCATCGCGGAAGATAGTCCCTCCTGCGATAAATTTAAATTCTGCTCGATGCACGCACTAACCCGCCAACCACGGGCGCTTGTGCTACCATAGCTATCAAAGCAATTAGGCGCTGCTGTCTGCTACGACTCTCAACGTTGTGCGCCCGCCTCACCACGAGTTGGGCTGCATGTGCCTTTCAAGGCGCCCCCTGTAGGTCCTGCATGGAATGTATAGAGGGTGCTTTACTGAATAGCTTTCTGCGGTATACTCGTTGTTTGCTCTTGGTTTTCGATGCCACGCCCGTGTGCATGGTTTTACTGCGCGCATATGGTGTGCCTTTTTTAAAGGGGTCCTTTTGAAACACTTGAGCTTATTGCCTCCTGAATTCAATGCCGGAAAAATTTTAAGAACCCGTCCAGTGCGAGTGGAGTTACAAAGGTTTGTCGCATGCTGCAATTGAATTCTCTCTTCTCTCATTCTGACAAAAGTGCTGGAAGCTAAGCAGGGAGGGATGGCAGGGCCACAGAAAAAAAGTCACGCGGGTCGTGACTTTGAGCACATTTTCTTTTCTTTCTTTTTTTCTTTGAATGTGCGACTTTTTCAGTGTGATCGCGCGCGCGAACCCATGGACAAGAAGCGGCATCCCGCGGTGATCTCTGTAACCAATGTGCGCACCATGTTCAAATCACCCAATGGCTGATAGATGGGCTTGCTACGTGCGATTTTGGGTATAATGCGTGATTTGTCGAGAGAACCGAAAGCAATTTTTAGCTGACTGATAATTTATTGTAATATCCAGGCCGCATGCTGCGCTGTAATATTTGGCTTGTGTGTTGTCGGGAGCCTCTACTACCGATCGGCAGCATTTTCTGACCACGCTCAAAAGTGTTGCAGGGCCCCTTTAAATATGAACAACTGCTCTTTTTTAATTGCGAACAACCTTGTCGTCGTCACCGAAGATATGTCAGATTAGGTGTTTATGGAAACTTTCCGGCACCGTAGTGACACCCCCGCAGGGGCGTCTGTGCAAGCACGTGTTTGGTGTGTAGCGCCACCACGGACCCGGGCTAAGGGGGGGGGGGGGGGGTCGACTCCCTCCAACGCCTAGCCGTGCGTGGCTTTGCCGTGTCCGGGGAAAAGGGGATCCTGGGGGTTGAGCCAACGCCGAGTGATTGACCTTTAAGGCCCCTCGGCAGAGGCAACACACCCCCTTTGGCCCCGGCTTCACGTAGACGGCACCCCTGGGCTGACCCACCCAGGGGAAATCAGCAGCAGTCCCCTTTTCCTATCTCTCTCTACCTACATCTTCGTCTTTATCTCTCACTTTTTATCTGTCCTGTCATCTTCTCTTTTCCGTTTACTTCCAAATTTTCTGGCAGCGAGGGTTAACCCTGTGTAGTTACGCAACCTTGGGTAGTTATATTCTGTTATAGCGGCAATGCATGGCTGGCATCTCCAAGTGTTCACTATTCAACCTTGTAGTATCCCCTTGTTGGGCTCGGTGGTGGGTGGCCACCATCGCCGTTGTTTATGGTATTTTATGGCAAAAGCTTTCCCCCCCCTTCCTGATCTCTCCCTAAAAAGGTGGCGCGCCGAAGACACTTTCCTGCCTAACACACCAAAGCCGACATTCTCAAAGTACCATGTTATCCACAGTCAAAATGAAAACAAGACAGTCCGAGCCATTTAACCTTTTCTCGTTTTTAAAACTCTCACAGAAGCAGTGGGCTCAGGTTACAAAGTGACAAAGATGGGAAGTGGCGATCTTCTTCTGGAGGTTCGTGACAAAGCTCAGTATGAGAAGCTGTCTGAGATTGTATCGTTTGGGGAAACCCCTGTTTCGGTCGGCCCACACAGGTCCATGAACAATATCCGCGGTGTAATTTCCGATGATGATCTTACTGAGCTTTCTGAAAGTGAGCTGCTAGAAGGTTGGCAGGACCAGAACGTGGTATAAGTCCAACTAATAACAACGAGGCGCAACAACAAACTGACCTTTACAAAACACGTAATAATTACCTTCGGAACAAGCGACCTACCAGAATCAATCGAAACTGGCTATAGTAAGCTCCGTGTAAGACCATACATTCCCAACCCTCGTCAATGTTTCAAGTGTCAACGTTTCATTTATGGATCGCAGAGTTGCAGAGGGCGAGCCACTTGCGCAAAGTGTGCATCCATTCAACATATATCGGACAACTGCACCTCAGAAACAATTAATTGTTCGAACTACGAAGGAGATCACGCTGCCTACTCACGATCATGCCCCGCATGGAAAAAAGAGAAACAAATAGTAGAACTTAAAGTCAAATACAATCTCTCATTCCAAGAAGTACGTTAACGTTTCGCACTACACAACCCATCTTATCCCTCCTTCGCAGATGTGACGCGCCGGGGCGCCGCGCCACATGTCTTGGCACCCTCGAATGCCACGCAGTGTGTGGCCGTGGTCGTGCCACCAGTGCCCCTGGCTGGAGCAGCCTGTACTGCTTCGCCTCCCGACAAACGGGGCCGGCAGACCCCCGTGTCTGCTGAACCTCGGACCACTCCAAGCACAGTAAAGTCCGAAAGTTCTGTGAATGTGCCTGCCGAGCAGGCACCATCCACCACCTCACAAGAGGTGATGGATACAAGTCCAACTCCTTCGGCGCCTCAGACGCCGAAGGATAGGCGCAACTCCTTGGAGCGCATCAAAAAAGAAAAACACCGAATCACAGGGCCCCCAAAAGGCCCTGTCCCCTAACGCAACACTTCTGTACACACAGCACCACACAACATTAAAATGACACAAATACTACAGTGGAACGTCAGACTACTGCTGAGAAACCTCGACGATATCCAGGAACTTTTACACAAACATACACTTAAGGTGCTGTGCGTACAAGAGACACACCTGAAACCTAAACACACCAACTTCTTACGTCATTACGTTATTTTTCGGAAGGACAGGAATGATGCCATTATGCCATCCGGTGGTGTTGCCATTATAGTCAATCGTGGGATCGCATGCACACACCTACCACTACAAACATCCCTTGAGGCGGTGGCTGCTTGAGCAGTTTTTTTAATAAGCTCGTCACCATCTGCTCTCTCTACATACCTCCACAACACCGTCTTGAAAAGCATCAATTCCAGTCCCTCATAGACGAACTTTCAGAACCCTACCTTGTCCTAGGGGATTTTAATGCACATGGTAGCCTCTGGGGTAACTCTCGGTCCAAAGGGCGAGGTCGCCTGATTGAACAGTTCCTTTTTTATTCTGGTGCGTGCCTCCTGAATCGGAAAGAGGCAACATATTACAATATCACTAACAATATGTACTCAGCAATAGACCTCAGCATGACATCCCCATCATTCCAGCCTCTACTTAAATGGGAAGTCATTAATGATTCATATGGAAGTGACCATTTTCCTATCGTTATCAGCACATTAGTAACAAAAACATGTCTTGCACAGGTTCCCGAATGGCTCACCCACAAAGCCGATTGCGAAAAGTTTCAAAAATTGACTGTATTAACATGGACTGACATGGCGGCGTTAAGCATAAAGGATGCTGTGTGCTACTTTACAGCTTTCTTGGTTGATGCAGCAACGAAATTTATTCCCCAAACATGTGGTCCGTCAGGAAAATGACGTGCCCCATGGTGGAATAATGAGTGCCGTGATGCGCGAAGAAAGCAAAATAAGGCATGGAAGTTGCTTAGAGACTCGCTGACTGCCGATAATCTTGTAAACTTTATGAACGTCAAGTCGCAAGGAAGAAGGACGCGGCGAGAAGGGAAGGTTGGCACAAATTTTATCAGGCATTAATTCATACACAGATGAGGTGAGAGTCTGGAGCATGGTTGGTAAGTTTGCAGGATGAAAAGCACATTCACTTCCTCTAGTTAACACACAAGGGGAGAGTTTGGAAGACCAGGCGAATACTTACGGAGCGCACTTCGAACAGGTCTCCAGCTCATCACACTATAGTGAAGCGTTCCAGCAATGCAAAACCAAAATAGAAAAAAAGAGACTAGAGTGCAAGCCCACAACGCATGAGGCATACAATGAACCTTTCTGTTTGGCTGAACTACAAGCCTCACTTACCTGCTGCAATAAATCTACCCCAGGCCCGGACCGTGTGGCATATGAAATGTTAAAACACCTGCCCACTGAAACCCAGAAAGCTCTCCTCTCTCTGTATAATGCGATATGGTCTTCCGGCGAGCTACCCTCAGTCTGTAAGGAAGCTATCGTTATTCCAATTCTAAAACAAGGCAAAGACCCGGCCTTAGTTTCCAGCTACAGGCCAATAGCATCAACCAGCTGTCTTTGCAAGGTCTTTGAAAAAATGATCAACAGGTGCCTGATGCACTTACTTGAAATTAATGGCCTACTTGACCCATACCAGTGTGGGTTTCGAGAGGCTCCGTCCAGCACTGACCACCTTGTCTGTATCGAGGCACAAATTCGCGACGCTTTTGTTCATACGCAATTTTTTCTTTCTGTGTTCCTCGATCTGGAAAAGGCATATGACACTACACGGCGCTTTGGCATATTGCGAGACCTGTCACATTTAGGTGTTCGGGGTAGAACGCTGACACTTATCGAAAGCTACCTGTCCAACCATACATTCCGTGTCCGAGTTGGCACTGTCTTATCTCGAGTATTTGTCCAAGAAACAGGAGTGCCACAAGGAGGTGTATTGAGCTGCACACTTTCCATAGTTAAAATGAATTCCTTGCACCTGTCTCTCCCACGAAATATTTTTCTCTGCATATTTGTCGATGATGTACAGATTGGTTACAAATCGTGCAACATCTCAATGTGCCAACATCAAGTTCAACTAGGGTTGAAAAAGGTATCTCAATGGGCAAACGAGAATGGTTTTATACTCATCGCGCAAAAGAGCACTTGTGTCTTGTTCAGCTGAAAGAGGGGCCTCCATCCTGATCCCGACGTTGACCTGCATGGTCAACCTCTGTCAGTGAAGACCGAGCACAAGTTTCTTGGTCTCATATTGGACACTAAACTAACCTTCATCCCACACATCAAGTATTTAAAGGACAGGTGCTTGAAAACAATGAACATTTTGAAAGTGTTGTCACGCACTACATGGGGTAGTGACACAAAATGTCTAATGAATTTATATAAAAGCCTTGTATGCACACGCCTAGATTACGGTGCTATAATCTATCAGTCGGCAACACCATCAGCCTTGAAGATTCTCGACCCTGTCCAGCATCTAGGCACTCGCCTCTCTACGGGTGCTTTCCGAACTAGCCCTGTGGAGAGCCTGTATGTAGATTCGAATGAATGGTCGCTCCACCTACAAAGATGTTTCCTGTCCTTTTTGTGCTTTTTGAAGGTGAAGGCAGACAAGAAACACCCTTCTCATTTCACAAATAATGATTTGTCTTGTTCTGGCTTGTTCGAGAACCGTCCTTCGTTTAGGCAGCCCTACGCGCTCCGTGTAAGGGGCCTGGCCGAAGAAACAGGTGTGCCTCTTCTCGATTACAGTTTATGGCTCCTGCAACATATCTGCCACCGTGGCAGTGGCAGCTTAAGACTATGATGTGTCTTTTGTTGAAGTCACAAAGCACGCACCACTTGCACACATACATACATACTTCCTAGAACTACAACATAAATACACATGCCCTGAGTTCTTTGCCGATGCGTCAAAGTCAAACATTTCTGTGTCATGTGCAGCGGTAGGCCAATACTTTTACGAGGCCAGCGTTCTTCATCCTGATGCAAGCATTTTCACAGGAGAAGCTTACGCAATACTGGCGGTCGTAAAACACATCAAACAGATAAAATTTCAAAAGGCGGTAATATACACACATTCCCTAAGCATGGTCAAAGCCGTGAAAACTCCTAAAAAACACAAGAACCCTGTGCTGATGTCACTTTACTCACTTCTGTGCACACTATACACATCAAAACAGCGTGTCGTTGTTCCAGGGCACCATGAGATACAAGGGAACGTTTTGGCCAACACTCTGGCTGCTTCCGCCAACGACACTACTCCCAATGCATCAATACCAATCCCTGCACTTGCCTTGAAACCTTTTCTAAAACGAAAGCTCTGGGGGTATTGGCAGAGCACGTGGGATAAGCACACGGACAATAAACTCCATGCTATTAAGCCGCAACTAGGTTATTGGCCGCCACTATCAAAATCATGACACACAGAAGTAATACTAACAAGGCTTAGAACAGGACATACACACTCTACACATTCATTTCTTCTATCTACCTGCAATTCACCACATTGTGAGTGATGTGGAAAACCCCTTACGGTTCTCCACATTCTCGTCCAGTGCAGTGAGCTAGATCCTCCAAGAAAAAAGCATTTTTTATTGCCCTACTGACAGCAGCTCCCACTACACCCTGGGATGCTCATCGGTAAGGATCCGCTTTTGAAACTGCAAACAGTGTTCGCATAGCCTTCACCCGATATTTCAAGGTCATCCACAGCACCACCTCTGTACCGTGGTCGTGGCTGCGGTGACTATCTTCATCATGGTTTTATTGTCATGACATTTTGCTATCCACTTTCACTACAGATACCGTATATACTCGATTCTACCGCGCCCTCGAATGTAACGCGCACCGGTTTCCACGACGAAAAAAAAAAAAAAAGTAAGACATCGATTGCAATGCACACCCATTTTTCTCGTTGGCCCGCACGATCACACCACTCGGGAAAGCGACTCCTTTTGGGAGCGTCTTCCATTTAAATATAAGGTACGGGGGAAGCTTGTGCCTATCTGACGTGCAACAGAGCATTGCCGTCACTCTAGTTTTACCGTGGCCCGATGTCAGCAAGCGAATTTGCTTCGCCCCCTTCTTCTTGACGGTTGTGGTGCCAGGCATGTCGAAGTAAAGAGGCGTCTGATCGGCATTCCCGATTTGCCCAAGCAGGTAGCCGTTGTTGTGCCGCAAGTTTAGGACGAACCTCTGAAAACTGTGAAGCTTTTCTTCGTACTCCTCCGGCAACTTTTGGCATATGCCCGTTTGCCTTTCGAGGGAAAAGCCTTTCCTCTTCATAAAGTTGTTAGTCAGCACCTGCTCGCTTTAAACTGGCTCTGCATTAGCCCTTTTTCTAAGGCTAACTGAATAGCCTGCACTTGGAGCAATTCTGTCGTCACGGACCGCTGTGCCGCTCACTGCTCAATCACATACTCGCCGAGCAGCTCTTCAATTTGCGAAAACCGACCCTGCTGTGGTCCACTGGAGCCTTTGCGTGAATCTTTGCTGTCGACAATATTCTGCTTTTGTTTCCCCCAGTCCCGCACGTTTCGGAAACTCCGAACAATCTCGATGCGGCCCGATTTCTGTCTGTTTCGGCACACGCGATGACTTTTCTTCTAAAAGCGGCATCGTGGTGCACTCGTCGAGTTTTTGGAGTCGGCCCTTCCATGCCATCGATGCTAATGCACTGCAAGATGATGAACTCTTCAGCACACATACGAAGTGCCGCACATGGGAAACACATACACACAAATGACCGAGGCGCCATGCCGACGCACGTAGGGGGCGGCCATTTTGGAAATGCCGATGGCAATGAAATGACCGTATTCATTTTTTTTTCGTACTCGATTCTAACGCGCATGCGATTTATGAACTCGCTTAATCTAAAAAAGGTGCGCGTTAGATTAGAGTAATTACGGTATCTCACACCACTGTCATGATTTTATTACTTCCATGTTTTAACCCGCGTTAGCGCGAGGAACTTTGAGGTCCTTTACAGCTCCGCATCATATCATTGTTCATATCTCTAGTCAATTGAAATGGCGCTCTTTGGCCATCAATTGGCCCTTGCGCCATTAAAAACTACTCATCATCATCATCACCGCAGTGACAATGACGGATCTTCGGATCTTTCGCCGCGCCACAAGTAAGTGGGATTGTAGCCTTCGTGATTAGCTGTGGAAACAACATGACAGCGCATTGAATGAAATGCAACGAATGCAATACCAATAAAGTGTAATTTTATACGAAGTAAGACTGGCAGCCAACTCTTTTGGATCCTATATTGCGGAACTCCTACAAAACGCTAATACGACCACTTCCAGAAGAAGGGCTCTTTTCACACACTCTCTTCCCGTTAAAAGGGCGCTGATGCTTGCCAAGATAGCAAGCGTGCCAGCGATAGCAACCGTGCCCTTAAAATCCACCATTGCTATTCGAGCGACCCCCTCCCCCCACACACACACATTTTTTCATACTCTCTTAAGACTAGTGGTTTCCTTTCTGTTTTCTGCGGTGGCAGAAAACAGAAACACGTGGAGGATTGTTATCGTATGCGCCTTTCGGGTTATAGACAAGGGCTGGCTTATTTCATATCTGCTTCAACAGCACTCGCTTGCTTTTGCCTGCTGTAAAAGCTACAATGCTCGAGGGGATGTTATCAATTTGGATTTGCATAGAACATGGTGGCTGCGGCAAAAACACCCCGAGGGTGTCTATATAATTGCTATCACAATAACGCATTTTTTACCGCCAAATACGCGTTTTGGGTTAGCACTAACCTCATTTCCTCTTCTGATTAACTTGCGTTTATTTTTCAAATTTTCCTACCGAATTTTTATAGCTGGAAAATCCTCTTTATTACGACTTTTCCCTGGATTTTGTCGATTTCGTTACATCCAGGTTTAACTATTCAACTGACTGGATTAGAAATTACGAGCTTGAAATGTGCCGTTTGTTAATCACTGGATATTACCTTTTTCCTCAGATGGATGCCCAGGGTTACCTTCCACTGAGCCTGATAGCGTCATTCCACAGGATACAGGCGTTGACCCAAGACGTGGCCCTCGTCATGGAGGTGGGCATGTGTTGAGAAGAAAGCCGGCCAGTGTTCACACATGACTTGTGCGCAGGCGGTGCGGGAGAGCCCTCTGCTAGAGCTCAACGATGTCAAAGTGCGAACAGTCAAGGATCCCACGCGCTGGCCCCTGCCGCAAGCACCACTGCACCCCGACGTGCCGGCCTTTGTGCCAGGTCAGCCGTACCCGCCCGCAGCCGATGCAGGCAACGAGGCCGACACAGAGGAACCGCCCGAGGAAGACCAGGGCTGGAAGGAAGTGCGGCGCCGCAACCGCACGCACCGGGCTCGCACGGCCTCGCAAAGCCAGGCTGCACCCGAGCGCGAGGAGCTCGAATTCCAGTTTGACGAGGAGCTGCAGCGAGCACCCGATGGGCGCAACAACACGTTTACTGACTGGTGAGGTGGGCTGAGCAGCCGTTGTTAGAATGCTGATGTAGCTACAGTACAAATGGCGGCTATCACATGGTTTAGCTAATGTCTCTGAAAAATTTAAGGGGGCACACAGGGATCACGAAAAAAGGCGAGAAAAAAATTTATTTTCTGAAAATTTCATTCTCAGCTTCTGTAGCCCTTTTTTTTATCTCATTCCGATATATTTCATTGCGTCACAGAGGTAGCAAAATTTATTGCGGAAATATGAAAAAAAAATGCATTTAAAAATAAATAAGTGCTGCGCGGCTACTTCGGACCCGTTCATATCCTACTCCTCGACCCCTAACTGCATAGACCCCAATCATTCGCAGTCATGCCCAAAATGTGGCCACGACTCATGTTCTTTTAATCGCATGCTCTGGCTGTGCCCAGCTCTTAACGCCTCTCCGCCCATCATGAAGGAGCAATGGGATGCATCTCTGAAGAGCAGCAGCCTTCATACACAACTCCAGGCCATTCACAGGGCCCATGACATCACGACAGAGCTTTGATTTGGGCGGAGCCACCGACTTGATATGGGGAAGCTTATGGCTTCCCTAAATATCTGTCCCTCAGGAACTAAATAAAGTTCTTGTCATGGCAGTGTTCACATTCCCCAAAAAGCAAATGCTGGAAGATCGCTTTGAGGCCCCGGATTGGCTGTGGCTGCCATGATGGTCTCGCATTCCGCGCCATTGTTCTGATGGCCGCCCTGGTGGTGTGCGTCATCTGCAGCTTCCGCATGGGAGGCCACGGCTGTTGAAGATCATGCTACTTAGTGACTGAATGATCTGTTGGCAGGTCGATGATAATTACTAGATGAAAAATTCCAGCCAGTAAAATAACGAACACAGGAAACAAAGAAGGAGACAGGAAAGCAACTAGAAAGCGGCTCCTTCGTTTCCTGTGTTCGTTATTTTTTATTGGCTGAATTTTTTCATCGGAAGCGATGTACCAACTAGCCCAACAATGAGTGTTAATGGATAATCACACTGTGGTAGATGCTTCAGGAAGCTAAATCATCAGAGTACAATGGTGGGATGTGCCCGACGCGAACAACCCGATGCATGCATCATACCTGCGGCTCGAGAGTTCACTCATCGGAGTCGCTGTTGTGCTCCTAATTTAGCATGGCGTACCTTGAAACATAAGATACCATGGCTGTGCTCATCGAGATAAAGCTCGGTCGTGGCTAGGCTTAACTGCCCCAACTCCGCTAGGGAGGCCATTCAAGGCGAATTATAACTCTGCAAGCAAGAGTGTCGTGCTAGATCACAAGCAAAGAAAAAAGTGAGAGAATGACTAATTTTGGGTCTGGCAGTCTCATGCCGCCAATTTCCCACGGTGTGGTTGCCCTCTCAAGCGACTATAACTAACTTCTGCTGAGCACCAGGCTGGAAATGCGCTTGTATTTACCGTAATAGCCCGTATTATGTGTCAGACCTGCATATAGTCCGCGGTGCATTTTGGGCATAGTTAATGCAAGAAAAAAAGTTTTCACCCGAATATTGACAGAGGAAAACAGAAAAATATATTCATTTACACTCGATTACTCATCATCTGGCGAGCTCTCATCCGAAGCTTTCATGTCAAACATGTCTTCCCACAGTGACTCGTCTTTAGTGCCATCGAGGGCATTTGTGATAGAGCACTTTTTGAAGGGCAAACGAACTCCTCAGGAATGCAGGCTCAATCCTCGGCAATCCACGAGCACAGCAATGCTAGCAAAGACTGCTTCAGTCGCCCAGCAGGGATCGTTTCCGGCTCTTTGGACCTCATCCACTCCACATACAGGCACTTTATGAGGTCCTCAAATCGCTTATTGAGCCACACAACAAGTGGCTGCCGTCTAGATGTCATTTCTCCCGGGATAACGAGCTCGGTGAGGGAGCCACGCAGCAGTCGCTTCACGGAGTCTGCCAGATGACACGGAAATGCGTTGAACACAAGTGTCGATGGGAGCCCTAGCAGTGCTCCGGACCGTCGACCCCACACGGATTTCATCTAGTCAAGTACGAGCGATTCATCCATTCACCTCTTGTCCTAGCAGCGGACGACAACATTTCTTGGAAACTTCTCCCCCTTCGGCAGCATCTTTCGTTTGAACAGGACGTAGGGTGGCAGGTTGCACTCATCTGCCATGCGGCCAGCATTACAGTCACCAGTGTTTTCACATTCCCAGTCGATTGTTCGGTAACTTGCTTACAGCCTTTTTCGTGAACTGTCAGAGCTGAGGGCATATTGAGGTACACAGACATCTGATCAGCGTTTCCGATCTGGCTCAGCTGAAAGGTGTAGTGTTCACGTATCCCGAAGGAGTACGGCCACCAGCCTGGGTCCGGTCTAAGCGAACCGCAGGGCTTGCGTTAACCGTCGCCGTGGCGAGAACACGATACTGCTCAAAGTCGCAACCCTTTATTGTCTCTGGCAACACCAAACGCAGCACAGCCCGTTGCAAAGGCGCGGCGGGAAAGCAAATAGGCTTATTCACGCCACGGGCATAAAAGTACTACACAGGGTGCCACGAGCACGTCTCCGCGGTAAAGGTGATCCACGGAGACACCGGGACCAAGGCCCGGTTGCTCGAGCGAAAGCAAAGGCGCTCGCGTTGGCTTCGGAGGGAGACGGGTTGGCGTAGCTAGGCCACGCATCAAGACACCGTACCGCCCTTTGGCCGTGCGTACGCAGTGAGGCAACAAAAGGCGAGCATTCGCCTCAGGTGCGAGGCGCCGTCCGCGAAGTCCGACGAGCCCCGAGCGACGGGAGTTGACAGGCGGGAAAGATTGCGTGGCTCGCCGTTTGCAGTCCCGGAGAGTATCTATCTGCCCTCTCCCGACACAGCGTGCGAAAACCTCTCGGGAGATTCTGCCCGCGGCGCCACAGTCAACATACGCCACCGGGTGAGGGGGTTAAACGTCACTCCGCTCTCCCAGCGCGGCAGACAGCAAAGGAGGGGAGACATGTCGGGACATGAGAACGGCACAAAAGGCGGCAAAGCCCGCGCAAAGGCAGCGGGCTAGCCTCAATTCCCACAAAGGAGACTGCCTTTCACAAGGAAATCACGTGCTTCTGAAAACCTACTAGCAGCTCTTTGTAACTTTCTGGCAGCTTCTGTGATATCGACCAACGCCGCCGTAGGGAGAATACAGCACGACGTATTAAAGTGGGACACCCAATGCTTACTCCCGAATGCAGAGATGTTACTTGACTCGTACTTGTTCTTGACTCAAGACAGTCTTGCCGGTCGCCATAAATCGTTCTTGAACTTGCGGACGACTTGAAGGCGACTTGGCTCGGTCGAAGTCAGGACAAGTTTCAAGTCAGCTGCGGGGCTGGCTTGAAAGCGACTTCATGCGTTATTCCAACATGGCTACCTCTCAAATGGACGTCGCGCGGAGGGTGGCCGCTTTTGAGTTTGCCATAAGCGTAGCATTTTCTGAGGCGCACTGCCTGCCTAAAATTCTTCGACCCGCTTTACGTGACCGAGGAAATCCGGTGGAGTTGTACGACGAGCGAAAATTCCACGCTCAGTACAGATTCACGAAGAATGCCGTGTGGCAGTTGCTGGCTATGTAGCCGCTCTGTAAAAGTGGGGACAACCGAGGACAGCCAGTGCCTCCATTGTTACAACTACTGATGGCTGTCGGGTTTTATGGCACTGGCACATTCTAAACAGTCACCGAGAAGCTCGTCCGCATTCCGTAGTTGACAGTGCGCCGTGCAGTCGGAAAAGTTAAGCTACTCATCGCAAAGCACCTGTACGCGATGCTGGTACGCTTTCCGCAGCCGGTGACACTTTCTATAGTTATGCGGGGCTTTTATGAAGTGGCTGAGTTCTCTGGCGTTAAAGGTTGTGTCAACTACACACACGTGCGTATTAATAACCCTGGTGTTGACGCCGTTGAAGTGTTCTATAACCGCAAAGGCTATTTCTATTTTTCTATTTCTGTTTTTCTAAAACATGACGACATTTTCTGTCTCTTTTGGTACAAAATTGATTCGGCGCTGTGTGTGTGTGCCTCGTCTATCCTTTCGTCCCGTCTAGGGCTCTGTTTCTCACTTAGAAAGGCATCATTTGTAGCACAACGCTACGTAAAATTCCGCACACACAAAAAAGAGGTGCCCCTATCGCGGGTTTTCTAATCATGTGCCTCCCCTTTCACCATCATGCAGCGAGACATTGCTGCACCTCGCGAGACAAAATTCTGGTGAGTGCAATGTCCTGATCCCCACTTTTTCTCTTGTTTACCAAGCTCAACAAAAAGATGCAAATCACTTTCGTTCTCAGAACTAGTTTTTTTTTTTTTCATATTTAACTGCGCCCTAGCCCGCTACAAGCATGTCCACAGGCGAATACCGTAAAAATTATGTTACCTCGTGAGCCAGGTCAGCACAAATACACGCCGTGGCGTGCGATTGAAAAAAAATTAACGACGAAAGAACCCAATGCGACACTTCTTTCGCCTCCAAACAAACAAGCAAGCGTGGAGAAACACGCCGCATTTAGGTGGCCACTAAAAACAGCGGGCAACGGACGCTTTACAGAAGCAACGCTGCGCATCGCTGTGGCGGCAGGCACCACGTACCACTCGCAAGTCGTAAAATGGCAAAAAATATGCTTGTGGCACTTCATTTTTATAGTTAATTTAAAACGTATGGTCTTTTTTTTTTGCAGTAACACGTGCCTTACACAAACAACTTCATTATTAACCTCATTAGCAGGCGAGCAGCATGTTTCTGCTTTGAAACTCGTTCTTGACTTGACCAAGCAAGACAGCCTGAGCATGTATGAAACGAGAAGGCTGACTTGGGCGTTTTGAAGTCCGTTGCTTGCTTCAAGCAAAACTTACTCAAGTTAAGTCGAAAGCGCGAGCCAAGTGACATCTCTGCATTCGGGGGTTAATCACATTGAAGACTGCCTGCTGAATCGCTTGATCTCACGCCATCTTCCTTGCCTTTGCTTACAGCAGCCCAATGTTGACAGCGAGCTGTGCAGCCTGTTGCTCCCAAACAAAGTTCGCCAGTTGTTTCGGTTTCCAAAAACTGCTTCGCTGGCTGCTCAATACGAAGCAGGCTTCTTTCTGCTTCTTTCAGCCGCGAATGCACCGCTTGGAATCGCAGAGCTGTCGCCCCCCAGCACAGTTACTGATGGTTCAAAAGATAGCCTTTCTTTTAAAGGCAGCTGAATACTGACTTTGTGGAGGTGGCATGGCATAAAGTCATAGAAGTAAAATCCTGGCAGTTGTTGCGTGCACCAAGTGGTTTCAATGGTTCTTTTGTACGCCTATAGCACCTTTAGGACTAAAGTCACTAACGCTACCTACCGCAGAAGGGTGCAGACACCAGATGGTGTTGATAGGACCGGGTACTGCCGAAACCAAAACAACAAATTCGGGTTGAAAATTTTTGGGGTCCGCATATAGTCTGGGGCAGAAATTTTCCATTGTATAATGTAGAAAAAAAAACTGGGTTATGCGCGGATTTTTTGGTATTTACCCAGTAGGTACCTGGCGGCAGCAATTATCTGCCCCCACAGCAGCGGAGCATGCTCAACTACAGTAAAACCTCGTTAAATACCTGCTTAAACAGTAGTTTCGTTTTAAAAAGTAGTGAAGTCATATTCCTGACTCGGCGGTCATTGAACATAATACATTTTGTATCCGCATAAACCGTACCAGCTTATCGTGCAACCACTTGGTGTATGTATCGATTATTAAGGGGGGAGGCTATCATCTGATACCAAATTTTTTGTTTATTGAGATATCTTAATGAAATTTTCAGGATAGACCTATAGCAAAAGCATTAGAAGAACTACAAAATTTCATCAAGTTATGTTCACTGGTTTTCAAGTTACAGCAGAATATCAGGGTAGTGCACATGGTTCTCTTATTCCAGGCCTGGAGAACTTTCAAAAGGTGCTGGAACTGTGAAATTAACCATGATGATTCCCAGATTGATATTCCAGGGGGTAACAGAGCCCTTTTTTTGAATTTCCTTGCTGAAAAGTTTTAGCAGACCATCAAACTTTGTGTTCGTGATTAGGATATTATCAATCAAATTTTGATTAAATATAATAAATAACACACACAATATATTCAAAAAATGGGCTTGTCACCCCCTCAGAAATTTATTCATGTACATAATAAAAAAAGACTTATGGAAATCCAATGAGTGGTTCCAGAGATATGGCTGGAATAAGCAGCCTCACTAGCCAAAAAAGTCATTTTGAGAAAACGACGTTTGAAAGTTTTGAGCACATAGGCAGTTCTAAAATGAACCTGCAGCGTAACTGGAGGTGTCCTTTGGCACTCTCTTTCTTTGCTGCCTTTCCATCTTCTCTAGGGATCGCTTCTTAGCCTTTTTCAAGCGCAGAGAATCTTTCTCGGCTGCCCGTTGAATGGCCAGGTGGCCAGGTGTTAGCCCCACTGATGAAGCTAGCTCTTGGGTGGCCCTGTAGCAGCCAGCATTGTATCTTAGCACTGCATCATGCAGTGCTGTCTCCACAGCAATCAGTGACGCATGCTGCTCTTTGGGCATGAGGGACCACAGCACAGAGTGAAAGGACTCTGATGCATTCTGCGCCTTTGCTCCCAGGCAGCGTTGCAGAAGAGAAGCCTGTGAGAGCCTCTCATAAATGGGTAGAAGTGCATCTGCAACATAGCGTGGCAGCTTGTACAAATGCTTCGGAGGTGGAACACCGGTAATCTTGCTGGCATTGTGACGACACGAGGAGTCAGCACCCTCTGGGCACAAGTCGTGGTGCGGCTCCTCATCCATCGACGTCACATGGTGGTACGATGCCATCACTGCCCGCCGCATTGCAGCCACATCATCAGAATTGTTCCGTAGGGCCCAGCCATAATAGTCTGTCAACTTGTCGATGAGGGCCTTTGTCAGCCTGCCCTTCCTTCCCAAAGCCTTGTCACTTTTCTGCACAAGGTTGCGAAGTGCAGTCCCCATCCTCTTCTGAACGTGGTTCAGGCATTCCTCTTTTGAAATGGGGACCAGTCCATAAACATTTTCTTGTACAAGGGCAGAGAAGGTGGCACTATCTCCATCAGACACGAGCATTGTGTAACGGAGGTTGTGCTTCGACAGTGAGCGTGAAAAGAGGGTGATAGCTGCCTCAACCTCCATTCTCCCTGATTTAGAGTCCGTGTTTTTCTGGCACACATGATTCTCCAGCCAGCATGCATAGTCTGCGTCTCCAGGCTTTGGCCCTACTTGGCAACCAAGGCACTGATTAGACAGAACAACGGCGTCCAAGATAAGGCCCGTATGGTATTCGATAATTGCCCCGACTCCAATATGGGATGTGTGCCCACGCTTGTGCCATGTTCCATCATAACAAACTGTTATATCCCTGGTGAAATATTGATCCATTTCTTTGTAAGTGGCTTTTACAGCAGAAGCAGATTCTGCATAGAAATTTTCTATGCATTGTGTCTGCGGTTCCCTGAATTTCTTCAGGTGCTTCTGAAAGGTCTTGTGATGGAGGCCACGATGGGACACGTTCATCGCTGCCAAAAAGTCGATGAGAGCTGTTTGTCTTTTGCCTATTTGTTTTGTTGCCATAATGGCTCTTACATTCACATCAAAGGCCTTTGTGTCATCCTGAAGAGATGAACTCCATGAGGTTGAAACTACTCCACAATGCAAGCATACTAGCTCAAGCTTTGCAGCAAGTCCAAGTTGGGTGCCTCCTCGTACCTTCATCCCAATCGCGGTGCACCGGTGGCACGGGGTCCGAGATAGCAGGTCGTCTAGGGCATCCATTAGCACAAGGAAAAAATTTTCGCCTTCACTTGTAGCGGTGGCAGCTTCATGATCGCGCTCCATTGCCTGAAATTTCCGCTCCGTCGCTGGCATAGCGCCAAGTTCTCTTTGCACAGCAGCGCGTTGTTGATCCGCCGCCTCTTTCTCCTCGCACGTTAGGAAACTTGTTCGCAAATGCACAGTTGACGACGCGATCGCACTCGAGGCCGATGAAAGAGAAGATGCGGAAGCCACTGTCGATGAGCACGAGACACCAGGCGCACTTGTAACGACAAATTCTTGCACCGGCGGAGCAGGAGTCCCGTTGCTAGGCGCGTCGATGCGACCACTCTCTTGCATAGATGAAGCAGAAGCTTCGCACAGGTACCGTCGGCGCACGTGCGAGCGGAGAGCCTCGCCGCGCGGACAAGCTTCATAGCTCGCTTCCTTACACCGAACGATTGTAGCGCCTTCTTTTTCGTTGGGCGCATCGTGAGCGAACACAACAACGGTCTCGTATAGACGGTTGAAAATCGTCTCGTAAAGACGGTTGAAAATCGTTTCGAAGACAGTTGAAACGTGGAGAGTATGCGAACGGCTGCAACGATACACGGAAGCGAGCGGAACACAAAGACGCCGGACGGAGGAGCAGCAGACGAGCGGCCGCATCGGCCGCATTATGCGCAAGAGTGCTACGTCATCGCGCGCAGCAGCCAATGGCAGTCGTGGGCTCCCCCGCGTCCTTGGGGAGCGCGCGCTTCGCCCAATCCCAGCTGCGCGCCTCAGCCGCGGGAAACTAGAAAGCTCTCGCGAGCCCTCCAATCATGAGCGGCTTGCTCCTCTCCTGCGCTGCCACCGGCGACGCAGGTGGCGGGGAAAGAAAGAGCAAGAATTCACAAACAAAACAACACCAAAATGGCGGCGCTCCGTCGAGCGGTCGAGAAACTGCGATCACGCCAAGTTGGGGTATTTTGAGCACTCGCGCGCCGCTCGAGGGCCGCCGCGGCATGTTCTAAACTTTATTTCAAATGGTTTCACGACGAATTAGACGTTGATATCTACAGAAAAGGTAGTTTATGACACATACTGCCCGAATATGTGGTTTGCCAAAAATCGACTTTTTCGCGATTTTTCGGTTTTCAAAGGCCGCGTTCCCCCTTAAGTAGTTTTTTCAATTTTCATTGCGTACTCGCCGTGGCATCTCTTGCCCCGCTGGGCATCCCGACAGAACAGCGAGCCCCAGAGATGGGAACACGCCTCGCTTGTTTGTGTTGATGATGATGACGGCTTTGTGGATGAGCGCCATCTTATAGATTTTTCGCAACAAGGTGTGCGTGGCCTCCGAAATTGGAAGATCAGCACTCGGCTGGCACTCTGCCGGCTAGGCTTCTGGTGTTGTCCATGCAATGGCACTTTGCACAAACACGTAAACACTGTGTGCACTTGCTTTGCTCTCTTTGTTCCTTCGGCGCTGTGCATAAATGTTCTCTGGTTGTTCCGTGCCATACAGCTTTCACGCCATTTTCCATGTGTTGTGTATGTGTGCTTATGCTGTTTCTTACTTGCATCATGCCGAAGCTGGGACAAAAGTATCGAGTGTGGAAAATAGGGGACAAATTGGACATAGTTCGTGCTATTAAAAGTGGCACGAACGAATCTGTGCTGGCACGTTAAAAAGACCACAGTGCGTGGAATTTGGAATTGCAGAGAGAAGTTGCTCGGCAGTGCTGCTGCAATTGCGAAAAGGTGCCAGCTACGCGGTTCGGCGTTTTCGAATGTAGAGAAGGCGCTGGTAAAGTGGCTAAAAGCTGCACGGTCGAAAAAAATTACCATCAGCGGACCCCTGCTCGTGGAGAAGGTCCTGGTTTTTGCCTTGCAGCTCAACATGACAACTTTGTTTGCAAAAATGACTGGCTGGCCAGATTTAAGGCGAGGCACGGCATTACCACGAGGTCATCGAGAGAAGGTGCTGCTGCTTGCATGGATGGTGCGGAGCAGTGGCAAAATGATCAGCTCAAGAACGTCTTGGAAGATTACGCACCTGATAACATCTTTAATATGGATGAATCGGCACTTTTCTTTAGGCTGCTACCAGACAAAACGCTCTGGCTTAAAGGCAAGACGTGCACCGGCGGTAAGCATGCAAAGGACAGAATATCAGTGGCGTTTTCAGTAAACATGACTGGAACTGACAAAACTCCGCTCTTCGTGATTGGAAAGTTGGTGAAGCCAAGATGCTTCAAAGGCTCCCGATTGCTATAAGGGGTCATCTATCGCAGCAATACCAAAGCATGGATGGAGACAAAACTCTCCGAGAAGTACAGACGCCTCATCGATCGTCGTTTTGCAGCTCACAACAGATGAGTTCTTCTTTATTTAAACAACGCTTCACTGCACGTCGCCCTGGACAACCTGACAGCTGTGATGTTGGCGTTTCTGCCACCAAACACAACACCGATAGCCCAGCCCTTGGACCAAAGCATCATTCGAGCTGTAAAACAGCTCTACAAGAAGAATCTGCTGGGCAGATTTCTTCTCGTCATTGAATGTGGCAAATTATTTTTCATTGACCTAATTGGCACGATTCACCGGCTCAAAGACTAGTGGCAGCAGGTTAAAGCAACAACAGTTCGAAATTGCTTCAAGCGTGTTGCTTTTGGGCGACCCAGATGACGCTAGTGACACCGTCGACCAGACTTCGCACATCATAGACCAAGCCTTCGAAACTCTGCTAGCTGAAGTGATGGACCGGCTGGGTGTTACGGAAGGCATTTCTTTCCCAAACTTCAGAGACGCAGATGGCGATGTGCAGACATCTCCGACACATGTCCGACAAAGCCTTTTTTCGTCTCAATAGTTGAAGTATTGCCAAACATAGTGATGAGGACGGCGCTGAAAGCGACAACACGAGGGATCCAGGTCCGGCAGTGGCCGAAGCTGCGCATTGCTTCAGCATCATGCGGGTGTTTGCCGAGAAGAGGGAGCTGGCGAAAAAGCTGGCTAGCAGCATGAGTGAGTTTGAGGCGGCTGTCGTTGCTATTGTGCCGCCGTGTCGTCGAATGAAAATTACAGACTTGGGAGATTATTTATACCCCAACCAAAAGTTTTGAAGAAACTCGACGTTTGGAAACAGACATGGTTCTTTCTTTAGGGGTGACTACGGAGACTATGTAGCAGCGGCGTCTTTAAAGCTCTCGTGGGGCGGATGATGACACCCCTCTCTCTCGTTTTGCCGTGGAGCGCAGTCCATGTGTATACACTGGGGAAGGGTTCCGGGAGAGCAGTTGATGTTATCGACTGTCCTCTGTATGTGCCACGACTCGAGTAATAACCATTTCCTCCAGTTCAACTCGCTTTCAAGGATGGCCGTCGCTTCTAAATTTATCTGGTGATCTAACCTCTCGGCATACTCGGCGACTGCGCTGCGCTCTTTGTAGAACTTCTGGACATCGTTAGTGTGTTGCTTCAGTCGTTCCAGTAGGTTTTCTGTCTCGCCGATATACGAAGAGGGGCACTCGGCGCACGGAATTTTGTAAACGACACCGGGGGTCCTATCTATTGCTGGCCGGTATTTCGGGCGAGGGAGGAGGCGGCCTAGCGTACACGAAGGCACGTGCGCGATGCAAACGCCTTCTTTCTTGAAGATCCGTGCCAACATCTCGCTGGTTCCCTGAACAAATGGAACCGCTACGCGTTTCGGGGGGCTGCCAATTAGGGTTGATTGGGGTTTTCGTATCCTCTGTTGCTCTGCGGCGCGGGTGGCGGCTCAAATAAAGTTTTAGGGGCCAAGCTCCTTAAAGCGGCACCTGTTTGTTGCTCGTCATAATACGTAACATGTCTTATGCTTTGACCTGCAAGGTGGTACCGGTGGGAGATTTCTTCTGTGCATTGTTTAACAATAAAAAAAATTGGCCCGAATCTATATGTTACACTGTAAATGTCGTCGAAAGACGATATTTTTGCATCTGAAAAGAGTGAACAAAACGTTTATTTGATGTTCTGCGCAAGAAAATCGGTGAGTGGTATTCTGAAGGTGCTGCGTTAGAGTGCCTCAAGCGTGTAACGGAGACGAACAATTGCATCTAGGCACGTTACACACGAGCGCCGTCTGGCAGTTATCTCCGAAAACGAAGGCAAGTGCAACTGCAAAGAAAGATCCGCGCCAGTCTCGGAGGTGATAAGGCGTAGAAAGGAAAGCAACGGGCAGGTGCCACTACCGTGCCGTCATAGCAAAGCGTAGGAACCAACTTCTTGAGCATCGCGTTACACTGTCAGCGCAGCACGTTAAACGCTACAGTCCTTAGAGTTACTTGTGTGTGCCTCCTCTTAGAGTAACTTGTGTGTGCCTCTTGTAATATAACAAAACATAGACATGTTGTTATGGCTCCTCAGATATGCGCAATACTTGCTTGTTTAATTG
This sequence comes from Rhipicephalus microplus, assembly GCF_013339725.1. Taxonomy (NCBI): domain Eukaryota; kingdom Metazoa; phylum Arthropoda; class Arachnida; order Ixodida; family Ixodidae; genus Rhipicephalus; species Rhipicephalus microplus. Next base: position 196,764,765 of record NC_051165.1, read on the forward strand.
ACAATCGCACAACTATGAACGCTAAACCTTGAGCAATATTGGTGGGCGCTGCGAATGGGGTTGCCCATTTAATGCCGTTTGAGGTACCGTCAGGGCGGACAAACAAACAAATGTACAGGCAGACAGACCAAAACTTTTTGTCGAGGGTCCCTAAGAAAGTGTGTGCCTCTTGTAATATAACAAAACATAGACATGTTGTTATGGCTCCTCAGATATGCGAAATACTTGCTTGTTTAATTGACAATTGCACAACTATGAACGCTAAACCTTGAGCAATATTGGTGGGCGCTGCGAATGGGGTTGCCCATTTAATGCCGTTTGAGGTACCGTCAGGGCGGACAAACAAACAAATGTACAGGCAGACAGACCAAAACTTTTTGTCGAGGGTCCCTAAGAAAGACTATAGTCTTTAAAAATTTGCAGCGTGCGCGTTAACTAAAAGTGGAATTCTCCTGTCTCTCATTCCCCATTACCAGCCATTGGCATGTACATTGAGCACTATTTGACAAGAAAGGGTTGCTACGTTATACTCGCTGGGCTTAACCTCCTTGGTTTTAGAAAGGTTTAGCGAGTGTGGGCCGCAGTGCCATGAATACAGTGAACTAGTATATACTATTGTCACGGGGTCGTGACGTGGCCGAAGACAGGAGGCTTTGCGTTGAAATTTAACTGTTTATTTGGGCGAACCTGTGCCCGGTAAACGGAAAGTTCGATTACAGTAGCAGTCTTGGACTGATAGCGGCGAACGGAGCGTCGGCCTTCGATCAACAACTGACAAGCGGCGAAGCGTGTCGGCATTAATTCTCTTGCCGTCAAATGTTCTAGCGTTATCGCTGGCGGTGGCGTAGGTTCCAAAATAATCTGTACCGTTCGCACAGTGGGCATGGTCTTATCGAAATGACCTACTACAGTCCAGAAGCTTCTCGAAAACAGCAGGTGGGGTTTGCGCTGAGAATCGTGTTGTGTTTTGGGACGATAACAAAACTTGTGAAATGGAACGTGGCATTGCCCCCCTCTGAAACAGGCATCGTCCTGATGCTTTAACTAAAGATGAAGGTACAACAATAATGCAAGAAAGTAGAATGAATAAATTACGATACATTAATAATACAAAAAAAACACTGTTTCAGTTTGTTAACGAGCATGAAACGGCTTGAGGCGCGCGACATGGACGACTTCAGGTCGCGATCGGCGTCGTTAAGAGTTCGTGATGCCGTCGGGAACAACCTCGTAATCAAGCGGGCCGAGACGTCGAACCACCCTGTACAGTGCGAAGTACCGTCGCAGAAGCTTTTCACTTAGTCCACGTCGGCGTATCGGCGTCCACACCCAAACAAGTTCACCGGGCTGGTATTCCACAAAGCGTCGTCGAAGATTGTAACGGCGGCTGTCGGTCGTCTGTTGATTCTTGATATGGAGACGCGCGAGTTGTCGGGCTCTTTCGGCGCGTTGAAGGTACTCACTCACATCGAGGTTTTCTTCGTCGGTGACGTTGGGTAACATGGCATCGAGCGTCGTTGCCGGGCTCCTTTTGTAGACCAATTTGTATGAAGATATCTGCGTCGTCTCCTGCACTGCAGTGTTGTATGCGAAGGTCACGTACGGTAGAATGGCGTCCCACGTCTTGTGTTCGACATCGACGTACATTGACAGCATGTCGGCGATCGTCTTGTTAGGCCGCTCGGTGAGGTTGTTGGTCTTTAGGTGGTACGCTGTCGTCCGGCGGTGGTTGGTGTGGCTGTATGCCAAGATCGCTTGAGTTAAGTCGGCAGTAAATGCCGTTCCTCTGTTGGTGATAAGGACCTCCGGGGCGCCGTGACGTAGGACGATATTTTCGACGAAGAACTTAGCTATTTCGGATGCACTGCCTTTGGTCAGGGCTTTTGTCTCGACATAGAGGGTGAGGTAGTCGGTAGCTACCACGATCCACTTGTTTCCGAAAGCCGACGTCGGGAACGGCCCCAGTAGGTCCATACCAATCTGCTGGAAAGGTCGGCAAGGTGGTTCAATTGGCTGCAGAAGTCCCGCTGGCCTTGTCGACGGTGTCTTGCGACGCTGACAGTCCCGGCATGTCCTCACATAACGAGTGACGTCGGTGGTAAGATGTGGCCAGTAGTACCTTTTTTGTATCCTTGCGAGCGTGTGAGAAACACCGAGGTGCCCTGCCGTCGGATCGTCGTGCAGGGCCTGCAGTAGTTCTGGTCGCAGAGCTGAAGGCACCACAAGGAGGTACTTAGCTCGAAGCGGTGAAAAGTTTTTCTTTTGTAGAAGATCGTTTCGCAGGAAGAACGACGCAAGTGCACGCTTGAATACCTTCGGGACTTCGGCGGTCCTGCCTTCGAGGTATTCTATTAGGGCCTTAAGTTCCGGGTCGGCCCGCTGTCGTTCAGTGAAGTCGTCGGTAGTTACTGTTCCCAAGAAGTAGTCGTCATCCAGGTCGTCGGGTAGTGGTTGGCCGACAGGCGCACGAGAGAGACAATCGGCGTCGGAGTGTTTCTTGCCGGACTTGTAAATGACAGTAATGTCATATTCTTGAAGTCTCAGGCTCCATCGTGCGAGGCGACCTGAAGGGTCCTTTAAGGTGGCTAGCCAACATGAGGTGTGGTGGTCGTTCACAACTTTGAAGGGCCTGCCGTAGAGGTAGGGGCATAATTTCGACGTAGCCGAGATGATGGCGAGGCACTCCTTTTCTGTTGTGGAATAATTGGCTTCTGCTTTGGATAGCGATCGGCTGGCATAACTAATAACCCTTTCTAGTCCGTCAGCCCTCTGCACAAGAACGGCGCCAAGACCTACGCAGCTTGCGTCAGTGTGTATTTCTGTCTCGGCGAATTCGTCGAAATGGGCAAGTAACGGAGGAGGCGATGTTTAAGCTCCTGGAAAGCGTGTTCCTGGGGCGTTTCCCACTTGAACTCCACGTCGGCCTTGGTAAGGTTAGTGAGAGGATCGGCGATGCGGGCGAAGTTTTTCACGAACCGCCTATAATAGGCGCACAGGCCCAGAAATCGGCGCACCGCCTTCTTGTCAGTGGGCGGCGGGAAGTCGGCGATGGCGGCTGTTTCCCGTGGACCGGGACGAACTCCAGACTTGCTAATAACGTGCCCCAGAAAAGAGAGCTCCTCGTACGCAAATCTGCACTTTTCTGGCTTCAGTGCGAGTCCGGGCGTCTTGATGGCTTGAAGTACAGCTTCAAGGCACCGAAGATGCTCATAGAAACTCGAGGAAAACACGACGACATCGTTCAAGTACACAAGGCAAGTCTGCCACTCAATCCTGCCAGTACTGTATCTATAACACGTTGAAAAGTTACAGGCGCTGAGCAAAGGCCGAAGGGCATCACCTTAAACTCAAAGAGGCCGTCCGGTGTTATAAACGCCGTCTTCTCTCGGTCTCTTTCGTCGACTTCGATTTGCCAATAGCCAGCCTTGAGGTCCATTGAGGAAAAGTACTTGGCATTATGGAGCCGATCAAGTGCGTCGTCTATTCGTGGGAGAGGATACATCTCCTTTGTTGTGATTTTGTTCAGGCGGCGATAATCGACGCAGAAAAGTGGGGTCCCATCCTTTTTCTTCACTAACACCACGGGAGATGCCCATGGACTCTTGGACGGCTGTATAATGTCATCCCGCAGCATTTCATCAACTTGTCTCTTCATGGCCTCACGTTCTCGCGTCGAAACCCTGTACGGACTCTGACGGAGTGGTCTGGCATTTTCTTCGGTTATGATGCGATGTTTCGTGACTGTGGTCTGCTGAATTTTCGATGACGACGAAAAGCAATCTTCGTATTGCAGGAGCAGGGCCTTGAGCTGTTCTTGCTTATCGTTCGGAAGTCTGGGATTGACGTCGAAAGCTATGGGATGGGCTTGGTTCCTCTGAGCAGATTCCACAGAATCAGCGAGGGCGAAAGCACTGGTGGCTTCGACCATTTCTTCGATGTATGCGACCGTTGTTCCTTTGTTCACATGTTTGTACTCATTGCTGAAATTCGTGAGCATAACCGTTGCTTTGCCTCCCCGCAGCTCTGCGATTCCTCTTGCGACGCAAATATTTCGGGTGACCAACAGATGCTGACTGCCTTCAACGACGCCTTCCAAGTCAGATGATTTAGGAGCGCCGACTGAAATAATGACGCTTGAGCGAGGCGGAATGGTGACTTGTTCTTCCAGCAAATTCAAGGCATGGTTTCCTGACGGCGTGCGCGGCGATAGTGCTTCTTCTTTGGATAACGTTATCGACTTTGTTTTTAGGTTGATGACAGCACCATGGAGGCATAAGAAGTTTATGCCAAGGATGACATCTGTCGAGCAACGCTGTAGGTTTACAAAGTCTGTAGGATGAACACGGCCGTTAATGGTGACTCTCGCTGTGTAGATTTCTGCAGGCGTTACGAGATTACCTCTGGCTGTGCGGATTTCAGGGCCTTCCCAAGCTGTCCTAACTTTCTTTAACTTCGCGACGAATGACCCACTCACTGATGACGGAATAGTCGGCTCCAGTATCGACGAGAGCGGTCACACTTTGGCCGTCGATAAGAACGTCGAGGTCGCTAGTTCACCGTCTCGCATTACAGTTAGGGCGTGGCATCGGGTCACGGCTGCGTTGGCTTGTTCCGCTGCTTCTATGTTGCATCGTCAGGCCACCTTTGGTAAGTGAGGTTTCGCCGTCATGGCTTTGCCTGGTTGGCGTTGTGTCCGGAAAGCTCCGTCGCGGCGCCGTCGTCGTCGGAGGATCTTCGGTAGTTCGTCGCACAGTAACTGCACCTCCATCGGTTGCTGCCCTTAGTTTCCCGGATACGGGCTAAGAGGCTGGCCCCGCGTTGGGCCAGAGTACTGCCGGTGGTGCAGTGACGTGTGGCGGCTGGGCGACGGCGAACGGGAAGGGCTTCGTGGTGTCCACTGAGTTCCTGTCAGGTAGTCGGCGATGTCACGTGGCCGTTCTCCTGGCTGTGGACGCGGTGCATTGACGGCGAAGCCACGCAGTCCCATTTGTCGGTACTGGCAATGGCGGTATGTGTGTCCGGCATCACCGCAGTGGTAACAGAGCGGGCGGTGGTCAGGAGTGTGCCAGACGTCAGTCTTCCTCGGCGCACTGCGCTGGGCCGCTGGCGAACGGTAGGACGGGTAGGGGGAGGGGGGCGGCGTCTGGTGACGGAAGTGCGATGGGGCAGCATTTTGGTGTGCGCGTGAAGGGGGGGCGTGGCGGCGGGCTTCAGCAGCATAGCTCATGGCTTGCAGCTGAGGCTCTTGAGCCTGAGAAACGCCCAGCGATTGCTGGACCTCCTGGCGTACGACGTCCGCGATGGATTCCACGTGAGGCTGCGCTGAAGGAAGTAATTTTCGCAGCTCTTCTTGCACGATCATGGGGCTTTTTCTGAAGTTCACAGCAAACGAACGATCGCCACACCCGCTTTACAAATGGCGCATGTCCGTGCGCGTCGTGGTGATGAAGCAGACGCCGGAAACACCAACTTGGCCAATCAGTTGCCTAGGTTTTGTCATGTGCCCCAAACAGCCAATTGAATCGCGCGCCAGTACTTTTTGATGACGCGTTTTTGCTAAAGAACCAATGAGCAAGGCGAGACAGCGGTGGCGGGAAATTGAAGACCAAAAACGGCCCTTCCGAACAAGACCAAGATGAACATGATAGCTCGTGTGTAACGGCAACAATTCGGCACGGAAATAGCGCAATTTTAGCGTCAATTTACGGTCACATTCATTTCACAGAGATATTATTACTTGATTTTGCACCAGAAATAATGACGCAAGAAGTTAGAAGTTTCTCAGATAGGTGAAAAAAGAGGTACAGATTCCGAAAATGTCAGCTTCAAAAAGTCGATTTTTTTTTTGCGATCTTTAGCCTTGTTCCCCCTTAAAGGTGGGAAGTAGACACGAAGCACAAGCCGTAAAAAGTGTGCGTGTGCCACCTCTCGTTTAGTCTTTGCAATGTCCGCTGGATGGCGGTGCTTATATATGCGGAATTTATGATGAAAAGATGGGAGATGGTGGTACTTGGAGTGTTGACTAGATGGACAAACTGACTCGCAGACAGATGAATGGACGGACGCACGGGTGGACGTGCGGACGCACGCACGGATAGGTGGATGGAAACACGCACATAGACGAATGCATGGACGGACGGAAGCAAGAACGAACGGACGGACGGATGCTTCGCCCCACTCTCCATCATTCACCTCTTGGATATGCTGCCATTTTTTTGGATATCTGTTTTTTCTGAGGTCTGCGATTATGTGGGCCTCTTTTTTCTTTTGCTCTGTGTCATTGGAGTAGAAGCTCTAAGCTCTCTCGAGTAGCATGGTCACAACCGAGGCCTTGTGGCAGGCGGGGTGGGAAGAATCAAATCGAAGGTACCGGCCAGTGTGCGTTGGCTTCCTATGAACGGAGAACTCCAGGCCATTGCGCTTTCTTGCCACCTGGACGTTAAGGAAGGGCAGACAGTGGTCGCTTTCACACACGGTGAAAGCGATAGTGAAAGCGACTTTCACACTCGGTGAAAGCGACTGGCTGGGTGCACGGAATTTAGGTGTTGTCTGAAGTTTCACCTTCAGACGTCTTCATGACGCAAAAGCAATCGTCCATGTACAATCAAAAGCAATGTAATATACAATCAATATAATATACAATGCAAAAGCAATGACACAGAGCGAAAGAAAGAAGAGGCCCGCGTAATTGCGGACCTCAGAAAAAACGAATAACCAGAAAACTTCGTTCGAGCCGCCACCCACTGCGCAGAGCAACAAAGGATACGAAAACCCCAATCAACCTCAATTGGCAGCCCCCCCCCCCCGAAACGCGTACCGGTTACATACGTTCAGGGAACCAGCTAAATGTTGGCGCGGATCTTCAAGAAGGAAGAGGTTCGTATCACGCACGTGCCTTCGTGTGCGCTGGGCTGTCTCCTTCCCACCCGAAAGACCGGCCAACAATGGACAGGCCCCCGGTGTCGTTTACAAAATTCCGAGCGCCGAGTGCCCCTCTTCCTATATCGGCGAGACGAAAAACCTACCGGAACGACTGAAGCAACATGCCAACAATGTTCAGAAGTTCTACAAAGAGCGCAGCGCAGTCGCCGAACATGCTGAGACATTGCATCACCGAATAAATTTCAAAGCGACGGCCATCCTTGAAAGTGAGCTGAACTGGAGGAGAAGGTTATTACTCGAGTCGTGGCACATACAGAGGACAGCCAGTAAGATCAACCGCTCTCTTGGAACCCTTCCCCCAGTGTATACTCATGGACTGCGCTCCACGGCAAAACGAGAGGAAGAGAGGGGGGTGTCATTATCTGCCCCGCGAGTGCTTTGAAGACGCCACTGCTACGTGTAATTTGATTACATCGCTTGAGCTAGTTCAGAATAATTCCACACGCTTCATATTATCGAACTACAATCGCACTGCCAATATATCTGCAATGAAAAATAATCTGTCCCTGCCTACCCTGTCACTTCGAAGAAAAGTTTCCCGCCTATCAACTTTTCATAAATTGTATCACCACCCCATCTTGCGCGACGAACTTATTTTGCAACCCCAGTATTTTTCTAACCGTGTCGATCACCGTCACAAGGTTGGAATTATCACTTATCGTACTAACACAGCTTCGCAGTCGTTCCTGCCTCGTTCTTCTCGCGAGTGGAACCATCTTCCTCCTGAAATTGTTGCTATTAACGACAACCATCTTTTTCGTGATACCGTAGCTAACATTGTATACGCAGGACCTATTTAATGTATTTTTGTTTGTACGCTGACTTTTGCTTATATTCGTACTAACGCTGTATTTTTCCCTCCCCACCATGTACCATGTGTTATTCAATGTAATCCACTCCCCTCTGTAATGCCATTTGGCCCTGAGGGTATTATAAATAAATAGTCTCTGCAGTCACCCCTGAGGAAGGAATGAAGTCGGTTTCGAAACGTCGGGTTTCTTCAAACCTTTTGCTTGGAGTCTAAATCATCTCCCAGTTTCATGACCAACCAGACAGACTTCTGTCGAATGTTTACCTTCAGGATTACAGACTTATAACAAAAGATAAATTACGGCGCGTTTTTTCTTCTTTTATTGCACTCCCTGAAGATTTCTTTTTGACAGGTAAGTGGGTGACCTGATGCTATTTCCGTTAAGCAGTACAGTCAAAACCCGCAATAACGAAACCCCGTGGGTGCGAAATCCCCGCGGCAACGAAATATTTCCGAATCCCCGGCGAACGTTCATAGAAGCCCATGTATTACGTGTCTCGCGGCAACGAAATGTTTTTGGGCAGCGATCCCGCATTAACGAATTTTATACCACAGTGCAAGATGTAACGACCGGGGTTTGCAGGCACCACAGGTCTGGGATGATGTTGTCAAGGCAGGAGGAAGAGAGACTTGAAGAGGGTTTATTTACATTATATACAAGGCGAACTCTCGTACATGACGAGCTCTTTCTTACATGGCGAGCTTTCGAATCTGGCGTTCCTCTATATGGCGCTCCTTCGAATGAGCCGGGTGGCTCATTATAAAGGGTATGTTCTCCCCAGATCTTTAGATTAGGGAACACTGCAGATGGTACTGTCCAATCACATATCACACACAACTGGTGAGGGGGACGAGCATGCACTGAAAACAATTTTCAGAAAATCAATTTTTTTTGCCATTTTTCCCGATCCCAAAGCTGCGTCTTCCTTTAAGTAAACAAAAATGGCGGTACCCAAGCTAGCACGGCAAAAGCAGACGTTCACAAATTTTGAGTGCGCATAACACACATACGAGCATATTTTTGACAGTTAACCTTTGCAAGGAGGGTAAAATAAGGCCCTGTTGTGACTGGCGCCAGAGCTGACGAGGGAGCGGCACTCTTTGGATCCTCAAACAAGTAGCCGAGCGGCCGGCTGCTTATGACCGCCAGGCATTGTCCCTCCTAGCTGAAAGGTGAGATGCCGTGTTGCCTCGAGGCTGTAAGCCGTTCGAGAGAGGACAAAAAATACAGCATCTTCCTTGGAAGAGACCGCGGCGGCCGCTGCAAATCGCCCCGCTAATTAAGCTAGCAGTTCGGCGGACCCTTTGATGTATGTTGTCATGAGCTTGAGACCCCTCGACCAGCGGCACACACAAGACGTGGAGATCACTGTTTTTCCAAGGTGGCTGGCGCCACCTTGGTTTTTAGTGTGGTTAGATTTCGCAGGCACAGCAGCATGATGGTCCCTTCATATCTTGGGCTCAAAGCTCGTGAAATTTTCATGCGACATTGCCACAGCCTTATCCCTGTCCAACTGTTTCATTAACATGTGCGGGGTACCCTGGTGAGTGAACAGAATATGACAGCAATACCAATACAGGGCTTTGTGCTTTCATACATGCGCACTCATTGCTGTGCAGGTCCGATGACTCAGACTACGAATTCAGTGACACGGAGGTGAACAAAATCCTGATAGTGACCCAGACTCCACCCCCGCCATCTGGCCTACGCAAGCACGAAGGCTACGATCGGACGGGTGACTGGACGAGTCGAGTGAAAATGACCCAGGAACTGGCACAGGTGATCAATGATGGGCTCTACTTTTATGAGGACGACTTGTGGAATCAGGTGGACCGGCAAGAGCAGCAGATGTACCGCACTGTGGAGGTGGTGAGCGAGGAGGAGTTTGCCCAGCGCCAGTGCCCGAGACAAAGGTTGGCAAGCAGTGCAGGGCAGGCACCGCCACCCCCCCCACCTCCACCCATACCGGAGGGCACGCCGCGCAGCGCTGCAGGCCGCACGCCGCGCAAGGACCCCAGAGTGGCGCCCCGCTTCTACCCAGTCGTCAAGGAGGGCAAGCCGGACACGCCGCGAAAGCAGAAAACTAGGCATAGCAGCAACCCTCCAACGGAACACCACGTCGGCTGGGTGCTGGACGTTCGGGAACACCGGTCCCGAGCGACCTCCGCTGGGGAGACTGCAGACACGGTGGTCCTCGGCAGCACCCCCCACTCCCTGCCCACTTTCGAGCACCCGAGTCACGCCTTGCTCAAGGAGAACGGCTTCACCCAGTTGGTCTACCACAAGTACCGGTCGCGCTGCCTCAAAGGTCGGTACCATCATTTCACTCATGAGTCTTTGGGGTCAAGAGGTTCAACCGCAGGAAAAACTGAGTGAATGAAAGAAGTTGCCTGGGCTGGGCCCTCACACTTGTGCACTTGCTCCTTCGGTTTCGTATTTGATGAGGGACCATCAATGCAACAATGATGAAGCCAGTTGTTTCACTTGGACCAATATGAGCTTAGATATTTAATGCAGGGCATGGCAAGAATTTTTCTGGGATTATTGTATCCTATACGATACTTTCCGATCAGCCATTTTCAAGCAATTCCAAAACTCCCCGCGGGTGCACGAAGCACCATGGGAAAACTATTTATGGCAAGCATGCCAGCTGTTCCATTACCCACAGTTCGTTGGTGCCATGGGAGCAGCACCAAACGAAGAGAAAAAATAACATTGCGTTACTGCTTTTTGGCTATTATTAAATCATAAATACTGCACGTCTGAACGTATCTGCATGTGTACGCATGCATAAAATGCAGAAGGAATGACGCAGTCAGTGTAGGTACTCAATGCCAATGTAACGAACCCAGATATAACGTAATATTGGTTATAGCGAATAAAATAAATAAACAATAGTTGTGCAATAGATGCATATATCTCTGTAATGAATTTTCGGATGTAACAAACACATTTTCAAGTAAAATGCCTCTTTGTTATAATGAGGTTTAATCTAAGTGGATATACACCCGAACCTTATTCTAATAAAGCTGCATTTCGCACGAAAATAAGTTTGTTCTATAAAAAAGTTTCTTGTAAAGTTTTATTCCCAACACTTTATCTATTACACTACTATTTTTAGTTTTCTACATCATAAGCAATATTTTCTTATATCGGAGTTCATTATATTGTGGTTTGACTGTATATGTGATGAAGCAGTTAAGTGGTGTGCGAGTCAACATGAGTCGATACATGTAGTCAAAACGTGCTGTGATAAGCAATGTGATTTCAACAATTACTTGTTCATAAACTGAACAGTTAGGCATCATTGATAAGGTTTAGCCAAGCTACAGAGGTGTCTCAAAACCACGAGATGATTGAGAGGGATGCTGTAGTGGAGGTCTTCGGAAATGCTGACCTTCTGGTGATCGGACACTAAAGAGCAAAAGGATTTTTCTATATTACAGTCGAGCCCACATATAACGGCCCCACTTAAAACGAACATTGGCTTAAAACGAACAATATCCGCGTGACCAAGGAAATCGCACTTACAACGAGCGTCTCCGAGCGCCACTGATCGCTTACAGCAAACGGAGTCAGCGGTCTGCCGACTTCCCTGGAAACCAATTTCGACCACCGATCAGGCATCGGCGAGGGGCCCATACATTCTTATTGTTAAACGCCGACCCTGCCTCCGCGTCCCTCTAGTTTCCGCTCTCCCCAACCCATTGAGGAAGGAAGGTTGTTTTCTTCCTCCATGCCCCGACTCCTTTTTGTTACGCACCCCTCCATCCTTTGGCCGCCCGCTACTCTGACCAGCCCGCATCGCCAGACGAGGCTCGTGTTTTCACACTGCCACAGATCTTTCGAAGACCGGTCGGCCATCTACCCTGTTTTTGATCGCTGGTGCTGTCGTTGGCATCGTCGGCCTAGAGTGACCAGACAATTCGCCAACATCATCGGCCACCGACTGTATACGATAGTCTGCGTCTAGTGCACACGCGTACGCTACCCCACCAACTCTGATAATTTGCGATTCGCTTCGTGTTTAGGGCTTGTTCTCTCTCACTTTGCACTCGGCTCAGCATGCCATCTGCGCGCGTGCGGAAGCAGAAAAACGGCTGTTAATTTGCGCGGAACGAATCCCGAAATAGCAAAGTTCGTCAGGCCACGCAATCCCGTCTGCGTAACGAAATGATTTTTTCACCACGGCCGCCGATTCTTCGAACACCGTCGCGTGCGCACCGATTCAGGCGGCCATGCACTCTTTCCAAGTTTTTCTACATGCCAGTAGAAGCAAGCTACTCAACCTGCCTCCTTTCCGTGTGTTTTGGTTTTCAAGGTCGCCCTCCCACCGCATTCTCCCCTGTCTTTATCGCAACTCTTTGCCTTTCTCTCGCAAGTCTGCTCTACTCTCTTGATCACAACCCCTTCGCCCGTCTCCCCCGCTCCGTGACGTCCGCCACGCTGGCTTGAATTAGTTTCGTTTTCTGGCTGGAAACAGGGCCAGAGCTATTCTATGTGTTCTGGCAGGTGTGTCGCGGTGTGGTCATGATGGCCAACGGGAGGACTAGCACGCTTTCTTTTTGTGTCGCTCAACAAAACGTCGAAAGTGTGACCGCTTGGGTTGAGCATAATCCGCGCGTTAGGTGCCGCGGTTCGGAGCGCTTGCTCATAGCGGTTGGCCACCTGGCAGCCAACTTGTCGCTTCCGGTGTCCCGGTATTCAGCTGTGGAGATAGCGAATATTTCGTGGGCGGCGGTGACGGCTACATGGGTGCGGAACTGTTTTTGCGAGGCCGACTTCGTCGAGGTCGGGCCTGATGCCGAGCCTGAAGCTTCCGAACAGGACCACTGCGACGACGATTTGTCGCAGCGCGTCGCCGACTCCGACCTGGAAGAGCGGGTGGGAGATTTGTTGGGATGGTTTAATTACTGCCGATGGTGATGCCAACACTGCAGAACCGAGCACGGATTAGGGCATTGTGAATGAAGTACGTGGCGAGAGCGATTTGGAGGAATCGGATTGTGAGAACGACAAAACATTGGAGCCAGTGCCTCATGCAGCTTATGCCACGGGCCTCGGCGAACGAGCACCCTGCCGTTTTAAATGAACGCCAGAGCGCCCTTATCGCTTCTGCTCTTCGAAACACGGGCATCATGGACTTTTTGGGGCAAAAAAAAGTTTGTGTTTTCACTCGTGACTTTTTTTAAAAGCTGTGTTTCATTTACTACAAACTTCGGGATACAGCGAACGAATGCCGTGTCACGCTCAGGTTCGTTATAAGCGGGCTCGACTGTAGTAGAGTACAGCATAACAGTATGCTGTTGGGCGAGTTGATACTTTGGCATAGAAACCATCTTGACGGTGCAACAGAGCACAACACACAGGAAGAAACGGATAAGGACAGGTCCAAACTACCAACTGGCTCTATTCAAGGAAGACCCCCACCTTGGGAACCGCCACAACAACAAAGGAAATTCAAACCAAGCGAGAAAGAAATCGGAATTCAGCATTGTACCACACGCAGACTTGTCTTCTGCTTTCTTTTAATAAAAAAAGCTCCTAGCGTTTCGCGAGCCATTTTATCTCTACTTCTGCCCAAGATATTTGGAGGGTCACCAAGAACATTAAACGGACTGTGCCTAGTGTTGCTAAAGACACATTAAACGGACTGTGCCTAGTGTTGCTAAAGACACTTTCGAAGGTGTAGTTGAGTTTTTTGGGCACAATGACCTGTGTATTTTGCAGGCAGATAAGATTGGCGGCTTTATTGCATTTCCAAAAACCATGTCCCATGAAAAAGCTGTGGAGACTATCAAAAACTTTTTTCCCGTAGGCAATGCCAGGGTTAAGAGTAAAGCAGTAGAACTTTGTAATCGCTTAGATATGGTTAAGCTTGCAAGAGATATATGGTTAAGTTTGCAAGAGTATAAGTGCTGCTAGAGCATTACAACGCATAAAGTTGAAGCCCGTGCTATGAGAGGGACACTTGGCAGCATTGTGTCAGGAAGTTCTTCCTCAAAGTTTTGAATTCTCTTGAGATATGTGATCTGCTCTTCACAAAAAGTTGTGTTGTCGGTTTCCTTGAAGACAACAGTGACATTGGGATTGCTTTTTCTTTGTGCATGGGAGAGCTCTTTTATGCGGTGCCTCACTGTGAGTTGTTTGGCGCAGTTGAGGAAAATGGTATAATTGCTCTTCAAAAGGCTGCAGGGATATCACTTGCGAATCCATTGGCACTTTTAGAATTTTATCTCCAGTCCACTTTCGTCAAGTTAGACGTCCGACGACCAGATCTATATTTAAAAAAAAAGGCATTGGCTCTTGTATTGCACCTGTGTTGTGGAATATCTTTTTATCATGATTCAATTGTGCTGTAAATTGCCATTTGAGTTGCACTGACAATGACAGTCCTTAAAATTTTTCGTTATATTGACGACTTTTTAATCCTTTTTAAGGAGTGCCCAACCGAGAATGAGCATTCGCTTAAGTGTGTCCTTGAAGACACCAAAAATAATGGGTAAGGACTAGCCTTTACTTTTGATTGTCCACAAGAAGTAAGCTTCAGTTTTTAGACCTGCAGTTAAAGTTTAATGAGTGTCACGTGTACTGGGTGTACTCCTCACATGCTCAGAAAGAGCTCCTTCCATACAAATCGGCTCATTCTAAGATGATCACAACACTGTTTAGAATCCAGGCTTCACAAGTAGTGCATTCACAGTGTGCATGATAGTTATGACCTGCAATTGGAGAGGCTTGTTTCAGCTGGTTTCCCTGGGACGGCCATAGTGTCTGTTGCTAAGACTCTTCTCAAGAAGATGAAGCACGGGGACTCAAAAGATCCTGCATAGTCCCTGGTGGACAGGCAGAGGCCAGCTGTGGTCCCGTACTTGCACAAGGTCACACGCAGCTTGAAAAAAGTAGCTAGTTGGTTTAACATGCTGTTGGTTTTCTCGGCCCCTAAGTAGCTCGCTCAGCTGAGCCAGTGAGCGAAAAGGAGGCTGCCTGGAAAACCATGAAAAACGTTTTGTGAAGTATATGAACAACGCCATGTACGAGGTTCCCCTGTCGTGCGGGGAAGTCTACATCGGCCAGACAGGGCGCTGCCTCAATGACCAACTCAGGGAACACGAAAGAAATCTCAATAAGGAGAGAAGTTACTTTGTTGACCACTGCTTGGCTTGCCCACATTGTGAGCCTGCGATTTCGCTGTGCAAAAACCGTAGCCAAAAGTAGAGATAAACGTCTCGCTAAATGCTACAAGCTTTTTTTAACTTAGACAAGCAGATGACGAGTGTGTGAGTGAAACCTCCATTACACTGTACAATGCTGAATTCCAGTTTCTTCCTCGCCGGGTTTGAATTTTTATGGTTGTTGTGGCGGTGCCCCTGCTCAGGGTGTTGATGTATAAAGTTGTGGATCTTCCTTGAATAAAGTCAGTTGGTAGTTAGCGCCGGTCCTCGTCTGTTTCTTCCTTTGTGTTGTTTAGTTGCTTTCTCAGGATGATTTCATTAGTAATGTACAATTTCGCTATACTGAAAACACCACCTTTACAGCGACACGAGACTGAAATGCAGTTGGCAACGCCACCTTGAGATTCCTGCACCAAACACTGGTCAACTGGGTCCTGCATTGCTTCTAATCGACATACCTGCCAGATCTCCCGATTTGCCCGGGAGACTCCTGAATTTCGTCCGCTTTGTACGATTGTACGACCGACATAGAAATCTCCCGGAAGTGCCCGCGTGTTTGTCTCAAAGCGCACTCTAGTTTGGCAACCTAGCACAAATGCACGCGCGGAGAGTGCCGATTGTCATCGCCATCGTTGAAGAGCTCGAATGTGCCTAGTCGACCAAGCGGAGCTGCGCAAAAGCGAGCGAGCCTGCCAGCACCAAACACTGGTCAACTGGGTCCTGCATTGCTTCTAATCGACATACCTGCCAGGTCTCCCGATTTGCCCGGGAGACTCCTGAATTTCGTCCGCTTTGTACGATTGTACGACCGACATAGAAATCTCCCGGAAGTGCCCGCGTGTTTGTCTCAAAGCGCACTCTAGTTTGGCAACCTAGCACAAATGCACGCGCGGAGAGTGCCGATTGTCATCGCCATCGTTGAAGAGCTCGAATGTGCCTAGTCGACCAAGCGGAGCTGCGCAAAAGCGAGCGAGCCTGCCAGTACTTCTCCGAGTATGTAAATGCAGCACCGCCGCTCTGTGAACTATGAGGCGCAAGGCAGGTGTGGTGGCGATAGCGTCGGATTCTGCAGTATTTTCCACGCTGATGTCACTGAGTGATATCACTGACACCGCTGGCACACCGACTTGCCCTTCTTTCTCTGAGCATTGCTTGTGTTCTTGTGTCGCGAGCGCTGTTAGCGTGGCTAGCGCTGTGTCGCGTTGCTGTCTGCCATGGCACTCAGCAAAGAGCGAAAAAAATATCTTCAGGTGTTCTTGAAGCAGTATATGACAGAGTTCGGTTGTGTTATCGCCTCACGGAAAGGTGAGCACCATGCGTTCTGCACCATCTGTAAGTGCGACATCAGCATATCCCACGGCGGCAGGGCTGACGTGGTTGCGTACGTTTCGTCGAAGAAGCACACCAACAACGTTCAGTGCCAGGAGAAACAGCCTCTAATGCAACAATTTTTCGGTAAGCAAGACGGCGACAATGATGTGATACGTGCGGAATGATTGTTTACCGCTTTTCTGCTTGAGCACAGCATTCCGTTGAGTGTTTCCGACCACGTGGGACCCTTGCTGTGGAAGATGTTTCCAAAATGCGATGTTGCAAAGCGCTACGGCTGTGCTAGAACTAAGACTAGAATGATTGTCGGCTAAATGGCAAGCCATGCACAAGAGTGTGTGGTGAGTGCCTTGAAAAGGCGAGTTTTTGCGGTTGCCACTGACGGCTCGAACGACAGCCAGGCACAGCTGTACCCCATCGTGGCCACCTTCTTTGCGGAATAATCAGGCCTTATCGAGAGCAAACTGCTTACTTCAAGTACCCTGGAAGGCCCTTCAGCGGGGCGCAACATCGCCAAGTTAATTATGGACAGTTTTGCGTCATTGAATGTGCTATTGTCTAGTTGCATAGCTTTTTGCTGTGACAATGCCAACCTGATGATGGGCAATAAGAATAGCGTAGCGGCAGCGCTAACCGAGGCCCGTGAAAGCATTGTGAAAATTGGATGCCCATGCCATTTAATAAACATTGCGGCTGAAAAGGTAGCTTCTTGTCTCCCGCGAAAATGGACGAAGTCCTTGTGGACATTTTTTATTATTTAGAAAGAAGTGCTAAAAGGAAAAGTTCGCTTAAAGAGTTTCACGAACTGCACAACAAGGAGTTACGCAAGATTTTAAAGCACGTTCCAACCAGATGGCTTTCGCTAGGAAAATGCCTAGAAAGACTCCTATATCAGTGGGCACCGCTCTTGAGTTTTTACCTTCAAGAAGTGAAAAGAGATGCCACTACGGGGTCCCAATTTCTGACCTACTACGACATTCCCAAAATGCCAGCACAAACTGAAGACACTGAGCAGCACCAGTTCAGACAGAAGAGAAAGAAGTCTGTTGAATCAACACCTGTGCCTGTGAAAAACGTTAAGGCTACTGATGTGTGCAAGACTGGATCAACTTGCATAACACGTGAGGAACGTCTATTCGTTTTCTTGAGCTTGGAGCTTAGCAAAGCTTCCTGTCTGTTTTTAAATAACGTTATTCCTGCTTTTGAGACAGTCAACTGCTGCCTGCAAGCACAGGCACCCCTAATACACAAGCTACAGCCTATACTTCTAAACCTTCTTGAGGACATTTTTTCAAGGTTTGTGAGGCCAGCACTGCTAAAGCAGCACAATGACATCTGTTTGATAGACTACCACAGCAGAAATGTGCAAAAGGATGACCAATACTTGGTAATTGGACACCAAGCTAAGTGTGTTGTTGAAAAGCTCAAACAAAGTGACAAAGAGGAATTTTTTGAGGCTGTTAGAAGATACATGGTTGCTGCACGCGACTACATGCGCCTCAAATTTCCTTTTAGAAGTGAGGCTTTGATCAATGTACGTGTTGCGGATATTGAAGCTATGGATAACATGTCATTTAAGAATGTCCTTTTCTTTGTTGAGCGGTTTCCAGCGTTATTGCCACAAAACGAGCATGAGACCAGAGATCAAGCTATTAATGCACTGGAAATGGAATTTGTGAAGATGCAGTCTTTCAAAATTCCTACAAATATACTGGAAGAGGAATGGGCCGATGTGCAGTGGAGAAAAATATTGCTGCTGAAAGGCGAAGATGGACTTATGAAATTTAGTCGCATTGCTCAAGTGATGCTGGGAATCCTTTCAGTACCGCACAGCAATGCTGAATGCGAGCGGCAGTTCAGCATTGTGAGGAAGACTCGAACAGAGTTCCGCGCTTCTATGTCAGACAAGACACTTGGGCAACTACTTCAGGCCAAATGTCATATCCGTGGACCGTGTTATTCACAGGTATATTCTGAGGAGTTTTTGAAGAGGGCCAAATCTGTCACAACAAAAATTGGGCAGTAATGTAACTGCGAGTGACACAGCTTAAACTAGCTTGGCGCTAAGGTTGGACTCCACGTGCAGTTTCTCCGTGCAAAAAAAAACATTCTTTTGGCAAAGTGTTGGAGTGGCAGCGGTGAACATTGTTATGCCCGACAGTGCTCGAAGGACTTCTCGAAAAAGGTGGCTTCAGCTACGTCGAAGATTTGGTGGTGGTGACCACAGCGGGTTAGATTGTTGGCGGTTTACAAAAACTATACCATTATTGTGGCATGATAACTCTATAAAAATTCAATCTTGAGAAAAAGCGTGTGAAAAATTTCATCCTTCGTGACGCCCTCCCCCCCGGGTTGCATCTCCCTAATGCCTGCGCTGCCAACCTGGCAGGTATGAATCGATAAAAATGAAGTAAATTGTAATCTGTTGGTGTCATAACGTTTGCATGTAGAATTTCAGAAAATTTCATTGAGCCAATGACATAAAAATAATAAAAATACATTTTCAAATTTTACATTTAATTTAATTTTACAAAAATACATTTTCAAACCACGTGACACTAAATAAAAGAAAACCCTAGTATCGCGGGCACAGTAGGGCCCGAACCTGGGTCCGCTGCGTGCCAGCCCAGTATTCTACCACTGAGCCACGCCGGTGTTTGGGACTTGCTCACAAACTTGCCTTAGGCAGGCTTGATGTCGGGAGAGTAATCACGTTAATATGAGTAATAAAGCGTTTTAGAACAGCAACAGAAACAACAAGGTGTCACACAATGCGAATAGCGTAACAAGTGGGTCGTTCAATGCTGCAACCCATTACAGAAGCTTGTTCTTGATCACCTATTGACTGTGACGCATACCCACTTCAGGCATAATACCTTATCGTCATCAGCCACTTCATGAACAATCGGTTTTTAGTGGATACCACACTTCTCAGAAGAATGATGAGGGATAGCATAGCGAATGCCAGCCTACTACCCAGAAATTATTATTAATGCCCTAGTGGGTTACTGCCCTAGTGCTTGCCGCAGTTCCCCAATGAATGTTTAGAAAAGGCTCTGAAAGGCCGCTCTTCTGGCTTTCGCGTTGACTGCGCTGCGCCTTGCGTACAGGCCTTGCGTTTTTTGTATGTTGGCATGCCAGTTGTGTTGGGGATATGCTTTCTTTTGCCCACATGTACATTGGGCAGACTGGTGGAAGCGACCATCGAAATTCTTTGAATGGAGTGTATGTCCCATCTCGTTTCGTTATGAGGGTGGTAATTTGGGCTTGTTGGTATGGTGGTATGATAATTAATAGTAGAGCAAGCTAAAGACACGGACAAAAGAAAGTGCCACAAAGAAAGAATAAATGGTCCTGTAGTGTCTCAAATGCGCACTTTTTTATCCGTGTCCTTATCCTGTACTACCATCCATTATCACTTTGTCATTCATGCAAACTAAATCCCATCTTCGAAAGCACAGTAATTTTGTACAAGCTCTAATCAGGCAGGATAATTTTGGGAGGTATAATCATGTCACACAAAAAATCAAGCTGCACTTTGTGCAAGTCTACCTTCTTGGTCATTACAAAACAAGAAATTCAACTGTATTGACCCCCTAAGTGCTTTGGACGGGTAAAAGTCCTAGCGGAATAAGTACTCCCCTCTAGCATTCAGGTCGAGAAGCGTGCATTTACAGCTTACATTCTATATAATCCACTGGATGGCAGCATTCGCTCTATGATTTAGTTTTCTCTTGTGGCTGGAGCGTGGTTTTATATGGAAATATGGCTTGTGGTGGCGGTGACCCACGCATAGCTGGCCCATGAACAAGAGAAAGAAGCTTTTCGTCATGTGGAGAAGCTCAAGAAGACATGAAGCACATTCTTCTGCATTGTAAAAATCATGACGTACCTCAAAAGAACCATTTTCAAAAATTCTTTGTATAAGCGACCTCCATCAGTTGCAAAAATCTTGGGTCCGTGGCCAAAAAGAAAGCTACAAGCCACTGCAGCGCGTGCAGTCGTTCACTTTCTGGAGGAATCAGAAATAGCTCAAAAGTACTAAACAAAAAACAAAAACAAATTCACAGTTAACCAGTATGTTTCAAAACAGTATTTTCATGTTTCACTAGGATATTTTTGGGAAAACTTTTGTGAAAACATTTCAGTATTTAAGCGACAAGATCACCTTAGACATTTTATTGAATTTCCATGTTTTGTGTGAACACTTAAATTGGCGTGATTACTTGTGTTTTTACAAACTCAGTGTGGTGCGCACATAATTCTATGTAGTGTGGAAACATTTCTGTGTGGTGTGGACACTGTATTGAATGAAAAACGTGAACTCATTGTGTAAGTGTTGTGCTATGTACATATGTATAGCCTTGTGTTTGCTACAAAATGTGCGATGTCGACTTTTGTGCAAGAGGAGTAGCCGGCTCCACGCATTGGCACCAACCTCTCCTTATATACATTTAATTTTTACAAAAAAGCTTTTCGTTTTCATCATCTCCTTCAAGTGAAGAAAGACGATTTGAATACAGATATAGTATAACTTGTTACAACGGATCTGATTACAACACACATTCGTATACTACATACCAATTGGTGTCATCGTGCCGACCTCCCTGTTCGTTTCATTGATTGAGCTTTGATTACTGTGGATTTCACTACAACAGACATTTGGATATACAATCGAATCTCGATAATTCTAACTCGAAGGGGCCCGAAAATTTGTTCGAATTAAAAGAAGTTCGACTTAATGAAAGCTAAATAAACAGAAGGCTCTCCATGCAGTGGCGCATGTACATTGAGCTAACACACGAGGAGGAAGTTTTAGAATACTTACATTTAGTGAAAAATCACAGCACATCCGTCATTAATTGAAGTAATTGGTGATGCGTGTCTGCACACGTTTGCCTTGCAGCGAGTCACTCAATTCCACACGCATTTTGCAAAGCATTTCTATTTCGGCTTCAGCATTCCCCTGGCAAGAGAAGTTGCGCGCGGAAATGTCCAGCGCCGACACTCTTAAAAGACGACGACAACGACGACTGCGTAGCAGAGGCGCAGTATGGCCAGCACGTGATGAGAAAGGAGGAGCGTCTCCACGAGGAGGGGTGTCACAGCTTAGGCTAGTTGGTATGACATGACGATAGTTATAGCGTGAGAACAGAACGACGACACAGAGACAAGAAGGTCCTTTGTGTCCTTCTTGTCTCTGTGTCGCCGTTCTGTTCTCGCGCTATAACTATCGTCACGTAAAGAGAAGCAGATCGGCATTTGAGAGAAAACAAAGACTCCACGGCAGCTTTAATTTTTCTTTTTTTTTTTTTTTTGCTCTCTTCGTGCGCGTAGTTGTAAGGAGAGGCGTACGTGGAAGGGACGGGAAAGGGGGAAGCATAGCACCGGACGTGAGATACCCCCCCCCCCCCCCCCTCAAGGCACAGAGCCGTGCTCCCGCAAGGGGCAAGGGCTGCAGAAGATAGAGCTTTTTTCCTTTCCTTCAACCGCGCATTCATTCAACCCAGTGACGGCTTTCTTTTTTTTTTTGCCTCGCTCTTCGCGCACGGCGTTGGAAGGAGGAGGGTCTTTATTTGGCAGGGACGGAAAAGGGAGAAGCGTGACACGGTCACGTCGCAGATCGGCATTTGAAAGAGAGCAAACATACCACTGCAGCCTCTTCTTTCCTTTTCCTTTCCTTTGCACAGGGCGTTGAGGTGTCGCAAGTGCCGCCGGGGGATTGGGCGGTGTGCTGAGAGCATTTTCGGAGCGCGGTATGTTCGAATTAACTGTCACTAGCACTTGCGCGTTCGAACTACCGGGCGTTTTCGCCCATTGGAATACACATAGCTTTGACAGGACCTGATCGTGAGTTCGAATTAATCAGAAGTTCAAATTAAGTGTCTTCGAATTAATGAGATTCAACTGTAATTAACTAGAATGTCAGGCCAGAAAAGTGGTCAGGGCTCTTTACAGCCCCACAAGGGCATTTGTGAGAGCAGGCATTTAGTGAGTAGCGTCACCACAGACCTGAGCTAACGGGGGAGTTTTGACCTTCTCCCATGCCTAGTCGTGCGTGGCTGAGCCATGTCCGGGGAAAAGGGGATCCTAGGGGTTGAACTGATGCTGGGTGATTGGACCTTTAAGGCCCTTTCGCGGAGGCAACACACCCCTTTGGCCTTCGCTTCACGCAGACGGCACCCCTTGGCTGACCCACCCAGGGGAAATTGGCAGTCGTCTTCTCCTATCTTTCTCTTCCTGTATCTTCATCTTTCTCACTTTTTTTTAATCTTTCTTGTCTACTTCTTCCTTCTGTTTCAATTTTCCTTGTGGCAAGGGTTAACCCTGTGTGAATAGCCTACCTTGGTCTAGGCACATTGGATTATCGCAGTGTTGTACAGCTGACGTCAGCAAGCTTTCAGCATCCACAAACTTGCAGCGTCTTCTTGTTGGGCTCCGTGGTAGGTGGCCGCCAATGCTGCTGAATAAAAATAAGACAGGCATGCATAGAGCATTCCCTCTACTTACCGACCGTGCCGGCTTGAAGCGGGTGCGCACCGATGACATAATTTTTCTCAACCAGCCAACAGAAGTATTTCTTCACTCCTATGTTATTCACTGTGAGAAAAGTATAAAGCAAGCCAGGGCCGTATCTCCTTTCGTAGTTGCCAAGTGTCTTACCGAAACTCTCAGGGCTGGATACAAGGTAACCAAAATGGCTAGCGGAGACCTCCTCCTCGAAATTTGGGACAAAAAACAATTTGAAAAGCTAGACAGCCTCTCAACTTTTGGTGGCGTACGGATCATCGTAACACCACACAGATCAATGAACACAACTCGCAGAGTGGTATCTGCCGCAGACTTATTTGACCTGACCGAAACTGAACCTTTGGAGGGGTGAAAGAGCCAAAATGTGACTAATGTACAAAGGCTTATCATCCGAAGAGATAACAAGGAAACGCCAACGAAACACGTTTGCTTCCAGTAAACTGCCAGAAACCATTCAAACAGTGTACACAAAGACCTCTCTCAGGTCATACATACCAAACCCTTGTCATTGCTTCCGATGCCGGAGATGTGGCCACGACAGCTTTGTGCACAATGTGCACATTGTGGAGTCCTATGCCACGTGTCTGAGAACTGCAAAGAGCAGCCACGCTGCGTAAACTGTGGCAGAAACCATGCCGTGTAGTCGCGTTCTTGTCTATATTGAAAGAAAAAAAAAAAAAGCAGATAAGGCTGAAGGTGAAAGGAAACGTTTCTTTCAAGGAAGCTAGAAAAAGAGTCTAGTCATTCTGTGGCCCAACATGTGCTGACGCAGCGCGTCAGGGGGCACCGCCGCACCAGCCCTCAATGGCGAGCCGTTAGTTGTGGCACCTGCCCCCAAGGTGGCTGTAGTCCAGACTACTCAGCCTACTCGCGAACAGAGACCAGAGACTCCAGGGTCCTCAGGTCTCGAGGCCTCGCCTCACCAGGCGAGGCCCAGAATTTGAACTACCACCTCGCACGTGCGGGCATCTAGTTCCTCTGAAGAGGCAATGGATACGTCTGTACTCTTCGTGCCGAAAGAGCGGCATGGCTCCTTGGAGCTCGCCAAGAAAACAAAAAAAAAAAGCAGATAACAGGGCCTGGTGACGGCCCTGTTACTTCAATTCAAGCTCCCCGCCTAAACAGCATCTCGCTTTTCGTACACACAGCACTACTTTACTTTCACCATGAACACTCAAATTATACTGCGGTACATCAGGGGCCTTTTTAGGAACTTTGACGATGTCCAAGAACTTCTACACAAACACTCACCAAAAGTGCTTTGTGTACAAGAAACACACTTAAAATCAAGACACACCAACTTTCTACGTAACTACACTATTTTTTCGAAAGAACTGTGATGATGCCATGACATCATCTGAAGGTGTGGCCATTATAGTCAATCAAGGAATTGCATGCACCCACTTACAACTCCAAACGTCCCTTGAGGCAGTGGCTGTTCGAGCTGTTGTTTTCTGCAAACTGATCACAATTTTCACTATTTACATTCCTCGGAACTATCAGCTGTGAAAACATGATATCCAATCATTAATTGATGAACTGCCAGAACTTTACCTTCTCCTTGGAGACTTGAATGCACATAGCAAGCTTTGGGGTGACTCGTTACGACGCAAGAGGTCGACTGATTGAACAGTAGTTTCTCCTCTCGTCAAGCGCGCACCTCTTGAATTGAGAAGAACCAATCTATTATAATCTCTCTAGTAATACCTATTCCTCCATAGACATAAGAGTAGTATCTCCGTTGCTTGTGCCTCTACTCTAGTGGAAAGTCATTAGTAATCGCTACAAAAGTGACCACTTTCTCGTAGTTTTAAGCACAACTACAGCAACTGAGTGTTCATCATGAGTTTCCAAATGGCTCATGAACAGAGCTGACTGGGAACAATTTTGTACCATCGCTTGTTTAGGTTGGGGTTACATATGCACTTTAAGCATATATGCTGCTGTCAACTACTTCACAGCATTTCTGATTGATGGTACGGTATGGAAAAAGTTTATTTAAGTCCATCGGGGCGTGAACTAGCGCGTAGCAAGCCGCTCCGACGTCGGGGCAGATAGGCCTAACCTGTCCGCCATGTCGTGGTCCCGTTGGACTGCCCATAGCTGCGTCCTTAAATCCGTGCTGCGTAGCGCAGCATGCTGCAATTAAATGCATCTTACAAACGAGTGGACACTCTGGAAAACAACGTTTGCTGTGGTGGAACTCAGAGTGTCTAAACGCGCGCAAAGAGCAAAACAAAGCATGGAGGCTGCTTTGGAAGTCTCTGGCAGCTTAGCATCTTCAAACTTTCAAGAAAATGAAGTCTGAAGGCAGGGGAACACGCTGGCAGGTCAGGAGAGAAGTTGGCGAAAGTTTTCATCAGGCATCATTTCGTATACACATGAGGGCACAGTCTATAACATGGTTAGCAGGGTAGCAGGAGAAGAACCACATTCACTCCCTCTAATAAACACACAAGGCAACAGCTTGGAAGACTAGGCAAACTTCCTAGGCACCTATTTCGAACAGGTGCTGAGCTCATCGCACTATCTGAAGCCTTACAATGATACAAAACGAAAACATAAAAACGGGAACTAGAGCGGAAATCTACAAAACATGAGGCATGCAATGAACCCTTTCGTTTAGGAGAGCTGCTGGCATCGCTAAGGTGCTGCAATAAATTGGCTCCAGGTTCTGACCGAGTCATATACGAAATGCTAAAACATGTGCCCTCTGAAACTCAAGATGCCCTTCTTTCTCTGTATAACACTTTTTGATTTTCCGCTGAGATTCCCACTGCCTGGAAAAAAGCCATTATTGCTCCTATTCTAAAACAGGGCAAGGACACATCCTTAGTCTCCAATTACAGGGCTATTGCTCTTACCAGTTGTCTGTGCAAGGTCTTCGAAAAGATGATAAATAGAAGACTGGTACACTTTCTTGAAACAATCTACTTGAGCCACATCAGGGGGGTTTAGAGAAGGAAAATTTACCACAGACCATTTTATCGGTATCAAAGCACAAATCCGTGACGCTTTCATCCATAACCAATTTTTCCTTTTTGTGTTCCGGGCCATAGAGAAAGCCTAGGACACTGCATGGCGCTTTCGCATACTCAGAGACTTCTCGCATTTAGGTGTGCACGGCAGAATTTTAGTATAATTGAAAGTTATCTGTTCAATTGAACATTCCGTGTTAGAGTGGGAACTGTTCTGTCACGAACATTTGTGAAGAGACAGGAGTTCTGCAAGGAGGTGTATTGAGTTGTACACTTTTTATAATCAAAATGAACTCCTTGCGCATGTCCCTCCCACGAAATATGTTTTATTGCATATTTACTTATTTATTTACAGAGTACCTACATTGCCATATAGGCATTACGTGGTGAGGGGGGGGGGGGGGGGACAAAAAAAAAACAATCCATACAAATGAATTTGTAGCAAAATACATAAATGCACATGAAAAAACTGTCAAATTTATCAGAACATAATAATGGATCACAAATATATTTTCATACACACTGAGCATACATAATGAAAGAAGAATTTCACAGCATAGAAAAAAATTAATCATTGTTTGTTATACTAACCAATTCGTCACTTAAGCTGTTCCATTCTCTTATTGTTTTTGGAAAGAATGAGTAGAAAAAGTATTGGATCTGCATTTGAAGGCAGATATCTTCTTGCTATGGTCACAGCGAATAGATGTGTAAGGGGGTTGAAGAGGGTAGCTATGGGGATTGATTCCTGTGTTAGAGTAACATATCTGGTGCAACAGTTCAAGCCGTAGTTTCTGTCTACGTATACATAGCAGATCCCATCCCTAAAGGGCCTTCATTTGTGAAACACTGGCATAGGGGCTATAATTACTTAAAACAAACCTTGCCTCTTGATTCTGAAGTTTTTTTATTTTATTTATAAGATAGTCTTGGTGGGGGTCCCATACTACACATGCATAATCAAGTATAGACCTTACCTGCAAGAAATATAAAGTTTCCTTGATTTTGTGTGTCACCTGTTTGAAATTCCTTCGAATAAAGTATAGCATCCTACTACCTTCTTCTATGGCAGTGTCAATGTGTTTGCTCCACGTAAATTATTCAGTAAAATGAACACCAATATACTTATAATCGCAGTGTATGTTAATGAGTATGCCATTGGTGCTATATTGATGAAATTATTTGGATATTTTTCTTGAGAAGCTCACACTGGAGCACTTTTAATGTTTGAATTCATTTTCCATTTTTTACACCAGTCTGCTACATGATCTAGGTCGGTTTGCAAAGTGCGAGTATCAGATTCAGTCGTCATTTCTCTGTACAAGACGCAGTTGTCAGCAAATATTTTTATGGGTGACATAATGTTTTCAACAATGTTGTTTATGTAGATTAGAAACAGTAAGGGTCCTAAAACGCTCCCTTAGGGAATACCTGAAGTTACTGCTATGGACGAAGATTTGACATTATTTAAAACAACGGACTGGGTTCTATCATTGAAATAGTTACGTATCCACGTTTGAACGTTTTTATCTGTACCCAATGAAGCAAGCCTTAAATCTAAGAGCTTATGGGACACAGTGTCAAATGCTTTTTTTTGAAATCTATGAAAACCGCATCTACACAACTATTGTTATCAATAGCTTTGGATGCGAAATGCTGAACTTATATTAGTTGTGTGTTACAGGAATAACCTTTTCGAAAACCGTTCTGGGAGGGAGTAAAGGAAATGTCTGAATCAAGGAATTCAAATATATTGGTATGTAAAATGTGTTCAAATATTTTGCAACATACCGACGTTAATAAGACTGGTCTGTAATTTTCTCCGAGTTTTTTTGTCTCCAGATTTGAAAACGGCTGTAACGTTTGCTGTCTTCCAATCTTGGGGAATAAGACCAGTTTCGAGGGAGAGTTCATAAATTATAATTAAATGTAGAGCAATAATGTCATGACACTCTGAAAATTACTGGGGACAGTCCATCAGGTCCAATGGCTTTTGTTGCATCTAAGCGGCGTAATAATGAATCGACGCCACTAACATCAATTTGAATGTCTGGCATCATATTGCTCTGGGCGGCATTGTTCAGAAGGAATGCCTGCTCGGCAGTTTCATGCAAAAAAACTGATTGAAAATATTGATTGAAACATTCCACCCTCTGGTAGTCTGATATCACGGCTTTGCCGTCAACAGTTAAGGCTGGTATAGATATATCTTCTTTTCGGTTCTGCTTTACACACTTCCAAAATGACTTCGGATTTTCTTTTAGGTCTTTACCTAATTTAACAAAGAAAGCATCTTTTGCAGATTTAATTGTTACTTTTAATATATTATTTATTTCATCTAAGCGCTTGTGGTTTACCAAACTAGAATTAGCAGAAAATGTTTTATACACGCGTCTAGCTTTCAGGACGAGTTTACGTGTTTCTGCGTTAAACCAGGGTTTATGCGTTTTCTTTTTACGCAAGTACCTACATGGAACATGACTTTCGACCAATCCGAGTATTTTGTCCCGGAACGTTGACCACAGAGCGATGGAGCCGTGCTAGACGACCTGAGAGATGTTTGAGATTCGCGAGCAAACAAAGAGATTGGTGGTTGCTAACTACTTTGAATGGGCAACCATACAAGCATGGGTAGAACTTTGTTCCCAGACAACAGCGAGGCATTCCTTTTCAGTTGCGGAATAGTTTTTGTCCACTGGGGGTGACGTTCTGCTCTCATAAGCGATCACGCACTCTACGCCATTATGCCACTGAACTAATACCGCTCCTAGTCCATTGTACAGCAAAGCCTGAGACAGGTGCCGGCATGTTTACAATCATTGGTTTATATAGTATACATTCACCGTATGCTTGAATACGCTTGTTCCGTATGAGATCCCTTGTCATATGTCTTTAAGTTGACAAGCATTAAAAAATACAGAACAGCACTGCAAGGTTTGTCCTAAGCCATTTCTCAAAAATGACAGCTGTAAAAATATAAAAAACTTACAAGGATGGGAATTACTGTCATCACGTCGAATTAAACTGTAGTTAAAGCTCTTATGTCAAGCATTTCATGCTAAACTCACATTCGAAAATGAATGTACCTATCTACCTAGACAATCCTCTTCGCGCAATGGTAATTAAGATTTTAGAATGCGGTATCAAATATAATTTTTCTAATAATTCGTCTTTTGTTAGTTTCATGACAGCATGAAATGGCTTGTAAAAAGAACGAAGCGTGTTGTGTGAGTGCAGGCGCGTGTTTTTTTTTTTTTTGGCATTCTAACCTATCTGCTGCAGCGCCTTCAAGTAAAAAATGTGATGTGCACATGGCTTTTGTTTTGTTAGTATTTTACTTTTTAAGCGTGTCTCTCTAAGTGGCATAAGTTGTAGTTAGACACTAGGAGTTCTTGCGTGCCCAATGAAAAGCGTTCTACCATGGGGATTTTTCAAATTGGTTCGCTACGAGCCACCAAAGCATGATGCGAAGAAGCAAACTTGAATCCCTTGCCTCTCATCCCATGTAGTCATCGTGAGCCTTATTCCTTCCTTGTTTTCTTCGGTATCGGGGCTGGAGGATCACATGATGCATAGGCACCAAGAACATCATGCGGAAGCAAAGTGACGCGCGCATGACGTGCCCCAGCCTGCTCGTGCGCGTACGCCATCGATATTGTGTCAATTTGGCGCTCTCAGTAGTGTATTGTAGTGGCTCTCAGTAGTGGGCACGCTCTCAGTAGTGGGCACGGCAGCACTGCGAAAGCAATGTTGCCTAATATGCCGCTTCTGTTGCTCGAACAGGTTTTCTTCGTCTGCGCATCACTACAAGCTGGGTCATACAGCGCATGCGTGGCCGTACCAGCTGCTGACACCGCTGTTATCAACCACGAACACATCGTCGACGCTACCCTCGAGCGCAGGCACCCTGGAACGCGCATAGAGCGGTTCTTCGCGGGACCTATAAAGTTGGACCCCCTGCCAGCAGCGTTCAGTGGGCACGGCAGCACTGCGAAAGCAATGTCGCCTAATATGCTGCTTGTGTTGCTCGAACAGGTTTTCTTCGTCTGCGCATCACTACAAGCTGGGGCATACAGCGCATGCGTGGCCGTACCAGCTGCTGACACCGCTGTTATCAACCACGGGCACATCGTCGACGCTACCCTCGAGCGCAGGCACCCTGGAACGCGCATAGAGCAATTCTTCGCGGGACCTATAAAGTTGGACCCCCTGCCAGCAGCGTTCAGTGGGCACGGCAGCACTGCGAAAGCAATGTCGCCTAATATGCCGCTTCTGTTGCTTGAACAGGTCAGTTTCTACTCAGAATACTGTTACAAAACTGACAACAGATTTGTTGTTGTGCTGCCGTGCCCAAGTGTACTGTTCTCTGCATTTTCCTTTTTGTGCCTGCTATTGTCTGGCGATGTTGAACTCAACCCAGGTCCTGATGTGAAAGTCCTCCTAAAGGAACTGTCTGAAGGTCAGAAGTCAATTAACGCAGATCTGAGTGCTCTAGGAGAAAGAATGACTAAAATGGAAGACGCCATTCCAAAAAATCAAAGATCAGGGTAAAAAAATAGGCCAGCTAACGAAAACCGTCACGAACGTTAAGGTGACACTATCAAGACAAGAAGAAAGGCTAATAAGCTTAGAGGATAGGAGTCGACTGAATGATCTTTTGGTCTTTGGGGTTGAAGAGGGCGAGGCAGAAACCACAGAAGACCTGGAACAAGTGGTACTGCAGGACATTTTTGTTCGCACGCTTGGCGTCGAACTAAAAACAGTTGAGCGGATCCACAGAATAGGCCGAAAAGGGGGCCGTTCACCGCGTCCGGTCATTATGAAGTTATACGACTCCCGAGATGAGTTAACAGTTTACAAAAATTGCAAAAAGCTAAAAGGCAGCAGTATATCAGTTGGGGACGACTTTTGCAAGGAAACTCTAGCCAAGCGTAAGCTACTATCGGAATCTGGAAAAAAAGAAAGAGATGCAGGAAAAGGCATGCGTTTGAATTACGATAAGTTGGTCGTAGACAAAGACGTGTATTCCTGGGAATACGACAAAAACTGCCGAGTTAAGCTTAAGCATACAAAGAAAAAACCACATCACTCTGACGACGATGACTGATTCCATTTGCAGTCAAGTGCATGCAGCCTTCGCTTAATTAATCTGAATGCTCGGAGCCTTATGAATAAAGTTAGTGACCTAGAATATATATTAGCAAGCTATAACCCACACGTAATCACCGTCACAAAAACGTGGCTGCGACCGGAAATAGCGGATAGCGATATTGTACCACCCGGCTACAAAATATTTAGGAAAGACCGCGATACACGATGTGGTGGTGTGGCGATCTTACTTGCAGAAGATGTTGAAGCAATTGTTATGGAAGGAATACCCCACCATGAAAGTGTATGGGTAGAAATAAAATTACGCAAAACTTCCCTTGTTTTGGGTGCCGTTTACAGGCCTCCAGGCGCCCCTAGTTCATACCTAGAAAGTTTGCAGCAATACCTTGATGGTATTGCTACCCGGAATCGTAGAATGGTTATTGCGGGAGATTTCAATCTTCCTGGTATTAATTGGACCACATTCTCAACTAAATCGAAGGAAGCAATAGACTGCCAACGGCTTTTACACATGGCATTCAGCCATGACCTCACGCAGGTTGTCACTGACAGTACACGTGAAACAGGGTATCCGCATTCCATACTGGATCTATTTTTTATTGACGGGAGAATCGACACATACAACGTTGCAATTGAACATGGATTGTCGGACCACAAACTTGTTTCAGTTGAGATAAGCATTGATGGTACCTTGCCATGCAAAAAAGAAAGCTTCAGGCATGTGCGCAACTTCAACAAGGCTGATGAAACAAGCATAATTGATTACTTGTCGTTTTCTTTGGATGCGTTCAGTGAGGAAAGTGACGTCAATGAGATGTGGATAAGGTTTAAAGAAATCGTCATGCTATGTATCAACAAATTTGTGCCCTTGCAAAAAAAGAAACAAAATAAACAGAATCCTTGGATGAATGGGAAGATAATACATTTGAAGCGCGCCATTAACCGCCAGAGGAAAAAAGTAAACAAAGATCAATCCAAGATACGCAATTTATCAAGGCTTCTGCGTGCTGAACTGAAAGAATCAAAAACAAAGTATTACGAAGAAATATTGCCGACATTTATGAAATCTTCCCCCCATCGTTTTTGGCGTCACTTTTCTCAGAAGGAACACCACTCAAGAGGCGTGCATTCTCTTGTTGTCAATGATGAATTGGTGACAGACTGCTCTTCCATCGCTTACCTACACAACAGATTTTTCCACTCAGTGTTTACTGCTTGTCGTGATAATGGTGATGCTTCAATGCCACCTCCTTCTCAGTTGTCAGTTATGTCTGACGTTCAGATCACTTATGAAGGCATCGTATCATTATTACTGAACATGAACGTGAAAAAGTCGATCGGACCAGATGGCATATCAAATGATTTACTGCGAAGGTATGCGGAATAGGTTGCGCACTATTTATACATAATATATAATGCCTCAATAGAGCAAAAGCGTGTCCCAGACAACTGGCTTGTGGCGAAGGTCGTGCCAACGCATAAGGGTGGAGACCAACAAAAGGTGGAAAATTACCGTCCAATTTCCCTCACCTGTGTATGCTGCATGCTTTTAGAGCATATTATATCCAAAGCTATGTACACGTATCTTGAGGGCACAAAAACATTTTTTCCTAATCAGCATGGTTTTCGGCAGAATTTATCCACTGTAACCCAATTAATAGAAAAAGTCGATGATTTCACGCGTGCCTTAAATAATAGTGTTCAGATTGACACAATATGTATCGACTTCTCCAAAGCCTTTGACAAGGTTCGTCACAGGGAGTTAATAAGTTAGCACACCTAGGCATAAATTATAACATAATACAGTGGGTAAGTGCGTACCTGACAGGCAGAACACAATATGTGGAAATAAACGGCTTCAAATCTGAGTTAAGCGTTACCTCAGGGGTATCGCAAGGTTCAGTTTTAGGACCGATATTATTCTTAACTTACATAAATGACATTTCATGCGGCATAATTGACTGATTTGTGGGGTTTAACGTCCCAAAACCACCATATGATTATGAGAGACGCCGTAGTGGAGGGCTCCGGAAATTTCGACCACCTGGGGTTCTTTAACGTGCACCCAAATCTGAGCACACGGGCCTACAACATTTCCGCCTCCATCGGAAATGCAGCCGCCGCAGCCGGGAATCGAACCCGTGACCTGCGGGTCAGCAGCCGAGTACCTTAGCCACTAGACCACCGCGGCGGGGCTTTCATGCGGCATAGATAGAAGTACTACAGTGCGACTTTTTGCAGACGACTGCCTAATTTATAAAGAAATACACAGTGAAGCTGACCAAAAAACGTTTAATGATATTCTTGATGCTGTCAGTAATTGGTGCATTGAATCTAAAATGGAAATAAATCAAACTAAAACAGTTGCTTTGCACGTCACAAACAAAAGTAAGCGTGTCTTCTATTCCAATTACACTCTATGTTCTACCCGCCTGTCTACCGTCAATGAAATAAAATATTTAGGTGTAACAATAGCCAGTAATCTAAATTGGAGGACCCATTCGGAAAACATTTGTGCGGTGGCGGAGAGAAAACTATGGTACTTGCTAAGAAAATTAAGACTTGCTACGACTCCAGTTAAGCTAGCAGCACATCTTACGTATATTCGGCCAACATTGGAATATGCGAATTCATTTTTTCCAAAAACAATTCGTCAGTGGAATGCTTTGCCATTACCACTGGTTTATTCTGATTCATTAGAAGAATTTGAGGAAGGGCTCAAAGATATTTTTCTGTAAGCATGGTCTACTATGTTAATTTATTACAATTTATTTGTATGCTTACTACGACTGCACTGTTTTTCCTTCAGCCTCAAAGGCGGTGTTTCCTATGTATGTCAAGTAACAATTCCAAGTTCAAGTGTTGCTGTTTGAATTGCTGTATGATTTGAATGTATTGATGTTTGACATTCTTAGTATGTCCCACCTCTGTAGCAGCCGAAAGGCTAACAGTATTTGGAAAATAAATAAAATAAATTACCAGTTTCTGTGGGATGGATCAGTCGGTGCGTGTACTTTAGAAGAGGGTGGCAAATATCATGTATTTGTGACCGTGATACACCACGTCGCTCCGCTGAAACTGCGTTTAGAGACGACGCACCAAACACAAGCTAAGCGTTGTGAAGGTTGGTGAAGGCACGATGCAGGAACGACGAGAAGACGAACGCAAGTGAAATGGGTAGTAGTAGTAGTAGTAGCAGTAGTAGTATTAGTAGTAGTTGTAGTAGTAGTTATTGTTGTTGTTGTTGTAGTAGTAGTTGTAGTAGTAGTAGTAGTAGTAGTAGTAGTAGTAGTAGTAGTAGTAGTTGTAGTAGTAGTAGCAGCAGCAGCAGCAGCAGCATGTGTGTTTTCACGTAAAAAACCACAATATGAATATGAAGGACGCCGTAGTGGAGGTCTCCGGAAATTATGACCAACTGGTGTTCTTTAACAGGCACTGGCATGGTACAGTACACGGGCATCTACTTTTTCGCAGCCATCTAGATGTGACCGCCGCGGCCACAATCAAACCCGCGGCATTCGGGTGAGCAGCGGAGCACCCTATTGCGACTGGTCCACCCAGGCGGACGCTAAATGAGGGCTGATCAGTGAACAGCATCTCGAGGCTATTCAAAACAAAAATAACAAGCTGAGATTCTGTTTGCATGCTTTATTACATTTGTCAGTGTTCATTTATTATACTGATTTTGAAAGGGCAGTGCAAGGACACTGGGAAAAGAAAGACATAGAGACAAAAAGTGCTGTTTTTCTTTTCCCTTTGTCTTTGCGCTTCCCTTTCAAAATGGTATGAAGCAGCTAGCCTAAATCAAAGTACTCCTCACTTAAGCTACACAACAGAACACATAAATTACGCATGCCAACTAGAATTATGTCACGTGCAATACTCTTAATGAGGTACCATTTAAAATGCAAGATATAATCAGGAGACTGAATATTTTTCGTCTGTTTTTATAGATACTAGCATTTAATGAAGTTCTGATGAAGAGCGTACAGTATGCGACGTGAGCCCACCAATGTCAACATAAAGGAGCGACATAAAAACAGGACCATTCCTTGGTGTTTGTGACTGCCTAGATCTTGGGGCGCACGCCCGTGAGAAAGGCAAGTGGCATTCATTAGAAATTGAGCATTTTTACGCTAAATGCAATTTTGCAAATCTTAACAGGAATGATCCGAAGTGCCCAGTGCATTATTACGCTTGTCAGCTCGAAATGCTCAAACCTAGTGAGGGGCCCTTTAAGGTGTTCACAGATACGGGAGAAATTGGTCCTACTCGATTAGACCTAGCATGCCTTTCTTCTGGGGTATCAATGGTCTGGTTATTAAAGATGATAGTCTTTCTTGGGGACCTTCGACGGAAAAATTTTGGTCTGTCTGTTTGTACATTTGTCTGTTTGTCCGCCCTAACGATACCTCAAACGGCATCGAACGGCCAACCCCATCCGCAGCGCCCACCAATATTGCTCAAGGTTTAGCTTTCATTGTTGTGCGATTGTCAATTAAAAAAGCAAATATTGTGCATATCTGAGGCACCGTAACGTTTTGTCTTACGTATTTTGTGTTTGCCTTTATACTAGAAGAGACACACACAAGTAACTCTAAGGACTGTAGCGTTTATCGCGCTGCGCTGACAGTGCAACAGGATGCTCAAAAAGGTGTTTCCAATGTTTTGCTACGACGACACGGTGGTGGCACCTGCCCGTCGTATTGCATTCTACACCTTATCACCTACGAGACTAGCACGCATCTGTCTTCGCGGTCGCGTGCGCCTACGTTTTCGAAGATGGCCCTTGTGTCTAACGTGCCTAGATGCGCTTGTTCGCTTCCACTACACGCTCGAGGCACTCTAACGCAGCGCCTTCAGAATACCATTCACCGATTTTCTTGCGCAGAACTTTTTGTTCACTCTCTCCAGGCGCAAGACTATCGTCTTTCAACGACATTTTCAGTGTAACATGTAGATTCGGCCCAATTTTTTTGCTCCTGCGCTGCCCCTCCCAGCCACAATAAAATGAAAGAAACCCATGAGAGTGTTAATTGAATGGTGGACACTTGAAGCACAATGCTAGACAATAAAACAAAAGACCACATACTGCGAATCGCACAGGAAATGCATGCCTATGTTCAATTGTTTTTACCTTTCTGCTATCTTAAACAGTATCGTTCTTTTTTGCTTCCTGCCGTAAAAGTTACCGAAGTCATTGTTTTGGGTTATTTCAATTTTTGTTGAAGTTTTTTGTGCCTATAGTTATGATTTCGAGGACCTAAAATGGTGTTTTACCTGGCACACTTTTTAGTGCCTAAAAATCCGGCCTCTAGGTATCACAGCCGTCCTCCGTGGAAACGAAATGTGTCTGCTCTTTTATTTTTGCTTTAGCTGTATCGTCGCCCTCGCTCACGCGCATTTACCCACGTTCAAAGCACAGTGCGCTGGAGGATGTACTCAAAACATGAGGGTGACGGTCAGTAGCATAGCCAGGATGGGAGAGGACATCAAAAACATTCCCTTCCTCCCTTCTTCTCCCCCCCCCCCCTCCCGTAAATTTTTTTTACGCCATGGTACATATTGTGCAAAGTGACCATTTGCCTGCCTGCCTTCCCTTCAAATCAAGGTGCCCCCTTCCCTAAAGTGAAAAGTAGTTCTTCCTATGCCTCTGGCAATGCCAGAACCCACTCAAGAATTTCCACATAATTGCAATCTTAATAAAAACGAAATGGCTCTCGCTTTCAAATTGTCTTAGGCAAATGCACAAAGTGCCCCTTCAGGTTTACTTTTATTTTTATTGTCGCACTGCTTTCTAGAGGACGTTGTAAGGAGCTTTTGGTGTATAGACCTTTTCACTCCCCCGCCGCGGTGGTCTAGTGGCTAAGGTACTCTGCTGCTGACTCGCAGGTCGCGGGTTCAAATCCCGGCTGCGGCGGCTGCATTTCCGATGGAGGCGGAAATGTTGTAGGCCCGTGTACTCAGATTTGGGTGCACGTTATAGAACACAAAATTTCCGGAGCCCTCCACTACGGCTTCTCATAATCATATGGTGGTTTTGGGATGTTAAACCCCACAAATCTAATCTAGACCTTTTCACTCAAGGCTTCCTGGGCGCCACCATATTCCTCTCTGGGCTGTTCTTAGTGCTCGTGGCGCTCCAAAAAATGCCCTTCCGAGGCTTTGACGTCGGCTTTTGTACTCTCGTGCAACAGCCCAGAATAAACGAAATCCTCCTCTCCGTAAAAAAATGTGGATAGACAGAACGCTCTAGCCACATAAAACACTGCTGCAAAAGGAAAACGAAGTTTGTTAAATCGTTCAGTTTCAGCACAGAGAGATGGGTGCCAGATGTGGTTGGCTTTATGAGACTAGCTAAATGATGTGATGTCACGCCTAGAAATATAATCAGTTGTAAAGAACAATAACCCTTTTTTATCCTTGAATTCATCGTAGAAAAAGCTGTTGCAACTCTGCGAGTCTCTAGCGTGTGTCTACCAAATCTGCTGATACCACATTGGTGCATTCAGAATGTTATTTCATGAAGTACTATTTTATTCAACCAGTATTCTGCTTATTTGCTCCTAAATATCACTGAACAAGTTGTTCTAGAATGCTCAACAGCGTGATGACATTATTTTGCATCATCAACTAAAATAAGGAATGCTCCTAAGATCTCTGGTGTCATGAGGTTTGCAATTAACCAAATATGTGTAACTCTTCACAAGAGCCCCAACGTAATTGTTCATGTCCTTGAATGTAAATGCTACTTGCTTCTCCTTCAGTATGTAAAGTTAGCTGCTCAGGATTGCTCTAAAATGAAAACATTTTGCTGCTCCAAATCAGCAGACCTCGGTAGCATAAACATTCGACAGAAGTCTGTTTGGTTGGGTATGAAACTGGGAGATGATTTAGACTCCAACCAAAAGTTTTGAAGAAACCCGACGTTTTGGAACTCACTTGGTTCCTTCCTCAGGGGTGACTGCGGAGGCTACCTAGCAGCGTCGAAGGTGTGACTGCAGAGGCTGCGTAGCTGCGTCGAAGACGACGCTGCTACGTAGCCCCCACAGTCACACCTTCGACGCTGCTAGGTAGCCTCCGCAGTCACCCCTGAGGAAGGAACCAAGTGAGTTCCAAAACGTCGGGTTTCTTCAAAACTTTTGGTTGGAGTCTAAATCATCTCCCAGTTTCATACCCAACCAAACAGACTTCTGTCGAATGTTTACTTTCAGATGTTCTTTAAATGGCTTGAAAGATAGCGCGCACGTTCATGTAAGCCTCCTGTGTGGCCTTTGTGTTGCTGCAGAAAATCACCTTGCTGGAG
Source organism: Rhipicephalus microplus (assembly GCF_013339725.1). NCBI lineage: Eukaryota > Metazoa > Arthropoda > Arachnida > Ixodida > Ixodidae > Rhipicephalus > Rhipicephalus microplus. The sequence goes on from NC_051165.1 coordinate 196,802,947, forward strand.
ACACAACAGTCGAATCTCGATAATTCAAACTCGAAGGGGCTCGAAAATTCGTTCGAATTAAAAGAAGTTCGAAATAATAAAAGATAAATAAACAGAGGGCTCACCATGTAGTGCCGCATGTGCATAGAGCTAACATGTGAGGGGGATTTACATAAGGCATACATTTATTCACAAATCACAGGACATCTGTTCTTAATTGAAGTAGTGTGTGATGCCTGTCTACACACGTTTGGCTTGCAGCGAGTCAATTTCGCACGCAGCTTGCAAAGCATTTCTACTTCGACTTCACCATTCTTCTGGCAAGTTGCGTGCGGCAATGTCCAGCGCCGACACTTTAAAAAAAAAAAAACGACAAGGACTGCATTTCCGCTACGCAGCCACAGCGTGGGCAACAGGTGATGAGAAAGGAGGAGCATCTCCACACGGAGAGAAGCAGATCGGCAGCTTTTCTTCCTCTCTCTATTTTTCTTTTCGCGCACGTCGTTGAAAGAAGGCTCTACGTCGCAGCACGGCCGGACTCGACTCTCTCCTCCGCTCCCCCCTTACAGCCTTTGCAATGATGGCTGTTGCCGCCGTAGCTCTGTGGTGGCGCTGTTAGTTCACCATTGTTTTGTCTCTGCAAAAGGCGTTGACGGATGCGTGCCGGCCGGCTGCATGCCAGCAATATCTCTGTAACCTTAGCTGCGGGACACAATTTATCTGTTAATTTAAGCTTGATGTTCATTTTGTGCGCCAGTAGTCAACATGGTAGTATGATATGATACGGATTGAACAGCTTCGAGCCCTTCTTGGAAAAAGTAAGCTAGCAACAGACGAAGTTAGAAAAATGTAAGGGGAAGGTGAACCCAATGCTCACAATTATTGAGCCCACATCGTTACTTAGGCCATATGGTTATTTAAGCATGCGCAAGCGAAGTTATGGGGTTAGAATTCTGCGAGGCTACAACAAAACTTAAATATTTACAGATATAAACTTTATTTCGGATCAATACAAATCCAAATCGCGCATTCTCTCACAAGTTATGAATAAGACGATCGTTTACTGCCATAGGCTTCGATCTGATGACATGGAAAAATTGCTTTTTTTCTCACCTGTCTGTGAATCGGCCACAAGGGCTGTACGCTTCTATCTTATCTTCTTGTACAGCACGCTGTCTCAAGAGCGCTCCGCACTTTGAGCTTTGATAGGCAACCTGAGCCCAAAGCCTTTTGACCATGACGAAATAGCGACTAGATCGGTTAGCATCGTCACTGTTGGTTTGTGTTGTAACACTTTTTAGCGTGTTGGTTACTTCCTCCAGCGCACCAAAGTCTTCATGGCCAGGCAGCGGTGGCTGCTTTTCACTTTAAAGGATTTCTAGGAGCTAAGGGGTGACGACATATTGGGTCCTTGCGCGCGGTCTCTTTGCAGCTGGCACCATGTACGACAGATATAGTTCAAAGACGGTCGGCACAGCTCCAGCAAGCAACTTCCGTATTCGGCATCCAGGAACATAATCACGTTTGTTGAAATGTTTTCCGCTTACCACAGTTGACGCAAACTTGTCGTTGATGACTAGATTTTCAGGCAAAATGTTTTTTTGCCACTTAGAACACAGTTCCACATTGCTAAAAAATTGGTGAGAGAAGACACCAGGCATCTTTCCCTGTCGAGGTCTGCAGAATAGCAGGCAACAGCACACCATAGCTACAACAATCGCAGGAGGAAGAAACAACACGTTGCACATTGACATCTGCATCAAACACATGGAGAAAGCTCACAAGTACTGCAGAAGCTGGTGCACAATACAACGCCGCTGTCAAATGCTGACATGACGCGATGACTGCTCCCACAAAAACATACCAGGGTTGCAGGAAGCAAGTCTCATGCTGTGGGCAACAGAGACGAATCTCATGAAAGCAGCGTGCCTGACGAATTACCAATAGGTGCCAGTCAAGAAATGACAGCGTTGACGGCTCTCCCACTCCGGGACCCCGCCTTCTCGAGCGCACAGAAACGGTGAGCTGGTGGCGACTTCGTGCGTGCGGCGAACCATAGAACAACTCGTCAAGGAAAAGTTCTTCTCACCCTTGTCGTGTTGCGAAGGCCGTAAGAGGAAAGCGGAAGAGAAAGTCGAGTCCGGCCGTGGTGGCAGGGACAGGAAAAGGGGAAGCATGGCACCGGCACGTGAGAGAAAGCCAACACTTCGCGACAGCTTTCTTTTCTCTCTCTCTTCGTGCGTGGTGTTGAAAGGAGAAGGGCCTTTACGTGGCAAGGACGGAAAGGGGAGAAGCGTGGCACAGGCGCGTCGCAGATTGGCATTTGAGAGAGAGCAAACATTCCACCGCAGCCTTTCCTTTTCTTTTCCTTCGCGCGAAACGTTGAGGTGTGGGATGTGCCGCTGCAGGATAGGGCGTGGTGCTGAGAGCATTTTCGAAGTGCGGCATGTTCGAATTAACCGCGGCAACTGCTCGCGCGTTCGAATTACAGGGTGTTTTCGCCCATTAGAATACACATAGCTCTGACGGGACCTCAGCGTGAGTTCGGGTTAACCGGAAGTTCGAATGAAGTGTGTTCGAATTAATCAGAATGGACTGTACCATGTGCGGCGACAGTTCGACATGCCATGTTCCTGAACCAACATCAAGATGTTTATCTTTACTAATAAAAAAAAGGACTGCGTGCATTTTCAGCCTGATGTTTGGTTCTTCTTATGCAAAGGTGGAAGATTACTGACTACAGGATAAGTAGATGTTCAAGGACATGTTAATTAACACTAACTAATGAGGGCAGAACAACACATGCCTCCATTCTTCCTGGAATGTGATATTACGTGCCTTGGAATCATGCCATAAGAATTTGACACATCTTTGGGCAGTTACACCAGCTTGTTTACCACATTACCTACACGGGTCTGAGTGGAATGTTAGAATATGTTAGAATATGTTCATTACGGAAGCATCAAGGTTCAAGGTTCAACATTGTTCGGGTGACAATCAAGTGAAGCAGCTCTTTTGGAAATAATGCCACACTCGTGCAGCAGTCTTCTTGAGGAATTGTTTTTTTCCTTATTTATTTATCATACCCAGTTGTCATGGCAACCAGATATTCAGTACTTGGCCATGTACTACCATGCTAATGCTGAATTTCCCAGTGACCCTCTTTGCCATATCAAACCTCATTGTAATGCCATGTCAGTTTGTCATTCAAACATCGCTCATTCTGCTCTAATGAAGTTCATGCACCACAAACACCTGATGTTTTTGCTTTATGGTTTACAACACAGGCAGTTTCTCTGTGGATGCTGCACCTTTTTTGTGCAGTGGAAATAAATTAATGCTGACTAGTTACACATGAGGGCTGCACCATGATTGCTTGCCAGTTGATGAATAGAACTGTTGTCAAGTTTTCAGTCCCCACAGGGGCGTCTGTGTAAGCAGGCATTAGGAGTGTAGCAACACCACGGACCCGGGCTAATGAGGGGAGGGGGTTATGAGGGAGGGGGTTGACCCCCTTCCACGCCTTGCCATGCGTGGCTTAGCCGTGTCCGGAGGAAAGGGCATCCCTTGGTTGTTGAGCCGATTCCGCGTGATTGGACCCTTAAGGCGCCCTTGCGGAAGACAACACGCCCCTTTGGCCCTAGCATCACGTAGACGGCACCCCCGGACTGACCCACCCAGGGGAAATCGGCAGTCGCTTTTTCCTTCCTCTCTCTACCCTCACATTTCGCTTTTCTCTTTTGCTGTGACTTTTTCCTGTCCTCTCCTCAGTTCAGTTTGCTTCCGTTTTTGCTGGCGGCAAGTGTTAACCTTCTAGACCTGTGCGCCAGTACCAAAATTGCCGGCGGCGGCGGCGCCCCGGTGCTTCCACCTCTGGCAGCAGCGTGTGAATGGTCTAAGGTCCATCCGATCGGTGGCAGCACATCGCGGGGGAGGGGGGGGGGTAAGATTACACTTCAAGAGTTGCTGGGAATCGCAACTAAATCCTTGAATTTTGAAAAAAAAAAAAAAAAAAACTTTCTCCTAAAGGACGAAGCAGTTGAAGTAACAGCAGCATGTGTTAATGTTATTTATTTAGAAATGCTGCTGTTTATCAATCATTTATTGCTCATTCAGTAGGAACTAATTCATCAAAATTTTTTTCTCAAAAATTATTTACAAAAAAATCTATTTCTGTTCATTTTCTTTTCACCAGAATTTGAATATATACATTCACTTTTGTTTTTTTGTTAAGCTACCCGATTCTTGGCCGATCCCCCAGGGTGGGTGTGAGCCACAAGTTTAGGATCTACATCTACATCTATTGCTGTTTCAGTTTTCGAGACATAGCAAGTGCAAATAGAAATGTTCAGCACTGTCGTTGGTATATTTAAAACGACGAGGACATTTTTTGATTGAATATGTCGTGACTACAGTATTTTTGTAGTTATTAGACAATCGCCATGTTTCGCTCCTATTAGAAAACTAAGAAAAAAATAGAAATCAGTGCATCTTGATCTTGATTATTAGAGATGATTTTACAGAAAACACATTCGTCTGCATACATTTCAAGTTTAATTTGGGTGTGACTGATGATCTCGGCTAGGTCATTTATAGAAATAATGAACAAAAGCAATCCAAGCACTAAGCCTCGAGGCACCCCTGATAGGATCTGTACGTTAGGTGACTTCTCATGGTTAAACGTACAAAATTTGAGCGCGATCGTAAGTAATTATCTATCCAATTAACCAGATTTTTGTTGCAAAAAGTTTGTGAAGAAGGTTCTGCACGGCAAACCATGTCAAAAAGGTTCTGCATGGCAAACCATGTCAAAATTCTTAGAATAGTCATAAATATGCCATAAATACGCTTCACCACCTTCACCTTTTAGAATGAATATTACGAATCGGCTTACGAAGCTCCAAACGGTTTGTTATTTCGTTTGAAGCAAAACTAAAACATAGCAATAAACAAAGCCACAAGTGCGATTCGCCGCCCACAAGCATGAAGATTAGGCAAATCCATGCCACACCCACAGTTCTCATGGTCGCTAAACAATTGCAGTGCCAGAGTCCACTCTACTTAATTTTAGGAAACTCTGTTATTCATGCCCTATTTCAGTGATTCCATGATGAAGCAGGTGGTGGGACTCCAAGGCTAAATACAAGCCCAGTGATCCTGACTTGAGCAGTGATCCTGACATGACAGCAACACTGTCTGTTATTCCAGCTCCACATGTTTCACGTCACCACCGTTATTTTAATACTTCCTAGTTTAACTCGCCTCAGGGCATGGAATTTTAAGCCCTTTTACAGCCGCTTAACAATATCGGTGTTCATATCTTGTACCCTCATATATACCTTCATATCTCGCTCATATCATATACCCAAATATTATTAACTTGTTGTCAACGAGACTCTGTTGAGATCTGTGAGGATGCTATATATAGCATGACTTTCTTCTTCTTCTTCTGCCTTCACTTTAGGCTTGCTCCCACAAAAGAAATTATACTCTGCTATGAGGTGCAAGGCTCCTAACAGCAGGAGTGCACATGTAAGAAAGTTTGTATCATACAAAAGTGTGTAAGCTCCACGTGATGGTAGTAATAATAATTAGATGTGAAAAGCCTGGTGTCTCCTGCACACCAATTGATGCGTGTATTGACATGCATTTGCTTATTTGTCGCTTACCCAAGAGTCTTGCTACACTGGCAGCTTATGTCAAGTTATCAACATTATCACAGTACCAATGGGACACATTTAATTACGTTTGCCATGCAATGCTAATGGCAGTGGCCTCTTTGTGGGCAGTGACGAGCTGTGTGGCACCTGGTGTATTGAATGAGCAGCTGATGGACTTTTGAGCTGTTGCAGCTTGCACCGTGAGATTGCCAGTGGTTACGCAAGGCTTGAGGATGTTGCTGTGGAAGTGTTGCGATCATTTTAGAACTTATGTGCACCAATGCATTTGGCACTTGTGCGATGAGCATGATGAAAGCTGTCCGATCTTTCAGAGCGCAAGCGACTGGGGTTAGGCCAAAGCCAAGAGATGAACACACTGTTTCGCTTCTGGTCATTCTTTCTGCGAGAACACTTCAACCGCAAGATGTATGAGGAGTTCCGGAGGCTAGCCTTGGAGGATGCACGTGCAGGCTACCGGTACGGCCTGGAGTGCCTGTTTCGTTTCTACAGCTACGGCCTGGAGAAGCACTTTCGGCCAGACCTGTACACCGACTTTCAGCAAGAGACTCTGCGCGACTGCGACCAGGGGCAGCTGTATGGACTGGAGAAGTTCTGGGCTTTCCGCAAGTACTACCGCCTCAGCCACCAGTGCCCTGTTGAGCCTCGGCTGGAGTCTCTCCTACAGGGATATCGCAGCATTGATGACTTCAGGATAGATGTGAGTGCTTCTTTTTTTGTCTGAAGGCTGCTTATTCAGCACTAAACAGGCGGCGATTGTCAGCCACTGCCTCTAATTGCAATCCATGCCTCACCTGAAAGCTACCCATGTGCACTGTAGCCGTCTGAACCAACTACAAAGATGTCTGCCTTACAAGCAGCTAAATTATCACTGAGGTGCGTTTTCATTACAAGCTGCTTAACTGTCATCTCGTAGCAAGTAGAGGGGTGGGCGAGTAGGAAACGACGCTTACTTAGAAAGCCAGTGCAAATGCGATGAAAAAGCTAGATGAGAGGGACACAAGATAAGCACACACAGCTAAAGTTCATTGAAACAAAACTGAACACACAACAAAACACCATATGTGCGCGGGATTTTAGTTCACATGAAAAAAATTACTAATCATGCGTAGCTCGTAATGTAACAAACAAATGGAAGGTTCCTACATACAGACCGCTCATAAGGTAAGTCGCAAAAATGTGCACCATAAGCTGTACCACACTATAGCCAAAGCAACCTTTTTAAAGGGCAGCATTTGCACAAAAAGTATTAAGCATGCAGTCTCGCTTGTGTATCCCAAAATTGAAGCATGCGATGCGTGGTGCTTACAACCACTCATATTTCCAAATGTTAAAAAACAATGCGACCAAGGAACCACTTTGCCACCAAAAAGAACGCGAAAGGGAGGCGGGGAGTGGTCTGGAAAAAAAAAAAAAAGCAACATCACAGAAATACGTCAACTATTTCTCAGACCGCCTAGATTATGCACATTACACAGAAACTATGTCGAACCACGTCCGACATTTTATGCTCTGAAAGACGCCAATTGCTCAATTCCATTTGCGCGCAGCACACACCTGATTTCAAGAAATCACATTCAAATTGTGAACCACCATTCGAGTACTACACGTGCCACCCTCATTATCATTAACGACGTGTATTCCTTCCTGTTAAGTGCAGCAACTGCAAAGAGTTTTGTTGCACGCAACCGCTACTGAAATGCAATCAACGCTGATTAGGCTTAGTCTGTCGTTTGGTATGCTGTCGTGGGAAGTTTGATTAAAGCATGAAAATCGGGCTTCGAAAGGATCGAACTGAAGAACTGAACCAAGAACAGCATGCATGATTCAAAGTTTGCGTTTGCGGCCAGGAGATCAACGAAAACCCATCAAGCTTATGTAAGACCGCGCACTGGCAGCAAAAGCGTCATACTGCGGTAAAACATTCAAATTTATGAACCAGGTAGCTAACGTAATATATGTAGCAAGCTCGATAACAATGACGCTTTTCCCGACTGGAAACTGTTATGGGCAGAGGATAGGACGAGATCGCACGTGCCATGTCGAGAAAGGGATGTGTAGGCGCTAGTTGGAACATACTGTAGGTAAAGGCTGTGCTACAAAGTTAAGGATGAGAACAACTGGACTAACACAGACAAAGCGCATGTAACAAAAGAATTGAGTTCGATAGAAGCACGGGTATTACGGGTAGATAGCACCCCGTTCGCATTGTGTGTAGTTTGCTAGCAGTGCCCTCTCCCTTGTATGTCACCCCACTCCCTTTTTGGTTTTTCATTTCAATAAATTTAGTTGTTAGTTGTGATTTGACTGTGTTAGTCCAGTTCTTTTTGGCCTTAACTTTGCAGCACAGCCTTTGCCATGTTGGGTCGAGCTCAGCCAGGGCCACATCAGCGAAGCTGTAGCTGCATCGGCACCTGTGCGCGCAGCATGCCGCGGTCTTTTTTTAGATGGGAAGCAGCTTAGGGTCGATCTCCATCCGGTGTGCAGTGTAACCACCCTTAATACGAGGGCGCGTCCACTTCTCTTCTACGCTGCTCTTGCCTCGCTATGCCGACATGGTCTGCTAACCTATGCTTGCTCACCCCTCTCTCTCCTCTAGGCATCCCTCCCCGCGGCGTTTACACCGCCATTGCGCATGCGCGACTGCTCACCCGTGTGGCCACGCCGGTATATATTAGCACCGGATGTGGACCTCTAAGGTATTGCCAGTGGGATATTTCTCCTGCGCCTTATCGAAAAACAAAAAATTGCAGCGTGCATGTTAGCTAAAAGAGGACTGCAGGTCTTGGAGCCTAATGGGAGTCTTCTGTCTCTCATTGACCATTGGCAGCAATTGGCATGTAGGACACACCAGTCAATTACTGCTTGCTTTGCGCCTCCCCAGGTTTCTGCCAGTGGAAGTGTTAGTGCCCGCTGCTTCGCATCTACACATGGTTCCCTTCAGCGGGAGATGGTGCAATTTTTCTTCTCCTCCCTCCACCCATCGTTTGTTCACTCCCCTTCTATAACAAGCTTGTCGCTCTCTCCCCAGTGGCACCACACCCAGCACGCGTCATTTCAGATGCACATTCACTACTGCGTTTGTCACAGATTTCATCTTTGGGGACTGCACAATAAGTGGTGTGCATATACATGGGGTTCTACGGGAGAGTAAACAGAAGTAAAAAAAACTGCATTGTTACCAGTCCTGCTAGAAGAGGTTACCGTGTAAGTGGTCAACACTGTACTTTAATAAGCAGAGACTTTTTTTTTTTCGGACAAGCTTTTTTCGATAAAAGTAATCTTTTCGAAGCACAAAAGTGCGAAGTAAACATATCCTTGAGCGCAGCATCGCTTTTGTTGCCAGAAAACACTCGCAGCTTGGAGGGTGACATCAAAGGTGAATGGAGGCCCAGTTGTCATCCTGCCCCTCTTGCCCTCCCCATGTGCATACGTCTGTGATGGTAGGACATGTCTTGCATGTCATCCCAATGAGGCATACCTCGGTCACACCAATGTTACTAGAATAAACTCAGTTTTAAAGCTCCACCGAAGAGGTGGGCTGCGTGGTGGTCACGAGAACTAGTGGTGCTGCAGCACGATTTTGCTCCCGATGCCAGGTATGCGCGTGTTTTGATTGGCAGCGGCGACGTGCAAGTGGCCACTGAGAATGGTACGCTGTATTCCCACATCACTTCTCGGACTATTTTCGGCACTGCGTAGTTTCTAGTACAAAAAGGCATTTGTCATGTATGAGGCATAGCGAGAAGGAGCAGATTTATCTAATGTGAGGTACGCCGACTAGCTTTGTGCCAGGCTCCAACAGCAGCGACCGCTATGACGGCTCCGCTTCACGCAACTTGTTCGTTCATTTGTTTATTCATTAATTTATTTTGTAAACATGGTAACAGAGTGGCGCGGGCCAGCATAAAATAAGCAGCTTGAGAAACTTCATATATGTCGCCCATGATTTTTTTCGCCCTGCGGTGAGGGGCTAACAAACGATCGATCACAAGCAAATTTCCTGTCAAGCCTTGAACGTTACCTGAGAGTTCATATTATAGTGCAAAGAAAATTTAAATTTTATTACAATTATTATTATTATTATTATTATTATTATTATTATTATTATTATTATTATTATTATTACATGTGGCAGCAATTGGCGGATATGGCAGAGATGACGCTGTTGAGTATTATGTATATTGTGTGACAATCGCATAACAGTTACAAAAACAACAATTACAAAACTTGTAGGACACTAGAGCTTCACCTTCAAGAGTAGGCTGCGATAGCGTAACCGGCCCTGTGCCTATCACCTTCTCAATTACTAGCTTAGCTTCGGTCTTGGTGTATGCATCAACCGTGCCGGAAGGGAATGAACAACTGTGCATGAAACACTGGCTGTTTCAAACAATGTAGGTCTGCTGCAACTACAATTGCGAAGTGGCCACTGCGGCATAATTTTTTCTTTTGCAAATCAGCAAAGGGGCCTTTACGCGTGCTTTTTACCGTGTTTTTCAATAAAGCGGGCAATTTTTCATGTGCCAGAACAGCTACCGCACTAGTGTCGTCACCATCGCAGCTGTCCTTGGCACACTTTTGTCGCCATCACCACTGCATGCAGCGTCACAGTGCATAAAGCGGCAAGATCGTTCATTGGGCGCCGGCATGTCGAACGTCGAACTATTCGGCCCATTGTCCCAGTCTCTCTCTCTTTCCTTGTGTTTCGTTGACTGTGTGTCAGCTGCGCGTCCCAGGTATTTTCCGTATTTTCCAGCGCTCGGCTGGTCGCGTCGTTGAATAATGGCAACACGTGGCTTGTACCGAATGCTGGATCTGGGGACGAAAGTTGAAATCTTAAAAGAAGTGGAGCAGGGAGGCACTGCGAAGCAAGACATTGCACGGAAGTACAGCATTCAGCCTAACACCCTTTAGAATTTTATCAAAAATATGTGTTCGATAATGGATGCTTTTGCAAGTGATAAGTTTAAGATGTCATGGAAGTGAATGCGCACCGGCGCCTACTCGGATTTGAGAAGGCGCTGCTGGTTTTTGATGCAGTCAAAAATGCTGTAGGCGCATTTGCTCAGATTTGGGTACATGTTAAAGAACCCCAGGTGGTCGAAATTTCCGGAGCCCTCCACTACGGCGTCTCTCATAATAATATGGTGATTTTGAGACGTTAAGCCCCACAAACCACTCAATCAATCAGCCAGCAAAAGCCTTATCGCTTGCATCAATGTTGGGCATCAATGTTGGGCATCAACGCATTTCAAACAGCGTCATGACCTAGTTTTCAAGTGCGTGTGTGGAGAGAAGGCATCGGTCAACCATTAAACATGTGCGGCATGGAAAACAGAAGCTTCACGAGTACCTCGATGAGTATCAACCGGAAGACATCTTTAATGCAGACGAAACTACGCTTTATTATCGGCTGCTACCAGACAAGACTTTGACGTTTAAAGATGACAACTGTGCTGGCGGTAAACTAAGTAAGGAAAGGGTGTATATGATCGCTGCAAACATCATTGGCACTGAACGATGTCCCCTTATTGTGATCGGGAAGGCATCAAGACCCTTCCTGTTGACTATGCTTCAAACAGAAAGGCGTGGATGACACTCGACATTTTCAGGGATTGGATAAGCAAACTGGAGCGGAAGTTCGCATCGTCAAGCCGCAAGGGGTTGTTCCTTGTAGACCAATGCAGTGCCGACATAGACGTAGCAGCCTTGAGTGCCATCCATCTTGCATACTTGCCCGCAAACACAATGTCTGTGTTGCAGCCCATAGACCAGGGCATAATTGAAAATGTGAAGGTCCTGTACAGAAAGCATCTCGTCGAGCACATGATTTTGTGCAAGGATAAGTCCCCGCAATGTGAGGTGAGTTTAATTAACACCGTCCACATGCTAGCGCAAGCATGGGGCCGTGTGAAAAATGAGACTATTGCCAACTGCTTCAGGGCTTGTGGTTTCGTGGCAAATTCTTCAGGAAAGGCTTCTCCTTGTCCGTTGGCTAAAATGCGAAGTGAGCTCGAAAACGTCAGTTTTGACGCCCCTCTCGGTGACAGCAGGTTTGACGCCGTTCTCGGTGACTCCTGCTTTGAAGGTTACGTCACCGTGGACAGCAGTGGTTTCGTGCGGTGCATTGTTCGGCCTCATGAAAATGTTCATCAAATCGACGACGAATGCGACAATGAAAGCGAGCCACAACCGAAGACTGCCGATACAGCTGTGGGCCTTACTCTCACGCACAGGTGTTTTGCCTGGGAAAACAACGCTGAAGAAGCACTAAGGCATGTGTACTCCTTGCAAAAATTGCTTTTCACTGCTAGATTAGCCAAATAGAAGCAGACGAAGATGACAGGCTACTTTTCCTAAAGAACTGCCGGATTGGAATTTAATAAAGAGGCCATTTTTTGTAATTTATGCTTGATTGGAAGTTCGTTTAATTGGAAGGTTTTTGCGGTTCCCCTCAACTTTGTATTGATCGGAGTCGACTGTACATGAACAAAAGAAGTGTAAACATGCCTCGCTTTTTTGGCTGCACACATTAATAATTAGAACTTCTGCTACATGAAATTCACAGAATTTTTTTTCTCTGCACCGAACCAGTTACAACCATTGGCGTACCTCTGTGGTATAACACGTGATTGCCACGCAGAGAGCTTGGGTTCAGTTCTTACTCGTACTCAAGTTCTTTTTTGTTATTTATTTTATTGGCAAGTTTCTTCTTTTTTTTTTTTTTTTTTTTTTGTCATGGACAGGATGATGTTTTTCGCTCACAACCAAGAACGCTGACAGTGACGCAGACACCAGAATTTCTTTGAAAAGAGCTCGTAATATATATTGCATAAATGTTTAATGCAAATATAAGTGAAGAGACACTCGTTTATCCTTCAACGTAATTTGAGGGCATGATCAAAGCACACACTGAAAGGTAGTTCTAACCTCCAACAAGAATAACCCAGCAGAGTGACCAGGCAATCAAAAGAAGTTTAGACCGTGTTATTACAGTAAAACTTCTAAATCAGGTGTAGTGAAATAATCATTTGCATGGCATTATTTTTTCTTGATTAGGGCATTAAAGAATTGATGTTGACCGTGATAGACCTCCACAGAAATCCGGCACAATTCAAAAGGTGGTACCAAGCTGGAGGAGCTGCGGGAAATAGAACAGCAAGACAAAAGGCACACAAAGAGCAACGCTGTCGATACTTCGAATTGCATCACAGTGTCATTAGATTATTTGTGAAATGTATCGCTGCCTTACCCTTAAAAACAATAGATATTTTTTCATTTAATATACATTTCCCTTATTAACCAGCACAAGCGTATGTAAGTGGTCGTGTTTTGTCAGTGACCTGCTTTTGTTACATTTCCTTCATATTGCAGCAATAGATATTTCTCTCAGTCGCAATGTTCTCATTTCTGAACCTTAGAGCTGGTAACGGGGTGTGGCACATGTCGGTGTCACTTCTTCTCGGCGTAACCAAGCGCACCAGGAAGTAGCACACTATGAGTTTACTGCATCTGGGGGTACCTTCATGAAAAAGAAATGTACCTTCATGAAACAGAAATGAATAAGTGACAACGTGCAAAGAGGGCCTCTAGCATCTCTCACAAGTACCCCTGGAGCAGGCACGCCCAAACCACACGAAAGTGCACTCATTCAGATGTGTTTTCAAGAAGGCTGCTTAGGTCATCTTTTACACGGCCGTCTATCTACATTCAAAGTAATTTAGAAAACCATCGAGAGGCTTTTTATGAAAACCCCCTGGTTGATGCCTCTTTTGGATTGTGTTTGAAAAGTTGGAGTGGCTTTTACTGCATCTTTTGAAAAGTTGGAGTGGCTGCTACTGCATCTTTTGAGTTATACCGCTCATCATGAGAACGTGGTAGTTATTTTTACATTGGGATGAAAATATCAGTTTTTTTTTTCTTTTGCAAGAAAACCAATCGGGAGCTTTCTGAAAAACTGGAAAATGCGAGGAAGGAGGTAATGTTGCTGTAACATTTTCCACTCTGTTCTCTATTTATAGCTGTCGTGAAGACTTGTCCGATAAATAGTGTGAAGCAAGGGTACTTTTTCTTCAAAGAAGTCTTTTTTGAAACTGGTAGAAAACATGAGCACTGTTCTTATAGACCATTTTTGTATTCGAGCAACTTGTTTGATGCCTTACAGACGATTTGGGCAATTTTTCGTCTAGGGAAGATGACAGTGGTTAAAGCGGTATGGGTCGTCGTAAAATTGTTATGCTGAAAATGCTCATTCACATATAATTTCCCGTAGTTGGAGGTTAAACAGAATGCAGACAGCACAAGCATAGGTGGGACATCGATTCTTAGCCAACTTGCAATGAGCAATGCATCCGGGCCAATCTATGCAAGAGACGCTGTGCATATCCACATAAGCATTTCACAAATGCGACACGAGAATGTCGACTGGAAGCATGATGAATGGCTAAGTTCGATAATAGTACAACAGGAAAGCCGGGGCTAAAAACAGCGCGGTGAACCACCGTGGTAGGCTGCCGTAGCAGACGATGCGCCGAGAGTAGCGTTAAATCAGACGCAGCGCTGCTGGTTCTCGCGACCGCCATTCGACCCATCCTCCTCTGCTGTTGGAGATACGGAGCTTCGAAACCGAGTTCATTCTAACAACGTTGGGTCACACTGGCAAATTTAGTGTCATTTTGAGCAAGTGCACTTATGCCCCTGGAATGGCGCTTCAGGGGTGCGCTGCTGTGCAAGTTAGGGAAGTTTAAAAGATAGTAATGGTGGGGGATGCTTAAGTAGCACCACCTATATTTGTTATTTCAGGCATTGTATCTTAAGTAACAATGATTTATCGCTTTAAGCCACCCATAGAGTAGACTTAAGGCAAAAGCATGGCAGGTGTGGCCATTCCCAGCGTGTTTTGGGCACGCCCCTGGCAGTCATGGCTGTAAACTAAGAGAGAATGTAGTATGTTTTATTATATACCTCAATTCCTAATAATGGAAACAGTGGTAAAAAAGTACTGCGAACACTGTGTTATGCCTTAGCGCATTTATTTTTAAGCCCCTGCTGCCAAAGCCATGCAAAGTTAAGTGAGTTTGATGAACACACTCATCAACAAGTGTGCTTTGCGGTGAGTGTCACGAGGTGTCTTCCCATGTGACAAAACGTGTAAATTTAAGGGCTCATGTTTTTTTTTTTTTTTTACACGATGTTATTGAGAAATTACTGACAATAATGCCAGAAAAGGTATGGGGGATTTTATTGGAAGTAATTGTGATGTAAATTAGAAATAAGAAAAGTGGGCGAAAAGGATCCAAGCCTCCGACCTTCGAATAACGCATCTGATGCTCTACCACTGAGCTACGGTGATGGTCATTTCCTTTATATACTCTATAAAAGTGGGCAGGCGGATGACTGCCGCTGTAGCTCTATGGTAGAAGCGCGGCAGTTTGGGCTAGTAGTGCTCGTCTTCTTCTTTTCCCTTTGTCGTCGTTTTCAGTTTGGGCTAGTAGTGCTCGTCTTCTTCTTTTCCCTTTGTCGTCGTTTTAAGCTCGCGTTATAACCATTGTCTGTGGTAGAGCATCAAACGCGTTATTAGAAGGTTCGGATTCTGCCGATGGCGAGTTGTCTCTTCGTCCACTTTTCTTTCTTCATGTTTACATTGCAATTACTTCTTTATAACATCCCCTTTAGTTTCCCTGGCATTATTGTCTGTTTTCATCAATCCTATGTGACAGCATGCGAATGACAAACTAGCAGCAATATGCCCTCCCTCAAAGTGCGTGTCATGCAGTGAAGGGCACCAAAGTGCGGGAAGAGGCTGCCTATTTCTGCAGGCTCCTAGCAGATTTGGTGAAAGCTTGATCGTAGTCGTTCACAGCTTTATATGATACTGTAGCCTTGACAAGCAAGAAGCATGCGTATGTGCATCTAACGAGGTCCCAAGGTATGCTGACACATTTACTATTCATTGTCTTTGTTTCCTGCGGTCAAATTGAGCAATTGTAACAGCTTTAAGTGGCAGTTTATACTGTAACTTATCTTTTGTGGCTCATTGGAAATATAGTCAAGTCTCTAGCTGTTGGCAAATACTTACCAGTATTCAAACTTTCACCGTCGTCTTACGTACTGTTCATACTGCAGGTGGAGAGACCGCGGCAGCGCACCGGAGCCTTGTGAGACATAACTGTGTGCCTTATAGGCTCAACCTGGCATTGCCAGGCTGCAAGCCTTCTTTTCCTGGGTGGTAGAGCCTTTTTGCACTTTGCCATTGTATAAAATGCCCTTTTTGAGAAGAATAAATGCCTTTTTTAGTATTTGCAAGCACATGGTTCAGCGTCCAATGTATGGACGAATTTTTTCTCGTGCATGCTTTTAGAGCAATGCCAAGAAATGGGAGAACAGATAAAGTGTTGAAAATAAAATGGAATTTCCTTAATCATTGGGAGGTGCCTTCATTTAGTAATGTTGCCCTAAAGGACATAGGAAGAGAGTGCCTCCTCTCATTTGGGCTGGTATGTGATGAAACAGATTTATCGGTCTTGTTGGTTAGATACGTGGTCAGAATTTGAGTGTCCGAACTAATTGGTCATAAGAACATTTACACTGCATTGGCCTTGCATTGGTTTACATACGGGAAGGCGCAAGTGTAATCACTCATTCACTTACTCCTCCCAAGTGTCAGCGACACACCTTGCTGTTATGCTGAAACTGTGGGACCATTTCGGTATTGTATGTTGCGTACCAGCCCTCCCTGGCCGTCACGTTGACTTTTCACGTGGCTTGGCTTGATTCACTTGACAATCACATTGGCTGCCACGACTGGTAAGGGCAACATACAAAAGAAAATTTTATGCCCTGACACCAGAAACATGACCTCTGTATTTTTCATCTAGACATGGCACCTATCACGTGTTTGGGTGCTAAAAATGTATTCGAGAAAATTGTTTTTCGTTGTCCATAGTCGTGTTGTTGGCGGAACCAAAGGCTTTCATGGGCTGTAACAGCGCTGGACTTCTTGCGGAGATATGCTCGCATTGGAAGAGCCACATCATGCTTGAAAGAGTACTCTTGTACTTGTAGGGCATTAGATATTTCAACGCTGCACAATGTTCTTTCAGATTTCGTAGATCTTGCTTCAGTCCCATGAGAAATAATAATAAATTGGCGCAGGTTGCGCTAAGGCTTGACTCGACGATAGGTTGTTTCTAGGCTTTATACCAGTGTCACACCGACATTTTTAATCCCGATCTGTGCCGATCCATTCAGATTAGGTGCTGCGACACGGTCACTTTCAATCTTGATCAGGCCCGACCAACAACAAGGCTATCGTGATTTCGTATCTGTACTTCCTGGCTGAGCTTGTTGAAAGCGATAGAAATAAGTAAATCAA
The DNA here is from genome assembly GCF_013339725.1 of Rhipicephalus microplus. Classification (NCBI taxonomy): domain Eukaryota; kingdom Metazoa; phylum Arthropoda; class Arachnida; order Ixodida; family Ixodidae; genus Rhipicephalus; species Rhipicephalus microplus. Next base: position 196,819,981 of record NC_051165.1, read on the forward strand.
GCACAGTTTTGTGTAAACATATTTAAAGAGCTAGACATTTATTTTTATCAGAAATTTTAAGCTGTTTCAATTGGAAAGATAACTGTGATATTGAATATTTGAGATTTGTGTTGACCGCATGTAGTTATGGGAGAAGCAGGTGATAAGCAGATGACAAGTTCAACTCTCACATCGTCGAGAGCAGTTTCGCTGCGACTGGACGGCTACAAGCAGGTGCCATCAGAAATGAAACTAGAGATTAATATTCTCGCACAGCAATGCAGGCAAGTGCAAAGAAAACTCTACCGAATGATGGATTTGTGAAATTACTGATGTACTAGTGGCACGCAATGTTTTTGACATTTGAGCGGTTCTTGCACGAATAGCATATTGCTGATAATTGGCTCTATTGAATTATCGTACGCCGAGTTTTGTCAATGAAGTGTTGATAATGGGGCTGATGATGGTTATAGTGAGGCTATTCCCTTCGTAGCGGGCGGCACCCTGTGGCACCCTAGCCAATGATAGATAGTACAATAAAAAAAAAAGCACAGGCAGACTGGGCTGGCTGGTGGGTGAAGAACACCCTCCCGAAGTCTCTAGAAGGTTATTCACCTCCATTGTTCTAGGAGAGTCTTGCTGCGCTTCACAGTGTCATAAGTCCGCCACACCATTTGCGCCAACAAACTCCAGCATGGCAGCGAGACCTGTGTTCACATTAGACGGGCTCAGTTGCCTGCACTCTCTCACAATATGTGCAATGGTCTTATCAAACCTATCACACTTGCGACACACTACACCCATGAGTTCGCCGTCTTATGCTTGTTTACGGACGACAGTACGCGGAACCCCTGCTCTCATCTCAAACGAAAGCATACTTTCCAAGCCATTATCATAAAGTGAGACTGGAGCGATGGTGTACTTTGCAGACGGTAAATTAATAGAGTAGACTTGTTTGCTGGCCCGCAGGTCGCTGGATCAAATCCCGGCTGTGGCAGCTGCATTTCCAATGGAGGCGGAAATGTTTTAGGCTCGTGTGCTCAGATTTGGGCGCACGTTAAAAAACCCCAGGTGGTCGAAATTTCCAGAGCCCTCCACTACGGCGTCTCATAATCATATGGTGGTTTCGTGATATTAAAGTCCACATATCAATCATTGGGTTCGCTGACGTGGTGCATCCCCTAACCTGTCTTCTTCACGTTCAACTGGACTTGAGCTTGCGATGATGCGTTCTGCCAGCTAAAGTTTCTACCAACTTCGGTGCCCATACTGTGTCGCTTCGATGTGTCGCTGCCGACGGAAGTGCTCACTGATGCTAGTGGCATCGGGGCCGTACTAGTGCAGTGTCCTTAAGGAGCTGAACACGTAGTGGCTAGAGCCAGTCGCTCTTTATTCCCTTTGGCAGCATTGTGTACAATTGTACACATCGAATTTAGTGGCACGTTGTGCTCTGTGTGTTCATTCAAATGGCTTGGAACGTGGTTTGCACATTCGTCGAGGTTTCTTGAGTAGACGAATATCGGTCATTTAGCTTCTTGATGCTGCGTAATGCTGCGGAGAGTCATTTTGATGGCAACACTACCATGTTCGACGACCAGTTGACGTTCGTGTTCCAAGATCCACGTCGAATTTTTTTTATCTTTGCTTGAAATAAATGCAACCAAAAACGAACTGTGCTTGCATTTGGACCTAATATTTCATTCTTTTTATGCAATGATCGATGCTCACTAATTAAATGACAAGATAATTACATGCCGATTTACATTAATTAGTGAAGCTTGCTCAAAACAAAACATTCTTTCATTTTCTTTTTTTGGAAATTAATACTGAATGCCTTGGAGTCGTGCCATGCAAGTTTGATGCATTTGCAGACAGTGGATCATAATTTGTGCCCGAAGGGATTATACACGGCTGAGCGCAACTATACCGTGACTGCACAAGAATGCTTAGCAGCCGTTTTTGCAGTACAGAATTTTCTACCTTATATCTATGGACGCCCATTCACTATTGTTACTGGCCATCACGCTTTATGCTGACTGGTGTTAAGAATGAAGTGTCTAGACGTACCGCCACGCCCCTGACTGTGGTGACCTTGGGTAGCGCGGTCCTGCACGAGCCATCCGAGTCTCGGGAGAAGACGAGTCAAGAAGCCAAGGTAGGTAAAAAGAAGTGTTTACATACAGTGTTTACATGTTCATAGTAACGTGAACAACAGATAAAACACACCCGAGCGTCTCTGCACTCGCGTTTGTACCCTCCGTCTTCCCAAGATTCCCTGCGAGGGAATACAATTGAATTTAAGTTCAGGTTCCTCCAATAGGATCGTCCTCCTCCACTCCGCCCCCGAAGAGGCTCTCAAAACCAACGTTACTAGACTATGTTCAGTTTTCGAACTGCCGTGAGTGCATAGACTGGCCACTGATCGTTGCATCCAGTCGCGCTGCTTGCTGTTCCACCTTGCTCGGTCAGCGCGGCATGGTCGAAGAGGAAATGCAGTCTGACCGCGGCTGTGCAGGCGGTTGGACGCTGTGTGTTCGGGCGTATTTAAATTGCTCAGTTTTGTGACTTTTGTTTGGCCTAGCCGTGTAGTGATGACAGTGGTAAAAAGTGAACGATGCCTGCACAAGCGGCTATGCGATGGACATCGAGAAGTCAGGCCGGCATTTCTTCACCGCTCCAAGCGACGAGACACTTCGCTCCGCATGAAACAGGGCCATTCCGTGCGCTGAAAAAGAACTTTGGGCGAAGTTCAAGGTTTGTGACCTTCATTTTCAAGAGCAAAATATATGCAAGAACTAGGTGCATGTCATTAATGGAACTGTTGTCAAAAAGCCACGTGGGATATGGAGCCTCAGTATTGGTGCTGTTAAGAGCGCAAATGCGACTGGGAAGCGTGTATTCCTCCCGCTATGTTCGCTTTAGGATCAGCTCTTCATGAGAGCACTGGTTTAGCCCTGCTGAGTTTGTGTATGGCAGGAGTTTGAGAACACCATTGCGAACGCTATTAGGGTCTTCGTCATGTCCCTCCAACGCACCTTTAAAGTGGGTCGTCAGGTAATGCTGCTGCGGCCGTCCAAAAATAACAAGCTTGATGTTCATTGGGAAGGGCACACCAAAGTGCAATCAAAGATTTCTGATACATATTATGAAGCGAATTTAGGAATGCGACTGAACAAAATTTACCACAGTAACTTGGTGAAACCATACGTTCAACGTCAAGTCGTAAATCTGCTTTTGAGTGCTTCAGAGGAAGAGGGAGCAGAAATTTTGACTTCTGGTGGTGTAATCGAAAGGGGATCAGATGTAATCTTGGAGCAGTTGAAGCTGAAGCCTAGGTAAGGTGAAGTTCAGAAGGAGGACTTAAGGAGGATTGTGTCCGAGTTTAAAGACGTGTTTTCAGACCTTTCCGGAAACATGACGGTGATTGCACATGATATCGAGCCAACTTAAAGAGGAGATCAACTCAATGCTGGAGTTAGGAGTCATAGTAACGGGCAAGAGTGACTATACATGCCCTCTAATATTAGTTCAAGTTCGGGAAAATATCGGAGGCCATGCATCGATTATCGGCGTCTCAACGTCATAACTTGAGACCAAACTTACCCACTACCTAATCTAGAGGAGAGGGTAGAAACTGTTTCACAGTCTAGCTATATTTCCACGTTAGACCTCGTGCGAGGGAATTGGCAAGTCCCCCTTACGGAGCGCGCTAGCCGCTACTCCGCATTTGTTTTTTCCATTCGGAATTCATCGTCCACTTAATCTGAGCTTCGGGTTGAAAATTGCGCCTTTTTGTTTTTCAGGCATAATGGACCGCGTTCTTAATGGCATCTCTTTGTTCGTTCTGCCGTATCTTGACGATGTCGCCATCTTCTGAAACAGCTGGGCATGTCAAGCATTTACGCGTCATACCGAACAGGTTGAAAGAAGCTGGTCTTACCGTGAAACCTACTAAATGTCATCTATGGTTTCGCAAGGTGTCTTACATGGGACACATTGTAGGGCGTGGCCGGCGTAGACTTTCAAAAATTAAGGTAGCCGTCGTCGTGAACTATCCACGACCAACCACAAAATCTGAGATAAGGGCATTCTTGGGCCTAGCTAAATACTCTCAGCATTACGTGCAAAACTACTCTAGCATTGCCAGCCCTCTAACTGACGCACTTCAAAAGTCTGAGCCGGTTAAAGTAGTATGGGACTCAGAGAAGGAGAATGCATTTTGCAACCTGAAACAGGCCCTAAGCGAAAAGTTCGTTCTCATGGCACCCGATTTCTCTAAGGGACTTGCCATTCAATGCGACGCAAGTGATCGCGGCATGGGAGCTATATTGTGCCAGGAAGACAGTGCTGGTAACGAAAGGCCAGTTTTGTATTTAAGTCGAAAACTGAGCTGCAGGGAAGAGGCATACAGTGCCTCTGAAAAGGAATGCGCTTGCCTCGTGTGGGCCATTCAGAAGCTCGCCTGTTATGTCTCCGGTTCGAGGTTTGTGGTCGAAACAAACCACTGTCCTTTAATCTGGTTAAATTACACGTCGCCTAGAGGTGGCCGGTTACTGAGGTGGAGCATGATACTCCTACAGAACAACATTGATGTTCCCTACAAAAAATGAAAGCTAAACGCTAATGCAGACGCATTCAGCCGTGCGTTTTAGTTGGTACCTTCTCCACCTTTCGGTCTCGCTGGCGATTCGGGGCAAAATTTTGTCCTTATCACGGCTTTAGCTGAGCGCTCTCGTCCAGAGTGATCTCAAGGGGCCAACTTTATGTTGCATTCTCTTTCCCTATGTTGTTGTAGTGTAAAAATTTTGAGTTCTCAATTTAAGAGTCTTATGACCTACATGTGCCTCTTGATGTAATGTCGAGCATTTACGACTGAGTTGTACTATATTTTGTCTGGTGTTCTGTCCGGTAACTGAGGGCACTTGCTTGTGTCGACAGTTGTCCGTTGTTGAACCGTTCTTAAGAAGTTGCAGAACAATCAACAAGTTTTGGCGACCAGTCAGTGTAGCTGAGATCTGCCCTCAAGAATGGGATGTGTTCACGGAACTGAGTCTGGAGCCACATCTTTTCCCTGGCCCTGAAGGCGAAGCTGGAGGGTCCTGGCGAACGAGCGTGCCCGACATCCGAGCCACGTGGAAGCAACTCGTCTTTCCGGCGCATTGTCTGGCGGCAGGGGTGCTGTTACGCCTGGGAGTCCACACGGAACGTCAGTGCCTCTGCAAAGGCAATCTGTGTCAAGGCCAGTGAGCGAGCCCGCCTCAGTCAATGGCGTCATCAACTCAACGATGTCATCAAGTGGTGGCGCCGGTCTGTCTCACGCAACGCACGACAAGCTCCCTCAGCCCACGGATGCGATGAAGCAAGCGGAGCCATCCAGTCCGGCGAGTCTTATGCAATGCGTGGCAACATCACTCGTCCTTGAATGACACCCAGCGCAGCGGCACCAGATTTGAGAGTCAGGATGCAACCCAGCGGCGGTTCCCAACTGGAGGAATCTGTCATCACGGCCAGCGGCGCTTCTGATTGGACGTTGATAACGTAAAGGCCCACCCGGTGCCTATAAAAGCAGCCGACCTATGCGTCACAGGGAAGCCGACGTGTGCGTCGGAGAGGAGACATCTCGGCTCTTCAAGTCCCTAAGCTGTCGACCCCATTGCCAAATATGTAATCATCATCATCATCATCATCAGCCTGACTACGTCCACTGCAGGACAAAGGCCTCTCCCATGTTCCGCCAGTTAACCTGGTCCTGGGTTAAATATGTAATGTCTCTATTTATATGCTTTACATAAACCTTGCCTCAACTCATCTATCAGCTATGCGCAGAAGCAGTCGCGAGCAGAGAAAAACATGCTATCAAACAGCCAGTGACCTTGGCAGCGGCGAGTTTCGGCGCAGTGGCGCCTTCGGTACCGTGTTGGCGTCGCGCCTCGTAACACCACACACGCCCTCAAAAAGTGCAGTGTCAGTACGATTAGCCTGAGTCGCAATATAATATCTGACAACACAGTGGCAAGGGGCGCATCACGTTGAATCAAAAGAAATGACCCCACCCTGTTGTGCTATAGGTATCCCTGCATATAACATTGTTCTCGATATAGTGTTACCAATATTGTGCTTGCCTACTGTTGATCAGCTGACACATGAGATAGAGGATGCCTGTTGGTATTCTCAAAAGCACTCATTTGTAAAAAAGAAATGCAATAGGGACATATGGAACACTAGTAAAACTAGACAGCTGGAAAGTGCTGGAAATCACGGTAGCAATGTTAGAAAAATAAACGGTGAATAATCATTGCAGTCAAATCTACATAAAGAAATTTTCTATGATGTTTATTCACAAAGTAAGGGCCATTTCCAAATCTTCCAGTATTTGCACGTCAGACTGAAGAGTTATGTGCACAGCACAATCTGCTACTTCTCAACGAAAGTACTGAAGTGATTTTTTTTACTCGGTAGTCATCTACTTGACAGGGAATGCAGACAACAATGTTGGCAAATATTGTTGCTTTCGTCTGTGTTGGGGTGCACACTGTATTTACATTTTTGCTTGCAGAAGAATCACTAGCTTTTGCAATTTACGAGGAGCTGTGCACAGTTCATGGACCAACTGTGAGGAGTGAAACAAGTGTCAAAACACAGTGTTGAGACTTCCGAGATGGCTGCGTAAATGTGTACGACAAGGAGTGGAGCATCATGCTAAGCATCCAGACCAACCAAGCTGTTCAAGTAGACAGGATATCGCAATAGATAGAGAACTAACAGTTAGTGGTCTGTAAGACACAGTTCCCCTTGTTGGCCTCACTACAATTTGCACAATGTTAGCTGATATGCCCAGATATCACAAAGCTAGGTTCTAAAAATGCTTATTGACCAACTCAAATACCAAAGGACATCAAGTGGATGAGAGTTTTTGGACTGCTACCAATAAAACGGGTATGATTTGCTTTTGCTCACTGTTGCACAAGTGATGACGCTTCATAGTGTACGCAATTGCAGAAACAACACTGTGGTGCCGCCACTCCTTTTCCCAAAAACAGAAAATAATTCAAGCAATTAGCTTACTCCAGTTAGAAAATGATAGCTACCATTTTCCAAGTCATAAAGAGAATTTTTAGTGTTTAATTTCATAAAATGTGGGCCACACTTACAGCTGACATATACTGTGAAACACTCACCACAGTAATAAGTACGATAAACATTGATGACGTCACAAATTCTCATCCGGAATCTGCCTTCTACATGACAACATGCATCCATGCACCACAATCTGAACCAATGGAAACATCAAATATTTTGGTAGGGAACACTAATTGCTCGCCCTACTGTACTGAGCCAGCACCGTGCGATTATTTCTTCTTCTTTCACTAGAAACAGTGGCTCGGGGTACGATTTGAAGACGGTGAGAAATTCAAGATCCCCGTTTGCAACAGGTTCAACTACCAAGTGGCGATCTTTTATTCAGATTGACTAAAGAAACTACTGTGACGGTACGAGAAGTACTAAGAAGTTAGCAGTGATTCTGTAGAAAAGTAAAGTAGGTTTTTGCTAAACTAAGTCTACCAATAAAAACTTTTGCTAATGACTATTTACTTGCTTGGAACCAAATGGCCCTTGCTTTTTGAATGACCTTTTAAAGTTTTTATGCTTTGCATTGACAGATGAATAAATACAAGCTTTTTTTGGACAATGGTACATGGTCATCAAAAACACTGCTCAAACGATAGACAACGGCAGAAGCTGAATTCACATTTTTATTCTTCACTACTTCCTGTCTGCCTCACTCTTAACATGGGTATCATACAAAACTAGTCCTTTTGGCTACGTATTTCACAGCAATATCAAGGAAATAGCTGTTAGTAGACATTCGAATTATCAACATGTACAAACACTGGCCAACTTTAATTATACCTACTGAGTGCATTCATAGTTCTGTTAAAAACTAACATACCTTTAAAAATGCCTTGTCGTGCGTCAGGTATTTTACACAGAACAATAATATTACAATAAAGAGTCGTTACTTGAACTCAGTTAATTAAAAGCACATTGCCCTATGTATTTCTATGGGCATAATCTCTCAATAATTTGAACTTCAAACACATTGATATACAAAACGGTTAAATCAAACAGGGAGCCCCTTGTTTGTGTTGCTGCTTGCAGAAGTTAGTTTACATTGATCACAATATTTTCCAAAAGCACACCAAACTCAATTTACGAGAGGAGGAAAGAACCGAACAGCAGCATTTCTCAGTAGATGTGATTTCGGATGCTGAACTAAAGCCTTTAAACAAGCTACGAATGATGGTCATGGATTCGCAGTGAAATAAATGCAAGCGAATGCAAATTACTGATTACTTCTCATTTTGATTGCGTTAACTCTGTCACGTAAATAAACATGTTTCAAAGCACAAATATTGACATACGTTTTAACACTATGGCTCACTGCTTGTAAGCATTGTGGTGGTTGTTTTTGGCGAATCATCAGCCTGATTACACCCACTGCAGGACAAAGGCCTTTCCCATGATCGGCCGATCAACTTGGTCCTGTGCTTTCTGCTGCCACGTTATACGTACAAACTTTTTAATCTCATTGGCCCACCTAACCTTCTGTTTTCACTTCATGCGTTTAACCTTTTCTAAGAATCCAGTCAGTTAGCCTTAATGACCAGCAGTTATCCTGCCTGTGTACTACGAGCCCAGCCCATGTCCATTTCTTCTTCGTTTCAACTATGATATGCTATACGCTGATTTGTTCCCTGACCCACTCTGCTCACTTCTTGTGTTTTAAGGTTACACCTATCATTTTTCTTTCTATCACTCGCTGCATAGTCTTCAATTTAAGCTAAACCCTCTTTGTAAGCCTCCAGGTTTCTGCTCTGTAGGCAAGTACGGTCAAGATGCAGCTGTTATATACCTTTCTCTTGAGGGTTAGTGACAGCTTATCATTCATGATTTGAGAATGCTTGCCGAATGTGATCCACCCATCCTTATTCTTCTAGTTATTTTACTGTCATGGTTCCGCTCCACAATTGCTACCTCTGCAAAACATGTCTCGTTTAATAAAGGAACGAGTTCTTGCACAGTTTCTTTTTTTTATAACTTTGACAATGTCACTCCCAACATGCACACAATATCAGTAACTTTGTTTCAACACTACTATAGCTGTACCTACCACTGTCTTGCAAGAGTACTTAAGTTCACAGCAATCTATACACAATGTGAAAAAGAAGTGCTGCTAAATATGCACTACTACAAGTCCATTTTTTACCTAGTTATATGTGATACTCTATGCAAAGTTTGACACGGAGAGTAAAGTACAGTATTTGCACCTTATAACATGCACTGTCCAAGCAATTTAAAGCCTGCACATTTCCTGTAAACAGATTAATTAATAGAGCAAGCAACAACAATCTGTGCTCCCTATTCCGTACAGCTTGAACATGCCATACACTATCACTGATTTTCAGTGTAAGGCTTGCATTTGTCTACCTGGTATATTGATGGGGCCTAGGGTTGTCATTATGGCAACTGTTGAGCTTCTTACGACTGGATTTGGGTAGCTTGGGAATCAATCGTCTCTCTTTAGTCCAGTTTTCTGAGAAGAAAAAAAAAAAGTCATGAGCAGGGTAAGACAGAAATGGTTGAACAAAATATGTTTAATAAAGTGTCTTCAACCTTACCTTGCAAAGATTTTAACCCATTAGCTTGCTTTCACTGATGACAGATTCTCCGTTGACTTGAGGTAGGTTCAGAGTGATGGGGCATCCAAGCGTGTGCTGATATGAGCAGTTTTTTAAAGGCTGCAGTTGGGTTGTAAGAAAAGAAAAACAGTCCTTGTTACTCTGGTAGAAACGTGAACGGATTTGTGATGCATGACTAAGAAGAAATTGTATGGGAACACTGCATATATGAAAAGTAGTGTAGACATAACATGGCTATTTTTGTGAATTTGTCTTGTGGATGGCATTATAATGAATTTGTTTTAGTGACGTTCTTCAGAGGACAAAGCTAGGTGATTCCCCAACTGGGTGGACTATATGGTTCATACAAATGTAATATGCTTCATTGTAAACCTACGAAAAACGTACTAATGCGTATATGTACTGAACGTTCACTTGGCTCTACTATGCATTGAATTTATGTGCATATATTGCAGCAGACTTACTTTGAGTGGAAGGGTATAACTTATGCTGTGATCTGTGCTACAAATATTAGCAGTAAAGATATTCTCAGTGAATGTGATAACGAAGTAAACAATCTCAAACATTTACAAAGTGTACATCTCATTAACTGTACAAGTCGAAAAGCCTTATGAAATGACAAAAACTGTAGCGCATGCAAAAGAATAAAGGCCATGTTTAGATGCAAAGCAGCGCATTTTCACTCACCGGCGAATACGCCCACATTGTGCATGATTATTCTGTCGTTGTAGGCAGCCTCCGAGCGATTTGCCGGCGTTGAATTTTCACGCTGGAGGCTGCACAAGCGGACATCTGTGAAGCATAGCAGCTGACATTGTTCACAGTCTTTAGACACGTTCGCTTCGTCGTAGCGGCCCGTAAAGGGCAAGGTTATGTTTGGCGTTGCATAAATCAGTTGCCGGACTTTAGGGTGGTTGTTGCTAGACTGCCGCCGATTCTAGCGGAAAAATTTGCCCCTGTAGTTGTGGCTTCTTCGTGAGAGTTTAGTGTCGTCCGTGGTGCATTTCGCGAGTGCGTGAGCTACGTTGGCCGTTTTAATTAACAAAATTACCGTAAAACGATCGTTCCAGAAGTCGGGGCGCGTTCTCTTGCTGTGTGCGCTGCTGTGCAATTAAGAGATCGTGTCTCAGAATTAAGGAATCAACGACGCGTCGTCCGCCGTGCATTTCGCGAGTGCGATGAACTTGTTCGCGAGTGTGCGTGCGACGTAATTAACGCAATGAGCCGCGCGTTACAGAAGTCGGGGCGCGTTCTCTTGCTGTGTGCGCAGCTGTGCAATTAAGAGATCGCGTCTCAGTATTAGGGAAGACGGGGAAACCGAATAGAGTCGCAGCAGGTGGTGCGCTGCTCCCCCCACTTCTTTTTTTTTCACAGCTGATCGTGCCTCGTCGACCGCGCGTTTCGACGGGGACGCTACGCTTCCCCTAGCTGTGTCAGCACAAGACATATCGTCCGGACTCGTGCACATGTGACGAATAAACGGCCCAAGGCTGGCTAATCGGGGTACGTCGGATATGTTACAGCTGTATACGCCTGGAAGGCTGCTTTATCGACGCAGTTGGAGCGAATTAAGCGTGACTCGCGCGTATCTCTAAATGGGACCCCGCATAAGCATTCATTATTTGGAATTTCGGTCGTTTGTGCTTACTTTGGGTGGGGCCCTGCAAGTGTAGGTGGTTCGTCGGCGGGGTCCTATTTATACAGGTACGCAGCCTTCCAGGCGTATATAGCTGTAGCATATCCGACGTACTCCGATTAGCCAGCCTTGGGACGTTTATTCGTAACATGTGCACAAGTCCGAACGATATGTCTGGTGCTGACACAGCTAGCGGAAGCGTAGCGTCCCCGTCATGGCGCGCGGTCTACGCGACACGATCAGCTGTGAAGAAAAAAAAAAGGGGGGGGGGGGCGCACCGCCTGTTTGCGACTCTATTCAGTTCTTGCCCGTCGTCCCTAATACTGAGACGCGATCTCTTCATTGCACAGAGTAAGAGAACGCGCCCCGATTTCTGTAAGGCGCGGTTCATTGCGTTAATTACGTCGCACACACACCCGCGAACGAGTTCATCGCTTCGCGAAATGCACGGCGGACGCCGCGTCGTTGATTCGCTAACTCTGAGACACAATCTCTTAATTGCACAGAAGCGCACACAGCAAGAGAACACGCCCCAACGTCTGAAAGGCGTGGTTCATTCCGTTAATTAAAACGGCCAGCGTCGCTCATGCACTCGCAAAATGCACCGTGGACGACTTCAAGCTCTCACGAAGAAGCCACAACTACAAGGGCGAATTTCTCTGCCAAATTGGGGAGCAATCTGGCAACACTAACCCTCCATGTCTGGCAACAACTTATGCAACGCCAAACAAAACCTTGCCCCGTAAAGTCTGACACAGAAGCTCACATTGATATATCGAAGCTGAATTAAAACGGAACTTCGCAATGCCGACCGACAAAAAGTACCGTGGCTAATCGCGGTACAATTTGAACAAATTAGCTGACAGAAACGCAATCAATGCCAGTGGGCTGCTGCTTACAATACTCAAACTCACTCAGTCATCGCCCTTGTATTATTGGTAAAAGCAATACAAAAATATTTTCTATTTTTTATGAGAAACGATGTGGTAAGTACTCTTACGGTTTTTTTATACATCCTGAATTAAAAATCTTAGCCGCGTTCTAGTGTACTATTCGGGAAGAAGCGGTGACTGCCGCAGTTGGTATCGACAACAGCGAGATGGCGCCACCTTAGCATGGGCAGTAATAGTTCAAGATGATGGCGCCGAGTGTTTCGAACACGGGTTTCGAAGCACTCATAGAGTTTATTAGGAAACTCCATGAAAGCACTGGTTGAGTGGCTAGAATCCCCCTAGCACTCGGGTTTGGAGACAGGGAGGGCAAAATAGGCTGTGTTCCAATTCTTAGACAGCACGTAGACAGTCTACGAAGATTGCTTAGAAGACAGCATCGAGTCCATGCTGTCCGAGAAATAGAACACATTTAGACGGCTTTTACGTGACGATGCGCAACCTCGCGTCGAGAAAAAAAAAGCTAAAATAAACAAACTTACAGTTGGAATTTCTGGCTTAATTCGTGTTGAATTAAAAAAAAAACAAAATAAACGTTACTCACATTGAGCGTCTGGGAAAGCATCTGCTTGTGTGCAGACGAATATTCCGGTGAGATGTAATCTATCTGAGCACGGATGAAGGAAAGGTAGGAGAGGTCCTGACGTCACTCATTGTGAAGTCGCGATGAAGCCGGAGGCCGGCCATATTGACTGGGCAAATCCTCCTCCCTTATTTACATCCGAATGTAAAACACAAGGCACGACTCTCTCTCCGGCTGCCCCGCCGCGATGGTCTAGTGGCTAAGGTACTCGGCTGCTGACCCGCAGGTCGCGGGTTCGATTCCCGGCTGCGGCGGCTGCATTTCCGATGGAGGCGGAAATGTTGTAGGCCCGTGTGCTCAGATTTGGGCGCACCTTAAAGAACCCCAGGTGGTCAAAACTTTCCGGAGCCCTCCACTACGGCGTCTCTCATAATCATATGGTGGTTTTGGGACGTTAAACCCCACAAATCAATCAATCAATCAAATCTCCGGCTCGGAAAGCACGTGAGCTGCGCAGCGCGCGTGTCGTGACGATCCGAAGCTAAGGGAACGGAGCTCAACACTCTGGGCCAGCGCGACACCTTCAGCGAAATCATCTCGTCCGAGTATTACCAGCGAGTAAAAGCTCACCGACAACAAAGCAAGTACAAGAGAACGCGCTCTAGGTGCACTGAAAACGGCAAGTGTTTTCACGTCATTATTTCAGCAACAGTACAGACAACACGATCGGTCGTGCGCCTTCTACGCTTGCATTCCGTCACGCGGCCGACGCAGCGTCCGGTCACTATGTCCGGGTTCCGCGTGAAACTCACCGGTGTCAGCATTCTGCGACCGTGATGACTTTGAGCACGGTGCAAATGACACTTAAACGCGGTTGCCGTTACGTTGAGATTACTTGCAATGGGGGGGGGGGGGGGGTGCGGAAGCGGTACAGAAAAGGTGTTTTAATACGCACAAGCAAGTTGTTACTGTATACACACAACACGAAACTACGTATGTGCACATGGTCCTCATTGCATCTTGCTGGGCTCAACAGGGTCGTCCGTTGTCACAAGCAGGAGCACTGCCCAACCGTTACTGACCTGCAAGGCGTTCGTCGTCGTTACACTTCGTCATGGTGCCCAATGCAATTTCGCTGAGCACTTACTGCTTCATCCGCGTCATCGGCCGCACTACACATGGGTATGCACTCGTTCTACGCACTGTTGAAACCCCGTGATGGACAAAATTATTTGTAAACGTTGCTAAGAGTACAGTAACTGCCAAGAGAACGCTACATAACCAATAACGTTGCGCAGAGCACGGATATTGTCCGCCACGGCTCAGCACGAGACCTGGGGAGGCACTCATGCTGCCGCCAGCCGTGGCCGCTCACTGTTAGACCAGCTCCACTGTGCAACACGTAACCATAGCAACGCCGCCATTGTGCCCAGTGAATATGGCCGCCATGATATCATTTCCGCGACACTTTTTACGTAGCGTGCCGGCTGGGCATGCCCTCTCCTATCTTTCCTTCCTCCGTGATCTGAGCTATTCCTCCGTGGAGCTATTCGCTGAGCCGCCATCTTGTTTAGACAGCAAAGTAGCCTGCATTGTATCTGTCTACGACGCGGTATTCTCGGAGCTTTCTATGTGGCAAGCTACGTGAGAAGTGGAATGGGACTTAAGAAAGCCACCGTCCATTTATCTGTCTATTAGCCGTCTACGGTGAGTATTGGAACACACCCATAGACTTAAGCCCAAACTCCATAAGCGCGAAAATGCACGCGACAGCGACGAGCGACGCTATGAGCGACGAAACAGGGCGTTCGCGCGACGTGTCGCGTGCTCGTTTTCGCGCGATCGCTCGGTTCTCCAGATTTGGAAACCGTCGCTCATCGCCCGGAAGTGCTGGGCTCAAGCAGCCAGTAGCGAAAAACCGGAAAAGGCGAAGACTACATAGGTGCACGTGACCCTGCCCGAGTCACGTATGCGCAACAAGAAATAACGGAATGTTTATTACGCACGCGCATATAAAAAATGCTGCAAGGCAATAATAAACACTTTCCGTTCTATTACACAACAATATATCTTATTTTTTAATTGGAAACCGCTCGCTACGCGGTTTTCTTGGTGCGAGTTGACGGCCTCATGCCAGCAACAGTGGAATTCGCTCGCCGAAGCCGTCGCGTGAATGAGGTTTGCCTGCGCTAGCTACTGATCGCGCGACGCCGATCTACGTCGCGTCGCTCGTCGCTGTCGCGTGCATTTTCGCGCTTATGGAGTTTGGGCTTTAAAGGGCCACTCACCAGGTTCGACAATTTTGAGCTGACAAGCGCAATGGGTAGACGAGGCGTTCATGATCACGTCTGCCAAACTTTGCAACGCTACGTGCCGCGGAAATGGGGCAAATATTAAGATGAAAGCTGCTCCCCCTCCCCTCTGCCGGCACATGCGTAGAGAATGAGGGCATGACGTAGGCGTGGGAATGGCCCTACGTACACGGCAATGCAGTGATGTTGGTCCTCTACGTAGACGAGTCTGCTCTGACGTTGTCAACAGTATAATTAATCGCGCTCCCTTCTGTCCCTTCCCTTGTCCTATGATTCTAACGCGCTACGTCGATTAATTATGTCTTACCAACATTCCCAACTTTATACTCTAGTCAACATTATACCACGTGACATGGCAAAAATTATTTAACACAACATGCGTAGTTTGTGTATTTGTTGCTTTAAGGGATGAATAAAACTTGAAATAAATAATGAGACGCAATAATAAATTGTGCGCGTTTTTCTTTTATTTTTTCCCCGTGAAATGCTACTATATAGATGCGGGGATAATGTGTCAGCGTTGCGCATGCGTTCGTGTCCCCGCGGTCAGCGCAATGAGCAGACGACCGCCGTGGAAAGCTCCTACGCGTTCACACACTCATTGTGCACATGTACTCTACCGCGTCTAAGCCAGCGTTTCCAAACCATCCCGCAGAAACAGGCAGAAGACAGCAAAATAACGCTGGTCAACAAAGCAACGCTGCTCGCGTGCTCGGGGGCTGGGCTTGTTCGGCACGTCATGCGCACGTCACCTCTTGGTCGGTTGCCAGAGAGGGTGGGGAAGAGATTTGGCTTACGAAGGCTACGTGGAGGAGCGGCAAGGGTTTTGAGCTCGCCTCCTCTCACCCTCGTTTCGCGCCGCTTCAAAAAACCTGTTTTCTCAGCTCGTAATGAAGCGATTCGAAAAATTTTTGTGACAAAACGTTCCTCATCGGACACCCAACAACTTCCACTGTGTAACTAAAATTCGGTATGGGGCCTGGTGAGTGGCCCTTTAAAGCGGGTAGAATTAACTAGAAGAGATTATTTGATTGGTGGCTAAAGTCAAGGCACGAGTGAAAATTAAATTCTTTACTGCAAAGTAGCAGCCCTCAACTTCACCATTTAAAGGAAAAAAAAAAGATAAATCTAGTTGTTGGTTGACCAAGTATTACAGCTAAGTAGCGCTAGCCGCCGCCTGATCTATAAGGTACAGCCACATGAATCCACCCATCCTGTCACCCCACGCATTGCCTTTTATACACTTCTGTGCTTTGATATTAGTGATAGCAGGGGTTTCGGCAGTTTCCTCCTCCTTCTCCTCGTGATATTAGTGATAACAGTGTTCGGCAGTTTCCTCCTCCTCTCCACACGCACTGCATAGCGTGTCTACACCTTCGTATTTGGCCAGATATGTCGTGGGTCGCAATACTGCCGTCCTGGCTTCAAACGGTATATAACTACCCCGAGTATTATAATAGATCCTTTCCTTGGCAATTTCCTGTTTAAAAGCTCGATAGATCTCTAGTGCGGACTTCTTAATCATGCCACTTCTCCACATACCAGCCTCCGTTTCCTGCACGTTCTTCTTAACCGATAGTTCTTTATGGTTTGGCCCCCTGCTTTTTTCTAAGTATTTACTCGTCAATTTTCTGGTTAGCTTCCTCCATTTTGTATGGACATTCTTCTTGTACAAGTAGCTGAAAACCTTCCTAGCCAAAAGTTAGGAAGGTTTTCAACGCGAGGAAAATATAGCCGTGTTGAGCGCCCCTAACAGGCAAAATGCACACTAACTTATTCAATTGCTAAAAGAGGAATGAGTAGTGACACTACATGCGCACTTGATGAAACTTGCCGCAATTTGTGAGCAACTTTTTTTTTGCCCCATACGGCAATTGTTAGAACTTGAGAGTTTCCGATGCCTAAGCAAACACTATGAGATACATGGAGCATAAAGTCCCACTGACTGTATGAGTCTGTGTAATAACTGAGGAAGGCACGAAGGAAGTTTTTCCTGCCTCCATGGAGGGAGGAAACGACAGCTCGGAAATCGCCAAAATAGTCGTCTGCAAACATGAAAACACTTCTCCAAACCCCCAGTGTGAATAAAGTTCATTTTTAAAATTTTAACTTGAATTAAGGTAAAAAGTCAACGGTTACGTTTGTTAATCTTAGCTTTGTTTTTCGACGGAAGTTGACGCCTCGTTGCTTGAAAGGCGTTGGCCACTATCTGATCTAAAGGGAACAGCCATATCAATCCATCCATTCATCTGGTCGTTGAGACGTGTTTTATTTTTCTGACCATGTTTCTGACAATACGGAGTCGTTGTTGCATAGAGTTTCGCACAAACATTGTGTTCTAAGCTGTCTGCGTAAACTTCTAGGACACTGTCTTATAATTGGAACACAGCCATGGTCGCTAAACGATCGGCTGGTTAATTTTAAGAAACTCTATGGATGTGGGCAGCCAGTTTTGGAACTAGCATGATCTGCACACGAATCTCAAGGGCTTCGAGCGTTTTACAATCATGTTGTTTATGATTTGCCGTTTATTTTTTTTTTGTGAATTATGTCCCCTAACCTGTAAACAGCAGCTTATCATAGCTAGGACAGCGAAAGCCTCAGTCAAAATCGAAACTGTATGTGTGGCGGCGCTAGCAGCGTTTCCGGGTTCTGTTCCTCCATGGCCCCGAGCAGTTTGGATGGCGATCTCGCAAAACTGGGCCTGCTCGGTGAGTGTGCGCGTTTCAGCAGCCTCTCGAAGGAAAGGAAAGACTAGTGTAACGCCCTTTCCGTGATGCCGGGCTGTGCGTGGCCGAGTGCCGTCGCACAGGGCTGCCGCTGGGCCCCCGCCTATCGCGCTTTGCTTGTCTTGTTGCGGGCCCGCCCTGCGGCGGCGCCCGCCCGGCGGGACCTGGGGTTCTCATGCACGCGGTTTCGCTTTTGACCCATGACAGCCGTCCCGCGAGTAGCTGCAGTGGGAGAGCTCTTCGTGCATGTTGTATCGAACGGGGCTCGTACCACGCGTCCGGGCTGGTTGCTTCTTCGTATCGGTGCACTGCATGGAATGTATGGAAACGCCACTCGCCGGACAACCCGCGCTAGGAGGCAACCTGTGTTGGCGCCTTGGTGCCGCGTTACTTAAAAGACTGGCATCGCAGGCTCGAATTTTGTTTCTAGTTTGACCAGCTCCCATGGGCACTGGCTTGACCGCAGTGATATTGTGGGATGTTCAAGCGTCGACCGTAATGCTTGCTTTAAGCAATATTGCCGCGCACTTGACTTGAACAAGTAGCTTATTGGTGCATAATAATAAGCAACTTTCTTACATTGCCGTAAATGCCCGGGTGAATGGGACGTTGTCATTTTCGAATTTCCTCGTGTTCGTTAAAGCTCAAACTGAATATCACCTTGAACGCTTTCGGACACATTCAACTCGCAAGAAAGAAGCAAATGATAGTCCATCATAGATCACGCGCTGTCAAGCTAACCGAGTGTAAATATAAAACAAGTCGCCACTCTGTACTTATTGTGATTTTCACCTTCGATGGTCGTTTATTCGGTAATGGCCTTGACTCCGCTTGGCGTACCATTGTGCGATGATTTAAAAAGATTTCGGGTTCAGTTTCATCATGCGATCGTTAAGAGGATATTTTGGTAAAATGACAAGAAGCCTCATTTTATTACTTGTTTCAGAATACTCTATCGTGGAGCGAATTCCCCGAGTTGAAACGCTTATTGCACTTATCGCTCAGCTGTCCTGCTATACCGACATGGGTTCGCTTTCCCGCTGTATTTAGGACACTTTCCCAAACTATGCCACTTGTTTTTCTTCAAAGAGAAGCAGCCTGTTACAGAGTTCGACGCCGGTGGCAAGTCCACTGGTGAAGTCGCAGTGTACTGTATACGTAGTCTGCATGTGCGTCACGCAGCGCCCCTTCCGAAATGCGCCGCCGACATGCCCGGGTACCTACCGTCGCTGCTCTCCTCGTGCTTGCGCCCATTCAGTTTTGCCTCATGGTGCAAGTTTGAGGGCTGCTAGTCAGGCAAGTTGATTTAGTAGTCCTCGAAGAGGGAGCACAGCTTCGGGATGTTTCTTCGCCGAAAGTTATTACCCAAAATTGAGAACGCACATTGCGATTTTGCGAAAAGTACCGGCGTGTTTGGCTGGCGCGGATTAAAAAAAAAACTACTTGAAGAAACTCGGTGATATTTGCGTCTTAAGGTGTCACTTCATTACGGGTAAGTGCTATAGCCAAGCACTTACCTGCAAACAGAGATAGCTTACCAAGATCTGATGTACATACAACCTTGTCCGCGACCACTGCGTGCACATTCAGCGTGTCAGGGAAGTGGTGAAAATCGTGATGGCAATCGCGGAAATTCGGGTATTGCATTGAAACAAACTTTGAAAATGGATGCGAAACAATATTAGTTCACTTTGAAGTATAGCCGATCGGTTCGAGTTGGGGTGGGGGGGGGGGGGGAGTCATGATTTCGAAAAGTTGGTCAATTGATTCCCTAACACGGTCCCCATCATTTTCAGGGACTCCACTGTACATTAGCGTACAAAAAAAATAAAATACAAGGTGGAAAAGGTGTCGAAACATACGCGAAAAAAAAAAAAAGTAATGACCGGCATTACCGCGGCATGCACCACGCGAAGTCTCTATCTGCCTCGCATAATGTTTTCCTCGCCTGTTTCCACAAATTTCAATCAAATAGGCTCAACATCAAAACTGTTTAAAACACTTGGGAGGACGGGGACGGGGGGTCGCTGCTACTTTGGTGACGTGGGCCGCAGCAATATATTAATATTATATCACTTGTAAACTTGCCTAGCTCTGCACGACTCGTTTTCGATGGGAGCCGCTGCGCTTCGCTCATCCACTCTTAAAATTGCGGCTCGAGAGACTTTGGGCTTTCACTTGTTCGTGGGCCACGCGATTTGTGGTGTTTGTAGTGAAAGCGAGATACTGGGCCCTCGTAGGTCGTGGCGGGCAGCCGGTGTACGCGGTGGCTGGTGGTATACGTGTCGCACATCTTGATTTTCTGGTCTTCTATCGAATGGGCAAACGAGGCCTTCCTGATCAGATGAGCTCGTTAAAGTACGACAACAAGAAATTACAATGGTTCCCTTTCAACATCGCACACAGCAACAGATGACGAGCCCCCAACTAACCGCGCTGCAGCACGCGAACTGCCGTAGGTACCCAGGCATGACGGGAGAGGGCGACAACGGCGGAAGTGACATCACATGCACACTATGTATACGTTGACATCAAGGGGTGCCACGCTTGGTGCTCGGATACAGTACGCTGATAAACTTCAACTTCATCAGAGTAATTTTGATAAAATGTTGCACTTAGTGGCTATGCAGTATTTGATACGTGAATAAATCGGGATAAGACTTAGAGATGACGCACAATAATCCCTTCTAGCCACCATACACATAAACAGACGACGTGGCCTTGGAGATTATCGGCCTGCAGCTCCTTACTGTATCCGCTCAAGGGAGCCACCGTCTGTTCAAGTTTTTCCACGATCAGTTTCATACAATACCTAGGGTGAATCTGGCGCAAGTGTCTACGGGGCTCCTACAGCCAAAGAGTTTCCGTTTATACACTAGAGGCAACTTTGGCCATAGTGTCTATTTGAGCTGCAACGCATCGCGCTTCAGTGAGCATGGAAAATATGAGCAGTATATGAATTTGCCTAATTTTCGTACTTTACGTTCTGTTTGGCTTCGCATGGCTTGAACCTATTTTGTTACAAAACAACAATCCGCAATATTTTATCAGTTACGCTTTAGCACTTTAATCATTCAGCCTCACCAATTTGAATCGGGTCACGAAGTTCGAAACAGTTTGTTCTTCTAAACAAAATCGAAACACTGCGATAAACGAGGCGACAAGCGCAATTCGAGGCCCGCAAGTATTAAGACAAGGAAAATCTAAGTACTACCCGTTATTCCCGCGATCGCTGAACGATCGCAGCGCCAGGGTGCCCTCTAGTTAATTTTAGGAAACTCTACCTCCAGCTACTTCAGCTGCGCTTGTACCCCCATGGCAGTTACGGGAATTGAAGTACAGGCTTAGGATCTGTTCCGGAAGGATCATGTTCTTGAGATTCGCGACGCTTGTTAGCCAAGTGTAAAGCAAAGTGATATGAAGTTATATTTTTAAATTGAACGTGCTTCATTTTTTTGTGCGTAGTTTTTATTGCAAGAAGTTTTTGTGGTTATGTGGTAGAAGTGAGACCTGGACAAATATAACCACCAGCGTATGCATTGCTCTGCCATTGCGTTCTAGATTTGGCATCGAGATATAATGAATTATTTTTACAACACTTGAAAAGAAACATGCTTGTTTTGCCCTCGAAAATACTCACTATTCACTTATAGAAATAACTGTGCAGAATTGACTGAGATATACTCAACGTTTCGTCTGCTGCGATGCCAGGTGCGTCTGTCCAAGTGGTCTGCTGTCAACACACTTCTCGTTTCGTGGTGAAGTCGAGTCAGAGGAACGTGATGGTGCGTCTACTTAGCGTCGCCGTCGTTTTGAAGTCGATTTAAACGAGTTTTGGCAAGACGCGCGCTTACGAAAAAACGTAAACTCGATGTAATATTTTGCACTGGCATGAGACGCTACGTATATGCGCAGCGGTGAGTGGACGATGCTTCGATTAAATTGCCAATACAACTTGTAAAGCTCCAACGTCGCAGTAAATTGAGAGCCCTATCAGTCATCAGCTTTTTGGAACAACAAAGGCGCTGCTTCGGTGCTTTGCATCCACACCTACCCACTCTGCACGAAGAACGAAACTGACACTTTAGAAAAAGACCCCTAGACAGTTCGCTAGCTAACTCAATCCAATCCGAAGCGTGTACTTCCCATAGCTTCCATGGGGGTACACGATCACAGAGCCAGATTTTTATCTAGGTATTATTGTATGAAACTCTGTCCGCGCCTTTGCTGTGAGTCTCGATAGACGCCGCTCAGAACAGGGGTGCATTCATGACCCAAAGCCAAATTGTGTAGCTACTTTCAGTGCGGAACACGCTTTTTCTGCCTGTTGGCGTCACGTAGCACCTGATAATATGAGCTAGCCGCTGACCAATAACCCCTCGCATAAGACCTGAAGGCAAATCTACCGGAACGCTATAAATGAACTAGTTTTTTTTTTTGTTCGACATAAAATTCATTAGAACTAACTGTCAAGAGAGCCAATGAAAGTGCGGGAGAGTTTATTTGTAGGTATGATGTATATGTTAAAAATTAACAAGATAATTTTTTTCATATTTATGTCATTACTGCGAGTGACATTTACACTTCCTTTGCTCTCCTAATTTGTCTGTTAGGTCTAATTAATGTTGACTTTGACAAAAAACTAATCCTTAAAACTCCTCTCTTTGGTCCATTTATCGCGAGGGTCCCTTCTGGCGCACTGGATGTCTTCAGGTGGTATGCGGGGCATTATTGGTCAGGAGCTAGCTCGTAATAAGATCACGAACTGCGTGACTCGTGGGTTTAAATGCACATATATACCCACAGCTATATTCGTGTCGTGTCGGTGGCGCGTAAGCCTGTACCACCTTCATTTTGTATCTCTTATTGAGTTTAACTACAATACGTACCACCCTTTTATTAATGCCATAGTATTCCTCTATGTTGCCAGCTATGTTTCTGTTAATAAGGAACCCCACTCCCAGTTTTCTTCTGTCAGCCAAGCCACGATAGCAAAGGACGTGCCCATTCTGTAGCACTGTATAGGCCTCATCTGTCCTCCTAACCTCACTGAGCCCTATTACATCTTATTGGACATCCTCTAGTGCCTCAAATAGCGCAACTAGACGTTCCTCACTAGATAAGGCTCTAGCGTTAAACGTTGTCAAGTTCAGGTTCTAAGGGCGGCCTGTCCGGACCCAGAGATTCTTAACACGCTCTGCTGAGTCGCAGATCTGACGGCCACTGTGGTTAGTTGCTTCGCAGCTGCTGGCGACCGAGGGCCGAGGGTTAATTGGCGTATCCATGTGGGAGGTAGTGGCCAGATACTGCACTAGGGGGGTGGGGCTTCAGACAGGAGGGGATTATGGCATCGGTACTGCAAATGCCAGACGGGAGATATTAGTAAAATTCGCGGAACGCAATAATTTACATATCTTAAATACCGTCTACCGAAAACGAGTAAACCATCAGTGCTCATGGCGGAGCCTTAGTGGCAAAGGTAAGAACGAAATAGACTCTATTCTGAGTGCACACCCAGGCATCGTGCAGGATGTGAAAGTGTTTGGCAAGGTACGATGCGGTGACCATACAACAGTGAGGTCTCGAATTCGCTGATACTTCAAGAAAAAACGACAGAAACTGATATGCAAGAAGCCAATGAATGAGCTAGCACTGAGAGGGAAAATACTGGAATTCAGTGTCTCGCTTGAGGACAGATACTCAGCTCTGATCGAAGAAATCGACCCTAGCATTGACGCAATGAATGATAATCTGATGAGTATCATAACGGAGTGTGCAGGGGAAGTTGGAGGTGCGGTAGTTACACTTCTAAGACACTAGAAATTTGTCTTAGGAGACGAAGGGCATCATTAAGACTCGTCAAAGCATGAAACCTTCAAACACAACAAACAAAATCGAACTGGCAGATCTTTCGATGTTGATTAATAAAAAGGTATCTGATGTAAGAAGGTATAACATGGAGAGAATTGAATATGCTCTTAAATAATGGAGGAAGCGTCAAAGAGGTGAAGAGGAAACTTGGGATAGGTGAAAACCAGATGTATGCGCTAAGGTACAAAGAAACTACCAATATATATAGGATATAGTAGCAGTCATTTTCCTCCTCCTCGACTAGCTTCAACACTAGCTAAGGAGGGAAGATGTTTGAGGTTCGGAATGGGTCCCCTAGATGACTCGAGTGCACGGTGGCAGCGCGAAGGAAGAGCCGTAGTCCGGTGAAGAGACGCTTTATTGCAGCCTCAGGCGACTGCCCGAGTCCATGCCCGAACCTCCGCTTGTGGACCGTGAGAACGAAGAAGTCTGTTTTCTTTCCCGCGCTCGGGTCTTCCGCGTTCGTCTTCGCGGAACCGATCGGCTTTGCTAGTTGACGGGTCGGGAACTGGCTACGCGCTCTACATCAGCCGCATTAATTGCGCTGCACCAAACACGCTGGTAATTGGTGCCTCATACTAACTCCTCCCCCCTCAAGAGTGTTACTGGATACTCGATGTCCAGTAACGCGATACAAAAACAAACAAAAAAATCGCTCAAAATAAACTTACTCTCGGTGCACGCACATGCGTGAACCGATTATCACTTCCATCTTAACCGGAGAACTTTCGCGTCCTTGTGCGAAATATACACCACAACAGATATACATAATGCTCTCAAATGGTCCTCTGAAAGAAAACACTCTCGTAATGCACAATACTGAATAACGCATTCAGAATTGTAAGTCCACAGCAACAGTCAGTTCGCATTAGCTTGTCGCAGGGCACACGCGCCATGCATAGTCCGGCGGCATATTGTCTTTTAAACGCACAACACCACATGGTCATTGTCCCAAGACGGGAGACCCACTCCATGCACCCTCCAGGCCCCGCATGACACACTCAAAGAGAGCGACGGACCTAACGGTATAGGTATACCGAAGTCTCAACGGATCGCACCAAGAAAAAAAATTATGACAAACTCATTTCACTAACGCTACCTTATATAATCTACAAAACGATTCCTACACAACACATGTAATCATTTTCACATCACGCTGGAACTATTAGTCTGTTCGACCCACTTAAACATCATGCATAACACTTTAACGTGTGATGAAAACTCCTGTACTGTCATTCAATTCACAGAGACTACTTGAGTTGCAATACAACAACAACAACAACAAAAAACTCAACCATGTAAGAAAAACGCCACCTTACCACAAAGAGTTACAATCACGCAACCCAGTGATTATCCGAGACGCGAAAGAGCACAAGCAGCCTCGTTTAGTGCACCTTCAATACGAACAATTAATTTTTCTCATTCACCTCTTATTCAACAATGGACGTCTCCCGTCGCGACTGGTTCAGTCTCTTACTGAATAATGCGACTGATCGTTGCCATTCACCTATCGTTTGAGAGAGGCAACCTCTAATTGCCCTTTTCGATGCGTCCGTTGCAAAACAAAAAGCTCTGCTGGGGTTGGTTGCCGTCACTCAGAAATCAACGCGAAGGCCTCTAATTCAAACGCTACCTGTGCCTCTTCGTTGCACGGCAGCGTGTTGAACACTCTCGAACCACCGTAACCAACGAATAGCAGACTTTTCACTAAAAGCCATTCACCATGTCACCACTCTTCGGTAACACGCCATACCTAAAAACACAAAAAAGAAAGTGCAAAACTAGTTACTAAAATAACTTTTCTCCGTGGCGATTGCATAAAAAATTGTTTCAAAACTAAAAAAACAACGCAGAACAAAAATACCTTTAAAAAATCCGGTAGTTATATCCTTCCAAGAACTTACGGCTACACTTCACTCTTGAGTCGCACACGTGACGGTCCCATCCTGACAACCTTTCCTTTTGAACGGGGAATACGCCAGACATAGAACCCCCTCGTTCTACCGCCGAAACCCAATGCTAGCCGCTTTTTGACGCGCTTTCTCGTTTTCTTTTCTGGGCAGTTACCACCGCAAGAGTTGTTGATCGCTGACACTTCGTCTCGGCTCGACTCTGACACCACAGACTGGCGGGGCTGTTTCCCGTGTAATTTCTCCCGGTGATACAGTAACCGTCCATCGTTTCCTTTGACATGCGATACCTCTTTCACCTGACGCAGAACATCGGCAAGTGGCTCGTCACGTTCCTTCTCTCCATCGAGAGCATTTCCATCGAACGGACTAAGCCGTGCGCTGTCCACATTACATTCCGCAGCGGAATTGCAACGTTTCAAGTGCGCCTGCTCTAAAAGTGACGCGGACTTAGTCATTTGCGGTTCCATTGCCCGGCCGTCCGGTCTTTCCAATGCACACTGCACGGAGTTAGCCTTAGTGCTAGAACTTTGAGACACATGTTCCGGCTCCCGCATCGGTGCATACTGCTTCTGTTTAATCTCCCGCTTTACACAGTTCACCCTCGCATCACGCTCTTTGAGAGCATTCAGTCGCTTTTGCCGGTGGTGACGGAGACATTCGTAATTTTTCGGTGCAAGCAAAACGGATACACTCGAAGCCAACTGATCGGTCACCGCGCATCGCAATTTCACCGGCTCAGCAACACTTCCTGGCGAGACCGAAAGTCCGAAAGGTACCCACACTAGACGCGCGGTCACACCTTGCCCAAAAGCGTCGGTTAGCTCTGTTGTGTCACTGCTCTCACGCAAAATCTCGGCGGATACTTCATTCGCCCGTATCACCGTTATGTCCGCACCCGAGTCAACGCGTGCGAAACAGGGCTTGCCTCCCACAAGAATCTCAATGTGCGGATTCCTCATCAGCGAGTTTTTCATAATCGCAGAGTGTCGCAATGGTGCGGGACGGCTTTCCCATAATCGCTTCTTCTGGGATGCCACGCTTAAAACTTCGGCTCTATTAGCAGCAGTCTCACGGGAAAATTCGCAATCTCTCTGAAAGTGACCCTGTTTTCGGCAGCCAAAACACAATCCTGATTTGGGGCTGAAATTTTGTCTAGCAAAGGGTTTCGATTGCAGCCCATAATTGAAATTTCCTGATTCTGTTCCGCGGTAACTGCCCTGTCTGCTGTCGAGGCTTTCTTCAAAATTGGTGGCCAACTCCGCAATATTCTTGGCCTTCAACCAGCCCTTCACTTCCTGCTGAAGCACCAGTGAGTGGAGCTCATTTGGCATTAACTGCTTTAGCCTGTCCGCTATAAGCAACTCCTGAAGACCTTCAAATGTCTCCACCTCCATACTTCTCACGTAGTACGCAAACATAGTTTCTAGGCGTGCCTTCACTTGGCTCCACGATTCACCGGCTCCTCGTTTGATTTCCAAAAACATTCGACGGTACTCTGTTGGAGTCATCCCCAGCTCCCTTAGCATAATCGACTTAATATGAATACGGCGTTACCCCAGCTTCCGACTGATTGGCCACGAACGTACGCATCTTGTCATTTAAAAATTGTAGTATAATCGTGCCCTGAATTTCCTCGGTTATGCTCAATGTTGCAAAGAGAGCGTCCACATGTTTGAACCAGGCTAGAATCATTGGCTCATTACTAGGCATGGGCGCTAAGACTGCCTTCAGCTCTTTCGCGTACCGTCTGATAGTGGATTGCTGGTTCCGGTTTTCCGGTTCCTCTGATAAGGCACGCGACGATCTCATCTTTTCTAGCTAAAGCTTGAGCTTCAGCGCTTCAATTTCAAGCTTCAGTTCTATGGTGCGATCCGATTCACTAACGGCGTCCCCTTGTATCACATCTCTATCTGAGTCCGCCATCTCCCAGAGAGTGCCTGAACGCAAGTGCATTCAGTAAAAACAAATTTGGGTGGCCCCGAGAGAGCACAAAGTAGGTCTCACCTTGCAGTGATGCGTCGCCCGATGCACTTGACAGTTACGTCCGCCTCGTCGTCAACGCTAGCTATGATGACCAATTCTAATGCAGCAGGTCTCCGCCCGATCACCTCTGTCGCTGACTCAATCTGTCACATCGACTGCCCTGCTGCTCTGCTCCTGAAGCAGCACCCTGCAGTGCCTCCCCGGTAGGTCCGTCGCTCAACGACGACCTTTGGCTCTGCTCTCGTTCGGTGACGCGCAGTGCTCTTGCGCTGCTGAACTCCAGGCTCCAATGTTGGCCGGCAGGCTCGTACCGAATGTCAATGCTGCTTCTCGCAGCGCCACAGCAGGTCCCGAAGCGGTGAGCGTCTTCTCAGCTTCCCGGACTTCAGCGCCTTCCTCGCTGCGGGCTCTCCACGTCGACTGCGCCAGTTATTTTCCTCCTCCTCGACTAGCTTCAACACTAGCTAAGGAGGGAAGATGTTTGAGGTTCGGAATGGGTCCCCTCGATGACTCGAGTGCACGGTGGCAGCGCGAAGGAAGAGCCGTAGTCCGGTGAAGAGACGCTTTATTGCGGCCTCTGGCGACTGCCCGAGTCCAAGCCCGAACCTCCGCTTGTGGACCGTGAGAACGAAGAAGTCTCTTTTCTTTCCCGCGCTCGGGTCTTCCGCGTTCGTCTTCGCGGAACCGATCGGCTTCCCTAGTTGACGGGTCGGGAACTGGCGACGCGCTCTACATCAGCCGCATTAATTGCGTGGCACCAGACACGCTGGTAATTGGTGCCTCATACTAACTGTAGCGGAGGAATTTACAAAGATCTCTACAGTAGCCACTACAACCACGACCATAATGTAAGAACTAGCAGTACTCTGGACCAACAGTAATGTCAGAAGAAGTGAGGAAAGCCTTGAAGGGAATGCAAAAGGCAAAGCTGCTAATGAGGATTAGTTAGCATCAGACCTGCTGAAAGACAGCGAACAAATTGTAAAAAAAAAAAACCTGGCCACGCTGTTTACGAAGCGTCTCCTGATGGGAAGGTTATCTTGGAAGAATGCTAACTTCATATTAATCTATAAGAAAGGGGAGAGAGAGAGAGAAAAAAAACTTTATTTCTACATAACGTGGAGCATTCCAAATGGTCGGGCACCTATTCCAGGGCTCCGCTGGCCCTAGCCATCATGTCTACCCGTTGGACCAGCCTACGCTGCTTAGCAATGGACTAGCTGGACAGCAGTGCCTCCCATTGTTCCTCTGTGTTATTCATGTTGTGGTGCTCTTCATTGAAATGTGTACACTCGCATGAGATGTGAAACAGAGTTGGTGTGACCCCACACCACGGATATATGTATAACTCTGTATGCTGTGGGGTAGAATACATGTAGTCTGTGTAAGTTCATGTATGTGTTTGTTCTCTACGTAATGTCGCCGATTCCATTGCTGTGAGGTTCTTATGCGGTGCTGCATACAGTTTTTTGTTGTCCCTGTAATACTGTAGAATTGTACCAAAGTTAGGGTCTAGGGGCGTTGGATCCTCCGTTGCAGTGTGCAAGGAAGCGCGGTGATTTGTGACGCTTCGAGCCGCCTCATCAGCAAACTGGTTCCCGGTGACGCCTTCGTTCCCTGGCGCCCAGATAATGGTTTGGGTGTATTTACTTCGAAAATTTTCATGAGCTTTAGTTAGAATTTGGAATTCATTCATACATATTCTACCCTTTTTGTAGTTCCTACATGCAGCCTTCGAATCCGTGATTATTGTCAGTGGGGCTTTTCGCTCCCTGCCCTATTTGATTGCCAGTGCGATCGCTATCTCCTCCGCTTCTGTTAGCGGAGAGGCTTCGGCTATGAAGCCACAACTTGTAACGTTTATTTTTTGGTCTGTGACCACGGCCACCATTTTCTTTGCATTTGTCTGATATGGTGCAGCGTCTGTAAATATCGCCGTATTCAAATATTTTGTATTTTTATCTATGTAAGCGGCTCTTGCTTTACGTCTCCCAGCATGTAGAACTGGGTCCATGTTCTTCGGTAGGGGACATATCGTGTACCACGCTCTGACTGAGCACGGCGATTCCTTAGCTCTTCCATATGCCTGTACTTGTTCGCCGAGGCCGATCCTCGGAAGAAGTTCTCTGCTGGTTGGCGTCTGTAGCAGGCGGTTAATCTGGGTAGTTACTTGTGCTTCAGCCAACTCATCAAATGTATTGTGAAGTCTGAGTGCTCATAGCTTTGTAGTTAAAGTGCTTTGTGGTAGTCGCAGGGCCGCTTTATACGCCATCCTTATTGTTTTCTTTTTTTTCTCTATTCATGTTGTGGTAGAGTAGCGAGTATGTTAGTCTGCTGATGACTAAGCTCTTTACCAAACAAAGCGCGTCTTGCTGTTTTAGTCCATCACGATTGTTAGTTATTCGAACTATCATACGAACAATGTTCGTTAAGAAACGGGAGGACCTGAAAAATTACCGGCCGATCTGCTTGTTCTACGTCCTGTGCAAGCCATTTACAAAGGTAATTGCTAAGAGAAATAAGAAAAAAAATTAATTCAACCAACGATAGGAACAAGCAGGATTTTGTACATACTACTTAACAATCTAACACATTCATACTATCAATCGGGTGGTTGAGAAATGCTGAAAATACACCCCATCTACTATAATAGCTTTCATAGACTACGAGAGGGCATTTGATTCAGTAGATATATCAGCAGTCACGCAGACACTGCGAAATCAGGGTGCCGACGAAGCATATAAATAAACTGACAGAATAACAATAAATAAGGGTGCAAGAAAAGGAGATACTGTCTCCCTAATGTTATTTACCGCCTGCTTACAGGAGGTTACCAGCGGCCTAAAATGGGAAGAGTTAGAGATGCGAGTTGATGGAGAGTACCTCAGTAACTCGCGTTTCGCCGATGACATTACACTGCAGAGTATCTCAGGGGACGAAATGCAATTCATAGTTACTGAATTAGACAAGGAGAGTAGAAAAGTAGGCATTGAAATTTATTAGCAGAAAACGAAGTAGTGTATAACAACCTCTGAATAGAACAGCGCTTCGAGATAGGTAGCAGCGCACTTGAAGTTGTAAAAGAGTACGTCTACTTTAGACTGGTAGGAACCGCGGAGCCGAACCACTAGATTGAAGTAACTAGAATAATAAGAATGGAGTGGAGTGAATTCGGCAAGCATTCTCATATCAAGAATGGTAGATTGTCGCTATCCCTTAAAAGGAAGACATATAACAACTGCATCTAACCGGTACTTACGTATGGAGCAGAAAGCTGGAGGATTTTAAAAAGTTGAGGACGACGCAGCGATCGATAACAAGGAAAATGATGGGTGCACTCCTTAGGAACAAGAAAAGAGGTTGTGGTTATAAAAGGGAAAATAAGAGAAAAGTGAGCCCAGTAACTGTCTGCATCAGAGTGCGACGCCTCAACAGTAGCTCACAAGGGATGGGGGTATGGAGGGATTAAAAGAATAGGATTAAAGGGAAAGAGAGAGATGCGCATGGATGGCGAGCGACGACAGAAGAGATAGGAAAGATGAAACACGGTCACAGGAGTCCGAAGACGGAGCGCCACTTGCGAGAGTTCTTGTCGGCGACAGGTGATGGCGTAGGGCTAATCCAGTCGGCCAGAGCTGCGCTGTCGTCGTCGTAGGGGACCGGTGGCAGGTGGTGGCGTAGGACCAACCCAGTCGGCCAGAGCTGCGCTGTCGTCGGAGATAGAGAGGGCACAACCAGTTGGCACGGGATCTAGAGATTGAGTCCAAAGAACACAAGCATTCTGCGTAATAATCAGGTATTCTACCACAGAACTACGCGATGTCTCGATACTGCTTTGGAAGAAGGCACCATTCGGGCATAATGTTGGTGGAACGTCAACTGTGGCTGCAATGCGGACTACTTAATTTTGTAAACATTACATATTTACTCCTATGATAAGCCGTCACGTCGGGTTCACGTCAATTGTAGTTAGGTGGCATCCACAGAAGTTGATTTAGGTAGCAGTGTCCAGGGCTACCATCGTGGCGAACACCATCGCTACATATCAATTTACCAATTCTGGTGCTGCTAACACTCATGTTGCTATTGGCATCGTTACACAAGTGCACACAACTGGTTGTATATAACACATGCGACTGTGCACCAGAAGTCCGTTTCTACTTCATTTGTACATCTTTATGCCATTTTTGTAACGTTTTGCTAATTTCAACACAGTCACCTTTCATGCTTCGCATGACTGCGATTGCCAATGTACGTGAAAACTGGCGAATGTTAGGGGTGAAGCTCCTTGGGATGCTGGTTGTTCTCTCTTAAGTATGTTGCAGTAGCCACTTCTAGTTAGTTTTAAGAATCGCTCACAAGATGGCGTTATGTGTTTATGTCCTTATGTGTATATGACGGAGGGTTGAACCGGAAGATGATGTCAAAAGAAAATGGGATAAATTTTTCAGCTGCAGAAGGCAAGCTACCGATTTGATCAGTGAAAAGATTAAAAGAAAGGGGGTCCAATAAATGGCGCAAGTAAACAAAAAGGATAGAAAGGCATCTGCAAAGTTTTGGAACCATCTCGATTCTCGGAGTAACAAGACGAGCATGAAACAGGGGTTGATAACTACAGTTCGAGTGGTCAGACTAGGCCCCGCCGCGGTGGTCTAGTGGCTAAGCTACTCGGCTACTGACCCGCAGGCCGCGGGTTCGAATCCCGGCTACGGCGGCTGCATTTCCGATGGAGGCGGAAATATTGTAGGCCCGTGTGCTCAGATTTGGGTGCACGTTAAAGAACCCCAGGTGGTCGAAATTTCCGGAGCCCTCCACTACGGCGTCTCTCATAATCATGTGGTGGTTTTGGGGCGTTAAACCCCACATATCAAATCATCAAATCAGTGGTCAGACTAGAAGGGGATGAGGCAGTGGAATATATTAAAATAATGATGACAGAAAAAAATTAAACACCAAGAAAGCGCTGCATGCACCGTACCAGATGAGGATGGACCAATTAGCTCAGTGGCTTCACTGAGACAATGACAGTGGGAAAAGGCCTAATAGCTCATCAAGGAGCCCTGGCGGCATCCCAATTATGCTAAAAAAGAAACTGAGACCAAACTCTAAGTAAACATTAAGAGAGGCAGCGAGCAAAGCAATAATAAATGGTGAAACGACCAATGGGTGGAAACTAACCAGAATGATCATGATCTATAAATGAAAGGGGGACAAAGCTGATATAAACAACTACCGTCCTATAACAGTGGCATCATTAGTTTACAGGCTGGCGATGCAAATAATAAAGGAAAGACTACAGACATGGGTCGAGAATGAATTGGTGCTGGGAAAACTACAAAATAGATTCCGTAAACCATTGAGGTTGGCGGACAATCTGTTTTCATTGATGCATTGCATTGAAATAGCGGAAAAAGAACACAGGCCCCTGTGGCCAGCATTTCTAGACATCAAGGGAGCTTATGATGGTGTGACTCAAGAAGACTTGCGGGGAATACTGCACACACTAGATGTGGAAGATGGAATAACAAATCTTCTAAAGAGAGAGAGAGAGAACTCTTTATTGAAATGCAGAGATTTTAGCCGGCACGTAAAATTCGCTGACTTGCTACTCTGCGTGGGGAAGGGTATTGAGGATTAAAAGTACAAATAAGAAGAGAGAGAAAAAAAAAGACAGATTGTAAGTATAGATGATAGAATAATAATCTATATCTTCTAAAGGATATCTATAAAAGTAACAAGGTAGTTATCAAATGGGAAGAGCAGGTATTTGAGCCTATAGAGATACAACGCGGGCTTCGACAGGGATGTCCCTTGCCACCTTTGTTATTTATGCTGTATCTGTAGGGGCTAAAAGCCAAATTAGATGGGAGTCGACCTAGATTCAGCCTCTTTTTTTGCCAAGCAAGGAAACACATTGAAAAGTGATTACCAGCATTGATGTATGCAGATGGTATAGTTTAATAGCCGACAACAGAGAAGATCTGCAGGGAAAAATCGGCAATCATGATTTTAATGATAAAAAAGGCAGTGAGCATAAGATACAGGAAGTCACGCTAGAAATAGTGGATAAATACAAATACTTGGGCGTTTGACTAAATAACGGGGCTGAGTATCTAAGGGAGCACGAAAGATACGTAATGACTAAGGGCACCAGGAATGCAGCTGTAATAAAAAATAGGCACTGTGGAACTATAATAGGTATGGCGTTGTGAGAGGGATTTGAAAAGGTGTCATGGTCCCGGGTTTGACGTTCGGAAATGTGGTCTCTTACATGAAATCAGAAGTTCAAGCAAGATTGGAAATTAAACAACGTGGCATAGGTAGGCTTACTTTGGGAGCACACGGGAATACCCCTGATCAAGGGATACAGGGAGACGTGAGATGGACATCGTTTCAGTGCAGGATAGCTAGCAGCTAGGTAGAAATTGAGAAACGATTGAGAAAAATGGCAGATGAGTGTTGGACTAGGAAAGTTTTCAGTTACTTGTACATGAAGAAAGCCGACACTAAATGAAGGAAACGAACTCGAAAATTGTGAAGCAAGTATTTAGACAACATCAGAAGACCAAGCCAAATGGAAACATCGGTTAAGAAGAAGGTGAAGGAAACAGAGAAAGACACGTGAAAGATGGGAATGCTTACGACAACACCACTAGAGACCTACCGAACGTTTAAGAAGGAAATTGCAAGGGAAAAGATCTACGATAATTCTCGGGGTAGTTCTCTGCTCTTCGAGGCTAGAACGGAAGTATTGCGGACTAAGACGTACCGAGCAAACTACGAAGGCACAGACACGGTATTTAGTGCGTGTGGAGAGGAGGAGGAAACGGCTGAACATTTGATAATTTTCTGTAAAAGGCTCCGTCCTATAGTCGAAGATAATGGCGCCGATTTTTTCAAAGCATTGGGGTTTAGGGACAGTGAAGGCAAAATAGACTTTAAGTGGGTAGAAATAACCAGAAGGAGGCTAACTGATTGGCGGCTACAATCGAGGAGTGAGTGGAATTCAATCCTTAAACACACGGTGATAGTACTTCATGGCTAGATAGTGTGAGCCACCGCGCGATCTAAAGGGCACAGCCGGATCCATCCATCCATCCATCCATCCATCCATCCATCCATCCATCCATCCATCCATCCATCCATCCATCCATCCATCCATCCATCCATCCTTCCTTCCTTCCTTCCTTCCTTCCTTCCTTCCTTCCTTCCTTCCTTCCTTCCTTCCTTCCTTCCTTCCTTCCTTCCTTCCTTCCTTCCTTCCTTCCTTCCTTCCTTCCTTCCTTCCTTCCTTCCTTCCTTGTGTGTTATTTATATGTGTGTTGTCGAGTTGGTGGTTTGGTGGTGGATAGACGTGTCTTGCGAGGGCTCCGGATCGACTGCGGAGATAAGTGCTTTTGCATGCTTCGAGCTTGCTTTTATCAATTGCTAAGGCAGTAGTATAAACCTTTAATGAACTTATTGCATTGTACGGCTGTTCGGTGGTCATTCAGCTGGTATTTTTCTTGTTTGTGTTTGTTTTTTCTCCTGCCACCACGGTGTGGGAGTGCAAGTGTACCGACCACGTAAATCTTTGTAGTAGACCTTAGACACTTTTTTTTACTTAGGGCATTGTTCTTCGTACTCCGCGTCCTGTAATTATTGAGTTGGACAATTCATACACTAATGGACACTAGTGAATTCCTGCAAAAAAAGACTGTAAAAAAGACATGGTGAAAAAAGTTGTAAAATGTTCAGGATGTGGGGTGGGTTTGAAAATAGAAGGTAGTGCGGATGTAAATGCCGAAAAGCTGACGCTAAGTGTGGGCAATGTGAGGTCAAGGAAAAACGGAGAAAATCATGGTTGCTCAGAGTGACCTGATGATGACAATCGCTGAGCTGGGGACTGTTGGCGACAGAACGAGAAATAAATGAGGGCGATGAGAGAAAGGCTTAGATCAGCTGACGACTAGCGAAGGTGAACAAAGGAACAGCCTATGGCGAGAGAAGTAGGATACCGGTACCCAGAACGGCAGAGAAGAAAGAGAAAAGAGGTTCGGGAAAAACGGCTTAGTTGGTTCAATGTTCACAAGACGCAGCTTCCGCGAAGTAGTTCTGCGGGTGAGAGGGGACAAAGCAACCTCTAGGTGCGGGACACTAGCAGAAAAGTCGGAATACGTAATAATCGCCGGGGACTCGAATTAAAGGCGGTGGTCTCACCCCGGTGGCACAAACACCGTTTTTTTGCCACTTTTCCAACTGACGTGGCGGCTGTTCTCTTTGTTTTGTATTGCTGAACTGTATATCATTGATAAGCTTGACTTTCGGGCTTGCTTTTGAAATATGTCTATTAAAATCAAATCAACTGTTATTTTTTGGGGATGACAAGGCAAGAATAGGTGCTATTTACGTGGTTTGGGCTGACTGTGCCTCAATAGTGACCATTTTCCGAAAACTCGTCTACAGTTACAGCGCTGTTTCTTACTCACGTGCGCATTCAGGACATATTTATTTATTTCCTCAACGTAGCAAAGTGATTTAAGACTTCTGCTTTACTTTATAGTTGGTAGTCTTTTGAAAACAGCCAAGTTTAGTAACTTTATGTGTAGACTGGCCGTTAACTACTCGCTATAGAGGAGGTTCATTTTCGGGGCGTACATAAAGAACATCCCCTATCTGTGTGTTTAATCCCATTCTTTTAAGCACTACTGTTGTTTTATTCATAGTGATCTGAATTGGGCAATTTTCTCTAAAGTAGGACCCACCTCTGTCCATTATCGTGGAACGATACCGAAGTTCTGGAACTGATTTTGCACACAGATGAACTAGTAGCCCTTATCTGTTTTCTCAACGCAGCATTTTTTAATAAAACTAGCAGGAATGCGAAACGGAGCTTGTGAATTGTCCGAATTTATCATGCTTGAAACGCCTACAAAACCTCAATAATCTTCAAACCGGGTTCACATTTCAGCATGTATAGCTTACTATACAATAGTTCCCGTCTCCTGATATATGTATACACACGAATCATACACAAATGCTGCATAATCACTGAGAAATCTACCTTAGTTTCACCATTACAACGAAAATCTTTGTCTGGCGCCATCTAGACGGACAAAACGAAAACAGTGTATCAAAAAGCTCCCTGTCTTCCCGAGGGGGGCGTGTAAAACATTTTACCCTAAAGGAGAAAGTTTCCTAACTTGAAATCATGCACCTATTATGTCCCCATCCAACTAGCCCCGGACAGCCCGCTTCTTGAACCCGTCTTTTTTTTTTCCTGCTTTCCCTCAGAGGGAGAGCAGGAAAACAGGTGTGCAATTATTTGAAAAGTTGGGGTGTAGGTCGTCATGTGAAAAGAAAAACCGTATTTCTGGAATCTCCCTTATGTGTGCGCGCGTTTGTTTGCGGCCCTACTCGGGCTATACTTTGAATAAGCGAGGAGTGATCAACGACAGACAAAATGAAGTATACACGCCGACAGTACGTGTGGATACAAGCTAAGTAGGCTTGCGTGGCTGAAGTATGACTTGAATATCAGCCCATTTTTTGTTTTTGAAAAAAGAGCAGTTTTCGAGAGGTGTGGTTGGCTGGGCTTGTTGGTATGAATCACATAACTTACAATTGCCGTCACTGTGGTCGCTATCTTCACGTACGAGCTAGCTGAGATGCAACGTGAACTCTTGCTCGGCCGCGTGGAGCAAGAAACGGCGACATCCTATTTGTGTCAGTGCGCCTTCCATTGTTTTTTTTTTCAATGCGAATCATTTCTTAGCGAACTTGGGTAACCTTGAGCGTATCTATCTATCTATCTATCTATCTATCTATCTATCTATCTATCTATCTATCTATCTATCTATCTATCTATCTATCTATCTATCTATCTATCTATCTATCTATCTATCTATCTATCTATCTATCTATCTATCTATCTATCTATCTATCTATCTATCTATCTATCTATCTATCTATCTATCTATCTATCTATCTAGCCGCCTATGACTTTTAGCCCGCCTGGCCATTTTGTTAATGGTTAATAACAAGAATTAATGGTTAATAAGAATACCATGAAATGTAAATCGTGACATTCATGACATTCATGTCATCATAGTCAGGTTATGCCATACCAAGCTTGGTATCGATACCATTATCGAAACGGCCAGAAGAGCTAAAAGTTGTAGGTGGCTATATATATATATATATATATATATATATATATATATATATAATAGGACCAGGTTAACTGGCGGAACATGGGAGAGGCCTTTGTCCTGCAGTGGACGTAGTCAGGCTGATGATATATATATATATATATATATATATATATATATATATATATATATATATATATATATATATATATATATATATATATATAGATACGCTCAAACTCGCTAAGAAATGCTTCGCGTTTAATAACACAAAAACTGCTTTGTACATGCTGAGTTTCTTACTGTCATTGCTACAGGCCAAACTCTTAATATGCACAACCTTCGCGTCTATCCAATGTGGGCCAGTCGAACTATGGCGTGGCAAGAGAGCATTTCGCGTGAGTAATTCATACCGGTCAACTGTGCTTGCTGTGCTCTAAACTGGATAGATTAGGCTGCAAGTAAAAATTTGGGAGGATATGCCCGCTGCAACCAGCCGTGTATTCGTATAACTTAGAAGGTCATGTGTTGCACTCTTCAGCTGTAGGAGGCGGGTTTTATTCTCAAGTACGACAGGTGCATTACCTTTGCAGCTAAACGCAGAAACACCCGTCAGTATATTTTCGAGCACTCCAAGTGTTCAGGGATACCCCGTGATGGCGTTCCCCATAAGTTGATCAAACTCGCTCCAAGAGGACGTAGGCGCTCGCAAACACTTACAGCCAGCTGTGCGTATACATCATTGGCTTCAATAAACCGAAGAACCAAATTGTATTTATTGCGTTGATACCTGCATAAACACAGCGCTGGTTCTTGAAAATGTCAGCTAGTAATAACGAAGCAAATTAGCATGAACTTCTGTAAAAAAGTACTTTGCGGCAGGAAAGTAAGGCGGTGCTAGGGTCATTTCTTTTTTCGGTGGAGAGCAGCCATGACAAGTGAGTTCCTTCATGATGACGGGAAGGAGGGGCATTTATGCGCCATGTTTTGACTCTGTTTCCTGATGCGGAAAAGGGGAGAGCAAAGTATGGTGGTCGAACATGTGTTACCGTATAGAAGAACCGCGCACGAATATGTACTATCAGCGTCAAATTGAACCCGAACAGCGGCGAGCCTTCGTGATGGTACAGGCCCTTAATTACATCCAGTTTTGTTCACCGATGTACGTTATTAGCAGCGGTGAACAACAAAAGCTGATAGCCCGCTGATTTTCTACAGTTTCTTCCCCATATTTGGCAAAACATACTCAAATAAACGTTCCTTTGGGGTACATAAAATTTATAAAACATTCCCTTGTACTTTACGCACGTTGTTTTTATGTGGAAAACGAAAGATAGACTTTTATTACCCTTGAAAAGAACTTGGAAACATGCTTTCAGTTTCGACTTCACGAGCTGGTAATGAAGTGACCGGAAGTTTTTTGGGGTACAGCGCTTGCAGCCGTGAAACCGTCTATAGAGAACCGAAGCTCAAGTTAGCGGAGCGATGACAACGCCGTGCCTGTCCCTGGCGCCGATCTCCGGAAAATTTGAGGAGAGACGTGGGAGAGGTCGCAGCCGAGTCGGTGTGTTTCGTCGAAATGGGAGTGCGTGCGACATGCCTGCAATGCGTTCTGCAGTCGGTGCGGGAACTTATAGGGAACCGAAGCTCAAGTTTGCGAAGCGATGACAACGCGGCGCCTAGCCCTGGTGGTAAGCTCCGGAACACTTGAGGAGAGACGTGGGAGAGGTCGCAGGCGAGTGAGTGTGTTTCGCCGAAACGGTAGCGCGTGCGACATGCGCGCAACGCGTTCTGCAGTCGGTGCGGGGAACTTATAGGGAACCGAAGCTCAAGTTTGCGAAGCGATGACAACGCGGCGCCTAGCCCTGGTGGTGAGCTCCGGTACACTTGAGGAGAGACGTGGGAGAGGTCGCAGGCGAGTGAGTGTGTTTCGCCGAAACGGTAGCGCGTGCGACATGCGCGCAACGCGTTCTGCAGTCGGTGCGGCGAACTTAGGTGCCGTGCCTTCAGCTTGGCGCGCTAAAACGAGACGCCCGCTGTGCGAAGTTGCTTTCCGCGATGGAAGAAGCGATACACAAAAGTGTCCGCGAGGTCCGAAGTATTGTGTTGTGAGCTGCCACAGCAATGTAGAAAACAACAAGGGACGCTCAAGATCACGTGTAAAGCTGTATCAGTTTCCCATCTAGTGACAGCCGGCGAACGCAGCCGCGTTCGCGAAAAATCAAGCATGACACGAGAGCCGGAAAAAAAACGGGGCGAGCACTTCAACTCGACTCGCTGTAGTTGAACTTAGCCTGCTGCTTCGCGGCGACGTCAGCGGGTCGTGCGCCCACGGCACGGAGGACATGACTGTAAAACTTTTCGAACATTTTAATGCCATGACCTTATAACTTTAATTTTTATTTATTTTTTCAGCAACCGTTTGCACATTGCAGTACACGGCTGCTACTTGCTAGATACCACATCAAAACAGCAACCATATGGTTTTCGTAAACGGCAACACAGCACATCGATGATCGATAGAGTACGCGGCTTTATGTCGGCAGAATGAGACTTACCTCGAGGCATACGTCGCACTCGGTATTATCCCGGAGGATTCGAGAAATACATTTTGCAGTGACTCGGGCGTCCTCGTCTTCCGTCGACTGCTAGACATCATAAACTTGACTAAAGAGCTTTACTCTATTTGTTAGATTCTCTTCTCGGAAGTGCTTGTCCAGCTGAGAGATCTTTATGAAGTCACACTACAGGCGGTACATTGGGAGGTGACTCAAACGCAGCGCGCGCTCTCTGCACGAGCACGTAAACGAGCGGCAGTGCATTGGAGGGAAGGAAAACGCGCGATATACATCCCCGTTTTCTACTTTTCTACCAACGATGGCGCTGCCTGTTCAGAGTCGCTGTGGTACCATGCGTTGCTTTGACTTCCTATAG
The DNA here is from genome assembly GCF_013339725.1 of Rhipicephalus microplus. Taxonomy (NCBI): domain Eukaryota; kingdom Metazoa; phylum Arthropoda; class Arachnida; order Ixodida; family Ixodidae; genus Rhipicephalus; species Rhipicephalus microplus. The sequence continues at coordinate 196,860,642 of NC_051165.1, forward strand.
TGCGTGCCGTCCAGCTATCACCGTGGACAGGCACGCGTATATGCGCAGAGCTGCCGAACAGTATGCGCCTGTCAACGTTGGTAACTAGACGGCGTGCACCACACTGTCGACAAGGCTTGTCGCTGTTCGGAGTTTATTTGACGGTGATAGTACGTGTGTGTACCGGTTGAGATGTTCTTTTCGACCAGACAGTTATCGTTAGTGGAGTGGTAGAGAGCGGTCGGAATCAAATTGAAAACGTGATTTCCTTATGATGACCGCTGTCTGGCGCAAAAATATTTGTTTATTTGGTCAATACTGCTGGCTTCTGTGTGAAGTCGTAGGCAGGACAATATCTCAAATGAACGGTAGCCAGCATTGATTGAGGCAGGAGTGAGCGACAGCGGAGGATTACACGTGTACCATAGAGAAACATATTTACATAAAAGAGCGGACGCTTCCATAGGGCCCAGCTACTGCGCTGCTTTCAGCGCCACGAGTGGTTGCTCAGACCCGATAATGTCCAACAGAATTTTTTTTATTTCCGACGTTGGGATTTGAACCCGTACCCTCGTGCTCTGTGAGCGAGTGTCTTTACGACAAGGCTACAAACCCATGCTTCCGCGAAGGGAATACATGTACAGCACATCTAAAGCACATGAATGTGCCTCTTTGTGCAAAACAAATGCAGGAAGACAACACTTTTTTGTCATGCTTTACTGTTAGTGTTACTTTACTGTTAGTGTTGTCGAGGCGAGTTTATGACGTGTGGAACACGAGCGAAGAATGTCGGCTACGACCTTGGAGAGAAATGAACGACCATGGTCGGTCAGCAGTTGACGCGGCGCTCCGTGGTGGAGAATAACGTCATGAAGGAAGAAGTCCGCGACATCAGCAGCACAGATTGTTGGTAGCGCTCGTGTGATGGCAAAGCGTGTCGCGTAGTCTGCTGCCACCACTAACCACTTATTCCCACTCAGAGACGTTGGAAATGGTGTAATGAGGTCGAGGCCGACGCGGTAGAACGGGTCTGTTGGAATTTCGATAGGCTGAAGTGTGCCAAATGGTGCCAATGAAGGATGCTTGCGGTGCTGGAAAGGCTCACAAGATGCAACGTATCGGCGCACAGAGTGGTAAACGCCGGGCCAGAAGAATAGACACCACCCCGCCGCGGTGGTCCAGTGGCTAAGGCACTCGGCTGCTGACCCGCAGGTCGCGGGTTCAAATCCCAGCTGCGGCGGCTGCATTTCCGATGTAGGCGGAAATGTCGCAGGCCCGTGTGCTCACATTTGAATGCACGTTAAAGAACCCCAGGTGGTCAAAATTTCCGGAGCCCTCCACTACGGCGTCTCTCATAATAATATGGTGGTTTTAGGACGTTAAACCCCACAAATCAATCAATCAAGAATCGACACCGTACGCTGAGATACGTGCGGGCTGCTCCGAGATGTGCAGCAGTTGGGGCATCATGAAATTGTTCGCGCACAGTGGAACGGAGCGTTGCAGGAACTACGAGAAGTCCTGGGCCTTCGGTGCTTGTGTTGCGCTGATAGAGAATTCCGTCATGAAGCATGAACAGACGAAGGGAAGGATCCCAGGTGTCAGAAGGTAGACGGTGTATGATAGACCGCGAATTGGCATCACTGAGTTGTTCCCTATGTATGTCCGTGAAATCTGAAATGGCGAAGACACAGACATCAGAATCGTGCGCTGACAGATCAAGAGGATCGACGGGATGGCGAGATAGATAGTCGGCATCCTGGTGCATTCGGCCAGGCCTGTAGGTCACGTCAAAGCTATATTCCTGTAGCTTTGATTGATATGTGGGGTTTAACGTCCCAAAACCACCATATGATTATGAGAGACGCCGTAGTGGAGGGCTCCGGAAATTTCGACCACCTGGGGTTCTTTAACGTGCATATTCCTGTAGCTTTAAAGCCCAACGACCCAGGCGTCCAGAAGGACCTTTGAGGGAGGACAACCAGCACAGGGCGTGGTGATCCGTAATGACCGAAAAGTGGCGGCCAAACAAGTATGGTCGGAATTTTCCAACCGCCCATACAAGAGCGAGGCACTCGCGCTCAGTGATGGAAAACTTGCACTCGGATGGGGAGAAGGGGCGACTTGCGTAGGCGATTACACGATATTGATCCTGTTGCCCCTGGGCGAGGACAGCGCCAATACCGTGTCCGTTGGCGTCGGTGTGAACTTCTCTGGGCGCTGAAGGATCGAAATGACCTAAGATGGGCGGGGAAGTGAGCAACGCAGTAAGTCTGCGAAACGAATTGGCTTGCTAGGGACCCCAAGAAAACGGCGTGTCCTTCTTCAGTAACTGTGTCAAAGGATGGGCAATGTCGGCGAAGTTGTGGACAAAACGTCGGAAATAGGAACAGAGGCCGACAAAGCTCCGTACCTATTTCGTGGAACGTGGTGTGGGTAAATCTTTGACGACGTGAATTTTGTCGGGATCGGGTCGCACGCCTTTAGCACTGACAAGATGGCCTAGCACAGTGATTGTTTGGCTGCCGAAACGGCATTTGGAGGAGTTGAGCTGTAGGCCTGCCCTTCTGAAAACTTCCAGAACAGCTGACAGGTGGCTTTCGAATGACGGCGAGAATACAATGACGTCATCGAGATAACAGAAGCACGTTGACCATTTGTAACCCCGTAGCAGGGAGTCCATCATTCTCTCAAATGTAGCGGGAGCATTGCATATGCCAAAGGAAATTACCTTAAACTCAAACGTCCATCCGGCGTAACAAATGCAGTCTTTTCACGGTCTAATTCGTCGTCGGGAATCTGCCGGTATCCTGAACGCAGGCTGATGGAGGAGAAGAAGGCAGACCCGTGCAGGCAGTCGAGGGCATCGTCAATCCGTGGCAGTGGGTAGACGTCCTTGCGCGTGACTTTGTTTACGTAACGGTAGTCGACGCAGAAGCGCCAGCTGCCATCCTTCTTTTATACTAGAACGACTGGTGAGGCCCATGGACTACAAGATGGTTTAATGACGTCTTTTGTGACCATTTTATCAGCTTCACGTTGGATGACTTGTCGCTCTGCATGTGAAACGCGATATGGACGTGGTCGGATTGGGCTGGCGTCTCCAGTGTTGATCCTGTAACAACTGACGTCTGACCTAATGGGCTGTCGCCAAAGTCGAAGATGTCCCTGAAGGATGCCAAGATATGCCGGAGATCGGCTGCCTGTGCTGGAACGAGGTCTGGCGCGATCATCTTGTCAAAGTCGGCATCAGTAGAGCTCTGTGAAGGGGATGTAGTAGCGGGCAAAAGAGCGTCTGCAATGAATGCAGAAACAGAATGTTCAGTGATGGAAGAGACGTTGGCTAGAGTCATGTTATCTGGAACAACTTGAGCGCACCAGCTAAAGTTCAGTATCGGTAGCGATGCCACATTATTCGTAATCGTGAACAGAGTACGAGGAAGGGCAACATTTCTGTCTAATAACATGTGCAAAAACGGTGCCAGCACATAATCGCCATCGGGTACCGGAGGAAAAGACCTCACAGTTACATAGGTAACGGCTTGGGGCGCTAGGAGAACGAACTCTACAGAACGCCAACGTAGTTGAGGTGTAGTTGGAGTGTCATAGCAACAAGGTAGGTCAAGCTGAAGCAGGCCTATTCCACAGTCAATTAAGGCAGAGTGCGCGGCAATAAAGTCCATGCCCAGGATGAGTTCATGAGAGCACTTCTCAAGCACGGCAAAAAGCACAGTTGTGGAGCGGTCAGCAACACTAACTCGTGCGGAGCACATCCCAAGCGCAGGAAAAGTTCCACCGTCTGCGACTTGGATGAGCGGCACTGGGGGCGGTGTTAAAACGTTTTTAAGGCGGTGGCGAAGCTCCGAGTTCATCACCGAAATGTGGGACACTGTGTCTACTAGGGGAACAACAAGTGCATTGTCTGCTTTAACGTCTATGAGGTTGCGTCGTGCCGGAATATCCAGAGGATTTGGCTGGTGAATCGTCGATGCAGCATCACCTCTAGTAGCTGCATCGTCTAGTTTTCCCGAGCCAGATGTGCAGTAGGCGAAGGACGACGGCGAAATTGGGGTGAGCGCGACGATGGGCGATGAGAGAACGCTGAGTGGGACTGGTGGCCGACAACGCACCGTCGACGAACCGTCACCACTGGCTGGCCGAGGCGACTCGTGGCAAGTTCCGAAGTGGCCATCATCTGCCTCTGCGCGACCGTTGTAGCCATAGGAAGGCTGACGCCAATACCACCTGCCATTGCAATAGCGGGTCACGTGACCAACACGATGGCAGTTAAAGCAAATGGGCTGGTCATCAGCAGTCCTCCACTCAGCGGTATTGCGAGAGTGCGCTGGGAGCCTCTGGCTTTGGGCGTAGGAAACTGGCGGACGGTGGTCAGTCGGTTGGGAGGGGGCGGCGGTGCATACAGATTCCAGGCCAACGTTCGAAAGCTTTTGCCGAACGATGGCATGCACTAAAGGCACCATTTGGGAGCTGGGCTCACATGCACGAGAAAAGTTGAAGCGGGAGACATAGCTTCAAGTTCTCGACGGATGATCTTCGTGACGTGCTCTGCAGTCAGCGGTGCATGTGGTGCAGGCACGTCTTCGCCCGACCATGTTGTTGCAGTGTTGGGAAGTCGGGTGAACTGATGGGAAATACGTCGGCTCTTGGCGGCCTTAAAACGCTGGCACTCTCGGATAATGGCGTCTACTGTGTCACAGTCTTTGCAAATTAGCCAATTGAACGTGCCATGGGCAATGCCTTTGAATATGTGCGCTACCTTCTCGGACTTCTCCATGCCGTCGTCTGCTTTACGGCAACGGGCGAGCATGTCCTGTATGTAAGACAGGTATGACTCCGATGACGTTTGAGCGCGACATGCCAGCTCCTTCTTGGCCGCTGTCCTCCTGCCAGTCGATTTGCCGAAGAGTGCACGCACCTTTTCTTTGCACGCATCCCAGCTGCCAATTTCCACTTCGTGGTTCTCAAACCACACTTTGGCTGTCCCATTCAGGTAAAATAGGATGTTCGCCAGCATGAGCGTTTTATCCCAGCGATAACTCCTGCTTGTTCGCTCGTACAGCGGCAACCATTCTTGAATGTCTACGTTGTCGGTCCCGCAACACGTGTCAGGGTCTTTCAACTGGGGCAGAACAACTGTCGTCGTTACGATGGCCACTGCAGAAGCTAGAGCCGGACCCTTTTGTGCCATCGTGGAAGAAACCAAACGTTGGCCGCTGCGTAGCTCCGTTTTGTTACCCCGCACCACCACCAAAATATCACGGGGTGAGAGTAGGCAGAGGGTAGAAATATATCTGCAGATTCTACACGGGGTACACAGTGTCCTCGAACCAAGATGGCGCAGTGGCAACAACAACACGAGCTTTTGTTTATTCGTCATCTTCGTCGCCTTTATGGTGCATTCGTTGATGTCAATGATCACTTGTATCAATACAGTATATTTCTTTATGCGTGTGCACCGAAGGATGTTTCATGGTTTGGTTGAGACGTGGCTTCCACGGGAGAGTGGAACCTCAGTTTTCCCAACCCGCATATAACAAAAAACTAGCAAATGAGCTCTGCGGGGAATCAACAGACATCCAGCATACGAAAAATATTAGATACTTTTTGGATGACGGTGTCGCCCAAGTTCGATTTGTATCCGATTCAATTCTAAAATTCACTTTTTGTGCACCCCCGTCCACTATAGGCGCTTGCAACTCTGTTGACCGATCCAGTTTGTTCTCACGTGAGTACTTTAGTTCTAGCTGAACCTCAGTTTTTGCAATCTACATATAACAAAACACTGGCAAATAAGCACTACAGAAAATCAACAGACTGGCAACATGTGTAAAATGTTGTGTTCTTATTGGATATTGTGTCGCCCATATTTGATTGGTATCTGATTCAGTTCTGAAATTCTCTTTTTTAGCACCCCCACCCCGTTCGCTATAGGTGCTTGCAACTCTATTCACTACTCCATTTCGTTTTCACATTAATGCTTTTGTAGCTGACCTCAGTTTTTTTCAATCCGCATCTAACAAAAACCGACCACTAAGCGATAAAGCAAATGAAGAGACGGGCAGCATGCGAAAAATGTGCGATTCGTATTGGATTCGTTGTCGTTCATATTTCATTTCTGTCGAATTGAGCTCTAAAATTGACTTTTTGCCCGCGCCGTTCGCTTTAGGTGCTTTCAACTCTCTTCACCACTCCATTTCGTTTTCGAATGAATACTTTAGTTATAGCTGGACTTCAATTTTTTCCCAATCCTCATCTCACAAAAACCGACCACTAAGCGCTAAAGAAAATTAACAGACTGGCAGCATGCAAAAAAGGTGGTATTCGTGTTGGATTCGGTGGCGCCTATATTCGATTTCTGTCGGATTCAGCTCTAAAATTTGCTGTTCGTGAACTTCCGTCCACTATAGCTGCTTTCAACTACCTTTACCACTCTATTTCGTTTTCACATGAATACCTTAGTTCAAGCTGGACCTAATGTTTCTGCAATCCGCATCTGGCAAAAAAAAGTCTCAGCTTTGCCACAAAAGTAAGGCAATGAATGCGATAGCATTAAGTTAGAAGGTCAAGCGAAAAGCATTTAGCATATAGAAACGTGCCCCTAGTTTCTTACGCACAATTGACGCATGAAACGTACTCACCGGTACAGATGAACGCGAAGAAGCATCTCAGTTGTTACTTTGGTGTGTATGAAAAGCTTGCCTTTTTCGTAGAGATGAGAGCGCGCGCCGACGCATCGTGATGATCTGGCGACGTGTGCTCATTGCGCCATCTGACTGGTAATGCTGAAAACATGATAGCTCCTTCCTGAGATTCCCATCGTCAAGGATGAGTCGTATATATGAATAACTGGCCGTTTAATTGCTGAAGGAGGTTTTCCTTCGTGGCTCAGTTGCTAACACGTCGCACTCACAATTCAGAGGTCGGGTGTTTGATTCCGTGCGCCGGCGTTTTTTTTTTCTAGAATATTTTCTTTCTTGCGTTTTCTTATATATGGATACTTCTACATATACGGTTAATGATGACGACGCCGACGCCGGTGGCAACATCCAGCCGAGAGTGTCTATATGATTGCTCTCGCAATAAAACTGACCACTAAGCGCTACAGAAAATGAACAGACGGGCAGAATGCAAGAAATGTTAGATTCGTATTAGATACGCTGTCGTGCACAATCGTATTTGTATACGATGGAGTCCAAAATTGCATTTTCGTGCACCTCCCATCCAGCATAGGTGCTTTCAAGTGTGTTGACCGCTTCATTTTGTTTTCACATGAATACTATAGTTCTAGCTGGACCTCAGGTTTTTAATTCACATCTAACAAAAACTGACCACTAAGAGCTACAAAAAATGAACAGAATGGCACTATTCGAATGTTCGTCGATCCGTATTTTATTAGTAGTTCATATTCGATCTGTAAGTTCTCCTAGAATGAGAAATTCGCCCTGAACTTTATCTACAGTAAATGGAATGATCTTCTAGGATATTTACGATTGCTGGGCGTCTGTGCAATTTAGGAATGCTTACGTATTTAGAACACTGTAACATTCATTAAGAATAATGCTTTATTTTATATTTAGTCTTGTTGTTAGCCTGTTTTGTTACTACGTTTTATGAATTTCTGTATAATAGCACTGTATTGGCCTGCAGCTTTTCATTATGTGTAAAAATTTGTTGTTTATCCTCCCCCCTCATGTAATGCGATAGCGTTCCCCGAGGGCACTAGAATAAAAAATATGGTTGATTGATTGTTGGGAATTCGGGTTATGGCATCCCACTGCTGCCACCACTGTTTTGAATTCGGGTTTGGTGGCATTCCACCGCTACCACCATTGTTAGGAATTCGCTGTGTTGCGAAGGTAGCGGTAGCAAAGAGCGGTGAGCAGCCGAACGGACGTAGCTGAAGCCTTCGTCCACAAGCGAAATGAAGAGGCAATTGTTTTGAAAGCAGCAACGTCTGCTATATCAGGTTATAGTTTATACAAAGCCCGCCACAATGACGACGTCGGCTGGGGCAGAAATCCTCACACGTCGGGTTGACACGCCTTAGATAACGTTTTGGTCTTCTCTCTGAGACCAGTTTTCGGTGCTTGGCGGAGAAGGCAAAGCCTTCCCCGGAATCGCACGTCGCTCGGTGGAGAAGACGCAGCTTTCCCCGGAACTGTACGTGGCTCGGCGGAGGAGGCGAAGTCTTCCCCGAAACTGCACGTGGGTCGCCACCGTTTGCGAGGAAAGTGGCGTTGGGAGGGGGGAGAGTTCGCCAGAACTGCGCTCGTTCTCGTGGGAAGAATCCCTCCCGAACAAGGACCATGTCTCCTGGCATAACACCATCCGTCATAGGAAGCTATAACACGAAAGTGAGACCTGTCCTTACAGAAGGAGTTGAGTGGTCACTATACATGGATATAAGACATTTTGCACATAAGCAATGAATTGTGTTATGATGTTTCAGAGCTATAGCACTTTTATAGTAAACGAACCAACGTTGGCCCTTAGTGATACATCTCCATTCTGACAACAAACATTCATGATCAATGAATAAAGAAAGCTTTGTTGCAGCTGTAGTAGTTGACGGTGACAACACAATCAGATAAGGTATTGTGACAGGTGTTAAAGGATGCGCCAAATGGATACGCCAAACTCGAGGTGCAAAAATACTTTAGTTAAGCGAACTCTGGGACTATCCGCTGCCGGATAACTTTCTGCTTCGCAAGGACCCGAGAGATGGCGCTACAAACTTTGTCCCGGCTCCTCCTTCTACCCCAGTCGGTGTAGGAAAGCCGCATGACATAGGGAAGTAGTGGGGCTCATTTATCGTCGCCACAACACCCTCGCCGCGCAGTCAATCTCCTCCCTTATCTCGCCCTCTTTCGAGGCGCCGCTCTGTGCGTGTCGCGTGGTTCATCCCGCGCGTTAACCCGGTTGTCTAGCATTTGGAAACCGTTGCCCGCATTCCGTATGTGATTTGCGGAATTTGCCAGCAGACCGCCGCGGTCCTCAGTCCGGCAAGCCACCCATAGGCATGGCGCAAACGAGAACATAATTGGTCCCTCCCCGCTAAGCGCTCGCTTGGCGGCGTTCGTTCACCCAAAGTATTTTTGCACCATGGCCAAACTACGGCTAGCGGTCCCTATGTGCAAATTGAACGCCACTGCCCGCCAATGGAGGCACACAAAGCGCGTTACGCCTATGCTGTTGGCTGGCCGCGATTTTTCGCGGGGTGAGCGCAAGTAGATAACGCGGAGTTACAACCTCGCAACGCAGAACTATTTTAGGGGTGAAGCTCCTTAAGGGGTGGGTTGTGCGTCTCCTGTATGTAAAAACCACCTCTCGTTTTAGTCCTTGGAATGTCCGCTGGATAGCGGTACTTGTCTGTGATGAATATATAATGAAAAGATGCGAGATAGCAGTACTTGAAGTGTTCACTAGCTGAACGGATGGGCGGATGGACAGACGTACAGACAGACGGACATGCAGACAGATAGACGGACAGGTGGACAGACATACGGACGGACGGATGAACAGACAGGCAGATGGACGAACGGATGGACAAACAGATAGACATACGGACGGATGAACAGACAGACAGACAGACAGACAGACAGACAGACAGACAGACAGGCAGACAGACAGACGGACGGACGGACGGACGGACGGACGGACGGACTGACAGATGTACGCAGCCAGCGGAGGGTTCATGGTATACATGCCGATAAAACCCTTCGAAGCTTCGCCCGACTCATCATCATTCACTCCGTAGATATGCTGTGATTTATTTTTAATATTGATAGATGCCATGTCACGGTTGTGATGCATCACAGCATTTTACCAAGGGCACTGTGAAAGGACAGTGATGGACGAAGGTTACAGTAGAAGGAGGAAGTGCAATTAGATTGTAGCTGGGCTAAGAAGATGTCAGCGACCTCGCCCTGTAAAATAAACATCTCTCACCGCAGCGCAATTGGCGGAGAGTGCTGGGTAACGCAGTTGAGCCTCCAGCAGGGACACACGGAGTAGCAACCAGTAGTTTCGTCGAAGCCGCAGGCCCTCCGCGTCTACCAACCATCATGAATTCTGACGGGAACAATTCGCCGCTTTCGTCCAACACTCCAGGACGACATTACAGGCAGCCTCGATCCTTCTCTGGAAGAAATGATTCACGCTCTACCAGCAGGCGAGTCTATAAGTACTGGAACACCGCCAGCTAGTGGGACTACGTACCAGTGTTTCTTGAGGGAACCGTATTGGAGTGTTTTGAGAATCACGAGCAGAACTTGACCACATGGGCTAATTTCGTTGATGAGGTAAATAAGTGCTTTGGTGACTCGTCTACGAAAAAAAAAGGCAGATCCCACGTACAGTGGCACAGCGACGCTACGTTAGCAAAACGCAAGCACTCCATAGTCTGACGCCATGCACGACCAGCGTTTGTCGGCGCGGCCCGACGGCAATCGGCGCGAATGCTGCATTTCATGCCAACTCGTTACCCAGACCATGCCTGGAACGTGAGCCTCGAACGTGCTGCCCTACCCTCTGATTTTACCCTGCTCCTTCGGTACGAAGGCGAGCGTCTCCGACGGCTGCTCCCTGCGAACACAGCAATGCTCTCACAGTTGCCTCCGAGCAGCCTTGATGTCATATGAAAGAGCGGTGCGGTTATGTCACGTGACTGAGCGGTTCGGAGGTGAATGGTCTCACGCCGCGGCTGGTCGCAACACAAGGCAGGAGGCATGACCTCCGAGATTACGTGCTGGCAGGAGGCTCTCAATTGAAAAGAAAGCGACGTTCCGGGCATAGTTTTTCTAGGAGGCGTTGGCCAGGCAACACTGCCTCTCCCTCTGTTCGTGATGGAGGGACGCCGGACGTGCTGCAACGCGCATTCGTCAAAGCAACGCAGCGCGGCGCGTGCCTTCGAGCATATGGAAGGACCGGTGACGCGACAAAAGGAACGCTGGCCAGCACGCGCACTGCTTCACGTCGAAATGTATTGGCGCCTTGACTGTGGCATGTACTCATGTTCTCACATGATACGCATCTCATGATTATCATGTTTGTACCAGTCGCATACTTTCGTCATTCATTGGCGTCACGTAATACCATATGTGGCATATGTGAAGCTAGCGAAATGTCCGCGAGCGCGTTATCAGTGTGGAATGTAGTCAAATTGTTGCATGACATGCATGTCGTGATTATCAGGTTTGGATGTGTCTTTTACCTGTGTCGTCCGTTCGCGTCGCGTAATACCGAGTTTGGTACATATGAAGCTATCGGAACGACTGAGAGCGCATCATGAGCGTAGCATGTAGTCCTGTTGTTACATGACACGCATCTCATGTTTATCATGTTTCCACCAATATCATACCTTCGTCATCCATTCACGTCCTGTAATACCAAATTTGGTACATGGGAAGCTAGCGAAACGGCCGCCAGTGCATGTCATGACATGCATGTCATGATTTTCATGTTAGGGCCTGTCGCTTGCGTTCGCCATGCAAACAGGTCATACCATACCAATTTCGCAACATGCAATGTGAACGAAACCACTGCAAGAGCTGCAGGACCTTGAAATGTAAATGATAACATTTATGACATACATGTCATGAGTTTCATGTTACGACTAGTCAAATATGTTCTTCATACAGTCATGTTATGCCATACCAAGCTTGGTATCCATATTATTATCCAAACGGCCAGAAGAGCTAAAAGTCGTAGGCGGATAGATAGATAGATAGATAGATAGATAGATAGATAGATAGATAGATAGATAGATAGATAGATAGATAGATAGATAGACAGACAGACAGACAGACAGACAGACAGACAGACAGACAGACATAGATAGATAGATAGATAGATAGATAGATAGATAGATAGATAGATAGATAGATAGATAGATAGATAGATAGATAGATAGATAGATAGATAGATAGATAGATAGATAGATAGATAGACAGACAGACAGACAGACAGACAGACAGATGGATAGATAGATAGATAGATAGATAGATAAATAGATAGATAGATAGATAGATAGATAGATAGATAGATAGATAGATAGATAGATAGATAGATAGATAGATAGATAGATAGATAGATAGATACGCTCAAAGTCGCCGAAGTTCGCTAAGAAATGCTTCGCATTTGAAAGAAGCGGCCTGAGCAGACGCTGAGCCAACGCGCTCAAGTTCCATGGGAAACGTGCACGATGTACGCAGAGGAAGTTCTCAAGTTGTGCAAAAGGATGACCCCGCTCATGACAGATGAGGATAAGGTCGAACGTCTCCTCAAGGGAATCGCTGAGGACATCTACCTCACAGGCAATGATTTCATACAATTAGCAAATCACATCATCTGACAGTGGTGGACGTTCGAGGCACTTGAAACTCGGTGGGCAAAGTTTGGTCGGCTTCCAGACGTCACCACTGTTGTGAGAATCGACGAGGGCCCTATGATCTGGCGTGAACTGTGCGCACATAGTGCTTCAGGAACTCCATTGGCGGGACTCTGCCGCTACGTCGTGCGTGACTTCTCACCGTAACAAAATAAAAGGTGTGTTTGTAAGCCTGCCCAAGAGAGTGGCCATGGCGAAGTGGGTAGCGTTGTCGTGGGCCGAAAGGGCGTGTGTTCGACTCTCGTTGATGTAACCTTTGCTTTTTGATCCTGTGTATTTTTAGACATCATTATCGTGACGGAAATATGTCACCGATGTCTCAGTGTGCTGCCTCATAAAAAACACTTTTGTATTAAAGGGCCACTCACCAGGCCCCATACCACATTTTAGTAAGACAGTGGAAGTTGTTAGGTGTCCGATGAGGAACATTTTGGCACGAAAATTTTTTGAATCGGTTCATCACGAGCGGAGAAAACCGGTTTTTTGAAGCGGCGCAAAACGAGGATGACAGGAGGCGAGCGCGAAATCCTTGCCACTCCTCCGCGTAGCCTTCGCAAGCCAAATCTCTTCCCCGCCCTATCTGGCATTTGACCAAAAGCTCACGTGCACATGACGTGCCCAAACAAGTCCAAACCCCGAGGAGGAGGAGGAGAAAAAAATTGGCAGCACATCCACGGAGTAAATGATGGAGAGGGGGGCGAAGCATTCCTCCGTCCATTCGTTCTTGCTTCCGTCCGTCCATGCGTCCGTCTGTGTGACCGTCCATGCGCCCATCCGCCCGTCCGTGCGTGCGTCTGTTCGTGCGTCCGTCCCTGCGTTCGTCCATGCATCCGCCCCTGCGTCCGTTCATGCGTCCATCCATGCATCTGTCTGTGTGTCCGTTCGTCTATATATTCAACACTCCAAGTAACTACATCTCGCATCTTTTCATCATATATTCCCCATATAGAAGCACCGCCATCCGGCGGACATCCCAAGGACTGAACAAAAGGAGGCACACGCACACTTTCTTACGGCTTGCGCTTCGTGTCTACTTCCCACCTTTAACCACTTCGAGTTCATGGTATATACTAGTTCATTGTATTCGTGGCACTGCGGCCCAACGCTCGCTAAACCTTTCTAAGAGGGTTACGCCCTGCGAGTATAACGTAGTGACCCTTCCTTGTCAGATAGTGCTCAATGTACATGCCAATGGCTGCTAATGGGGATCGCAGCGTGCGCGTTAACTAAAAGCCGAACGCCCCTGTTTCTCATTCCCCATTAGCAGCCATTGGCATGTACATTGATCACTATTCTTTATTGTTCAACAACGCACAGACAAAATCTCTCACCGGCTCCACCTTGGGTGTCAGAATGTTATACTTGTTACACACTACAACGGCTACGAGGGACGAACGCGTGCCGCTATACGGAGCTTCGCCCCTAATATGCGAGAACCTCCCATGCATATTCGGAATAGTCATGTCATGCGTTACCAATGTCGATGTATCAAGCTTGCGAAACGGCCGCGCACCATTAACGTGACGCGTAATTCATTCCGTACATATCATCATCATCATCAGCCTGACTACGTCCACTGCAGGACAAATGCCTCTCCCATGTTCCGCCAGTTAACCCGGTCCTGTGCTTGCTGCTGCCAATTTATACCCGCAAACTTCTTGATCTCATCTGCCCATCTAACTTTCTGCCTCCCCTGACCCACTTGCCTTCTCTGGGAATCCGGTGTGTGACCCTTAATGACCAGAAGTTATCCTGCCTACGCACTATATGCCCGGCCTATGTCCATTTCCGCTTCTTGATTTCAACTACGATATCCTTAACTCCAGTTTGTTCCCTGATCAACTCTGCTCTCTTCTTGTCTCTTAAGGTTACACCTACCATTTTTCTTTCCATTGCTCGCTGCGTCGTCCTCAATTTAAGCTGAACCATCTTTGTAAGTCTCCAGGTTTCTGCTCCGTAGCTAAGTACCGGCAAGATACAGCTGTTTTATACCTTCCTCTTGAGGGATAGTGGCAATCTACCTGTCATAATTTGAGAGTGCGTGCCAAAGGTGCTCCACCCCATCCTTATTCTTCTAGTTACTTCAATCTCGTGGTTCGGCTCCTCGGTTATTACGTGCCCTAAGTAGACATATTCTTTTACAACTTGAAGTGAACTATTACCTATCTCGAAGCGCTGCTCTCTTGCGAGGTTGTTGTACATTACTTTAATCCTCTGCAGATTAATTTTAAGACCCACTTTTCTGCTCTTCTTGTCTAACTCCTTAATCATGAGTTGCAGTTCGTCCTCTGAGTTACTCAGCAAGGCAATGTCATCGGCGAAACGCAGGTTACTGGGGTACTCTCCATTAACTCTTATCCTTAGCTGTTCCCATTATAGGCTTCCGAAAACCTCCTGTAAGCACGCGGAAATAGAATTGGGGAGATTGTGTCCCCATGCCTTACACCCTTCTTAATGTGTATTCTGTTGCTTTCTTTATGAAGCACTATGGTAGCAGTTGATCCCCTGTAGATTTCTTCCAAGATGTTTATATATACTTCATCGACGCCCTGATTCCGCAGTGTCTGCATGACGGCTGATATTTCTACTGAATCAAACGCCTTCTCGTAATCTATGAAGGCTATGTATAGTGGTTGGTTATATTCTGAGCATTTCTCTATTGCCGGATTGATAGTATGAATGTGGTCGATTGTTCAGTAGCCTGTTCGAAATCCTGCTTGTTCCTTTGGTTGATTGAATTCTAATGTTTTCTTTACTCTGTTAGCAATCACCTTGGTAAATAGCTTGTATATTACAGAGAGCAAGCTCACCGGCCTGTAATTCTTCAAGTCCTTGTCATCTTTTTTCTTATGTATTAAAATGATGTTAGCGTTTTTCCAAGACTCTGCTACCCTTCCCGTCAGGAGACACCTCGTAAACAGGGTGGCTAGTTTTTCTAGCACAATGTGTCCTCCATGTTTCAGCAGATCTGATGTTACCTGATCCTAACCTGCAGCTTTGCCTCTTTGCATGCTTTCCGAAGCTTTTCTGACTTCTATCATTACTGGTGGGGTGTCATCTGGGTTACTGCTAGTTCTTATTGTATTAAAGTCGTGGTTGTTCCGGCTACTGTACAGATCTCTGTAAAACTCCTCCGCTATTTTAACTATCCGATCCATATTGGTAGTTATTTTGCCTTCTTTGTCCCTTAGTGCATACATCCGATTTTTGCCTATCCCAAGTTTCCTCTTCACTGCTTTGACGCTTCCTCCGTTTTTCAGAGCGTGTTCAATTCTCTCCATGATATACCTTCTTACACCGGATACCTTACGCCTATTAATCAACTTCGAAAGCTCTGTCAGTTCTATTTTGTCTGTTGTACTTAAGACTTTCATGATTTGACGCTTCTTAATGAGATTCTTCGTTTCCTGGGAAAGCTTGCCAGTGTCCCGTCTAACTACCCTGCCTCCAACTTCCACTGCACACTCCGTAATGATACTCGTCAGATTACCATTCATTGTATCTATGCTAAGGTTGGTTTCCTCACTAAGAGCCGAGTACCTATTCTGAAGCGAGACTCTGAATTCCTGTACTTTCCCTCTCAGTGCTAGCTCATTGATTGGCTTCTTGCGTATCAGTTTCAGTCGTTCCTTCCTGAAGTCTAGGCGAATTCGAGACCGCACCATTCTATGGTCACTGCATCGTACCTTGCCAACCACTTCCACATCCTGCACGATGCTGGGGTGTGCACTCATTATAAAGTCTATTTCGTTCTTATTTTCGCCATTAGGGCTCCTCCATGTCCACTTGTGGTTTCCTCGTTTTCGGCAGAAAGTATTCGAAATCCGTAAATTTTTGCGTTCTGCGAATTCTACTAGTAACTCTCCTCTGGCGTTTCTAGTACCGATGCCATAATGTCCTACTGCCTGGTGTCCAGCCTGCTTCTTCCCTACCTTTGCATTAAATTCTCCCATCAGTACAGTATGCTGCGTTTTTACCTTACTCATTGCCGATTCCACGTCTTCATAGAAGCTTTCAACTGAAGCGTCATTATGGCTGGATGTAGGCGCGTAAGCCTGTACCATCTTCATCTTGTATCTCTTATTCAGTTTATTTACGATACCTATCACCCTTTCATTATTGCTATAGTATTCCTTTGTGTTGCCAGCTATGTTTCTGTGAATTAGGAACCCCACTCCCAGTTCTCTTCTGTCAGCCAAGCCTCGATAGCAAAGGACGTGCCCATTCTGTAGCACCGTATAGGCCTCATCTGTCCTCCTAACCTCACTGAGCCCTATTATATCCCATTTAACACCCTCTAGCTCCTCGAATAATACAGCTAGACTTCCCTCACTAGATAAGGTTCTAGCGTTAAACGTTGCCAAGTTCAGGTTTCAATGGCGGCCTGTAGTCCAGAGATTCTAGTACCCTCTGCTGCGTTGCAGATCTGACCGCCGCCTTGGTCAGTTGCTTCGCAGCTGCTGGGAACTGAGGGCCGTGAGTTATTTGACGTATGCATGTTGGAGGTAGTGGCCAGATACTGCACCAGGGTGGCCAATCCTTCTCTGGTGAGGGAGTGCGTTCCCGGCGGTGGTTGCCGGAGAGGCCGCACCCCAGGCCTCGTATAATGCAGTTCCATCACCACGCAGATTTTTTTTATCCAGTTGGGAACTTCGCGGCATCGGGATTTGAGCCATGGACTTTTTGCATGCGCGGCGGATGCTTTAACCACTACGCCATCGCTGCTCCTAATACTCCGAAATATAAGTGCCTGCAATTCCGAGATTACCGAATGAGCACTATCCAAACTGCATGGCTGCAAGGCTTGCTTGACATAAGAGCTATTTGGCTCAGGAGCTTGCCTCTAGCGTTTATACAACGGCACGTTATTTCATAACTTGTCACATTTGTAACGAGAACTGGGGCAGTTTCATGACAACTGCGCTACTTTTTTAGGGGCGAAGCTCCTTAGGGCGTGGGCTGTGCGTCCCCTGTATGTAGCCACCTCTAGTTTAGTTTTTGCAGTGTTCACTAGATGGCGATACCGTCCCCTGTATGTAGCCACCTCTCGTTTAGTTCTTGCAGTGTTCACTAGATGGTGGTACTTGTAGCTGATGATGAAAAGATGCAAGATGTTATAAACTAGAAAGCGGTACTTGTAGTTGATGAAAGACGCGAAATCTTATAAAATAGGAATGATGTCACATATGGCGCGTGTCATTGGTTGAATGCAATCGTTCGATTTAGTGCGGTGACGTACGCTAGGGGGAGCGATGTAATAAAATCGAGTGGGCAAAATGTACAGAGGATTCATGGTTTACCAGGTTTACCTCCGGAGCTTCGCTCACTCATCATCATTCACTTCGTGGATATGGCGGCACTTTTTGTAACAGCCTCAATTTGGTGAAAAAATCGACCCACAATACTTAAAGACCGGTCTTTACCTGAACACATGCACTCGTGGGGACGTTTCTAAAAAAATGACAGCAGTATTACCAAACACCGGCGCACTTTCGATTGTCACCATTGGCGGCTGCTCGAGTCGAAGTGAACTTATGCCATGCCGTGCTTCCAGATGTGCAAGACGCTTATTTTCATTTTCCCTTTGTGTTGCTTCTACGCGGAAGTTATCCGTCGTACATCTCTTTGTTATAGGAAGCCAAAGCAACGCATGGTGGTGCTGCTACTCTGGACAGGCAGCGCCATATTTGGTAGAAAAGTAGAAATCCGGGATGTATATCGCACGTTTTCCCTTCCCGCCAATTCCCTGCCGCTTGCTTACGTGCTCGTGCGTAGAGCGCGTGGTGCATTTGAGTCACATCACAAGGTACCGCCTGCAGTGCCGCTTCATAAAGATCTCTGAGCTGGACAAGCACTTCCGAGAAGCGAATCTAACAAAAGGAGTAAGGCTTGTTAACCAAGTTTATGATGAGGAGCAGTCGACGGAAGACGAGAACGCCCAAGTCACTGCGAAATGCATTTCTTAAGCCGGTGACAACACCGTGTACGACGTATGCCTCGAGGCAAGTCTCATTGTGTCGACATAAAGCCGCGTACCCTATCTATGTGTTGCGTTGACGTTTATGAAAACCATATAATTATTGTTTTGATGTGGTATCTGGTAGGAGCAGACATGTACTGTCATGTGCAAACGTTTGCGGTGTGCTAATAAATAAATAAAAATTAAAGTTATATGGTCATGGCATTAAAATGTCCGAGATGTTTTAGAGTCATGTCTTTCGGGTCCTGGGAGCATGATCCGCTCCCGGGACCCGAAACATATCATAATATCTTTATGTTAACACCCATCGTTTATGTTCTCCATGCAGTCCCGTCGCACAATACTAATTTGGTGCACATCAATCTATCGAACAGCGCGCCATAATCGTCTCATGCAAATCACCGTTCGTGACATGCATTTCGTGATTTTTATGTTACCACCTGTCCTTTACACTCTTCATGGTCACACCGTACGAATTTTTTAGGGGCGAAGCTCCTTAAAGCGGCATCCGTTGCTCCCTCGTAGTCGTAGTCGTAGTCGTAGTGTGTAACCAGTGTTACATTTCGACCTGCAAGGTGGTACCGGTGGGAGATTTCTCCTGTGCTTTGTTGAACAATAAAAAGTTTGCGGCGTGCGCGTTAACTAAAAGCCGAATTTTCCTGTCTCTCATTCCCCATTAACAGCCATTTGCATGCACATTGAGCACTATCTGACAAGAAAGGGTTGCTACGTTGTACTCGCTGGGGGTAACCTCTTTAGATTTAGAAAGGTTTAGCGAGCGTTGAGCCGCAGTGCCATGAATACAATGAATTAGTATATACCATGAACTCGAGGTGGTTAAAGGTGGGAAGTACATAC